>JAPFRF010000011.1:96553775-97848775 GCA_029282475.1 Phrynocephalus forsythii | reverse complement strand
TTAAAGATCAGAAGCATAGGGATCAAATGGATCTCAGAGGGAAGTTGGTTCCAAAAACGAGGGCCCACTATCGAGAAGGCCGGGTTCCTTGTTGTTGATTTGTGGGCCTCTCTCAGTGTGGGGACCCTCAATTGACCTGCCTGAGATGAATGGCTGATGTCTGGTGGAATTTTTTGCCAGTTGCCATTCTGCCCCAGAGGTGCTGTGTCACCATTCACAAAGGTCAGATAGATATGGATGACAAGGGAGCTGCTCCAGTGACCTGTAGTAACTAACCCATCTTCTGTTTTCTAGCCTGCAAATGTCAAAACATACAGCTGCAGTAAATGCAAGCTGGTTGCCCTGCTGGAAGAGACAGTACAACAGCTTGAGGCCCACCTCAGCATCCTTGGCTTGTCAGAGAAGATGAAGTATTTCTGAGTATAGCAGACTAATCCACATAGGAACAAATGAGACTGCCAAAAACAACCTCCAAGATATTGCAAGCTCTGAGTAGGAAGGTGTAGGATCTTTCGATGCAGAAGCTTTTTTTAAATCACTCTCCTACTGAAGGTCATGGCTCAGGAGAGACGACAAGACTACTAGAAGTGAAAAATTGGTTGTGTAGATAGGGTTGTTGGGGAAGGTCTGGCTTCTTGTATCATGATTAAGCAGCCTAGCAGAAAAAGGGCTGCATCTCACATGTGTTGGAAGAAAATGTTTGCTAATAATGATGCAAACCTGATCAGGTGGACTTTAAACTGATTCCTGTCAGGGGTGGGAAAAGTTTGCACAAGATACATACAAATACTGGAGACAAGAATGACGAGCCACTCCATCTTTGACCACCAGGAACTCCTGTCCGCTTTTGAAAGCAACAGTCTGGACTCGTATTGTGGTCGTCATGGTGGGTCACTGCCCACCTCAACTTGGCTCTTCTGTTCTCCTCCCCACCATGGTCCTGGAACGTGTGCGATCCATCTGCTGCTGCTCGAACAACAACTGGGTTTCCATCGTGCCCTACTCCCCCCCCGCCGCTTAGCCTTAGACTTTGGATTTGTCATCTGCCGGGGGGATCTAGGGATGTTGGTGCTTGTCTTTGAATCCATGTTGGACCCAGTGGGGTGGGGGGGGATGGACTAGCTCATCAAGGCCAGAACCAGGACTTGCCATTAGACTCTCTCTATCAAGCCTCCTGAAATCAAGCTTCCACCACCAAGCTTGGCTCACCTCCTGCTTCTCCCCTCTTGTTCCCTGGCCCTATGTTTGTTTTTATTTTGTTTAATTGTTCTAATTTTGTTGTTACTATTATTACTGTTGATTGATTTGTATTATTACTAGATTTTGATTGTAATTGTTTTTTTCCCTAGGTCACCATGTTAGCAGGGGCTCCTATATCAACTGTGTCAAATCGTGGACGGTACGCTTGGAGTCGAGGGGTTAGTCGGATAAGAAGAACTCGGGTCAGGCATCTTGCGCCTGTCCCATGTTCTGACCCCTCAACTCACTGCCACGTGTCCCGGAGCCATCCCACCAGTGCCTCCAACCTGTCCTGCCTCCTTCTGAATGCCAGGTTGGTCCATAATAAGATCCCCATCATTTATGATGCCATCACCGATGGGAGGGCCGACCTGGCCTGTATTATGGAGACCTGGGTGGGCGCTGAGGGGGGAGCTTCCCTCACCCAGCTGTGCCCACCTGGGTTTCTGGTCCAGGGAGTGGGCAGGTTGGAGGGCCAGAAGGGGGGGGGTTGCCATTGTATACAGGGAATTGCTTCATGTGACCAGGGCCTTGACATTGGTGAGTCTGGGGTTACAATGCCTCCACCTGTTGGTAGGTCAGCGGGATAGATTTGGCATTGTGTTGGGTTACCACGCTCCCCGCAACCCAGCACAATCCCTACCAGAGCTCTCGGAGTTCATTGCCATGGCTGTTGAAGTCCCCCTGGCTTTTGGTCGTCGGGGACTTCAACGTGCATGCCGGCAGTGAGCTATCTGGTGCAGCTCTGGAATTCATGGAATCCATGACCTCCATGAGTCTATCCCAGCATATTTCTTGCCCTACTCACAGGTGTGGGCATACCCTGGACTTGGTATTTATCTCCATGTCGGGGGGGGGGTTAATCTGGAGATGGGAGACATTGTCTCCTTACCTGTGTCATGGTCAGATCATTACCTGTTGTCCTTTTCCCTGTCAATTGCGCACCCCCACGGGGACCACTGGCCCCTTGTTTGGGCCCACCCCCGGAGGCTTCTGGACCCTTCTCAGTTCCGTGAAGCTTTCGGGGAGCTTCCTGGTGGCTTGGCTGATGATTCGGCCAAGGCTACAGCTAACCAATGGTTTGAGTCAGCTTCCCGTGCCATCGACCGAATCACCCCTAAGCGCCTCCTCCGTGGCAGAGCTCGTCCTTCGCCGTGGTTCACGGCGGAGTTAAGAGCGATGAAGCAGGAGTGGAGGAGGCTGGAGAGCAGCTGGAGACGAAGCCGGATGGCTATTAACAAGACTGCAGTTGTTATCCAGACTAGGCGCTACTCGCGAGCCAAAACATCATATTACTCCCTGAGAATTGATGAGGCCTCAAACCACCAGGCGGAACTTTTCCATGTGGTTCGAGACCTCACCAATCCTAGTCTGGCTAGGTCTCCTCCTACTGATTTCAGTAGTGAGAATTTCGCAGTCTATTTTAGATCAAAAATAGAGGCCATCCAGGCCGGTTTCTAATCCGGTTGCACTAGCCCTTCCTCGCCACCCCCAGTTGCTTCACCCCCTCACTCTCCTCGACTGGTTGAGTTTGGGCCTGTCTCCTCTTCGGAGGCCTGCAGGGCAATTGCCCACTGCTGACCCACGTCCACCCCCTTCGATCCTTGCCCATCATGGCTCATAAAAGCTGCTGGAGGGAGCATGCCCCAGTGGGCTTCTGTCATCGCCACTGCCTCCTTCAGTGAGGGTTTTTTTCCCTCCCGCTTGAAGGAGACGGTGGTAAAGTCCATTTTGAAAAAACCGGGCTTGGCATTGGACCAATTGGCGAACTATCATCCGATTGCCAATGTTCCCTTCATGGGCAAGGTCATCAAGAGGGTGGCCGTGATTCGGATTCAGTCATTCTTGGAGGAATAGCGGTGCCTTGATCCTTGCCAGTCCGGTTTCAGGCGTGGCCGAGGGATCGAGACAGCTCTGGTCGCGCTGCAAGATGACCTAATCCAGGCGGCCGACAGGGGTTGCTCTACCCTGTTGGTCCTCCTGGATTTGTCAGCTGCCTTTGATACCATTGACCACGGTATCTTACTGGACCAGCTCTCTGAGGTAGGTATCGGAGGCACTGTTCGCATTTGGCTCCGGTCCTTCTTGGAGGGTCAGCCCCAGTATGTGCAGCATGGTAGAAAGTTGTCGGCCCCATGGACACTCCCTTGTGGGGTTCCGCAGGGCTCGTATCTCTCCCCCATGCTGTTCAACATCTATGTAAGGCTGCTGGCTGGGGTCATTCAGAGATTTGGAGTCTGCTGTCATCAGTACACTGTTGACACGCAGCTGTATCTCTCCTTTTCCACCTCTGCAGTAGAAGCTGTCCGGTAGAGATGGGCACGACTCAAAAAAATGGTGTTTCGTTTGTCATTTGGTCGTTTAGGGGTCCGTTTCAGTTCGTTTTCATTTTCGTGACGGTTTTTGCAAAAAAATTCGTTTTTGTTTCGTTAGGTAACGAAACGAAAAAATGAAAACGAAAATGAAAAATTGCTGTTTCGTTAGCATTCTTTTTAGTTCAATGCATCTGCTGCAACGAAAATGAAAAACATGGCAAATTTGGTCATTTCGTTTTTGTTTTTGTTTTGTTTTTTAAAAAAAATTTGTTTCGTTTTCATTGCGTAATGAAACGAAAAAATGAAAACGAAAACAAAAAATCGCTTGTTTCGTGCCCATCTCTACTGTCCGGTCCATCGACCAGTGCCTGGAGGCGGTCATGGCCTGGACCAGGGCCAATAGGCTCAAACTCAATCCCGAGAAGACCGAGGTGATGTTCTTTGGGAGTTCTCCGTCTGGTTATGGAGGCCCTCTCCCCAGCTTGGAGGGTGTTTCTCTCCAGCTGGCAGATAGGGTTCAGAATCTGGGCATGGTTCTGGATCCGGCACTATCTCTGGATGCCCAGGTGGCTGCCGTGACCAGGACCGCGTTTTATCATCTACGCCAGATTGCCCAGATCCGTCACTACCTAGACGGCAACTCTCTGAGAACAGTGGTTCAAGCACTGGTGATCTCGAGGTTGGACTACTGCAATGCCCTCTACATGGGGTTGCCCTTGACTCTCCTCCGGTGACTGCAGAGGGTACAAAATGCAGCGGCCAGACTGGTGGTGGGTGCGCGTTGCTATGACCTCATCACCCCAGTTCTGGACCAACTGCACTGGCTACCCGTTGCATCCCAGATCAGATTCAAGGTCCTGGTTTTAGTTTATAAAACCCTCCATGGCTTGGGCCCGGACTACCTGGCAGAGCAGGATCACACAGCGATCAATCTCGGCCCGACCAGTGCAGCAGGCGCAAGTGCACTCGCTTCGGGTTGCCACTCCCCGAAAGGCAAGACAAACTTCCGCCCGAAATCGGGCCTTTTCGGTGGCTGCTCCATCACTGTGGAACAGCCTCCCCAGCGAAGTGCACACTGCAGAGTCCCTGCTGACCTTCCGCAGAGCAGTGAAAACCATCTTGTTCCGCGAGGCCTTTGGTGACCTAGCTTAATAGTTTCTTAGTTTAAGGTTTTTTTCCCCCGCCATCTGCTGTCCGCTCACTCAATTACTAGATGCCTCTGGGTGATGTATGCTATCACAAGGGTGCCTATATGGTTTCGTATGGTTTTATCTTATAGTTTTTAATCTGTTTGTTGTGTTTCTGTGTTATGATATGTGCTGAACTGTTCAGCTTTGTAAGCTGCCCAGAGTTCCCTTGGGAAGATGGGTGGGATATAAATTTAATAATAAATAAATAAATAAATAAATAAATAAATCAGTAGTTCACCCGAAAGTGGGTGCATGGCACAAGAGCCACTAATGAGCATGAACAATTAATAATGGAAATGCTGATGGAATGACTCATAGTATAAAATATGTCTACAAAAGTACAAACAAGATGACCTAGAACTCTTGACAAAGGGAAGCAAATATGATTTGATAGGCATTATATATCCTTGATGGAATGAGATTCATGACTGGAATGTTAGGAACTGAGGAGTGTCACTTATTCAAAAGAAATAGATTAAATAGAGGAGAAACAGCACTATAGGTAGAGGATGTATATATCTGCAAGGAGTCCCATGTCATGAGTTGGAGCATGGAAGGCTAGTGGAAGGCATTTGGGTAAAACCCCAGCCAGTCTAAACATTTGGGTTATATCTATCTAGATCAGATTACTAAGCATTCATAGAGATATGGGGGTAATGGGAGATTCATACTAGCTTGTCAAACTATGCAAGGAATGTGTGTGTGTGTGTGTGTGTGTGTGTGTGTGTGTGTGTGTGTGTGTGTGTGTGTGTGTGTGTGTGTGTGTGTGTGTGTGTGTGTGTGTGTTGCGTCATTACAGTTGTGACCGACCCTTCGTGACTCCATGTCCATGGAGTTTTCTTGGCAGGAATACTGGAGTGGCTTGCCAGTTCCTACTCCAGGCGCCTACAGCACCTTGTATTCCCTAGTGGTCTCCCATCCAAGTACTAACCAGGACCGACCCTGCTGAGCTTCCGAAATCAGGCGAGATTGGATGTGCTTAGGGCATCTAGGCAGCATGCAAGGAATGTAAGGTCCAACAAATACCAACAGCTGCATCATACAGCAGCAGGGAGATGTGACCAAGGGTTCAGCACTCCCATAGGGAAGAACGGTTTGATCAGGCAAAATAGTGGGAAGCAACCTTTGGATACAGGACATTGAACCGAGGGAAAGGAAATCTGAGCATTTTCTGGCCTTTATTCTATAATCTTAAGGAAAATTGGCTGAAATCTTGTTCTTAAAAATGCTCAGGGATAGAGATGCTTGATGAGGGAGGGTGATTTCTTAAAAGTTGGCACAATCGAAAACAGTGGCCAGACGCATGGGGTATAAACAACAACAACAACAGCCAACAACAACAACTCATTTTAAAAAGAAAAATTCAGAGGAAAAGTGAGGGGGGAAAGTGGTAATAATGAGACCAGGGTGTCTGCATAAGGAACTTTCATATGATTTCAAAGGGCCATGTAAAAGGAAACAAAGCAGGGTACATCACCAAGGAAGAATGCAAATTATAGGACAATATTTGTAAGGGAAGAATAGATAGAGTTAAAGCTTCAGATTGTTTTTTCCCCAGACATGGTTGGAGCAACAGAAGGACATGGTTGGCCTGTTGCATGGAAATAAGGGATAAATTCTAATAGAGAACAGAAGGACGTGGAACTGCTCAGCATCTGCTTTGCTTCTGTCTTCTTCCAGAAGGAAGGTAAAGTTCAGCCTAGCATTGAGAATAAAGAAGGCAGAGAGATGGCTGCTGCCCAAGATGCTGCTATGAGAACACCTATCTACTTGAAATGAATTTGAATTTCTTGGGCCAGATGAACTCCATCCAAGCCTGCTAGAGGGAAGTGCAAATGTAATCTCAGGATCTCTGGCTAGAGTCTTGGAGAATTCTTGGAGAACAGGTGAGTTCCCTGAAAAGTGTGGGCAAACAAAAGTTATGGCCATCTTCGAAAAGAGAAGGAAAAAGATCTGGGGAATGAGCATTAATGCCAAAACCTCCTTGGCATCAATACCAAGGAACATTCTAGAACAATATATTAGAGAATCAATCTTTCTTTCACTTTCACTAAAGGTGTTTTTTTCTCAAGTCATTGCCGCTTTGTGACAGTAAGATGGTGCCAACTGTGTATCTTTAATTATTGATGCTTTTTCCTACCAATTTTCACCCATCCTTCATCTGAATCTAGGCTGGCTTTACATATGAAATGTCCTGTATTACAGATTCTTGTCTGATTCCTTTGCCTACAGGAAACCATTCTGTCTCTCCATATTCTATCCATATTCTATCCTGGCAGCTTCTTATCTTCAACAAAGGTTACACATCAACTGCTATTTGAAATATGATTTGAAGTGCCTCTTTTTCTTTTTTTTTTGTTTTTTGGAATCCAAGTTGAACATCAATGATTTTGTTATATCTAGAGCATCACTTTACTTGTATGTGAAATTAAAGCAATGTCCCTATCTATAGCTACTGCACTCTTTGGCATTACGTTTTTTGGGAAATAGAAAGTATATTGAATCTTCCCATTCTGTAGGCCATGGAAGGTCGGCCAAAGTTGTGTGGTTTGTTGGCCTCACTGTGCAGATGACACCCATCTGTCCTTTCTATCTAAATCGGAGGAAGCTCCTTTGTCTCTAGATCCAGGGTTTGGGGTTAGTAATGGATTTGATGAGGGTGAATAAACCGAAACTCAATCCTCCAGACAAGACAGAAGTGCTTCTCTTCAATCAAAAGGCAGATCAAGGAACAGGGTTGCAGCCTGTTCTGAATGGGGTTCCACTCCCTCTGAAACAGTCAGCTATGACTGACACACATTTGTAAAATTATTGACACAAATATAACCAAGAAATAGCAGAAAACTTTGTAATGCAGAAGCTGACAATGACATCATCTGGATGCTCAGTCAAGATGAGCAAACAAAGCAATATTTTTAAATTACAGTAAAACGATGACACCGACAATCTCTTCCCAAGCCCTTTAGAAAGAGTTTTAGTAGACAATGGAAATGCACATTTCTTATTTGGTCAGCTTTTCTTTCCAAAAGGAAAGTATACAAGTGATGGAAGGCATGTTCACAAAATGAGTTGGTTCCTGTAAGATGTTCCAGAGACATCCTGAGGTCCATTTATCAAGGCATTATCAAGCTACTGTGATTTCTGGTTTTACTAGTATTTTCCATTAAAATTGAATATTTAGTTTATCTCACAATGCTTATATTTCTGCAAGCTCTTAAATAAAGATTTTTTGTCATAGGGAAATAATTGCTTCTCAGTGCCATTCTGTGACTATGTTTTTGTATTTTGTGAAGAGAAATAAAATAAGTGATTTTTTTCTAAGTGAGGTGACCAACGATGGATGTACAGGTATGATATGTTCCTGAACTGGTTTATCAGTGAAGATTTCACACACACACACACACACACACACACACACACACACACACACACACACACACACACACACACACACACACACACACACACACACACACACACACTTTTTCTCTGTCTCCCAATCCTCCCACCCTTCTCAGATATAATAAAGAATCTCAGACAGGATTTAAGTTCCACCTTCTTTTATAGCTGCCTTAGATGCAATTTTGTTACTGCAGCCATGAACTTCATTTGGACTGACCACATTGTTACTCAATTTATATATTGCCCATCTGGCTTGGGGTCCACTCTGGGCAGTAAACAACAAACCAGAACACAAATTATAAAAACATCAAACAACAAAAGGAAATACACACAACATTATAACTCTCAAAATATAATAGATGAATCCAATATCAAACCCAAGGACATAATCTTTAACACAAAAAAAATCAAACCAAATAAAATAAAAGGAAAAGAAGGAAAAACAGAGGAAAAAACTGATCAGTGGCAGATAAATGTATCATTATTAAGCATCTTCATTAGCATGATATTCGGGGAAAGGCTAATTTGTATAGTCAGGTATTCAGTTAACATTTACGAGTAAATATTTGCTGTGTCGGAGCCAGGCAGATTATCATAGGTAGTTGATTCCATAGTTGAGGGGAGACTACTGAGAAGGGCCAGCTCTTCATCATTACTTTTCAAGCCTCTCTCAGATTCAGCACCATCCAATGCCCTGTCTGGGATGAATGAATGACATGGGCATTTCTTTTTGGGAGGAGCTATTCTGACAGGTATTGAGGCCCCAAATCATTTAGGGCTTTGTATGCCATCATTAAAACCTAGACATCTGTGTGGAAATTAATTGGCAGCCAGTGCAGGGCAACCATTACAGGAGCAAAATGATGATAACGTCTTGTACCTGTTAATAACCTGACCGCTGTATACTGCACTAGCTGTAGCTTCCATATTATTTATTATTTATTATTTATTATTTTAGAGTATTTTTCCCCGCCTTTCTCCTTGGCAAAGGACCCAAGGTGGGTTACAGTAATGAGGGATAATACACAGTCCTGTACAATTAAGACATGTTCAAGTATTTGAGAAAAAGGAATTGAAGGACATCTTACAGCATTAATAGAGAACATTACATTAAAGTAGTCATAAACACAAAGCCTATGTAAACCCATAGATTCATATAAAATACACATGGTAGTCCATGTTAGCTCCATGGTCAACCCCAGTAGTCTAATCTCAATATTATGACAGCATTTGCCAGCTTGGTGAGGTTCCCAACATCAAGGTGGGCACAGAGGGCAATCTGCTGCAGTTAAAAATGAGCAGAGCAGACCACAGATACCACAAGTGATTCCATGGTGAGTGCTGGGTCCAACAGGATACCTAAGCTGTGCACCTCATTATTCATGGGAGGAGTCATGCCCCCAAATGAGAGGTGGTTGCTCAACCTGCAGATATTGGGAGTCCCCACCCAAAGAACCTCCATCTTGCCGAGGTTCAACCTGAGTCTATTTGCTCCCATCCAGTCCAGTACAGCAGACAGGCAGTGTTCAAAGGATGGAGTGGCATCCACTGCAGATGGAGAGAAGGAGATATAGAGCTGGGAGTCATCAGCTCCTTGATGACCTTTCCTAGTGGTCTCATATAGATATTAAAGAGCATGGGCATGATGACTGACAAACCACAATTGAGGGACCAAAAGGTGGAAGTCAACTTGCCCAGCTCCACTCTCTAGAGAGGGCCCTCCAAGAAGGACCAGAGCCATGGGAATGCAGGGGCCCTAAGTCCCAACTTGGAGAGCCTCCCCAGGAGGATACCATGATTGATAGCATCAAAGGCCACTGGGATGAGGAGCACCAAGAAGGATGATTTGCCCCCATTGACCTCCCGCAAAAAGTCATCATGCAGGACAACCAATGCCATTTTCATTCTTTGTCATGGATGAACCCTGACTGGAAGGGATTGGGACCCTCAGTGTTATCCAGAAGACCCTGAAGCTTATCCACCCCCCCCCCAAGACCTTGCTTATAAATGATATATTGGCGATGGGCCTGTAGTTTTCAATTTGGTCTGCCACCAGATTTAACCTTTTATGAATGGGTCTAATGAGTATCTCCTTGATGGAAGGGGAAACCATTATCTATCTTCCACTGGATATGAACTAATACATGTGTGTATATCTGTGCTTATTTTTTCTGCCACCTTGCTGGAGTTCCCCATACTGTCAGGTGTATTGGTCAACTGAGGGAATATGGCTTGGCCTGTTGTCAGGGAGAATGAGACAATTTCCTCAGAAGACAGATGCTGGAAAACAACTCCCTCACACATTACTCCCAGTCTCCATCTGTCAGAGGACAGGGCTGTGTGTGACATACAGATGGACATGGGCTCCTGAATTAACCTGCCCACTGGCAGCATTGAGGCTAAGTGTAGCTGGTTTCTGTACATGGGATGAAGCAGGGCATGTTTTGAATGCAGCTGATACAATATTTTATGACAGACCCCAATAGCAAAACCTTTTGAGCAACAGTGGTATTTCTCCTGAAACAAGACACACTCAGGTTTTTGAGAAAAATAGAAATAGGCGTGAAGAGCTGTTGTGAAAATAGCAATCATTTTTCCCCATGAACCAATGGTAGGTGAAATATGGCTCCCTAGATGTTGCTGGGTTGAAACTATGATCTTTGATCTGCATTTGCTCTCTTCTATGGTTACTGGTACCTCTTTCACCTGCAATTGGGAGATCATTCCAGGCCACACTGATCTTGCTGGCTTGCCCTTTCATTTCTAATGGGAGCAGGACCATCTAAGCTTGATTTAGTCCTGCCAGTCCTATTCCCATCCCTCCAAAGTTACCCCATATTTTAATATGGCCTACTAATGATGGAGAGAGAGAAAACGTCTAGCTGCAAATGGGGAGAGATATTGTTGTTAACTGTGCACACACTTGTTATGTCTCTTTCACAGTTGTGGGTGTTTAAATCAGGAGTGGCCAAAGTGCAAGTTTCTACAGGGTTTTTTGGTGTTTTTTTTTTTTTTTTTTGGATGGACATCTAACACCTGCCAGCTCACTCACATACCCAATGATGCTGGATACTGGAAACTAGAGATGGGCACGAAAAAAAAATGGCGTTTCAGTTTTTCGTTTGTCATTGAGAGGTCTGTTTTGGTTTGTTTCTGTTTGTCATGAATTTTTGGAAAAATTTCATTTCCATTTTTCATTTTTTCGTTTGTTGTTTCTACCCGCTTTTTGCACGATTTTTAAAGCATTTCCGTGCGCAGGCGTCCCCCAATGCCCCAGACCAGAGGGAAAACACTAAAAAAAAAAAAAGGATGTTGGCAGAGACACAGTATAGACTAGGTACGCAGGGAGGCTGCAAAGGCAGCGGTGGGCGTTGGCCAGGGTGCAAGGCAGCCGCAGAGTGACTGCACTGCGGGGCAAGGGAGGGTACTCACCGAAAGGTACACACGCACGCACACAGGGAGGCTGCAGGACTGAAGCTAGAATCGCAGAGACAGCAATTCCACCCTAACTCCCACCAGAGACTGCAAGGAGGACGGGGGCTGCCAGAGCTTTTTATGCCCTCTGTGGCTGCCAGACCTGCCCAGTCTGCAACCTCAGCATGCTATTGGTTGAACATGATCCCACATCACATGGCTTGCCTCCATTTTGTGGCTGGTGGCGACATCCATTTTAAAGGGAAAAGAAAAATACATCGCAATGGGAGAAGACAAATCAAACGTTTTAAGGACCCCAACCCGCTGGTAGGTAATAATTTCAAATAATTATCGCATTATCGCTGCGTTTTTACAGATGTCCAGGGCGTTTTAATACCCAAGAAATCAATCAATATTAGGCATCTGGGAGCCATTTTGGGTCGATGTCCCCTAACTCCCCTTAAAGGGAAAAAATACAGCGATCTGAGAAAAGACATAAATGCACCTTTTAAGGACCCCAACCCCCTGTTAGGTATTATCAGAAAATATAAATAATTATTGCTGCATTTTTACGGATGTCCAGGGCATTTTTTTAACATTTAAAACAGCTCACTTCATTGCGTGTCGCCATTAATGGAAACGAAACGTAACGACCACAATTTTCATGGTTCTGTTCATTTTGTTGCATTTTCATCACAATTTTTGTTAGTCGTTTTGTTACGTAACGGAACGACTAATGAATAATGGAAACAAAAAAAGTTTGTTCCGTGCCCATCTCTACTGGAAACTGTGGTTCAGTAATCTTTGGATGGCCACGTTTTACCCACCCCTGATCTACATGAAGGTGCTGGTAGGAAGAATTTGGATAAATGATCTGAGGTACCATTACTATATAGATGGCATCCATTTCCATCTACATATCTGAGATGCTGAGGAATATATGACAGTGCCTGGAGGCCATTTTGTATGGGTTGAGAATGTGCAAGCTGAGAAATTTTCCAGGGGAAATGGAAGCCCTATGATACCAGCTATTGTAGACAAAGGCATACATGATTTTGCACTCTTTTTTTTTTTTGGAAGACCAAATGTGAGCTTGGGGGTCTTTGACTCTATATTCCCAGGGGAACTCTAGGCAGGGGCTCAGCAAGGTTTTGGCGTGCCTGGGGACAACATTGTTTTTGCACCCCACCAGCCCTCCCCAACCAGTCAGTGAGATAAGTTTGGTATTGTGCTGGTGTAACATGCTCCCCACAACCCAGCACAATCCTTTCAAGAGATCGCGGAGTTCGTCTTGGCGGCCCTGTTGAAGTCCCCCTGCCTACTGGTGGTTGGGGACTTCAACGCACATGCTGAGGGGGAACTCACAGGTGCAGCTCTGGAATTCATGGAATCCATGACTTCCATGAATCTATCTCAGCATGTTGATTGTCCCACCCATAGAGCAGGCCATACCCTGGACCTGGTTTTTACCTCCATGTCGTCAGATTCTTCTCTGAGGGTTGGGGGTATTTCACCCCTACCCGTGTCATGGTCAGATCACCATCTGCTAAAATTTTCCCTGTTGATCTCCACCCTGCCCCACAGGGCCCAACCCGTAGGCTCCTGGACCCTGCAAGGTTCATGGAGGCCTTTGGGGAGCTTTCTGGCAGTCTCGCAGATGATCCGGTTGAAGCCCTGGTGGATAGGTGGTATGAGGGTGCCATCGGGGCTGTAGACCAGATTGTCCCCAAGCACTTCCTGCGGTGTAGAGCCCGCTCCTCACTGTGGCACATGGCTGAGTTGCAGACGATGAAACAAGAATGCAGGAGGCTTGAGGACATTTGGAGGATGGATCGGATGGCAGTGAGTAGGGCTGCACTTAAGCAGCTGACCAGCCACTATGTTCGCGTGATCAGGGACATTAGAACATCTCATGTCTTCCTGAGAATTGGTGAGGCCTCGAACTGCCAGGCGGAGCTCTTCCAGGTGGTTCGGGACCTCTCCAATCCTGGTCAGCTGGGGCCTCCTCCTAGTGAGTTCACTAGTGAGCAATTTGCAGCCTATTTTAGATCAAATATTGAGGTCATCCGTTCTGATCTGCCCCCCGGTTGCACTAGTTCACCCTCTGATGTCCCTGTGGCCTCACCTCCTCGGTCTCCTCGCCTGGATGAGTTTGGGCTGGTGTTCCCAGCGGAGGCCTCCAGGGTTAACATAAGAACATAAGAAGAGCCATGCTGGATCAGGCCAAAGGCCCATCTAGTCCAGCTTCCTGTATCTCACAGCGGCCCCACCAGATGCGTTTGGGAGCGCATGAGACTAGATATCTGTCTCCTGATACCACTCCCCTGCATCTGGCCCTTGAAGTACCCTGGTTTAAAGCCTAGAGATTACACATCTCCATCATGGTTTGTAACCCGTGATGGACTTTTCCTCTAGGAATCTGTCCAATCCCCTTTTGAAGGCATCCAGGCCAGATGCCATCACCACATCCTGTGGCAGGGAGTTCCATAGACTTACAACGCGCTGGGTGAAAAAATATTTTCTTTTGTCAGTTCTTACTCTCCCAGCACTCAATTTGAGTGTATGTCCCCTAGTTCTGGTATTTTGAGAGAGGGAGAAGAGCTTCCCTCTATCCACTTTACTCATACCCTGCATTATTTTGTATGTCTCAATCATATCCCCCTCAAGCGCCTTTTTCCAGACTGAAGAGGCCCAATTGTTTTAGCCTTTCTTCATAAGGGAGGTGCCCCAGCCCGGTAATCATTTTAGTCGCTCTCTTCTGCACCTTTTCCAGTTCCACTATGTCTTTCTTGAGATGCGGTGACCAGAATTGTACACAATACTCCAGGTGGGGCCTTACTATTGTTTTGTATAACGGCATTATAATGTTGGCTGTTTTATTTTCAATCCCCTTTTTGATAATCCCTAGCATGGAATTGGCCTTCTTCACTGCTGCCACACATTGGGGAGATACCTTCATGGAGCTGTCCACCAACACACCAAGATCTCTTTCCTGATCCGTCACGGATAACTCAGAGCCCATGAGTTGATAGATGAAGTTTGGATTTTTTGCCCCAATATGCATTACTTTACATTTGGTTACATTAAAACGCATTTGCCATTTCTCAGCCCACTCCCCCAGTTTGGAGAGATCCTTCTGGAGCTCTTCACAATCTTCTCTGGTTTTTACCACATGGAAAAGTTTTGTGTCATCTGCAAACTTGGCCACCACACTGTTTATCCCTGTCTCCAGGTCATTTATGAACAGATTGAAAAGCACCGGTCCCAGGACCGAGCCCTGTGGCACACCGCTTTTCACTTCTCTCCATTGTGAAAATTTCCCATTGACACCTACTCTTTGTTTCCGGGATCTCATCCAGTTCTCAATCCATAAGAGGACCTGCCCTCTTATTTCCTGAGAGTGCAATTTTCTCAGCAGCCTTTGGTGAGGGACTGTGTCAAAAGCCTTTTGAAAATCCAGATAGACTATATCCACCGGTTCACCCAAATCCACGTGCCTGTTGACCTTTTCAAAAAATTCTAAAAGGTTTGTAAGACAAGATTTACCCTTACAGAAGCCATGCTGATTTTCTCTCAGCAAGGTTTGTTCTTTTATGTGTTTTAAGATTTTCTCTTGGATGAGGCCTTCCACCATCTTCCTGGGACAGATGTAAGGCTAACTGGCCTGTAGTTTCCTGGGTCCCCCTCCTTCCTTTTTTAAAAATTGGTGTGACATCCGCTATCCTCCAGTCCTCCGGCACTGTGGCCGTTTGAAGAGACAAGTTGCATATTACCGTTAAGAGATCTGCAATTTCATTCCTCAGTTCCCTAATAACCCTTGGGTGGATGCCATCTGGGCCCGGTGACTTGTTAATCCTCAATTTATCAATTAGTCCTAAAACCTCCTCTCTTTTAACCTGTATTTGATTTAATTCTTTAGTCAAGAGGGGCGGCTCAGGCAGCGGAATCCGCTCAAGGTCCTCTGTCGTGAAGACAGACGCAAAGAACTCGTTCAATTTCTCTGCAATGTCCAAGTCCTCCTTAACCTCCCCTTTTCCTCTCTCACCATCCAGAGGCCCAATTGGTTCTCTGGCAGGTTTTCTACTTCTAACATATTTAAAGAAGCTTTTATTATTACCCTTTATATTGCTAGCCATGCGTTCCTCAAAGTCTTTCTTTGCCTCCCTTATCATCTTTTTACATTTCTTTTGCCAGAGTTTGTGTTCCTTTTTATTTTCCTCATTTGGGGAGGATTTCCATTTACAGAAGGACCTCTCCTTGTGCTTTAGAGCCTCTCTAACTCCACTCGTTAACCATGCCGGTGTCCTCTTGGACTTAAATGAGCTCTTCTTTCTTTGTGGTATGCACTTGTGCTGGGCCTCTATTATTGTTGTTTTAAACAGGCTCCATGCACTCTGAAGAGATTGGATTCTTCTAACCCTCCCCTTCAGTTTCTCTCTAACTAGTTTCCTCATCTGAGGGAAGTTTGCCCTTCGAAAATCAAGGGTTTTTATGTCTGATTTGGTTGACACTCTTCCTCCGACATGCATGGCAAAGGTAATTGCAGCATGGTCACTGTTCCCCAGAGGCTCAGTGACATTCACATCCCTGACGAGGTCCTGAGTATCACACAATATTAGATCTAGAGTTGCCTGTTCTCGGGTGGGCTCCATGACAAGTTGCTCTAAGGCACAGTCATTCAGCAAGTCGAGAAACCCAGTTTCTCTTTCTTGCCCGGAGCTCGCATTGGCCCAGTCAATGTGGGGATAATTAAAGTCCCCCATGATTACTATCCTATCCCTCTTAGCCACCTCCATGATTTCTCTCCTCATTTCAAGGTCCCCCTCAAGTTTTTGATCTGGTGGACGATAGAATACTCCAACTATCATATCACTCTTTGGACCTGGTAGTTTAACCCACAGTGATTCTATGGCGGAGTCAGACCCTCTGTCAATCTCCATTCTGCTGGATTTTATGCCTTCTTTGACATAGATGGCCACTCCTCCTCCAACCCGCCCCCTCTCTATCCCTTCTATAGAGTTTATAGCCTGGGATTGCTGTGTCCCACTGGTTCTCCACATTCCACCAGGTTTCTGTTATGGCTATTATATCAATGTTATCCCTAGCTGCCAGATGTTCAAGTTCTCCCATCTTTGCTCGGAGGCTTCGAGCATTGGCGTAGAAAGCACTTGTACAGTGGGTCCCGCAACAGCTGCTGCCTTGTTCTTCTCCCCCACAGCTTTTATTTTCAGTAGACGAACTGTCACATTCCGCTATTCTGCCAGTGTTAATACTTGCTATGTCATCTCTATGTGATTCTCTACCCTCTCCAACCTCATTCCCGAGGATGAGGTGTTCAACCGGATGCCACACAGCTCCTGTCGGCTTTCCCCAGTTATCAGTTTAAAAGCTGCTCTGCTGCCTTTTTGAGGTTGAGTGCCAGCAATCTGGTCCCATCATGATTCAAGTGCAACCCATCCCTCCTGAAGAGGTTTGGCTTGTCCCAAAATGTTCTCCAGTTCCTGACAAATCTAAAGCCCTCCTCTCGACACCATCGCCTCATCCACGCATTGAGGCTTCTGAGTTCTGCCTGCCTGGCGGGACCTGCACGAGGAACAGGTAGCACTTCTGAAAATGCTACCTTGGAAGCCCGGGACTTCAATCTTCTACCTAGCAACCTGAATTTGGCTTCCAAGACTGACCGCTTGGCCTTCCCGACATCATTGGTACCGACGTGTACCATGACTACTGGCTCCTTCCCAGTAGTCTCTAACAAGCTATCTATATTTCTGGTGATGTCTGCAACCTTTGCACCCGGCAGGCAAGTGACCATCCGGTTATCATGCTCCTCACAAATCCATCCCTCCGTATTTCTAATGATAGAATCCCCTAGCACAATGAGCTTCTCTCCTGCAGCCTGCTCATCAACATGTACCTGATCTTGTATCTCATCAATAGTGATGAGGGAGAGATCCTCCGGCGGAACCACTTCTTCCTCTATGTGTGCCTCATGAGGTGTGCTGAGGGAAAGAGCTTCAAATTGATTGTGCAAGATGAGACTCTCTGAGCGATGCCTTGGCCTTCTACTCCTTTGAGTCACATTCCTCCACCCATCCACCTCCTGAGTTGGGGGAGTGACTTCCTCCTCTGAAGTGTGCCCTGTCTCTTCTTGGACCTGGATAGTCTCTTCCGCTCTGTCCAGGAACTGCTCAAGCTCCTTAATATGTTGCTGGTCCACTATGCGAGCCTCTAGCTGCTGGACCTTCTCTTCCAATAGCGCTACCAGCTTGCACTTGCAGCAGATGTAGTTCTGCACACGCTCTGTCAAGATAACAAACATGGCACAAGTACTGCAGGTAACTACAGCTGCTCCCTGCAACTCCATTTTAACTATTACAATAAAATGTATTCAAGGTCTCAAAAATGTAAACTTGCACTTTTTTTTTTAATCTAGTAAGACTCTTTACTTCTTTTATTGTTTAGTCAAAATCTAACAGTGTAGGGGCCGCTAAAGCACCTCTACTCCAACTACAAGCACGTCAGGAAGTGTAGGACCTCCTGAGGAGTTGCTTGGCTTGGGAACTCAATTAAACCCAGAATTTTTTTTTTTTTTTAGTAGCAGCTATTTAAAGCTAAAACTCTGCCCCTTGCTCCTGCAAAAAGAAGAAGTTAGCTCTGCCCTTTGTTCTGTGCTCCTCTGACCAGCTCCTTCCTCTCTGCTGCTCTGCCAGAAGAGGACTGAGAGACTGCTGGCAGCAGCTATTTAAAGCTAAAACTCCGCCCCTTGCTCCTGCAAAAAGAAGAAGTTAGCTCTGCCCTTTGTTCTGTGCTCCTCTGACCAGCTCCTTCCTCTCTGCTGCTCTGCCAGAAGAGGACTGAGAGACTGCTGGTAGCAGCTATTTAAAGCTAAAACTCCGCCCCTTGCTCCTGCAAAAGAAGAAGTTAGCTCTGCCCTTTGTTCTGTGCTCCTCTGACCAGCTCCTTCCTCTCTGCTGCTCTGCCAGAAGAGGACTGAGAGACTGCTGGCAGCAGCTATTTAAAGCTAAAACTCCGCCCCTTGCTCCTGCAAAAAGAAGAAGTTAGCTCTGCCCTTTGTTCTGAGCTCCTCTGACCAGCTCCGTCCTCTCTGCTGCTCTGCCAGAAGAGGACTGAGAGACTGCTGGTAGCAGCTATTTAAAGCTAAAACTCCGCCCCTTGCTCCTGCAAAAAGAAGAAGTTAGCTCTGCCCTTTGTTCTGTGCTCCTCTGACCAGCTCCTTCCTCTCTGCTGCTCTGCCAGAAGAGGACTGAGAGACTGCTGGTAGCAGCTATTTAAAGCTAAAACTCCGCCCCTTGCTCCTGCAAAAGAAGAAGTTAGCTCTGCCCTTTGTTCTGTGCTCCTCTGACCAGCTCCTTCCTCTCTGCTGCTCTGCCAGAAGAGGACTGAGAGACTGCTGGTAGCAGCTATTTAAAGCTAAAACTCCGCCCCTTGCTCCTGCAAAAGAAGAAGTTAGCTCTGCCCTTTGTTCTGTGCTCCTCTGACCAGCTCCTTCCTCTCTGCTGCTCTGCCAGAAGAGGACTGAGAGACTGCTGGCAGCAGCTATTTAAAGCTAAAACTCCGCCCCTTGCTCCTGCAAAAGAAGAAGTTAGCTCTGCCCTTTGTTCTGAGCTCCTCTGACCAGCTCCGTCCTCTCTGCTGCTCTGCCAGAAGAGGACTGAGAGACTGCTGGTAGCAGCTATTTAAAGCTAAAACTCCGCCCCTTGCTCCTGCAAAAAGAAGAAGTTAGCTCTGCCCTTTGTTCTGTGCTCCTCTGACCAGCTCCTTCCTCTCTGCTGCTCTGCCAGAAGAGGACTGAGAGACTGCTGGTAGCAGCTATTTAAAGCTAAAACTCCGCCCCTTGCTCCTGCAAAAAGAAGAAGTTAGCTCTGCCCTTTGTTCTGTGCTCCTCTGACCAGCTCCGTCCTCTCTGCTGCTCTGCCAGAAGAGGACTGAGAGACTGCTGGCAGCAGCTATTTAAAGCTAAAACTCCGCCCCTTGCTCCTGCAAAAAGAAGAAGTTAGCTCTGCCCTTTGTTCTGAGCTCCTCTGACCAGCTCCGTCCTCTCTGCTGCTCTGCCAGAAGAGGACTGAGAGACTGCTGGTAGCAGCTATTTAAAGCTAAAACTCCGCCCCTTGCTCCTGCAAAAAGAAGAAGTTAGCTCTGCCCTTTGTTCTGTGCTCCTCTGACCAGCTCCTTCCTCTCTGCTGCTCTGCCAGAAGAGGACTGAGAGACTGCTGGTAGCAGCTATTTAAAGCTAAAACTCCGCCCCTTGCTCCTGCAAAAAGAAGAAGTTAGCTCTGCCCTTTGTTCTGTGCTCCTCTGACCAGCTCCTTCCTCTCTGCTGCTCTGCCAGAAGAGGACTGAGAGACTGCTGGCAGCAGCTATTTAAAGCTAAAACTCCGCCCCTTGCTCCTGCAAAAAGAAGAAGTTAGCTCTGCCCTTTGTTCTGAGCTCCTCTGACCAGCTCCGTCCTCTCTGCTGCTCTGCCAGAAGAGGACTGAGAGACTGCTGGTAGCAGCTATTTAAAGCTAAAACTCCGCCCCTTGCTCCTGCAAAAAGAAGAAGTTAGCTCTGCCCTTTGTTCTGTGCTCCTCTGACCAGCTCCTTCCTCTCTGCTGCTCTGCCAGAAGAGGACTGAGAGACTGCTGGTAGCAGCTATTTAAAGCTAAAACTCCGCCCCTTGCTCCTGCAAAAAGAAGAAGTTAGCTCTGCCCTTTGTTCTGTGCTCCTCTGACCAGCTCCTTCCTCTCTGCTGCTCTGCCAGTTATGGCTTATTGCCGGCCAGCAGCTACCCCTTTTGACCCTTGCCCAGCTTGGCTTGTTAAATCCGCCAGAGGGAACATGCCGGAGTGGGTCTCTGCCACTGCCACTGCCTCCTTCAGGGAAGGAATTTTTCCTTCATGTTTGAAGGAGACTGTGATGAAGCCCACATTGAAAAAGCCCGGCATGGCATTGGATGAGTTATCCAGCTACCGTCCGATCGCCATTGTTCCCTTCCTGGGCAAGGTTGTTGAGAGGGTAGCCACCATCCGGCTTCAGTCGTACCTGGAGAAAAATCGTATCCTGGATCCCTTTCAATCTGGGTTCAGGTCACTTTGGGGGACTGAGACTGCCCTGGTCGCTCTGCAGGATGACCTCCTCAGGGAGGCTGACAGGGGGTGCTCCTCCCTGCTGGTCCTCCTTGATCTGTCAGCGGCCTTTGATACCGTCGACCACGGTAACCTGCTGGCCCGGCTTGCTGAGGCTGGAATTGGGGGCCTTGCTCTGTGCTGGCTCCGTTCCTTCCTTAGCAGCCGGTCTCAGCTGGTTCAGCTGGATGATGACTTGTCGGCTCCTTGGACACTCCCTTGTGGGGTGCCCCAGGGGTCGGCAATGTCACCCATGCTGTTCAATGTTTATATGAGGCCGCTGGCGGAGGTCATCAGGAGATTTGGAGTTTGCTGCCATCAGTATGCTGATGACACACAACTCTATCTCTCCTTTTCTTCTTCTGCAGAGGAGGCAGTACGCTCCCTCGACCTGTGCCTGGAGGCAGTCCTGGAATGGACCAGGACCAGCCGGCTCAAGCTGAACCCAGAGAAGACTGAGGTTATGTTCTTTGGGGTGCCCTCATCTGGGTACAATGGCCCTCTCCCTAGACTGGGGGGGGGGTTCCCTCCAGCCTACGGACAGGGCCAGGAACCTGGGCGTGGTCCTGGATTTAGCCCTCTCCCTGGAAGCCCAGGTGACAGCGGTCTCCAGGGCCACTTTTATCCATCTCCGGAGGATGGCCCAGATCCGACAGTACCTTGATGAGTCCTCCCTGAGGACAGTTGTGCAGGCCCATGTGATTTTGAGGATCAATTATTGCAATGCCCTCTACATGGGGTTGCCATTGACCCTTGTCTGGAGGCTCCAGCGGGTGCAGAATGCAGCTGCCAGACTGATGGTGGGTGCTCGTAGATTTGAGCACATCACCCCAGTTCTGGCTCACCTGCATTGACTACCCGTTGTCCTCTGGATTAGGTTCAAGGTCTTGGTTTTTATTTTCAAAACCCTCCATGGCTTGGGACCAGAGCACCTGTTGGAGCGTATCTCCCAGAGGTCAACTGGGGCCAGGCCCACGAGAATGGTGCAGGTGCGCTCACTTAGGGTGGCCACACCCAGGGAGGCACGGAAATCGCTTACGCGTAACCGTGCCTTCTCTGTGGAGGGCCCCACACTGTGGAATTATCTGCCTAGTGAGCTGCGCCTAGCACAGTCCTGTCCCGCCTTTAAAAGGGCTCTTAAAACACACCTTTTTAAAGAGGCATATGGCAACCTTTTTACTTAATTTTTTTTCTCTTCCTCTTTTGCCGCCCATGTCATCTTTGTGGAGGGTATTGTCCCTCCTTATTTTATTGGTATTCTTGCTGCTTGTTTTCCTTTCTGTTGTTTTATTTTAACTGTAAACCACCCAGAGTTCCGTCTGGAAGATGGGCGGTATATAAATATAACAAATAAATGATAATAAATAATAAATAACCCCATTGCATTCACCCAGCAAGGGGGGGGAGCAATCTTGTGGATGTGGGGTGAGCGGGTGGACATTTGTGTGAGTGTGTTCCTTGTCTCTCCAGTGGTGGGATCAGAGCAAGGCAAGGAGGAGGGGGAGGAGGCGGCAGCATAGTGGGTCCTGTCGCCAAGCCTTAGCCTGGGGAAAGGAGCATTGCTGGTAGGAGGGCACACAGCTTCCACCTTCTGTTCCCCCTCCAGGCACCCCCAGATTCTGCACCCAGGGCAAATGCACCCTTCCACCCCCTCCACCGCAATAGACCCTTGAATCTAGCTGTCCAGTGCTTTTCTAATGGACAGAGGCCAGTGTGCAGAATGAACCCCTGTCTGGAGAATTGTAGACTGAGCCCGGTCAGCCTAAGCCTGACCGGGCTTCTCCTGACTGGTTGATCTGCTTCCCGGGATGAGATGGACCTCCCTCCAAAGGAATCCAAAATGAAGCAGGACCCTGTCCAAAACTTCACATAGGATTCAGGAATAGGAATGGTAGAGAGTAGAGATGGGCACGTATTGAAAAAATGACATTTTGTTTTTTTGTTTTTCGTTGCGGGTCCATTTCAGTTTGTTTTTGTTTTTTGTGAATTTTTTGAAAAAATTCATTTCATTTTTTCATTTTTTGTTTTTCATTTTTACCCACTTTTTGTGCAACTTAAAGCATTTCTGCACACGGACATCCACCAACGCCCCAGACCAGAGGGAAAACACTAAAAAAATGATGCTGGCAGAGACACAGTATAGACCAGGTATGCAGGGAGGCTGCAAAGGCAGCGGTGGGCGTTGCCCAGGGCGTAAGACAGAGTGACTGCACTGTGGGGAGGGTACTCACCAAGAGGTACGCACGCACACAGGGAGGCTTCAAGAGAAATCTCTTCTTTCTCTACCCTAAGAGCCAGGCTGCAGGCAGCGGGAACACAGAGACACACAGCTGCCTGGTTGGCCTATAGTAATGAGTCACAGAGACAGCAACCCCACCCTAACTCCCACCGCAGACTGCAAGGAGGATGGGGGCTGCCAAAGCGTTTTATGCTCTTTGTGGCTGCTACACCTACCCAGTCTGCAACCTGGGCAAGCTATTGGTTGAAATTGTCAAAGAATTTATATGATTCCATCACATGGCTTGCATCCATCTTGTGGCTGGAATCCATTTTGTGTCATCCTTAAAGGGAAAAGAAAAAATACATCGCGATGGGAGAAAGACAAAAACAAACGTTTTAAGGACCGCAACCACCTGGTAGGTAATAATTTCAAATAATTATCACTTCATTTTTACGGATGTCCAGGGCATTTTAATACCCAATAAATCAATATTAGGCATATGGGAGCCATTCTGGGTCGATGTCCCCTAACTCCCTTTAAAGGAAAAAAAATACAGCGATCTGAGAAAAGAGATAAATGCACGTTTTAAGGACCCCAACCCCCTGGTAGGTATTATCAGGCCGAATAAATAATTATCACTGGGTTTTTACGGATATTCAGGACTTTTTTAACATTTAAAAACAGCTCATTATATTGCGTGTCACCATTAACAAAAATGAAATGCAACGAACCTAATTTTCGTGGTTCTGTTTGGTTCATTCCAATTTCATCACAATTTTAGTTATTCGTTTTATTACGTAACAAAATGAATAATGAAAAACGGACTGAATTTTTTTCCCATTTGTGCCCATCTCTAGTAGAGAGATTAAAACCAGACATTTTAATCACAGTTGTAACTAGCGATTCTGGCAGCTGGAGCAGGGACACTGGGTCTCACCAGTTCCAACAGGAGGCATAGGTGTGGGTTTGCTGTGAAAAAAGGAAGGAAAATGAGGTGGCTTTTGGAAGAGGAAAAAAGGAGAAAAGGGTTTGGAAGTGTTACTACTGATTTTCCTAAGATTTGATTCCATTTTGTTTCTGTTAAAATGCCTAGAATAGGGGGAAATGGAGAGACAGATATTCAGGTTGAGCGTCTGGTAGAACTACAGCACATTTCATTCCTAGGTGTTTCCTAGTTGCTGTGGTTTGGGCTGGGGTAAGGATGGTACCACAAGATGACAGGTTTCCTGGTCCCTTCACACTTCACTGTAACAGAAGCCTGAACTTGATTCTGAAGCACGACAGTTCCTTTACTCTTGCAGCTATCATTTTGAAACTTGGGAAGTTTGTTGACGTGTGCCATTTTCAGCCTAGGACATCAGCCAAAGTCTCTCCCCCCCCCCCCCCGAAGTGCAAATCAACTCTTGTAATTGGTGCAGATTCTTGCTGGAATGGAAGGAATTTATTTGCATCATGCATAGTGCAGTAGTGATGTCTGCTCTCGACTACTGAAAAGTGCAATTTCTGGCTTTGAAGGCAGTTTAGAAACTTTACATGCTGAGGTTTATAGATGCCTGAATGTTTGTGGGGGCAAGACACTCTAACTATCCTAGTAATTACCTGTGTATTTCCAATTGAAATGTGTGGCTATATCCTTGACAGCTTTACATGTTTTGGAATAAAGTTACCCTAAGAGAGTGATGATGAACCTTTTGAGACTGAGTGCCCAAACTGCAATTCAAAACCCACTAATTTTTCACAAAGGGCCTATACAGCAATTTAACCTGAATACAGGTGGCTGTGAAGGGGTGATGTTGGGTGTCCACAGAAAGGGCTCTGAGTGCCACCTTTGGCACCCATGCCATAGGTTCACCAACACTGCCCTAAAAGCTATCTTTGCTGTGATGAGTCTCTTCATATTTTAAGAGTAGTTGTATTTTCTATCTCTGAAGGCGATCAAATGGGCAAATATACAGGAGAATACCTTTTTCAGTTAGCCCAAAACTCTGAAATGGTTTTTCATAAAGTGTTAATCAGGTCCGAGCTCTGAAATATGTCATAGTGACCCTGGAGATGTACACTACAGTTGCTGCTGCTATAAACCTACAGTTTTAGATTTTAGCACTACCTAGGCTGGATGCTTGCATCATCAATGCCAGATTGATTTTGTGTGTATGTGTGTTTTATTTAGTTACATGATTTTTTTATCATGTACACTCTGTTCTAGATTTTTTGAAGAAACTCAAATAAAATAAAGCATATTTAAAAGCCAGTGAATTTTTAAAACCTACCCTTCCTTCCTTCCTTCCTTCCTTCCTTCCTTCCTTCTGCTTTGTAAGCACCTGTGCAGTGCAAAATAAATGTCTTTGCCATACTCTTTGCTACTTGTCTTTTGCCAGAGCTGTATCTAGTCATTTTGGCACATAGGGCAAGTGGCACCATGTCCTAACATGAAACTCAAGCATGGCCTCCATAGAAAAAGAGAGGACAATTGTGGGGACCCCTAAAATAAAGGCAAAGTTTATGCTTTCCAGGAGGAAAGGGGGTCTAGGGAATTGGTGGCGAACCTTCAGCATGCCAGATGTTTTGGACCACAACTCCCAGAATTCCAAGCCTAGGTTGCCAATGACAGACTATGGGAGTTGTGGTCCAAAACATCTGGAGGGCTTGGAGGCATTCTTTGTTTCCTTAACATTCATAAGTAATGTTCGCTTCTCTATTTTGCTTTCCTCTAAATCTTGGTGTCCTGGGGCAATGCCCCACTTGTTCCACCCTTAATCTATGAACACTTAGACAATGGTTAAAATATACGGTCTCCCACATATAGTCTGAGATGAGATGGTCCATGAATCCTGGAGCCTCCATGTAAATATCAGACTTTAGTAGCCACTACAGAAAAAGATCAAGGGGTCTACAATCCATGTTAGTTTCCACCCCTCATAATGGTTTTTCTTTTCTTTGTGTGTGCTCTTTATAACTTTAATGTTACATTTTAATGTTCTAAGATGCTCCTCCTAATTCTCTGTTCTTAATTTGAATATGTCTTAAATATTCTGGGCTGTACATTGTCCATCTTTACTGTAAGCCACCTTCTCTAAAATATTCAAAATAAAGAAACAAAACAAAACAACTGAAGGGTTCATGGAAACACAGTAAACTTTTCATGTGATGGTAGTTGAAACATACACTACACAATATCTTAGCTTTGCTTGTATGTAGAATTTCAAATGGTTAGAGTGGTGGTTGCTTGCAAGGTGTTTTTTAAGAGAGAGAGAGAGAGAGAGAGAGAGAGAGAGAGAGAGAGAGAGAGAGAGAGAGAGAGAGAGAGAGAGAGAGATGTTGACCCTATTGCTGTTTGGAAGATGTTCCCAAACAAGTGTGGGAGAGCATATTGAGATTGCTAATGACGAACAGGTTCCAAGGAAAACATAACCAAATGGAGGACATGGCTCTCAGAGATGGAGCTCAGGCTGCAGAGGAAAGAAAGGCAGTTGTTAAACAAAAGACAGACTTCCTTGGTCCAAGCAGAACATCTGTCTTGGGAAGGTGCCTGCTAGCAGTATAATAACTGATTATTAATCAAATTACATTCTTTGGGATCCTATCCTAATAACTTTTAGTGATCGAGTGCCAAGCTGCATGGATTCCTTTTCCCATCAGCTGGAGATTGCTTCGCATTTGACAAACACATTCTTCAGCGCCATATTTCACCCCATCTCATGGAGAAAACAGTACAATACATGACATAGGGGTGGGGAACGTCCCTCTGTTAGAGAGAATTTGATCCTCTCCCCCTCCCCATACAAACCCTTCTAAAACAGTGGGGTGAAATGTGAGGGCAAAGGAGAAGTTGCCGTTCTCTCCAGGAACTTGATAGGCATTGTAATGGTGTGGAGATGGATGGCAGTGATCCCGGCAGCATTGCCTTTGGCACACAATGCATGGCCAGGGTTACATTTCCATAGCAAAAGCACATGTATTAAAAGCATTGGCATTGAGGGGTGGCGTGGGCGGAGAAACAATGAAGCCCAGGTCTTCTCTGAAAGCATTTGGCCCTTTGGAACAAACCCCCTTTTTCTTCCCTTTGTCCCCCCCCCCCATACGCACACTATAAAGAGGAGAGCCAGGCGGTGGGGGTGAGGGGGGTGCGGCTGTGGTTGTCATGGTAGGCACCCGGCTTCTCCTCTGCAGTCTTGTATTCAATATTCCAATCACCTTGCAAGTCAAGAAGCCTGGTGGAGCTTGCGGTAGTGTCAGAGTGAAAAACGAGCCATGGCGTCACGCTTGGCCAGCTGCTGGCTGCCGGTTGCAGATTGAGTGCCACGCTGCGGCATGTTTGGTTTGATAGCCACCAGTTCAGTGCAGCATTTGGGGAGGCGCTTTTATTTCTTCTTCTTTTTTTCTATTGACGAGGGGGGTGGAGATTCAGGGACAAAGGATGTGGGGACCAATGGTGATCACCCCTTGTTCCAAACCGTTTCCCTGCTACCAGCATCTTGTCAGTCATTTGCGCCAAAGGCAGAAGATAAGGTCTGAGACTGCATGGGTATTTCTGTTCTTCCTCCCCTTCCATCCTTCCCCTTCCCAACCGATCACATGGGATACCCCTCCCTTCCCGGCACAGTTTTTCCATATTGATTACTATTTTTAATTTGCTCTCTCTTCTGTGTTTTTATTAGTTGGGTTCTGAGATTTTATTTCCTGGGGAAGGGTGAATGGGGGAGGGAAGCAGTAAAGCTACAAAGCAAGCCATGCTATTTGCCTATCAGTGAGTTCCACCTCATGAAGGTAGAAGTTTATTTTCTTACCTCTGCACAAAATCAGTCACACTGTGGAGATGCTTCCATCCTGCTTGGGTGTTTGTGCATCTCGTCACGGAAGTGGAAGGGTTTATGGTGAAAGAGAGAGAATGGGAGCCACAGCTAAAGAAAGGTTGAATTCTGGAAAACGTAGAACAGAGTCTTCATATCCATTGTTATCTCAACTTACAGCTGTTACCACTTGGTGTGGATAAACCACTATACCCAGAGCTAATGCAGAGCTATGGAGCTAGAGGCTGGGCATCTGAATTCCCATTGTGCCTCCTGGGAGAGGGGCCAGCCAGGATTACCTGGAGTGTGTGCAGCTGATGGCATTATGTGCCCTGCTACCTCCCAGAGTGCCACCAGAAGAAGCAACAGGTAAACCACCTTGGAACACTTTATACATAGGAAACCCTGGCAATAAGTTGAAACTGACTGAACTGCACACAAATATAATTAATTATTACTACTCCTCAGCTGTGCATACCAATTTGTGCTGAAGACAACTAATGGCAATTAGTTTTCCTTGTACTTTCCTTGATGGGTACAAAATGAAAAAAATGTGTTTTGTTTCATTTCGTTGGTCCCCCTCGCTTTGTTTTGATTCGTTAGTGATAATTTTTTTTAAAAAAATATTCATATGAAATGAAATGGTAATGAACTGATTTGTTTCTCTATTACATGCCCCACTGGGGTCCCAGAGGCACCAAATTTGGTGTATACCTTCCTTGGACTCTTTCCTTTAAGCCATCCAAATTTGGTGAGATTTGGGGCTCAGGGGGCTGAGTTATTAAAGTTCAAGGGGGTGCCCCTGGAAAAAACATTTCTAAGCACCATTTTCTGTGCTTGGAAATACTGATCCCGGGCAGCTAGCAGCATGAAAATTGCTATGGACCTCCCTCAAACTCTCCCCTTTAAGCACCCCAACGTTGGAGAGGTTTGGGGTTCTGGGGCCCAAGTTATTTTATGCCAAATGGGATGCCCAGAGAGAAAAACTTTCATGATTTTAAAGTCCTTGAAAATACTGATCCTGGGCACCTAGCAGCATGGAATTCATTGTGGACCTCCCTCAAGCTCTCCCATTTAAACATCCCAAATTTGGAGAGGTTTGGAGCATGGGGGCCAAGTTATTTGACACCAAACAGAGTGCCCCAGTAGAAGAACTGTTGTAATTTTAAAGTACTGAAAGTATACTGATCCCAGCCAAGCACCTAGCACTCAGCATGGAAATCACTGTGGTGTGGACTTGGAGCATCCTCTGACTCTCCCCTTGCATCCGACCAAGGCACAAAGGGCTGTATCAGGAGAATTTCACTCCACCAGGCAGGCAGGCAGGCAGGCAGGCAGGTCTTAGAAATACATGGGTTGGTCTTTCAGATCCCATAACATGCATGCAGGCTCGCAGGCTGAGGAGGAAGGCAGGAGTTTGCCAGCCCAAAATACTCCAGCAAGGAATAATGAAATAGGAGGACTCTGGTTCTTTTACTGGTTGTTTGGAATGGGGCCATGATTAAGAGGGATGACCAGGCACATTCTTATTGTGCCATTTGAGAATGGGGAAACTGGTACTGGTTGGTGATCAAAATCACAATGTGGGTGGGTGGGAAGGAATGTTGGTATGAAAGGTGGAAGGAGTGGGGAAAGAATATAAAACCCTTCCCAACATGCCTTCTAAAACCCTTCCCAGTCCCAGTCCCATGGAAGCTGTGCTGTTCTGTTGTGTGTGTCTTCTCTCTCAGCACAGGGAGGCACACACACACACACTACCACACACATGTTTTTTCTGTGCTTTGCTTTACTTTCTGTGTCTTACAGCACCATAGCAACAGGGAATAAGGGTTCAATTCCATGAAGGGTCCCTAATAAATACAGCTAAGCTACCACCCCACCACATCCAAGGCAGGCAGGTAGTAGGCACAAAAATTAAACTCTTCCATGAGCCCCACACTAGTAAGCCAGATTGCAGCAAAGAACACAGTTTCCCTCTCCCTTTCCTTCTTCTTGTGGAGGTAGATGAACAATAACAATACAGGAGTCCATCTAGGACCTGTTGATCCAGCCATTCTGACCAGCAACAATACCGTCTTGCAATCCAATAATGTCACTCCCATGAACTCCTGTGCAGTGTACGTTAAACTGGACCCTTTGGTTGCAAGCAAAGCTGCAACTTAATTGATTTGATTAGAGTAATTCAGACACTGTGCAGTGGTGGAGATAAGCTTCAGGAAAACTTTGGGGAGCCATGATGTCAGCGGAAAATATTGGGGGACCATGATGTTGGCAGAAAATGTTGGGGAGCCATGGTGTTGGAGGAGCCATGATATTGGCAGAAAGCATTGGGGTGCTGTGATGTCGGCAGAAAACTATGGGGAGCCATGATGTCAGTAGAAAATGTTGGGGAGCCATGATGTTGGCAGAAAATGTTGAGGACTGGAGCCATGTTTCTGGAGGAAAACATGGGTAATGGATGGCTGGTGGCGATCACTTTCTGTGTAGTCCTGTCCCAAGCTTGAGGAAGCCTTGCTGATGCTGACTCAGTCCAAGAAGCGCTGGTTACTGCATTTTGTGATTCAGATGCTGAGAGCTCAGTTGGATGAGTTTGTTCTTTTTCTTTGCATCCTTACTTGAACAGGGCCCTTTGAATCCCTGAAACACTGTGAGAGTGGAACCCCTGGTATGGCCAAGGAAGGCCTTAGAGCAATTGGGCCCTTTGAGATCCTGAAACACTGTGAGAGTAGACCACCCAGGCATGGCCAGGGAATGCCTTAGAAAAACTGGGCCATGATAGACCTGGCTGGAAACACTGTGAGAGTGGACCTCCCTGGTATGGCCAGGGAATGCCTTAGAAAAACTGGGCCATGATAGACCCTGGAAACACTGCAAGAGTAGACATCTCTAGTATGGTCTGGGAAGGCCTTAGAAAAAATGGGCCATGATAGACCCTGGAAACACTGTGAGTGTAGACCTCCCTAGTATGGCCAGGGAAGGCCTAAGAAAAACTGGGCCATGATAGACCCGGAAAAACAGTGAGGCAGGCAGGCAGGCAGGCAGGCAGGCAGGCAGGCTGGCTGGCTGGCAGGCAGGCAGGCAGGCAGGCAGGCAGGCAGGCAGGCAGGCAGGCAGGCAGGCTGGCTGGCTGGCTGGCTGGCAGGAAGGCAGGCAGGCAGGCAGGCAGGCAGGCAGGCAGGCAGGCAGAAGGACTATGGCTTGGTGGAGGGGAAGCCCAGCGTAGTCAGGTTAAACCTTATACAGGCCAACTTTTCTATGTTGCTCAGGTTGAGGCGTGAGCGGTGAGGTCTCAAAATGTCCCCAAGTAATGAGAACACTTGCTCACTCTGGATGCTGGTGGGAGGGAAGGAGAGCAGGTCCATGGCCAACTGGGCCAACTGGGACAGACCTCTGACTTACTGGCCCAGTAACGGAGGGGATCTGCCATGTGAGCCTTTTCCACCAACGTGACATGCTTTTTGAGATAGAACAACCACCCCTGTAATCTATATTTAAGATAAAGAACACTATATATATTTATTTGTTTGCCTACCTGCTTGCTTGCCTCTCACCGGAAGGTGCACCTATGTAGAGCCCACTTTCTCATTTCTTGGTCTGATCTATAGCCAGTCCTGTCACAGATGTGTGTGTGTGTGTGTGTGTGTGTGTGTGTGTGTGTGTGTGTGTGTGTGTGTGTGTGTGTGTGTGTGTGTGTGTGTGTGTGTGTATTAGAGATGGGCACCTTATGAAAAATGACACACTATGTTGTCATTTTGTAAGCTTTCAAAACAGTACAAAACGGAAAACAGCATTTTGTTACGAAATGAAATGAAAACCCATGGGAGCCATTTTATAGAGTGACATATCATTTTGTTTTTGTTTCATTTTTGTTGCAATTTTTTCAAAAATTCACTAGTAAAAATGAAACAAAACTCTATTTCATGCTGATCCCTAGTATGTATGTATGTAGGTAGGTAGGTAGGTGTTCACAACAGTGCACATTGGGCCTTTTCACACAATCCCTAAGATCCCCTGGCCACTTAAATTTGGACCAGAGATCTTGTGGGTTTGTCGCTGTTCCTGTGTTCCCACCCCCTCCACACTCCTGGCTGCTGTCTGCGTGAGAGGAGGGAGAAAAAAAAGGAAGAAAAGAATGCCGTCTCACCTCCGTTCTGCCGTCTCACTCTGCTCCCGGCAGCATTCCAGTCTCTTAAGTATCTCTTAAAGGGGCGGGGGGCAAAACAACAACAAACAGAAATGAGGAGAGCCTGGCTCTCACTACGTTACATCCGAATCAGGAATTTTTCACCCCCGGAGAGCAGGTACTTGAAAAGTGCGCTGGGACGTGCTTAATGGGTGTGGTCGCAGTTAATTTTTTGTAAACTCCGGAGCTGGTGGGGAAATAATTTTAAGCTCCGGATCTGGGAGCCATTTGCCACGGATTTTAGGGGTTGTGTGAAAAGGCCCATTGTTGAACATACTCCCCCACTGACTAAAGCAGGTCTCAACTGGTGGTGCGTATACCACTGGTGGACACAGAAATAACTTGGGTAGATCTCTGTGTTTTCATCCCAGTTAGTGAAAATTCTCTCTCCCGCAGCCCTCATGCCATTCTGAAGGAAGTATGATACACCATCCCTCACTACTGCTACTGGCCACATATCATTTCTATAACCTTTGGGCATGCTAGCAGTAACTTTGAACTTGCAGTGTTTCTCCCATACATCTACCTGCCAATTTTATCACAAGACACAGACTGACAGAAATGCTTGCAAATACATAAATGTGTTCCAGGGGTGAGGGTTAGCTTTGTTTCATGGTGGGACTTCAGTAATTTGGTAGAGCAAATGATGCAATGCAAGATACGCAAGTTAAGAACCACAGGACAAAAGCATTTTCAGGCACTGTTTTCTTGTAGCCTTTTTATTTTAATGGGAGACAATGCTTCAAATGGAATCCAGTGTGGCACAGGGCATAGACTGTTGGGCTAGGGCTCAGAAGACCTGAGTTCAAATCCCCCTCAGCCATCATAGCCAACTGGGAATGGGGTGGATTTGGCAAACCAACTCCTTAAATATTTTACATTATATACAAAAGTATACAAATATTTTACATTATACAGTATATATTTAAATCTCAATGGGGTGCTCTGGGACTGTGCAGCTTGCCTGAGGTTAGACAGACTGCCTGTTCTGGGATGTTCAGAAACTCCTAACCTCTGGTTCCTCAACCAGATACCTAACTCACTGACCTATTCAGCCAGCTTAAGAAGTAGATAGAGGTACAAAGCTTTCAGTAGTGTCTCTTCATCTAGTGAGAGAGAGAGAGAGAGAGAGAGAGAGAGAGAGAGAGAGAGAGAGAGAGAGACAGAGACAGAGACAGAAACAGAGACAGAGACAGAGATGGTGAAGTTAGAAAGTCAGATTTCTTGTTTTTGTCCCAGCTTGTTTGTTTTGTGCTAATGTTCACCACTTCATACTTCCCATCCTAGAACTTTGCTTCCTTTCACCCCCAGTAACTCTTCACCAAGAAACAAGAAATGCTCTTGCAATTCTTTATAACATTTTTCACTGGCCTGGAGTATGGCGGGAAAGAGTGGCTGTGAGTGGAGGGCATGACAGCCAGAGGGGAAGGAAAATTGTGTTGTTGATGATGGTGGTGGTGGTCGTAATAGTGGCCTTTCCTTAATTTTGGTGTGGGAATGCTAAGCAGAGGGAGGGGGAGGAAGGGGGTGGGCCAGCCTTCCACAGACCAATCAAAATGGCCTGATGGGCCGGATCCAACTTGCAGGCAAGACTTTGGACATGGCTGGTTTAAATGGACGGATTTGTACCTTAAATTAATAAATAAATAACTTTACAGTCACTGTACTTCCATACAATGAAAATGTTGAAGCAGAGATTAAAGATGAGTGTGTAGGAATGTATTATTAAAGTTTTACCTTGAAGGTCATGTCAGGACAGAGAGTGAACCTCAGGTAATGGTGGAATATATTTGCTTCATAAGATACATATTTATTTGGAATTTTAAAAAAGAATTGGCCACTCATCTATGGCCTCTGCTAGTATAGATAGTGAATTGAATCTGTTCTATGATAGTGAGCAACACTTCCATCATGGTGGAATCAAAAACAAATAATGAACATTCGTCTGGAGAAATACCATTTTGAGCCTGCATTTTTCAGTTCTCTGCTGCAGACTAAAGTAGAAAATTCAGCTGCCAATTTGAATGGGTGTATATGATCCCGTGGAGTACAAGGAGAGCAAACCTATCCATCCTGAAAGAAGTCAACCCTGAATGGTCACTGGAATGACAGATTCTGAAGCTGAGACTCCAGTACCTTGGCCACCTCATGAGGAGAGAGGACTCCTTGGAAAAGTCCCTGATGTTGGGAAAGATTGAAGGCAAAAGGAAAAGAGGACGGCAGAGAATGCAACCAATATGGATTTGACCAAACTCCAGGAGGCAGTGGAAGACAGGAAGGCCTGGCGAGCTCTGGTCCATGGGATCACGAAGAGTCAAACATGACTTAATGACTGAACAACAACAATATGATTTGAACTTTGCAAAAATTTGTTCAATATAATCCATTCATTTCTACTAAAATCTTAGACAAAACATGCAGCCCACTCCCTGGATCTCATAGTTTTATGGTTGTTTAGTCCTTGCTCACAGTTGTTGGCCATGGGCATCTAGACAGATTTACTCAAAATAATAAAATATGAATCACATTTTTAGCATGCATTTGGGTTGCAAATGAAGATGTTGTGGGAGAAAAGACTATAGTAAGAAGAATATATGGTAGATGTTTTTGTAATTAGTATTTGAAACATGCAATAATGCATGGACTAAAACCCAAAATATGGCAAAAACAAAAATAAAGTTAAGGTTTGTGAAATTAATGCAATGAGTTCTACATGGGCCTTCCCCCAAAAGTCAACCTGGGAGTTACACCCGGTGAAATATGCTGACATAAGAAGCACACAAAATTCACAATAAACCTCCTGTAAAAAATGTTAAGCTGCCGATATGTGCCTGATCAGGCCTGCTAGGGGTCTCTCTTTGTTCTACCACTGACATCAATATGCCATCTAGAGATATAAGGGAGAGCTATTCTGGCTGTGGCCATCTACTTCTGATATTCCTTCTCCTTAGACACCGGACTGGTGCTGATGCTGACATCTCTTTAATTGTGGCACTAATTCAAGAACGTGACTGCTCAACCCATCATTCAGTACCTAGTGCAAACATGCAACTGATGACTTCTTTTGTTTCAATGGTTAAATTGTTCTAAAATGTTTTTAAATGTTTTAAAATATGTAGTTTCAAATTCTACGGCACTAGGCAGTACCCCTTACTCTGCTGATACAGGGTAGGGTTGGTCATAATTATCACCTTAGTATGAATGAATGAATGAATGAATGAATGAATGAATTAATGAATGAATGAAATGTTGCATAAGCAAATTTCCTGAAGACATCTCACAATGAGTATGTAATTTTTATTTCATTCACACTTTTGTGAATGTGGTTGGTCTTAATAAATAAACATCTACATTGCTTATCTCTAGAATTTGGTAACTATTAGATTATGTACATCTTTCATTAAACTGGAAGCCTAGCAATACAAACTTGTGCTAGAAAGTAACTGTTTGTGAAATATATAGGATGAGAAGTTCCTATTTTGGAAACAGCAGAATGAAGCAAATCATCTGAGGGGCATAGCAACAGTCAGATATCTCATATTTCATAAAAAAGAAAGTGTGTCGAAGAACAAACAATGCCTCCAGGTCAAGAGCAGGATCTCTGGAACCAGAGATTCTGGGGCAGATGACCCAACAATCCAGGAATTCACTTGTTATATATGAAGCATTGTTCAGATAAAAACTATGTGGTAAGCAGTTTAATCCATTCAGTATAGTTCATTTATTAAGAAGGCTCAATGATCCATAGGGTCTCCCCAGCAATGCAGTTCTAAGATCATAAGAGTATTAAGAGGGGAAAACACACATTATCAACACCTGCACAGGTATCCTGAGACCACTGTTTGTTAAGATCTTTAATAAAATTGATAACTGAGATACAGTGCTGCATAAACAGATTGGAGGAGCAATTAAAAACCACCTAGGTTACCACCCCCCTCAATCAATGTCCTGCTGTTGCGTGTCACCTTCATGAATCAGAACATAGAAAAATTTGCAGGATTCTAATATTTCTAGGAGTTCAGAGAGCTGTAGTCAAGCGGAGGAGGAGGAGAAAGAGGAGGAAGCAGAAAGAGATGGAGAAGGATAAGGAGAATATTTTCCAATCTCACTATGGGTGCTTTTACCTGACCTCTAAAATCCGGTAGCAACTTAAATCCGGACCAGAGATCATGGGGGCTTGTCGCTCTTCCTGTGTTCCCACCCCTCCGCACTCCATTGTTCCTGTCTGCGTGAGGGGAGGGAGAAAAAAGGGAGAAAAAAAGGGAGAAAAAAATGCAGGCTCACCTCCATCTGCCAGTGGAAGCAGCCCCAGCAGCCCCCTCGTCGTGATTCCTGTCTCTTAAAGGGGCGGCGGGGACCAAAAGAAAACAGAAGATGAGGGAGCCCAGCATTCACAGCTTTACAGTGCATATCGGAAGATTTTTTACCTCCTGGAGGCCAGGTACTTGAAAAGTGCGCTGGGATGCACTTAGGTGGGCGTGGTCATACTTAATTTTTTTTAAAGTCTGGAGCTGGTGGGAAAACATTTTTAAGCTCTGGATCTGGGAGCCTTTTGCCTCGGATTTTAGGGGTCGTGTAAAAGCGCCCTATGAGAAACAGTCCTGGGGTAGCTGAATTGAAACCGGACCAAGCTTATCAAAAGGCAAGTGGATTCAGACCTAGCAAAAACCACAACTATAGGAAAAGTCTAACTCAGAAGATATCTGAAACCATGTAGAACAATAAATGCTACTATGTAACAGTGCCATCTGGTGCCTCATTCTCTGAAAATAACAATGCAGGAAGTAAGATGAAGAATGTGTGGTCTTCAGATGTTGCTAGGGCGTCCCCTGGGGCTGAACGGTGGAAGATTCAGAACATTAAAAAAATCTTATTTACTATAGTCCAACTACACAGTGAATTTATTTGGCTAAACTTATGTGGTTGTAAAGGGGGATTGGCCAAGCTCATAGAGAATATGGCAGCCAGTATTTCCTACTCATTATGGCTACATGTTCTCTCCAGGATAACCCTGGATAGCAGTAAGTGAACAGTATGACTGCTTGAACATACATACTGCTCCTGAGCTTCCTATAGGCATCTGGTTGGGCACTCTGAGAACAGAATACAGTGATCCCTCTACTTACGAGCAGCTTGACTTAAGAGCAATTCGACTTAAGAGCGAAAAACCATTGGCGTTTTAACTGCTCCCTTACAAATAGCTCTACTTGCATTTTTTATTTTTTTATTTTTGTTTTGATTTTTTAGATAGGGCTGGTCTACTTCTTAACAGTTGTTTGACTTAGGATCATGCATTCAGAACAGATTAAACTCGTAAGTAGAGGTACCATTGTATGGGGATAGAGAGGCATTTGATCCAACAAAGCATAGCTCTCCCTGTGTCCTATATGTTCCATCATTCCACAACACTAAAGTATGAAAAGTAGCGCCAAGCAACCAAGATTTATAATGTGTCTATTGTTCCAACCATTGTCATTTTCTTTTGGCCATCCAAAGCAGAGTGAGAGACGTCTAAGCATCCATGTTGGCTCTTCTCTATTCATAGGGTAGATGAAAAGTGTTTTATTTAACACCCCTTCATATTCTTCTGTAAGCTATATCGCATGGCTTTTGGCTGCATGAGATCTTTTGTCTTCTAATTGATAAGGAAATGCCTCATCTTGGGGAAGAATAATTTGATAGAGCCATAATTGCAGGACTTTTGGAGTTGTGTAAAGTTCCCATTCCAGCTTCCTTTTTCCACCCAAGCTGATAACGAAAATGCTCCTGCCCCTCCTTTTCCTATTTTCCTCCTTGCAACAAATAAATGAAAAGAATTAAAGGGATGCACTTAAATTTAGTAATAGGCCAAGAGCCTGCCCACAGGCTGTGCACAGCAGACAGAGGCGACAGGAATATCACTCAGCCAAGGACGCTTAATTGCAAATGCTTAAGGACTGTTATTGAGGTGTCTGTGTGATAACTTCTGTGCTAGTCTGAGGCTTTTAAGAGGAGTCTATAGTTCCAACATCTTCTTCTCAAGAGCTGTGATGAGAGGCAGGCAGTTTTATTAAACTGACATTTCAAGAGGCACAGTAAACAGCCAAAGAGCCAAGGGAAACTCAGAGCTGTAGAGCTGACCGGAGGTTAGTATCTGCAGCCTTTTCCTACTGGGACTGTGTACATGGCACAGACAGAAATACAACATATAGGCAAATAACACCCCCCCCCAGCTGCATATTTGCCCTGCTAAAGAAAATGAAGAGGAAATCTGTTTCTTTTTCTTCCTGCAATTTATTTAAAAAACTCTAAAGATTTTTCCATTCCTCCCCTCCCCCCCCAAAAATGTGGTTTGTGAAATTTGAAAAATTCTTCAAAAATGAAGGGGAAAGAGGTCTTTCACCCTACCAGATTCATCAGTTCCCAGCATGGAGAAGACCATGCTGTACCTGTCTGTCACAGAGGTGTTACTAAATAAAGAAGAGTCTTTCAGGACAAAGACTGTGTTAAAATAAATAGACAATATTTTACCCTTACAGGTTCATGTTTTCTGGACACTGAATTAAAGGATCACCTAGTGAGGCATCGGTTCAAACACTGCAAATTAGACCATAGCTGTTATTCTCTGTGCTTGTCATGAGCACTGAAAAATATGGTGCAATAAATACAACTCCCATACTTCCCAGCTGGCAAACAGCACTCTAAATACTGGATCACCTTGCAGCATTATAATACTCAGTGATTTCCCCAAAATTCTTTCCCAATCATTAATCAAATTAATTTGCCTTTGTCATTGTGCTGTGGCCCTGAGGTAATTTTTCTAATGAACCAACCTTCTGCTGGGCCCACAAGATCCGTTTTCTTTATACAGCGGTGCGTCCTAAAATGAATTTAATTTGTTCCATGGGTCAATTTATTTTACAAAAAATTGTCTTAAGAGGTATGGTTTCCCATAGGAATGCAATGAAAACCAATGCATTCCTATGCATTGAAAACACTGGTTTTCAATGCATTCCTATGGGAAGGCTGCCCCAAACCTCCTCAATCAACCAGCAGCCAAAGGCTGTTCCCTGCAGCTGACAGACAGCTGATTTTGACAGCTGTCAAAATCAGCTGCCTGTTGAGGGCTACATGGAGCAGTCGTCCACTGCCGCTTGATTGAGGGGGGGTACCCCCAACCCAGCAAAGGGTTCTTCTTTGCTGGGTTGGGTGGGGGTAAAGGAAAAGCTTCCCCTCTTTTGCTGGCTGCCCCAACTCAGGGGAGGGAGTGGGCAAGGGGTGTCTCACCCACTCATCCCCTTCCTGCATTAGGGCAGCCATTCCCCCTTTGCCCAGGCCTCTGATATGAGCCATTTCAGTGCAGAGACCTGGGTAAAGGTGGGAGCAGTGGCTCATTGTGGGTTTATTCGATTCCCCAGTTTACTCTGCGGCCATAAACGGGCAACAAATAAGCCCACAAACCATCGCTGCTCCCCCCTTCCCTTGGGTCTGTGCCAAAATGGCTCAGTGCAAAGACCTGGGTGCATGAGGGGGTGGTGATGGCTTCAATTCTAGCTTTCCCAATGGTGTAGTACCTGAAATTTGGGTGCTAGACCATGTGGAAAGCCATGCAGGCTTTTGAATTCCGCACACCCACAACCCAATCACTAATTCGTCAATTCATATTCATATTCCTCCTCAAGATAATACAAAATAACAAATTTTTAGCAATTTTTACTTCATTGATTCATTGGATTATAAAACAGACACCTCGCCATGGATGTATAATAGAGATGTCCAAAACCCAATTTTCACCAGACTTGTAGGGATTGTAGATGAGAGTCATGGGAAGTGATTTTGGGATCTCTATTTACTGGGGGTTGGTGGAGTTAAAGGGCCTTTGAAAAGGCAAAATAAATCCATCCATCCATTCATCAGGAAAAAAATGTGAATTCATTATTTGTGATTCATCAATCTTCATGAAGTATAATCAAAACAAAGCATAATTTTAAAAATTTGTGCCCATGTCTACTGGCTACAGCTAGAATTCTGGCACCTGGGGCATCATTGTAGTCTTGGTTAAGCTTCAGGTGTTTGATATACAAAGAAAGAGAAATGGGGAGGAAAATGTGAGTTTCAGTACACAATCGTAGTATTGGTTCTGTACTGAAACATCTGGTTTGTTTTTCTTTCTACTCAGGGTGGACTGGCTGGTAGAGGGAGGTGTGCTTGGTTCAATGGTTTTTTGCTGTTCCAGCAGCAAATTCTGGCACTGCCTGAATTTCAGTGCCTTAGGTCAAAGCACTAATTATCCTACCCTACTTACAGCTTTGGTTGCAGGATTCCTACTTCTCTCTTCCCAACCCTATAAAAATGATCTTTTAATAACGTCTGCCTTGGCTCACCCTTTTCCTACTGCTTTGTAATCCCTTTCCTTTTGTCTCATGTCTTTTAGGGGATTTTAAACTTGAGCCCAGGAATTAGCATGTTATTAACCTATCTGGCAAACCAAAAGGAACTGGTACATCCACAGAAGTACAAAGACGAATGGGAGACGGAGTCTCAGGATATATAAAAGTAGAACAGACCTTTATTCTCTCTCAAATCATTCTAAGAAAGCTCTGGCTCGACGTGTTTTGGCAGAGACCTTCTTCAGGAGCTGAGCAAAATAGAATTAAAATTAAAATTATTAAAATTACATATTAATTACATATTCTGTAAAAGAGATACACAGTTTGGGATTTAAAACGTACTGCAGTACACGTTCTAAGCACATCAGACATGCCAGAATATATGGTAAAATACCATAAAATCATATGTATACCAAGCTTTTTTCTTCTATGGTCTATAACAGCTCCAGACTTGATTTAAAATGAAGACACTGGTGAAAGGAACATTCAAAAGTAGCTGTGCACAGTGTCAAGGGGAGTGAGACAACATTATGGTTATTATAATAAAGGGAGGAAATCTATCTCTTCATTTAACCCATGAGGTTTTGTGTGTTTAATTTCAGGATCCAGTCTATCTCTATTTTCAATAGAGACCTCTCACAGTTCCCAGGACGACTATCAACAGCCCAGAACACCAGATCTTTGTGCGGTTCATTTCTATGAAATGGCTAACCAACAGACTGCCCATTTGTTTGTTTCTTAAATTGCTAAAGTGTTCACTCATTTGTATTTTCAGGGCTTTGGAGGTTTGTCCTATACTGTATATAGTTTTTGCATGGGCACCTTATAGCGTAGATTACTTCCTTGGTGTTACAGTTAGTGAAGTTCTTCAAGGTATATATCTTATCAATTTGTGGGTCTACACATTCTGACAAATGTCTTGTATTGCTACAGTTGACACAATGTCCACATGGATGGTGTCCATGGTGGGGGGGGGACTCCAGGTAAAATACTGGGAACTGGTGGTGTTCTCTCTTTAAATTCACTTTTAACCAGTATGTCAATAATTCATTTATGATAAAGACCAAGGGAAATGAACATCTTCCCCATCCCTATGGCATGGTCTCTGAACATGCTAGGTCACTCCAGCTTGCATGCCCCAGGCATCTCATCTGATATGGCAAAAAATATTGGGTAGCCATGAGTAGCAAGTAGTAGCCTAAACTAGTAGCAATAGTTGGAAGACAGATCTCCTGGCACAAGGTGGTACCGATTTTCAGAATTCACCCTTTTGTAGTCTCTTTTAGAGATGGGCACGAAACAGAAAAAATGGTGTTTTGGTTTTTCGTTTGTCATTGAGAGGTCTGTTTCGGTTCATTTCCATTTGTTGTGAAATTTTTGAAAAATTTCGTTACCGTTTTTTTGTTTTTTCGTTTGTTGTTTCTACCCACTTTTTGTGCGATTTTTAAAGCATTTCCATGCTCAGGCATCCCCCAATGCCCCAGACCAGAGGGAAAACACTAAAAAAATGGATGCTGGCAGAGACACAGTATAGACTAGGTATGCAGGGAGGCTGCAAAGGCAGCGGCAGGCGTTGCCCAGGGTGCAAGGCAGCCGCAGAGTGTGTGCACTGTGGGGCAAGAGAGGGTACTCACCGAGAGGTACACAGCATGCACACACACAGGGAGGCTGCAGGACTGAAGCTAGAGTCGCAGCAGAGACAGCACTCCCACCCTAACTCCCACCAGAGACTGCAAGGAGGACAGGGGCTGCCAGAGCTTTTTATGCCCTCTGTGGCTGCCAGACCTGCCCGCCCAGTCTGCAACCTGGGCATGCTATTGGTTGAACATGATCCCATCACATGGTTTGCCTCCATTTTGTGGCTGGTGGTGACATCCATTTTAAAGGGAAAAGAAAAATACATCGCAATGGGAGAAGACTAAAACAAACGTTTTAAGGACCCCAACCCCCCTGGCAGGTATTATTAGACAATATAAATAATTATTGCTGTGTTTTTATGGATGCCCAGGGCATTTTTTAACATTTAAAGCAGCTCATTTCATTGCACATCGCCATTAACGGAAACAAAACGTAACGACCTCAATTTTCGTGGTTCTGTTCGTTTCGTTTCATTTTCATCACAATTTTCGTTTGTCGTTTCGTTGTGTAACGGAAACAACAAATAGTAACGGAAACGAAAAAATGTTCGTTCTGTGCCCATCTCTAGTCTCTTTCCATAGTTTGGTTATAGCATAATGAAATCATTCTGTCAAAACTTTTCCCACATAAAATGGAAGACAGTAGACCCACCTACCATATTTTTTTTGCCCTATAGGACATACTTTTCCCACCCTTAAAGTACAGTGGAATCTTGACTTACATGCTGCTTGACTTGCAGCATATTTGACTTACAGCAAGAAGGGGCATGTTTGACTTGCATCGCAGGCTCTGACTTACAGCTCGGAGCCCCGGCACAAGGCCCCGGAATCGGGTGGCAGTCACAACCCAGCATCGCGACTGCCACCTCCAAACTGCTCCTGCCTTCTTCCTCTCCTCCGGCAGCGGCGGCTTCGGCGAGCCCAGCTCTGAGCACCTGGAGCTGGTCCTCGGCCTCACCGAAGCCGTCGCTGCCGCTGGAGGAGAAGAAGGGCCGGGAGCTCAGGACTGGTCGCGCTGGTTAGACAGTCGGCTCAGTCTTGTAAAAAATCTGGCTGCAGAATTCTAGACCACAATGGAAGCATTTTAGTTGTACAGTTGTGGGACTCTAATGTTGTTCAGAAGTTGGAACGTCAGGTTAAAAATCAGTAAAACTTAAATGTTAGACATTGTTGCTATGAACATTAAAAAGTGGAGGCCTATAACTTGTGGACGATAATTCCACTGCCTCCTCCTCTCTTTGAAGAGACATTTCATTTACATCCCCGGAAGGAATCTCCTATCCCAGTCAAATTTGTGTTAAATTGCTGTTTTCGGGGGTCTTTTTCATCATCTGGAATGGATTAATTACTTTTTATGGGAAAAGTTCATTTGACTTAAGGCATGTTTGACTTATGTCTATACTTCTGGAATGGATTAATGACGTAAGTCAAGGTTCCACTGTAAGGGGAAATGTCTGTGCATCTTACTGAGTGAATACAGCAGTCTCCCTTACATATATATCACAGATTTTCATTTAGAGATAGGATACCAGCACGGAGCCTCTCCCATCTCATGCTGCAGCCCTGTTCCAATCACCTGATTTGCAAAGAGGCTTCCTCCAGGGAGCATTTCCCCACCCTTCCCCTTCTGCAGCCAAGATTTCCCAGTCAAAAATCACCTTGTTTGCAAAGAAGTCTCAATGGAATCTCTGCCCTCCCCTTCTGAAGTGTGGGTTCAGCAGCTCCAATTACCTCGTTTGCCACCCTCCCCATTTGCAGCTTGGATTCCACAGCCCCAATTACCTCGTTTGCAAGCCTCCCCTTTTGCAGCTTGGATTACACAGCTCCAGTTACCTCGTTTGCAAGCCTCCCCTTCCTCCACCATAAAACCTTAGGCTAAACATTTTTTCTTGTTTTTCTCCTCTAAAACCTAGGTGCGTCTTATGGCCCGATGCATCTTATAGGGCGAAGAATACAGGTAGATCTGCTTTTAATTATAACTCTGTAGCCTTCTGCAGATCCTTATGTTTGGAAGCATGATGCCCTCAAAGGGGAAAATGTTGCCCTCAATATTGGGGGGCATGTGTCTTTGTGTGAAGGTCTATCAGGGATATTATGGATCATTGAGTCCAGCCACTGTCAGGGTAGGACAGTGAGGAACTGAACTGCCAACCTCTAGCTCTATAGATCGATGCCTAAACCATTGAGCTGTCCACAAGAATAGTCCTTGTGGTGTGTATACACCACTCAGCATACACAACTTACATGCAGATATTTCTCTCTTTCCTGATATGGATCTATCCTATATTATGATCACATTACTTTTAAAAAACTGTAATATTTACAATTATATGACTTTATTTTATGGGTTTTGTACCACAATAAAGTTCTTCATTCATTCATGCCTTATATGCAGAGCTTTCTCTTTTTCTTGGTATGCTTCTTTTTGGGGGAATCCATAGTAACCATGTTACATTTAAGTTTTAGAAACCCATTCAAAGCCTTCAGCATGAGCAGAGAAACAACAAATAGGCCTCATACATACAAATGATGCTGTGCACATGTTTTTGCCTCTGCCAAAATGCTCCCTCAAATGGCAGAAGACATCTGTTTGTCGTAACCTGATTCTTCTCATCAGTGTTGATTTGTGAGGCTGATTGGTGAGACGAGTCTTTCTGAGGAGATCTCATTGTCAGAGTGAAATCAGAACAAACCCCAGGGAATATGCATTTACTTTCACATCTACTTTGGTGCCTCGAAACAGATGTTAAAGCAACCTTCCACAGCTTATTTCATCCAGGTGGGTTGAATGACAGCTCCCACAAACCCGATTACATGATCTATGATCACAAGTCAGATAGCATCCTTCTTCCCTTGTTCAGTTACAGTTAACTTCAGCATGTTGCTGTATTCATTTCCCCTAAATATTCTGTATTTTTCTGACTATAAGACACCCCCATGTATAAGATGTCCTCTACTTTTCCAGCCCCAGGTTACGGTTTCGCAATGCACGATTCTCTCCTTGGCTTACTTCCATGTATAAGACAACCCTCAATTCTTAGTTTTAGACAAAATTATAGTCTTATAAGTGGAAAAATACACTGTAACTTCCTAAGCCCTGCTGTCATGTTTTTCTGGATCTCATTTATGCCTTGTGAGGGGGGATGGGTAGCTGTGATTTTGTTTTCAAATGTTGTTAGTAGAGATGGGCACGAAACGAATAATTTTTCATTTCCGTTTTCATTTTTTCGTTTCGTTACACAACAAAATGACAAACAAATTTTATCTCTAAAATGAAATGAAACAAACAGAAATGCCAGAAATTTTGTCGTCCGTTTCGTTTTCGTTACGGCAATACATTGAACTGCTTTAAATGCTAAAAAAATTCACAAAAAATTGAAATAAATGGTAAGAAAACGGTAACAAAACGAACAAAAACAAAAATGAATTTTTGCAAAAATTCGTGAAAAACGGAAACGAACCGAAACGGACCCCCTAAATGACAAACGACAAACGAAACACCATTTTTTTATTCGTGCCCATCTCTAGTTGTTAGCTATCCAGACTAGTGCCTTGGCAATAGACAGGTGGGGTACAAATGTAAATAAATAAATAAATAAATAAATAAATAAATAAATAAATAAATAAATAAATGGGAACATCTTCAGGTTGAGGAAGGTTGTCTTACATAGCATAGTCTACTGAAATTATGCAGGATTATAATGGAAGGCTTCATTCAGATTCTTGATTCCAACTACTCTTTTTCCTTTGCCTGCAGAAACTATTACTGGCACCAGCATCTGACTCTCAAACTTGCCTGTAACTCACTGAATTAGTATTCTGTAGCAACTCATGAGTTGGGAGGTAAAATTGTCTCCCTACTGAATACACTTAACCTCAAGCAATGATTTTCTGATACAATAAGTCATATGATTCTTGGGAACTCATTTTTAAAAATAATTATGAGAGTACATCTAAGGAACAGAGAATCTTAGACCTTTTTGCAGCATTGCAGCTTCCTGCCAGATTTTTAAAATGGGGTGGCCAGATATTTATAAATCAGTCAGGAAACTGCAAGCCAAACTTTGGCATACACACTTAAATATGAGGGCAAAGAAGCTTTTTTAAAATAATTTGTCTTTCCTGATCCTAACTTTTTGTGGGCCCATTTGGAGAAAAGGAGAGGCATTGTTTGGAAATGTTACTTTTTTTCAACCCAAAATCTTAGAATCAATTAGCAATTAGAGTACTGCTTGGGGATTGTGGGAATTAAAAACTTTCCAAGCTCTGGCTTAAATGTCGAGCAAGAGATTCTGAAGCTGAGAAAAGTGATCACGTTGTTGATGAGAAAAGAAGCAAGAGATGGACAGCCAGGAACTGTCGATATAGAGAGGGAAAGACCCTGGAGTTTATGGGTCAACTCACTTTATGATTTAGCTTTCAGATGCAGATCCAATTGCTACAGCCTTCAAGATTATACCATAAACAAAGAGGCAGCTCCTGTTCTTTATTGGTCAAGGCTTGAGATTTCCATTCTTCCATGTTACCATGTAGATTCTGGTTTTTGTTTCAGCTGAAGATGGATGGCCAGAAGAGTGAAGACAAATAGCTGTGAGCTGGACCAATGCAGGAAAAAATATCACCCAGCATTTCTTACTTTAACCATTGTCCTCTCTGTTTTTGTTTGCTTTTTTAAAAACTAGCACTCCATGCAGATACACTCTGGCTGTCTCTGAATAGCTCCGGATTGGGACACCCTTTTCCCTTCCAGTTGATGGAGACTAGGGCTCCCAGGGACCATGACGGATTGTGGACATTGCTGTCCAAAACATCTGCTCCCATGGCGGTGGACCTGCTGGAGCCATATTTCTATGGCAATGATGAGGAAAGACGAGATGAGAATAGCAAAGTTTTTTTGGGGGGAAAGGCCTTGTTCCAGTAATAGGAAAAGGGTGTTCAGGGAGCACAGTGACCTGTAGTAGGTGTGTGTCTCTGCTTTGAATTTTCCAAGGACATAAGAAATAAAGAGCCACTTACCCAGTGATATACTCAGGCACTGCTAATAAAGCAAACCAACGCAAAGTGTTCTGCTTATATACCTCCCCATACTATTTCCAGTAGTCTCTGGGCAGTTTATAGTTTAATTACAGAATGCAGGCTACACCCCCCCCGCAAGCTGGGTACTGATTTTACTGACCTCAGAAGGATGGAAGGCTTAGTCAACCATGAGCCGGCTACCTGGGATTGAACCCCAGGTCGTGAGAACTGTTTTACCTGTAGTACTGGCATTTTACCACTGTGCCACAAGGCTCTGATACCATGAAAATGGGGCAAAGACCTTGAGTTTCTCTTATATTTAATACAGAAGAAAATAGGGACCAATAAAGCCATACCCAAGATGGGAAATGCACCTGTGGTTCATATAATGACAATCCTAATGTCCATGTGCTATAAGCAGAACACTTATCTCGAGAGCTTTTAATTGGCACATTTCAGGGACGAATTGAAGCAGGTCATGTCTGCAAGCACCGTTGACAAAAGCACATCCTCCTCCTCTTCTCCTCAATGCGCCAGAATCTAGAGGAGCACCCCGTCTCTGGGCAAGGCTGCCCGTTGGACCTTTATGGGACGCGGCACAGAAGCGAGGCTGAATTACACTTAACATTTAGAAAATGTTATGCTCGTCTCCTTCCACCACAAAATGGAAGAAGAGCCCGGGAACTGCGGCAGAATTAGAAATGAAGGACTATATCATTGCTCCAAGTGATTTGGAATGCCTTTTATGCACCATTGTTCTTTCTCAACACCGTGGCTTCCTTACAGAGGCACGCTGCTGCTGCTGCTTCATTTTAATGCCATAAATCCTGGTGCCTTTGCAGCCTGACAGCCAGTTTGGGATGTGATCAGAAAACCAAGGGGGATGTTCTTTTTTTAAAGGTTTCACACTTGCCTGCGTCAGGTCTCCTCATATCAATCAGGCTAGGGTGCGCCCTGCAAGCATGCTGCTACGGCAGAACATGGTGACCTTCTTACCAAGGGATTTAAAAACTGGAAAGGGTGGGGAGGAGGTTTGATGTGATTGGAGAAAATTAAAGTGCGGGGAGGAAGCAATCACACCGTTCCCTTCCAAAACCCACAGGACCAAATCAATGCACATCCGACCCTGCAAGAGTTTATTACACTTGTGAAAGCAACGTTCGTCAAGCCTGACAGGTCTAGAATTGAACCTGTCTGACAATAAATAATTGCACTCTCCCTTTCTAAGAGGTCTTGTGGGATGCTTAAAAAAGAAAAGAAAAAACAAAAGAATGCTTTGACCCTGGATTTCCTATTTTTATTTGGCCAACAGTTTCAAAGGTGAGGTTTTGAAAGTAGAGCATAGTACAATATTCTTCCTTTCCTTTTTTGCCACAACAGAGAGTGTATGCAGGTGTCTTTCTTCCAATCTGATTGCCACCCTGAGTGATCTTTTCAGTGGATCAATTTAAAGATGCAGGTGGTTTTAAAAGGATGTTCTGGCTCAACATGATCCAACCCAACCACTGGACCACAGTGGTGGTGTGCGGCATAATGTACTCTAGTACAGGAAGAAAGCCCACCCATTCATCAGTATCAACCACATGCATGAGAGCTGGGAGGGGAGAACGTGGTTAGCACTGTCTGAAGGAATGCTCCTGATTGTACTCTTATTTATTTATTTATTTATTTATTTATTTATTTATTTATTTATTTATTTATTTATTTATTTAGAATATTTTTACCCCACCTTTCTCCTGGGAAAAGGACCCAAGATGGCTTACAGTAATGAGGGACAATATATAGTTCAGAACATTTATGACATATTCAAGATTAGAACAGGGAGTTTGAAGAGGCATCTTAGAACATTAAAGGGCAATATTAGAGCTATAAAAGGCACACAAGAAGAAAAGAAAAATCCATTACGAGGGGTGAAAAGCAACAGTCCAGAAATGGCGAGTGTTCAGAACATTGGTTATGATCAAGGTTTTGTAGAATATCACGTGTTGAAATTCCATTGTATGCAGGTGTCTTTCTTCCAATCTGATTGCCACCATCCGGTCATCTGGTTAGAAGAACTGCTGGAGAGCTCAGAGGCTTATGTCTCTGGCTGTGAAGCCAGAAGTTGAGAGTTCAGTTCCCAAATTCATCTCCTCAAAGAGGGCTGAACTGAACAATCAAAAGAGTCCATTCCAATCAAAGGTGATTATATTATTACATATGGAAACTCTGCACATGGAACCCTGATCTGTCTTGTACTTCTCCAGATGCAGTCCCTATGAGAGGGCAGTCTAGAAGCGTCATACATGGATTCTGGAATCATTCGTTCTAAATACTTTTAGGATTATTTATTTATTTATTTATTTGTTATATTTATATACCGCCCATCTTCCAGACGGAACTCTGGGCGGTTTACAGTTAAAATAAAATAACAGAAAACAAAACAAAAAAGGAAAGAGTACCAATAAAATAAGGAGGGGCAATACCCTCCACGAAAGATGACACGGGCGGCAAAAAGAGAATTTTTAAAAAACTTAAGTAAAAAGGTGGCCATATGCCTCTTTAAACAGGTGTGTTTTCAAAGCCCTTTTAAAGGCGGGCAGGGACTATGCTAGGCGCAGCTCACTAGGGAGATGGTTCCACAGCGTGGGGCCCACCACAGAGTAGGCACGGTTACGCATGAGCGATTTCCGGGCTTCCCTGGGTGTGACCACCCTAAGTGAGCGCGCCTGCGCCATTCTCTCTCAGTGTATAAAATATTCTCAAGATAGCATATGACATAGAAATAAAAATAAATACCAGAATTTCTAGAGGTCAGTGAGCGTAATAAACCATTCTAAGAGGTTTTAGTCTCTTTTCTGGAAAACCAGCAGTCGTATGCCATCTTAAGGTTAAGAGGTTCATAAGCAGGGGAGTTGCAGTCCTCAAATGCTTATACCAAAGAAAGCTATGTTTATTAAGTGTCAGAAGACACTTTGTTGACCAACCACACACATGATAGCCTTCAGTTGGGATGGCAGAGAAGTGGCCAACTGGAAGGACGCTCTCTCCCTTAAACCTCCCAGCGTGCTAGGTTTTGGAGGCAAGCACCTAAGAAGAGCTTCTACTGTTTACTTTATGGTAAATCTTTTTCTCTCAAATAAAATGGCCTCCAGATATTTTAGATTTAAGATTTGTACTTTAAATTAGATTTCAAAATGCACTGGGGCAGCAAAAAATGTTTTAAAATTGCTCCTTTTGCGGGGGGGGGGGTCAGCAGAAATAATAATAATTAAAAATCCCACCTTTCACCCTGCCCAATCGGGAGCTCAGCCAAAAAAAAGAGGGGTTTTTTTTAAAAAAAAAATATTTATTTATTTGCTAAGCCCCAAGCACCGATCAGCTGTAGCACGGGCTTGGGGCTGGCAAAAATGTTTAAAAATTGCTCCTCTCCTCCTACATGATTTTTAAACTTTTCTTTGCTACCCAAGCTAGTGCTACAGCTGATCAGCCATTGGGGGCATTTTTTTTTTTTAAAAAATCCCTCATTTTCCTCCACCCAATTTTTATTTATTTATTTTGCTGAGACCCAAGTTCCAATCAGCTGTAGCATGGGCTTGGGGCTGGCAATTTTTTTTTAAAAAAATAAGTGGTGTAGGGGGGACAGCCAGCTTGGGGCTGGCAAAAAAAAGTTTTAAAATTGGGTGGGAGGAAAGGATTGATTTTGGAGTGATTTTATATATAAAATTAAAAAAAAATGAAATCCCCCAGTTTTCCCACACCTAATCAGGTGGGGGAAAGGCAGGATCCTTAAACAATTTTTTTACCTCCCCAAGCCCTTGCTACAGCTAATTGACACTTGGGGTGGCAAAAATAATTGTTTACAAATCCCTCCTTTTCCTGTGCCCGATTGGTTGCGGGAAGTTACACAAGCACTCCACACACACACACACAGAGAGAGAGAGAGAGAGAGAGACAGACAGACAGACAGACAGACAGAGAAAACAAATGAAAAATGAAACAAGATGAAAAACGAAATGATTTTTTTTTAAAAAAATCCTTGCTTCTAATGGCACCACATTTTTCACAGTTAGAGCAGACAGTTAGCTCTTGCTCTGGACCAGATATGAGGATCTTTGATCAAAGGGCTTTTGAGTTTTTAAAAGTAAACCTGTTTTAATCTATGTGCGAAAACATGTGACTCCAAAATGTCACATCGCTCATATAAATTAAAATACCAATCTTTCTTATCATGGAAGAAAATGATTGGTCTCGCCTTCCTTTTTTATCTGGAAAAAAATCTGGACTTTAAGGGCTGAAATACTAATCTTCCAAAAGGGCCTTTCAAAAGCAGCAACAGTCAACTATTATGTTTTTGGTGCCAGCAGGAAATGAAACATTGTATACATTTGAATGAGAGAAGGAGAAATATTTACAGAGAAAAGCCAGATACTTTTTCCTTCTGACAAGTAGGATGCAATATTGTGCAGCAACATTGGGCTATTTCCTTGCATTTTGATTTGTGGATTCAAAAGCACATCTCAACGCCATAAAATGTGAAAAATTGTACACTCACATTTTCCAGCTGCTGTCGCTTCTCTTTAGGACTAAGTTGCAAATGCTAGGCATCTCAACACCTCTCCAGGACTATCTTATAAGGAGCTTGGCTATTTTTTATTTATTTATTTATTTATTTATTTATTTATTTATTTATTTATTTATTTAGCTAGTTAGTTAGTTAGTTAGTTAGTTAGTTAGTTAGTTGGTTAGTTAGTTAGTTAGTTAGTTAGTCAGTTAGTTAGTCAGTTAGTTTTGTATTTGTTAACCGCCCAATTTTCCTGAAGGAACTCAGGGCGGTGTACAACATGTTGCAAGAACAACTTGCTCAAACATACATCATACATCAACAAATCAAATACAGTAATATAAAATAATCATTAATGTAACCGTATAATAAAAAAAAAATGTAACAAAATGAAAATATGCCACGCAGAAGGAGTGTTATGTGTATTGTCTTTGGGTTTCATGTTCACATTGTGTTTGCTCCACCAATATTGCAGGAACAAAGGCTGCTGGGATATTAGCTGCCAACATCTACCTTGCAATAAATAACAGTGTCTTATACTCACAGATTATCCTGTTAAATGTCCCTCAATGAGATGTCCAAAGACACGGGCTTAGTTTCTGATGCCTCCCCTTCTGTCCTAACCATTGTCATTGTCTTCTCTTTCACCTCCTCTCTTTCCCAATCTGCATTTTCCATGTTTCACTCATGTATGAATTAATTGATGTCTGATCTATTCAGTAGCTCAGCCCTAAAAAGTAACCTTCAGTTAACTGCTCACATAACTTGCCTGTCACTTTCGATCACAGTCAGGGCATTGTTTTCGCAAGTGTTCTGCAGTAAAAATTACCCGCTTTGCTCTTGACAAGGAAATGAGCCTGGAGGCTTTTGAGGGAACCATTAATGACGGAGCCACATGAGGGATGGGAGCAGCGGGCATTTCCATGGCCTTGGAACCTATCGGTCCACTTTCTTACCAAGCCATTTAGGTTTAATTAACCTTCATTAGCTTACAGGGGAAACATTGTCTTCTGCAACTGTCAAAAATGGGGAATCTCTTTGCACAACTGATCGCTAGGGGTGTTGTTGCATCTGTCTGGGCACCCAGGAAGGAATATGTCTGTGAACAGAAATAACGGATGACTAATATGCTTCCAAGAACCAGCTGTGGGCCTGGGAAAACATTTCCAGCTGCAGAAGAAGTGACTGATAGAACAATATACAGGCACACAGTCATAAATGCTTCTATTTTGGGGTCTTGCTCTGGTTCGGACCTGAAAAACTTTCTTAACCATGCCACCTATCTACTGATGTTCCAAGAGCTTAAGAGAGTCATATTTCTGGACTACATCTCCCAGAATCCTTCAGTCACTATGGCCAGTAGCCATGTTCATATGGGGATTCTGGAAACTATCAAAAATATATATTCAAGTTTTCTCAATTCTGGTTGTTGAAAATGCTGTGATCTGTTAGGTTCGACATAAAAATGATTCGCTACAAGATAAAACTACATGTAGTGTTGATATAAGTCTTCTGAGAAGTTCTAGATGTACAGCCATTGATTCCTTCCCCAGGAGGTCACAAGAATATTAACAGCATTTTGTAACATGAGTTTGTGCACACAAATTTATAGGCTGATTTGCTGTTTAAACAAGCTAAACCAAGGGTTGGGGAGCCCTTGGCCCTCCAGATCTTTTAGACCACAACTCCCATAGTCCTTTATCATTGCAATATAGCCTTGGAATTCTGGGAGCTACAGGACAAAACATCCAGAGGGCTGACCCACCACTGCACTAAACAGGATATGTACATTAAGAATTGATTCCATGCCATATTTGTGGGAGATTTCCTGTCCCTTAGAGATCAAGTGGATTAAATATTAGCCCAGGCTTATCAACCCATCAGAAAATGTAAAATTCTACAATAACAGTGTTGTATTTGCTGTAACCCCATGTTTCTTTCCCACTAAGGTACGTTAAATAACAGCTTCAAAAACCTATTACCATATATTCTTTCAGCCATGTTATCTATAGCCTGGGGTCAATTAGGTCACTAACCATTGCCACTTTTTACAAACCAGTGTTTTAAAGGAAAATAACTGGATGTCAAGCAGAAGTCATTACCAGATGTGTGATGCCGCATTGACTCAAACAATATAAGGATTTTACATGCTAACCAAAACCATCTCTTTAAGTTCTGAAGTCTCATATCGAGGTATCTCATTCTTATTTCTGGAGGAAGTAGACTGTATCAACAAAAGTCTGAATTAAAATAGCAAAGGTACCACAGCCTTTTTCTGTGTATTTTTAAATTTGTTTTGTTTTTCCACTGCTTTGTTTTGTTTCTGAGATGCTTACTCTGACTAGCATGAATGCCTCTTGGGAAACTGCCACTAGGATGTATTGCTAACCAAAGAACAATGACAGCAAGAAACAGCTTTCAATGTATTTGCTCAGTTCAACATAAACTCTACACAGCAAGCTTTGCCTGCCACATTAGCTGGGAGAAAGGGTATTAAGACTACAAGTGATAGCGGCGGTGATAGTGATGGCAATGAGAGCTGGTAGAGTGTAATGGGTAGAGTGTTGAACCAGGGCTCTGGAGACCTAGGTCCATATCCCCACTTGAACATGGGAACTCAGAGGAGGGATGAACTGTAAACTGTTAAAACCGCTCCTTAATTTTATTTATTTATTTAAATTTATTTTTTTCCATTTATTTAAAATATGTTATTCTGCCTTTCTCCTTAAAAGGACTGCAGACAGGTTCTTCCTTCCTTTAATAAATAATTATTCATTATGCATTTAAATCACTATGAAAACCCTATTAGGGTTGCCTTAAGCCAGTGGCACTATAGCAACAACTGTAACGATGAGATTTTAGAACATTCATAATTTTTTTTTGAAAAAACAGTTGACTAACTATTTTCTCCCTGCTGCAACACAGGCTTTCAATACACTTTTCTCAAATCCTAATGGGCTGGCCTTAGGAAATCTATGTTGATGGTCATTAACAAGCATTTTCAGTCTAGTTAAATAAGTTTAATTTGTGTCATTTTCAAATATGCAGCATACTACTGCATAACAAAGAAGTGCATTCACTTTTCCGTCTGAGCTGCGTACGTTGCTGGAGTCACCAGCACAAATTAGAATGAACCTTATTGCAAACCAGAAAAATGGTGGCAGTTGTACAACAGAAGTAGGTAGGCCCTCCCCGCTCCGCATGAACTGTGAAGTGGTTTGGTTTTCCAGTTCGTTCGTAGTGGTTCAGACTTTATGGCTAGCCACGAACTATCAGAAGCCACCGTTTTCCAGGTTCATGTCCATCTATAGTCACAAGCATATATGCACACAGACACATGCACACATAATGAACATGCACACATGCAAGCACAAAAACATCACTGAGAGGCTCTTGGCTTAGAGATCATTTTTAGTTCTCTTCTGCTTTTGTTTTGTTCTATCCCTCAGGGTGAAAAGATCTATCCGTACAAGTACTGTGGATAGTGGCAAATAAATGACCTGGAGACAGGGCTAAGCAGTGAGGTGGCCAAGTTTGCAGATGACACAAAACATTTCCGTGTGGTAAAAACCAGAGAAGATTGTGAAGAGCTCCAGAAGGATCTCTCCAAACTGGGGGAATGTGCTACGAAATGGCAAATGCGTTTTAATGTTGCCAAATGTAAAGTAATGCATATTGGGGCGAAAAATCAAAACTTTATCTATCAACTCATGGGCTCTGAGTTATCCGTGACAGATCAGGAAAGAGATCTTGGTGTGTTGGTGGACAGCTCCATGAAATGTCTACCCAATGTGTGGCAGTGGTGAAGAAGGCCAATTCCATGCTAGGGATTATCAAAAAGGGGATTGAAAATAAAACAGCCAACATTATAATGCCATTATACAAAACAATAGTAAGGCCGCATCTGGATTATTGTGTACAATTCTGGTCACTGCATCTCAAGAAAGACATAGTGGAACTGGAAAAGGTGCAGAAGAGAGTGACTAAAATGATTACTGGGCTGGGGCACCTCCCTTATGAAGAAAGGCTAAAACAATTGGGGCTCTTTAGTCTGGAAAAAAGGCGCCTGATGGGGGATATGATTGAGACGTACAAAATAATGCAGGGCATGAGTAAAGTGGATAGAGGGAAGCTCTTTTCCCTCGCAAAATACCAGAACTAGGGGACATGCACTCAAATTGAGGGCTGGGAGAGTAAGAACAGACAAAAGAAAATATTTTTTCACCTCCCAGACTTATTTAGTCTATGGAACTCCCTGCCACAGGATGTGGTGATGGCATCTGGCTTGGATGCCTTCAAAAGGGGATTGGACAGATTCCTGGAGGAAAAGTCCATGACAGGTTACAAACCATGATGGAGATGTGTAATCTCCAGGCTTAAAACCAGGGTACTTCAAGGGCCAGATGCAGGGGAGTGGTATCAGGAGACAGATATCTAGTCTCATGCGCTTCCAAAAGCATCTGGTGGGGCCACTGTGAGATACAGGAAGCTGGACTAGATGGGCCTTTGGCCTGATCCAGCATGGCTCTTCTTATGATCTTATGTTCTTATGTAAATAAATAAATAAATAAATAAATAAATAAATAAATAAAACAGGCAAAAATCAAAGAAAAACAAAACAAAAGACACAAAACAAACAAACAAACAAAAAACCCAAACAGAAACTGCTATGCTTTGATGGTCCAAAACAGGAAGTATTTCAGATACAGTATCTATGTGAATTTATACATTTGTGTTTTTGATGGTGACAGCTGTCAGCCTTGACAGCTTTAAGAAAGGATTAGACTAGTTCATGGAGAATGAGGGTATCAATGGCTATCTTTATGGATGCCTGAGGACAACCTCCAGGTTGGAGAGATGGGCAGGATATCTCTCAAAGCCATTTGCAGGGAATCATAAGCAGGTGAACACATCTGCTTGGGAATACCCTGAAGCAAATGGTGAGCCACTTTGTGAAACAGAATGCTGGACTGGATGGGCTGTGGCCTGTTCCAGCAAGGCTCTTCTTATGTTCTTATGTTCTTATATTCTTAAACTGTTAATTAATTGATATATTTAAAATATTTCTATCCTGCCTATCTGCCTGAAAGGACCCACGGCAGCTTTACAGGTTGTGACCAGCTCCTTAAATGCAGCATGGAAACTAACCGGGAGCCAATGAAGACATGGCCAAGACTAGGGCTATGTGTTCATATCTGTTGATACCTGTAAGCAGTCTGGCTACTGCATTTGGACTTGCTGAAATTTCTGTACCGACTTCAAGGGCAGCCCCACATAGAGAGTGCTACAGTAATCTGTTTTAGAGGTTACCAACACATGAACCACAGTTGTTAGGAATTTTTTTTATCCAGGCAGGGCTGCAGCTGGGCAATCAAGTGAAGTTGATAATAGGCCTATATACTAGGTGAACTGTGCTAAAGATACAATTTCCCCTTTTTAAAGGAGAAGGTTTGACCTGCTTGATAATCACTATAATTATCACAATGAGTGGAATGTAACCACAAAAACACACTCAACTTATTTTCTTTCCTTCTTTTGAGTTTTTTTCCTACCAATGAAAATCTGTAATATTTCCAATAGCAGAACTTAAAAATCTTAACCGATCCACAAAAACTCTATCTCTGTACCTGGGGCATGGGTGAACAATCTGTAGACTGGGCCTGCATGTACTCCCTCAAGGCTACATGGCCTTTCTCCATACCTTGCCCATTTATTTATTTATTTATTTATTTATTTATTTATTTATTTACCATCCATCTGCCAGAAAGCCACTCTGGGCAATTTACATATGTTCCACAAATAAACACACACAAAGTGAATTTCAGAGTCTCGGTTTTTCCAGGAGTGGTGATTTGCTTTCTAGGTCGTAGGCTCACGGCACCATTTAATACCCCAAAACATTGATTTCAATCTTCAATCTAGACCCTTCCAAGTCTGGTGGATGAGTTTGTTTGTTCCTTATAGTAATCTGTAGTTCCAGACAGGTTTTAAAAACACAACATTGGATTGATAAAGTTGTTTGGATGAGAAACATTTAAATCTCAAGAAAAGAAGTCCAGTTGCCATGACTCACCTTCCAGAAAAACTCACCTGGATGACTGAGAATCTTCACAGACAACATTGGAGCAAGATCCACAACATTTGCCTCTCCTTGTCCTCAAGAAATTTCTCAATGTGGCTCTACTACAGAGAAACTGGGACTCTCAAGTTTTATAATCATGGGAGTTGGGCAGACATTTTGCAAGACTCTGGGTTCCATGAGCTAAGTGGTCCTTTCATGCCCTCTTCTTTCTCACTAGGTGTGTGCACCACTCATGAAAGCTCAAGGGGCTGCTTCTCCATGTTTGGGCCAATGCAAATGTTTCCCTTGCCTAAGATCCTGAGCCCAACTAGAAATTTGCTTCTTGTAAATTTTTTTACGAGAGGTGTCTGAATCATAAAAGCTACATTAATGTCACGCCTTTGCTTCACCCCATTTTCTGCCATAATGCCCCTGTTTAGTTGTAATATTCTCTTGGCCTGTCCTCTCCTTCGTGTTTCACTTGCACTCTGCTTTTCCTATTCCTCAAATCCTCCCTGCCAAGTTAATAGGTATCATGTCTCAGTCTCATCACCTCAGCCTTCTTGCCAGGCTGGTTAAGCAATCACTCCTCATCTTAACAGTGTTAAAAACAGAACCACCACCCTCCCAAAAAAGCAACCACAGGTAAGGACAATAAGGAGGTGTTGAAGAAAAGGGCAGCCCCAATCAGCATTTAATCCAAGGCACATCACATCAACAAATATGTCAGGATCACATTTGGAGAGTTAATGGAAAAGAAAGAGAGCTGACAGTTTAATTACCTTCCCTTCCTCTGTCTTCATCTCTCTGTCTCCATTCCTGGACCATTTTTGTTCAAAACTGCACCCACCAGATTCTTAAACACAAGCCCTAATGTTGTTGGTAAGTCAATCTTATCCAGGGCTCATGAGGAGTGAAGAGAGTAAACTGCTGGCCAAGTGGCCATTAACTTGCATTTGCATAGGTTAATTACAAGGGCTAATGGAGGATGTTGGTTTCCTTTGGTTCAAGAGCAATGCTCTGGCTGCCAGCATGGACACCTCAATGGTAGCAGAACAGTCAGTCTCTGCCTGATATTTTGATTCATTTGTGATTGTGACAACTGATTTCAGTGATGAGAGAGCAGGGAAAAGGGTGGCCCTCTGGATGTCGCTGAATTGCAGCTTTTGCCATCACTCAGCATTGGCTTTACTAGCTATTGCTGATGTGTTGTCTGTACCAATATTTGCAAGGTCACATGTTGTCAACTCTTGAACTTCAGCTTGCCATGACATGAAATAGAGAATCCAAATAAGTGGAACAACAAAGTTGGGATGCTGACCTGAATTTTTAAACTCTGCTCCAATGTCTATGAGGGCTGTCCATAGGAACTGGGACCCTAGAAAATTGTTGCCTCATTGGTTGCCTCCATATGAACTGGGACCCTAGAAAATGGTTGAGTCATGTGGAATTGAGAGAGAGACCCCACCACACCAATGGGTAACAGTGATTATCCTCTTTAAGCCTCATGATCACTCACATACAAAACTGGAAACAGAGAGATTGGGGCTAGAGTGCTCCCTTCTATCTGAGATGACTTGATCTGTAGAACACCGGAAATGAAACCATATTCTGTCTCCTTGCTTACTGAAAGGAATCCTGTGCTACAGAGTGTTTAAGGTAATGGTGGGTACCTCAAGCTTGTATATCTGTTTGGAATGTTGAGGTCATAAGTAGCTATTTCTCAAGCTCCCCTTTACTGCCCTCCAGACAGTTTGTGTATACATTGGACATAGTTTGAACATTAAAACTATCTGACTTTTACCTTACACTTGCAACTGTTGCCAATGTGTCACCCCCCCATCCCCATTCTGAAAGGCCTCAGCTGTTAAACTCAGTAACATATGAGGTTGGCAAAAGTTCCACGAAGCATGGTGTTTTTACAATACAATCTCCTACAGTGTGTTCCATGACTCTCAAAATTCCATGGAGAATATGTCAGGATGGATGGTGAGAAAAGCGTATTGCATATATCAAAGGTCAACCAGTCCCCATTCCCACCACCCATCAATAGCACAAATATATTTTTTCAGCTGTGCTGAGTTGGTAGAAAAGATGTGAATGGATGGATGGAAAATTCATTTTAAAGTGAGCTGTTAGGCATTGTTTTGACATTTATGACAGATGGAAAGGTTACTTTGCACAGCTACCCCCCCTTCTCTTTCCTCATTTCCTCCTTGTCAATCATGGCTAAGCGTGGCTGCATTATGCCCATCCTATGTCTTACTTTTCTTCACACACTCATGCTCAAAGATGAAACAAAAGCCACAAGGTGGTGCACCTGGTCATAATCCAGTGTGAAAGCTCTAAAGGGATCTGATGTAAAGGGATCAAGGATGGGTGGGAGAAGAAATCATACCTGACATTTCCCCACACATTACTATGAGATTATTTTGTTTTGCAGCCATCTGATAAGGAACACAAGCCTTGTTTGGACCATTCAGCACAATCTAAACCTGTAATACCAATAGCTGTGGCTTTCAGATGCCTAGAAGCCTCTTGTGCCGGCACCACTGCCTTTGTGCTGGAACAATCACATCGTGCTGGCTGATCTTTGATCTGCCAGCCCAGCAATGCTGGTTATGCTGGCAAAATTGCTATGCAGGCTGAGATTAGATAGCAGAAGAGCCAAAGCAGAGGTGCAGAAGGAGAGGAGCCGACCTAAGATGGCTCCAAACTCTTCTCAGTACAGATTCATAGCCAATGTTACAGTACAAAATTAGGTAGATTTGGGGCCATCCGAAGTGATTTTCAACATCAATGTTTTCAATGTTGGGATTCAGTACAGCTGCATCCAGCAAGTGTCACCTTACTCATTCCTCAGCTGTCTTGGCTAATTAGGACTGTGAACTTAATCATGTTCACCATCTTAGCACTTGTGTGTGCCTGTGCCTCACCTCAATGTGTCCCACCTTATGCAGACCTTGGGCCCCAAACACTCATAAGAATATTTTGGAACAAAATTATTCTGCCTTCTACTTTTATAAATTATTATTTTCAACTGAAAACACACACACACACACACACACACACACACACACACACACACACAATGGAGAAAGTCATGAAGACTACCTTAGAGCCAGTGTATAAGAGTGTTGGATGCAGGTTTGGGGGACCAGGTCCTAGTCCACACTGAACAATAAATGCTGAAGTGATTTTTGACCAGTCACTTTCTCTGAGACCCAGCCTGTAGCTCCCAAAGTTCTGTGGGAATAAATTGAAAATAAAAAGAATCATTGAAAAGTAAAATTGGAAGGGGCCTATAATTTATTTATATATTTTTAATATTTTACCCTACCTTTTTCCTTTGAAAAGGACCCAAGGCGGCTTATAATATTGAAGGACAATATACAACCAAGAATATTTAAGAGAGCTCTGGAAGCTGAGTCATGGCAACTGGACTTATTTTTCCTTGAGAGACTGAAATGTTTCACTGCTCATCCAAACTGCTTCATTAGCCTGTGGAAAGGTAGTTGCGAGCCCTTCATTTCATAGTTCACTTTGACCTCATATAACCCTGATTTGAAATAGACTTATAAGATGGACAATGGCTTCAATAGGCTTGTTAGGTGGACAATAATCTCAATAGGCCCATTGGGTGGAAAATGGCCTAAGGTGTGTGAAAGTCCCACCTTTACAACCTCCCAACACCCATAAAGTATGAGTCGTTAGCCATGGCCTTGCTGGTGGAGGTGTGGAGCATTTTTTATTTGTCTGAAGATTGTTGAATTCACTGCCTGATAAGTGGCAGATAGACTGTGCCTGAGCCCCCCCCATCTCTGTTGAGAGAGGGTTTTTTTCAATAATCACATGAATGGCTTGCTTTCCTGACCCCTCTCTCAAACCATGTGTCTTCTCTGTCTACTATGTGTACATCCTCATCTTTGAATGAGTGTGATTTGTTCTTCAATTGGAGGTATACTGCTGATTGTGGTCCTGAACTGTGGCCCCTCCTAGGTTGGCCCATCCTTCTGTTTAATGGCTGTTTAGTTTCTCCAATGTAGACGTCTGCACGCTCCTCACTGCATTGGACTGCATATACTATATTGCTCCTTTTTTGTTTTGGTGTTGGGTCCTTTGGGTGGACGAGTCTCTGCCTTAGTGTGTTTGTGGGTTTAAGTAAACAGAGATGTGGTGTTTTCCAAAAATCCTTTAAAGCTTTTCAGACACTCCAGCCATGTAGGGAATTACCAGGTTCTTCCGTCAGCTCTGGGTCTCAGGCTGCTTTGTTGAAGGCCCACTTTGGATATCCACAGGTCTTAAGTGCTGTCTTCTTTCTTTGTTGCTTCTGTGGAGCTGGGGATGCTCTCTGCTCTGTGGTTTATGGTCATGATGACTCCTAATTGGAGATGGGCATGAATGAACTTTTTTCATTTCTTTTATTCATTATTCATTTCATTTCGTAATGAAACGGATAACAAACATTGTGATGAAATTGGAATGAACCGAACAGAACCACAAAAATTAGGTTTGTTACATTTTGTTTTTCGTTAATGGCAACATGCAATGAAATGAGCTGTTTTAAATGTTAAAAAATGCCCTGGACATCCATAAAAATGCAGCAATAATTATTTATACTGCCTGATAATACCTATGGGGGGGTCCTTAAAATGTTTGTTTTTGTCTTCTCCCATCGCAATGTATTTTTATTTTCCCTTTAAGGATGACAAAATGGATGTCACCAGCCACAAAATGGAGGCAAGCCATGTGATGGAATCATGTAAATTCTTGGACAACTTCAGCCAGTAGCATGCCCAGGTTGCAGACTGGGCAGGTCTGGCAGCAACAGAGGGCATAAAAAGCTCTGGCAGCCCCCGTCCTCCTTGCAGTCTCCGGTGGGCGTTAGGGTGGGATTGCTGTCTCTGTGATTCGTTATTTTCACTTTAGGCCAGGCAGGCAGGTGTGTGTCTCTGTGTTCCTGCGGGCTGCAGCCTGGCTCTTAGGGGAGAGAAAGAAGAGATTTCTCTCTAGCTTCAGTCCTGCAGCCTCCCTGTGTGACTGCATGTGTGCGTACCTCTTGGTGAGTACCCTCCCCTGCCCCGCAGTGCAGTCACTCTGTGGCCGCCTTGCACCCTGGGCAACAGCCGCCGCTGCCTTTGCATCCTCCCTGTGTACCTAGTCTATATTGTGTCTCTGCCAGCATCAATTTTTTTTTTAGTGTTTTCCCTCTGGTCTGGGGCGTTGGTGGATGCCAACGCACAGAAATGCTTTAAAGATCGTGCAAAAAGAGGGTAAAAATGAAAAACAAAAAACCAATAAATGAAAATCAATTTTTTTCAAAATTCATGAAAAACAGAACCGAACTGAAATGGACCCTCAATGAAAAATGAAAAACCAAAATGCCATTTTTTTTTTTCGTGCCCATCTCTACTCCTAATTTGTATTGTAATGGATAGTGGGAGTCAAACAGTAAGTACTGATATGTGTGGGTGGGTTTCCTGTAAACTTCTATTCCCAGGCCATGGTCAGATTTGATAATGCCTGGACAATTCCAGGAAAGCCAGTCTGTTCTATTTATTTATTTATTTATTTATTTATTTATTTATTTATTTATTTATTTATTTATTTATTTATACCGCCCATCTTCCAAAGGAACTCCAGGCAGTTTTTCTCTTGGGTGTCTTCCCTAGTGAACTCAGTATTAGGGTCCACTGCATTGATAGGGGCTGTAAAGGCCTGTATTTCCTGAGTCTTGATTTTCACACAGGTGTCATCTACATACCTGGACCAGTGGGATCAGTAGCCCTGTTGAAAAGACCATCAAGTCCAACTCTCTGCTCCAAGCAGGAATACAGATCAAAGGATATCTGCATAAGAACATAACATAAGAACATAAGAAGAGCCATGCTGGATCAGGCCAAAGGCCCATCTAGTCCAGCTTCCTGTATCTCACAGCGGCCCCACAAGATGCGTTTGGGAGCTCATGAGACTAGATATCTGTCTCCTGATACCACTCCCCTGCATCTGGCCCTTGAAGTACCCTGGTATCTCCATCATGGTTTGTAACCTGTGATGGTCTTTCCCTCCAGGAATCTGTCCAATCCCCTTTTGAAGGCATCCAGGCCAGATGCCATCACCACATCGATAAAAATATCGCTCAGAAGACTGGCAATGGCAGGGAGTTCCAAAGACTTACAATGCGCTGGGTGAAAAAATATTTTCTTTTGTCAGTTCTTACTCTCCCAGCCTTCAATTTGAGTGTATGTCCCCTAGTTCTGGTATTTTGGGAGAGAGAGAAGAGCTTCCCTCTATCCACTTTACTCATCCCCTGCATTATTTTGTATGTCTCAATCATATCCCCCCTCAAGCGCCTTTTTTCCAGACTAAAGAGCCCCAAATGTTTTAGCCTTTCTTCATAAGGGAGGTGCCCCAGCCCAGTAATCATTTTAGTCGCTCTCTTCTGCACCTTTTCCAGTTCCACTATGTCTTTCTTGAGATGCGGTGACCAGAATTGTACACAATACTCCAGGTGCAGCCTTACTATCGTTTTGTATAATGGCATTATAATGTTGGCTGTTTTATTTTCAATCCCCTTTTTGATAATCCCTAGCATGGATTGGCCTTCTTCACTGCTGCCACACATTGGAGCCTATCATGCCAGGTGTTACACCTTCATGGAGCTCTCCACCAACACACATGCTGGGACAGACCCATGGAAGCCATGGGATCTCTTTCCTGATCATGCGTCACGGATAACTCAGAGCCCATGAGACATGATGTTGATAGATGAACCAAGATTTTTCCTGCCCCAATAACTCATTACATGAGTTGATACATTTGGTTTTTTTGCCCCAATATGCAAAACATTTGGTTGCATTAAAACGCATTTGCCATTTCTCAGCCCATTCCCCCAGTTTGGAGAGATCCTTCTGGAGCTCTTCACAATCTTCTCTGATTTTCACCACATGGAAAAGTTTTGTGTCATCTGCAAACTTGGCCACCTCACTGCTTATCCCTGTCTCCAGGTCATTTATGAACAGATTGAAAAGCACCGGTCCCAGGACAGAGTCCTGGGGCACACCGCTTTTCACTTCTCTCCATTGTGAAAATTTCCCATTGGCACCTACTCTTTGTTTCCTGGATCTCAACCAATTCTCAATCCATAAGAGGACCTGTCCTCTTATCCCCTGATTGTGCAATTTTCTCAGCAGCCTTTGGTGAGGGACTGTGTCAAAAGCCTTCTGAAAATCCAGATAGACTATATCCACCGGTTCACCCAAATCGACGTGCCTGTTGACCTTTTCAAAAAATTCCAAAAGTTTTGTCAGACAAGATTTACCCTTACAGAAGCCATGCTGATTTTCTCTCAGCAAGGTTTGTTCTTTTATGTGTTTTAAGATTTTCTCTTGGATGAGGCTCTCCACCATCTTCCCTGGGACAGATGTAAGGCTAACTGGCCTGTAGTTTCCTGGGTCCCACCTCCTTCCTTTTTTAAAAATTGGTGTGACATCTGCTATCCTCCAGTCCTCCGGCACTGTGGCTGTTTTAAGACACAAGTTGCATATAACCGTTAAGAGATCTGCAATTTCATTTCTCAGTTCCCTAATAACCCTTGGGTGGATGCTATCTGGGCCCGGTGACTTGTTAATCCTCAATTTGTCAATTAGTCCTAAAACCTCCTCTCTTTTAACCTGTATTTGATTTAATTCTTTAGTCAAGAGGGGCGGCTCAGGCAGCGGAATCCGCTCAAGGTCTTCTGTCGTGAAGACAGACGCAAAGAAGTCATTCAATTTCTCTGCAATGTCCAAGTCCTCCTTAATCTCCCCTTTTCCTCCAGCACCATCCAGAGGGCCAACTGGTTCTCTGGCAGGTTTTCTACTTCTAACATATTTAAAGAAGCTTTTATTATTACCCTTTATATTGCTAGCCATGCGTTCCTCAAAATCTTTCTTTGCCTCCCTTATCATCTTCTTACATTTCTTTTGCCAGAGTTTGTGTTCCTTTTTATTTTCCTCATTTGGGGAGGATTTCCATTTACAGAAAGACCTCTCCTTGTGCTTTAGAGCCTCTCTAACTCCACTCGTTAACCATGCTGGTGTCCTCTTGGACTTAAATGAGCACTTCTTTCTTTGTGGTATGCACTTCTGCTGGGCCTCTATTATTGTTGTTTTAAACAGGCTCCATGCACTCTGAAGAGATTGGATTCTTCTAACTTTCCTCTTCAATTTCTCTCTAACTAGTTTCCTCATCTGAGGGAAGTTTGCCCTTCGAAAATCAAGGGTTTTTATGTCTGATTTGGTTGACACTCTTCCTCCTACATGCATGGCAAAGGAAATTGCAGCATGGTCGCTGTTCCCCAGAGGCTCAGTGACATTCACATCCCTGACCAGGTCCTGAGTATCACACAGAATTAGATCCAGAGTTGCCTGTTCTTGGGTGGGCTCCATGACAAGTTGCTCTAAGGCACAGTCATTCAGCAAGTCGAGAAACCCAGTTTCTCTTTCTTGCCCGGAGCTCGCATTGGCCCAAGTGGTTGTTCGAATTTCTCATGAATGCCTTCAGTGTTGGAGCACTCATCACATCTTGAGGTAATTGGTCCCATTGCCATGCTGCTTTAAATGTTAGGAAGTTTTTTTCTGAGCTTCAACCAAATGTTGTTATAACTTGAGCCCATTGTCACATGTCTTGTGCTCTGAGATGAAAGAGAACAGATCCTGTCCCGCCTCTGCCTGACAGCCTTTCAAATATTTGACAAGTGCTATCAAGAGCCATTGAACTTTTTGAAAGAAGTGCAGACTATAAATGTAAATAATATTTTGCAAGACAATACATTCGCACACAGATCTAAAGACTGCATGATTTGACCTTTGGCTTTTTAAAAGGAGTGCAAAGGGTGTTTTCTTTTTTCTTTTTTTTTGGGGGATCCTTGGGTGGCAACAGGGAGGCCATATGTTCACTGGATGAATCCTCTTCAAAAATGATCCAGAATTCCTTCAGCTAAATGCCAAGTATGAGGAGGGAAAAGGCATGCATGGTTCAAGGTGATCTTGGGCCCTTGGGGCAGAAGTCAAAACTTCCTTTCAATTATTATTAGGCTATAAACACTTGCATTTTTAGAATGTAACTTAAAACATAGTTTTATTGCCCATGTATTATGGATGCAAATATGATTTAAATTCTCCCTATAACTTAAGGTCTGTATTTGAATGTACTTTTGTTTGTAGCTTCTCATGGGATTGTAATACTTTTCAATGATAATCCCTTTTCATAAATTACAAGGATGCATGTTTAAGTATTTGCACCTACAGGTTTTTTATAGCAAATATTTTGTATTTTTGCAACAGCTTTGAGGTATTTTGTGCATATGGAACATAGAACAAATGTAGATAAGTAAAGCTTGTAGAATTAGACAAGCTGAAATTGTCTGGGATTACAGATGGAGACAAATAAAAAAATGAATCCATCAATTCATAATAATCATAAACGGAATCCCCCAGTGAATACAAATTGATTTCTTACCAATTTTGATTTTTTAATTTGTCAAACTATAAAATGTTCCCCAAGGCACATAGAGAAACCAAAATTGGAGGGACTCTCCTCAACAATCTCTCCATGTTTGGTGGTGATTGAAGCTTTGATAACTGGGTTTTAATGTTTTTAGTAGCATTTTAAAGGAGAGATGGATTGATTCATCAATTCATTGATAGAAATGCATCAATGCATTGATGGAAATACATCAAATTGTTGAATCGTCGATTCATCAATTCATCAATTTGTCAGCCCTGACAAATTATGAATCATGATGAATCACCATTTTTCGATTTGTTCCCATCTCTACCTGGGATTATATGACACAATGAAAATACTCACACTGAGATATTATGAACATTGATCTTTTGGAGTTAACCCTTTATTAGCATATGCTAGCTGTTATGAACAGTCAGGCTTCTGATTCCCCCCCCCCTCGAGGTCTATAAAGTTCTATAGAACTCTTAGGATAGTCAAGCATCAGTTACCTTATCTAAAATGCAAATGTTGGTAAAATCTACTTTCTGTTTGTTTGTTGATTTTCTTCCCTTTCCCATTCTCACTTGGAACCACCTTAGTTGAATTACCACTGCCAACTTCATACTCATTTTTGTTGTTAAATGACTCCCTTAGACTTATCAGTCATGCCACTAGGGTAGGGCTTGCAGCTAGAATACTGGAGTGCCACTCAGCAGAATGAGTAGGATAGCCCTCAAATGCGGTGCAGATGACTTACTACATTTTGAAGCAAATGAAGTCATAGATACGCTGCCACCTAAAGATGCAGACCATTAAGCCTGGCAATCTAAAGCTACTTCCCACATCACCATTGAGGCTGATAAGGTTCTGAAGGCCAGTGGCAACAGCACTAACATTGTTTTATTAATATCACAGCAGTTATTGATTGAAATGACTACGTCCAGGCAGCCAAGAAAAGACAAAAAGAGATTGAGTTGTCATTATGGGCCTGTTGCAATTACATTGTCACAGTAATTCTGGCAAGCAACCAAGATTCCCTGCAGCCTCTCTCACCCAGCTATGTTATGCTTCAGTAATAATCCTTAGGGGCCAGGCAGATTCGTTGTTTTGGGATTCTACTTTTCCTTGCATCTGAATGGTTACTGTTAGTGCTTTTCCAGAAACAACATGGCAAAACATTGGGATCTGTCAAGGGTCATTCCAAGAGATCCAGATAGTCTGATCAATGTTCATGTATGTATGTATGTATGTATGTATGTATGTATGTATGTATGTATGTATGTATGTATGTATGTATGTATGTATGTATGTATGTGTTTGATTTCTATATCATCTAGCTGCCAGGCTAATCTAGGCTGTGTACAACAAAGTGTACAAGTTATATATTGTACACTTTGAGTTTTTCACTGTTGTGTTTTGGACATGGAGAATTTGTTCCAAAATCGTGGAAGGGCTGCACCCTGAAAGTAAGCAAGTAAGTACATAAATATGTAAATTAATAAATAAATGAAATTACTAGGAACAGCATCCTGTTTTCTGCAACTGTCATCCACATACCTCTGGGAAATATGTAAGTAGAGCATGAAGGCAAAATCCTTTTTGAACCCCCTCCCCAGCAACTAGGAAGCTGCTTCTGAAGCTTGTAAAGGAGGCTTTATAACTTTCATGCAGGCTGGGTGGCTCAGTGAACTGAAGTACCTGAATATGGGTAAAAGGTTCAATTCTCCACTATGCCTCCCAAGAGAGGATCTAGCGTGTACAGCTGGCATGTCCATACTTCGGCCCTCCAGATGTTTTGGACCACAACTCCCACAATCCTTTGCCATTGGATATACAGGCTTGGAATTCTGGCATTTGTGATCCAAAACATAAGAAGGGCTGAAGTTTGGACATGCCTGATGTACAGCCTTGGGGAAGTTGTATGATTCTTCTGGAAGGGTAAATCACTTATCGGTACTCTTCACCTAGAAAACCCTGGCAAGGATAATCATAGGCAGGCATCAACCTGGTGTCACACAATGTTGGTGGTGGTGATGTGTGGCAATTGTCTGCCTATCCCTTCACCTTGACCCAAGCCAAGGGCGCTTATATGAAATAACAGAGAAAATAATAATTCAAAATCAAAATGGTGAGATATGTCTTGGGATGTAGCAATGCTTGGTCAAAATGCTCATCTGATGGAATAATATCACAATAGAATATTCCATGCCCTTATTCACTTTCTAATATTTGATATTTTTTTGGGGGTTACTTCCAATGTTTAGAGCGAATGCTCTCCTTAGTGTTTCTGTCAAAGATTTAGCTCAGTCATACTAAGCACAAAGCATTTGCTGTCATTATTTCCTATTCTCCTCCCTCCCCCAAGAATGCCACAAAGACCTTTTCTTTAAGCTACTTGCAGTGGTTCTTGTTTGCTTGCTATGGTCAGACCACAAATGGGGCCATGTGAGGATGGAAGCAGAGTTATATTTCATCCTGCAATAATTGCAGATGGCAGCCCTTTATACTCTTTATACATTATGTATTTGCCTCTCCTGGGAACTGTTTAACTATCAAGGGTTTTATCAGTTGCATGCAAGCAGGAATGTAGTCAATTCATCACACTGATTTTGAGGCCTAACCAGGGATACCATCAATTAAACCAAGAAAGAGTCCTATGCCAGTGATTAAATCTAAAGCTAGGAGAAACCTATGCTGTGCCAATGAATCACAACAAGCCTTTCCTTAGGGCAGGGTCAGAGAATGCAGAGCCCTACAGATGTTGTTAATAGAGATGGGCATGAAACGAACTATTTTTCGTTTCCGTTATTCGTTTGTCATTTCGTTACGTAACGAAATGACAAACGAAAATTGTGATGAAAATGAAACAAAATGAACAGAACCACGAAAATTGTGTTCGTTACGTTTCGGCTCTGTTACTGGTAGCGTGCAATGAAATGAGTCAACAGGCACGTGGATTTGGGTGAAACGGTTGATATAGTCTATCTGGATTTTCAAAAGGCTTTTGACACAGTCCCTCACCAAAGGCTGCTGAGAAAATTGCACAGTCAGGGGATAAGAGGGCAGGTCCTCTTATGGATTGAGAACTGGTTGAGATCCCGGAAACAAAGAGTAGGTGTCAATGGGAAATTTTCACAATGGAGAGAAGTGAAAAGCGGTGTGCCCCAGGGCTCTGTCCTGGGACCGGTGCTTTTCAATCTGTTCATAAATGACCTGGAGACAGGGATAAACAGTGAGGTGGCCAAGTTTGCCAATGACACAAAACTTTTCCGTGTAGTAAAAACCAGAGAAGATTGTGAAGAGCTCCAGAAGGATCTCTCCAAACTGGGGGAATGGGCTGAGAAATGGCAAATGCGTTTTAATGTAACCAAATGTAAAGTAATGCATATTGGGGCAAAAAATCCAAACTTCATATATCAACTCATGGGCTCTGAGTTATCCGTCACGGATCAGGAAAGAGACCTTGGTGTGTTGGTGGACAGCTCCATGAAGGTGTCTCCCCAATGTGTGGCAGTGGTGAAAAAGGCCAATTCCATGCTAGGGACTATCAAAAAGGGGATCATGGAAGGGCTGCACCCTGAAAGTAAGCAAGTAAGTACATAAATATGTAAATTAATAAATAAATGAAATTACTAGGAACAGCATCCTGTTTTCTGCAACTGTCATCCACATACCTCTGGGAAATATGTAAGTAGAGCATGAAGGCAAAATCCTTTTTGAACCCCTCCCCAGCAACTAGGAAGCTGCTTCTGAAGCTTGTAAAGGAGGCTTTATAACTTTCATGCAGACTGGGTGGCTCAGTGAACTGAAGTACCTGAATATGGGTAAAAGGTTCAATTCTCCACTATGCCTCCCAAGAGAGGATCTAGCGTGTACAGCCAACATTATAATGCCGTTATACAAAACAATAGTAAGGCCGCACCTGGAGTATTGTGTACATTTCTGGTCACCGCATCTCAAGAAAGACATAGTGGAACTGGAAAAGGTGCAGAAGAGAGCGACTAAAATGATTACTGGCTGGGGCACCTCCCTTATGAAGAAAGGCTAAAACATTTGGGCCTCTTTAGTCTGGAAAAAAGGCGATTGAGGGGGGATATGATTGAGACATACATAATAATGCAGGGTATGAGTAAAGTGGATAGAGGGAAGCTCTTCTCCCTCTCCCAAAATACCAGAACTAGGGGACATACACTCAAATTGAGGGCTGGGAGAGTAAGAACTGACAAAAGAAAATAATTTTTCACCCAGCGCGTTGTAAATTTATGGAACTCCCTGCCACACAATGTGGTGATGGCATCTGACCTGGATGCCTTCAAAAGGGGATTGGACAGATTCCTGGAGGAAAAGTCCATCACAGGTTACAAACCATGATGGAGATGTGTAATCTCCAGGCTTTAAACCAGGGCCAGATGCAGGGGAGTGGTATCAGGAGACAGATATCTAGTCTCATGCGCTCCCAAACGCATCTGGTGGGGCCGCTGTGAGATACAGGAAGCTGGACTAGATGGGCCTTTGGCCTGATCCAGCATGGCTCTTCTTATGCTCTTATGAGCTGTTTTAAATGTTAAAAAACGCCCTGGACATTCATAAAAACGCAGCGATAATTATTTATACTGTCTGATAATACCTACCGGGAGGTTGGGGTCCTTAAAAGGTGCATTTATGTATTTTCTCAGATCGCTGTATTTTTTTCCTTTAAGGGGAGTTAGGGGACATCAACCCAAAATGGCTCCCAGATGCCTAATATTGATTTCTTGGGTATTAAAATGCCGTGGACATCCATAAAAATGCAGTGATAATGCGATAATTATTTGGAATTATTACCTACCAGGGGGTAGGGGTCCTTAAAACATTTGTTTTTTTTCTTCTTCCATCGTGGTGTATTTTTCTTTTCCCTTTATGGATGACAAAATGGATGTCGCCACTCCAACCACAACATGGAGGCAAGCCATGTGATGGGATCATGTAAATTCTTGGACAACTTCAACCAATAGCATGCCCAGGTGGCAGACTGGGCAGGTCTGGCAGCCACAGAGGGCATAAAAGGGTCTGGCAGCCCCCGTCCTCCTTGCAGTCTCCAGTGGGAGTTAGAGTGGGATTGCTGTCTCTGCGACTCTAGCTTCAGTCCTGCAGCCTCCCTGTGTGCATGTGTGCATACCTCTCGGTGAGTACCCTCCCCTGCCCTGCAGTGCAGTCACTCTGCGGCTGCCTTGCACCCTGGGCAACGCCCGCCGCTGCCTTTGCAGCCTCCCTGTGAACCTTGTCAATACTGTGTCTCTGCCAGTATCATTTTTTTTAGTGTTTTCCCTCTGGTCTGGGGTGTTGGGGGACGCCCATGCACGGAAATGCTTTTAAAAATCGTGCAAAAAGCAGGTAGAAACGACAAACGAAAAAATGAAAAACGAAAACGATTTTTTCCAAAAAAATCACGAAAAACGGAAATGAAATAAAACAGACCTCTCAACGACAAATGACAAACGAAACACCATTTTTTTTATTCGTGCCCATCTCTAGTTGTTAAGATTGCATTTGCTTTTACTGCAGTCTCTATTGGCTACAGTTGTTAGAAGTGGCAGTCCTATAACATTTGAAAGGCTGCACTTTTCTGACCTGTCTCTTGATAGCAAGCAGGATGAATGAAACCTTATGGGAAATGTGAGAACACACGAGAGGCATTTTAAAATGGAACCAACTGGTCAGGCTGCACTATTCATATTTAGACCTATCTATCTATCTATCTATCTATCTATCTATCTATCTATCTATCTATCTATCTATCTATCTATCTATCTATCTATCTATCTATCTATCTATCTATCTATCTATCTATCTATCTCAAGTTGGAGAAAAAGTGGCTTTGTTGGCAAATCATTTGACCAGCTTTATTTCTTCTCTGACTTGTGCCTTATTGGATGTCATTGACTAGATGACTATATTTTTTTTATTTACAGTCCTTAGACCAGTTACACATAAATATAAAACCATGGATTAAAAATACCATTAAAACATGTTAGCATACATACAGCTGGTTGGCATTTAACTTCCGTAGTCGAAGTATCATCACACAGAATCTAGCCACTTGACAGGAGATCTTCATGTCTACATCTGAAAGGAGGAATTCAAGTCTTTTTCCCTCTGAGCGACCAGGGGAAGCTTATCTGAAGAGAAAGGTCTTTGGCTATTTCCGGAAAGACATCAGAGATGGGGCAGTCCTGGCCTCTAGCGGGAGGGAGTTCCAGAGTCTGGGTGCAGCAGCCGAGAAGGCCCTTTCATGTGTTCCCATGAGATGTACCTGTGAGCATGGGAGGATGGAGAGAAAGGAATCTCCGGATGACCTTAACACCGAAGTTGGTTCATACTGGGAGCTTCTATCTTTCAGGTGGCTAGGACCCAGGTTGTGCAGTGCTTTGTAATGCAGCAGAGATGTCCAATATGCCCAAGGTTTTCAAGCTTGCTCTGTTTACAGATGTCCTGTAATCCTTTCTGTTTTATGAAACATCATAGACAGTCAATCCATAAGCAAATCAAATAGTTTGATGTGTCAAAGATAGGGCATTAGAATAACAAACATTTCAATCTCTTTCAGCATGAAGAAATGAAACAGGATTTGTTCAGCTAGCCAGATATTATGCACCAATAAAAATTGTTATTTAATGATGTGCAGTTGGATGGTGTCGCTCAAGGGAAAGCAATTTAAATGTTGGTTGAAAATGAAGCAAAATTAGGTTTACCAAATTTGGGGATGGGGTGGGAGAGAGAGAGAGAGAGAGAGAGAGAGAGAGAGAGAGAGAGAGAGAGAGAGAGAGAGAGAGAACAGCATGTTCTGCAACTGTAGCATTATTCCCAGAACAATGAGAATTATTTTCTAATTTCTGGAAAACGGTATTTCTGTTGGTCCACTGCAATTTTCTGTGTATATTTTTTTAAATAAATAAAACATCTGGGATTGTATTCTGAGCAAAAGCCTAACTCACATCTGTTTGGGAATTTTGCCATTAACATTTTCTATTCATAATTATCCTGTTCACAATGAAACCACTGCCTTAAATACCTTCATGCCATCAGCCCAAACAAGAAATGCCTCAAACAGGAGACTAAAAAGTGTTTCTCCCCCTTCTCTGGGTTCACTCTTTTTAGCCACAATAAGAAGGGACACTGCCTGAAGAAAACCCTCCACCCCAGAATACAGTGGGTGAAAGATGTTCTGCCAGGATATACAGTGTAACCTTGACTTACGTCATTAATCCGTTCCAGTGGTCTAGACTTAAGTCAAACATGACTTAAGTCAAACGAACATTTCCCATAGAAAGTAATGGGAAAGTAGATTAATCCATTCCAGATGATGAAAAAGACCCCGAAAACAGCAATTTAACATTCCTTCTGGGGATGTAATGGGAAATGTCTCTTCAAAAAGGAATTATAGTCCACAAGTTAATCCATTCCAGATGATTTAAGAAAAAGACCCCAAAAAACAGCAATTTAACACAAATTTGACTGGGATAGGAGATTCCTTCTGGGGATGTAAATGAAATGTCTCTTCAAAAAGAGGAGGAGGCAGTGGAATTATAGTCCACAAGTTATAGCCTGCGACTCAAGTCAAACAGGCCCCTTCTTGCTGCAAGTCAAATATGATGCAAGTCAAGCAGTATGTAAGTCAAGGTTCTACTGTACTTTCTTATGTGACAAATCTTCAAGGCTCCAATTCCGCTGGCAGCTCTGCCTTCTAATGATGTTCTCTTGGGAAGTATTTGTGGCTCTTTCTAAGGCCCTGGTCACATGTCTGTTTCAGTGCTGTGTTTTCTGCGAAGGACTGTGCAGCAAAAGATCGTGCCTTGTACAGAAAGGGCTCTGCTTTCCTTCAGAGGCTCCTCAGACTACCTCTGAAAAAACCAGTAAAATTCTTAACAGGCTGTATATTTTAAGATACACCACCCTAATTTCCACCGTCAGTGGGAATTACAACTCTTTGGTCAAGGCCTGGACTTAGTCTCACCCATACGTGGGCAATAAGCAAACCAGTTGTAAAAATTATTATTTTATTAAAAAAAAATAGAGAAATAAAGAGTTACAAAAATAAGCCAGCTAAAGGACAGTTCATGGTTCAATTCTTGGCAATCAGAAAATAAATAATTCTATTTAACAACATCTTGTCTAAGTTACACTGGACATTCTGACTAACTGCATCTATGCTCTAAGCAAGCATTTTAGAACAAAAAGCCTCTAATAATTATATTGTCTCTAATTTAAAGCATTAACTTCTCTCTGCAGGTTGCCCCCCTCCTTTCATCCTTTCCATCCCATTGTCCAACCATAAGGCTAGATTTAATTAAAACAATTATTTTCTATGTCTTTGTTCAGTTCTCAGGTGTTCTCATGCGTTCATCTTCAAGGTATGCCTTAATTGGCATTGGCACAGGGTGTTGTGTCTTCATATGTCTCCGTATGGCACAGCGAGGTCTTCTCCGCTCTGGGTTCCCAGCTGATAAGTAACCTGTGAAGCTGATCAAAAGAGCATGGCACGGCCTAATCTATCTTTTCTCACACAGACACAGACTCTTGCTTCTTGCTGACTGAACAGACATTGCTTGAACCAAACAGACATTGCCTGAACCAAACAGACACCATCTTCAAACCTTTCTCCTTCCTTCACATGCCTCCATTTCAAGGCGCACCATTATGGCACCCCAGCCGACCTGAAGTGCACTTTAACCGTAGCATCCTATACCACCACTAGGGGTTTGATCAAATTGTTCCTTGTAATGATGCTCAACTTTTACAGCAGCAATTGTAGTGTGACCGGTGAAAATTCACACCATTTCCCCCCTTTCTGCCTCTTTCTGCTGTCTTACTTTAATAATCAATTGCTGGCGTTTTGGTAACTGAGCACTTCTACGAGCTGCAAATTACCTGGTAGAGTGACCAATGGGAAAGGAAGAGAGAGATGAGAGAAAAACAAAGGAGTTACTATAAAGGCACTCTGGTACTAGGGATACACTCCACATTCTCAAACTTTCACATGAACTCTTGCAGTAATACTACAGTTTTCCGCTCTTAAGTCAAATTGCTCATAAGTAGAATTTCTCGTAAGTAGAGGTACCACTGTAGATAATTCTCACCCACTCCAAGCAGAGATTTCTCCCTCTTATTAGGGAAAATAATGCTCCTGTATTGTTTGAGAGGTCCTATAAACAGGTTGGACATCTCTGTTTATATACATATTGGTATTATGTTTAGCCAAAATATCCTGATTCCTGACATGGGACTTTAGTTTTCCCTAGGACTAGGAAAGTCAAAATGCCCTAATGGCTATCAAAGTGATGAGTAGGGATAGGTTATCTAACTTAGCTGGGCTCTGCAGTAGTCCACTCTTTTGGAGTACAATTTGCAATTTTCTAAAACTGTGTTTGGACAGTACAATACATTTTGAAAGTAAATTAAATGCTTTTTACATTTTCTGTGTTAGAATTTGTTTCTATTTTAATACATCTCTCTTTTCTCTCCCCCATATATTTTTATTAAATTATAAAACTGACAGAAGGCCTCTTTTAAAATGAGAAATAAGCTTCCTCTCCAGAGCAATCAGAACTTTTGAACGCGTCAGTCAGTACCTAACTTTCACATAGGACAAGAACTTTTAAATTCCCTCCTTGACATAAGGGCTATTTGGGATTCGTGAGTGCAAACAGGTTTTAGATCTGATTGTGAAGACCCACCCATAGATATTAATTTAAAGGAAGAAGAGAAAACACATAAATGCAAGCTTTTTTTTAATCTTGAGAAATCCAAACAATCCAAGGGGATGGATTCTTTTATTTTTCTTTCTTTTTGCATACCCTTTGTCTGGGGAAATATTTTGGAAAGCATACTGGCCTGTTAGTAGAACTTTTGTAGCTATATCATGTTAATAGTTAGGTTCCTCAGCTGCTACACTAATCTTATCGCCATAGTAATTTGAAGACAGAAAAACCTTCCAAACACATTATTTGCCATGAAGTCAGTTCTGACATGTAGGGACTATATGAGTCAATGACCTCTAGAATATACTAATACCTTTGCTTGGGTCTTACAAATTAAGAGCAGTGGCTTCCTTTATCTCATATTACCTCATTATTTCTTCACACTGCCCTCCCCCAGGGCAGAAGGACTACAAATTCATGTAATTTCTTGGGAATTAAAAGTCCAATACATTCTAGCTGTACAGGTATGTATTATAGTGCACTCAGTTAATCTGAAAGGCACCAATCATCTAGATATTTTGATTACTATGTGGCTCCAAACAAAAGATACCTAGAGAAATTGTTGAAAAAGAGCCCTGACATTTTTATTTTTTAGTTTGGGAGGGACATGGTTAACAGACCTGGAAGTTGCATAAGGAAGTACAGCCTCTCAGTTTAAGAAGTCTCCTGGATTTGAAATAGCTCCCCCTCTTTCTCTGGCACATTAAACTACCACAGGGGAAACCACTGCTTCATATTTGGGTACTAAATACAGAGGTCCCTGTCCAATTGCCAGTCCTCCCCAATGCTGTTGGCTTTCCTAACTTTTGCTGAGATCTCTACAAGAGGCTTCTGTTTCTGATGTTGATTCTTTTTTGAAGCTCCAAATCCCTTTTGGCTGGGTTAATTGAATGGACATATTTCATTAAACAAAGCCTTCTCCATCTGTTGTCTCCCAATTATGAATGCAAAAAAGAAAAAGAAAAAAGAGCACGCACACACACAGAGAGAAAATGTATTTCTGTGTTCCATGAGGGGAAAAGAATGTAATTTCTCGTTTTACTCTGACAAGTAGACATGGGCACGACTTGGCGAAATTCTCGTTTCCGTTTCCGTTCCTCGTTTCCGTTACGCTATGGAAACGGTAACGACAATTAAGCCGTCAGAACTCGAACTCGAACCGATAAAAGAAAAATTGGGTCTGATTTGATGTTGTCGTTCATGGCATCGCGGCGATCGCGCGATGCCAAGCAGCACAGAAAAAAAGTTTAAAAAAAACCCGATTCCCGGCCAAAAAAGCAAGTGAAAATATGCCTGCCTGAGTGAGGGTACCTACCAGAGGGGTGGTTTCTGGGGGGGGGGTCCCCGGCCTCCCCCCTCTCCTGTCCTGGGCTGCTCTGGTGGGGGGCATCCTTGTCGTCTCGCCATGCCATGCCATGCGGTGCGGGTGGATCCAAAATGGCGACCACAATATTTTTTTTGAAATCGTGGTCCAAAAACCCACCAAAGCACCACACAGAAACATGCAAAAATTAGATATTTTAACTGCCTGGATTTTTACAGTAGCAGCAGTGGGTTTTTCTTGCAATAAACGTCTGTCTCCAATCCCATTTATTTTATTTTTATTTTTATTTTTATTTTTATTTTTTTACACCTGCGCAATGATGGGCTGGCCATGGGAGTGGACCATGCAAATTTTTGGAGCCATTCCACCAATCGCATGGCCACTTGGCCAGGTTTTGACTGAGACTTCTGGGATGTGCCAGTCGGGCATAAAAAGCCCACTATAACCCTAGCCCTAACCCTAACCCTAACCCTAACCCTAACCCATACACCAGTACACTGTCCTTCTTAGTGGGTCAGAGGCACCCAGAGGTGCAGCCCACTAACTCACCCTAACCTTACCCGTAATAACCCTAAGCCTAGCCCTTGCCCTAACCCCAACCCTAAGCCAGATCTGTACTTGCATTGCACTACACGCAAGTACCCTTCCCTTCTTAGTGAGCCAGAGGGCGCCCAGCAGAGGCATTCTTCTCTCACCTCGCTCACAGTCCAAAGTTCCAAAAAGCTCTGTACGCCAGTATGCTGTCCTTCTTAGTGAGCTAGAGGCACCCAAAAGAGAGGTGCCTCTGCCAGTGCCACTTGGTATGCAATGGCTACACGATCATGTACCCTTCCTTTTCCCTTTGTAGTGGGCCAGAGGAGGCATCCACCCCAGAGAGGTGCCTCCAGGAGCCTGCTAAATGCCTTCCCTTCATAGCGGGCCAGAGGAGGCACCCACCCCAGAGAGGTGCCTCCAGGAGCCCGCTACCCTACCCCCCCTAAACCAGTACTAATGACAGGCGACAAACGAAATGACAAAATTTTGAAAACTTTTGCAACAAATGGAAATGAGCCGAAACGGGCGGCTCCGACACACGACAACTCGAAATGTCATTTTCCCTGGTCGTGCCCATCTCTACTGACAAGACAACACAAGTGTGACAATCCAGACATATTTCACGGGGACTTGCTATAATTATGTATTGGTCATCAAGTTAAACCATCAATCAGCAACCAAATAGATAGATAGATAGATAGATAGATAGATAGATAGATAGATAGATAGATAGATAGATAGATAGATAGATAGATAGATAGATAGATAGAGTATAACACATGAATTTGATTTCTGAAAATAAATGTCATCACATAGGTAGAATATCTTCCATAAAAGAGTCATCTACATGCTGATTAGGGGTGTGGGGAATGATAACTGGGTGGTATTCCCCAGGTTCTACACTGCAGGGGTGCCAAATTGACAAAATAGTATTTGTACTTTATACTATTCTGCACACACACACCGGCAGGGTAGGGGGGAGATGGCATGGAATCCTTATTTGCCCTCAGTGACAAAGACCTTAATTGAGGGCTTGCTGACACCAGGCACCCTGTATGGAAGCCATGCTTACTTTTCCCTGGCTTGTGCTGGTTTCACTGCCAATGGCACAAACACTGGTCAAAGCCCCTATAATATGGACAGGCAAGTAAATAGAATTGTGGCTGAGACTTATAGTCCAAATTACCCTTTTCCATTGAATCACATGGTTTTGAGCAGTGAGATTTTGGTTATTTATAGTTTTTTCCAATAAATAAATAAATAAATAAATAAATAAATAAATAAATAAATAAATAAATAAATAAATAAATATTATTATTATTATTATTGTACCTGTTTTTAAATCCATGTGAAATGTTTAAATGAGTTGAATATAGCAACCACAAAATTTCATTGTTCCTGCAAGGGGACAATGACAATAAAGAGTCCTCCTTCCTCCTATAAATAAATAAATAAATAAATAAATCCCAATAAGTAAATGAATAAATAAATATTCCAATAAATAAATATTCTAATAAATAAATAAATGTTCTAGTAAACAAATAAATACATAAATTGTCAGTAAATACCATGGTGCTATTACTCTCCAGGAAGTGGCCTAAAAAGTGGGTCTTGGACTTCCCAAGGGTCCTGTTGTTGGCAGTGAGTCAGCCAGTGGTGGCACAATGGTGAAATCTCCACTAGCCCCCTCTCCTGGCATGGTAGCTCCACGTGATTGCTGGGGTGGGTACTGAGGCATGCTGTACAGTTTGTTTGTCTGTGTGCCAATCTTGTTGGGAGGGGGGGAAAGTGTCCATCTTTTCACCCCCTTGTAGGAAGGGAAAATCTTGTCGTCATTGCCCTCTTTTTCAACATCATGTCGGAATGTGTTGAAATGCCCGCTGTCAGTAAGGACAAGAAAAGAAGTACTCATTGCCCCCTTCACCTAGTGAAACACTGGGGCTCTTCAAGGTTTCTACAGATTTGCCTATTTTCCTGAGATGTGTAAATGTCCACATGATAGGAATGATGAGTTTTGGACTTCACCTGACTGGTGGAATATTGATTGAAACAGTATTTTTCCCTCCTGCCATATTCTTTTTATTCAATGCCATTTGTTAATGATTTGCATTCTGAAGCATCCAGCCAACACATTGTGCTCAGCACTTCTCTCCGAATAGTGTTTCATTTACCAAAAAAGAGAGGAAAATGTGATGACGTGGAAGACAGCGAGAGGAAGCCTGCTAAATGATTAGTTCTGCACTCCCTGCATTTACTGTCACCCTCAGGTGCAATCACACTGCAACTAAATGAAACCTCTGGAAATGAATTTGAGACTCCAACAGCCCTTTTAAGCCCTTGAGGCATTTAAATTCCAGACTCAGCAGTGGCATTATTACTTCAGTCTCACAGTTAACCATGTCTTTAAGCAGAGATGCCTCTGCATTTGGAGCTTTTCTCATGTAATGAGCACTGTGGAGAGAGTTAGGTGCACCCTGCCCTTTCAGAGCTGGGCATCAGATCAAGTCTGTCTCAATTTAAAGGGCACAGTTCCTTTTTTTCCTGGAGAAGGAGGGGAGATTACTGGAAGGCAGGCATTTTGTTACCCTTTATTATATATTTGCTGCAGTAATGTATTGGCTCTCCTAAACTGATGAGAACCATCAGAGACAGGCTTTGTTCCTGTCACAATGTCTCTCTCTCTCTCTCGCATTTGTTGGTGTGGTTGGCTGGTTGTTCAGTCCATCTGTTGTGGAGCAAGGACACTGCAATGTTCTGCAGATGGTGCCATCGCAACAGTGCTGGCCGCAGGTTAGCTGGTATCTTACGAGCTCGACTATAGGGTCATCTGACTTTGAATGAGGTCTGGGAAGACATCTCTGCTGGTAGTTACATATGGATTAATACCTGTACATGCCATCTACTTTTCTATTCCCCTTTTGGCAATAAATTTGTGCTTTCTTGCAAATATGTCATCTTTGCAACTGACATTCAGCTCAGCAACCATCATTACACACTTCCTCTTAAATGGGGAAAAATCTTAATGCTGTACTGGAATTCAGGCATTATTTTGATATAGTTGTGGGGCAAAATGAGTTTTGTAATTATAGATGCAGAGCAATAGTTGAATTGAGTTAAGTACTGAGTCCAGAGATAGAAGGCTAGTAGCAAAATCCATTTGCATGTCATGCCCAAGAACAAGATTAGGATTTTTTTTACCAGATAGAAAATGTCCAATTGCAAAGGATATCAGTGGATAATAAATTTTATAACTGATGGGGATACATAGTTACTGCACAAGATGAAAGCAAGAATGATTAACCAGAAGATATGAAACGGCAAATCTTGTCCCTGATGTTCTCCTTCTCTAGCAAGCTGCATGGGCTGCCATTCTTTGCTTTCCTTCCAGAAGTAGGTGGAAGGGATGGTGGGATATCTGTGGTGTCATTGGGCAGGATCAGGGAAGCTCTATAAAAGGCTACCATACCTTCATTTCAACTCTTCTTTGAACTGCTTGGTTGTTGACACAGAGCACTGAGCACAAGCCAGTGAAAGAAGCCATGACAGGGCTGGCACATCAGCAGCAGCCGAGATGGGCAGTTTGGCTCACTGGGCCCCCTGATATGTCTCAGGGGCCTTCTGGAAGACAAGGAGGAAAAAGAACAGCCACAGTGGACAGAGAGACAGTTTTTGGTGGTACATCTTAGTAGAGATCTCAATAGGTTTGCAGCAGTGTATTGGTGCTGGGTACTGATGGGCCTTGTGGAGCCAGGAAAGCCAGGGTGTTTCACTGACTGTTGCAACCACAGGCAGGAGGGTACTGAGACCTAAGGAGACTGGCACAACTGGGCAGGCTAGGGCAACCCCATGTCTTGACTACATTCAGTCTGGGAATGCTCTGGGACTGCAGATCATGTGTGAATCCTGGCAGGTCTGGTGGGTCCCAATATGGCTTGGTGAGTCAGGAACAGCAAAGGTTGCCTCATAGGTCCATGGGTTGCTCCCAAGTCCTTTCTGGTTAGATAAGTCATTTCTTGCAACCTGATGGAGCTAAAGCTAGTCCATGAGGCCTAATTATTTAGTTCCACAGCAGGACCAGTAGTCAGAGTTGGCCCGGTCCGAGCTCTTTGGAACCAGCAAGCATGTGTGGGTACAGTATTACCAATGGCAGTGGTTCCCAACCTTGTTTTGTCAGATGTTCTTGGGCTAAAACTGCCAGAGGCCTTCACCATGAACTGAGGTGGCCATTATTTCTGTAGTCCAAGCACATCTGGGAATCCAGGGTTGGGGACCACTGTTGTCGAGGCCAAGTAGCAGGGCAGATCTCCCCCAGTACCACAGTTGGGCCATCTTCAGTCTGTGCTTTAGTCACTCATCAGGTTGGGTCCAAGAAAAGACAGGGTAACCCCACTGGCAAACAACCTTCAGAAAGGAAGATCACACAGAGATCTCTAATAGCACTAAGGTGACACATTTATGAGATATGGGCTGTTGAAGTAATGGAATGACTTTTAGTGTTGGAAGGTAGGTCATCAATTGAGATGACAGCTAAAGTAAGAGGACAACAGTTGTAGCAGAGACCAAAAGAGGCACCAACTGATGCCACAGCTGTTACTGGATCCTTAATAGCACAACATTGGGCGTTTATACACGACCCCTAAACTCCGGGGCAAATGGCTCCCAGCTCCGGAGCTTAAAAATGTTTACCCACCAGCTCCAGAGTTTACAGGAAATTAAGTGCGACCACTCCTACTTTAGCGCATCCCAGTGCACCTTTCAAGAACCTGCTCTCTGGAGGTGAAAATTCTTTGATGTGGTGTAATGATAGTGAGTGCGGGGCTCTCCTCGCTTCTGTTTGTTGTTTTTTGGCTCCCGCCCCTTTAAGAGCTACTTAAGAGACTGGAATGTTGCCGCGGCAAGAGCGAGAGGCAGAACGGAGGTGAGCCACGTCTCTTTTCTTCCTGTTTTTTCTCCCTCCCCTCACGCAGCCAGCAGCCAGGAGTGCGGAGGGGGTGGGAACGCAGGAACAGCGACAAACCCCTAAGATCTCTGGTCCGAATTTAAGTGGCCAGTGGATCTTAGGGGTCGTGTGAAAAGGCCCATTGAAGTCAAGTAAGACCAGATCAGCACTGGGCACTGATGGTGTAACTGAGGCCTGGTTCTGAGGCACTGAGGAACATTTGGCACTGACCTCCTTGGTGTGGCATCAGTTGCCTGTAGGAGCATGGGATAGCATGGGGATGTCACCAGTTCCTCCAATGCAACAAGAATTCTGGATGGGCCCTTACCACAGTGGTCACTACTTAGCCAGGCAGCAGGAAAGAGAGGTTAAGTATGATGAGATTCCAGGAGACACCTGAGGTGCAGCTACAACTCACTTCTTGCCACAATGGTTCTCTACATTTAGGAGCTGGAACAGGAGATTTATGCAGGAACCAAACATAGTTGCTGTTTGCTTAAGGTCCTGAAGCTTAGGTGGCAAAGTGGCTCTGGAAGATCATCCAGGTATTTCCTACCTGGAGCTGGACTGTAGGACAGCTGGGCTTAAGGGCTTGGGAAGTTTCCTTTCAGTTCAGAGGATGTTGGATGGAATCCCTGGGTCCTGACTCAAATTTCCACATGACAGACGGCCCTTCTGCAAGATGTAGTATGTTAGGATTAACAGCTGTAGCCCTAGCAAATCTCATCACTTCTTTATTCTGGGTTGGGAAGGGCACAGTATAAGCAAAGAGGTAGTCAAGCAAGTGGATGAAAACAAACAAAAATAAACAAAACAACCTTGTAGCCTGGGATATTGATGACCACAATATCTGATTACTGTTACTTATCTTAAACCCATTTTTAAGAAGGCAAAATGCACTACATATGTAAAGATAGGTGAGGGTGAGATGTTCTAAGTCTGGTATTGATTGGATCCCAAATGAATTTTTACAAAGAACATTTTGGAATCTACATTCCTCTTGGTCAGGGATACTAGAGCTCAAAAATACCTGGATGTCTGGTCATTTGGGACATGGAACTAGACTAAAAGCAAAAAATAAAAAATAAAAAAAATTCTGGCTCCTCACACACATCAGGATATAGATCCATGGCCAGCTAAGCACTCCTTCATTCAAGTTAGAACTGCCATATTTATTCTCTAAAATTTGTCTTCATTGCACAAATGTTGCACTTCAGTTCCTTCCCAAACAGGCATTGTGAATTGTGATGTGTTACAACTAGAGATGGGCACGACCAGAAAAATTTTTTTTCGAGTTGTCATTTTTCGGGACGGGTCCATTTCGGGTCGTTTCTGTTTTTCACGAATTTTTTCAAAAATTTGTCATTTTGTTGTGTCGTTTGTCGTTTGTTGTTACCGCCGCGATTTAGCGCGACTTGACTTCCCAGAGCATGGGGTTAGGGGGTAAGGGCTAGGCTTAGGGTAACGATTAAGGTTAGGGTGGGTTAGTGGGCTGTACCTCTGGGTGCCTCTGGCCCACTAAGAACACAGTGTACTGGCGTATGGGTTAGGGTTAGGGTTAGGATTAGGCTTAGGTTTGGTGGGCTTTTTATGCCCTCTCTGGCACATCCAGAAGTCTCAGCAAAACCTGGCCATGCGATTGGTGGAATGGCTCCAAAAATTTGCATGGTCCCATCCCATGGCCAGCCCATCATTGCGCGTGCGCAGGTGTAAAAAAATAAAAATAAAATAAAATAAAATAAAATCAATGGAGACGTTTTGTTGCAAGAAAAACCCACTGCTGCTACTCTAAAAATTCAAGCATTTAAAATAGCTAATTTTTGCATGTTTCTGTGGTGCTTTGGTGGGTTTTTGGACCACGATTTCAAAAAAAATATTGCGGTCGCCATTTTGGACCCCCCCCCGCACTGCATGGCAAATGGAGACGCCGAGGATGCCCCCTCCCAGCCCGGTACCAGCAAGTCTCAGCAAAACCTGGCCATGCGATTGGTGGAATGGCTCCAAAAAATTGCATGGTCCCATCCCATGGCCGGCCCATCATTGCACGTGCACAGGTGTAAAAAAATAAAAATAAAATAAAATAAAATAAAATCAATGGAGATGTTTTATTGCAAGAAAAACCCACTGCTGCTAGTGTAAAAATTCAAGCATTTAAAATAGCTAATTTTCGCATGTTTCTGTGGTGCTTTGGTGGGTTTTTGGACCACGATTTCAAAAAAAATATTGCGGTCACCATTTTGGATCCCCTTGCACCGCATGGCAAATGGAGACGCCGAGGATGCCCCCTCCCAGCCTGGTACCAGCAAGTCTCAGCAAAACCTGGCCATGCGATTGGTGGAATGGCTCCAAAAATTTGCATGGTCCCATCCCATGGCCAGCCCATCATTGCGCGTGCGCAGGTGTAAAAAAATAAAAATAAAATAAAATAAAATAAAATCAATGGAGATGTTTTATTGAAAGAAAAACCCACTGCTGCTACTGTAAAAATTCAAGCATTTAAAATAGCTAATTTTCGCATGTTTCTGTGGTGCTTTGGTGGGTTTTTGGACCACGATTTCAAAAAAAATATTGCGGTTGCCATTTTGGATCCCCCCGCACCGCATGGCAAATGGAGACGCTGAGGATGCCCCCTCCCAGCCCGGTACCAGCAGCCCAGGACAGGAGGGGGGAGGCTGGAGTGGGGACCCCCCCCCAGAAACCACCCCTCTGGTAGGTGCCCTCAGGCAGGCATATTTTCGCCTGCTTTTTTGGCCGGGAATCGGGTTTTTTTTAATTTCTAAAACTTTTTTTCTGTGCCGCTTGGCATCGCGCGATCGCTGCGATGCCAGGAACGACAACGACAAATCAGACCCAATTTTTCTTTTGTCGGTTTGAGTTCGAGTTCTGGGGGAGTAATTGTCGTTACCATTTCCATTGCGTAACGGAAACGAGTGACGGAAATGGAAACGAGAATTTCGCCAAGTCGTGCCCATGTCTACTTACCACCTTCCAAGGTGATGATCCCAAGTAATCTCACTGTTTTTGATACTATTTTAACATGTAAAACATTGTGAACACAATTTTAGTCCAAGAACATCTGAAGACCCAAGGATGGAGACCAATGCCTTACAACAAATGACCAAAATCAAGGACCTGTTCACTTGGTCCAAATGACTTCCAAACAACACAGCCCAAGAGATCCTCAGCCTTATCCAAGCCCAAAGTGTTGTGGCTACGATGTTACTGACTGCATCAATGCAACAATATTTTCTGCAGTTACCACTAGATGTATTTGCTATCAAACTGGCATTTTTTTTTCAAATTGCAAAACATGGCAGTGTAAATGTTTGTCTGTGGGTAGGATCTTTTCCCAACATCTTGTCATGTTACTTTTGTAGATAAAAATAGTCAAAATTGGACTTCTTTTGGAATGAAATCAACTTCTTTGCCTTATTTATTTTATAATTTCTTGAAAAAGATGAAACAGATTAACCTTTTGAAGTAGTGATACCAATTCAAATTCATTAATTATCACATTCCCTGACGAGAGCTACAGGGTGAGTTCATATTTCACATACCTTGATCATAAGTTTAGACCAAGGCCTTTTTTATATGGTTCACTATGAATATTAAATAAAATATGTACTGATTTGATTGATAAACACATTGCACAGGCATACTAGGGAACATCTAGAAGTCCTCACCACTGGTGCCAATCCACATAGAGATGTCCTGCTTAAATCAGAAATAGGTAGTGAGTTCTCTGGGAGATCCAAGAGGAAATTTACTGCTCCTTGGATTCTGTGGAGGCCGCACACGGAACCCAAACTGCCAAAGACCAAGAAGAATGAAACCTGGCGGGGGGGGGGGGGCTAGAAAATTCTTTTAAAAAGATTTTTTAAAAAATTAAAGGTATTAAATGGTGTGAGTAGAAGGAGAGTATGCTCTATTCTGGAAACATCCCACACACTTTGCTGGATTTGTTTTTAGGGTGGTGTAAGGGGAGTTTACACCCCCAGGGGCAATGCTTACAGGCCATAGGCTTCCCGGGAGACTGCCTAGACTAGAGGGATTACCTGCATCCCCAGGGCTGTAATTTGCCCACCCTGATTTAGAATATGGCTCCTGATTGCATCTTCCCAGTTGCCAGCAGCAACCTTGCCAGGTGCCCATGTTGGCTTGCTGTTACTGCACGAAAGTGGGGGCAACACATGCAGTAAGGAGCTTTTAATTCATGACAAGCTTTCCAGCAGTTTCCATAGGGTGGGGCGGAAGGTTTAAATTTATCTTCTTAATAACCCATTCCATTTCCATATGGGAGGGAGGGAGGGAGGGAGAAAGAAAGAAAGAAAGAAAGAAAGAAAGAAAGAAAGAAAGAAAGAAAGAAAGAAAGAAAGAAAGAAAGAAAGAAGGGTGCAAATACAAAAAGAGGGAGAAAATGCAGAAAGAGGGAGAAGCATACACACAGAGAGAGACAGACAGACAGACAAAGACACACAGACACAGACACACACAGACACACACAGACACAGACACAGACACACACACACACACACACACACACAGAGAGAGAGAGAGAGAGAGAGAGAGAGAGAGAATTTTTGAGGATCTTTGAGGAGCCAGGGTGGATGTTGTTATACCCATCAAATTCGTAATAGAAGGAGATTTCTTTTTTCTTTTGCAGCTCCAGGACAGCCAGCTGCAGCTCGTCTCTGGCTGTGTTGCAAGCGCCGTGCGAACTGCGGCAAGAGCAAAAGCCCTTGCCTGCAACAGGACATGGGAAACGAGGTGCCATTCCCATCCGGAACACAGGGGAAAAAGGGAGACTACAGGCAGCCAGAAGGTATGGCACTGATTTACGGCCCAAGATAAACATCACACCAGAACATGATGTGCAAAGACTAGCAATAGAGGGCTTCAGACATTAAGCGCTCCCACCCGCCTGCCCTCGCCAATCCCTAGCCTACCTCTGGTGTTTGGTGATGTGTTTTAGAGAAGAAGATTCCAGGAGGAGAGGGCTCCCTCTGTCTAGGCAGAGGGGAAATTTCACTGCCCTCTCTCTGCTTCTTTGTTTCATCCCAGGGGAACCTCCTCTCCCCCACTCCCACCCCCAGTGGCAACATTGATTCTGCATTAGCCCTGACCTTCCAGGAATTCTTCTGTTAGGATACCTATGCATTAATGAAGGCTCAAGTTTTCACAACACAGTTTTAATCATCAGAAATTAATTCCGAACCTGCAATGGTTTTTCCCCTCCCAGGATCAACAAACACAGTATCCGGGCCTTTTAAAGTCACACCGTTTTCATCCTTGCCACCAGCATTCCTAAGCCTTTGAGAAAACCACTGAAAGAGAAAAGGCAAAAGGACCTCTGTTCGACTGTCAGCCACAAAGAGAAGAAAAAAAAAAAACCCATGCCTTGATTCTTCACTGGGGCATGGGCCTATTTGCATTGCTGATGGGATGGATAAGAGATGGCCTTTCCCCCCACTGCCTCTGGTAAGCAGAGGGATGCTGCTCTCCGGATGGAGCATCAATTTTCAGGTGGTAGCTAAAAAAACCTGTGCTTTCCACCCCTCCTGTATTCTTCTAAAGTCATTGGATTGGAGCCAGACCACTCCATGCTTACAAGAGTACCATTGCAATTTGCGGGACTTAAAGTGAATTGTGAGTACATTTTCTTACGGTTTTCGGTTGCATCTTGACTCTCATTCAGTGGAAGAACAATTTGAAGCATGATTACTTGGATGCATGTCCCACACATTTTTGTGGGACGGAGTGCTTAATAAGGGCAAACAAGGCCACATTTTTAACCAGTGGTCACTACCCCATCCTGGATCACTGAGTTTCATACAATCCTTTATTTGTCCCAATGTTTGCATGTACTAAAATCAGTTTTGTTGATGAGCCCAAGGGTTCTGTTTGAATGGATAATTAAACATGTTCCTCTGGTTCATATGACTCTTGTGATGCAGTGGGTAAATGCCTGTACTGCAGCTAAAACTGTGCTCACGACCTGGATTCAATTCCAGGTAGCAGACTCATGGTTGACTCAGCCTTCCATCGTTCCGAGATTGGTAAAATGATCACCCAGCTTGCTGGGGGGTATGTGTAGCATGTATAAGTAAATTGTAAACTGCCCAGAGAGTGCTTGAAGTGACTGCCCAGAGAGTGCTTGAGTGCTATGGGGTGGCATATAAGCAGAACACTTTGCTTTTGTTTTGCTTCTAGATACTAACAGTGCATAGGCAAACCAGACTGCCTTCTGTTATCTTCCTAGCAGCACATCCTCAATGGAAGTCCCTAATACATGACATCTTGCAATCATGTGACCTGGGTACCAGGACTTGGGTGGTCCTTCCCTGGGATTTAGGATCAAACCCTGAGGCCAAAGGACAGGCCAATGGTGATGCGATGAGGCAGACATTTGTGACATCCCTGGGATGGAGCTTTTAGGAGCAATAGCAAAATGCTGTTTGTCGGAAAGAGAGACAATGTACAGATTCTGTGATAAATGTGGGCTGCAGCATCAGCAGCTCTGAACCCTGCAAGAGAACAAGAAAGAGGTATTTCTGAACAGGCCTATACGGAACGTCCTGAAGCCATTAAAATGAGCTACAAAACACACTACTGACTTGATATTATGCTTTTTTATTTGGTGCAGTTGTTTTCATTTCTTGATGGTCCTAGCAGCTGGGCCCTTCATCTCCACAGAGACTATGAGCTCCATTTCCCCTGCATGGTCAAAAAGAGAGAGCAAGGCTATGACATCTTTAGGGCCATGTCCAGATGGGCGTTTTGGCGTGTGGGATGGATAGGGCTGCAAAGGGTCTGTTGAGGTCAGAGGAGGAGCAGTGTGCCATTGGGCATGATCCTCCCATCCTGGCAGCAAATGACCCATTATAACCCAACAGCTAAGAGTATTATTGGGGAATGTGAGAGTACTTTTTACCTTTGCTCCTTTCTCCTCTCCTTGAAATTCCATTTCCTTTACTCCCTCCTCCCTGTTCCTTTTTGGCTAGCAATATAAAGGGTAATAATAAAAGCTTCTTTAAATATGTTAGAAGTAGAAAACCTGCCAGAGAACCAGTTGGCCCTCTGGATGGTGAGGGACGAAAAGGGGAGGTTAAGGAGGACTTGGAATTTGCAGAGAAATTAAATGAGTTATTTGCATCTGTCTTCATGACAGAAGACCTTGGGCAGATTCCACTGCCTGAACGACCCCTCTTGACTAAAGAATTGAATCAAATACAGGTTAAAAGAGAGTATGTATTAGGGCTAATTGATAAATTGAAGATCAACAAGTCACCGGGCCCAGATGGCATCCAGCCAAGGGTTATTAGGGAACTGAGAAATGAAATTGCAGATCTCTTAATGGTAATATGCAACTTGTCTCTTAAAACGGCCACAGTGACAGAGGACTGGAGGATAGTGGATGTCACAACAATTTTTAAAAAAGGAAGGAGGGGGGACCTGGGAAATTACAGGCCAGTTAGCCTTACATCTGTCCCAGGGAAGATGGTGGAAAGTCTCATCCAAGAAAAAATCTTAAAACACATAAAAGAACAAACCTTGCTGAGAGAAAATCAGCATGGCTTTTGTAAGGGTAAATCTTGTCTGACAAACCTTTTAGAATTTTTTGAAAAGGTCAACAGGCATGTGGATTTGGGTGAACCGGTGGATATAGTCTATCTGGATTTTCAGAAGGCTTTTGACACAGTCCCTCACCAAAGGCTGCTGAGAAAATTGCACAGTCAGGGGATAAGAGGGCAGATCTTCTTATGGATTGAGAACTGGTTGAGATCCAGGAAAAAAAGAGTAGATGTCAATGGGAAATTTTCATAATCGAGGGAAGTGAAAAGCGGTGTGCCCCAGGGATCTGTCCTGGGACCGGTGCTTTTCAATCTGTTCATAAATGACCTGGAGACAGGGATAAACAGTGAGGTGGCCAAGTTTGCAGATGACACAAAACTTTTCCATGTGGTAAAAACCAGAGAAGATTGTGAAGAGCTCCAGAAGGATCTCTCCAAACTGGGGCAATGGGCTGTGAAATGGCAAATGAGTTTTAATGTAGACAAATGTAAAGTAATGCATATTGGGGCAAAAAATCAAAACTTTATCAACTCATGGGCTCTGAGTTATCCATGATGGATCAGGAAAGAGATCTTGGTGTTTTGGTGGACAGCTTCATGAAGGTGTCTCCCCAATGTGTGGCAGCAGTGAAGAAGGCCAATTCCATGCTAGGGATTATCAAAAAGGGGATTGAAAATAAAACAGCCAACATTATAATGCCATTATACAAAACAATAGTAAGGCTGCACCTGGAGTATTGTGTACAATTCTGGTCACTGCACCTCAAGAAAGACATAGTGGAACTGGAAAAGGTGCAAAAGAGAGCGACTAAAATGATTACTGGGCTGGGGCACCTCCCTTATGAGGAAAGGCTAAAACATTTGGGGCTCGTTAGTCTGGAAAAAGGTGCCTGAGGGGGGATATGATTGAGACGTACAAAATAATGCAGATGCATCTGGTAGGGCCAGTGTGAGATACAGGACACAGGACTAGATGGGCCTTTGGCCTGATCCAGCATGGCTCTTCTTATGTTCTTATGTTCTTATGTCTCCCCTACACTCTATCAAATCCAAGGAAGCTGGAGGGTGCTTTTGCCTAACTAAACACAGCATACTAAAAAAGAATCTACATCCCATCACTTGGATAAAATAGTTCCCACAGAGAACTGCCCATGAGATGCTCACTCATCCCAGGCTGAATGCCTGAGATTACCAGCCCCAAGAGATGTTTAGAAGGTCATAACAAAGAACTGGGCCTTATAGGTGGTTGCTCCCCAGTTGTGGAATCAAACATCTGCCTGGCCCCAAATTACGAATATTTAAACACCTTTTTAAGGCTGTTCAAATGAGCCATCCCAGAGTTTTGTTTATTGTTGGGATTCCTAGTCACCTCTTCCTCTAACTTCCTTTTTTGTTGGTCTTTAGGTTACACCATTCTTTATTATGTCTGTATAACTATGTGGTTTCAATACACTTAATGTTTCTATTAGAGATGGGCATGAATAAAAAAATTTGACATTTTGGTTTTTCATTTTCCGTTGAAGGTCCATTTCGGTTCATTTTCATTTTTTGTGAGTTTTTTAAAAAATTCGTTTTGGTTTTTCATTTTTCGTTTTTTGTTTTTACCCGCTCTTTGCGCGACTTAAAGCATTTCCACGCGCGGACGTCCCCCAACACCCCAGACCAGAGGGAAAACACTAAAAAATGATGCTGGCAGAGACACAGTATAGACTAGGTGTGCAGGGAGGCTGCAAAGGCAGCGGCAGGTGTTGCCCAGGGTATAAGGCAGCCACAGAGTGACTGCACTGTGGGGCAGGGGAGGGTACTCACTGAGAGGTATGCACGCACACAGGGAGGCTGCAAGACAAATCTCTTCTTTCTCTCCCATAAGAGCCAGGCTGCAGCCAGCAGGAACACAGAGACACACACCTGCCTGCTGGCCTAAAGTAATGAGTCACAGGGACAGCAATCCCACCCTAACTCCCACCGCAGACTGCAAGGAGGATGGGAACTACCAAAGCTTTTTATGCCCTCTGTGGCTGCCACACCTACCCAGTCTGCAACCTGGGCATGCTATTGGTTGAAATTGTCCAAAAATTTACATTTTCCCATCACATGGCTTGCATCCATTTTCTGGCTGGAATCCATATTGTGTCATCCTTAAAGGGAAAAGAAAAAATACATCGCGATGGGAGAAAGATTAAAAACAAACATTTTAAGGACCTACCCCCTGGTAGGTAATAATTTCAAATAATTATCACTGTGTTTTTATGGATGTCCAGGGCATTTTAATACCCAAGAAATCAATATTAGGCATCTGGGAGCCATTTTGGGTCGATGTCCCCTAACTCCCCTTAAAGGAAAAAAAAATACAGTGATCTGAGAAAAGACATAAATGCACGTTTTAAGGACCCCAACCCCCCTGGTAGGTATTCAGGCAGAATAAATAATTATTGCTGGGTTTTTACAGATATTCAGGACCTTTTTTTTACATTTAACAACAGCTCATTTCATTGCGCGTTACCATTAACGAAAACAAAACGTAATGAACCTAATTCTCATGGTTCTGTTCGGTTCGTTCCAATTTCATCACAATTTTTGTTATTAATTTCATGACATAACAAAACAAATTACGAATAACAGAACAATTTTTTTTCATTTCATGCCCATCTCTAGTTTGTATTACCTCAGCTATTTATTAGTAAGTATGTCAAGTCTTGTACTATGTTGTACACTGTCCAGAATAGCCTAGATGGTGCAGTATATAAATCCAGCGTGTGCACACACACAGACACACAGACACACAGACACTCAGAAACACACACACACACACACGCACACACACACACACACACACACACACACACACACACACACACACACACACACACACACACACACACAAAGTGGAATTTTTTTCATGATTCAAACCATGTTCTCAACAATCTATAGACAAGATCTATATGCTAGAGAGGAGGACCCTATCCACATTTGTTTTGATAATGGCAAATCATTCTTTTTTCTTTCTTTTTTTACTTTGCCTGTTACAACCAACCTACCCATACTTACTGCAGTGCCTGGCTTGAATGTGATGACCATCAGCAGTTTGTTTAAAGCAGAAGCCGTTGTGATTGTATAGGAGAAAAGGGAGAAAAGCACATATACCGGAGAACATGCAATTTGTGTTACGTTTGAAGTGGACATTATTTCAGTAGACCTTTGTGAATGAGCAGTCATAGCTGCAAATGAAGTCTTGCCTTTTATCCCAAGGACCAATTATAAAACAAAGCAAGCTACCCTATAAGCTATTGGAAGTAAGGAAAGCTTCTGCTAAAACAAACACCATGGTTTCATTGCCTACATAGTAGAAATGGGGATGAAATGAACTTTTTTCGTTTCCGTTATTCGTTATTTGTTTCATTATCTAACAAAACGAATAATGAACATTGAAATGAAATTGGAACAAACCGAACAGAAACCACGAAAATTAGGTTTGTTACATTTCATTTTTCATTAATGGCAACACGCAATGAAATGAGTTGTTTTAAATGTTAAAAAACGTCCTGGACATCCATAAAAACACAGCGATAATTATTTATACTGTCTGATAATACCTACCGGGGGTTGGGGTCTTTAAAACATTTGTTTTTGTCTTCTCCCATCATGATGTATTTTTCTTTTCCCTTTAAGGATGACAAAATGGATGTTGCAAGCCACAAATTGGAGGCAAGCCATGTGATGGGATTATGTAAATTCTTGGACAACTTCAACCAATAGCATGCCCAGGTTGCAGACTGGGCAGGTCTGGCAGCCACAGAGGGCATAAAAAGCTCTGGCAGCCCCCGTCCTCCTTGCAGTCTCTGGTGGGATTGCTGTCTCTGCGACTTGTTATTTTCACTTTAGGCCAGCCAGGCAGGTGTGTGTCTCTGTGTTCCTGCCAGCTGCAGCCTGGCTGTTAGGGGAGAGAAAGAAGAGATTTCTCTCTAGCTTCAGTCCTGCAGCCTTCCTGTGTGTGTGCGTGCTGCATACCTCTCGATGAGTACCCTCCCCTGCCCCGCAGTGCAGTCATTCTGCGGCTGCCTTGCACCCTGGGCAACGCCCACCACTGCCTTTGCAGCCTCCCTGCGTACCTAGTCTATACTGTGTCTCTGCCAGCATCATTTTTTTAGTGTTTTCTCTCTGGTCTGGGGCATTGGGGGATGCCCGCACACATAAATGCTTTAAAAATCATGCAAAAACCTGAGTTTTTTCAAAAATTCACAAAAAATGAAAACAAACCGAAATGGACCCCTCAATGAAAAACGAAAAACTGAAACACCATTTTTTTATTTGTGGCCATCTCTACTACATAGTATTGCCTCTTCTGATGAAGACTTCCTTTATAAGTATCCTATCTCTCAATAATCAGATTGCCCTGCAAAATGTAAAGGATCTTGTAGGCCAAAGTGCTCCAGGTATAGAGCAAGTTGGTGACTTTCCCTATCATATATTATTTTATATGCTGTCAGGTTGCCCCCTGAAGTTTAGCAATCCTAATGGGGTTTTCAGGGTCTGTGGAATACCAAACAAAAGTTTTTTTACCAGTGCAACTCCCACTCCTGTGAGTTTCCATGGCCAAGCATGGATTTGAATTCAACACTTTTGAACCATAGTTTCCATCACTCTGCCCACTCTAGCACACTGGCTCTCACCCTCAGTGAACTTACTTATAAATCATAAGCACTGACAATGAAGCTTGCAAGGGATTTCAGAAGTTTTTTTTTTTTTTTGCTTTTGAAGATTAGGAAAGCTGCCAACCAAGATAATGAAAAAAGAAAGGATACTAGTAGAGTTAGGGATTCCATTTCTACCTCAAAGAGCAGAGTATCTCTGCTTGTGCATACACACACACAGAGACTCCTGCTGTGCAGTTGAAGTGCCTGAATAAATTATGAGGGGGACAATCTGAGTATCAATGAGTAATAATAAAAGCTAGAGATTCTCTTATCAAAGTTCACTTGCTAGACATTGGAGAATTTACAGAAATAATAGCTTAGTTAGGGGGCAGGTGCCCTTAGCCCTTTGGCCCTGCCTCAAAGCAAAAGTCAGGGTGTTTTGAGACAAGGCAATGACCAAAAGTTGCTCAGGAATGACATCATAAAGACTTCCATTATTATTAGGAATGGGGAACCTCTGGTGCATGGGCCAGATTTGGCCTGAGGATGTACTTCACCTGGCTGATAAACTTTCATTGTTATATATCTGGAGCCCCAGGAAGAGAGTCTCAAATGCATTCCTCCTGTTAGTAAAAAATAAAATCAGAATGGATTAAGTAGTTAACAATTTGCCATATCACCCAAATCTGCTAACTCAGGTAGCTGCCTCATTCTGATAGTGATAAGGCTGGTCCTGAGCACACACCTGAGCAGCGCTTTGCTTGCAGGACTGCATGGAACAAATTCTGTTTTGCTGGTAGGCTGTTATTTGTTGCCTGGAATCAAGATTGACCCCTTTTATTTATTTATTCTCTCTGGCCTTCAGTTGACTACATGGGAAATGCTTTGGCATCTTTTAAAAAGAAAGACTTCTAAGCTTTATGGAAGTAAGTCCTACTGTGTCCATGGTGCCCATACCTAAAAAAGCATAGGTGCTTTACTCCCGCTGTGTCCATAGGATTGCAGCCCAACTTGCATTGTTCAATAACATGTCTTTATAGGGTTGGGTCTCTTTGAATGTGCCTTCTTTATAGATGATGGCTTGGGCACGTGGTTGCACATACTTTGTTAGGGAAGGAATACCTATATCCTGTCCTTGGCGGCATGGCTTAGGCCAAGGATGGTGGTAGTTCTCCTGGCCTCTTTCTTCCTCAGCCCTTGTCATGGTGCCTCCTTTCTCACAGGTGGTGGCTCTGGGGCTGACTAGGAATTTTTGCCTGTGGATCCAATTAAAACCAGGGTACTTCAAGGGCCAGATGCAGGGGAGTAGTATCAGGAGACAGATATCTAGTCTCATGCGCTCCCAGACACATCTGGTGGGGCCACTGTGAGATACAGGAAGCTGGACTAGATGGGCCTTTGGCCTGATCCAGCATGGCTCTTCTTATGTTCTTATGTTCTTATGTTCAATTGTTTGTCAGATATGCTATTTGGCCCCTTGAAATTTCCATCTTCAGATGAAATATGGGCAGGGCAGCCCCACTTCAAACAGGTTAGGCTAAATTGACAGCGAATATGGGAAATAGGAGCAACATATTTCTAAACTCAAGGTCCAACGTTACACCTGCAAAATAGTCAGGCCTCACGTCTCTCTGATAGCACTGGGAGCAGAATGAAGGGACAAGAATGCTTTCCATCCTTTCTCACCCCCAACCTGATTCTGAGCAGGAAAACCCCCAGGACTTATTTCTGTTTTCATCCTGTCATAAAACAACAGAGTTGGGTAAAATCCCTTCCTGGGACTGCCTCTTCCAGAATCCCTTGTCTAGCTTGGCCACTGATTATTGCGGTCCTTAAAAAGTGTCTCTTCCTGGTCTACCCCAACAGAGAGCATTTGATCTGATGTAGAAGGCAGAGCCTGCCATACAGAATTCATTTAGCTTGTTGGACTGGAAGTGTTTCTTCTTTGGTCTTTTTCCTAAATAAAACAAGTCTGATGTGTAAAGCAAACAGATAACACCGAGTAGCTTTAAAAGCAAACGTACATCAGCACTCCTTCTGCACGCTTCACACGGAGCATCTGTCCACTGTTTGCAGAGTCGCATCTTGAACAACAGTGCTCATCCCCTCCCCAATTTCCATTTCCAGAAAGCAGAGGGAGCCTGGCAGAGTTAATCTAGCTTCTCAGGAGGCAGGGTTAACAGAAGGGCTAGTCAGATGGTGTGTTGGACAGATGGCTGAAGGGTAACCTCCAGGGCAATGCTGACTAAAGAGGGAACACTGCACTGGGAATTCTCCAACATGAGCTGATGCCTGCAGAAAAATAAAGTCAGTGACATATTTAAGGAAGCAGGACAGAGGATACTGTGTGATGTTCAAGTACCACGGAGATGCATTTCCTACAGACTGAAATGTAAACTCAGAGGGGGAGCATGGAAAACCCCCAACAGTGGCCTTCCCTGTAATGCTTGCACCCTCTAGTGGTGACTTGTCAGAGATGGAAAGCTATAAACAAGCAATCGGCTGTTCCTTGGCATATGCTGTTCACTCAGCATGAAGGCCAAGGCTATAGAGCACTGAATCAGCTGAAAATGCTTGCTGGTGTTGAGGCAGAGGGACAGAAGAGTGCCAAGATCATGACTCATTGCCATCTTGCTTCAATCAATATCTTAAGCAGTTGCCAAGTGGCAACCTTGATCTCCTTCTCAACAGCCATTTATAAGGCCTGCCACTGCAATCATAGACAGCAGCTGAGGTAGCTTTCTGTCACTATTGAGTTGCCCGCATGTGGTACTGACTGATTCATGAACAGGAATTGTACAAGTGGTACATTTTATGAGTATTGAACAGACGGTAGCCCAGTTCAAGCATTCAAAATAGGGTTAATCTTATGAACACATGAGCAGAGTCAGCAGTCCTGCTCCCACGCACCCCACACCAACCTCCATTCTTGCTTTTGCCTATGAAGAGAGCTACATTTGAAAAAGAGAAGCATTTCTGCCTAGTGGAGTTGTTCATGTGCTTGAAAACCTTGAAAATGCAAGATTCCATCCTGATTGTGGGAAAGTCCACCCTACATAAATGTGGCTCTACAGATTTTACTGTATCTGGAAGCTGAGTCATGGCAAGTGGACTTCTTTTCTTGTGAGATCGAAATGTTTAGCTACTCATCCAGGCATCAAATGTTAGTGGTGAGGTCTCCATTTTATAGTACACTTTGATTACACCTCAGCCTCGTCTGAATAGCCTCATTAGGTAGACAGAATTAATTTGTAAATTCATTTTTAAAAATTTAAAACCTTATAAAATGCCTCCCAAGGCACATAGAAACAGTAACATTGCAGGAATGTTTTCCAGGACTCTTCTCTACAAAACCTACAAATTTGGTAAAGTTGGGATTCTGGTTGTCCAATTTATATATCCCCAAATAAAATACTCCAAGAAAAGTCCCCAGGCACCTAGAAACACCAATTTAATGGAGAAATGGAAGCTGAGTCTACATTAGTCTATATTAGATAGAGACGTTAGGTGGTTTGTGAGAGGGGTCAGGGAAGCTATTCATATGTATACTGAAAACCCCTCTCTCAACAGAGGTGTGGGGGTCAGGCACAATTTGTCTGCTACTAACGACCCATACTTAAGGGGTGTTGGGAAAGGTAGGGCGTGGCATGGGGAGGGCAAGGGGGTGGGGTGCCGCTGGTGCAGCAATTAGGGGGCGCCAAATCACCTACCACCACCACCCTGCCGCTGCTCCCCGCCAAAGGCGCCCTCTGCCCCCATCAAAAAAGGTGCACTGCACCGAAGGGCTCCGGCTCGCCAACTCATAAATTTACCAGGAAGCATAATGGATTCCCTTATGATTCACACCTTGTGGGCGGGGGACAACAACTGACTTTTACTCTGGAAGCCCTAGGGGAAAGGTTGCATAGGTTGGACTTGCACACACCCCAGGCCATTGTCTACCTAATGAGCCTATTCAGGCCATTGTCCAATTTATGAGCCTATTCGAGGTGAACTATAAATTGGAGGACTTGCCACTAAATTTCCTCAGACTGACAAAGCTGCTCGGATAAGTAGCGAAAGGTTTTGATCTCTCAAGAAAAGAAGTCCAGTTGCCATGACTCAGCTTCCAGATAACCTCACCTGGATGACTGAGACAAAATAAATATAATGGAGATGTTTCTCCTAACACTCCTTTACAATCCATCAAAATTTGGTGAAGAATGAGTATCACACATCCAAGCTATACATCCACAAAATGAGTACCTAAGAATGTTCTCCATGTCATCCCTAAAGCTCTTCTCCAATGCCGCACTTCAAATGAATATATATTTTTCCTTTTAGCTTTCATATCCATGCAAAGCAACTGGGAATACCTGAATAACCATTATTTCATTCTTAGCCTCCTTACTCTTAAAGATCTTTTCTAGGTTCCTCTGTAACCTTCATTCCAGTTCTTAATCTTTGGATTTCCTGGATGCAGTCCTTGTTTGGATTTGGGACTACAGCTAGGTATAGAAAACCTTTAACCATTTCTAGTCAACATTAAAGACAGTCAGCTGAACGGTATTAATTAGTTGTGTGTTCTTACAGTTCAACTATTATTCCATTTTTCTTTATTTTTCCTCAGGAATTATTTCAAGTCAATTCCTCTTTCTACCAGCAGTATCTTAAATCCTTGATGTTTCCTCCTTCAACTTTCACTCTTTCTCTTCCTTACATCTTTTCTGTATAGTTCTTTATATTACTTTCATTTTCTCTTTCATTTATTCTCTTGGAGAGTATTTTGCCATGTTTGATCTTTTAATGACTCTGTCACTGTCTAAGTCTCTCTTTGATTTCTTAGACTTTATGGGAAATATTATTAGAACTGCATAGCTGGAAGAAACCCTATGGATAATCAAGGTTAGCCCCTGTCAAGGAAGGACAGTGGGGAATCAAACTCCCAGCCTCTGGGTCTGTAAGCAGAGACCTAAAACACCTGAGCTATCCAGGACATCAATATTGTTGTCGTCCCCCCTTTTGTTATCCTCTTCCATTTTTTGCACCATAGTTTTTTAGACATACCCCATCCCACCCTGTGTCCCAATTGCTAGAGAGTTCCATTTATGACACTCATCCTATTTCTGTCACCATTTACTATTGCTTCTCCAGTTTGCAGCTAGAGTCATGAACATCTCTCACTGTCATTTTTATCTATTCCATTTATCTTTCACTTAACAGCATTTCTGTACCATTTTTCATTGAAAAATCCCAAGGCCTAGTACGATACCAAATACAATAAAAATGGCTGCAAAATAAATAAAGTAGTAAAATGAGTAAAATCAATTAAAATGATTTGTTTCAGAAAATTAGGGTAACTGATTATTTTGATTAGTTAGGAATTTTAGGAAAATGCCTAGATAAAGTGATGGCAGCACAGACAAATATATCTAGGAACCTGACTAATCTAAACATCTTCCAAACCAAATGCATCTTTTCCTCAGTACCACAGAATTAATGTGTATTTTTTCAAGTCCAAAAAAATGGATTGCTTTGCTCAAGTCATTCAATTGCAAGAAAGTTATTTTCCATTCCTACTCTCCACCATTTTTACCTTGTGACACAACTCAGTTGAGTAGTTGGCAACAGATTATATGGCACTTGTACTTTTTTCAGTCAACCAGTCTTTAGTGTAGGATCACAGACCTGATGAAATGAATTAAAACCCATTTTAAATATCATGAACATAGCAGAAAACAATAAATATTATAAAACTGAGGCGACAATTGTCTTACATCTTCTTTATGCAGAGACAAGAAACTTGGCCACTAGCTCTGTATTGAACGTATTTGTATCACTGAAATAATATTTTAGATAACTGTAGAAAAATACCCCTATGGACTTTATTCACAGAGGTGGTTGCAGCAGGAACCTCATCCCCGACCGCACACAAGAAAGATGAGGAGGCTCCACCAACTAGTGCCCACAGGAGTCCTCTTCCTGGAAGATCCCACAAGACAATGGAATTACCTACAAAGAGCTCCAGCTCAAAGTTCCCTCTAATTTTCAGCCCCCTCCCGGGCAGGACTCTTTTCCTCATGTGTATGAACCCGCCCCCATGGGCTCCATCATGATTGGGACAAAAGTGATTGCAGTGGCTGCATGGGGAGGAGGAGTCCTGTCTGGGGGTGGGGGGCAGAGTCACATGTGCTTTTGAGGGAAACTTGCAGCCCCATTCATAATACTACAAAACATGGAGTAACCCAATGAAACAAACTTGCCAACATATAGAATACTTGTTTTCTCTATTTTGTTTTCAACTTAACCTCTCTCTCTCTCTCTCTCTCTCTCTCTCTCTCTCTCTCTCTCTCACACACACACACACACACACACACACACACACACACACACACACACACACACACACACACACACACATCTTGCCCACTCTTTTCATTGCCTCCCTCTTCCTGCCAACCCCAGCTCCTTCCTCTTCTTCTACATTCCTTCTAGCTAGTCTGGTTGGGGTTTGTTGTGCAGACTGCGGAGAGGGTAATTTGGTGTACTCTTCCTACTTTAGATTGATTGTTGCCTCCAGGTGTTATGGGAAAGCCGTAGAGATTGTGCAGGATCCTACACACCCTGGAAATGATCCTTTTCAGCTTCTGTCTTCTAGAACAGTGTTCCCCAACCCCGGGCGCGGACCGGTGCCGTCCGTAGATGAATCGGCACCGGCCGCCCGCCTTCCACACCCCCACACAATTGCCCCGCCGCCGCCACGACCCCCTAGCTAGCCCCTGCCGCTCTGGTTGGGGTTTGCCCCCGCGCCGCCGCGCAGACTGCCAGAGAGGCCGCCACCACCACGAATTTGCCCCGTCCCCCGCCGTACCTTCCTACTTTAGCCCCGCAATCGCCCCGTCCCGATTCCCACCATTGCCGCCGATTGGAGGGAGGGAGGGAGAAAGAAAGAAAGAAAGAAAGAAAGAAAGAAAGAAAGAAAGAAAGAAAGAAAGAAAGAAAGAAAGAAAGAAAGAAAAAGAAAGAAAGAAAGAAAGAAAGAAAGAAAGGAGGGAGGGAGGGAGGCAGGGGGAAGAAAAGGGAAAGAAAGAAAGAAAGAAAGAAAGAAAGAAAGAAAGAAAGAAGGAAAGGAGGGAGGGAGGGGGAAGAGAAAGAAAGAAAGAAAGAAAGAAAGAAAGAAAGGAGGGAGGGAGGGAGGCAGGGGGAAGAAAAGGGAAAGAAAGAAAGAAAGAAAGAAAGAAAGAAAGAAAGAAAGAAAGAAAGAAAGAAAGAAGAAAAAAAAGAAAGAAAAAAGGAAGGAAGGAAGGAAGGATGGAAGAAAAAGAAAGAAAGAAAGAAAGAAAGAAAGAAAGAAAGAAAGAAAGGAGGGAGGGAGGGAGGGAGGGGGGAAGAGAAAGAAAGAAAGAAAGAAAGAAAGAAAAAGAAAGAAAGGAGGGAGGGAGGGAGGCAGGGGGGAAGAAAAGGGAAAGAAAGAAAGAAAGAAAGAACGAAAGAAAGAAAGAAGGAAGAAAAAGAAAGAAAGAAAAAAGGAAGGAAGGAAGGAAGGACAAAAGAAAGAAAGAAAGAAAGAAAGAAAGAAAGAAAGAAAGAAAGAAAGAAAGAAAGAAAGAAAGAAAGAAAGGAGGGAGGGAGGGAGGGAGGGAGGGGGAAGAGAAAGAAAGAAAGAAAGAAAGAAAGAAAGGAGGGAGGGAGGCAGGGGGAAGAAAAGGGAAAGAAAGAAAGAAAGAAAGAAAGAAAGAAAGAAAGAAAGAAAGAAAGGGGGAGAAGGAAGAAGGGAGAGAGAGAGAGAAAGAAAAAGAAAGAAGGGAGAAAGGAAGGAAGGGAGGGAGGGAGGGAGGGAGGGAGGAAGGAGAGGAAGAGGAAGGAAGAAAGAAAGAAAGAAGGAGGGAGGGAGAAGGAGGAAGGGAGGAAGTAAGTAAGTAAGTTAAGGAGGGAGGGAAAGAAAAAGAAAGGGAGAGAAGGAGTGAGGGAGAGAGAGGAAGAACGAAAGGAGGAGGAGGAGGAAGGAAGAAAGAAAGAAAATGAGGAAGCCCATGGGGGAAAATGCAAGGAAGTAAAAACAGGGTTTCCTTGCAGCGATCCTCTTCGGCTTGAGTATGGAGATGAGCACCGCCCCCTAGAGTGGGAAACACACACCCTGGGCATTTACATTTTTTATCTTATTAAATCAAAACAAGCGGGCCAGGGAAAAATTATCAAGCATTTACCGGTCCACGGTGATAAAAAGGTTGGGGAGCACTGTTCTAGAAGGAGGTATAGGGACATTAAGATCAGAACCAGCCACTTGAGAAATAGTTTTTATTTGAAAGCAGTTATGGCTTTGAATGCAGGGAAATGTAGGTTTTGAGGTAGCTTATGTATAAATGCAGGCTTGGGTATGTTTGTGGGGTATTCTTCTGTATGGATGTTTTTGAGCTGATGCAGATCTTTCAATTTCATTGTTCTCTCAATTTTGTTGTTCTGTATAGGATAATGACAATAAAGTTTATCTTATCTTATCTTATCTTATCTTATCTTATCTTATCTTATCTTATCTTATCTTATCTTATCTTTGCCACTGTGGGAGGGGAATGAATATAGCCTCTTCCAGAAGGCAATAGGGATCCTCAGGGGAAGGTTGCATCCTAAATACATGGTTTCTAATTGGCTCTCTTCCTAGAGGGCATTGCTTTGAGACCTCTCAGTCTGGGATTCTGGAAGCAGAATGTCTGCTGGAGGCAGTGCGTCAGTTCTCCTCCTCCTGTTTCTTGGGGCTGAGAAGGGTGGTCTGGAGCTAACCCAATGATGCCCCTGCTATAGTTTTGTCCTTTTCCATGGGTGTGGGATGCTAGGCACACATACCACTGCTCCACTGATTTTGGCAGGCTGCAGAATCTCAGAACACCACCAGAAAGAGGGTCTGGAAAACCAATTTTGAGTATTAGAGATGGGCACGAAACGAGCGAATTTGCCGTGTTTTTTGTTTTTGTTGCAGCAGATGCATTGAACTAAAAAGAATGCTAACAAAACAGCAATTTTTCATTTTCGTTTTTTTGTTTCATTACCTAATGAAACAAAAACGATTTTTTTTGCAAAAACATCACAAAAACGAAAATGAACCGAAACAGACCCCTAAACGACCAAACGACAAACGAAACACCATTTTTTTGAGTCGTGCTCATCTCTATTGAGTATATCTTGAGATAATCACTGTAGGTCAGTATCAGTGTCACTCGACAGACAGGCAGATGTACAGTGAATCTGTGTCCATGTGCACATGTATCATGATAAATATCTCATTTAATGAATGAACACCTGTGTCAGGCATGGAGTCAGCAGCTTCAGTCTCAGCAGATGACAGCACAATGCTCAACTTCCAGGAGGGTGATTGAATCCCTTTTATATCAACCTCCCATATCCTCTCACTGTAATCTTTCTTCTGATGCTTTAAGCCCAAGCCATAGCAGAACAGATATGTCTTCCCTTCAAAGGCTTGAGACACAGTTGCCATTGTTTCACACTGGGAACAAGAAGCAGGGCCACCTGTGGTCATCTTTTCTTCTAGCAGTTGTTCCTAGAGGTGCTTTCAGCTGATGGTAAGATGGGTTTAATGTTCTTGGATGGAGGGCAGGGTGTCTTTCTTTCTTTCTTTCTTTCTTTCTTTCTTTCTTTCTTTCTTTCTTTCTTTCTTTCTTTCTTTCTTTCTTTCTTTCTTTTTGCTATTGGAACACAGTGAATTTCAAAGGGAATGTGCCTTGATTGGAAAAAAATGGCCTCTGTGAAAATGAATGAAAAAAATGTGTGGGTAGATTTCTGGAATTATATGAAGTGAAAACAAAACTAGAGCTTTAAACAGAGGGCCTCCCAAAATTCTCCCCTTTATTTGTGGGCAGAGAAACTACACAGAATTTCACCCAAAGCAGGGCAAATTATCCAGCAGTTTTCCAGAAGTGGGAAAAAAGAAGGGACATATAACCTAGTCTTTTACACACTAATATCCATGACTTGTCAGTAGAGATGGGCACGACTAGGGAAAATGACATTTTCGAGTTTTCGTGTGTCGGAGGCAGTCCGTTTCGGCTCGTTTCTGTTTTTCGTGAAATTTCACAAAAATTAGTCGGTTTGTTTTTTCGTTGTCATTAGTACTGATTTGGGGGGGAGCGGGCTCCTGGAGGGAGCTGCAGGAGTCAGCCAGAGCCACAAGTGACGGACTGGCAGACTCTTTGCACCCGCTGTGTCTCACGTACTTGCATGTAGTGCAATGCAAGTAGATCTGGCTTAGGGTTAAGACGGGTTAGAGTAAGGGCTAGGGTTAGGCTAGTTACGGGTGATGTTAGGGTGAGTATTGGGGTGCACCTCTGGGTGCCTCTCTGACCCACTTAGAAGGACAGTGTACTGGCGTATGGGTTAGGCTTAGGCTTAGGGTTTGGGTTTGGGCTACGATTAGTGGGCTGTTTATGCCCGATTGGCACATCCCAGAAGTCTCTGTGGTCAACCTGGCCAAGTGGCCATGCGATTGGTGGAAAATTTGCATGGTCCACTCCCATCGTTGCAAATGTGCAGGTGTAAAAAAATAAAATAAAATAAAATAAATTAAAATAAAATAAAATAAAATCAACGGAGACTTTTTTTTGCAAGAAAAACCCACTGCTGCTACTGTAAAAATTCAAGCATTTAAAATAGCTAATTTTCGCATGTTTCTGTGCTGCTTTGGTGGGGTTTTGGGCAACGATTTCAAAAAAAATATTGCGGTCACAATTTTGGATCCCCCGCACTGCATGGCAAATGGATGCGCCCTCCCAGCCTGGTACCAGCAGCGCAGCAGTAGCAATAGCCAAGGAGAGGGGGGTGGGGAAACCCCCCCAAATAAAACACCCTTCTGGCCTGGTAGGTGCCCTCAGACAGTTTTCACCAACTTTTAGGGCCGGGAATCGGTTTTTTTTTTAACTTTTAAAAACTTTTTTTCTGTGCCGCTTGGCATTGCGCGATTGCCGCGATGCAAGTAACGAGCACGACAAATCATACCAAATTGTTCATTTGTCGGTTCGAGCTCGAATTCTGGCGGAGTAATTCCCGTTTCCATTTCCGTAGAGTAAGGGATACGAGTAACGGAAACGGAAACAGGAATACCGCTAAGTCGTGCCCATCTCTACTTGTCAGTTTTACTAATGTAGATGGTGAAGAAATTTGTTCTCTTTTGTAATCAGAATGTATTGAAATGCATCAGTTTCTTGATTAAGTTGACAGCAAAAAAATGGGACCTTCAAGACAACTGAATGAGAGAAATGGCACATTTGAGACTGGAATCTTACCGAACCTGAGTGTGACTTAAAACATAAACATAATTGCTCTATTTTTCAAATGTGACATCCAGGGGGTGGAGAAAAATCTTCCATTCCCCTCCCCCCCCCAAATGCAGTCCCTAAATAAAAGCCCCCTTTGAAGGACTGGAAAACCCTGGGAGGAAAGTTTTCAGGAGGTGGAAAAGGGGTCAACTATCCTAATGCTTTCCCAAGCACCCGATTAGATCTAGGGCTTCATTTGTCCATTTATGCATGTGTTATTATGCCACTTTTGTCCCAGGACTGTGACACTACATTTCTAATAATCATCTTGGTTCTGATTTGGTTGCATTTCCCCATAATATCCATTCTACCTGATAAAGAAATTGTGTGTGAGAGAGAGGGGGGGGAGGGAGGGAGCAAGAGGGAGCATTTCCGCACCTCAGTTAATTCTTATTTTTGCTGAGGGACCATTTCAGCTGATTGATAAGAGTGAGAGGGCAAGAGTCTCATCATGTGACTCATGTGCTTGTTTCTTAAATTCTCCTAAATACTTCCTTAGCAGGGTTATTGACAAGCTTTCCAACAAACACTGAGCTCTTAAGCTGCTCCTACTTTTCCAGCAAGAGGTTAAAGGATTTAACAAAGCTCCAAATGAAAGCCATACTAACTGGATTAACTGCTAACATGGATTTAGCCTTTTGAGTCAGATTAATCCCAGTCATTCCAAGCAGGAGATTTTCTTTCTTTCTTTCTTTCTTTCTTTCTTTCTTATCAGAACAGGAACTTTTATATTCTGGAACGAACTTGTTCTTCACAAGGAAGTCACAGCTTGCATTGACATGGACCTTGACACCATGTTCACCTCCCATTTTAATGCGATTACTGATGTACTGCAGGATTGTTTCCCAATGACAAACGTCCCTGATCAGCAACTGAACTGATAAAATGGCCCACTCCCATAATCATTGTAAGGTGTATTTAGTTTATTGGATGCATGTGCACCTGATGTTTTAACAAAAATGCTCCCAAACAGGTTTACAAACTGAAAAGCAAGGCACACAAGACAAGCAGCAAGAGAATGAGAAGCTGTGGCTCACTCACACAAGTTTTCCCCTCAGACCAAATACTTGCTCTTCCTTAATCAGGGAATGGATTTAAGAGGCCATTTAAAGCCAGAGTTAGAGATGGGCACGGAATGAACATTTTTCCGTTTCCATTTCCATTTGTCATTTCCGTTACGTAACGAAATAACAAATGAAAATTGTGATGAAAATAAAACAAAACAAACAGAACCACGAAAATTGTGGTCATTACGTTTTGTTTCCGTTAATGGCGACACACAATGAAATGAGCTGTTTTAAATCTTAAAAAATGCCCTGGACATCCAGCAATAATTATTTGTATTGTCTGATAATACCTACCAGGGGGGTTGGGGTCCTTAAAATGTTTGTTTTTGTCTTCTCCCATCGCGATGTATTTTTCTTTTCCCTTTAAAATGGATGTCACACCAGCCACAAAATGGAGGCAACCCATGTGATGTGATCATGTTCAACCAATAGCATGCCCAGGTTGCAGACTGGGCGGGCAGGTCTGGCAGCCACAGAGGGCATAAAAAGCTCTGACAGCCCCCGTCCTCCTTGCAGTCTCTGGTGGGAGTTAGGGTGGGATTGCTGTCTCTGCGACTCTAGCTTCAATCCTGCAGCCTCCCTGTGTGTGTGTGTGCTGCGTACCTCTAGGTGAGTATCCTCCCCCGCCCCGCAGGGCAGTCACTCTGTGGCTGCCTTGCACCCTGGGCAACGCACGGCGCTGCCTTTGCAGCCTCCCTGCATACCTAGTCTATACTGTGTCTCTGCCAGCATCCATTTTTTTAGCGTTTTCCCTCTGGTCTGGGGTGTTGGGGGATGCCTGTGCATGGAAATGCTTTAAAAATCACGCAAAAAGTGGGTAGAAATGACAAACGAAAAAACAAAAAACGGTAACAAAATTTTTCAAAAAATTCCCAACAAACAGAAACAAACCGAAACAGACCTCTCAACATGTCTGTGAAGATTCTCAGTCATCCAGGTGAGTTTATCTGGAAGTTGAGTCATGGCTACTGGACTTCTTTTTTGAGAGATAGAAACGTTTCAATGTTCATCCAAACAGCTTCATTGGTCTGAATACCCCATTCAGACCGATGAAGCTGTTTGGATGAACAGCGAAACATTTCTATCTCTCAAAAAAGAAGTCCAGTAACCATGACTCAACTTCCAGACAGACCTCTCAACGAAAAATGAAAAACCGAAACACCATTTTTTTTGTTTCGTGCCCATCTCTAGCCAGAATGTGTCTGCACAGAAGTGCCTTCTGGTTTGCAATGTGGGAAGGCTTTGCAGACAATGCAATCTGGGTCCTCAGATGGATAAGGCCAGCCTGGAGGCTCACAGCAGAGAAGATATATGTGACTGAGCTGTGCTTTAACACCTTGAACACTCCTGTTTTGAAGCTTATCCCTGAGCAGACTTTTCTGCTGTATTGGAGCTTGTTCCTGAGCAGACATTTATTATTTTATGGTGGTGCTTCTGACAAGAACAAATGAAACCCACACTGGACAATTCTCCACCAACTAGGGCTACTAGGCAAACCAGTCTATTTTGTCTAGTTGGTGGAGAAACATCTAGTATGAGCTTCATTTGTTCTTGTCAGAAGCACCACACTTAAATAATAAATGTATCACTAAGTCACAATTAAAATAGGCCCATTGAATCAGTGGGAATTACCGAGGAGATGACTTTCTGAATTTTCATTGAGCCAATGAGCCTATTCTAGTAGCACCCTCCTACTGGATTTCAGCTCCTGATGCTCCTTTGTATTTTAAAGTGTTAGATGGGCCTGTGAGAGATTCTTCACAGGGATTAGTAGTGTGTTGTATGAAAACCATTGACTCTAAATGTTTATATTTTCTGATTGGTGGACTTTTCTTTGTTCTTACTGAGAAGCATGGGTTAGATGTCTCTTTCAATTTCTCTGTTGCATTCAGGCTCTTACTAGGTCACTGGGTAGTTTTTCTGATAATAAATCCAGACTCCTCCATCGTCTGGTACTAAAACACTAATCCTGTTTCATTATTTCATAGTTTGTTTACTTCCATTATTTCACCGCTTGCTTGCTTGCTTTCTGGATTTCCATGATCTGCCGCCTGTGTTTATTCATTCATCATTGAAATTAATTTTGTTTGCTATCCTGACTACATTAAACCCTTTTAAAAATAAAGTTATTGCCTCGTGTATTGTCTTTTTCTGTGACCAGTTCAATGCCCTTCATAGCATATGTATGTATGTATGTATGTATTAGAGATGGGCACGACTAGGGAAAATGACGTTTTCGAGTTGTCGTGTGTCAGAGGTGGCCTGGGTCGGCTCGTTTCCGTTTTTCGCAAAACTTCACAAAAATTTGTCATTTCGTTTTTCATTTTTTCGTCTGTCGTTAAACTGGTTTGGGGGGGTAGCGGGCTCCTGGAGGCACCTCTTTTTTGGGGGGTGGGTGCCTCCTATCCTCACCCGCTAGGGAAAGCAGGCTCCTGGAGACCCCTCATACATGGGGGTCTCCTCTCCTCACCTGCTGCAAAAGGGCATGTATGCATAGCCATATGGACATGATTGCATACTAAGTTGCACGCAGAGACACAGCAGACTGGCAGAGGCACCCCTCTTTTTGGGGTGCCTTCCCTGCATCAGTCAGGCCTCGGGGGCATGGTTTTCATATCACACATGCTGCCGGCCGAACCAAGCCTGCAGGAGTCACACAGAGCCACAAGTGGCGGACTGGCAGACTCTCTGCACCCACTGTGTCTCACTAAGAAGGGAATTGTTGCGTGTAGTGCAATGCAAGTACAGATCTGGCTTAGGCAACAGGGTTAGCACAAAGGCTAGGGTTAGGCTAGTTAGGGGTGAGGTTAGGGTGAGTATTGGGGTGCACCTCTGGGGGCCTCTCTGACCCACTTAGAAGGACAGTGTACTAGCGTATGGGTTAAGGTTAGGGTTTGGGTTTGGGTTCGGGCTACGGTTAGTGGGCTTTTTATGCCCGGTTGGCACATCCCAGAAGTCTCTGTGGTCAACCTGGCCAAGTGGCCATGCGATTGGTGGAATGGCTCCAAAAATTTGCATGGTCACTCCCATGGCCAGCCCATCATTGCGCAGGTATAATAAAATAAAATAAAATAAAATAAAATAAAATAAAATAAAATAAAATCAATGGAGAGAGGAAAGAGGAGACATTTTGTTGCAAGAAAAACCCACTGCTACTGTAAAAATTCTGGCAGTTTTAAAATAGCAATTTTTGCATGTTTCTGTGTGGTGCTTGTGTGTTTTTGGACCACGATTTCAAAAAAAAAAAATTGCGGTCGCCGCCCCATTTTGGATCCCCCGCCCGCACCACATGGCATGGCGAGTTTGGCGACTCGAGTCCGGCTGCCCAGGACAGGAGGGGGGGAGGCCGGGACCCCCCCCAGAAACCACCCCTCTGGTAGGTGCACTCTGCACTGCAGGCATATTTTCGCCTGCTTTTTGGCCCAGGAATGGGGGGGGGAGTTTAAAACTTTTTTTCTGTGCCACTTCTGCTTGAATTGTGGCGGCCGGCAGCGAGTCCGGTGCTTTTTGCGAGCGACTACGACGAGGATTTCCCCCACCACCAGAGCAGCCCAGGACAGGAGAGGGGGTTCAACCACCCCTCTGGTAGGTGCCCTGAGCCCTCACTCAGGCAGGCATATTTCCACCGGCTTTTTGGCCAGGAATTGGGGTTTTTTTTTTGAACTTTTACAAACTTTTTTTCTGTGCCGCTTGGCATCGTGGGATCGCCGCGATGCCAGGAATGACCATGTCAAATCAGACCCAATTATTCTTTAGTCGGTTCGAGTTCGAGTTCTGGCGGAGTAATTCCCGTTACCGTTTCCGTTCCGTAACGGAAACGAGGAACGGAAACGGAAGTGGGAATTCTGCCAAGTCGTGCCCATCTCTAGTATGTATGTATGTATGTATGTATGTATGTATGTATGTATGTATGTATGTATGTATGTATGTATGTATGTATGTATGTATGTATGTATGTACGTACGTACCTACCTACCTACCTACCTACCTACCTACCTACCTACCTACCTACCTACTGTGGTACCTCGGGTTACAAGTACCTTTGTTTACTAGTGCAATAGGACCCCTGTATCTGCTGTTTCACCATCTGCAGATTCAGTTATCTGCAGATGGCAGCAGCGGGGGTGCATGATTGTGTGACAACCCTGCCGGCAGTAGCACGGTCTGAAGTGCTGGCCGGCATGCTTGCACACGTGGCACCACAATGTCTCTGCTGGTGTTGGCAGCATGATTTCCTTGCCAGTGGTCCTAGCAATGTGAAGGGTCTTCTGGGGGCTGTGGGGCACCACTGCTTTCACTGCGGCACCACTGCTACCGTTGTCACTGCCAAAAGCAAAAGTGACATGGCAACCTCCCCGCTTCACAATGCCACCTCTGAAACAAAGACCACAGGAAGGTGAGGTGCTCTCCCCCAGTGGGTTTGCGCCTCTTGATTGTGCATCATGAACTGTGCCATGAAGTCTTTCACACCCACCAATGTCTTCTCTCTGGGGCTTCTGTGTGGTACACAACCCCAGTTCTTCCAAAGAGATCCCCCCCAAATCCTTCCCTTCTCTGTGTTGGCCTGCCCACCATTTAGGAAAGAGGAATATGTAAAGCAGTTGGTGAGGAGAGGAGGTGGCCTGGCTCCTCCACCTGCCAGCCCAATGGCTTCTTCTTGGGCAGGACAGCTGCATGGCACAACCACGTCCACCTCTGCCACCCCACCACCCTGCTTCTGCCGTCACCACTGCCCCTTCACCACAGCCCCTGCCATCAGTGTTTGCTCTTATCTGAGGATTTAGATATCCACAGGGAGTCCCGGAACCAATCCACCATGGATATGGGGGTCCTACTGTATTTCGCTATCATAGTCTGGCTCACCTCTTCTTCTTCCTCCTATTCAGTGCCACCACCGCCATCTTGAGATGGCACCCATAAGATGGTGGCAACAGCATAAGCAATGGAGGAGGAAGATGTGAGCATGGTGTGAGGGAGGGTGGAAGGAGAGGGATGCCCATCATCCTGCCAACACTGTCCTGGGCAGATGCCCCTGGACTGCATGGGCAGCTGTCCTTCATCATCACAGGCCTGGTGCTGCCCAGAATAGGTATCCTCTGGCCTCTTGCACTCACTTCAGATCCTGGTTGCTGTGGCCACCAGCTGCTATATAGCAAAAAACTAAAAATAATAAAAATAAAAAATGTTTTGTTCAGTCCCCAGAACGAATCATTTGATTTTCCTATGAGGTAATTTGCTTTGATATGCAAATATTTTTTTTTACTAGCATGCATCCGGAATAGATTATGCTTGTAGACAAAGGCACTACTGTATTATCTATCTATTGACACCATTGATAGGTGTATACCTTTGCAGCAACCCTTTGAGCCACACATTGGTGACCTTATGAATGACTGTCTTCCAAAATGCTCTCAGGACTGTGGCATCCTTTATGTTCTCTTTTGCTGTTGCTTTCAACTTTCCCCAGCACTATTGTTTTTACCAGTAAATCTTGACTTCTTTTAATGTGGTCTTGTAATTGGACTTATAGACCACCTCCTAGTGCTAAAGCACTCTCTGGACAGTTTACAACATAATCATGCAAACAACACTTTAATAATTATTTTATTCTTTTGTTCTTTCTTGTGCATTAAAGTGGATAAAGTCCTAAAATATATGGCTTCTCAGCATTTTATTCTTTAACCTATTTTGGTGGTTTAATTCTTCCTGGAGTGAATTATGACTTTTGGTAAGAAATCCAAACACATGTCTTTCAAGCACACACATGCTGTATATTAACATACATAGCAGAGGAGAAACAACCTCTACATGGGAAACGAAGAGGCCATGTTTGTGAATAGAGATGGGCACGAATCAAAAAAATGACATTTCAGTTTTTCGTTTTTTCATTGCGGGTCCATTTCAGTTCATTTTTTTGTTATTTTTTTTTGAAAAATTTCATTTCATTTTTCATTTTCATTTTTCATTTTTACCCACTTTTTGTGCGACTTAAAGCATTTCCATGCGCGGACGTCCCTCAATGCCCCAGACCAGAGGGAAAACACTAAAAAAATGATGCTGGCAGAGACACAGTATAGTCTAGATAGGCAGGGAGGCATACCTAGCCTAAACATGACATTTCGGTTTTTCGTTTTTCATTGCGGGTCCGTTTTGGTTCGTTTTTGTTTTTTGTGATTTTTTTTGAAAATTTTTCATTTTGTTTTTCATTTTTCATTTTTCATTTTTACTCACTTTTTGCGCGACTTAAAGTATTTCCGCGCACGGGTGTCCCCCAATGCCCCAGACCAGAGGGGAAACACTAAAAAAATGATGCTGGCAGAGACACAGTATAGACTAGGTACGCAGGGAGGCTGCAAAGGCAGCGGCAGGCGTTGCCCAGGGCATAAGGCAGCCACAGAGTGACTGCACTGCGGGGCAGGGGAGGATACTCACCGAGAGGTATGCACACACACAGGGAGGCTGCAAGAGAAATCTCTTCTTTCTCTCCCCTAAGAGCCAGGCTGCAGCCAGCAGGAACACAGAGACACACACCTGCCTGCTGGCCTAAAGTAATGAGTCACAGGGACAGCAATCCCACCCTAACTCCTACCGCAGACTGCAAGGAGGAAGGGGGCTGTCAAAGCTTTTTATGCCCTCTGTTGCTGCCTCACCTACCCAGTCTGCAACCTGGGCATGCTATTGGTTGAAATTGTCCAAGAATTTACATGATCCCATCACATGGCTTGCATCCATTTTCTGGCTGGAATCAATTTTGTGTTATCCTTAAAGGGAAAAGAAAAAATACATCACAATGGGAGAAAGACAAAAACAAACATTTTAACGACCGCAACCCCCTGGTAGGTAATAATATCAAATAATTATCACTGCATTTTTACAGATGTCCAGGGTGTTTTAATACCCAAGAAATCAATATTAGGCATCTGGGAGCTATTTTGGGTCAATGTCCCCTAACTCCCCTTAAAGGGAAAAAAATACAGCGATCTGAGAAAAGACATAAATGCACATTTTAAGGACCCCAACCCCCCTGGTAGGTATTATCAGGCAGAATAAATAATTATCGCTGGGTTTTTACGAATATTCAGGATGCTTTTTAACATTTAAAAATAGCTCATTTCATTGCGTGTCACCATTAATGAAAACGAAATGTAACAACCTAATTTTCGTGGTTCTGTTTGGTTCGTTCCAATTTCATCACAATTTTTGTTACATAATGAAATATAACAAATTACATTTTGTATAACATAACGAATAACACTTTGTTACATAACAAAACGGATAACAAATAAACAAAAAGAAATTTTTTGTGCCCATCTCTATTGGTGAATGACACAACATTACTGTGGAAGGCAATTAATTATGATAAAGATATTTGAAAAGCATGCCTATACCCTGAATGAATGGATCACAAGATGGCAAATATCCTAGAGTCCCATTAACTATAGTTTGTTTTCTATACTGAGGGTCATTAGTAGAGATGGGCACGAATCAAAAATGGCATTTCGTTTGTCGTTTGTCGTCTAGGGGGTCCGTTTCAGTTCGTTTCCGTTTTTCGTGAATTTTTGCTAAAAATTAATTTTCATTTTTGTTCGTTTTGTTACCATTTCATTACCATTAATTTCATTTTTTGTGATTTTTTTAGCATTTAAATCAGATCACTTGTATTGCTGTAATGAAAACAAAACGCACGATAAAATTTCCGGTGTTTCTGTTCATTTCGTTTCAGTTTAGAGACAAAATTTGTTTGTTGTTTCATTGCGTAATGAAATGAAAAAACAAAAACGGAAATGAAAAATTGTTCGTTTCCTGCACAGCTCTAGTCATTAGAGATGTAAAATAATATGGTTGGAATCAACATGTTATAACATAGATCTGTAGTACACATGGAAGACTGGCTGCAGTTCACATTGCAGTTTCTCACAAGGGACACTCGAGGTAATACAGAAATGAATAAAGAAGATGGTCAGGAGATGGAGCATCATCCGGAGAAATAAGAGTTGCTGTGAACAAAATTTGTTACTTTTTAAAAAATAGAGAAAACCTGTGTGCAGGGGAACAGAACATTTTCTACCTCTTTTGTATGATCTTGAATTAGAACTTGGATTTATCTAGTGCTGATTGGCATGAGATTTTTGTTTTGCCTCACAATCCCATTAGTGGGATTCCAGAAGAATGATGGGGACAGGTAGCTCTTCTAAAGGTGGTGGGTTTCAAATTTTGGCTCCTACCAGCCTGGCCAGAAATGCTGGAAACAATAGTTTGTGAACCTCTTGAGGACAACAGGTTATACACCCCATTCTGAAAGCTCATTGGTTCTAAGCATTCTGCAGCCTTGCTGTGTCAGGGCTGGTGATGGGATGCAGATGTGTCGAGAATATTGTGCAGCTTTTCATTTCGACTGGCTGTTGACACCTCCTCCCTCCCTGTCATGAGACAAAACATCCTCCTAACCTAAGAGGAAGAAAGCACACTTAGAGGACACAAGGAATATCTCTTCCTGCGTCAGTGGGTCATTTCTTCTGCCCCTCATGTGCAAAAACCCCAATCTGCCATGAATCATCTAAACATATAGGATTTTCTTCAGTTTGTTCTTCAGCAGTTTAACAGGTAGTGGCTGAAAAGATGACTTCTTCCCCTTGCTTCTCTGTCTTTCTCTTTCACCCTCCAGTTTCCGACCATTTCTGGCATTCACCTTGCTGGGTTCCTTGCTGACACAGCTTGTGAGAGTGATTAATGACTTGGCACATAGATGGCTAACTTTGTCCATGAATTAATCTCAGCACGGAGGAAGGGATGGCCCTTGCTATTCTCTGTGAATTACGAGGGCAAGAAATACCCCTTTCCAAACAGACTGCAGAGTCTTTGCAATAAGTAAATGCCTCTATTGCTGTACAACTGAAAACAGGAAACTCATTGAGAAAACTACTTTCCAGAAAGGAATGGAATTCATTCATCTCCTTTGTTTGCTCCAAATCAAGATTCTCAGTCAACTAATATTTTTAAGAGTATTTTTAGCCCACATTTCTCCTTGGAAAAAGGACCTGATGTGGCTTACAGAATGAGGGATAATATACAGCCCAGTAAAATTAAGACATATTCAAGTACTGAGAACAGGGAAATGAGAGACATCTTACAGCATTAATATACAAAATTACATTAAAGCTACAAGAGAACATGAGCAGTTAAAGGGGAGTAAAGTTCCATGTAAAGTTTTTAGTGATGGAAACTAAACATTGAAAACATAGTGTCAATGTAAACCCATAAGTTTATAAATAGTTATAAACACAAAGTCTATGTGATCCTATAGATTCATATAAAAGACACATAATAGGTAGACAGACATCATTCAGGGAATGCTTGCCTGAAGAGAAAGGTCTTTGCTTGTTTCTGGAAAGACAACAGAGATAGGGCAGTCCTGGCCTCTAATGGGAGGGAGTTCCAGAGTCTTGGTGCAGTAGCTGAGAAGGTCCTTTCATGTGTTCCCACAAAACTTATCTGTAAGGGTGATGAGATGGAGAGAAGGGCTTCTCCTCATGACCTTAACACCCAAGTCAGTTCATATTGTGAGATTTGATCCTAGAGGTAGTTAGGATTCAGGCCATACAGTGCTTTGTACTTCAAGGTCAGCACATTGAATTGTGCCCAATAGCTGATTGGCAGCATGGGACTGCTTTAATAGGGATGTAATGTGATCTCTGTACCCCATCCCAATCAGCAGTCTGGCTGCTGCATTTTGGACCCATTGAAGTTTCCTTAGACTTTTCAACAGTAGCCCCACATAGAGCACATTAGAGTAGTCTAGCCGGGACGTCACTAGGGCATTTGTCACTGTGGACATAGCTGGTTTCTCAAGAAACAGGTTTGACTTGCATACTAGCCTTAATTGTGCAAATGCACTTCTGGCCACAGCCGTAACCTGGCCATCTTAGCTCAAGGAACACCCCCCAACTGCATACTGTGTTTTCAATTGGAGGGTGACCCCATCCAATACAGGTTGCATCCCTATCCCTTGTTCTCTCTTTCAAATGACCTGGAGCACCTTTGTCTTGTCTGGGTTTAGATTCATGTTGTTCATCCTCATCCAGTTCATTACTGCAGCTAAACACTAATGTAAAGTTGAGATAGTAGCTCCCTTAGAACCTGGAGGTGATGAGAGGTAGAGCACGGTATCATTGGCATACTGGTGGCACTTAACCCCAAAAGACCTGATAATCTCCCCCAGTGGTTTCATAAAAATGTTAAGTAACATAGGATACAGAATAGAACCCTGGGGAACTCTACAGGCCAGTGGCTGTGGTGTTGAACATGAATAACCTAACACCACTTTCTGTGTTCTATCCTGCAAGAAGGACTGGAGTCACTTTAATGCAGTACCCCCGATTCCCATTTCAGAGAGACGGGTCAGGAGGATGCCATGGTCTATAGTATCAAAAACAGCCGAGAGGTCTAGCAAAACAAAAAGGGACACATATCTCCTATCCATTTCCATTTGTAAGTCAACTACCAATGCAACCAGTGCCGTCTCAGTCCCATACCCAGGCCTGAAGTCAGATTGAAATGAATCTAGATAGTTTATCTCATCCAGATTCCAGAAACCTCTGGAGTTGCGAGGCCACAACCCACTCTAGAACTTTCCCTAAGAATGGGATATTCATTACCAGTCAGTAATTGTTCAGTATTACAGTTGTTTATTAAACAGTTATTTATTAAGGCAGATATGTGTTCCACATTCAAGCTCCTGTTTCTGGAACATGAGGCGTGTTCAGGACTATCAGTTATAAGGATGTGTCTAGCATGAAAGTACCTTGATTAAATTTTGGAAGGGCAAGAGAAAGTCAGTCTAAGGAGAAAATTCTTTATGGAGTATTCATTTCCCTACCATTAGGGTCGGGAGATGAGTGATCATGTGTTTGTGTGTGTTTTCTATATATTGTGGATGTATGCAAATTTTCACTTTTTTACTTGAGGTAAGAGTGGGTTCAGTATCTTACTGCTTTCTTTAAGCTCTGGTGAGGTTCTGTTTTCACAATATATGTGTAAATGCATAAAATGTAGCTCTACCTTAACAGGAATCTAGGCTTCCTCAAGATCTGTGGTAGAGTCAGTGGCCATCCAGGAAAACCCCATCTTTCCTCAATATCTTGATGACTACCAAGTTCTGGAAAGTTTCTATGTCAAGGAAGACATTTTTTGATGTTTTGTAGCTTCACACAAGCTGAAGATGAGTATATTAGAGGTTTCCAGCTACACCGTCTGGTATGGGAATGTTTAGAGTGCTCCAAATGTACATACAGAGGCTTACTGTGACCATGCCTTAAGGGATAATGCAATAAATGAAATGATTCTGTGCTCTCTTAACACACACACACACACACACACACACACACACACACACACACACACACACACACACACGTTCAGTTTTCTACAAAAAGAGATGCTTCAGGGGAATTTCTAAATTCTTATTTTAAAACAAAATCAGTTTTGCCATTTTATAAAATGATGGCAGAGGCTTATGGACCTCTATCTCTCTTCAACAAGTGCCTTTCATTTGCATTGCTCAGTGCATTCTTGGAAATGCAACAATAAAGGGAACACAGAAGCATCAGTAAACAACAACCACCACCACCACCACTACCAGGGCAATCTAATTTTCTTTAGTAATAGTTGACTGTTATAAAAATTGGGTTCTGATTCCAGGCAGGTTAACCAATCACCCAATTAAGATGGAGAGAAAAGCAAACTGATATTTACTAGGTATTTGTTTTTATCTCAAATGTTAGCTTAGCTCTTTAGAACATAGGTTTCTGCTCCTTTTTCATATTGTTCTGCATGTGTACTGCAATATTTTGTGAAGCAGCATTATTAACAGAAAGATAAAGGTTTTCCCCGCACATGCATACTAGTCATGTCCGACTCTATGGGCAGGGCTCATCTCAATTTCCAAGGCAAACAGCCAGTGTTGTTTAAGACTGTGGCCATGTGACCAGCATGGCTGAATGTGTTTCTGTGCACAGAACACTGTTTTACCTTCCTGCTTTTTATGGCGGTGCTTATTTATCTATTTGCATTTACATACTTTCGAACTGCTAGGTTGGCAGGAACTGGGGTTAACAGTGGGAACTCACTCCACTATGTGGCACGTGGATTCGAACCGCCAAGCTGCCCACTTTGCAGCTGACAGTTCCAGCACTCTAGCCCACTGAGCCACCACACCCCTGCACACACATCTGTACAGCAATATTACATGAAGTAGCATTATTAACATAGTTTCATTTAAATATACATCTTTAGTTAGGCTGTGCACTGGATTCAAAAAAAGCCTAAAGCTCTGGTAAAATTAGGTCTGTGAAAATGCTTGTTTTGGGGAGGTGAAGTGATAAGGCTGAGTAACTGACAGGTCTATCTTCTACATCCTGTAGAAGATCACATATTGTCCTTTAGATCTCTGCTATCCTCTGAGTGAATAACTGTGTCTTTGATAAGAGGCTTCCACTTTCCTCTTTGGTCATACTGAGTTCTACTGATTTTTTCAACTCCATAACTTCTTTTCCTTCTGAAACTTGGCAGGAGTCTTGCTTACAAGCTATTTCCATATAAATGCATCTTCACACCCACCTTTTAAAAAGCAGAAATAAATTATTCTTCCTCCCAAATAGCTAGGACTTGACTTCCTCATAGACCACTGAAGCACTGCAGATCTCTTAAGGCACACCTTTCCTGTAGGTACTTTCCAAAAGGAATGGAAGAACAAAATGTGCCCTTTTTGTGTGTTACAACATCTGTATTGTAAGGACTAATCTTTCACAGTTCCCACATCTTTTTATTTATTTATTTATTTATTTATTTATTTATTTATTTATTTATTTATTTATTTATTTTTGACTGAAGCTTTCCATGCTTGATCTATTGAGAATGGGCACATTTAACTAACAAGAAATTTAAAAGCTGCCAGCTGTTCATTTTTTAAAAATCTCCAAAACATTTTAGTCTCCCCCCCTTTTTTTGTCAGAGGTTTGGCAGGTATAATGTCTTCTTGAGTGGCTAATATTTCTGCAGTTTTGTCAAAAAGCTATGACTCCATTTGTTTTACCAATACTGATCAATGGGAGGCATAAATCTGTATATTTCTAAATCTTGACTTGAGGACCTAAGTCAGCGACGGCAAAACTTTTAGAGACCCAGTGCCCAAACTGTAATTCAAAACCCACTAATTTTTCGCAAAGTGCCAATACAGCAATTTAACCTGAATACGGGTGGCTGTGAAGGGGTGATGTTGGGTGCCCCCATGGTCTTCGAGTGCCACCTTTGGTATCTGTGCCATAGATTCGCCAACACTGACCTAAATCTAAGTGAAATGAGCTCAGAATCAACTGATGCAGAATCGGGCAGGTCTATGATGAAGATCTGGCTCAGGGCCTAAGCTGAACCTTGGGTTGCCAAGTGTATATCACAAAGCTTTCTTTAGCCCTCCTGTGAATTTGCAACTATGTTGAAGGTTAAGCACACATAAGAGATAACTATCGTTTTATTGGCCAAAATCCTATTACTGTAGTTTGAATACAATCGGTATAAATCTCAATGGCATGTTGCCACAAGTTAAGAAGTTAGCATAGGTGTTTGCTTGTTGCATGATAAATGGCACCACTTGATGCACAACAGCAAATGCACATTTTAATCAATTAACTCACACCAATTGCATTAGCCCAGCATAAAACCACAATAGGATTTCCACCATCATAATATGATCGCCTGTGTTTTTGGCTCTGAAGTAAGGACACAGAGGCGGCAAAATGGAAGAGATTAACGTTTGGGGTTTGCATTTATGCTGAAGGAAAAGAGATCTGGCTGGAATGGAGCCAGCATTTTTTGATCTATCTCATCTGCCCGGAAGGACTTGTCACCAATGAAGAACATCTCTGTGAGTCAGACAGGTGGAGATGCAGCTCCTAACCTTGTGCTGTACCTCATGTGTTGCCAGGTGAAGCCATTGCATACCTCCAAAACTGCACAACCAGCAAACGTTTTCATATGATTGAAGAGGAAATGCAGAGCCACTTCATGCACCACCATGGAGATGATGAGATGGTGAATCTGTACTGAGAATCAGCCCTTTATAGCCTCTTCTGGGAATGCATTAATGGAGGGTGGATGAACAACTCTTCATTGTCAAATCTTGAGAGTGGGAATTCAAGAAGTGTCTTTGGAGAAAAAGAATAATCTACACTGGAAATATCTCCCATCAGAGCTAGGCTTACCTCATTAGTCTTTTTTCAGTACCTTCCAGAGCCAGGAAATACCAGTTTTGGGAACTACAACCTCAATCCCTCTCTAGGCAATGCAATCCAAGCTCTGCTATGTTGGAAAATCACACTCTTTAGACATTTTTATCATCCTCAAAACAACACAGTTTTTGTTTTTGTAAAGGCCTCCATGTTAGTCAATTTCTCTGGGTGTAGCTTGTAGTGATAACAGTGGTGAAGATTTTCTTTTCTGATTGTAGACATTTTTGAAGCTCCACCAACATTATAGGGCTGTTCTCGGCCAAGTCTTCCTCCCTATGCTGCCACTGCAATGGGACTTTGCTTGGCCTTGGTTTTGCACATTTCGGGGCAGATTCCTAAATGCAATCCAAAATATGTTGATTCAGAAACATGTCCCATAGCTTTTGGTTGAACTTATTCCATTAAGTAGATGCAACAAGACTTACATCTAAATATCTGAACATCCTTCAGATGTGGTTGGACTGCAAGTCCCATAATCCATTATCATTGACTGCACTATCTAGGACTCATGGGTGTCGCAGAATAACATAACATAAGATACCCTTCTAAACTTTTTCTAGGTGTCTGACCCAGCCTTGACTCAGTTCTGCATGAGGATAGAAGAGGGCTGTGTCATTCTTCAGAATAAAGTCACAACTCTTTCAGATCAGAGAAAGGTGATGGTGATGTGGGATGAGTCAGTGAAGGGCTGTGTGCTATGAGCAACCACCTTGATTCATGGCCGGTGTGTGTGTGTGTGTGGGGGGAGGCTCTACTGATTTGTATTCTGTCCTTTGCTTATTGAAACATTACTTCCCACTTAACTGCTTTTGACACTCTAGACCAGTGCTCCCCAACCTTTTTGTTTCCAGGGACCGGTATTTATTTTATTATTTTCCCGTGGCCCGGGGTGGGGGTGTGGGGAGGGGGAGATGGGGTGGGGGGCAGGGGAGGGTGTGGGGGGGCGGGGGAGGGGGAGGGAGGAGGGGAGGGGGGAGGGGGAGGTGCGGGGGCTTGGGGTGTGAACCTTGGGGGCCACGGGAGCGGCGGCGGCGGCGGTGGCGGCAGCGGCGCTTGCTGGCTGGGGGCGTCGGGCGTGCGCTCCCCCGCGGACGGGCGGGGGGAGCCCGGGCTCCTGGGCGGGCGGGCCCCCGCCTCCTCCTCCAGTCGGCGGCCGGAGGCAAGAGGGGGCGCAGAGGTGCCCCAACCGAGGCGGGCGGCGGCGGCGGCGGCGGCGGCGGGCGGCGCGCTTTGCCGGCTGGGGGCGTCGGGCGTGTGCTCCCCCCGCGCATGGGTGGGGGAAGCCCGGGCTCCTGGGCGGGCGGGCCCCCGCCTCCTCCTCCAGTTGGCGGCCGGAGGCAAGCGGCGGCGCAGAGGTGCCCCAACCGAGGCGGGCGGCGGCGGCTGTGGCGCGGCAGCCGCCCGGGTTCGGCTGTGGCTCCGCGGCCGGCGGCGGGGCGCTCCGCGGCCGGGCGGCGGGGCGCTCGCGGCCGGGGGCGGGGCGCCCGCCTCGGTGGAGCACCTCTGCGCCGCCGCTTGCCTCGGCTGCGGCCTTCGGGCGGGCGAGCGGGAGGGGGAGGGGAGGGAGGCCGGTGGGGGTGGCGTCTCCGGCCCGAGGGCGCCACCGGGACCGCCGAGCCGGCCACGGCGGCGGCGGGGGCGCCCCGCCACCGGCCGCGGAGTCGCGGCCGACCCCGGGCGGCTGCCGTGGCCGCCGCGGCCGCCGACAGGAGGAGGAGGCGGGCCCACCCACCCAGGAGCCCGGGCTCCCCACCCCACCCGTGCGCCGTGCCCGGCGGCGGCGACTCCTCCTCCGGCCGTCCGCGGGACAGAACAGGAGGAGGAGGAGGGCGGCGGAGGAAAAGGGGAGGAGCCTCCCCGGCCTCCCCAGGCGGCCCGGTGCCAACCGGTCCACAGACCGGCACCGGTCCGCGGCCCGGGGGTTGGGGACCACTGCTCTAGACCATGACATCCTCCTGACTCAACTCTCTGAAATGAGAATTGGGGGTACTGCATTAAAGTGGCTCTGATCATTCCTGCAGGAAAGAATGCAGAAAGTGGTGTTAGGTGATTATCCATGAGCCTAGATGCCCACATCACAGCTGTGGCCAAGAGTGAATTTGCAAAATTAAAACTAGTAAGACTAGCAAGATGGCGGGCGGCAGCTGCTTCCTTGGCTTATTGCGCTCGGGCGCTCTTTTGTTTTTTCCTTTAGCGCTGCCTTGTTTTTTGTTTTATTTTTAGTTTTGATTAATGGGGTTTGCCCTGGCTGTTTGGGGAGCTTGGGGGGGTTGGGGGCCTTCTCCTCCCCCCCTCCCGCCGCCTCACCTCCGGAGGTATTATTCCTTGGGCGGCAGCTTGGCAGCCGGCGCCATTTCTAGCCTGTGGCGTTTCGCTGCTGCCGCTGCTTTTCCCCGGTGGTTCGGGCCGACGGAGGTGAGTAAGGCGGCCTCTGCCGTCTTCGCTCCTGGGGGCCTTGGCTTTTGGGGGCGGCGGGGCGACCGTTGGCGTCCTCTCCTAATTTCGGGAGGGGGGTTGGGGCCAGGCGCGGTTCTTCTCATCTTGCCGCAGCCTGGCCCCCCTGCCGGGTTGGTCCTCGGGTTGGGCTGTCACCGTTGGCGGAGTTTTCGGGTGGTGGGGCGGCGAGGTGGCCTCCGCAGCTGAGCTGGGGGCCCCCGCCGTCTCTGCCCTGGGGGGCCTTGGCTCTCGGGTGGCGGGTCAGCCGCCGGTGTCTCGGCTGGAGGGGTTGGGGCTAGGCGCGGACTCTCCATCTTCCCGCGGCCTGCCCCCTGGCCGGGCTGGTCCTTGGGCGGCATGTTGGCCGCCGGCGTCTCTGCTGGGGGCAGGCGTGGATTTTCCACCCTTGCCGCAGCCTGCCCCCCCCGCTGGACTGGTCTTCGGGCGGTGGGTCGACCGCCGGCGTTTCTTGCCGGGGGGTGGGGTCAGGCGCGGCCTCTCTATCTCTGCCGCAGCCTGCCCCCCCGCCGGGCTGGTCCTCGGGCGGCGAGTCAGCCGCCGGCATCTCTTGCGGGGGGGGTGGGGCCAGGCGCGGACTTTCCATCTTTGCCGTGGCCTGCCCCCCCGGTTGGCCATCGGGCGGTGGGTCGGCCGCCGGCGTCTCCTGCTGGGGGATGGGGCCAGGCGCGGACTTTCCATTCCTGCCGCAGCCTGCCCCCCCCCGCTGGGCTGGTCTTCGGGCGGTGGGTCGACCGCCGGTGTTCCTTGTCGGGGGGTGGGGTCAGGCGCGGACTTTTCATCTCTGCCGCAGCCTGCCCCCCCCCCGGGCTGGTCCTCGGGCGGCGGTCGGCCGCCGGCGTCTCCTGCTGGGGGGGTGGGGGCCAGGCGCGGACTCTCCATCTTTGCCGCAGCCTGCCCCCGGGCTGGTCCTCGGGCGGCGGGGCGGCCGCCGGCGTCTCCTGCTGGGGGGATGGGGCCAGGCGCGGACTTTCCATCCTTGCCGCAGCCTGCCCCCCCGCTGGGCTGGTCTTCGGGCGGTGGGTCGACCGCCGGTGTTCCTGCCGGGGGTGGGGCTAGGCGTGAACTTTTCATCTCTGCCGCAGCCTGCCCCCCCGGGCTGGTCCTCGGGCGGTGGGTCGGCTGCCGGCATCTCCTGCTGGGGGGATGGGGCCAGGCGCGGACTCTCCATCTTTACCGCAGCCTGCCCCCCGCCGGGCTGGTCCTCGGGCAGCGGGTCGCCGCCGGCGTGTCCTGCCGGGGGGGTGGGGCTAGGCGCGGATTTTCCATCCTTGCCACAGCCCGCCCCCCCCTCGCCGGGCTGGTTCTTGGGCTATCGGGGTCATTGCATCTTTCCCCCCCGAGAAGGGAGGGCCTAGGGCCCCTGCTCCCCATGGTACCCGAACGATGAGTTTACACCATCAAGCCGGCTCTGGGACCGCCTTTGGACTCCGGAACCCTTGGACCACTTTCTCGGTTGGGCCTGGTCGTTAGCTATGAGCCGCTTGGCTGTACCATCTGATTGTTGAACTATTTATGATCCAAGGGTGCAGGTTGGACTGGAGTGGCCCTCCCCTGGGATCACTTGAGCCATGAGGCTGTCGACCCTGGCGGTGGACTTCCTCCGAACCCTCTTGTTGCGCCCTTGAGTTTGCCACCTATGACCTTTGCTGCCTTGTGTTATTGTTGCCCCCCTTTCCTTCTTTCCCCCCTTTTTTCTCCCCACTTATTCCATCTCTCTGTGGGCTACCCTTGATCTTTTATATTTAATTTTATTATTTATAGTGTCTATTGTATTGTTTTTGCTTTGCTACCAGGTTATTTGGTTATTGTTTTCGATTTTCAGTTGTTTTATTTTGCATTGTATTGAACTTTTGGTGGCCTTCTTGGTATTTTTTCCCTTTACTTCTGGTATTGTTAGGTTTGGGCCCTTGGCCATTTGAGATCTTATGGAGCCCGCCAGGTGCCCCATTAGGGTTGTGTCGGGCCGTGGGTCGATCGGATTAGGAGAACTCGGGACAGACATCTATTGCCTGTCCCCCATTCTGATCCGTCGGCTCACCGCCAAATGGCTGGGATCCAAACCGCCTGTTCCCCTGACCTGTCCTGCCTGCTTATTAATGCCAGGTCGGTACATAATAAGATCCCCCTTATCCACGATCTCATCGTGGACAAGCGTGCTGACCTGGCTTTCATCACGGAGACCTGGGTGGGCGAGGGGGGTGGGGCTTCCCTCACCCTCCTTTGCCCCCAGGGCTACCGTTTGCAGCAGCTGGGCAGGTCAAAGGGGAGGGGGGCGGGGGGCTATGGTCTTTAGAGACTCCTTTCATGTCAGTAGATCCGCGATTTTGGTGAGTCTGGGTTTGGAATGTCTCCACCTTATGGTGGGTCATAGGGACAGGTTTGGGGTAGTGCTTGTGTACCGTGCTCCCCGCGACCCTGCACTATCCCTTCCGGAGCTCTCCGAGTTCATCTCGGCGGCGCATTTGAGGTCCCCCCGCCTATTGGTGTTGGGGGATTTCAATGTGCACGCCGAGATTGGGCTGTCTGGAGCAGCTCTGGAATTCATGGAGTCCATGGCCTCCATGAACCTGCCCCAATTAGTCATCGGACCCACTCATATTGGTGGACACACCCTGGACCTGGTTTTTGCCTCCACATCGCGGGGTTTTGATCTGGGGGTCGGGAGGTTGTTGGCCCGGCCCGTGTCATGGTCAGATCATTATCTACTGACTTTCTCTCTTGCGGTAGCCACCCCACCCCGCGGGGAGCCGGGCCCGTCCATCTGGGCCCGCCCCCGGGGGCTCCTGGACCCTGTGCGGTTTTCGGAGGCCCTCGGGGATGTACCAGATGGTTTGGATGACGATCCAGCCGACTCCCTAGCCCAACGGTGGTTTGAGGAGGTGGCTGGGGCTGTCGACCGGATCGCCCCCAAGTGCCTGATCCGATGCCGAGCCCGTTCGTCCCCTTGGTTTACCGAGGAGCTACGGGCGATGAAGCAAGAGCGGAGAAGGCTAGAGAGCAGATGGCGGAACGCTCGGACGGCTCAAAATTGGGCTGCGGTAAAGGCGTTGAACGGTCACTACTCTCGTGCGATAAGGGCGGCTAGGAGATCTTTTGCCGCCCTGAGAATTGGTGAGGCCTCGAATCGCCAAGCGGAACTTTTCAGTGTGGTCCGAGACCTCACCAATCCCGCTCCGCCGGGGCCTCCTCCTAGTGATTTCACTAGTGAGTCATTCGCAGCCTACTTTAAATCTAAGATAGAGGCCATCCGTTCCGAGCTGGATGCCGGTTGCCCTGATATGGCCCCTGTCACGGCCAGTGTCGGGCCGCCTCGGTCGCCTCGGTTTGTTGAGTTTGGGCCTGTAACACCGGTGGATGCCTCCAGGGCACTGGGACATTGCAGGCCTGCGGCCTCTCCGTTCGACCCTTGCCCTTCCTGGTTGATTAAGAGTGCAGGGGGGAACATGCCGAAATGGGCTTCACTGATTGCCTCAACCTCCTTCAGGGACGGGATCTTGCCCAGTCTTCTGAAGGAGATGGTGGTGAAGCCCATTATTAAAAGACCTGGCTTGGCAGTGGACGATTTGTCCAACTATCGTCCCATAGCCAATGTTCCCTTTTTGGGCAAGGTGATCGAGCGAGTCGCCGCCCTGCGTCTCCAGTCGTTCCTGGAGGAGAACCATGTCCTGGATCCTTTCCAGTCCGGGTTCAGGCCGCGTCATGGAACCGAAACGGCCCTGGTCGCGCTGCATGATGATCTGTTGAGGAGGGCTGACAGGGGTTGCTCTACCCTGCTGGTCCTTCTCGACCTGTCAGCGGCTTTCGATACCGTCGACCACGGTATCCTGCTGGAGCAGCTCTCTGAGGTTGGGATTGGAGGCCAGGCCTTGGCCTGGCTCCGGTCCTTCCTTGGGGGCCGCACCCAGCAAGTGAGCTTGGGGGGTGAGTTGTCGGCTCCCTGGACACTCTCTTGTGGGGTGCCTCAGGGGTCATCACTCTCCCCAATGCTCTTTAACATCTATATGAAGCCGCTGGCCGAGATCATCCGGAGTTATGGAGTCTGCTGCCATCAGTACACTGATGACACGCAGCTCTATCTCTCCTTTTCCACCGATGCAGTGGAGGCCGTCGGGACCCTTGATCGTTGCCTGGCTGCGGTACTGGACTGGACCAGGTCCCACAGGCTCAGGCTCAACCCAGGTAAGACCGAGGTTATGTTCTTTGGGGGCTCGTCGGAGGGGTACTGTGGCCCTCTTCCCAGTCTGGATGGGTCCGCCCTCCAGCTGGCGCAAAGAGTGAGAAATCTGGGCGTCGTCCTGGACCCGGATCTGACCCTGGAACCTCAGGTGTCAGCTGTGGTCAGGTCGGCCTTTTACCATCTTAGGCTTATCGCCCAGATTCGCCCGTACCTCGATGAAGGCTCCTTGAGGACTGTGGTACAGGCACTGGTCATGTCGAGGCTGGATTACTGCAACACCCTCTACATGGGGCTCCCCTTGAACCTTGTTCGGCGATTGCAGCGGGTCCAGAATACGGCGGCCAGGCTGGTGGTTGGTGCGCGTCGCTATGACCGTGCCACCCCCATCCTGGCTCGCCTACACTGGTTACCCGTTGCCTCCCGAATAAGGTTCAAGGTGTTGGTTTTGGTTTACAAAACCCTCCATGGCTTGGCCCCGGCATATTTGGCGGAGCGTCTCTCCCGACAATTAGATCTGGCCCGACCCACCTGAGCTTCAGCGGCCTTATCACTGCAGACGGTCACACCGAGGGATGCCCATAAGGCGGGTACTCGGGGGTGGGCTTTCTCGGTAGTGGCCCCGTCCATCTGGAATAAACTCCCTAGTGATTTACGGCTGGCTCCATCGCTGGAAGCTTTTAAGAGGAATCTTAAAACCATCCTCTTCCGAGAAGCTTACGGCAATGTCTAAGGTCCCATTCTTTTTTTTATATATATATTATTATCCCGCCAAATTACTTTTGGTCATTGCTGTTTTGCTATTGTTGTTTGCAATTGTTTTTGCTGTTTTAATTTTGATATTGTAAACCGCCCAGAGTCCCCATTGTGGGAATGGGGCGGTATACAAGCGTAAATAATAAATAAATAAATAAATAGTATGCCAGTTATGGCTGTTTCTTGAGAAACCTGCTCTGGCAACAGTGACACATGTCCTAGTGACATCCTGGTTAGACTACTGTAATGCGCTCTATGTGGGACTACCGGTCAAAAGTCTCTGGAAAATTCAACAGGTGCAAAATGCAGCAGCCAGATTGCTGAATGGGGCGGGTTACAGAGGTCACATTACACCCCTATTAAAGCAGCTCCACTGGCTGCCAATCAGCTATCGAGCACAATTCAAAGTGATGACCTTCACCTACAAAGCACTATACAGCCTGGGTCCTAGCTACCTCAAAGATCGAATCTCACAATATGAATGGGCTCAGGTATTGAGGTCATCAGGAGAGGCCTTATTTATTTATTTATTTATTTATTTATTTATTTATTTATTTATTTATTTATTTGATTTATATACCGCAACCATCTAGCAAAAAGCTACTCTGGGCGGTTTACAAACATATACAAAATATTTTATTTTGATTTATATGATAATAAAAATTTAAAAATGATAGCTGGAAAAACATTCGTGCAGAAAACAAAACAAAACAAAATCAGACACTTTCTTTAACACATATTTCAGAGAGAAAGCTCACTTTCACAATGACAGACTAATGATCCATCTAGCCTAATTATCAGCTCCAAATGGCACTAACTCAGGGTTCCATTCAAGATATCTTACTAGTACTGTAAAGAAGAAGAAGAACCTTTATTGGCATATATAACAATAAAACAGACAAAATAAAACAAGCATTTTGATGTTGTGATTTATAGAAACTTTCAGTTGGCCTGGTCCTGCATGGCTCTTCTTATGTTCTATAAATTTGATTCTTACAGTAACAGAAGTCACATCCTACTATTGGATCCTCGGGAATGACTTGGTTTATGAACTTGTCTGTATATTTTTTTAAACTAAATCTTACTTGGCAAAGTAAAACCCCACCCTATCAAGTTGTGATCTCATTTTTTTCTTTTTAACCTTGCTGCTTATTGAAAACTTTTGACAGGCTATTCATCATACGATCAGATGTCTTTTGAATGCTAAGGACATCTTTGCTGGGTTATAATGTCTCCTTTCCCCTCTTCTGAAGGCTTCTTCACAGACTGATAATCTGGATGGCCATATGGTGTTACTATTTTTGGTGTTATGGCCATATTTTTTGAAATAAAGGAACTCTCAATCAATCCTACCAAAATAAATGAATGATAATGCTTTTAGCTTTACTGCTTCTACTTTTAAATTGTGTATTTAAATGATGTAACCCACGTTGCGTCCTTGTTAAGGAGAAAGGTGGGGTAAAATATTTTAAAATATTAATGAGGGAAAGTGATTTTTGGTCAATAGTCTAACTAGGAATAGTTGAGAAATAGTCTAACTTCATGAATTCACCACAGCTTGGCTAGAAAGAGAATCTTAGGGTGTGGTCACACTGGCAATTTGAACTGATTTCTGTTCAGACATTTTAAAAGACAAGTTCAAGCCACTTGATATTTAAACCACTGGCTGCATTCACGTGCACAGAATAGAAATCAATTTATTTCTGGTGATTTAAACTGGGATTTTGCAACAACACTTTTGAAGTCTATACATATCCACAAAACCACATTGAATTGAGCTGATTTTAGAACTGATTTAAAAAACTGTTGGCCAGTTCAAAAAACTCTCTTTGCAGCTTCTAGAAATCAAATTTACCCTTTCATTATGTGAATAATACAATCTAAATTAATATAATGATACTTAAATGCTATTCCTACTGCCAGCGTGATCATAGGCTAAATTAGATATACAGTAGAACCTTGACTTACGTCATTAATCCATTCTGGAAGTCTAGACTTAAGTCAAGCATGACTTAAGTCAAACGAACTTTTCCCATAGAAAGTAATGGGAAAGTGGATTAATCCGTTCCAGATGATGAAAAAGACCCTCGATAACAGCAATTTAACACAAATTTGACTGTCTAACCAGACAGCAATAATCCATGCTGTACTATAAAAGAAATAAGATAGCATTGTAGATGAAATAAATTAACTTTTATTAAATTAACAAATTTTAAAACTTTTAAAACAAGTCGCAACTGGGTTCAACAAAAACAAGTGACAAAAGCAAAGTCACAGGTCAGTCCCCAAAAATGAAGAACAAGTCATGGTCCAAAAAATGAAAAAGCCACACAAACCAACATGCCAAAACAACAACAACCACAACAAAAACCTCCACTGTATCACCGCTGTGTTGCATCTCAACATTGTCTCATCAGCTGCCAGACTCAACAGGAATCCTCTGATCAGCAGCCGGCGGGGACCAAGGAACCAGGCGGTGAAAAGGGAGCCCTAAAATAGAAATTTTGCATTTGTAAAATGAAATAAAAGAAAACATTGATGATTTTTAAAATATGAAAATGTTTCTGTAATTTTTTTTCTTACCTGCACTGATGGTAGTCATTGTTTGGGTGCGGAGCCGGGGTCCTCTTGCAGAATCTCCTGCCATTCCTTCCCTCGCACTTTTTATACCGCTGTCACTTGGTTCACTGTCGCTAGTCCTTTTCCGTACAAAAAATGAATCAATGGAGACCTGCTTTAGCCGGTGTCTTAGCAGTTTTCTAAAGTGAGGCACAGCAATATTATTGACAGTGTTTGTGACATATTTAATAGCATCTCTGTCAGGGTGATATGTTTCAAAAACAGTTTGCACAGCATCCCATTTTGCTAACGTTTCTTTGATTAGAGCTGTAGATATGCTTGGTCTGCTCTCATCCTGCTCCTGCTCCTCCTCTTCCTCAGAGACATTTTCTTCAGCAGCTGCCCTCTCCTGCTCAGTCATAATGCTTTGCAATTCCTCTGTCATCAGTTCTGTTCTGTGGCCCTCCAATAACTCTTCCACATCCGCATTGCTCACGTCCAAGCCCAAGGAATCTCCCAGATTCACAATTTCCTCCACAATAGGAGCATCCTCTAGAACAGCTTCAGTTACAGCATCCGGCCACAATTTTTTCCATGCTGCCTTAAGAGTTATCTCAGTCACGTCTTTCCATGCTTTGACTATCATTTGTAAGGAATGAAAGATATTAAAATGGTTCTTCCAAAAGTCTCTTAGGGTTAGCTCTGTTTCTGAAGTCACATCAAAGCACCTTTGGAACAGTGCTTTCGTGTAAAGTTTCTTAAAATTAGATATGACCAGCTGGTCCATGGGTTGGATGAGAGAAGTTGTGTTGGGGGGCAAAAACTTGACATTGATGAATGCAAATTCTTCCGCCAAGTCACGCTCCAAGCCTGGAGGGTGGCCTGGAGCATTGTCCAGAAGAAGCAGGCACCTCATTGGAAGATTTTTATCCTGGAGGTATTTTGTCACGCTTGGTCCAAATACTTCATGGACCCACTCCATAAAAATTGACCTTGTCACCCAGGCTCTGCTGTTTGATCTCCACATCACTTTCAGTTGGCTTTTGACAACATTGTTTTTCTTAAAAACCCTGGGGTTCTCGGAATGGTAGACTAACAACGGCTTCAGCTTTAAATCCCCACTTGCATTGGCGCAAAATAGGAGGGTGAGCCTGTCTTTCATGGGCTTATAACCTGGGAGTGCCTTCTCTTCTCTTGTGATGTAAGTTCTTTTGGGCATTTTTTTCCAAAAGAGCCCAGTCTCATCACAATTGAAAACCTGCTGGGGAACAAAGTCCTGCGCCGTAACATAATCTTTAAATTCCAAAACAAATTGGTCAGCATCTATTGTATTGGTGCTGGCAGCTTCACCGTATCTCACAACACTGTGGATGCTAGTTCTCTTTTTAAAATTGTCAAACCACCCATGGCTTGCCTTGAAACTCTCAACCTCAGCACCATCACTTGCTCCTGGGGGCCTTGCGATAATGTCAGCATGCAAACGTAACGCTTTCTCACAAATTAAGCTTTCAGAAATGCTGTCACCGGCCACCTGTTTTTCATTAATCCATATTAAAAGCAATGTTTCCATCTCTTCAACTGACTGGGGTCGACTCTTTGTGAGTATGCTGACACCTTTAGCAACATCTGCTTCTTTGATCATGTCTTTATTATTTTTAATGATGGTAGCAATTGTGGTTCTGGGCATGTCATACTGCTTTGAGAGATCCATTAAACGGGCCCCATTTTCATACCTGGAAATTATTTCTTTCTTTAATTCCAGACTTATGATTCTTCTTTTACTTTTGCTTTTGCTTTTGGTCCCTGATTTCTCCATGTCTCTAGGAGTCAGCCAAGAGGAACAGAACAGCAGCAACAAAATTCCCCACTGACCACTCCCAGAATGTGGGTGGACTTACCAGAATGGAAGCTCCCGGAAAGGCCAGCCCCCACTCTTTCCCGCCAACCCGAGCCTGCACAGAGGAGGAGGAGGAGGAGGAGGTGGAGGAGGAGGAAGGAAAAGGAGAAGAGCCCACTCGCCTCGGCCTGACTCCCCTGTCACCGCCGCCACCCCACCACTTCCCCCCAACACACACACACACACACACACACACACACACACACACACACACACACACACACACACACACACACACACACACACACCCTTCCTTTCCCAAAGCCCCTGAAGAGCCTGCAACCCCCCTTTCGAGGCGCTGCGGGTGACAAGTTGCCCAGTGCCATTGGATATCACCCGCTGGGTACCTGTCAACTTCAGCCGCTGCCTGTGAAAGTGCCTTCAGGGGGATTTTCCCCCACCTCGCGTACCGGCAGGGCATCTGCTGGGTCCCTGCTGGCCTCCTGACATCCGACTCTGGGAGCGACCATCACAGGGAGGGAGGAAGCAGTGGAGGAGGAGGGGCACTGCTTCTGCCCCCCCCAGCTCCATGAAACATCTTTGAGGTGGGTGGGTGGGGAGAGCCGAGGACCTGGGGGGAACGGAACATAGAGGCAGCACAGGAGAGAGCTGAGGAGCTAGGGTAAGCGGCAGTGGCGGCCTCGACAACCACCCAGCCCATGGGGCAGACAAACAAGAAGCTCCAAGTGGAGGCTTCCTCCTCCTCTCGCTCTGCCCTCCGCCTTCCCCCTGCTTCTACTGCCCAGCACGCCATGCCGAAGTGAGCGCCGTGGGGATGTGTGAGTGGGACCATCCGGCTGAGCACCAGCACCACCACAAACACGGCCCGAGGCAGCCAGGAGCCGGCTGGCAGGGAGCGCTGGGCTGCGTTCTCAGCCCTGCACGCCTGCTCATGGCCACCGACGCCGCTCTTCCTTGTCTGTGAGTGTGCGTGGGGTCGGGCAGGCATTAGTGTGGGGGCATGTAGACATGCATGTGTGTCTGTGTTTGTATGCATCTGCTGTGCTTTAGACCTCTTGCGGAGTGTGGGGGAGTGTGGAGGATGTAGGGGCAGGGCAGAGCAGAGGTAAGGAGTGTGCATGCAACTTCACATTGAAGCCCGCCGGGACCGGGGCAGGGAAAAGGCACCCACGGGCTTTGGGGGGGGGATGTTCAAAGTTTTTTCCTTCAGTGAGGCGGGGTGGAGGAAAGGCACCCTTGCTAGGGGCAGGGGGTGGGCGGTGGAGTGAGGGGGATCGCTCAGAGTGACAAGAGGCCGGGCCCGGCAGAGGGCCACTTGGCAGGAGCCCAGAGGAGACGGGTGCCCAGGGAGAAGGAGGTGTCAGTGGTGGCAGCTGCCCACCAGGGAGAGGTGGAAGAAGGTGGTGGGGAGAAGGGGGCCTAGCCCGGGGCAGAACCAGGTGCTCACTTGGGCAGAGCTCAGCCTGGTCGGGAGGAGGAGGAGACGAGGCCAGCCCCCGGAGAGGGGCCCTGCGCCGGGGCTCCGAGATGTAAGTTGGAGACTACGATGCACGTCAAACAGACCCCTTCTTGATGCAAGTCAAATATGATGCAACTCAAGCAGTACGTAAGTCAAGGTTCTACTGTAACTTAATTTTGGATCTGTATTGTGTTTCTGGTTTATGGTCTGTATTAGGGATGGTACCATATGAAAAATGACACACTGTTTTGTCATTTTGTAAAGTTTCAAAACATTTTGAAACAAAATGAAATGGCAGACAGTGTGTCTTCAAGAATGAAAATGAAATGACCTTTTCAGTTTGGAGGAACTAACTGGGGAGCTATTGCTGGATCTTGCTTCCAGTAAGCTGTCAAAACCAGCTGGGTGGTGGTGGGGAGAACTGGAGAGTGGAGGAGGGAATTTCCCTGGGCTTCCCCACACAGCAGGGGTCTGAGAAGGCAAGCACTGACATCAGCGCTCACCTTTTCAGACCTCTACTTTTTTGTGGGGTTTTTTTTGACAGGTTGGAGTTCAGGGGAAAGCTGTCAAAAAGTGTCAGCTGGGAGGCAGGGGAGGTGTGACACAAGAGAAGGGAGCAGGCAGCAGTAAAAAGAATTGCTCCCTTCTGCCATGTCATCCCTCCCCGTGCCTCCCAGCTGGGGCTTTTTGACAGGTTGAGGTAAAAAAAACACCTGCTCCCTTATGTCATGTTGCCCCGCCTCCCCACACCTCAACCTGTCAAAAAAGCCCCAGCTGGAAGGCAAGGGGATGGGTGACATGGCAGAAGGGAGCAGTTATTTTTATTGCTTCCTGCTCTCTTCTGTAATTTCGCCCCTCCACTGCCTCCCAGCTGGGGCTTTTTAACAGCTTTTCCCCACACTCTGATCTGTAACCCCCCCCCCACAAAAATGTAACAGTCTGAGAAGATGAGCGCTTGCCTTCTCAGACCCCTGCTGTGTGGGGAAGCCCAGGAAAATTCAAAAGCCTCCCTCCTCTGCTCTCTGGTTCTCCCCACCATCCCCCAGCTTTTCCTCACACCCCGACCTGCCCAAAAGCCCCACCTGGGAGGTGCAGTTGCACGGGAGAATTGAGCAAGCAGAGGGAAATTCAAACGGGAAGCTGCTTGCCTCATTTTGCCTTGATGCCTGCCTCCCAGCTGGGTGTTTTCTTTTTTTTGGGGGGGGGGGAATAGGTCAGGATGTGGGGAAACAATTCAGAAGCTTCCACCACCCAGGTGGGTTTTTTTGACAGGTCAGGCTGTCCCTCACCTGTAAAAAAAAACCACTAGGGTGGTGGCAGCTTCCGAATTGTTTTGTTACTCATTTCATTAACTTATGAATGTTCTATTAAAAAGTCATTTAGTAACAAATTGAAACACAATGAGTAAAAAACGAAATGAAACAAAACACTAATTTTCCATTTTGAGCCTATCTCTAGTTGGTATCAGTGAAATTAAAGACATGACATTTATTTACTTACCTTACTTTCTATAGTTATATTATCAGAGACCAACTTGTGTTTTCTGAGAAGTTAATTAAAGTGACAATGGCGTGCAGTATTAAAATGCATGGCAATGAATAAAATGAGAAAAGGGAGAAAATGCAACTCATAGCATCTCCGAGTTGTTGTGTACCATGCCCCCCAAAAGTAGCAGTAATGAAAAAATATCAGTAATATGCTGCCTTCCAGCAGGAGGAAAAAAGAAGGTAGAAGGAGTGGCTCAGCCTTTTGAAAAATTATTTTGAAATACAAGATTTTTAAAAAGGAATTATAGGGAGTAAATTGTGTGTTCCTCATGCACACTGTGGAGTCACCTTGTTTATAAGACACAGCTATATGACTGGATACAGGTTATGCTGAAATGTCGTAAAATAGCACATTGAGGGCCTAGATTACCTTTTTTCTGTGCCCTGTGCTTAGGGTGGCCATCTGTTCCTTCCCCTCAAAAGGGGACCTAAGGATAAAGATTTTCATAAATAGTTGATATTTATTTATTTAAATTATTTTTATCCCACATTTCTCCTTAATGTAAGTCACTTTATGTGATTTACATTATTTAAAACAGTATTTCAAGCAGTGATGTTTTTATTTATTTATTTAATTTTTTATCCTACCTGGATAGTGTATACGCACTATACTGGGCAGCTTACAAATGGGGCTGAATTTTTTTAAAAAAATGAATCAGCAATATTCAATAAATATCACTGATTCTTAGTATATTCTTACCTTCATATTCATGGGTTCCAGAGCCCCTGATGAATATAAAGCAATGGATTTTTGACCTGGTTTACTTCATAGCTAAGGACCCATACTTTGCACCTTAGGCCATTGTTCACCTTAAGGCTATGGATACTATTGTCTACCTAACAAGCCTATTCAGGCCATTGTTCATCTTATGCACCTATTTCAGACCAGGGTAAGAGGTCAAAGCTGACTATAAGATGGAGGACTCACACTAGCTGCATTCAGACTGATGAAGCTGTTTGGATGGGCAGCAAAACAATTCTATCTCTCAACAAAAAGAATTCCAGTAGCCATGACTAGAGATGGACATGATCAGAATTTTTTTCGAGTTGTCGTTTTTCGGGACAGGTCCGTTTCGGCTCGTTTCTGTTTTTCGCGAATTTTTTTTAAAAATTGTCATTTCGTCGTGTCGTTTGTTGTTTGTCGTTACCACTGCAATTTCGCGCGATTTGACGTCCCAGCGAGTGGCGTCCCGCCGGCGCTAGGTGTTTTTGCGCCCTAGGCAGCGGGCGGGGTGGCGGGGGGCATGGGCAGGCGGCAGCAGCGGCAGGGGGGAGGGGTGAGTGCGCGGGCGCGCGGGCAGCGGGCAGCGGGCGCGGGTCCCGCAATGACCCAGAGCAGGCGGAAAACACTTTAAACTGACTTGCTGCACAAGACTGCATCGAATAAAGCAATTGCAATTTTTATTGCAAACAAAGTGGGCAGTGCACCCACAGCAGAGCTGCAGGCAGGGTATGAAAGGACCTTGGCTTGCCACCAAGCAAATGAAATTTTTAAAATAAATCCACACCTCCCCTCCCTCTCAAACCTCCCCCCCTTTGAAGCACTATCAGAAAAGAAATCCTAACAAACTGCAGGAGAATAAAAATGAATAAACTGTGTTGCTATTCCCCACAGCAGACAGAGAATGAAAGGAATTATTATTATTTCCTAAAATATTCAATTGAATCAATTCCCTCCCTGCCTGCCTAACTGAAATCTAAAGGCTCCGCGAAATCGAAACTAGTATAGCACAGCAGCCAGCTACACACAGCCCTCTCCCACCCATTTCCAAGCCCGGACTGCGACTCTTCTGGGAGTGCCTCGCCTTTTTATGCCCTCTTGCACATCCAGAAGTGTCAGTCAAAACCTTGCCATGTGATTGGTAGAATGGGTCCAAAAATTTGCATGGTCCCATCCCATGGCCAGCCCATCATTGCGCAGGTGTAAAAAAATAAAAATAAAAATAAAAATAAAATAAAATAAAATCAGTGCGACCTTTTACTGCTATAAAAAACCCACTGCTGCTACTGTAAAAATTCAAGCATTTAAAATAGCTAATTTTCGCATGTTTCTGTGGTGCTTTGGTGGTTTTTTGGACCACGATTTCAAAAAAAATATTGCGGACGCCATTTTGGATCCCCCCGCACCGCATGACAAATGGAGATGCCGAGGATGCCCCCTCCCAGCCCGGTACCAGCAGCCCAGGACAGGAGGGGGGAAAGCTAGGCACCCCCCCCCAGAAACCACCCCTCTGGTAGGTGCCCTCAGGCAGGCATATTTTCGCCTGCTTTTTTGGCCGGGAATCGGGGTTTTTTTATTTTTTAAAACTTTTTTTCTGTGCCACTTGGCATTGCGCAATCGCTGCACGATGCCAGGAACGACAACGACAAATCAGACCCATTTTTTCTTTTTTCGGTTCGAGTTCGAGTTCTGACAGCTTAATTGTTGTTACCATTTCCGTTACATAACGGAAACGATATCTGAAAATGGAAACGACAATTTCACCAAGTCGTGCCCATGTCTAGCCATGACTCAACTTCCAGATAAAATCACATGGATGACAGAGAATCTTCACAGACACACACACACACATACACAAGTTCTTCTTGGACTACTTTTTTCCAAACTCCCTGAAAGAAAGAAAGAAAGAAAGAAAGAAAGAAAGAAAGAAAGAAAGAAAGAAAGAAAGAAAGAAAGAAAGAAAGAAAGAAAGAAAATACTTTCTCAAATGCTGGAAGAATGATTTCCTTTCATAACTGAATTGTTTACATGGTTTTCCCAAAATCTGAATTGTGGAAGAGGTTCTTACAGAGGAAACAGCCAAACCTGAAGGTAGTGTGAGCCATACAACAAAGGAACACAGAAACATTTCTTACACAGACAAATGGTCCATCTGTTCAATATTGACAAATGACAACACTAATTGGCACCAGACAGCATGAGGTGTGTTTGGGATGACATATAAGACTGGTCATGTTAGAACCTCAGCATGGTTGGCAACTGCATTCTTTTTCTCAAGAGGTTCTCGGGTATCATTGATGCTGGAAGTCAGCATATTAATAGATCAAACCATACCAGTCATGATTCTTTATAGTCATTGGCCCCTAGGTATATTTCCTTCAATACTAACTGTTCAACAATGTTGCATCTGAGGAAAGACAGGCATAAACAGTAGGAAACTGTTGCCCAAGGCAGTTTTACTGAATATTTGAATTATTATACACCAAATATCAAAGAACACTTTTGGTTACTGTATCCAAGTGAAAAACAGACATATGGTGATTCTGGCCCAGAGATAAATTGGCAGTATTGAAGGACACTGTATACTCAAGGCAAGGCAAACCCTGTAGAGTCACCCAGCATTTTGTTATGGAGGCCACATATGGTCCAGTGTTCTTATTTAACAATGATAAGAAAGCATTGGCATGGATTCCATATGGATGATGCTTTGGGCAAAGTAGATTCTACAATTAAGGCAATTTGATAATCCTCTAGATTTGTTGCTGCACTCTTATATTTCCAGTCACTAGCAGGAGCCAAATTAGAAGGCAAATGCTACAGTTCTTAATTGTTCAAACAGATAGTATTTATTTAGTTGCACATTCATTATGTGGATACTGAAGGAAAAACATCAGTTACCTAGTGGTTGCTGTAAACAACCATTTGAAGATAATGTAACTATTTATTCTGACTTATTTTTTGAGGTATAAAACAAAATGTAACTTTTATTAATGTACACAGATTTTAAATTGTATGAATATGATAGCTTAACCAATGTTATTAGATATGTTCTTAATGACTTATTAATATAACAGTGCTAGTCTAAAACTAAAAGCAAAGTGTTCTGGTTATATGCCACCAATAGCCCTTCAAGCACTCTCTGGGCAGTACAATTTTAATTATGAAGGCTACACATTGTAGCCTTTTTGTCTATAACTAAACCAGACATCTGTGCCAGCTACAGACTTCCTTGCCTGACCAACTAACACACCAGGCAAACTACCTGACAACTCTGCTTCCTAATTGGTTAACTCCCTAGACCATCCTTAGATCACACATGAGAGAACATCCACTACCACTGACTCCCTGTTTTTATATGTACTTGCCACACCCAACAGCTCATAGATTGGCTATGTAACATCCTAGATTATATATTGATAGTTAAACATACATAATCATAAACATACATAATCATAAACACACATACCATACATATTAATAAATAACCTCCTGTCCATCACAGACTTCCCTCCTTCTCCAATTAATTTTAAGGGAGAAAACTTTTAAACAGTTTACTCACTTAAAATTAATCTTTGAATAATACTTACCACTTTACTTACTTACAATTTTAATTATAATACCTTATATTTTGGGTTGTCCACATTACAGTACATTAACCATACATTTATACTTACATTTTTTCTATTTTTTATTTTACTTTCACAATATTACCAATATTATATTGCATCCTATCCTGGCTTACGTTTTTGAATTGACCATCACAAAATAAGCACCACAGCCTTAATGACACCTAAAATGGTCACAATTTCAACACAATATATAAATATTTCTCTCTACCTTTGGAATATGCAACAACAATAAAAATTAATAAAACTGAGATGACATGGCAATGACATTTATGCCAATCCTAGGAGTCCATCATCTTTTGATACTAATCTCTGTAGTCATGAGGGAGAAAAGGAGGAAATACATAATATTTGCAATTAATGGCTATTATAAATGTATTTTGTAAAACATTTTAAATTGGATTTTAATTGTATCAGTTGTATTTTAATTGTAGCTGTATTATTTTAATATTGTAATTTATGACCATTTTGTAAACTGCTGCGGGTAGTGCAGTTTGCACTAAGAGGGTGGTTGTCAAGCCCACACACACAGCACACACACAAACAGGGTTCAGTTCTTTGCCAAGATCTTTAGTGGAAAGCCAGGCAAGTTCAAGTCCATTGTTAACAATCAAGTACCAGATAAATAACAGAATTCAACTCCCACCAATTAACAGTCCAAGTCAAAACCAGAATATCTCACAGAAACCAGATGCCAAACCCAAGGGAACAGATTAAGCCGTGGTCCAGGAAGCCAGTCCAAAATCAGGAAAAAGAGCCAAGGTCACAGACAGGAACGTGGTTGCAAGTTCAAATGACACATTGCTCCCACAGAGAACTCAAGATGAGCTTACCAGCTTTATCCCAAAACAGGGAACACACCCTTACTCCTGGAAAGGCTTCTGCTAGTACTCAGGGCTTGCTGCCCTGATTCCCCATCTAGCATCAAAGACCCTTTCCCTAGCCCTCCTGGTAGCACATCTTTGCAGAATCCTGCTCATGGCCCTTCTAGGGGGAGAAGATATGTTTTCAGCTGAGTCATCAGACCCATCTGCCTGCTGATTTGAGCTGCAAGGCTCCTCCAGCAGCTCTTCACCATTTAACCCCTCAGAGTCAGGTTCTGTGACAGGCAGGGTCCTGGCACTATCCCCCTCCCCATGGTCCCCCTCTTCCGATGGGCCAGGCCTATCAGGGTAACTGTCATGGAATTGTTGAACCAACTCAGGAGCATGCAAGTTGGACGCAGGTTCCCATGACCGATCTTCAGGTCCATAACCTTCCCAGTCTACCAAATACTGCAATCCTCCACGGTGTACTCGAGAAAGATTTGACGGACTTCATATTCTTCTTCTCCTTCTACTAAAAACGGTGGAGGAGGTTCAGGAGTCGGTGGTCGGTTGGGGTCAGGGTCTGCAGCTGGAACCAAGAGGGATCGGTGGAATACTGGATGAATATGAAGGGAATCAGGTAGTTGCAGACAAAAAGCAACTGGATTGATTTGTTCTATGATGGGATAAGGACTGATGAACGAAGGATCTAGTTTTCGGGATCACCCAGGATGTCTCAGGTATTGAGTAGATAGCCAAACTTTCATGCCTGGATTTAGCTGTGGCCCTTCCTGTCTTTTCTTGTCTGCTGCTTTCTTATATACTTCCTTAGCATGGTCAAGTTGCTCTCGCAATAATTCCTGTATGCCATGGAGTTCTTGAATGTATGCATCCACAGCTGGCACAGAGGTAGAAGGAAGGGTAGTTGGAAAGTACCGAGGATGATAACCATAATTAGCCATGAATGGGGTCTGGCGAGTGGAAGAATGTACAGCATTGTTATATGCAAATTCAGCTAAAGGTAACAAATCCACCCAGTTATCTTGTTGGTAGCATGTATAACAGCGTAAATATTGTTCTAAGGTGGCATTAGTGCGCTCAGTCTGACCATCTGACTGGGGTTGATAAGCTGATGACAGGTGAACTTGTGTTCCTAGTGCCTTATGCATTGCTTGCCAGAAGCGAGAGGTGAATTGTGGCCCACGATCCGAAATGAGATGTGCAGGTAAACCATGAAGTCTGAAGAGGTGTTGCAAGTAGTGATGAGCTGTTTCTGATGTGGTAGGGGATTTAGGGCAAGGAACGAAGTGAGCCATTTTGGTGAATAAATCCACGAAGACTAGGATGCAGGTAAACCCTTTTGAGTGAGGAAGATCCATGATGAAATCTAAGGAGACAGCATTCCAGGGACCAGAGGGTGTTGGCAAGGATGCAACAGACCCAAGGGTTTGGTCACAACATCCTTTGCTTGTCGACAAACTTCACAGGAACCCACGTATCGGGCAACATCAGCATGGACATGTGGCCACCAGAACTCCCTTGTGAGAAGATGCAGGGTTTTGTAAAGTCCAAAGTGTCGAGCAGGTAAAGAGTCATGTGAGAGATGCAACATCTGGTTACGAAGAGGACCAGCAGGAACATATAACCACCCTCGATGAAATAATAACCCTTGTTGTACAGAAAACTCTCCACGATTCCCATTCTGGATTTCCTGAAGACGTTGAGTCCATGAATCGCGAGCTTGAGATTCATGGATTTCTTCTGCCAAGCTGAGACATGGATTTGTGGCTGCGAACACAGAGGGAGGCAAGATGGGCACCACTAATGTCTCTTTCACAGGCGCTGCATACTCAGGTTTTCTGGATAATGCATCAGCTTTTTTATTCTGAGCCTCAGGAATGTATTTGATCCAGAAATCGAACCGGGAAAAGAATAATGACCAACGGATTTGTCGCTGAGTCAATCGCCGGGCTGTTTGTAGATGTTCAAGGTTTTGATGATCTGTCAATACTTGAACAGGGTGTCGAGCTCCCTTGAAGTAATGCCTCCATATGTCAAAAGCTGTCTTGATGGCTAGCAGTTCTCGCTCCCAGATAGTATAATTCTTCTCTGCAGGTTTTAACTGCCAAGAGTAATAGGCACAGGGGCGTGGGGTTTGGGAGGGATCATCCTGTTGAGATAGCATTGCTCCTAAAGGAACGCTAGATGTGTCAGCCTCCACTATTAAGGTTAATTGTGGAGCAGGATAACGGAGCAAGGGTTCCGAGGTGAAGCGAGTTTTCAAAGTAGAGAAAGCCTCTTCTGCTTCTGGAGTCCACCGGAAAAGCTCTTTGGGCCGAAGGAGAAGGTTTAAAGGTGCAGCAATGTTGGCATAGGCAGGAATAAACTGGCGATAGTAGTTGGCAAAACCGAGGAACCGTTGCAAATCCTTACGGTTTTGTGGTCGCCACCAGGACAAAGCAGCCTCTACTTTCTTAGGGTCCATGCGGATTCCCTTGGGCTGCATTAGAAGATTATATTGTCAACTTGATTGTGCTTCATCCTTCAGCTTCACTCATCCTGATGGGTGATTGCAATGCAGGAATAGGTTGTAATGATGAAATCTTATTTTCACGTTATAACAGGTTACCACCCGAAACCAACACTTGTAATCCTCTGCCCTATAGATTGTCTAAGGATAAGAGTTGCAATTATGCTGGGTTATGTTTTATGCAAATGATTAATAACCTTGATTTGGCTCTCTTAAATGGAAGTGTGAAGGGAGATAGGCCGGGAGAATTTACTTTTATATCATCCAATGGTGCTTCAACAATAGATTATGCTCTAATCTCCCAGGACCTGGTAGGAGCAATATCAAACTTTAAGTTGATGACCGTATAGATAGTGATCATTTACCACTGGTGCTGGAGGTTAATCTGGGAGAATCCGTTATCTCTGCTGGAGATCTCACAATTCTCCCAGGAACCGAAATCAGAGCCTCTCGCATTAAATGGTCAGTCAGGCAGGGAGACACTATGAGTAAATTACTAAATACCAAGCCTTACATCCAGATGAGTCATCTAATTAGCACAGCTGATTCAGTTACAACTGTGCTAGAGACCTACATAGAACTATTAAACTCTTTACAGTATCATTTAAAGCATGAGACCAATTACAATAGGATAAAGACTCGAAATAGCACTTATTCCAAACCCTGGTTCGATAGGGAATGTAGAGAGATGAAGCATGAGTTATTGAATAAACATAGATTTTACAAACAACAGGCCCTGGAAAGAATTCCACCTGAATGGTTCACACTGAAAAAGGAATACAAATCCCTGATTAAGAGGAAGAAGGCTGAAGCCCAGAAGGAATTATGGCTACAATTAATAGCTGCAACTAGATCTAAGGATCCCTCATGCTTCTGGAAAATCGCGACAAGGGGGTTGACCACCTACCCGGTTGTCAATGAGATATGTATCCCTGCAAAGGTCTGGGAAGCACATTTTAGGGGAATCTACTCACAGCATTCTGACTCTGCAACCAGAGTTCAAGAATTGCCTTTAGGCTTGGCAGAGTGGCCCCCTGTTTCCATGCAGGAAATCATCTTGCTGATTCACCAGCTGAAACCAGGCAAAGCCCCAGGCGCTGATTATATAACAGCTGATTTATTGCAGGATAATTCAGAGTGGTGGACCCCAGTTTTGGCCTCGTTATTTACTTGGATTGACCGCACAGCGGTTATACCAGAGGACTGGGGGCTTGCTATTATAATGCCAATTTTCAAGAAAGGATGTAAACTGGACCCAAGAAACTACCGCCCAATAAGTCTACTAAGCATTATTAGCAAGCTATATGCAAGGCACCTGTTGGGGAAGCTTCAGGATTGGTTAAATGATGAAAATATTCTTGCCGAAGAACAAGCTGGGTTCAGATTTGGTAGGGCCACTATAGATCAGGCACTTGTTCTACACCATCTAGCAAATAAATATTCTACTCCAAAAGGAGGTTCCTTGTATGTGGCATTCATAGATTTTAAATCAGCTTTCGATCTGATACCCAGAGACCACAAATATTGACAAAAGACTTCTTATGCTAATGAAGCGACTGCATGAAAATACCAGTCTTAGGGTTATTTGCAATAAGGCAGGAGCACTATCTAACATAATTCCATCATTCAATGGGGTCAAGCAAGGCTGCATTTTAGCTCCAACATTGTTTAATTTTTACATTAATGATATTGTGAGCAATTTATCAAGTGCAGACTTTCATCCCCCTACACTAGGCTCACGTCCCCTTTCAATCCTGCTTTATGCAGATGATGCAGTCTTGATGTCAATCTCGTGTGTAGGGTTACGGAGAATCTTGAAAGCCTTAGCCTCATACTGTACAAAAGAACAGCTGACCATTAATTATGATAAGATCATGGTCATTAGCAGGAAACGTAAAAAACATAGATGGACAATAAATGGAAATAGTATAGAGCAAGTGTCCTGCTATAAATATCTAGGTATGATATTTCATTCATCTGGCTTATGGTCCTCCCACGTGAACCATGTAGTATCTAATGCACAAACATGCAGCTCTGCACTATTGAGGTTCTTTTATACCAAGGGTGGTCAATACGTGCCATCAGCGATTCAAGTTTTTAAAGCTAAAATTATAGCCCAAATCTTTACGGAACCCAACTGTTTGTATACTGAAACGTGAAGCCTTTGGAGACGGTGCAGACAAAGTTTTTGAGAAGAATTCTTGTAACACCTTTGTGTGTCCCTAATACGACACTCCGACTGGAGGCTGGACTAATCTCCATTAAAGCACGTGCCCTGATCCACATGTTCAGCTATTGGCTAAAACTTATTTTTGCCCCATCTGGCTTGGCACCCCTAGTATTAGTGGATACATTCCAATCAACTTGGAAAAGGAATCTAACTGTTAACTTACTGAAGCTGGGTTTTTCCTTAGAGGCTATTTTGGCCATGGGTTTTGGCAATGCCAAGGCTGCAATTAAAAGGAGAATCTGGGATGTAGAACTACAAGAACATCTAGCAGCCCATGATAAACTCAGCACAGTTAGGAATAGTTCCTTTAGAATGGCCAACTATCTATCCAATATAACCATTCCCAAGTTCAGGAGAGACTTCACCTTAGCTCGATTTAATGTTCTGCCCTCCAGATTGCTGGAAGGCAGATACCAGGGTCTTCCAGTGGATAAACGTGTTTGCCCTTGTGACGAGGAGACTATTGAAACTAATGATCATGTCCTCTTGGAGTGTTCCCTTTATCGGGATATCCGGAGGACTCTTCTTCAGTCTATCTTGCAGCAAACTCAGGGGAGACCAAGGGAGTTTTGTGTTCAACACCTGCTAGTAGATAAAAAGCCAGATGTAACTGAGGTGATGGCCAAATTCTGTGCCGCAGCAATGAGGCATCACTCATCCCTGCCCACTTCAGGGGGCGAGGCCAGATGATTGGCAATATCCATTGTGTATTTATCCTTACCTCTTCTCATGATGTGGGTTGGAGGTGGTCTAGAGCAGTGTTTTTCAACCACTGTTCCGCGGCACACTTGTGTGCTGCGGGATGTTGCCTGGTGTGCCGTGGGAAAAATGTTTGACCCCACCCTTGGCCAGCAGGTGCACCGCGCTCCTCAGGGGGACACCCTCCACTTTTTAAAATCTCTCTCCCTTTTTATTTTTAAAAGCCCCTTTGGCTGCTTCTCTCCCTCCTAAGGACGGAAGGAGCTGAAGTTTGGCGCACGCAGCGGGGGTCGGTGTGGTGGTGGTGGTGGTGGTTGCAGCAGCAGCAGCGGCGGCGGCGGGAAAGGTGGCTTCTTGGCCGGGCGGGGGGGGCGGATGGTGCCGGCCGCGCGTGTGGTGCCCAGAGTGAGCCCACCGCGAGTTTGGGGCTTGCTCGATCGCAACCAGCACCGGTGGAGTGGAGTTCTCCCGCAGTGCCGTGCAAAGGAGGAGGAGGAGGGCTGAGGAGGAGCATAGGCGAAGTGTGTGTGTATCTCTCTCTCTCTCTCTCTGGAGTGGGAGGGGCAGGGTCCTTTTTAATTGGCATTAACGCTTCCCTTCCAAGACACCGGGGGTGTTGTGGGTGGCGGCAATGGGCGGCTGCCTGGGACATCATGCTCGGGGATGGGTGGCCGGAGTGAGCAACCAGAGGAGGAGCGGGTTTGATCGAAAGCAGGAAGAGAGTAAGTCGGGTTGCAAGGCAAGGGAGACTTGGGTGTGAGTGGGGGGCGGGGGAGAGAGAGAGACCCACCAGCTCTTGCTTCTCTCCCCCCCCCCCACCAGCCAGCAGCTGTCAGGTTGTGAGGCCTTTTTAACGAGCTGGAAAAAGGCGGCGTTGCGCGTGGCGCGCGTGTTTGTATGGGGGGGATTTGGCATTTTAACATTTTCTAATGGTGATGTGCCTCGTGATTTTTTTCATGAAACAAGTGTGCCTTTGCCCAAAAAAGGTTGAAAAACACTGGTCTAGAGCATGGGCATGGTCCCTGGCTGGAGACAATTCTAGTCCTAATGAGTTGATTACTCTGTTATTGGGCCTACTGGGCTTGGAAGATTTTACCTGTTCTGGCTTTTATACAAAGGGTATGCCATTGTATTATGCTTGTCTTGTGTGCATGCTTTTATTGTTTTTATACACTTTTATTTGGGTTTTATGTGGAATGTATCTTGTATTTTATCTGGTCAGTGACTGAAATAAAGACCTACCAAGTTCATACCTGGGGAGAAATAATATGCCCCAGGAATTCACCTTCCTTAATGTCAAACTCACATTTTTCCAGCTCAGCATATAGTCCATTTTCCCGGAGATGCTGCAAGACCTGACGAACATCTTGAACATGCTGAGCTGGGTCAGCGGAATAAATCAGGATATCATCTAAATAAATTACTACACAACAATCTAGTAGATCATGGAAAATGTCATTCATCATCCGCTGGAATACACTGGGTGCGTTTGTCAGTCCAAAAGGCATTACTAAATGTTCATATTGGCCGTACCGGGTTCGAAAAACGGTTTTCCACTCATCTCCTTTACGGATACACACCAAATTATACACCCCACGAAAGTCCTGCATGGTATAACACTTTGCCCCTCTTAACCGGTCCAAAAGTTCAGAGATTAGGGGTAAAGGGTACCAGTCCCGAATAGTGATCTTGTTTAATGCCCGGTATTCATTACAAGGCTGAAGCTGCCCTCCCTTCTTCTTTACAAAAATCACCGGTGCGGACAATGGCGATTTGGAAGGGCGTATAAACCCACATAGAAGGTTCTTGTCTAGGAAGGCCCTCAAAGTTTCTAACTCAGGTTCGGACATAGGATAGACTCGTCCAACAGGGAGGGGTGCCCCAGGTATGAGATCAATGGCACAGTCATCGGGCCGATGCGGAGGTAACTTGTCAGCCCCCTTTTCCTCAAATACATCCGCAAAGTCTTGGTATACCTGGGGCAAGACAGGGTCAGATGTAGCATGGGCAGCTGCCAGGATGATAGAAGAATTTTTCTTTGAGCAAGGAACCTTGAAGTAGAATTCCCCTTGCACCCAATCCACCAATGGGTTATGAGCTCACAACCAGGAAAGTCCCAAGAAAAGAGGAAACCGGGGCATCCGAGTTACATTAAAGCAAATCTGCACATTGTGGTCCATTACCTGAAGAGTAAGTGGACAGGTTTCCTGAGCTATCGGCCCAGAACGAAGTAACCAACCCTCAATGGATTCTACCAGCAAAGGAGTTTCCTTGTTCTGTACTGGAATCCGATGGCACCGCACAAACCCATCATACACAAAGCAATGAGCTGCCCCAGAGTCTACCGTAGCATACACAGTTACTTTCCGGCCATCAGGAAGCCCTAGAGTTACAGGTACCAGGAAAGGTCCTTGGGGGTGTGATGGTATTGTCTGGGAACCCCTTGGTATGCTCCATTCATGTGGGTTCCTTCAAGGATGGAGCTGTCCTTTTACTGCTGAAGAGGTAGCAGCACTTACTGAGGAGCGCTCCAAAGGACAACTGGAAGTGAAATGTCCTCTTCCTCCACAGTACAGGCAGAGATTATGAGAGCGTCGTCTTGCCTTTTCCTCTGAGGTGAGGCGTGGTCGAGCAGCTCCCAGTTGCATGGGTTCTGGATCCATTCTGCGGGCTTCACCGGATTGCAGATTAGGCACAGCTGGCATAGGTTGCTGGTTGTAGTTCTTGCCTCGGAGAGACGACAGCTTTCCAGGCGTCCATCTATCCTGAGACACAGGGTAATGAGTTCCTGTAACGTGCTTGGTTGTTCCACCCTCGAGAATTCATCAAGCACTTAATCTGCCAATCCTTCCATATACTGAGAAATCAGTGCCGGTTCATTCCAATTCAGATCCTGTGCTATCAAACAGAACGCAGTGGTGTAGTCAAACACTGAATCTTTGCCTTGTTTCAGAGCTCTGAGTCTCCTGTTGGCAGTAGCAGCCTGTACGGGGTTCTGAAAAGCTGTAGAAATGTGATTCAGGAAAGACTGATAATTATCCAGTAGAGGTGAGGCACTGAGGAGTAAAGGAGTAGCCCATTTAGCTACCTGTCCTTTCAACAAACTGATGATGAAGCAGACCTTAGACTTCTCAGTAGGAAATTCTTGAGCACGCACCTCAATAAAAAGCTTGCATTGAGCCAAGAATGCAGGGAATTCCTCTAACTTGCCTTCAAACCGGTCAGGAGGCAGCAAAGGGCAACGAGGCTGTAATGATGCTGGAGCTTGCTGCAATTGAACAATTGCTTGAGACAAAAACACTACTTGGTTTTGCAAAGCTTCCTGTGGAGTCATTTCAACAGCCCCCTCCTTCTCCATTCTGCTTGAATAAGTTTGGTGGGTGGGAGCAAACTGTCAAGCCCCGCACACAGAATACACAGAAAGCCAAGTTCAGTTCTTGCCAGGAACTTTAGTTGTAATCCAGATAACGAACAAAGTACAGTCCGAATCAAAGCCAAAATACCTTACAGAGCCAAATGCCAAGTTCAAGGGTACAGAGAAACGTCGTAGTCAGAAAGCCAGTCCAAGGTCAGGAAACAGAGAATGCCGTAATCAGAAAGCCGGTCCAAGGTCAGGAAACAGAGTCTGGATACACACAGGAACGTGGTGACAAGGTAAGTGACGCATTGCTCCCACAGAGGTTTCAGGGTAAACTTGCTAGCTTTATCCTAAACCAGGGAACACACCCATATCTCTGACAAGGCTCCTGCTAGAACTCAGGGCTTTCAGATCTAATTCTACGCCTATCATTAAAGATCCTTTCCCTGGCTCTCCTGTTAGTTCTTCTTTGCAGGATCCTGTTCCTAGCCCTCATAGGAGGAGGAGATGTGCCCTCAGCTGCATCCTCAGACTCAGCTGCCTGCTGAGTTGAACTGCAACGCTCCTCCTGCTGTTCTTCAGCATTTAACCCTTCACATTCAGGTTCTATGACAGGCAGGGTCCTGGCACACAGAAACCAGATGCCAAACCCAAGGGAACAGATTAAGCTGTGGTCCAGGAAGCCAGTCTGAAATCAGGAAACAGAGCCAAGGTCACAGACAGGAACGTGGTTGCAAGTTCAAATGACACGTTGCTCCCACAGAGAACTCAAGATGAGCTTACCAGCTTTATCCCAAAACAGGGAACACTCCCTTACTCCTGGAAAGGCTTCTGCTAGTGCTCAGGGCTTGCTGCCCTGATTCCCCGTCTAGCATCAAAGACCCTTTCCCTAGCCCTCCTGGTAGCACGTCTTTGCAGAATCCTGCTCATGGCCCTTCTAGGGGGAGAAGATATGTTTTCAGCTGAGTCATCAGACCCATCTGCCTGCTGATTTGAGCTGCAAGGCTCCTCCAGCAGCTCTTCACCATTTAACCCCTCAGAGTCAGGTTCTGTGACAGGCAGGGTCCTGGCAGTGGTATAGAAATCTCAATCAATCAATCAATCAATCAATCAATCAATCAATCAATCAATCAATCAATCAATCAATCAATCAATCAATCAACCAATCTGGATTCTTTCTCATTCCAGGATAAGAAAGTGACTAGTTTTGTTGATTCAGTAACAGGTAGAGGGTTTACCCTGTCTTTGCTTTTGATTTCGTCTTAATGATGTGTAGGGCCATAGGAAGCAAGTTATACCAGTGGTCGGTTGACACATCTGCTCAAGGATTTTCTACTGAGACAGGCAGTGGCTGTCCAGATTTTCAGGGAAGATTCTTTTGCATTACTGCCAGGAGACCTCTGTTATTATCAGATGGCTCTCTTTCCGATATTAAGCAGGGTTTAACACTGATTAACATCTGAAATCAGACATGATCAAGTGTGTCCAAAAGAGTTCCGCCAGTCCTTTCCTCATTCTGTTCTCCAGCTCCTGATAAACTAGAAGATAGGGAAACATATATCTTGCATTATTTTTTGTTCAGGGGTGTCAATTTCTTTCTTTCTTTCTTTCTTTCTTTCTTTTTTTGTTTTTGATAGTCCACCAACCAGAACAGAGGCATCAGAGCTGTGCCTCTTCATATTCCTTTAGTCATTCTGAAAGATATCAATCTCCTCTGACTGAGAAAAGAAATTAGGGAGGAAAAGGGTAGAGGTGCCATCATCCACATCTTCAGTATTTCTGTTGGTTCTGTAGTCTGGAATTTGAGTCATGACAACAGGACTTCTTTTCTTGTGAGATCAAAAAGTTTCACTACTCATCCAAGTAACTTCGTCAGTCTGAGGAAAGTTGGGGCGCAGTGGTTAAACGCCTGTACTGCAGGTAAAACTGTGCTCACGACCTGGGGTTCAATCTAAGGTAGCCGGCTCATGCTTGACTCAGCCTTCCATCCTTCTGAGGTCAGTAAAACAAGTACCCACTTGCTGGGGTGGTGGTGGTGGCAATGTGTAGCCTGCATACAGTCATTAAAATTGTAAACTATTTTGAAGTGATATAGAGTTGGTATATAAGCAAAACACTTTTGCTTTTAGATCTACCATAGCTGGCATTGGAAAGTAGATTTAAGCCTTCATCTTCAAAGTGTCATGGGACTTCTTCATTGTTCTTTCTACAAGACCATCATAACAATCCCTCTGGAAATGTCACAGGCGGTTGTATCGCTGTAGAAATCTATACTTTAAAGAGTCTAAGGTAGTGGTGGTGATCCTTTTAGAGTCCAAATGCCCAAACTGTGATTCAAAACCCACTAATTTTTTGCAAAGTGCCAGTACAGCAATTTAACCTGAATACAGGTGGTTGTGAAGGGATGATGTCAGGTGCTCACAGAAAGGGCTCTGAGTGTCACCTTTGGCAGCCATGCCATAGGTTCACCAACACTGTTCTAAGGATACAAATCCTCCATTACATGTTTGTAGCTCTGTAACTTCATGATTCTTCATGGTGTGGGTGGGGATACTATTTATTTTTCTTTTATAAGTTTAAGAAAGCTCTGGGTCTTTCCTACATTGCTGGATGAATGAGGAGTATTTGTCCTTAAAAGTCCAAATCAGTATTCCAAGACTGCACTTGTTTTAAGTTATCCTTAAGTTCTAAAACAACTTTGTATTGACAGTAGCAGGAAAAGAGATTTGTAAGAGATTAAGAAGACCTCAGGGGAATCTCATAAAATGAACGTGTGGCATGCATTCTATCTTCCATTTAAATTAACCTATATTAGTTTAATAATTCTACAGCTCTTCATATTCACAATGCAACAATTAATTTATATATATCTTGTTGCGGGTGTTGGTCTTCTCCTGTCAGGGCTGTATGTCATTTGTTACTTTGAAAACAACAATTCTAAAACATGTGTTGCATCTAGAACAGTATCAAAAGTTCATCATAGATAGATAGATAGATAGATAGATAGATAGATAGATAGATAGATAGATAGATAGATAGATAGATAGATAGATAGAGAGAGAGAGAGAGAGAGAGAGAGAGAGAGAGAGAGAGAGTATCCTGGTTGCTGCCAGCTTCTTATAGATCAGAAGTAGGGATGGGCACAAAACAAAAAATGAAATTCTGTATTATCATGTTGTTACATAACAAAATAAAACAAAACAAAATGACACGAGGAAGCAGCATTTCATTACAGACAAAATGAAATGGTGTTTTTGTTGAAATGAACCATTTTGTTCCATCTGAAAGCCACTTGGGGGAGGGAAAAAACTTTTTCTCCCCCCAGGTGCAACAGCTGAGCAGCACTAGGGTGGGGGGAAGGGGGCTCGGTGGGAGGGAAAAAAGGTTTTTTTAAAAGCCCTGGGCTTTTTTTGTTAAAAAAAACCCCACACAATTCCTCCCCAAGCCCTGCCTGCCAGCTGATTGGCACTGGGGTGGGGAAAAACCTTTTCCCCCACCCCAGTGCTGATCAGCTGGCAGTTGGGGCATGGGAGAGGAAAAAAAGGTTTTTTTTTTTTTAAAAAAAGAACCAGGCTCCAGCAGCTGCTCCAAAGGATGTAGTGGTGGCAGCGGCGGCAGCGGTGGTCACGGGTCTAGGCAAGTCTGCCCAGCTAGCTGGCGGGGCTCCGGCAGTGGTCACAGTGACTCTGGTGGTGGTGATGGTGGTGGTGGGGGACTAGGCTGGCCTGTTGGCTGCTCGCCCACTCATGCTGCAGCAGCGGCATCTCTGGCAGTGGGCCTAGGCTGGCCTGCCAGCCACTCACCTTCTCTGGTTTGGCTGGGTGGTCTCAGCAGCAGTGGTGGTGGCGGAACACCCTCAGATAAGTGATCATTTTACAGACGGAATGAAATGGTTCATTTTAATGGGGGAAAAGAGACCATTTCATGTCATCTGTAACGAAATGCTGCTTCATCATTTAGTTTCATTCAGTTTCGATTTGTTATGTAATGAAATGACAAAAGAGCATTTCGTTTCTTGTTTCATGCCCATCCCTAATTATGGGTTCAGGAAACACATCTGGTAGACTGTAGATGTTCAACCTTGGATCATGGACCCTATTGGAGCAAAATCAATGGGTCACAAAAGAAAAAAAAAACAAAATAGTGGTGTGTGTGGGAGAGGATTATGTGTTGCCTCCCATTTAGAGAGGAGGCATGCCTCTGAAGAGAAAAAGTTCAGCTCTATTCTGAACAGGGGATTCTTCCCTTTATGTTTTTCATGTGCTCAGATTTCTCCATGCAATCCTGGTTATTTTATTTGAATGCCTTCTGTACCATTAAAAAAGGAAGGCCTTAGGGTTTCTTCTGTTTATCTCCTCACAACTTCTAAATTAACATCGCACAGAGCAAAATGGTATATGCAAAACCAAGGGCAATTTTAATAGGTAGCACCTTTCTCCTTTACATTAAATTATCATGGTTTCAGCTGCTTCCAGGGGTTTTGCTGAGTTAAGCCCCTTTTACAAAGTTACAAAGCAATATTATTTTGTACAGTCTGTTTCCCTTGAAATGGCCAACCCCAAGCTGCTGACTCCTCATTTAAAATGCATTACAATCTCTAATTCATTATTTAAACCTAAATTTGGCTAGCTGGACAGCAAAGTAATAAAACCAAACTGAAGAAAGAGAGGGCGTAACTTCCACCCAAATATTGTATATTAATATTCTACTATAGAACTGGGTTAGAATGAAACCTATGGAATTGGAATGAGGTTTCATGCTAAAGCACTTGGGGGGGGGAGATTTGGCATCCATTCTTGTGGGAAGTAGTGAATCCTCTTTTCATTTAGGGGAAGGGGCAAATGATACCATACACCAAAGTTTATCATCATACCTGGAATCCTTCCTTCCTTCCTTCCTTCCTTCCTTCCTTCCTTCCTTCCTTCCTTCCTTCCTTCCTTCCTTCCTTCCTTCCTTCCTCACACTTTTCTTTTCAAGGGGAACCTTAGTATTCTGTACATGGTCTTTAGGCAGGCTAGCATGTCGGACAATTGAGACACTTGCAAATGAAGCCTCTGTTTAGTTTCTGAAGGCCCGTCTCAAAGGGATCTCATTTGCAATTCACGTGAGATGAGATGTGTTTTCTGTGTTGTATGACATGCAGTGGCAGTTACACATGAGGACCCGTGTTTGACCAAACAAAAGGGCACATGCAGCAATAAATAAACAAATATAAAAAATAAAAAGCACTGAGCAGGGGGCCTGCACTACAGCTGATTGGGGATTTTTTAAACAAGCCCGAATCAGCTGTAGCATGGACCCCCTGCTTGGCACTGGCAGCAAACATAAAAATAAAAATAAAAATAGCAAAACAAAATAAATAAAATATTTTTTAAAACAGTGCTGAGCAGGGGGCTGTGCTACAGCTGATTGGAGCTTTTTTAAAAAATCCCCGATCACCTGTAGTGTGGGCCCTCTGCTGGGTGCTTGCAGCAAAAAGATATAATAAAAAAGTGCCCAGCAGGGGTCCTCTCCTACAGCTGATCAGAGCTGTAGCAAGGCTTTAAAAAAATCCCCAATCAGCATTTTTTAAATATTTATTTATTTATTTATTTATTTATTTATTTATTTATTTATTTATTTATTTATTTATTTTATTGCCCCAAGCAACCAGCAGGGGGGGCATGCTACAGCTGATAGGACCTTTTTTTAAAAAAAAGCCCTGATCAGCTGTAGCATGGGCCCCCTGCTTAGCATGTTTAAATTTTTAAATTTTATTTATTTAATATTTTATTTTTTGCTGCAAGTGCCCAGCAGGGGGCCCAAGTTACAGCTGATCAGGGCTTTTAAAAAAGTTCTGATCAGCTGTAGCATGGGCCCCCTCCTGGGCCCTTGTATAAAAACAAACAAAAAATAACGCCGGTCAGCATGTGTTTTTTTAATAAATGAAACGAAATGAACTATGAAATGGTTTTTTTAAAAAAAGAAATTATTTGGTAAGAAATGAAATGAAATGGGTGGGGGAGAAAAGAAAACTGAATCAAAATGCCATTTTGGCGTTACGCACCCATTTCTAATTGCCATTATATGATGGGACTCATATCTATTGTTTAGCCTTCCCCCTCTCCTCTGCTGCTGTTATATGATTCCTCTCCTCCTCCAGTAAAACTGATTCCAGAGAAGGTGGGTGATGCTCTGTCCTTGGCATGCATTTCACGTCACCCCAAGTGCTACCCCTGTGTGTTTTGATAGAGACAATAGATGCTCAGTTTAAGTGGCAACAAAAACGAGCACGGAATGAATAACACCAGTGCAGAAAGGAAGGTAATCACATTTGAAGACCCCTAGAGACTTCCTATCTATACTGCTGGTAAAAGTGGACCATTTACTTTAAGGCCAGTTTCACTCAAACTATAAATATCATTCTATAGCTATAAGGAAAAGTGCCCAGATCCCCCCCTTTGGAATGTTGCCTTCCCTATTTTGGATTCTTATTATCTGATTAAATTAGACCTTCTTTCAGCCTTCCAGATTAGAAATCAGCTCTGTCTTTTCTGCATAGGAAACTTTTAAAGATTAAACATTGTTCATTATAATAGTTCTGCACAAATACTCCTGTTCAGAAAAAGAAGATGAAGGGGCCTCCAAAAGCCCTAATCACAAACCAAAGGAGCACACTCTTTAGTTTTCATGTAAATAATGTTACTTTTGCTGCAGAAGGTCAGCCAGGATGTTGTTGCAACTTCAAAAGAAGAAGGACATCCCACACATTTGCCCCACAGATATCATAGAGTTATAAGCTAATGATGTAGGAAGGGGACTATAAGACATTGAGTCAAATCCCCACCAAAATCCAAATCAAAGTATATCTGACAAGTGGTAGTTTAATTTTCTCTTAAATCCTCCAGCACTGGAGTACTGTCTACCTCCCAAGGTAAATTGATCCATTTTCATACTGCTGTAGGAATTTTTATTTTTTTATTTTATTTTATTTTATTTTATTTTATTATGCAATCAAAATCTGCCCCCTTGTAACTTGAGCCCATTATTACGTCTCCTGCACTTTGAGATGTTTGAGAACAGATCCTGCCCCTCCTATGTACTTTTCAAATATCTGAAGAGTGCTGTCACATCTTCTCTCAGTCTTGTTTTTCCCCCCAAAGCTAAACATGCCCAGATTCCTTGTACATGCTTTACAGCAATGTGATGATCTCCCAATGTCTGGGACTAGACATATCACCAAAATAGCTATGGTCCATGCCACCTGGGATTTATGGGAACTGTAGTTTGAAAAATCTGGAGAGTATTAACTTAGAGAAGGCTGCTGTAAAGAAAAATAAATCAAATTTAAACTAAAGTTCATAAAGTAGTAGCTGGATATGAGAAGATGGGCTGTTGGGATTCAATATAGTATTGAACATAATGTTTTAAAAAAAGCTAGAGTAGAAATTGCATCACCCACATTGCTCATGAAAAACAACAACAACCAAGTAGTATTTGCCATATCATTGAGCACAGGTGGCTTGTGGATCCATCAGGAATACCTTACCTCAAATTTTAAGTGGGGTTGAGGTCCCCCATTACCTGGTTCTGAGAAACCTCTGCCATTCAATCAACCACAGCAGACAGAGCGAGCTCCAAAGTGTGAGATGTCCTATCAGGAAATAAGAATTATGTTTTTCTGCAGAAACATAACACAGTTGATGGATAAGGTAACTTTATTTGGCTAACATTAGAGTTTGGAGAAAATAAAGCTCTGTTGAAGAATTGTTTTTCTTAAAATACGATGATCGACGACAACATTATTTATTTATTTGTAGGACGCTTCCAACTTCACTGTTCTATGATTCTATGATTCATACCCAAAGACTTACCAGCATCTCTGCTGACCATTCAGATGCACATGTTTGGATGGGTAATTGTATAAATACCGTATATACTCGAATATAAGTTGACCAAAGTATAAGTTGGGGCACCTAATTTAAACCCAAAGAACTGGGAAAATTTATTGACTCAAGTATAAGCCTAGGGTGGGAAATGCAGCAGGGCGTGGCAACTCCTCCTTTGTGAGCTCTCTCTGTGTGTGATGTTTAAAATGACTTTTAGCCACCAAGGCAAGTGCTTGAGTTGGTGGCTAAAAGTCATTTTAAACATGGGGGGGGGAGGAGAAGTGGCTCACAATGTTTAAAATGACTTTTAGCAACGGATCCAAACTTGCCTCAGTGGCTAAAAGTATTGACCTGAATATAAGCCGAGGACCCCTTTTTTCAGCCCAAAATTAGGGCTGAAAAACTAGGCTTATATTCAAGTATATACACAGTATATGTTTTGAGATCATTCCACTGTTTGAAAAATATCCCTACATGTTTGATTCAGGATATCTTAAGGGCTTCAAAATCAATATTAAAAATGGTATGCATCCAGTTTTTCTCATGCTCTAATCTCACTTTCTTTATTCCTGAAACAATATTTATCTGAGATGGATCAGTAGCATTTTCAAGATGCCTTTAATGGAGACTTTTAAAAGAAGAATGTGTTTCAATTGATTCCTATGCATAGCGTGTTCATATCGTCTTCATACATTTTCATGACATTGTAACTAAGAGAGAAAGTGGCAGAAAATTAATTCTTTCTCACAGTAATTTAAACTCTTATCTGGTACTACCCAGATAGTGCCATTAAGTTTTATTACAGTGTCAGAGCTTTATTCAAGTCATTAAGCTACCAAGACAGCCAAAGCTAATTAAGAGACTTGCTCTTCACTTACTTATTTTGCCACACATTGACATTTGGGATGGTGATGTGGTGGTGGAGCTGGGTTGTACCTTTGGAAAGGGGATGAACAGCCATGAGGGGGTAAGAGCTTTCATAAGGAATCCAAGAGGGAACAGAAAGGTAGACAAAGGAGTTCCAATATGGGCTGGATTACGGGATTGGCATCACATTTAAGGTGTCATCGTGGCCAGTTTACGTGTCACTTGAGCTCTGAAAGGCTACCTTTTTTGGATTAAAACTTCCAGAATCCCTCAGCTGGAATGAGTTTGCCTTTTTGAAGCAAATAGAATGGTTGAATGTACTGCACCTCTTTATTACATTGAGAGAGTGCAAAAGATTGGGATCTTAGTTTGAATCCTTCCCATAGAGGAGGAATCCACTGAAACCACATTTGCGTTGTGAACTTGCTTTTTTGTGAAGTATTTGTTTCATTGCTCCTGTCATAGACAGTGTCTGATGGGGGCAGAGGAGGCACCATTACTTCCAAATTTTGGGGGTGTGGCTCCCTCCATGTCCTCCACAATCTGCCCTGCTCAGTGCTACATCAACCATATATAATAACAGCAGCATTTTTTCCTGAGATAGTAAATCTTGATTCAGTTCATGCCATGCTGTCAGAGGGATTCAGAGAGTGGTGTACCAAAAAAGTAATTTTTCTAAGTTCTGATTCAATATTTTCTTCAGATATAACATGGTGTTTCATCTGTAAAACCAGCAAGAGACACCTAGTTTAAATTTCTGTATTCAGGACTGAGCTAGCCTGAACTCCTGAAATTTTAATTGAGGATTTCTTCTTCTTGTTTTGTGGTTGTCTAGCTTCTTCTTGTGCAGTCCTTCTTGATTTTAGATGCACACAAAATAAAAAATGAAACACTGTTTTGTTGTTTCATTAGGTAGCAAAATGTTAGAATGCGTTTTGTTATGAATAAAGACATTCTCCCCTCTAGGAATGAGAAGAATTGTCCTAGAGGAACACAAAATGGCAGGGTAACTTGCTCAAGCACTTCCCTGTAAGCACCCCAAATTTGAAGAGGTTTGGGTTTCAGGGGGTTGAGTTATTAAATTCCCAAGGGGGTCCCCTAGGAAAATAATCATTCAAATTGAGTCAGAGGTTTGGAACTAACTAAAAAGGGAGGTTTTCAGTTCATAATTTGAATTATTCATAAGTAGAGCTGCTTGTAAGTAGAGGTACCACTGTACTTCCTATTTACAACTTTTAATATTGCCTTGCATGTTTGCTGTATGCAGTAAAGATGGGCACAAAATGAACTTTTAGTTCATTTTGTTATTCATTATTCATTTTGTTATGTAATGAAATGAATTACTAACCTAGGGGTAAATTTAAAATGAACTGAATCAAACTGAAAAAAATTGGTTTGGTTCGGTTCATTTTGTTACGCAGCCGATGACAGTGGCCACACGCTGTCATCGGCCGCAGGGGAAACTGTCTAGATAGATCCCCGTTCTCGCCTCTGCATGCGGATGCAGGAATGGGGCTCTCTGTAAAGGGATCTTCCCCGCCGGCGATGACAGTGGCTTTCTCCCCTGCAGGGGAGAACTGTGTCTAGAGAGAGCCCTGTTCTCACCACCGCATGTGGAGGTAGGAACGGGGCTCTCTCTAAAGGGATCTTCCCTGCGGCCGATGACAGCATGCCGGGCGCTGTCATCCGCCCCAGGGGAGAAATGTCTGAAGAGACGCGTCTTCTTACCTCCACATGTGGAGGCAGGAACAGGGATCTCTTTAAAGGGATCTTCCCCATGGCCGATGATGGCGCGCCGGGTGCTGTCATCCGTCACAGGGGAAAACTTTCTAAAGGACCCCTCTTCTCATCTCTGCATGCGGAGGTGGGAACAGGGGTCTCTTTAAAGGGATCTTCCCTGCAGCGATGACAGAGCTGAGCCACCGCCGCTGGTAAGAATCTGAACCAGTTCGGATTAGTTCTGGTTCATACAATTTTTTTTTTATAAAATTCATACTAACCTGAACCTGAATTGAACCAAGGGTGGGCCCGAACCAGATGAACCCGAACCATGGGTTTTCTGGTTCGTGCCCACCTCTAGTATACAGTATTCGGATTTAAAAGAAAATGTATGAACATATGGTCATGAAGCAGACATATAGGTAATACAATATTGGGAAGATGTCTCAAGATTTCTGTATACAAAAGATAGAACTGTAAAGTATAAATGTTATTGGAGAGAATGGAGTTTGAGAGAATGTCACTTTACCATGTTTAAACTAATAAAAAGTTTGAATAGAAAAAGCACTGCATCACAGTTCTGTATGGATACAACATGCAACAGAACATACAGTGACCTATTCAGTGACAGACACAAAATAAAAAATAAAACAGTGGAAGAGAAATTTTTGTAAGCATTTTTGCTGTTTCAGAAGGATCCTGTTCGCATTCCTTGCCTTTCACTGGTTTGAGGAATGGTTGCTCAACTGGTAATGCCACAGGGAGACCACTGCAGCAGACTGTTTCCATATCTACCCCAAATTTGCTGAATAGGGTACTGCTATGGTGTCACATTTTTGTGCATACATCCAAATGTTTTAAAAGAGACAAAATATTGATATGTTTTCCAGCTCCAACCTAGGAGAATAGGTCTAGTTTAAATTACCTTGCCCACAATCTTATTCTTACTGTAATATTTAAATGTTCTAAATGTTGTGATGTATAATTTTTGTTATATGGCTGTGATGGCTGTAAAATTCTTTTATGACCTTTTAGATTTTGATTTTGGTGTCTGATATTGACGTTGATGCTATATATTTCTATTTTATGCATTTTTAAAATTCTTATTAGCTGTATGACCAGAGGGACCGGATATAAATAAATAAATGTTATTTTTTCTTGGGTTTGATTGTCACAGAGTTAATGTCTCCTTCATTCACTGCAAAGAAGCTGTAAGCCACAAAGACTGTGAAATGATGAAGTCGATTCTATTCTCACAGTTCTCCAGCCAGAAGTAAGAGCCATTTCTATTTTCTGAAAATAAGCTGAGTATCTGTATTTTACAACTGGACTTGATAACAATTTATTCCCAGCCTAGTTCTGTCGTCTTGTAAGTGCCCCTGATTGTCACACTTTCCACTCTTTCTTCCTTTTTCATTTCTTTCATTACATCTAATCTGATCAGATCAGACTGTGGGAACATTACACATTGCAGAAGATGTGTGGATGGTGACCTCTATTGTTCATTTATCCTGACATATTTCAACCCAGAATTGGCTGTTTGTACCTAGGCATCTTCCAGGCACTACTTTTCAAATGTTCTTGAAGAGAGACTTTATACAATTCTGTTTTTTTTTTTTTTTCATGTTATTAACATTTTTATTAAAGAATTTAAAATACAAAAGAAAAAAGAACATATTCAAAACATTAACCATATAAAGTCAATCTATCACTAAAATTCGGCTTCCCTCTGTTCTTCTTGCGGTTTTAACGTTGCTCATCTCCCAGCCTTCCTTTCCAACGAACCCATTCTATATACTTATAGAAAAGGTTCTAAAAGTAGGTAATAGTCCTTCGAGTTCTATCCTAATCCGGAAAGAGTCTTTAATTCATTACAGTTGATCTCCATGTAGTTCTTAAATTTTTGCCAGTCATTTTGGAACCTCTGGTTGTCTTGATCCCTCAATCTGCAAGTCAGTCTGGCCATCTCTGCAAAGTCCAGTAATTTCGCCCTCCATTCATCCAAAGACGGTATATACGTTGTCTTCCAATTCTGGGCCAGGAGCATTCGTGCCGCTGCTGTTGCATATAAAAATAACGTCCTGTCTGCTCCTTTAATTTCATTATCCACCAACCCTAACAGAAAAAGTTCAGGTCGTTTTGGGAATGTACACTTTAACATCTTTTTGAGTTCATCATATATCCATGCCCAATACTCCTTCACTTTCTCACAAGTCCACCACATATGATAAAAGTCACCTTGTTTCTTTTTACATTTCCAACAATAATCATCTTTCATCCTGTACATCTTTGCTAATTTCGTTGGAGTAATATACCATCTATACATCATTTTCAACAAGTTTTCTTTTATCAAAGTACATGCGGTAAACTTCATATTCTTTTTCCACAATCTTTCCCACACATCTAACTCAATATTATGACCCAAATCCATAGCCCATTTTATCATACATTCTTTGACTTGTTCATCTTTTAAATTCAACTCCAACAAAAATTATATAATCTAGTCAACAATTTCTTTTTTGGGCCCATAATTATGGTTTGAAACTTGGATTCCTTCTCTCCAAATCCAGACATCCTTCTGTCTTTCTGAAAAGTGTCGTGTAACTGATAGTATTGAAACCAACCTGTTAACCTCTCTTTTTTAACAGTTCATAAGATTTCAGTCTTGGGCCTTTTTCTGAGAAGAATAACACATCCCCATATGTGATCCCCACTCCTTCTGCATCTTTCCTTTTGATCGCCAATGCTTCAATCGGAGATAACCACCTCGGGGTGTGTCTCTCTAATAAAGGTTTCAATCTTTCCCAGACTTGAAGTAATGACTTTCTAATTACGTGATTCATAAAACTTTTATGTACTTTCACTTTATCATACCAAAGATAAGCGTGCCAACCAAATCTATTGTCATGACCTTCTAAATCCAAAAGATCTCCATCAACTAAAGTTATCCATTCTTTTATCCAACCGAGGCAGGCCACTTCATAATATAATCTCAGGTCTGGCATGGCAAAACCTCCCCTTTCCTTAGCATCTGTTAATAATTTAAATCTTATTCTCGGTCTCTTGCCTTGCCAGACGAATTTAGACAATATCTTCTGCCATTCCTTAAAGTGGCCTGTCCCTTTAATTATTGGGATCATTTGAAATAAAAATAACAACCTTGGTAGCACGTTCATCTTTATCACCGAAATTCTTCCCATCAATGACAGATTCAGTCTATTCCATGTTTCCAAATCTCTCTTAATCAAATTCCAAACCCTAATATAATTATCCTCAAAGAGATTCAAGTTCGTAAGAGATAAATTAATTCCCAAATATTTAACTTTTTTCACAACTGAGAGAGCAGACAATTTTTCAAATTCTTCCTATCTTTCTTAGTTACATTTTTCAATAAAACCTTTATCTTATTCTTATTCAGTTTGAAGCCAGCTAAATTACCAAATTCTTCGATTGCCTTCATCACCTCAATAATACTTTCTTTAGGATTCTCTAATGTCAAAACCAAGTCATCAGCAAATGCTTTTAGTTTATATTCCTTATCCCCCACACTTATACCTTTAAATGTCCCCATATCTCTCAGTTTAACTAACAATACTTCCAATACTGTAATAAACAACAACGGAGACAATGGGCACCCTTGTCTTGTACCTTTCCCAATCGGGAAACTTTCTGTTATCACATTATTAACCAATAAACTTGCTTTCTGTTCATTATATATTGCATTAACACCATTCCAGAACTTTGTTCCCACTCCCATATATTCCAAATTCTTCTTCATAAATTGCCAGGAAACATTATCAAAAGCTTTTTCAGCATCAATAAATATCAGAGCAGCTTGTTTCTCCTTCCTGACTTCTAGATATTCTATTATATCAATTATATTTCTCATGTTATCTTTCATCTGTCTGCCAGGAAGAAACCCCGCTTGATCTTTATGTAATAATTCATTTAGCACCCTTTTTAATCTATTGGCTAAAACATCGGCAAATAATTTATAATCTCCATTCAAAAGGGAAATAGGCCTATAGTTTTTGACATCCGTCGCATCCGAGTTCTCCTTTGGAATCAATGTTATATATGCCTCCTTCCAGGTATTAGGTATAACTCCTTTTTCTAACACTTCATTCATCACCTCGACCATTATTGGTAACATTTCTTCTGACAGTTTTTTATAATATTTTGCAGTCAGGCCATCTGGACCTGGTGATTTTCCTAATTTCGCCCTCTCTATTGCACTTTGTACTTCATGTGGGGTGATTTTCTCACTCAATATCGACAATTGGCTTGTTGAAATTTTCCCCAATCCATTTTCTCTTAAATATCTATCAATCTGTTCCGGATCCTCTTTTTCTTCATATATAAATCGCTATAGAAATTCAAACACCTTTATAATTTCTCTTGGGTCTTCCACTAATTTCTTATCTATTACTAATTTGTTCACCACCTTTTGTTTTTGCTTCCATTTAAGTTGCCAGGCCAACAGTTTCCCTACTTTATTTGCCGATTCAAAGTTTCTTTGTCTCATCATCTTAACCTTCCATTCAATTTCTTGATTGATAACCATTGACAACTGGGTTTGGAGCATCTTTAATTTTTGAATCCATTTCTGTTCCTTTGGTTTTTCCACCAATTTTCCCTCTGTCTCCACCATTTCTTTTAGGATCTCATATTTCTTTTTTTTTTCTTTCTGTTTCTTCTGATATGAATTTCTTTGAATAAAGAGACCTCGCATGACAGCTTTACTCGCATCCCATACAGAGTTTATTGGTGTTTCTCTTCTCCAATTATTTTCCAAATAGTCTCTAAAAGTTTTTTTCGCTATTTGCAAAGTCTCTGTCTCATCCAATAAGCTTTCATTCAATCTCCAGCGGTATAATCCTTGCAGTTTTGTTTTAACTTCCATCACAATTGCATTATGATCTGAGATCGTTTTAGGTAGAATTTCCACTTTCGTCACTCTGTGTGAAGTGTCGTTAGGAACAAATATGTAATCGATTCTTCCCCAACTCCGGTTTGGTTCAGAAAAAAAGGTAAACTGTTTCTCCATTGGGTGTCTCAATCTCCAAATGTCCGTCCATCCAAAATTTTCGACTAAGTCAAAAAGGATTTTGGTAATTTCCCTTCTGAGCCTTTCTTTTTCTGGGATCTATCCAAATCCGCATCATTACTCCATTACAATCTCCCATCAAGAAGAGTTTTTCGTCCATATAATCTAGCAGTCTTTGTTCTAAATCTCTGTAAAATTCTGATTTCCTTTCATTTGGCGCATAAATTCCCTACGATGAAAATTTTTTCAGATTGCCAAGTAATTTGCACCATCAAAAATCTTCCCTCTTCATCTTTCATTATCAACTTAGGTTCTAGTTTGTGTTTTGCATATATCACAACTCCTCTTTTCTTCAATTTATCAGATGATACAAATTCTTGTCCCAAAATTTTGTTTTTTAGAATCTTCATGTGTTTCATTGCAACATGTGTTTCTTGCAGACAGATAAGGTCTAAGTTTTCTTTCTTCAATAAATGTGTGATCCTGTTTCTCTTGGTCTTTTCATTCAGACCATTAACATTCCATGTTAATACTCTCAGCACCATTGCAAATTTCAGATTAAATATATTTTTATCAATCTCTATTCAGATATTGGCCATAGCTAAGTCAGCTTTGCCTTCCTCTTCATCCGAGAGATCTAACTCCTCTTCTTCTCCCTCTTCCTCTTCTTCGCCCTCACCTCTTCTTAGACCTTGGTCCACCTTCTCCTCAGGCAGTCTATCCCCCCTTCAATGGCTTCCTGTACCCAAGTTCTTCTCCATATTTTCTTATAAATTTACCTATCTCCGACTCAGATGTTATTTTAAACCTCTTCGTTTTGTAGATAAAGGATAGACCTTCCGGAAACTCCCAGCGGAATCTCAGACTGTTTCTTCTCAATGTTTCTGCCAGAGGTTTATAACTTCCTCTTCTTCTCAAAAAATAAAGAGGGATCTCCTTATATATCAGGATCTGTTGTCCTTCAATCACAAATCTGTTGTCATAACTATGTTTCAGAATTCTATCTCTCACGTCCATAGATGTCATTGACACAATAACATCCCCTGGTGTCTTCTTCGCTCTCAATTTCTTTGCTCTAACTGTTATCCTAAACACTTGGGAGATTGCACCAGCTACTTCTTCTTCTTGCCACCCAAGCCACTTCGCAAGTTCAGTTATTACTTTGGACTTAATATCTTCTCCTTCCTCCCATGGTATCAAGCGAAAACGAAGATTCTGTTGCCGTTGCCTCATTTCAAGAAAAGCCAGATCCTCAGCCAATTTCGTTTGTGTCATCTTTAATTCTGTCACACCTGCTTTATTCCTCTCTGTTTCTTCTCTACATTGTTTAACCTCTGTCTGCACTTTCTTCACTTTGTTTTCCATGCTCTTTGTTTTCACCGTTAAATCCTTCACTTGAGCTGATAGTTCTCCAACTGCCTCTTTAATTTGTTTCTGCATATCTTCCTTTAGTTCTGATAATTTCCTGACCATACTTTCTTCACTTTTTTCAAATTCTCTCCTTATATGTATCATTAATCCTTCCCATTCTTTGCCCTCCTCTCTGGAATCCCTCCTCTGTGTTAGAGGTGTCATCTTTTTTTTCTCTGCCATCTTAATTAATTAGCTTCTATTCCAATGGAGCACAATTTTCATAAATTTAATCACAAATTGACATTAATTCAAATTGATTCAATCAGTAAATAATAATAAACTTCAACCAGTCAAATTTAACCAATTAATACTCCAATAGTTAATAATCACCTATTTACCATCAATAATACTCAATTTACTTAATCTGACTTCCTTTTGTCCTTTCTGGCTTTAAATTACCCACATATCAAATTAATAACTATATATCAAATTTTGTGAGTTTTTCTACATAAACAAGCATTTTCCCACCCCAAACAGCGTTCAAATTAAATTTTACATGCAATAATTTTCAAAATCCACTAGATGGCGCTCCAGCATAAAAATGAATTTCTTAGGCAGTGTCAGACACATTAATTTTTATAATCAACCAGATGCCACCAGATGGCACTCCAACCTAGGAGATGAACTTCCTAGTCACTTTCACAGCTGCAACATGATGTTGTTTTGGCTACAGCGCGACCTTCCAGCTTCAAAAAAACAACAGATAATGACTTAATTTCAATTCCGCAGCAGCCAGATACCCAAGGAGGGATCCAAAAGCCCTTAATAATTAAAAATTAGGGAAAGAATTAAAAAGAAAAAGAAAAAGTGCCTTCAGCTGTCTTCCAAGAGCCTAGTTCCACACAGATAGGAAAAAATGAAGAAAATAAAGACCCCTATTCACGGAAGCCTCTGAAGGTAAAATTCTCTGAAGGTAAAGTTCTTACTAGTTCAAAAATCAAATGGCAGTATCTCCAAAGTTACTCCAAAGTTACTCACAAAAACACCCCCAAAAGTGTGAAACAGAGTGTGAAACAGAGCACTGAGAGATCCAAATTGACGAAGATAACACCCTCCCCCAAGAAAAGAGGGGGGTAACTCAAAACGCCAGCTCTAATGAGGGTCTTTTGGGATATAAAACCAAACAGATTTTCTTCTTTGTCTATCTCCCAGATTCTTCTTAGATATTTAATCCTTTCAGAAAAGGAAAAAGAAGGGGGGGTTGCTCCAAAAGTCAGTTCTCCAAAGTCTTTGGAAATGTAAAAATCAAGTAATATAAGCTCCACAGGGGGAAGTAACTCCAAGCACCGCTGTCCTTTGAAATGTATTCGAAAAAAAAACTGCCCCCTCCACCCCCCCTTGCGTTCTTCTTTGCTCACTCAGTCCTATTCGCAAAAAAAAGGGGGGGGGTGACTACAAACACCAGCTCTGAATTGCAGATTCCGGTCAAGACTCCCCAAGTCCCGTATTTCTCACCACTTCAATGTAGATAATAATAGTTCAAACTCACTTCGTAAATGAAGGGGTATCTCTCAACCCTCACCGCACGGCTCAGCTTGAATCACGAAGGAGAGTTATGGCTTAATTTCCACCACACTCCAAACAGATTCCGATATAATCAGGTCAGTTCTCGTTTCTTCGGGTATAATCCTTTCTTCAAGTTAGCCGTTTAACAGCCTCCACTGATCTTCCTCCTCCGATAGAAACGAATAGAGTCCTTGGAGGTTAATGGCTTCCTGCTAAGACATCGAGACTTCGCAACACAGGGGTAGCGGTCGCAAGAGCGCTCGCGGCTCGATCCTTCTCCCCCTCCGGATCGGGCCGAGAGGAGAGCCGCAAAGAGCGCAGCCGATACCCAACCCCTCAGGGCACCTCCCTGAGGTTATTAGAGTTCGAGGAGTCTTCCCGAAACTCTTTAAACCCCCTGTGTGCTCTGGGGACCCACGGAGGGATTCCCCTAGCGTCTTATGCAGTCGGCCATTAAACCGGAAGCCCCGAGACTTTATACAATTCTGAGTAGAAAGATAAGGAGGGCAACCAATAGGATTAACTCCCAAGAAGGTATGAACTAGATTGGAGGGTCTGTCATATTTTTCTCAAGTTGGCCAGTATCCTATTGTTAGTGCCAGCTACAGAAGACCTACCGAGTTAATAGGATGCACACAGATGTTGACATTATTTAATGGAATCAACAAGTGCACTCTCTATTATACTGACTGTTGAAATGAAAGAGACAAGGTAGTGATAACTAATTTCAATCATAGGATTAAGGTATGGTTATCTTAATCTAGATCTAACCCACTGAGCGAGTTAACTTGGCTTATTTTATGAGGACCGGACAAGAAACATCACAATTTGACTCAGAGCTAGAGCTTGTCAACTCATAAGGGACAAAATCATTGACAAATCATAAAGGAAAGGCTCCAGGACTGGGGTAGTTTGATTTGCATTGTTTTTCCACTGATTACGTGATGTCAAAGTCACTGTGAACCATCTCAGAGTTTTTACCCCCAATCTGTAGTTTTTACTTCCACTGTGGGGGCTTCTACTTTTTTGGAACAGAAAAACCTTCTCAGCAGTTTGGGTGGTGTGATCCCTGGAGCTGACATGGAGAGGTTTGGAGTCATTGTATCTGAGGCCATTCTAGTCAGGGCTACAGCAGAGGCGGGAAAGACAGAACAATGAGGAAAGTTTCATTTGAATCCTCTTCCCCTCTCACCTGGTGACTTGCTCCACTTTCAACTTACTTGCATTGGAAAAACAAATTAGATATGACCTTCTGTTTTGTTTTTGAAATCTAGAGACATGATAGATTCTAAAGAGGGGAGTAAGCCTGCAGCACTTTAGCCAGCTACCCTCAGGGTTTGTATGCTAGGCACCATTAAAATTTGCTCATTAAAAGAGCCTCATGGTACATTGGCTAATCTGCTGTACCAAAGCCAAACTCTGCTCACAACCCAGGTGGCTGGCACAAGTTTGACTTGGCCTTTTATCTTTCTGAGGCTGGTAAAATGACTGCCCAGCTTACTGAGGTTGAGGTGGGGGGGGATATGCAGTCTGCATAATTAACTTGGAAACCACATGGACAGTGCCCTAAGTGCTTGGCTTTTATTTTTATTTTTTTCATTTACCTAATTTTTTTAAAAAACCGACTGACTGAATTGATTTGTGCCCTGAATTGAATTGCTTGGTGCTCTGGCACAAGTTGATTTGTGAGCTTGCTATGGAACCAAATCTAGCCATTCTGCTTTTAATTGATCTCATAAAAATAAATTAAAATGAGGCTGATTTGTTTAATTAGTTGTGTTTTGTTTAAATGTGGTACACAGCCATATTTAGAAGTAAAGTTCATGGTATTCAGTTGAACATACAGTATTTCTGAGTAAATATGCATAGGATTTGTGTGTACAGAACAATTTGTCTATACAGTAGATATGGGCATGAAATAATTTTTTTGTTTCATTTTTCATTTTTCATCTTGTTTCCTAACAAAACAAAAATGAAGTGTCTTTAAAATTTTTCATTTTTAAAAAATGTTTATTGTTTATTTTGGCAAATGCTGATCTCAGTGCTTGTCAAAAGAAATAATAAGAATAAGTGCAGATCAGCTGATCGGTGAGTGAAAAAATGCTCCAATCAGTGGCAGGGCCCCGCGCGCCAGCTGATCAGCGCTTGGACAAAAAGTGCTGATCACTGGTAGGACCCCACACACCAGCTGATCAGCGATTGAAAAAAAAGTGCCAATCGCTGGCAGGGCCCCACGCACCATCTCATTGATACTTGGAAAAAAGCACAGATCAGCCAGCAAGGCCACAACTAGTTGTCAAACAATAAAAATAAATAAATAACAGAAAATGAAACAGAAAAATTGAAACAAAAAATAGAAACAAAACACCATTTTTGTGCTCTGTGCCCATCTATATTGATGTTTCTGCCAACTCAGCAATATATCAGTTTTATTTAATTCACTGTGAACATTCATTGCTGCTGCTGCTATTCCTTACTTCTTGCTTTTCCTTGTCCTCCCTGTTTGAATAAAACATGAACTATAACTGAGGTCATAACATTTTTAATCCCAATCATACTGTCCTGATACCAACATAGTCAGATTTCAGAAACTAACCAGGATGAGAACTATTTAGTACTTGGATTGGAGATCACCAGTTAATAGTAAGGATCTTCCCATAGGACATTTTAAAATCCTATTTTATCAAGTTTTACTGAGCTTTTTGCCTTTTAAATGTCTTAACTACATTTGGACTCACCTTTCGACTCTGCTGCAACTTGTAAGGTCTCTTAATCAACTTGCCACAGGACTAAAAACTATCATAATGGGGAGGAAGAAGTTCAGAGTTCCCTCAGTCTCTCCCATTAAAGCTGCCAAACAGCTGCATTTGGACAAAATGATTTCACGGACTGTCACCAAAACTGTAGGTGAACTGGTTAAAGAAGCCTCTTTTAATACATGCTCAGTAGAAATGGGCATGAAATGAATTTTTTATTCAATGTGTTATTTATTATTCATTTTCTTAGGTAATGAAATGAATAACGAACATCCCCTCAAATGAAAATGAAATGAAATGAAACAATGTTTTTTGTTTTGTTCATTTCATTTTTTGTTCCCCGTTGCTGCTGCGACCAGCCCCAGGAGAGGGGGCTTGGCAGTGCTGATCAGCTGTAGTGTGGCCCCTATGGTTAAAAAAAATGCCCTCATCAGCCATGCTACAGCTAATCGGCACTGGGGGGAAATAAAAATTAAGAATTAATTTCAATAAAGCACCAACCAGCCCGCAGGCCAGCTAGTTGGCGCTGGGGGGAAATAAATATTTAAAAATATTTTTTAAAAGCACTTACCTGCTCACAGGCCAGCTAGGGAAATAAATAAATAAATTAAAACTGACCAGCCCACAGGAGAGATGGTCGGTGCTGGGGTGGGGAAATAAAAATAAAAAAGAAGAAAAATGAAGAACAAAACATTTTTTTTAAAAAATCATTCGTTCCTAATGAAACAAAACAAGAAGAAACAAAATGAAAAATGAAACAAAATGCCATTTTGGCGTTTCATGCCCATCTCTAATTCTCAGTCCTGGAGACCATTCAGACCCAGTCTCCCCAGATAACATAGAAAGAAAGACTGCTTCACAGAATTTGCATCAGCTGAAAACTTTGGAAGTGCTCACAACAGCTCCTATCTTTGAGCGATAAATCTTACTCCCCTGCCAGAGAATCATTGGGAATGAGTGAAATGGCCAAAGGAGATGCTCAAACTTTCCCGATGTTGGAATCAACTTAATGGGGAGCACTGCATAACAACTGGAAAAACAATCTCAGCCATTTGTGGGAAGTTGCAATATATTGCCGACCAGCTTGACTTTTTACATACGTCACTAAATAGAAAAGAAGAGGAACCTCAAGCTTCCAATATGCATTCCCCATATCCGATCCAAGAAAAGGAAGAATCAACCCAAAGGGAGTGTGTTAAAGAAGTTGTCAACTCGATCTCCAAAAATAGACCAGTCACTGCATCTACTTCTTGTCATCTCTTAGCAACTCAAATCATTTTAGAGGATGCAAACACCCATATAAATAAAGGGAAATGGGATAACAGACTGAAAGTTCTTATTTCCCTCAGTAAGTAGCTGAGAACTGAGATTAACCAAATTGATTTAAAGTCTATCAAAAGCTTACCACGTATTCACTCCAAAGTTAGGTTGAAGTTGGAGTTCCATAAGCCAACAATCCCTCTCATACTTTTTAGGATGAGAGGTTTTTTTAAAGCACCTTCTCAATAGCCACTAAAATAGTTTTTTCCAACCTGAATTCTGGTGACATTCTGATTCACCAAGTACATTCCACACTACTTTCTCCCACCATTTTCTCCCAGTTGAAAAATCCAACTATAACTTGAAGGGCAAGTCAAGTTGGTGGACCTCCTAAACAAATTGCTTTAGTTAAAGGGGCTGAGACTGAGTTTCCTCAGCTGGCAACTATGCAAGAATTTGTGGAAGTGGATGACTCAACCTTGCCTAAAAGTAACTCCCTGGAGAGACTGCAGAATCTGACAAAACCTCTTGAACAATCCCTGGCTAATTTCATGGGTGCTGTTATTACCATGGTTCTCAGCTCAAAGATAAAACCTCCTAGAGAGAAAACCCATGATCCTACTGGAACTTGGGACAAGGCACCTGGCTATAATGTCGCACCTAAAAATACATCTACAAGGAGCACAATAACAGTGATTTGATGATCAACAATGAAGGAAAATCAGAAGCACCAGACGTCAACCTTGTAATGCAACTTGACATTGAAGATGATGAATTGATGGAAGAAGCCAAAGTCACCTTCAAAAATTAGTCAAGGGATGAACAATTGAGGATAATAACCAGTTTAGAAAAGGTGAGAACAGACCTAATCAGCAGCTTAAACAAACCTTTCCCATCCTCAACTTCTTTCCCTGTGGAAGCCAAAAATGCGCCAACTGATTCCAGCCCACTGACAGACTTTATAGATCTTCCCCTCCTGCCCAATCCATCTGTATCACTCCAACTGATCCCTGGCTCAAATCAGCCTTTGACTCAAGCTCTTGTTCACCATTGCCCTATCCTGGAATGCATGGGTACTGAACTAGTGGGTGATGTAGATCTCTCAGATGCATTACCCTTACATCCCTCATAACTGGAGAGCATTTTCCCTTGCCAGATGTAATGTTTATGCCTTCTGCCCTGTTGTGGGGCAGATTCAGGGGAATACCTCTTAATGCAAGACATTGCTCATGTGAGCAGGGTGCTCTGGAAACCCTAGTGCACATGGTTTTGCATTGCCCACTCCATCATGATTTTCATTCAAAGCAGCTTGCTCCCATTTTACAAGCCCTGGAGGGGAAAATCAGACCTAGACAAAATTCGTTTTATGCTAACAGTAGAATGGACAGCATTTATTGAATCAATGGTGGACTTTCTCAGCGCAATTGTGAGGGAAAATAGCTCTGTATTTCACTAAAGGTTCTTCTTCTTCTTCTTCATAGGACTAACAAGGTATCTTGCCTAGAACCCTGAGTTAGTGCCATTTGGAGCTGATAATTAGGCTAGATGAATTATTATTCTCTCATTGTGTAAGTCAGCTTTCTCTCTGAAATATGTGTTAAAGAAAGTGTCTGACTTTGTTTTGTTTTGTTTTTTGCATGAATGTTTTTCAGCTTTTTATTTTATTATATATAAATCAAAATAAGATATGCACAAAACAAACACTCATCATAACAAACCCCATGAAACCTCTTACTCAGGACTTAATCCATGCTTAACATCCTTAAAATACCAATCTTCCCATTTTTCTCTGGAAATACTTTGAGTCTTTTCCCAGTGTGTACACTTTTCCTTTTTGAAATATATGTTCCAACAATTTATCTCCTATTAAATTAAAATCATTACTTTTTCCCAGTTCCTTCTTAATTTCACAAGTTAGTTTATCATTGATATATTTATCATGAGAACATAAAAAGCCATGCTGGATCAGGCCAAAGGCCCATCTAGTCCAGCCTCCTGTATCTCACAGTAGCCCTGCCAAATGTGTCTGGGAGCGGATGAGACTAGATATCTGTGTCCTGAAACCACTCCCCTGCATCTGGCCCTCTAAGTACCCTGTTTTTAAACCTGGAGATTACACATCTCCATCATGGTTTGTAACCTGTGATGTAGTCTTGGAATCTGTCTAATCCCCTTTTGAAGGCATCCAGGCCAGATGCCATCACCACATCCTGTGACAGTAAGTTCCACAGACTAACAACATGCTGGGTAAAAAAAAAATGTCTGTTCTCACTCTCCCAACCCTCAATTTGAGTGGATGTCCCCTAGTTCTGGTATTTTCTGAGACGGACAAGAGCGTTCCTCTCTCCACTTTATTCAGGTGTTGCATTATTTTGTATGTCTCACTCATATTCCTACTCAGGAGTCTTTTGCTAAAGAGCCCCAAATGTTTTAGCCTTTCCTCATAAGGGAGGTCTCCCAGCCAAGTTATCATTTTAGTCACCCTCTTCTGCAACTTTTCCAGTTCCACTATGTCTTTTTTTGAGATGCGGTGACCAGAATTGTACACAATACTCCAGGTGCGGCCTTAATATCGTTTTGTATAATGGCATTATAATGTTGGTTGTTTTATTTTCAATCCCCATTTTGATAATCCCTAGCATGGAATTGGCCTTCTTCACCACTGCCACACATTGGGTAGACACCTTCCTTGAACTGTCCACCAGCACACCAAGATGTCTTTCCTGATCCATCACAGATAGCTCAGAGCCCATGAGTTGATAGATAAGGTTTTGATTTTTTGCCCCAATATGCATTACTTTCCATTTTCCTACATTGAAACACATTTGCCATTTTGCAGCCATTTCCCCAGTTTGGTGAGATCCTTCTGGAGCAATTCACAATCTTGTCTGTTTTTTACCACACTGAAAAGTTTTGTGTCATCCCCAAACTTGGCCACCTCACTGCTTATCCCTGTCTCCAGGTCATTTATGAACAGATTGAAAAGCGCCGGTTCCAGGACAGATCTCTGGGGCACACTGCTTTTCACCTCTTTTTATTGTGAAAATGTCCCATCGACACCTACTCTTTGTTTCCTGAATCTCAACCAGTTCTCAATCCATAAGAGGACCTGCCCTCTTATCCCCTGACTGTGCAATTTTCTCAGCAGCTTTTGGTGAGGGGCTGTGTCAAAAGCCTTCTGAAAATCAAGATAAATAATATCCACCAGTTCACCCAAATCCACATGATCTTTTCAAAGAATTCTAAAAGGTTTGTGAGGCAAGACTGACCCTTACAGAAGCCATGCTGATTTCTCCTCAGCAAGGTTTGTTCTTCTATGTGTTTTAAGATTTTCTCTTGGATGAGGTTTTCCACCATCTTCCCTGGGACAGACGTAAGGCTAACCAGCCTGTAGTTTCCTGGGTCACCCCATCCTTTATTTTTAAAAATTGGTGTGACATCCACAGAATATTTCATTGACATATTCTGTAACTCCCCATACCAGTGATGGCAAACCTTTTATAGACTACATGCCCAAACAGCTATTCAAAACCCACTAATTTTTCACAACGTGCCAATACAGCAATTTAACCTGAATACAGGTGGCTATGAAGGGGTGATGTTGGGTGCCCACAGAGAGGGTTTCAAGTGCCACCTTTGGCACCCATGCCCTAGGTTCACCAACACTAGCCTATACTTTTTCTTCAATGTAATATGATTGTTGGATTTCCATTTTTTGTGAAAAATTATCATTGCCTTGCCACCATTACTATTATTAAATGATTCCACTTTTCCTTTCTTCAATTGCCTATTTTGCACTTTGCGGCCCGGATCTTGGCCCGCCCCCGGAGGCTCCAGGACCCTCAGCGGTTCGGTGAGCTCTTTGGGGGACTACCTGGTGGTTTGGCTGACGTTCCGGCCGAGGGTGTGGCGAATCTTTGGCATGAAACAGCTGTCCACACCATTGACCGGATCGCCCCCAAGTGCCTCCTCCGCTGCCGAGCCCGGCCCTCCCCATGGTTCACGGGGGAGCTTAGGGCAATGAAGCAGGTTAGGAGGAGGCTGGAACGCAGCTGGAGGAAATCCCGCACGGCGTTGAGTAAGGCTGCCGTTGATGCCCAGTCTAGTCGCTATATCATCGCGATAAGGGAGGCTAGAACATCTTTCACCTCCCTGAGAATTGCTGAGGCCTTGAACCGCCAGGCGGAGCTCTTCCGGATGGTTCGGGACCTCAGCAATCCTAGTCTGGCCAGGCCTCCTCCTACTGAGTTCAGTAGTGAGCAATTCACAGCCTTTTTTCGAACTAAGATTGAGGCCATCCGTGCTGGTTTTGACTCCGGTTGCAGTGGTCCTGCCCCGCCATCTCCAGTTGCTGGTCCGCCTTCGTCGCCTCGGTTGGATGCGCTTGGGCCTGTTTCTGCTGTCGAGATCTCCAAGGCTATGGTGCATTGCCGGCCTGCCTCCACTCCTTTCGACCCTTGCCCTGCCTGGCTAATTAGAGCTGCCAGAGGGACTATGGCCGAATGGGCTTCTGCCATCGCCACCGCCTCGTTCAGCGAGGGGGGTTTTCCCTCTCATCTGAAGGAGACGGTGGTAAAGCCCATCTTGAAAAAACCTGGCCTGGCGGTGGATGATCTGACAAACTATCGTCCTATCGCCAATGTCCCGTTTATGGGCAAGGTGATCGAGAGGGTGGCGGCGGTCCGGCTGCAGTGCCTCGATCCTTGCCAGTCCGGGTTCAGGCCCCGCCGGGGTACCGAAACAGCTTTGGTCGCCCTGCAAGATGACCTTCTCAGGGCGGCCGACAGGGGTTGCTCTTCCCTGTTGGTCCTCCTGGATCTGTCAGCGGCCTTTGATACCGTCGACCACGGTATCCTGTTGGACCGACTCTCTGAGGTCGGAATCGGAGGCACTGCTTGCAGTTGGCTCCGTTCCTTCCTGGAGGGCCGGCCACAGTACGTGCAGCATGGGGGGGAGTTATCGGCCCCTTGGATCCTCCCGTGTGAGGTTCCACAGGGGTCGTCTCTGTCCCCCATGCTGTTTAACATCTACGTAAGGCCGTTGGCGGGGGTCATCAGGAGTTTTGGAGTCTGCTGTCATTAGTACGCTGATGACACGCAGCTCTATCTCTCCTTTAACACCTCTGTTGTGGAAGCTGTGGAAGTTCTCGACGGGTGCCTGGAGGCCGTACTGGCTTGGACCGGGGCGAACAGGCTTAAGCTCAACCCCGAGAAGACGGAGGTTATGTTCTTCGGGAGCTCGCCGTCGGGGTACTGTCTGGGGGGAGTCTCCCTCCAGCTCGCGGAGAGGGTGCGGAATCTGGGTGTGTTCCTGGACCCGGCGCTTGCCATGGAGCACCAGGTGGCGTCGGTGACCAGGTCCGCCTATTTCCATCTCCGTCGGATCGCCCAGATCCGCCCATACCTCGACGCGAGCTCCTTGAGAGCAGTGGTCCAAGCTCTGGTGATCTCGAGCCTGGACTACTGTAACACACTCTACATGGGGTTGCCCTTGAATCTTCTCCGGCGCTTGCAGTGGGTCCAGAACGCGGCGGCCAGGCTGGTGGTTGGTGTGCGTCGTTACGACCACATCACCCCAGTCCTGGCCCGCTTGCACTGGTTGCCCGTTGCGGCCCGGATCAGATTCAAGGTCCTGGTTTTAGTTTATAAAACCCTCCATGGCTTGGGACCGGACTACCTGGCAGAGCGTATCGCTCAGCGGTCAACTTCGGCCCGTCCCGTTCGGCAGGCGCGAGCGCACTTGCTTCGGGTTGCCACCCCTCAGGAAGCCCGGAGGAGGAGCACTTGGACCCGGGCTTTCTCTGTGGCGGCCCCCAGCCTCTGGAATTCCATCCCCAGTGAAGTGCGCTCTGCAGAGTCCCTGCTGGCCTTCCGAAAGGCGCTGAAAACCTACCTTTTTCGTGAGGCCTTTGGCGACAGTTGATTTTTTCTTTCTTTCCCGCCATCGTAACTTGCATTTTAGTCGAGGTGTCATGTGGTTTTAACAGTGTTTAGGGAGTTTATAGGTTTGTCTGTGATTATTTATTGTATTTTATTGGCTTTGTAGCCTTTTTTGTTGTAAGCCGCTTAGAGTACCCTGTAGATAAGCGGGATATAAATATAATAAATAAATAAATAATAAATAAATATTTGCCACCATATTCAACTATATCTGTGAAGATTCTCAGTCATCCAGGTTAGGTTATCTGGACGTTGAGTCATGGCGTCTGGACTTCTTTTCTTATGAGATAAAAATGTTTCGCTACTCATCCAAGCAGCTTTGTCCATCTGAAGTAAGTTAATTGCAAGGCTTTCAATTTATAGTTCACCATAGTTTCACATCACCCTGGTCTGAATAGGCTCTTAATTTGCCATCAAATATTTTACTGAACATCCTTATTTCTTTCTCCTCGTATTTAATAACATTCATTCATGTTCCACTTTACCTTTAATACCTGTTATTTCTTCAAATGCCTTTAGATAGTTTTGAGTACTATATATACACATAATACTGGATTTTTAACTATTAATAATGTACTATCTGCAAATAAATTCATTTTATTTATTTTTCACCTTCTATTTCCTTATCATCTTTTTCTATTATTAGCATAAACAAAACTGGAGTTAATGGGCACTCTTGTCCTATTCCTCAGCCTAGGGAAATATTTTCTGTTATATCATTATTCACTAAATTTCTTGGCTTGTTTTGTGAATACATCTCTTTAATTATATTAGTAAATTATTCAATATATCCTAAATGATTAATCCTAAATGATTAATCAATATCTTTAACGTATCCCATTCTACTGTAGCCAATTATAGAAAGAAGCTAAGTATGTGAATATAGAAATCTTATACTGTTGCTGTGTGCAAATTGTACATGAAAAGATGTGATAGATACATATTTCCCAGCTGTTGTGTACAATATTTGGAAGAGAGCTGCCCGAGAAGAAGGGAAGAAAGGACATTAAGCTACTTCTCTGATGTGAATGAAGACTCTCTGTGTTTCTCTTGGAAGTGTTGCAATTGAACTGTGTGTGCATGCATGAGAGAAACAAGTGCAGATGTGAGGAGATGGAAATACTGTATAAAACTACATGAAGAACAGATGAGGGCAGGGAAGCAGCACAAAGTAAAGAAAAGATAAAAGGTGTGGCTTTCAGAAACTGAACCCCATTTACATTCCCACATTCAGAAATAACACATGGAGGAGTTTTCCTGTACTTACTTAGTTAGTTAGTTAGTTAGTTAGTTAGTTAGTTAGTTAGTTAGTTAGTTAGTTAGTTAGGTTAGAGGGGAAAAGAGAAGCGGTTTTGCTATGGAACGAGAAACACATGCAGCTCTTTTCTTTTCCCAAAATTTAATGCAGGGTCAATCTTGGGAGAGAGGCGGGGGGTAAAATCATACATCAATTTTTCACCTTTATTCTGGAATGGCTTTTATTGTAATAATGTAAAAATAAATCCAAATTAAAAATCATAGTAATCATTAAAAATGTCCACCCTTCAGTGCACCCAAGTTAATGTGCACCCAACCCAACAATCTCTGCTATGGCCATATGTTTAAAGAAACAGGTTGCTCTCAGTTTCTTTATCTGCCTTACTTGCCCCTATGGATGTTTTTGCATTCCTATTCCAACCACAGGCCAAGCTGATTTTCAGGAAGTTAATTATATATCACAAAACTAGATGTATAAACACTCCAGGAAAAATGGAAAGAAATCTGAGGCAGAACTGAGAGGATGCCCATTTCTACAGAAGAGAATGCACACACACACACACACACACACACACACACACACACACACACACACACACACACACACACACACACACACACACACACACACACACACACTTTAGTAAAACACTTAGCCACAGGGGGAAGGAATATGCTGTGAAAGATAAATTATGCAGATAAATTTCCATTATGTACACACAGAGAAAAGTACAAAGGACATGTGTTTCCTTAGGGATGCACCTCTGAAAGAAGAAGCTGGCAGAAAAATGAAAATGAAAAAAGAAAAGAAACATGAAACACGAAAGAAAGATCATATCTGCAACCAAACCTGTTTTGGCAGATTGTAGCCAAAGCTGGGACAAGACTGAATGAGCAACACATTGCACCAGAGGCTGTTCCTTTTGATGGAGCTTTGTGTGGCTGTTCCATTTTTCGAGGATACCCTTTCTACTTTGACCCAAGAATGATGAATGCCATACATTGCAGATGAATAGCAGGGCAAAGGGAGGGTAGACAGGGAGATAGGTTTCTTAAGCTGAAGAACCTCTGAAAGGGATCTGCGAGTCTTGGTGGACCACAATTTGAACATGAGTCACCAGTGTGATGCAGCAGCCAGGAAAGCCAATGCGATTCTTGGTTGCATCAACAGAAGCATAGTGTCTAGATCAAGGGAAGTGATAGTGCCACTCTATTCTGCTCTTGTCAGACCCCACCTGGAGTACTTTGTCCAGTTCTGTGCGCCTCAGCTTAAAAAGAATGTTGACAACCTCGAGCGGGTGCAGAGGAGGGCAACCAGGATAGTTGAGGGTCTGGAGGAAATGTCTTATGAGGAATGGCTTAGGGAACTGGGAATGTTTAGCCTCTCTAAAAGAAGGCTGAGGGGGGATATGATAGCTATGTTTAAATATTTAAAAGGATGTCATATTGAAGAGGAAACAGGTTTGATTTCCAAGGCTTAAGAGACTAGGACTCGGGGCAATGGTTTCAAATTACAGGAAAAGAGATTCCATTTGAACATTAGGAAGAACTTCATGACAGTTAGAGCTGTTCAGCAGTGGAATATGCTGCCATGGAGGGTGGTGGAGTCTCCTTCTTTGGAGGTTTTTAAGCAGAGGCTGGATGGCCATCTGTCGGAAATATTGTGATGGGGTTCCTGCATGGCAGGGAGTTGGACTAGATGGCCCTTGAGGTCTCTTCCAACTCTATGATTCTTTGATTTTCTATGATTCTATGATTTCCAAACTGTTTTGCCATCTATGGTTAGGACTCCTTCCTGGCTGGTTCGAACATCTCAGGTCCCACTTTGCTTTAACAGGTTGCCCCAGTTTTCTTGGGCAATTAGTTTTGTTGCAAAGGCATAAGTGGAGCTAGATAATTGCTTGAACTGAGTTCACCATCTTATAAAAAAGACTAAAAGGCCAATGTTTTGCTTGATAAAAATCAAGCAAAAACATCAAAGGCAAAACCCTTAAAGGCCAAAGGAACTTCCAAGCTATACTTTTAGAACAGGTGTGGGATTTATGTATGTATGTATGTATGTATGTATGTATGTATGTATGTATGTATGTATGTATGTATGTATGTATGTATGTATGTATGTATGTATGTATTTATTTTAGAGTATTTTTACCACACCTTTCTCCTTCTAAAAGGACCCAAGGCGATTTACAGTAATGAGGGATAATATACAGTCCAGTACTACAGGAAAAGAGATTCCATTTGAACATTAGAAAGAACTTCATGATGATTAGAGCTGTTTGGGAGTGAAATATGCTGCCACAGAGGGTGGTGGAGTCTCCTTCTTTTGAGGTTTTTAAGCAGAGGCTGGTATGGCCATCTAATACTGTGGTGGGAGTTCCTGCAGGGCAGGGGGTTGGACTGGATGGCCCTTGGGGTGTCTTCCAGCTCTATGATTCCAATGATTCTATGATTCTAACACAACGATTTTAGGAGCAAAAGTATCTGCAATTCAGGGAAATAAGTGAAGACAAATAGACTTTGCAAAGTCTTTCAAGTAAGTTATCCAAGGATTGCAGCATTAGGTTAATATCTGACTATTGGGTCTTAGATATTCTGCTTTCTTTATGAGCTTATGCACTGAGTAGCAGATGGATTATATCAGAAATTTCCATGAGATCCAGATGATAGTCCTCTTGCCTTGCTTTGCACTGTTTGCTTTTCCAAGTTCTTGCACCTTTTTTCTCCCACAAAACCAAGATGTTTTGTTTTGTTCTGTTTTTATTTTTAAATTTGTATTGCTTTTTCAGGGGGTGAAGTTTAACAGTATGCCTTTTCCAAACCATTGGCATTAGAGTGGTAGCCAAAAAGTACAGTAATACCTTGGATAACAAGTGGCTCTGATAATGAATAATTTTCAGGTATAGGGCTGTCTCGGATAATGAATGTTGCCTATGGGCTGCCTTGGATTTTTATAATGCTTTGCAAAAACAAGGATGCATTGCATACAAACTCAAATAGTTTGTGGAGGGATGAAAGGAGTTAGAGCATTTCATTCATGGTGTTTTGGAGCCATTCTGGACATTTTTTGCTGCTGGATTTGGACCTTTCGAACTTGAAAAGGTAGGGAGCTAGCTTTTATTAATCTTTGCACTGCTTTTCTTTGCATTTTCTTTGCATTTTTGGAGGGAACAGGCTGGGGTAGTCTTGCTGCTTTCTTCTGTCCATTTTTGCAGTCTTGTTCTGCAGGCAGGAACAGGTTGGAATTCTCTTGCTGCTTATGTTTTCCTGTTTGCATTTTCCCAATTGCATTTTGGCGGGAACAGGCTGGGGTAGTCTTGCTGCTTCTCTTTGTGTCCTTTTCCCCATTGCACTTTGGCTGGGAACAGGCTGGGGTAGTCTTGCTGCTTTTATTTCTCCCTGTTTGCATTGTACTGCAGGGATGATGTTGTGCGTGTGTGTGTTCCAGCACTGCATGCTTTTAAAGTGCACTTTATAAAGAGGTTTGGAACACAAACACACACACACACACACACACACACACACACACACACACACACACACACACACACACACACACACACACACACACACACACACACACACACACACACACGTTTGTTTGCCTTTTTTCAGACCTTCGGAACGGATTAATTGGTTTCCCATTCATTCCAGTGGGAAACTGTGTTTCGGATAACAAATTGCCTCAGAGAATGAATCAAATTTATTCTCAGAGGTACCACTGTACATAAAAACAGATGTCAACTCTAGTCAACAATAGGTCTGTTGCACATTGGCAAGTAAAAAGTTTGTGTGGTCACATACCCTCAAGCTGCACGTATAGCACTGAAGCACCAAAATCCTGGACAGAACTGGACAGAGAAAAGTTAGGATGAAAATTCTAGCAAATCCTGTGCTTGTCTTCATTAAACAATGAAAAAGGAGACAAAACTAGGCATCATCTGAAAGTTGCTGTTAGTTGTGCTGAAAACCTTGTTTGCTATTCATTGAAAGGCATTGCTTTAAACAGCAGCTGGTGTCAAAAGGAGGGCTAGAAAACCCTTTTAACAACATTTGTTTTTGATAACATTTTATTTCATCAGTAAATGGCTGTTTCTGTGTTTTCCCTTCCTAGTTTATGTTCGTTATTGCAGGCAGTGTTTTTGGATTTAATTGGAACTTTGTTTCTGAAGAGTTATTAAGAAAACTGTTACTGAGAATGCATTCTAAATTCCACCTCCTGCACTATCTAAATTGCATGATAGATTCACTTCAGTAAATTAGGGTTTAATAATGTTGTTTCAGCTTCCATACACATTGGGAAATGCAGTGTGTGGCCTTTGTAGGGTTTGGATTAGTAAAGAGGGAAGTTGAATTGTTTGGACTTGCAGTTCAAAGCTAGAAAAGGACTAGTGTCACCTTTAATACTAACAAGTTTTAATTGGCACAAGCAACCCAGTTCATCACATTTCTAAAGTAGGCGGAAGTTCTTGAGCACTTATGCCAAATAAAAGTTTTTTGTCTTTACATTGTCAAAAGATTGTTGCATTCTGTTTCGCTGCCACAGATTTTCATGGGCACCATTTTCCTCAGGGGAAAAAGTATAAATCAGTTTTATGTTTCTTCTGATGCTTTTTGTTAACTTCATAATTGCAGTTACAGCAACAAGCAAAATATATTTTCCTATTTTAGTGCAATGATCATATTCAGTCAACACTTCCTTTATGTGAAATAAAATGCAGTGAGACTTTGGTACTCATATATTTCTGGTTTTTGTAATGGAATTCTCCTGTAAAAAATGCACACAGACATTAATGTATGGTAAAATGTACGTGAACATTTATAACATTTATAATAGTGAAACTAAAATCCCACTAATGCACTCTTTTGAGGAAATTTGCTTCTAAGAAGAAGTATATTGGTGGCCAGGGGTGCCTTTCTCCAGCTGCGGAAAATATATCAGCTACGCCCCTACCTGGATGAACGGAGCCTCATAACAGTTACGCATGCACTGGTAACATCCCGTATTGATTACTGCAATGCGCTCTACATGGGGCTGCCTTTGAAGACGGTTCGGCGATTGCAACTGGTTCAGAATCGTGCGGCGCGGCTAGTAAGTGGTGGGGCCGCTAGGGATCACATCACGCCGATTCTACGTAGCCTACATTGGTTACCAGTTGCTGCCCGAGCCCAATTCAAAGTGCTTGTTTTGACATATAAAGCCCTAAATGGCTTAGGACCTGGATACCTGAAGGACCGCCTCCTTCCATATGAACCTACCCGGCAATTAAGATCAAGCCAGGGGGCCCTCCTGAAAGAGCCATCCCTCAAGGAGGTGAAAGGGATGGCTTGTAGGAACAGGGCCTTTTCGGCAGCTGCCCCCAAGCTATGGAATGCCCTCCCAAGTGAGATCCGCCTGGCGCCAACACTGATGACATTTCGGCGCCAGGTAAAAACCTTCCTGTTCCAGAAGTTTTTTAATTGATACAATTTAGATTGTGGGTCTTCTGATGGCAATTTTAGTGTGATGTTTTAGTATAAGGTTTTTATTGTTGTTTTAATTATTTATTGTTGTTTGATGTTTTTAACTGTTTTAATTCCTTGATTGTAAGCCGCCCAGAGACCTTTGGGTAGTGGGCGGCATATAAGTTGTAAAAATAAATAAATAAATAAATAAATAAAATTGCATACAAAAAACCATCTTAAAAGACTATGCACAAAAGTGACATATGGATTTTCATCTAATCTTTCAAAGAAAGGTGCAAACTGATGCCAAAAATGGGACCAAATAGACTTTCTATGAGAGAAATACCATGAAACTAGTATTGAGATATTTGTCAGTCCCTACCATTCAAACACTGATGAAAATGAGATATCTTTAGTATCAATTACATAACATCATTGATACATTGATACATTGTTATTTGTGTAACATAGAGTGACAAATTAGGGCTCTAGAGACCTGGATTCAAATCCCCACTCAGCTATGGAAACTCAGTAGCAATGCCAGCCATCTATCAGATATACATTAATTTGGATACCTGCATTGAACAAGGGAGTTGGACTCCCTTAAGTTATTAAGGGGCAATAAACAAACACATGCTGTAAGAATAATTGCCACCATAGGGTTTTTTGTAGGCACAGATGGCTGCAATCTTATGAATAATTACTTGAGAGAGCTTGGGAGACTTACCTCTTAGTAAACACACATAGGGGATAGCAATGTAAAGATAATTCAAGGTGAGGGCAGGGTAACTAGTGGTCCCCCAAGTCTTGTTGAATTGCATTTCCCAGCAATCCTTGCCATCTAAGAGTGGTGGGAGCAACCACATCCATAGGGACACACTTTGGCAACTTGTGTTTTAGATCCTTTGTTCTCAAATTTGGGCTGCACTGCAACTCCCACAGTTCAACACTAACTCTGAAGGCAGGGGCTTTTAGGAGTTGCAGTCCAAGAACATCTGGGGACCCCAAGTTTGGGCATAACTGTTTTAGATAAAAAAATTGTGTTGACACAAATTAAGAGACCCAGCTTACAGGAATGGAATGGACGGTTGCATGGTTCCTGGTTCATTCACTGAATGGAGGTAGTACACAACACAGTGACACCTAGTACTGGAAAACGTATAGCACACAGCATGGTCATCAATTTCACTTTAGGCTGCCTGTTCTACATTTAGGTCCAACTGAGTATCAAGAAAGGCAGCAGAGCTGGACTGGTATTGTTGAACATATCTTCTTGCTGAGAATGATCTTACCATGTTCCTTTTCTTAGTTTTATGAGCATCCAACTTGTGGAACAGTTTTGCAAATGCAGCCATAATGCATTGTGAAGAATGGGCTGGTCAGCATGAAGAATGTGTGACTTGAGGATGTTTCAAAGAAGTCTACATCTTGTCAAGCAGCACTTGGACAGGAGCCTACCTATGCTGTAAATCTCACTGGACCTGACTGTGACTTCAGCTGTCTTCATCACAACTTCTTCAGTTTACATGCTTCCGTCATTAATGTCCTGCAGATAGTGGGGGTCATTCATGGTAAGATAGTTGGCTTTGCAGGTTGCCACAAGCAAGCCTTCCTGTTTCTGCATGAATTGATTCTCAGTCACCTTGTGCTTACCGCCACCATCGTAGGTAACAAGCAAAACAGAAAGATGCCATTTACATAGGATCACCCAGTAAGAATCAGTAACTGAGACACAGGCAGAGGCTTTCATGTCTAGTCTTTACCTGGCAGATATTCTTTATAAATAAATATGCCAGAAGTTATGATTTCTTAAAAAAAAAAAAGGTGTGTGGTCCTTACAGAATGCCAATGCAGGGAAGTGATATGAGTCTGTTGGATTCAGACGACTGTCTTCACTGTGCTCCTGGTCACAACTGAGCCATCCTTTTTTTCTTACAGGCACCCATCCCCCTGCTCCGGCTCCGGTGGGATGTATTGGGCTAAGCTCCTCTCCCACAAGTAAGGATCTGTTAATTGTGCTCTTGCCTTTGAGTCTTTTAAATCAATTTTGTTCCACTCAGATGTGAAGGAAAATACCAATTTGGGGTAAATTCTTCAAATATTTTATGAAATGGGAATTATGAGAGGTGGGTACCACTGTTTCCAGTCTGAAGAGGAAAACGTACCTACCTGTTGTATTGTTATTACAGATGAGGAGCCTCACGAGACAAATATAATTCAGCACTAACATAGCTGAACAAAGAAGAGATTAAATTTGCAACTAGAGATGGGCACAAATCAGAAAAATGGCATTTCATTTGTCGTTTCGAGGGTCTGTTTCGGTTCGTTTCTGTTTTTGCAAATATTTGCAAACAATTCGTTTTCATTTTCGTTTGTTTCATTATCATTAGTTACCATTTATTTCATTTTTTTGCGATTTTAAAAAAAGGATTTTAAGCAATTCACTCATTGCAGTAACGGAAACGAAACACATGACAAAAATTCCGGTGTTTCTGTTCGTTTCGTTTCATTTTAGAGACAAAATTCATTTGTCATTTCATTACGTAATGAAATGAAAAAATGAAAATGGAAACAAAAAATTGTTCGTTTCGTGCCCATCTCTATTTGCAACATTTAGATTTCTAAGCACTAGTCCTCAGCAGAAAAATCCACCAGTTTCAATTTTCTCTACTTTCATTGTAAATCACTTAGTCAACCAGTCTCAATTTCTTTCCAGCCAAGATGTTTTGGAATGCCGATCATTTTTTCGTTATCAAAATGAATTGGGATGAAATATCCTTGTATCACTGGCCCCACTATGGTCTCAATTTGGGTTGAGAAGCATACTCTGAGAACTGGATGGCTTTAAAACCCAGCCATACAAGTACTGTACAACAATAGATACGTAGATTTGTAGCTAACATTAGATTAGTTGTCCAAATTGGGAGAATGGGCTGCAAAATGGCAAATGCGTTTCAATGTAGGAAAATGTAAAGTTATGCACAATGGGGCAAAAAATCAAAATCTTATCTATCAACTCATGGGCTCTGAGCTATCTGTGATGGATAAGGAAAGAGATCTTGGTGTGCTGGTGGATAGCTCAGTGAAGGTGTCTACCCAGTGTGTGGCACTGGTGAAGAAGGCCAATTCCATCCTAGGGATTATCAAAAGGGGGATTGAAAATAAAACAGCCAACATTATAATGCCAGTGTACAAAATGATAGTAAGGCCATATCTGGAGTACTGCGTACACTTCTGGTCAATGTGTCTCAAAAAAGACATGGTGGAAATGGAAACAGTGGAGAAGAGAGCGACTAAAATGATTACTGGCTTGGGGGACCTCCCTTATGAGGAAAGGCTAAAACATTTGGGGCTCTTTAGTCTGGAAAAAAGGCACCTGAGGGGGAAAATATGATTGAGACATACAAAATTATGCAGGGCATGAATAAAGTGAATAGAGGGACACTCTTCTCCTTCTCACAAAATACCAGAACTAGGGGATATCACTCAAATTGAGGGTTGGGAGAGTGAGAACAGATAAAAGAAAACTAGTTTTTTCACCAAGTGCATTGTTAGTCTGTGGAACTCCCTGCCACAGGATGTGGTGATGGCATCTGGCCTGGATGCCTTCAAAAGGGGATTAGACAGATTCCTGGAGGAAAAGTCCATCACAGGTTACAAGCCATGATGGAGATGTGTAATCCCCAGGCTTAAAACCAGGGTACATCAAGGGCCAGATGCAGGGGAGTGGTATCAGGAGACAGATATCTAGTCTCATGCGCTCCCAAACGCATCTGGTGGTGCCACTGTGAGATAGAAGAAACTGGACTAGATGGGCCTTTGGCCTGGTTGAGCATGGTTCTTCTTATGTTCTTATGTTCTAACTGGGATTTTTCCTCATTCCAAACCACCATTCAAGTCACATTCCTACATTGAGCATTCTTATCAGGATACATTCCCAAAGGTTCCTGCTATTATTCATTAAAGACAGAGGAGTGATCAGTCTTGAATGCTATTATCAGTTGTTGCAGATCTGCCACCTACCATATCAGGCAATTACAACAATAAGAGTCAAGCTGGGAAATGCAAATAGATATAGTGTGCTTTGTCTATGGCTCTTGCTTTAATTAAACCAAGTATATCTCTCCCTATTTAACCTTGCAACAGATTCAAGGAAAGTACGTCCCCACACTCTGAATTGTGGAGTTCTTTTGCTTTAACCTTTTAAATCTTGGATTTATGTTTTCGTCATGTAAACAATTCCTAAATATAAAGCAAGTTATCTGGTGGTTATCACAGGATAAATGACAGTGCAAACAAGTCCCCCTAGTTTTACCATGGATTTTAGTGCAGGAGAGGTTACACCCAGCATATTAATTGGAGGTTGGTTTTTCCTCTCAACAAATCTTATTTCTTCAGAGCTTTATAAAAGGAGAAAGGAGATAATAAATCACTTTGTGCAGTTGACACCTAGGACTGTAAAAGGCTGGCAGAAGGGTTTATATATAGCTTCAATGGGTGTGTTTCCTGTGAATAAACTATCAAATGCTTAAAATAAATGGCTTGCCGTATCATTATTCATTCTGGGAATGATTTATAAACCAATTTTGTGTGTGTGGGGGGTTTCTTTGGTTTCATTGGTGTTATAGATTATGGGTCAATTATATATTCTTGCCTACCCCATGTACAGAATCTAGCTCAACACAACTACAAAATGGCTAAGAGTGTAAGTCACACACACATTCGTAGGTCAGGGACAATTTTGTGGATTTTTTCCATTTTGTCATGCTTGGTCACAAATATGTTAATGCAAGGGTGTCCAAACTTTTTGCAAAAAGGGCCAGATTTGGTGAGGTGAAAATGTGTGGTGGCCAACCATTCAGCCACATTTGGGCCGCGGGCTGACTTTGGGCAAGCCTCTAGGACATGCAAGGACGTGGGGAGGATGCTGCAGCAATGAAGCTGGAGGGCAGGTGGCTGGGGGGACGGATGGAAGCAGGAAGGGCAGGCAAACCATCAAACTGTAAGCTGATGTCTCCATCCAGTATGAGGAGAGGTCAGCTGGTGGGGATGCATGACAGGCTGAGCCAGCGGGGAGAAGAGGTTGCAGACCACTCAAAATTTGAAAACGGGCTGCATTTGGCCACCTGGGCCTGACTTTGGATATGCTTTTGTTAATGCAATGGCTTTCTGATCTCCAGTGACTTGAAAATTCCAAACTGAAGTTCCTTCCTCTATGAGCTCAATTTAGCTGGCTGTTGTGTCTCTGAAGTAAGCTATGCGTGAAGTAGAAGAAATTTTGTGTTGGTGGATTTCTTTCCCTGCCAGAACCTTTCATCTGGCTGCCCAAGCCATGCAAAGGAGTTGTAGTTGTTGTCATTATGATTATCATCTTAGAAGTGTGGAGTCGGAAGGGATCCTATGGATCCTGCATGGTGGGAATCAACTTCTCAATCTCCAAAGACAAAAAAATCGAAATCAGTGAGCTATCCAGCAGTTATAGTATCAGGATCATAGAATCATCAAATCGTCATAGGGTTAGAAGGGACCTTGGAGGCCTTCTAGTCCAACCCCCTGCCCAAGGCAGGAGACCTCATGCCATCCTGGACAAATGGCTGCCCAATCGTTTGTTGAAAACCTGCAGCAATGGGACACCCATAACATTGGGATGCAAGCTGTTTCACTTTTTAATTACTCTCACTGTCAGGAAATCTCCCCTTATTTCCAGCCATCAGTTCTTGTCATAGCCTCTGGTGCAACTGAGAATAATTCAACACCTTCTTTCTTCTGGCAAACCTTCAGGTATTGGAAGATTGCTCTCATGTATCCCTTCAGTCTTCTCTTGGTCAGGCTAGTTCTTTTAGTCATTCTCCATATGACTTAGCTACCAGTCCCCTTATCATCTTTGTTGCTCTTCTCTGCACTTTTTCTAGGGCCTCTGTGTCTTGTTTTTATTGTGATGACCTGAACTGAACACTGTAAAGTGGTACCTTGCAAAATGAATTTAATTCATTCTTTGGGTCAATTTGATTTCTCAAAAATCTGTCCTACGAAAACTGGTTTCCAACAGGAATGAATAGGAAACTGATTAATCCATCCCGAATGTCTGAGAAAAGGCAAACAACAAACCTTTTTTTGTTCAGACCTCTTTATAAAGTACATTTTAAAGGCATGCAGAGCCTGAACCTCCCCCCCCCCAAAGCAATGAAAAGCAATGCAAAGATGATTAAAAGGAAGCTCCAAGAAAAAAATCCAGGTCGTTCCCACCAAAAGTGCAATGAAAAACAATGCAGAGATTATCAAAAGCAAGCTCCAGGAGAAACTCCAGGTCATTTTTGCCAAAGGTGCAATGAAAAACAATGCAAAAAAACAAAAGAAAGCAAGGAAACCTCAGCTCCCTCCTTTTCAAGTTCTAATAGTCCAAAAACTGCTGCAAAACAATGTCCAGAATGGCTCCAAAACTTGATGAAAAAACTCTTCTCACCCTTCAACAAACTACAGGGCACAAATCCTGGGTAACTTGTTTCAAGATGCGGAACAGATTTTCATCTTGCAAGGCACCCCATAGGGAATTTTCATCTTGTGAAGCATGCCTGTTCCTGGAAATTTCATTCGTCTTATGAGTTTTTCATCTTACGGGGCACTTGTCTTGCAAGGTACCACTGTATTCTTAATGTGGCCTCACTAGCACAGTATAGAGTGGTATAATCACTTCCTGTGATCTTGATGCTATCCCTCTCTCGATGCAGCCTATGACTGTGTTCCCTTTTTTGGCAGCTGCAGCACACTGCTGCCTCATCTTTAGGCAATCGTCCACTGTTGAGCCATGTACCACCTATCCTGTACCTATGCATCTGGCTTCTCCTGCTGAAGTGCAAGATGTTACTTTTCTCACTGTTGACCTGCATCATGTTGGGCAGGGTCCAAATGTTCAAGTCTGTCAAGATCTTTCTGAACAACATCTTATTGGAATGACTAACAATAATTTTAGATAATGTTGATGACACCAAATTTGCTGGCAGAAAACAACAGCAACAACTTGAAATGACTTCTGATGAGGGTGAAAGAAGAAATTGCAAAAGAGAGATTGCAACTAACACAACACCCATGACTTTAAAAGACATCTATAACTTTAATGCCAGCAATGAAGAAATCAATATTAGAGATGGGCACGAAACAGAAAAATGGCATTTTGGTTTTTCGTTTGTCATTGAGAGGTCTGTTTCGGTTCATTTCCGTTTGTCGGGAAATTTTTTGAAAAAAATCGTTACTGTTTTTTGTTTTTCGTTTGTCATTTCTACCCGCTTTTTGCGCGCTTTTTAAAGCATTTCCGTGCGCAGGCATCCCTCAACGGCCCAGACCAGAGGGAAAACACTAAAAAAAAATGGATGCTGGCAGGGACACAGTATAGACTAGGTATGCAGGGAGGCTGCAAAGGCAGTGGCGGGCGTTGCCCAGGGTGCAAGGCAGCCGCAGAGTGACTGCACTGCAGGGCAAGGGAGGGTACTCACTGAGAGGTATGCAGCACACACGCACACAGGGAGGCAGCAGGACTGAAGCTAGAGGCGCAGCAGAGACAGCAATCCCACCCTAACTCCCACCAGAGACTGCAAGGAGGACGGGGGCTGCCAGAGCTTTTTATGCCCTCTGTGGCTGCCAGACCTGCCCGCCCAGTCTGCAACCTGGGCATGTTATTGGTTGAACATGATCCCACATCACATGGCTTGCCTCCATTTTGTGGCTGGTGGCGACATCCATTTTAAAGGGAAAAGAATAATACATTGCGATGGGAGAAGACTAAAACAAACGTTTTAAGTACCCCAACCCCCCTGGTAGGTTATCAGACAATATAAATAATTATCGCTGCATTTTTATGGATGTCCAGGGCATTTTTTAACATTTAAAACGCTCATTTCATTGCACGTCGCCATTAATGGAAACGAAACATAACGACCACAGTTTTCGCGGTTCTCTTCGTTTCGTTGCATTTTCATCACAATTTTCATTTGTCATTTCATTGCGTAACGGAAATGACAAACGGTAACGGAAATGAAAAAATGTTCATTCCGTGCCCATCTCTAAACAATATTGTTAAAGTTTTTGTACACCTTCATTCAATCATTCATCCAAATTGAGGCTGCAGCCAAGAAACCAGATGAAGACTGAGGTATGGAAGAGCAGCAATGAAGTAACTAGAAAAGACCATTAACTGTAAAGATGTGTTCAATGTAGCCCAAGACCCTTATCATCAATTAGTATTTATGGTGGTGAAAGGGTGGTGAAGAAAACAAGCAAGTAAGAGAAGATAAAATGATTCATTTGAGGAGAGCTTTTGAGATACCATGGACCATTAGGAAGACAAATACTGGTAAATCCTCCAAGGAGGCATATAAATAAATCCTCTAGCACGGTGCCAGTCCCACCACTTTCAGAAGTTGTTTGTTTCTTGTTTTTCCACCATGATGTGAAAGTCTGAAGATTAAATCTTGGGAAAGTTGACCTCAAATAACACCCAAGTGGGGAAATTCCCTGGGGAACAGCAACGATAAGCATTGAACATCTCATATACCATCTTGAAAACCCTCTTATGGTTGACAATAGAGATGGGCACAAAACGAGCAATTTTTCGTTTTCGTTTTCGTTTATTTGTTTCATTACGTAACGAAATGAAAAACGAATTTTGTCTCCAAAATGAAACAAAATGAAACGAAACAACAGAAATTTTGTCGTGCGTTTCGTTTTCTTTGTCGTAAATACATTGAACTGTAATGAATGCTAACGAAACAGCAAATTTTCATTTTCGTTTTCATTTTTTTGTTTCATTACGTAACGAAACGAAAACAATTTTTTTTGCAAAAAATTCACAAAAACAAAAACGAACCAAAACGGACCCCCTAAATGACAAACGACAAATGAAACACCATTTTTTTGAGTCGTGCCCATCTCTAGTTGACATAAGTTGGAAATCGAGATCTCGAGACTGGACTATTGCAACGCGCTCTACATGGGGTTGCCCTTGACTCTCATTCGGCGCCTGCAGCGGGTCCAAAATGCGGCGGCCAGACTGGTGGCGGGTGTGCGTCGGTTTGAACACATCACCCCAGTTCTGGCCCGCCTGCATTGGCTACCCATTGCAGCCTGAATCAGATTCAAGGTCCTGGTTTTGATTTACAAAACCCTCCATGGCCTAGGACCTGGCTACCTGACAGAGCGGATCGACCAGCGGTCAACTTCGGCCCGTCCAACTAGGTCGTCGCGGGCACACATGCTGCGCGTGGCCACGCCCAGGGAGGCTCGGTGAACCTCCACTCGTTCCCGAGCCTTCTCTGTGGCTGGCCCGATGCTTTGGAACCATCTACCAGCAGAAGTGCGCCTAGCAGAGTCCCTGCCTGCCTTCCGGAAGGCCTTGAAAACCCTGCTTTTCCGGGAGGCGTTTGGTTGATTTTCTTTCTCTTTTTTTTTCCTTTCCACCGCCATCGCCATTGCTATATCCTGCATTTGTGTTTTATTTGTTTATTTTATTAGTCTATGCAATTTGTTGCTCTTTTAATAGTTGTAAACCGCCTGGAGTTCCCCACCAGGAAGAAGGGCGGTATATAAGTCCCATAATAAATAATAAATAAATAAATAAATAAATAAATTTAATTGTGTGTGTCCACAACACTCAGATGTTCACCACCTATTTTCTCTGTTTAATGTGTGTATATGTTCATCTTTGAATGAGTGCCCTTTCTCTTTCAAGTGGAGGTGTACTGCTGATTCTGGTCCTGAGCTGTTGCCCCTCCTATGTTGGGCCATCCTCCTGTTTAATGGCTGTTTAGTTTTTCAATGCAGAACTCTACACACTCCTCACTGCATTGGACCGCATATACTATATTGCTCCTTTTTTGTTTTGGTATTGGACTCTTTCGGTGGACAAGTCTCTCCCTTAATGTGTTTGTGGGTTAGAAATAAACAGGGATGTGGTCTTTGCCAAAAATCCTTTAAAGCTTTTCAGACACTCCAGCCATGTAGGGAATGACCCGGTTCTTCCATCGGGTCTGGGTCTCAGGCTGATCCCCTGTTCTTCTGGGTTGGCACACTGTTTTGTTGAAGGTCCACTTTGGATATCCACAGGCCTTAAGTGCTGTCTTCTGGGACCTGTCTTCCTTCTTCTTGGCTTCTGTGGAGGTGGTGATGCTCTCTGCTCTTTGGTTGGTCCCACTGATGACTCTTAGAAAAGGTTTTTGTCTCCACCACTAAGCTTCCTACCTTGGAGAACATGACATCATCCATGCAGCTACAGATGAGTCCCTCCTTTTTCTTTTTGAAACTTGCCATTTTGAAAAAGGTGCACATCCCCTCACAGGAAATTGAGTTGGAGTTTTAAACCTCTTAAGAAAATAGGAGGGAAAACTAGGCATGCTTGTTGCTTTTTTCCAATAGGTCTCTTCCCTCCCTCTCCCTCTCCCCCTCCCTCTGAAGGCTGAGAATTATCCCTCAGAAACTGGTGCAGTGCTTCAAGACATAAATAAATCTCCAGGACTATTGCAGCTAGAACACTCAATTCCTCCTGCTGCTTATAATTCATGAAGGAGCACAATGCAATTTAACATTTTTGTATGCTTTAGTAAGTAATATTATTTCCCAATTTCTGCAGTGAGGCAGAGGCTCAGAGACTGAGACAAATCTCCAAATGCAATGCACTGGATTCCTGAAGCTCTGACCTGATCCACTACGGCAAGGACAATATCCAGTCCCCTCAGTCTCTACTGGTTACAAGATAATGCTCATTTGTTTCTGTATTATCCCTGGAGACATTTGTCTTTCTTTTACATTTGTGTGAATAGAATCTCTCCCTGTATTCTTGTTTCAATATTCGGACTAGGCAAGCAGCTTTATTAGAATTGCTGGCCTGGCTGCTTTAAAAGGACCAAACATGAAGGGGGAATAGCACTATGATGGTTCAGATGCAAGCCTTTGCAGAGGCATGGTGAGCAACTGTCACGAAAACCTCAGGCTCCAAGTGATCATGAGCTTTACTACAGATCCTGTTGCAAATCTGCTTAAAAACCCAACGAAATGTACAGAATCCTGAATTTGGAATATCATCATATCAGTGAACGTTCCTTTCCACTCTATCACCCTTGGCTTATGCAAATGTTGGAACGCAGCCGAGTGGAACCATTCTGTATTCTTAAACAAGTATTCAAAGAGCACCGAGCATCATACACTGAAGAAATGTCTGACATTGTACTTGGATAGATCAAATTGCATAGGTAATGCTCATCATCCTCATCATTGTGATGCATCAGGTCTGTTCTGACTCATGGTGAATTGTTGATCCTTTCCAAAGTTTCTATTGTAGAAGTCATTAATCATTCCTTTTTTCTGGAAGTATTCTGAGGCTATCCATCTTGCCAAAGGCTATACAGGTTGGCTCTATACTAGTGGGACATCCAACTCCTAACCTCCAGCTCCACACCAGATACCTAACTCACACTGAGCTATCTGGCCTGCTAACTGTATGTTAGATCCTCTTTATGAGCTGTGGCTGCGATGATGATATAAAATCCAGCCTGCTGTCCTGCTGTAAAGAAAGAAAGAAAGAAAGAAAGAAAGAAAGAAAGAAAGAAAGAAAGAAAGAAAGAAAGAAAGAAAGAAAGAAAGAAAGAAAGTTTCCGGAGCCACCTTGTCCATGAAAAAGAAGACACTTTTCTTCGGTCTTTCCCACCTAGTCTGGCAATGGCAGTTATGCAGTATTCTGTCCCACTGCAGTATCAGCAAGTAGGCGGGAGAGCAAGTAGCTTGGGAAGAAATATTGCATTTAACAGCATTGGCAGCCTGTGATTATTCAATAAAATTTCTCTCAAATAAAATCCAGCCTTTCAGAAAGGCTTGCTTTTAGGAGCTTCACCCTAAATTATGAGGCATTAAAAGCCAGAACGGTCTTTTCAATGACCCACTGGGGGTGGCGTGGGGTGGGGGAGAAAAGAGATCTTATATAACCTCTTCATTTTAAAAGTACAGCCCACCTCTTTGGCCCCATGTGATCATGCTGAAATGAGATAGTTTCTGGAGCTGTTTTTTCTAGAAGCCATTTCATTTTTATGTTTTGAGCTTAAGGTAGCACTGGTGTCATGATGGCCAAGATAAGACCTCTGGACCTAGGTCAGCAAAGTGAAGGAGGGAAGGAATAAATAAAGCAGGGCTGTCTCAATGTATTTTGAAATAAGAATAGTAAGACAAATTACCATTTAAAGAAACCCCCTCCAAGCAGTACAACCTAATCAGCCTCCACTTTATATGCATATCTATATTGATCTCACTTTGCCACTAAGATGGCCTTTTTGAATACTTTTACTGGGTTTCTAAAACATTGCAGGGGTCTGAAAACCAAACCCTATGAGGAAAGACTAAAACAGGCCTGCACAACAGGTAGACCGTGGGCTACTGGTAGCCCACAAAGGGTTCAAAAGTAGCCCGCTGGCCATCAATAAAAAAGTGAGGAGATAAAATCTCTACCCCTTCCTCCCCCATCCCAAAGACTACCACTGCCACAGCAAAGTTCTGGGTCTGCCAGCCCACTGTCTCAGCCAAGCAGGGCAGTTCAAGGGCCACAGCGCACTGAAATCTGATCCCTCCAAAACTGATTAATTAGTTTTCAATGCATTCCTATGGGAAACTGCTGCTTTAGTTATAAAAGTTTTTACTTATTAGCATGTGCCCAGAACGGATAAAATTTGTAAGCTGAGTTTTTAGTGTAGTAGCCCTTTGGGCCAGAAAAAGTAGACCTCGGCCTGTTCAAAGTTGAATAGCCCTGGAATAAAACAACTGGGCATGTTTGGCTCTAAGAAAGGAAGACTAGGAGATATGATAGCACTCTTTAAATACTTGAAAAGTGGTCCTGCAGAGGAGAGGCAGGCATTGTTCTCACTCCAGAGCTCAGGGCATGTAATAATCGGCTCAAGTTACAGGAAGCCAGATTTTAACCAAATATCAGGAAAAACTTTCTAATTGTTAGGGCAGTATGGCAATGGAGCCAATTATCTCAGAACGTGGTGAGTGCTCCAGCCTCGGAAGAATTCAAAAGCAATTCAGACAACCATCTGGCCGGGGCCGGGGAGGGGGAGTTGCCATAGTCTACAGGAGTTCTATCTCCTTGACCAGGCTTCCTGTCTCCTTGGGAAAAGGTCTAGAGGGCTTGTATTGTGTGTTGGGCTCACGAGACAGATTGGGGATTCTTTTGGTGTACCGCCCACCCTGCTGCGTACCAACAGTCTCCCTGCCTGAGCTGACGGAGGTGGTCTCGGACCTGGTGTTGAGGACCCCCAGACTGTTGGTACTGGGGGACCTCAACATCCATGCTGAGGCTACCTTAATTGGAGCAGCTCAGGACTTCATGGCCGCCATGACAACCATGGGGCTGTCTCAACATGTCACCAGCCCAACACATGAGAAGGGTCATACTCTGGACCTAGTGTTCTCAACGGGACTGGGAGATGGTGGTTTGGATGTGGAGGGGTTGGTTTTGACTCCATTGTCATGGTCAGACCACTTTCTGGTCAAGTTTAGGCTATTGGCTACTCCGACCCTCTGCAAGGGTGGGGGATCCATTAAGATGATCCGCCCTCGGAGACTAATGGATCCAGATGGTTTCCTGAAAGCTCTGGGGGATTATCCGTCTGATATGGTCGGCGCTCCTGTCGAAGCTCAGGTCACCCTATGGAACAGGGAAATGTCCCGGGCGGTTGACACAATCGCACCTAAGTGCCCTCTCCCCTTGCGCAGAGCCCAGACAGCTCCTTGGTATACATCTGAGCTACGGGAAATGAAGCAGGAGGGGAGACGGCTGGAGCGCAAGTGGAGAAAATATCACTGTGAGTCCGACCGAACACGGCTTAGAGCCCATTATCGGGCCTATTCCGTGGCGATACGGTTGGCGAAAAGGCATTATTTCGCAAACCGTTTCCTCAGAGTGCCGTCCAGCAGAGCTGTTTCGGGTGGTCCAGGACCTTCTTCAACCAAGAAATACAGTGGAGGTTCTGGACAACTCATCAGCCTGTTGTGACCAGTTTGCTGCTCACTTTGAGGGGAAAATCGCTCAGATTCGCAGGGAATTGGACTCCACTATTGATGCAGATTCAAGGGATGTATCCAGTGTGCCGTGCTTAGGTCCAGTTTTATTGGATGAGTTTCAATTATTGAGACCTGAGGATGTGGACAGGGTGCTTGGATCTGTCCGTGCTACCACCACACCACTCGACCCTTGCCCTTCCTGGCTAATTGAAAGATCTGCCAAGGGGGTTCGCACCTGGGTCCAGGAGGTTGTTAATGCATCCTTAAGAGAGGGAGTGGTCCCCACCACCTTGAAAGAGGTGGTGATTAGACCACTCTAAAAAACCAAACCTGGACCCAGGGCTGGTGGTTAACTACCGTCCAGTAGCGAACCTCCCTTATTTGGGCAAGGTGTTGGAGCGGGTGGTGGCTGGGCAACTCCAGGCACTGCTGGATGAAACGGATTTTCTGGATCCATTTCAATCTGGTTTCAGGCCGGGTTTTGGTACAGAGACTGCCTTGGTCGCCCTGTATGATGACCTCTGCCGGGAGAGAGACAGGGGGAGTGCAACCCTGTTGATACTCCTGGACCTCTCAGCGGCTTTCGACACCATCGACCATGGTGTCCTTCTGGATAGGCTGGCCAGATTGGGGGTTGGAGGCACTGCCTTGTGGTGGTTCCAATCCTTCCTGGCTGACCGTGTCCAGAAGGTGGTGCTGGGGGACAGTTGCTCTGCCCCGTGGCATTTATGTCATGGGGTTCCTCAGGGCTCTATACTGTCTCCCATGCTGTTCAACATTTACATGGAACCGCTGGGAGAGGTCATCAGGAGGTTTGGGCTGAGGAGTCAGCAATATGCTGACGATACTCAGCTCTACCTCTCGTTCTCCACCAATCCAGGTGAGGCGGTTTCTGTGCTGAACTCGTGTCTGGGCCAGATAATGGACTGGATGAGGGTTAACAAATTGAAACTCAATCCAGACAAGACGGAAGTGCTGTTAATGGGTGCTTTGCCGGAAAGGTTAGAGGGCCATCTTCCTGTCCTGGATGGGGTTGCACTCCCCCTAAGGGACAGGGTCCGCAGCTTGGGGGTGCTCCTGGACCCTGGTCTAACTCTGGAAGCCCAGGTGGACTCGGTGGCCAGGGGTGCCTTCCTTCAGCTGCGGAAAATATACCAGCTTCGCCCTTACCTAGACGAGCAGAGCCTCATGACAGTTACGCATGCACTGGTAACATCCCGTATTGATTACTGCAATGCGCTCTCGTGGGGCTGCCTTTGAAGACGGTCCGGAGATTGCAACTGGTTCAGAATCGTGCGGCGCGGCTGGTAAGTGGTGGAGCCGCCAGGGATCACATCACGCCGATTCTGCGTAACCTGAATTGGTTACCAGTTGCTGTCCGAGCCCAATTCAAAGTGCTTGTTTTGACATATAAAGCCCTAAACGACTTAGGACCTAGATACCTGAAGGACCGCCTCCTTCCATACGAACCTACCCGGCGATTAAGATCGAGTCAGGGGGGGCTTTTGAAAGAGCCATCCCTCAAGGAGGTGAGAGGGATGGCTTGTAGACAAAGGGCCTTCTCGGCAGCTGCTCCCAAGTTATGGAATGCCCTCCCTATTGAGATCCGCCTGGCGCCAACACTGATTACATTTCGGTGTCAGGTAAAAACCTTCCTGTTCCAGAAGGTTTTTAATTGATACAATATAGACTGTGGGTCCGCTGATGACAATTTTAGGATGATGATTTTAAAGAAGGTTTTTATTACTGTTTGATGATTTATTGATATTTTATTTATAACTATTTTAAATTGTTTTAATTCTTTGATTGTAAGCCGCCCAGAGACCTTTGGGTAGTGGGCGGCATATAAGTTGAATAAATAAATAAATAAATAAAAATAAATATCCATTGAATTGTGTTTAGGGATGGGCAGGAAATGGAAAAATAGTGTTTTGTTTCATTTCATTTTTAAATGACTTTTTGTAATAAAAATTGTAATGATATGAAACTGTAACAAAATGATTCATTACTCTATAAAATTGTTCCCCTGGGTCCTAGAGGCACCAAATTTGGTGCCCCTAGGACCCAGGGGAGCCATTTTATAGAGTAACAAAATGGTTCATTTTAAAATTAACAAAAGGCATTTCATTTTGTTTAGCAATGAAACATAGCTTGTTATTATGTTTCATTATGAAAAGATTTGTAAGCTTACAAAATGACAAAACAGTGCTTCATTTTTGTAAGGTGCCCATCCCTATTTGTGTTCCTGTATTGAGCAGGGGAATGGACTGGCCCTTCCAACTTTATGATTCTATGATTAAACACAGGCATGTCTTTGAGTCGAGGAGGATCTTGAAATTGGCTGGGCATTACAGAGCTTGAAAGGATGATGGAGATGCAGACTAGGCCTTAATCATACTGACCAGCTGTTGTAGTGTCAGGATCTCTACTGAAGTCTGTCCCAAAATGGAGATGGCATGCTTATTCCATCTGTGGTTTCTAGAGATGGGCACAAAATGAGAAACAACATGCTGTTTCATCATTTTGTTACCTAACAAATTGTTTCACTGCAGCCAGTTGCCATGACTCATCACTGCCACCTGGCTGTGTGGAGGGGGCAGTGTCTTCCCAGACACAGTAGGGGGCTGAGAGGATGAGAAGTGAAGTCAGTGCTCATATGCTCAGCCCCTGCTGTGTTGGGGAAGCTGGAATCCCGGCTGCCCCAATACAGCAGGGGGGTCCTGGCTCTAACAGCAAGAATCTGCTTTTAAAAGACCTGTGCTCACATTGCAAAACTTTCTTTTGCAAGACATGCACAGATGTTTTAACAGCAGATTCTTGCTGCTCCAACCCCAGGGGGCAGAGGGTGAGGGGGAATCACCCCCTGCTCCCCCCACTGGTGTTGGATCAGCAAGAACCTGCTTTTAAAACAAATTTGCCCGGTGTACAGGGGTGTTTTAAAAGCATATTCTTACTGATCTGACACTAGCTAGGGGGAGTGGGTGAGGGGGGAATCACACCCCTGCCTGCTCCCCCCCCCACTGGTGTCAGATCAGTTCAACACAATGTGTATTCCTGAGATTGCCAGTTTTCCACTCTGGTTCTGCTGCAGCTCATTTGGTGGTGACATCTCTTCCATTTTCCCTGCTTCTCCCTCCACTCCTGTTACCTGCTGCTCACTCCCATTAGGCTCTAGGCTTAGGAACAGTCCATTCGGCAGGCTCCGTCCACCTTCCACCACTGCCATTGGCTCCAGAAGCTGATCATTTCCCCCACCCCTGGCACGGAGGCAGGTTGACGAAAGGTAATTGCTCATCGTCTCCAGAGGCCAGTGAGTGGAGGGTGAGGAGGGAGGGAGGGAGGGAGGGAAGGAGGGAAGGAGCGATAGTGGAATGTTCTTTTCCAGAGCCCCTTCGAGACCTCCCCAGGCTGTCAAGAGCTCCTGTGTTGGGTGCAGGTAGAAGGTAGCTTTCACTAGGCAGTATCCCATGTGAGTGTTTTTTACCTGTCAACAAAAAGCTTCCCTGTCAACCACCGCCACCCAGAACATTTCCGGGAATATAAATGTTACTGGAAGATGGCAGAACAAAGACTGAAAAATGGCAATGTCCTGGCCAAAATGGGACACTTGACAGGTATGGGCTTGATTTCTCCCTTTGGGAGGTTTATGGGGGAACCTTGTGGGCAAAAAGAGGAAGGATGGAAGCCCCCATTTTTATTTGGGATGAGGAGAGGGAAAGAAAGAAGGTAAGAGTCTGAATGAGCTTAAAAGGATCAGGAGGAGGGAGAAAATGAAAAGGTTATAATGGGTGCCAGTTGGATCTACAATTGTTCTTCATTTTAAATATTGTATTCTTTTTCCTGTTTTTTGTGCACTACAACAAAATATGTGCAGTGTTCATAGGAATTTGTTCATGTTTTTTCAAACTATAGTCTGGCCCCTGACAGTGTCTGAGGGATGGTGAACCAGCCCCCTGTTTAAAAAGTTTGAAGACCCCAGCACTAGCCATCATCCGTTGCCATTGCCTATGGTGACTAGGTCTGATGGAAGCTTCAGAACCACAGCATCATGGGGCACACATTTCTCACCTCCATAATAAAGGCTGATAGACACCTCAGTGGGGCATATTCACACACATTTATTTATTATTTCATTTAAGAGTATTTTACCCCACCTTTCTCCTTGGAAAAGGAGCCAAGATGGCTTACAGTAATGAGGGACAATATACAGTCCAGTACAATTAAGACATATTCAAGTTTGAGAACAGGGAATTGAGGGCAATCTTACAGCACTAAAAGACAACATTACATTAAAGCTACAAGAGAACACAAACAGTTAAAGAGAAAGTAAAAATTTCATGTAAGGAATCAATCCCTGGCACCATTGCCAGTGGTGTCAATGGACCAGTTACGTAATTCTGGGGGGAAATGAGGTTTTAAAATGCACTTCCTCAACCTCAAACACCTCCAACCTTCCCTGTAATTTTCTGTCAAACTGAAAGACCTTGAAGGCATAAACTGTTTTACAAATGGATGAAGACCCCACTGTCTGTGCTAGCCTTATTTTAATACCATTCTTAAGATTCAGATTAACAGATTCTCCTTGCTTTTTTCCCTCTTTGCAGAGAAACACAGGGAACAGGTGCCACTTAATTCTATGGTGCAATAAAAATGCATCTTTGTGATTAATATGTGTTAGAACAAGAAATGGCAGGGTAATAAAACCGAAATGGTTTGGCGGAGCCTTCAGGGAAATGCAGCTGAACTCACTCTGCTGTTAGGATAAGGCAACCTTCTCTGTACTGTGGCAATGGAGGGAAGACTTTCTATGCTGGTAGAATGATTAACAAGATGTAGCACCTGTTAGAGAAGGAAGGCAAGAACATTTGCTGAAGCATACCAATGCGGGGGAGAGAAAGGCTATGCCATTATCCTTCAATAGATCCCAAGGTAGCCTTCTATCATACTCCAGCACTACCCCAGGGAAAGTCTTCATTCTTCCCCTTCACCATATGCATATGAAGCTCTCTGATGACAGATACAGATACAAACAAAGAGACACACAGGCGCAGGCACAGGCACAGGCACAGGCACAGGCACAGGCACAGACACACACACACACACACACACACACACACACACACACACTTTTATTAGAGTGGCTAACAAGCAAAACTTTTTGACTTCCATCTGGAGATGGCCATGAGAGGTTTGCGCATGTACAGAGGCAACTATTACAGCCAGTCAAGGTACCTCTTTAGATGGTGGCCATGGGGAATGAGGAAGAGGCTATGGCAGCAAAAATTAGGGAGGCAATGGGTCAGTGGGAAGGGGGCGGGGGCAGTGGGAAGATGATTTAGGTGCCATTTTATAGGGCTAATGAACTGACAAATTGACTTGTGGTTCATTTGGGCCAAGTTCAGAAATTCATGGACTTTGACAAACTATGAACCAAAATGAACTGCCATTTTGCTAGTTCATGCCCAGCTTTACTTCTTTAACTAAAGATGATCAGATTTGGGTTTTTCGCAAATCACAAATGTGTACACCTCCAATGTATGCCTACACATTCAAAGTTCCATTCCCTCCTGCTTAGGTAAACAGCCGGCACAAACTTTTCAAAAGTTTTGGCAAGAATCCCATGGGTTTGTGATATGTGTGGAAAACATGTACTATCTCCAGTGTCAGTTATTTGGATGGGCAAGGGTTCCATTTGAAGAGTTCTTTGTGCAGAACAGGGTAGTTTGTTCCAGTATCCCAAAGACATATACAGAACCCCAAAGTTACTTTTCTGTGCTGTCATATAGAAGAATTGCTGGCAGAAAGATATCTGCTTTGTAGGATCAGTCAAAATTCTATGGACACGTGTCACACTTAATAGCCTCAGCAATTCTTCTCAAAAAGATTTTTCAATGTGTAAGTCATCATTCTGCAAAATAAATATTTTGCCAGTGATTTGCATGAAGAGCATATGCTTCCAGAGTAAGGAAAAGGGAGGTTTAAGGTAGAGGATCTGAATTCTTCTAAATGCAATGTTTGATATAGCTTTTTTTCACTTGTTGCCATCTAGTGGCTGAAAAGTAAACACAGGGGAAATCAATTCCATAATTTAGCATGGAATAAGGATGTGGACTGCCTTCAATTGAGTAAGAATGAAACAAATCAGAGGAATTTTTTATATTTTAGCATTGACCACAGGGCATAAAGAATAAGTAACGTGCACAGAGTGGATTAATAAGGGAGGAGTAACACAAAAACAGATAATCTGTGATGATTCTCAGTCATCCAGGTAAATTTATTTATTTATTTATTTATTTATTTATTTATTTATTTATTTATTTATTTATTTATTTACAAAAATTAGCTGCCCCACTAAAAGTGGTCTCTGGGCAGCATACAACAATGTATTAAAACTATAAAACAACACAATTATTGAAATTATAAAATACAATACAATTCAAAACAATCAATATACAACACAAATGATAAAACCCTGCTGCTCATGAGCCCAGCTAAAAACACTATCTAATTAAAATGCTGGCTGAACAGGAAGGTCTTTGCTGGGTGCGGGGAAGCCAAACGTGTCAGCACCAGGCGGATATCTGTAGGGAGGGCATTCCAAATTTAGGGGGCAACTGCCGGAAAGGCATGTTTCAACATGCCATCCCTCTCACTTCTTTGAGGGATGGCACTTTCAGCAGGGCCTCCTGGCCTCATCTTAGGGTATGGGCAAGCTCATATAGAAGAATTTATCTGGAAGATGAGTCAAGGCCACTGGACTTCTTTTCTTAAAAGATCAAAATGTTTTGCTACTTATCCAAGCAGCTTTGTCAGTCTGAGGAAAGTTAGTGGTGAGGCCTCCATTTTATACTTGACCTGATTTCACCTCACCCTAGGGTCTGAATAGGCTTATGTCCACAATGTCCTGGGGTGTGTGAAAGTCCCACCTATGCAACCTTCCAAATACCTAAAAACAAGCAGATCCCTCTCATTAAATCTGGCATTTGTCTTTTACTATTAGAAGTGGAGAAAGAGAAAGAAAACTCAGGAGGACACTGAGTTATTGGAAAGGGGAACACAAGTATATTCTTTATCTATGTAATTAAGCTTATTTCCCTTTTCTGCTGCCTAGTTGCTGATTAAGACAGAAAAAAATCTGTAATCTGGCTGCAGCACCACCAGGAACTCCAGGGAAGAGAAAGAGTGGGTGGAGAGAGAGAAAAGACAACAAAGGCAGAGAAGCGCAGTGTCTCTGCCCAGACATTTTAAGTGAAAGACATTGCCCCTTTCACGTCCCTCACTCGGTCTTGGGTGGTTGCTTTAGGAAGCCAATGGGGTCTTACTCCTAGTGGCTGGATGATGATGATGATGATGATGATGATGATAAAAGTAAAAGTAAAAGTAAAAGTAAAAGTAAAAGTAAAAATAAAGCAGTTGCTGGAAAAGAAGCTCTTCTGCCCTGCCTTCACCATTCATGGTATGACTTGGCCTCACCATATGGATCTCTGCATTGACAGGAATAGGCTGATCAGAAAACTGGAGATGCACAAATACTGCCACAGACATGGGCAAGGATTGCTCCAAAGTGTCTCCAGAAGGGTACAGGTTGAATAGGCTCCTATCTGCATTTTCCAGTTCAGGTACAGAGCATGATGATGGCCCAGTCTACTTCCAATCCACTAGAATGGAGCATTCTCAATGATGGAAGCTGGGCAGAAACACGGGTGAGTGAGAATAGAAGAATAATGCACCAGTTAATGTTCCAGTCTTTTCTCTGACAATCTTGCTGTGCCCATAATTCCATAATTTTCATATCATGATGGCTGCTCCAAAAAGTTCCTCTTTTTGGACTTCAAGTCTCAGAATTCCTTGACCAGTGTGATCACAGGCTATGGTGCCTGTGGTCTCTGAGGGACTTGGGGAGTTTTAGATCAAATGCTGGCCATATGCCCTGCTTTACAGTAATCTTTCTAAAAGGCTATCAAGTCCAAGTCTGGTTGAAAAACAAAACACCTGAAGAAGGTCTGGAGAAGACTTGCCCTTAGCCACCAGCAATTACTCCTGAACTTGAGATGGAGCATTCACAGAGGTCACCTGGTCATAGCCTCCCTCCAGCACAAGAGGTGAGTGTAGTGTTAATGTGCTTGCCCCCAGTCCTTTCACAGGCTATTGACAAACACCACTTCTAATTTTCCTCTATCACTGCCACCCGCAAGCTTCACTAGTAAATTAAAGCCTTCAGACTGTTTTTAAGTTGAATAAAAATAAAATAAGTTTATTGATTACAAGGTAGAATAAAACTCATTAATGGTAACGTGTTGAGATATATACAAAAAGAAGAATATAGTTCAAACCCATTTAAGTTTGAACACTAATAAAGCTGAATACATTCACACCCAGTTCCTAAGTTTACAAATTATAAACACTTAGTTTTCTTCACAGACACAATAACAATCCTATCTCTTCTTTAGACCTGTCTGTCTTTCTCTTAGACAGTGCCAGACCCTATCTGATCCTCTCAAACTCTGTCAGACTCACTGTCTGCAAGTGTAGGTCTTTCAGTAGCTCCCTATCTAGCCCTATCTATCTATAACAGTGCCGAGCAGTGCCTTAAATCCTTTCAGGCCACTCCCCAGACTCTCTCATTGGTTTTCCCTTTTTTTCAGAACAGACACCTCTCATGCATTATTCATCACACAGGTAAACACCACAGTGAGCTGTAGAGATGGGCACAAATAAAAAAATGATGTTTCATTTGTCGTTTGTCGTTTGGAGGGTCCGTTTTGGTTCATTTCTGTTTTTCGTGAATTTTTGCAAAAATTTGTTTTTGTTTTTGTTCATTTTGTTACCATTTTATTACCATTTATTTCAATTTTTGTGATTTTTTTAGCATTTAAAGCAGTTCACTGTATTGCAATAATGGAAACAAAATTTCTGTTGTTTCTGTTTGTTCAAAATTAATTTGTTGTTTTACGTAACAAAACAAAAAAACAAAAATGGAAACAAAAACTTGTTCGTTTCGTGCCCATCTCTAGTGAGTTGCATTTGTAATAGGGATCGGCATCCCCCCCCCCACATTTCATTTCCTACTGTAATAATTTTTTTAAAAAATTATTACTTGCTAAACAAAACAAAACAAAATGAATCCCCCATGGCACCACTGCACCAGCTGGTGTGGTGGAAGATTCAAAAGCCTCCCCCCCACTGCCTCCCAGCTGATTTTGACAGCTCAATCCCAGATGGGAGGCAGGTGGGTAGGAGGAAAGAAGCAGCCAGGCAGAAGTAAATTTCCTGCCTGCTTGCTCCTTTCTCCCCTGATGTTTTGAACAGGGACTGCTGTGGGCAGTGGGGCAAGCCCCCACTTCTCACAGCCCTCCCTGTCCAGAAAACCTCCCTGGGAGGAGGGGGAGCACAGGAGAAGGAAAGAGGCAGTGGTAAATTAAAACAGTCCTTCACTTTACTGCTGCTTCCTTCCTTCTTCCTTGTGATCCCCACCTACCAGCTGGGGCTTTTTGACAGGTTGGGGTTTGGAGTGGTGGGCGCCCCTCTCCCACATGCCAACCTGTCAAAAAGTCTCAGCTGGTATACAGGGGATGGGTGAAAAGTAGAAAGGAGCAGGTTTTTTTACCTCGCTGCTCCATTTTGCCTTTCGCCCCTCCCCTGCCTCCTAGCTGGGGCTTTTTGACAGGTTGTGGTGTGTGTGTGGAGGGGTGCCCCCATCTCCAATCCAAAACCTGTCAAAGAGCTCCAGCTGGTAGGCAGGGGAGGGGCAAAAGGCAGAACGTAGCATTGATGGGAAAACCTGCTTCATTCTGCCTTTTGCCCCTCCCTTTCCTACCAGCTGGGGCTTTTTGACAGGTCATGGTATGTGTGGGGGCTTTTAGGGAACCCCATGAAATCTGGAAAGATTTGGGGTTAAGGGAGTTGATACCATAGAGTAAACTCCCTGATTTGCCTCCACGCTCCCAGCACACTTTGCCAATTAACTACTCCCAGCCCCTTTAGAGCTTGATAACTAAGTCCCCTTAACCCCAAATGTTTCCAGATTTTAGGGGTTCCCTAAAATTGCTTCAGGAAGGTACCCATGCTATTTTGGAGCCCCAAGGTAAGTAAAATTTGATTGCATATTTTTAAAAATAATGTTGAGTGCATTTTCTAAATATTTACATATTTTAATATGTAATATCTACATATTTGTAGATCTGCCTTTATACATTGGCTCTGCTCTGAGATTACCAGGTTTTAGTGTACCAACTGGAGTCGTAGAGAATTGGTATGTATGCTTTCCTGGACTTCTATGCAAGGAGACAGGTCTCAAATGGAGCACCATTGCACCAAGTTTCTGCTCCTAGCTTTTGGTCACTACATCTATATATTCACTTGGGAACCCTACATCATGTCTGAATATGTGATCAATAATATTGATGAAACATACATTGGGTGTGTACATACAGTTCAGTGAGTGTTCAAGCATCCAGGCACATCCAGTAACCACAAGTCCTGCTCCCTTCCCATAATGAAGAATAACTATACAAAGACTGATGGTCTGTACAGGGTTTGCACAATCTGCAGTAGGCAAGGGCTGCCTAGTCTGTGAATTGGCTAAGATCCACTGCTGGGCTGCAGATTCACTGTTCAGTGTGGTCCTTCTACATAGCTCCCTTTTCTGTTTCCAAAAGGCAAAGGGCCTTTCAAAATAAATATAATTTCTGACATTGCTTTGCAAATATTTACAGCACCACCATGGTTGAGGATGGAAAAAAAAACTAAACCCAGAGAAGATAGAGGTGTTCCTGGTAAGCTGAAGAGAACAAGGGATAGGGATGCAACCTGTACTGGATTGGGTCACCCTCCAATGGAAAAAAGCTTGGGGGTGCTCTTAGACTCATCCTTGAGCTTCGATGCCCAGCTCAATTGTCAGGGATTTATATAAGAACATAAGAACATAGGAAGAGCCATGCTGAATCAGGCCAAGGGCCTAACAAGTCCAGCTTCCTGTATCTCACAGTGGCCCCACCAAATGCCTATGGGAGCGCATGAGACTAGATATCTGTTTCCTGCTACTACTTCCCTGCATTTGGCCCTTGAAGTACCCTGGTTTTAAGCCTGGAGATTACACATCTCCATCATGGTTTGTAACCTGTGATGGACTTTTCCTCCAGGATAGAGATGGGCACGAAACAATTTTTTTCATTCCATTATTCATTATTCGTTTCATTATATAATAAAACAAATAACGAACCTGGCGAGGAAATTGGAACGAACCAAATCAAACCAAGAAAATTAGGTTCGTTACATTTCATTTTTGTTAATGGTGATGCACGATGAAATAAACTGTTTTAAATGTTAAAAAACATCCTGAATATCTGTAAAAACCCAGCAATAATTGTTTATTCTGCCTGATAATACCTACCAGGGGGTTTGGGGTCCTTAAAATGTGCATTTATGTCTTTTCTCAGACTGCTGTATTTTTTTCCTTTAAGGGGAGTTAGGGGACATCGACCCAAAATGGCTTCCAGATGCCTAATATTGATTTCTTGGGTATTAAAACGCTCTGGACATCTGTAAAAATGCAGCGATAATTATTTATTCTGCCTGATAATACCTACCGGGGGGGTTGGGGTCCTTAAAACATTTGTTTTTGTCTTTCTCCCATCGTGATGTATTTTTCTTTTCCCTTTAAAGATGACACAAAATGGATGCCAGCCACAAAATGGATGCAAGCCACGTGATGGGATCATCTAAATTCTTGGACAACTTCAACCAATAGCATGCCTGGGTTGCAGACTGGGCATGTCTGTCAGCCACAGAGGGCATAAAAAGCTCTGGGAGCCCCCGTCTTCCTTGCAGTCTGCAGTGGGAGTTAGGGTGGGATTGCTGTCTCTGCGCCTCATTATTTTCACTTTAGGCCAGCCAGGCAGGTGTGTGTCTCTGTGTTCCTGCTGGCTGCAGCCTGGCTCTTAGAGGAGAGAAAGAAGAGATTTCTCTCTAGCTTCGGTCTTGCAGCCTCCCTGTGTGCATGCGTACCTCTCGGTGAGTACCTGCCCCTGCCCTGCAGTGCAGTCACTCTGCGGCTGCCTTGTGCCCTGGGCAATGCCTGCTGCTGCCTTTGCAACCTCCCTGCATACCTAGAATATACTGTGTCTCTGCCAGCATCAATTTTTTTAGTGTTTTCCCTCTGGTCTGGGGCATAAAAATGAAAAATGAATAAATGAACCAACGAAACATTTTTTTCTGAAAAATTCACGAAAAACAAAAACAAACCAAAACGGGACCCGCAATGAAAAATGAAAAACCAAAACGTCATTTTTTCAATTCATGCCCATCTCTACTCCAGGAATCTGTCCAATCCCCTTTTGAAGGCATCCAGGCTAGATGCCATCACCATCTCTTGTGGCAGGGAGTTCCACAGACTAACAACACAATGGGTAAAAAAATTTCTTTTGTCTGTTATCACTCTCCCAACCCACAGTTTGAGTGGATGTCCACTAGTTTTGGTATTTTGTGAGAGGGAGAAGAGCGTCTCTCTATCCACTTGACTCAGGCCCTGCCTTATTTTGTACGTCTCAATCATATCCCCCTTCAGGTGCCTTTTTTCCAGACTAAAGAGCCCCAAATGTTTTAGCCTTTCCTCATAAGGAAGATGCTTAATTCTGAACTGAAGGCTTCTAGGAGGTTTAGAAAGTGCAAGTGGCATCCTTAAAATCGAGATATTAATTGGTTAAACGCTGCACTGCTGTTCAGCATTGAACCATGGTTAAAGACAGTCTGGGCAGCCCTCATCTACCCCTCAGTGTGATATTATACTCACCGTATCTCATTTGCTATTCCTAAGTAATTCTTACCATCTAATTACCAGTGAGGACTGCCAGGCTAATATATTATTTAAATCTATTCCAGCCTATTCCAATAACTGTACCACTTGCACTGCCCTCCAACTGTGGTCAGAATGACATATCTCCCAATGATTAGTAGAGAATGGGATGGGCGAAAACTCACCCACACTCAAGGCCAATCAGAGTGTAAGTCAAAAATTCTCATCCAGCCCTTACACAACCAGCTAATTTCATTCTTTAAAGAGGGAAGGAGGGAGGGGAGACAGCCAGGAGAAAAAAAGGTGGGACCATTATACCCCTATCCTGCCTGGGTCACTGGGTCACGGTAGCCCAGACTGGTGGCAAAGTGGCCCATTCAGCATTTTAGCCATTAGAAGCCTCTGTTTTTGGCATGTTTTGCAGATTAGGCATGCAATGATATGACAAATCAATCACAATTAGCAGATAAATTCTTCAGTTTTTCTAAATCTCTTGGTGGAAATGATTGTGGTCTAATTGTTGTGACCTATGAATATTTGCCTTCTAAAATAATAGAAGTAAGAATGAAATCAATAAATCAATAAATCAATCTGAGTTTAGTGAGGTCCTGCCATGAAACAGAATAAAGTCTTCATATCACAGTGATGGCGAATCTTTTAGAGACCGAGTACCCAAACTGCAATTCAAAACCCACTTTTTTTTGCAAAGTGCCAATGAAGTAATTTAACCTGTATACAGGTGGCTGTGAAGGGGCGATGTCGGGTGCCCACAGAAAGGGCTCTGAGTGCCACCTTTGGCACCCATGCCATAGGTTAGCCATCACTGTCATATCAGATAGTGGATGCTAGGGTGTCATATAAAGGCAAAAAAAAAGCTGCTATTGAATTAGTGACTGTCAAATTCCTTGATTAAATCAGGTGGGTAGATGGCACTCTTTTCAACATAGCCTAAGGCTGTAAAAAGGTCATGGGTCAGTGTGTCATATAAAGTCCAAAACAAACAATGCCCTACATTAGGTGACACAACAAGGTATGTATGTTTCATCTACTCTCCCCTGTCTCCAAATCACTGCAATGTGGGATTCTCTTCACTGGGATCAGAGACATGCCATCCATTATGAATGAGTATCTGTTGTCTCTTGGAGCATTCACACTACATGGATCTCTAACAAAGCAGCTGGGAGCTGGACGTTTTCCTGTTTGATTAACCACACACAACTTTGTTCTAGGATTAGGAGGACTGTGTCTCTGTGATGTCTTAATCTTTTATTGAAATCCAAGGTTGTGTCTGTGCCCCCTGGTGTATGCCTAACGGATACAAGAACGTGTGCAGGATGGCATTCTGGCAAGGGCATGAAGATAATCTACAGGGAGAGAAATATATTTACCCTCCATGATAAGTCGTAAAAAACCTTCTACATAACTAAGTGAATATGGAAAGGAACAAGATGGCCCTTTCAACATCATCTGTAAAGCCTAAGGAGGCTCATCCACATTCCACGAGGTGGGCATTGCTGCAATAACCAGGAGATTCTCAGCTGATCCTTCCTGATATTTTTTCAGACAAGAGATCCCCTGCCTACATACGTATATCATAGGCCCTCCAGAGTAGGAAGGATATTATTGACTCTACATGGGCTCTCTTAGACCATGGTCATAACAGCTAAATGTGGCATTCTGGTCCCCCACTGAGTTTATATCATATACAGTATTTGCAGTCACGTGCAGTGGCATAATTAGGGTGGGTGGGCAAAGGGGAGCCATTTCCTCTGGATACAGCATCTAGGGGTGCCCAATGGCTCCCAGCTGAGGAACCAGGACAGCACATTGTGGGCAGCTCCCTACCTGTCATCCCCTATCAGTGTCCCACATCCCTTGGCTGGGCTGCTCCAGGAAGCAGGGAAACCTAGCTGGGGGCACAGAGTGAGTGGGTAGACACCAATGGTGCCTGGGCATCAGAGGCAGGTGCATGGCAACGTTGGGCTCAGTGTCCATTGTGTTGTGGGGAGAGGGAGAGCACCTCTAGTGGCTGCAGGGACCTGGGTGAGTGGGTGGGAGGAGAAGGCATCAAGCTAGCAGAAGTGTGGGCAAGGCAGCTGTCCTCTCCCCTCAGTGTGCCACTCGAGCCCTTTCATGGCCTCCGCTCCCCACTTGGGGGCCTTCCTCCTCCTCCTGACTATTCTTAGAGCTCCACCGTGGGGAAACCAAAAGGTTTTTTTCCCTTCCAGGTCTGAGTAAAAGGCAGATGTTTGAAATCAATAATGGAGCCTCTTGATTTCATGTTATTTTTGCATGGGATCCCACCCAAATTACCATCAAACCATAAATCTCATTAATGTCCAAACAGTGCACATGGGCCCTCCAGCACAGGGCTCTGCAGTGGCGCAAAAACATGCATCCAAGGCACAGATCTACCTGTTTTCATATGATTTTTATATTGGATCATACTAAAACCTCTGTCACATCATAGGCCCCATATCTGCCCACAGATTGCTACACTAAAATCATGGGTTCATTAGCACATGGCTCCACAGTGGCTAGAAAATATGGATCAAAGACACGGACACGCATGGATCTACCTGAGTTTTCTAGAGGATCGCTGCCAAACCACTCTCATTGTCAGCCCCATCTCTGCTCACAGACTGTACACTAAAAATCACAGGTCTGTTATACCCTCAGGTGCAAACGAGAATAAATCAATGCCCTCTTTCCTATGGTAACCCTTCAGGTATTGGAGGACAGCTATCATGTCTACTCTCAGTCTTCTCTTCATCAGGCTAAACATGGCTAGTTTTTAAAGTCATTCTTCATATTATTTAGCCTCCAGTCCCCTTATCATCTTTGTTGCTCTTCTCTGCACTTTTTTCTAGGGCCTCTGTGTCTTGTTTGTCTTGTGGTGACCAGATATGGACACTGTATTCCAAATGTGGCCTTACTAGGGCAGTATAGAGAGGTACAACCACTTCCCATAATCTTGATGCTATCCCCCTCATGATGCATCATAGGACTGTGTTCACTTTTTTGGCAGCTGCAGGACATAGCTGCCTCATCATTAGATGGTGGTCCACCAGGACACCTAGAACCCTCTCAGAGGTACTACTGTTGAGCCAGGTATCACCTATCCTGTACCTGTGTATCTGGTTTCTCCTGCCTAAGTGCTGGGTGTTACTTTTCTCACCCTTGAACTGCATCTTGTTGGACAGGGCCCAATTTACAAGACTTTCAAGATCCTTCTAAATGTCGAGTTTCTTCCAAACTATTGGCAATTTCCCCCAGTTTTGTGTCATCTCCCAATTTGATGAGTTCTCCTTCAATCCCCTCATCAAGATAATTGATGAAGATGTTGGAGAGCATTGGACCCAAGACAGAACTTTGAGGGATCCCACTGAACACTTCCCTCCATGTAGATGTGATTCCATTGAGGACAACTCATTGGGTGCGATTGGTCAACCAGCTGCAAATCCATCTGGTAGCTGCACTGTCTATCCCACTTTGTTCTATCTTATGCAGAAGTAGGTTGTGGTCTACATTATTAAGTGCATTACATTGGTTTTAGTATGATCCAATGTAAAAATCATATGAAATCAGGTGACTCTCTGCCTTGGATCCATGTTTTTGCACCACTTCAGAGCCATGCTCTGACAAACCCCAGATTTTTGGTGTGCAATCTGTGGGCAGAAATGGTGTTTATGCTATGAAAGTGGTTTGAGGGCGATCCTGGATCACACTTAAACCACTGTCACAGCATAGGCCCCATCTCTGCCCACAGATTGCACACAAAAAATTAGGGGTCTTTCAGTGCATGACTCCACAGTGGCACAAAAACATGGATGCAATGCACAGATCCACACAGACCTACCTGATTTTTTAATCCAGGATTGCCCTCAAACCAGTCTCAAATCATAAAGCCATTAACACATTATTTAAATGGGCTTTTGGTGAGGAGATGGGTCTGACTGTTTGTTGGTCACCTCGGTAGATGACCTACATCAGTAACTGGATGAGAGGGGTGCAATCTTATTAGTTCTTTTTGATCTTTCAGCAGAATTTGATAAGATTGACCATGGTATCCTATTGAACTGCATAGCTAGGTCATTTTTATGGGGGCAATGGTTTTCTTCCTCCCTGTCAAGACATAGCCAAAAATGCTGTCAGGGAGTACCATGTGAAAGCATGGCCTATGACCCAATAGAAACTTCCCTTATATAGAATTTCCCAGAAGATGAGCATTTGATCAGTATTATAATTGCTGTGAGAAGACAGAAGCAAGAACAGCTTGGATGTGGCTATAGTCGCTCTGCACCAAATGCTTTCAAGGCCTATTTTGGACCGAATTAAATGGTAGTGCAATAGTGTGATTTGATTTGACACATTCAATAGTAGGCAAACCCTTTAATATCTCAGGTACTCTAACACTACCAAGACTGTTTCACAGAATATTTATTATTTATTATTTATTTGGTGCATTTATATACCGTTACCTTTTTCCATTCAGGAACTCAGGGTGGTTCACAATAAAATGGCTAAAAACCACAACAAGCACAATTAAAACAGCAAATACAGATCAGAAAGCTGTCTTCCAGTTCCCAAACAAACCAATGTTGTCCTCATGTTTTACAAAATATGTTTCCTCATCTTTTAAAATAAAAAGGGGGACAAGGAGTTAGCAAAGATTGGCACTTGAAGCTAAGGTGAAAATCACCCATACCAAGAAAGACATGGAGCAATTCAATTCATATGAAATTTGGTGTTGGAGGTAAAATATATGGATATCATAGTCAGTCAGAAAAGCAAATAAGTAGGTGTTCAATTAAGTCAAGAAGAAAAAAAAATGCATTTTGTGAAGCACCTACTAGCTAGCCTGCTCAATTTTCTAACAAAGTGACTGTTTTCCTCTTTTGAAAGGCCTTTTTCCAAGGAATAATATTTCAGCCCGTGTAGCCTGGATTCTTTTCAAATAAAAATGTGGGTGGGGACAACCATTCTTTTTCAAGGTAAGCAAGATAGCTCTTTCCACCTTATGTGAATTGTTTTAAATCTGGGGACATTTAAAATCACTTCATTTTGCATGGAGTGGTGGTGATTCAATGGTTTTACTTTTAAAAATAAATCATGCCTCAAAAATCCTTTGTCCAGAGTTCTCTAAATTTGGCACAAGAGCAGTCTGTCTGCTACAACTATGCCAAATATGGTACAGTTTAAAAATTATAAATTTTGTTTGGGCCGCCTGTATTTTTAGAATTACTTTATAGAATGTTGATTTTCTCTACCAGCACAAGAGTTTTGCTGTACTCCCATTCAGCAATATTTTCCCACACATGAGCAGTTGGTGCAGCCCACATTAGTTCACTTAAGGGACTCCTGGTCTAATAATCTATAACATATGTAACTACCTCTGAGGAGAACAGCAACAGATAAAATGAAAGAGAAGCTGGTGAAAGGGAGATTTATTTGATCAGAAACCAGAAAGTCTTTTAATGTTGTGAGAATGATACAATAGTGACCCCCAGTGGCAAAGAGGTTACATTGTTGTGTCTATTCATAGAACTGCTGCTTTGTTTAGGCATCACATCTGGTAGGCCACATGTGAGAAGTGAACTTTCTCCCCTATATTATTTGGAATAATATGGAAATAGTCATTGAAGAGAGCTTTCTCAAGAGCAGAAGCTCCTGGTTTCAGGAAGGTGATCTCCATGTACAGAGTGTGTCTAAAATGTCCAAGAAGAGGCATTAAGGTTAGCCTGCTGTTCTGTAGACTTGTTTATTCAACTCAGGTCTATAAATAATACCTAATAGAGGTAATGTATGCAAAATGCATTTGAGCATGCGGGGCTTAGGGGATGAAGAAAACTATTTTTAAAAAAGACCTGGGCTTTTAAAAAAATCTTTTTTCCCTTCCCCAAGTGGCTCACAGATGGAATGAAATAAACAGAAGGATGGCCCAACATAAGGAGGGGTAACAGCTCAGGACCACAATCAGCAGTACACCTCAATTTGAAGGACAAAGAGCACTCTTTCAAAGATGAGGATGTACACATATTAGACAAAGAAGAGAGGTGGCTTGGGAGAAGAATAAGGGAAGCCATTCATGTGAGCATTGAAAACCCCTCCCTCAACAGAGATGGCGGCCTCAGGCATAGTCTATCTGCTACTTATCAGGGTGTGCTTTCCAAAGTACCCAGACAAATCAAAAAGCCTTCACCACCAAGGCCATAGCTAACGACCCTTTCTTGATCGGTTTCAGCACCTTCGGCCATTGTTCACCTTAAGGCTAGGGATACTATCGTCTCCCTAATGAGCCTATTCAGGCCATTGTTCATCTTATGAGCCTAATTCAGACCACGGTGACAAGAGGTCAAAGCTGACTGATTATAAGATGGAGGACTTGCACTAGCTGTATTCAGACTGATGAAGCTGTTTGGATGAGCAGTGAAACGTTTCTATCTCTCAAAAAGAAGTCCAGTAGCCATGACTCAACTTCCAGATACGCCCCCCCCCCCGGATGACTGAGAATCTTCACAGACATGGAATGAAATGGTTCGTTTCCAAAACAACAACAACAACAACAAACCACTATTTCTTTTCGTCTGCAACAAAATGCTGCTTCCTCATGTCATTTCATTTCATTTCATTTCATTTCGTTATGTAATGACGCGATGATACAGCATTTTGTGTTTCATTTTGTGCCCATCCCTAACCAGAATTCTTCATAGCATGTCTCAAGGGGAGGTGAAACAGAGAGTCTATTGTTTATGCTCCTTCTCTTTTGGGCCAATTGTTTCAACATTTTATAAGATCCTGAGAGTAAAGTTGGAGCAAGAGGTTAGATATTATACCAAACATGCCAACAAAAGATCAAATCTGGCCAAGCCTTCAGACAAGAAGACTGAAATGCAGGGTGAGGCTAGAAAAGGCAAACCAATGACAGCAACAGCACTGGAGCACTCTTGTAATTTTGTAGAGTTGGGGGGGGGGGCTCAAGATAATAAAAAAATTTTAAAAGCTCAAACTAACAGCAATAAGAGATTGGGAGGTATAGCCTGAACATGAAATGGAGGGCAGTTATCTGCCATAAGGCTGATTGGAAGGACAAAGGCACCAGGCAGAGGCTCTTGATTGGGAGCACGGTGGCAAGACGAACAGCGCTGACTCTCTCTCTCTTTTTTGCCCAAGCTACTTAAGAGAGGTCAAAGCCCTCATTTTCTATGGACAGGAATAGCATCCGAGCTTGAAGAGATATGAAATATCTCTGCAATTAATGACTTGTGAAATAAGCTAATAGGACAAAGTAGATTCATTTCAAACATGGGGTTGGAAGAGAGTTTCAGCCAGGGCTGCCAGGAAGAGGAACAAGTGGGTCTTAGAGGAAATCAGGCTTGCTCTATCCCTGGAGGCAAAAATGACAAAACTGAGTGTGTCCTACTTTGGACACATCACGAGAAGATAAGGAGTTGCTGGAAAATGTAAGAATGCTTGGAAAGGTGGAGGGCAGCAGGAAGAGAGGAAGGCCACATACGAGATGGATCAACTCCATAAGGGAATCCACAGCCTTGAGCAGTGAACTGAACAGTGCTGGTGAGGACAGGACATATCTGAGGCCATACATTCACAGGACTGTTAACAATAAGAACACAACATCAGAAGTTCAGCCTTCAGAAGTAATACTCTGGGAATAAGAAAGGAACAGAAGGTAGGGAAGTTGCTGAGATGGGTGCATTGGCTCCAGCGTGCACAATCAAATCAATAGGTGAGTGGCAGGGCTTATCTAGGAACAGACCAGCAAAGAAGAGAACATCTGGGGAACAAGAATGTAAAAAAGCAAAGAAAGAAAGTGTTCATCTGTAGTCTCTGGGCGGTTTACAATGTTTAATTACAGTGTGCAGGCTACACATTGGAGACTGAAGCTGGGCAGGACTTTGGAAAAAACTTTGCCTAAAGAGTATATTGTGTTAAAAAGTAGATAAGCAGCAGAGCTGAAATAGTAGATTGCCATTAGGGAGGCTATCAATTATACAATATCTTATGACCGCCCTGGGTCAGGCCAAGGATGAAAAAGCTCTTATTCTTTCTATTAGATAACGAGAGTAGGGATGGGCAGGAAACGAAAAATGAAATGCCGTTTCATTGTTTCATTACATAATGAAATGAAATGAAACGAAACGAAGAAGGAGCATTTTGTTATAGACAAAACAAAATGGTTGTTTTTGCATTAAAATGAACTGTCCCATTCCATCGTTTTCAGAGGGCTCCTGCCAAGCTGTCAGAGGCTGGACCCCTTTGAACCTGGCCCAGTCGGAACCAGGGGGACCCCCTGGTGCTGACTGGGCCAGTTTTAACGGGGTCCAGCTGATAACAGCTCAGCAGGATCCCTTTAAAAATGGCTTCCGGGCACCAAATCTGGTGCCTCTAGGACAGGGGTCCTCAAACTTTTCAAACAGCGGGCCGGTCCACCATGCCCCAGACACCACTGGGGGCCGGACCACAGTGGGTGGGGGAGCGGGGGACCTTGCCGTAGTCCTCCCACTTTGAATGCCCCACTAGCCAGCATGATGATCATCTGGGTGGTATTTGGGGGGGAGTGGGAGAAGTGACATAGCTCACTGCTTTGAACTGCCTCAGCAATAGAAGCAGCTGCAGAGGCTGGCTTGCTTGCAAAGCAGGGGGTAGGTGAGGGGGGGTTGCAATTGTTCCCGGGGGCCGGATTCAGGACCTTGGGGGGGCCGCATCCGGCCCCAGGGCCTTAGGTTGAGGACCCCTGCTCTAGGACCTAGGGGAGCAGTTTCATTTTGTTTAATTTAATTTCATACGAATTACTTTTTAAAAAATTCATAGGGAACAAAATGAAACAAAATGAAACAAAATGGGGTGAGCATGAAACGAAACGAAATGAAATGTCATTTTTCCATTTCGTGCCCATCCCGTGGCCCTTCAGGGTAGCCTTCTGGGGTAGGGTTAAGCCTACCAGATGATACTCAACTGCAGTTCCCATCTGCCGTTGCCAGCATAGGCTTGATGGGAGTCTGCAAGTCTCTGTTTTCCATATTACTATCCTGCCAATACGCCTTCACTTGACAGCTAGACTGGTCTCACTTCCAACATTCTTTCCACAGGAGAATGTCCCTAGAGGCAACTCTAGCAAGCACTAATAAATAAGCACACCCCCTCTTTACTGTGACTAGGAAGAGCTTGAGAAGCACAATGATAATCCACACAACTGGGGGAAAACATTGAAAATGACATGAGTCAATAATCGGAATAATTTAAGCAAATATAGGAACAATAATTATCAAGTTTGTGCAACAGTTTTGCAAACAGAGGGCGTCTTTTTAACTGCGTTTTCCTATTCTCTCTTGCTCATTCAACTGAAATTGTTACCTGGTAAATCAAACAGGACCTGAATACAAATACAAGTTATCCTACACAAGTGGTTCCCAGCTTTGGGTCCTGGATGTTCTTGGACTAAAACTCCCCAAAGCCTTCACTATTAGCTGCTTTGACCAGGATTTCTGGGAGTTCTAGTCTGTCTGTCTGTCTGTCTGTCTGTCTGTCTGTCTGTCTGTCTGTTTATTTATTTATTTATTTATTTATTTATTTATTTATTTATTTATTTAAGATTTTTTAGCTGCCCCACTACCAAGAGGTCTCTGGGAGGCATGCAACAAGTATTAAAAACTATAAAACTATAAATTATTAAAACTATAAAATACAATACAGTTAAAACAATATACAGTATAAATTATAAATTATAAAACCCTGCTGCTCATTTGTCCAACCAAATAATGTAATTAAAATGCTGGCCAAACAGGAAGGTCTTTGCCTGGCACCGAAATGCCAAAAGTGTTGGTGCCAGGCGGATCTCCATAGGGAGGGCATTCCAGAGTTGGGGGGCAACTGCTGAGAAGGCCCTGCTTCCACATGCCACCCCCCTTAACTCTTTGAGGGATGGCACTATCTGTTACCACTGCTATATCTTTTTAGGCACACTAAGTTAAAACCTCTTTTATATGTACAAGCATTATGATTTTTATATTTTTTATTTAAATGTGTGGTTTTTTTAAAATGCTGATTGACATAATCTCAAATAAAGTCTCTTAATTTTAGTATTTATGTCAGGATTTTACAATTGTTCGGTTGCATTTCATGGCCAGTATTCCATTGTGGCTCCACTGGGAATAATGTCACTGGCAATGGAAGAATGTCTGAAATTAAAGAGTTAGTTTTTTCAGTTGCAAAGGGTGTGCGGCTTTGCATTATTGTGCATGTATCATAAATATCTCAACATCAAAACACACACCTCTTTAATTAAGCAACAATCTTCTTCCCATAGCAACATCACTCATATTGTGCAGGTGGGCCTTCACAAGAGGAAACTGGCTTTGAGAGTTTTGTACATGGCCCTGAAATTTTGTTTGGGATGAAAGCGCAAAATATATACCCCATATATACTTGAGTAGAAGCCAACTGGTATATAAGGTGAGGCACCTAATTTTACCACACAAAAAACTGGGAAAACTGATTGACTTGAATATAAGCCTAGGGTGGGAAATGCAGCAGCTACTGGTAAATTTCAAAAATAAAAAATAGATAGCCGCCATTGAGTTGTGGACTATAACTCCCACAAGAGGAGGAGAGGAGGAGGAGGAGGAGGAGGAGGGGGGGGATGGGGGGCAACTCCTGCGCAGCGCAGCCTGATGGAGGGAAGGGATGAAGCCCACCAGGAAGGGAAGGGGCTGCCCCCTCCCTCCCCCTTAAAGGAGGCAAATCTCAGATCCTGTTCAGACAAGCTACTGGCAAGAAAACCTTCTCAATCCAATGATTATGAAATCTGTTATTTCTGCCAAGCCTAGTTTTCTTAGGTTAAGCAAAGGCATGGGAACTGTTGATGCCATGGAGTTACACAAGGGGACATGGCAAGGCTGCCAGCTCGTCATTCAGTACTATTATATGGAGCCAACACTGAAGATAATGAGTGATGAGTAAAGAGGCCAAAGCATGGCAGTGCCACTAATGAAAGACACAAAAGGCTGAAACTTCTTGGTCTTGAATGACCAGGGTCCTGGATCTACCACAAGAGGCAAACAACCGCCACATTTTTAAAAACAAAACAAAACAGTAATCAATCCAACAAAAGCAGACGCTTGTGTTTCCTAAAATTATCTCTTTTAAAAATCTTGTTGGATTTTTAACTTTAAGGGGCTCTGAACCTCCTTTGGAACGAAACTCCTGCTCCTGGATCAGAAAAAAGCAGTTTTTTTTAAAGCCTACCTTTGGAGAGATGAATTTAGGGAACACTGGTAGGTAACAGTAACAATGCAGCCAAGGGCACATGTCATGGATAGGCACAATTTTTGCCAAACTGTACCTTAAGACAACACTATTTGTTAAAATTGATACATTGAGGGCCAATGTATACAATCACCCTGTGCACGGTAAGCATACATGCTTGGTAGAGATGGACACGAAATGAACTTTTTCCATTTCTGTTATTTGTGATTTGTTTTGTTATGTAACGAAACAAATAATGAACATTGTGATTAAATTGGAACGAACCAAACAGAACCACGGAAATTAGGTTTGTTATGGTTTGTTTTTTATTAATGGTGATGCGCAATGAAATGAGCTGTTTTAAATGTTTAAAAAATGTCCTGGACATCCATAAAAACGCAGCGATAATTATTTATACTGTCTGATAATACCTACCGGGGGGTTGGGGTCTTTAAAACATTTGTTTTTGTCTTCTCCCATCGCGATGTATTTTCCTTTTCCTTTTAAGGATGACAAAATGGATGTCGCCAGCCACAAAATGGAGGCAAGCCATGTGATGGTATCATGTAATTTCTTGGACAACTTCAACCAATAGCATGCCCAGGTTGCAGACTGGGCAGGTCTGGCAGCCACAGAGGGCATAAAAAGCTCTGGCAGACCCCGTCCTCCTTGCAGTCTCCAGTGGGAGGTAGGGTGGGATTGCTGTCTCTGTGACTCATTACTTTCACTTTAGGCCAGTCAGGCAGGTGTGTGTCTCTGTGTTCCTGCCGGCTGCAGCCTGGCTCTTAGGGGAGAGAAAGAAGAGATTTCTCTCTAGCTTCAGTCCTGCAGCCTCCCTGTGTGCATGCATGCGTACCTCTCAGTGAGTAACCTCCCCTGCCCCGCATTGCAGTCACTCTGCAGCTGCCTTGCACCCTGGGCAACACCTGCCGCTGCCTTTGCAGCCTCACTGCGTAACTAGTCTATACTGTGTCTCTGTCAGCATCATTTTTTTAGTGTTTTCCCTCTGGTCTGGGGTGTTGGGGGACACCCGTGCACGGAAATGCTTTAAAAATCGCGCAAAAAACAGGTAAAAATGGAAAACAAATAAACGAAAATGATTTTTTCCCAAAAATTCGCAAAAAAACCCAAAAATGAACCAAAACAGACCCCTCAATGAAAAATGAAAAACTGAAATGCCATTTTTTCAATTCGTGCCCATCTCTAATGCTTGGCTGGTGATGATACAAACCTGGTACTTGCACATCTAATGTGCTGATGGTGTTTGAATGTCAGGAAACCTGGGAGCAATGTGTTAGGAGACTAGACTTGAGCAGTCTCAGCAAAGAAAGAATGGTTAAAGCTGAGACACTTACATGTGGTGGTGGTGGGAAATCTAGTTTTGAATCAAGTTTAGCATGCTAGAAATACATTTTTAAAATGGTGATGGCACAATACATGGAAGCATGTATTTTGTTTGTTTGTTTATTTATTTATTTATTTATTTATTTATTTATTTATTTATTTATTTATTTATTTATTGTCTGACACACATTTATTTGGTGGAAAAGTGAAATATTTTACTTGGCTGTGAGAGAACTGTATATTTTAAACCACTTATTAAATCAACTTTGAAATGTTTTGGCATATGGTATTTGCCTCTGTCAGTATAAATTGTGCCTGTGGCTTCTGCACCTCCTCTCATTCTTTTTTGTTTTGGGTATATGCATCTTCCTCTTCCACAAGCCAGTCAATAGTGTCCCTGATCAGTTTCAATCCTGGCTCCAACTGCTCCTTGTCTGGGTGTGGATGTGCATGCACCTCATTGTCTCTACAAGTGTGTGTTGGGCTGCAGAGAAACCTGTTTTGCTATTATTATTTTTTTTGATCTCACATTCTGTTCTAGCACTATTCCAGACTATTTTTTAAAGAAAACAAATTATGTAAAAATCACAGCTAGCTGCAGCTAGGGGCTGTGAAAGGCAACCAGCCCAAATGTCCGCCCAAGACAAAGCCTCAAGTGTAACAATTCTAAAAAACAACGGTATCGTCCCTTCAACTGATATTCAACACAGCTTAAAAACAGTTTCAAAATTTTCCAAAAAGGATACACACACCAACCCAAATACCATGTTACTACCATGTGACTTTCAGCCTAATTAAATAGAAATCCCTTTCTGTCAGTTGATTTACTTCAATAGTGTTACTGCGCCCTAAGTTGCACCCACCTTGTCAGGACTTAATGATTGTATCGGTAAAAGAGAATTGATTATAGTGGTAATGTGGATGGAGAAATTCTGCAAAGTCAGATACTGGACAGCAACAATAGTGGCAAGCAGTACTTCCATAGGCAATAAAAGCACTCCAGTTAATCCCTGTGAATACTGTGCAGCAATGGCAGAACACATACACAGCTTTGTACCTGAAAACCCCTAAGATAGTTTACTGGGAATGAGACTTCTAGGTTAAAAGACACTTAATCAAATTCAGGAGAAGAGCAAAATAGAGTTTACGTTATCTTCTTCAGTGTAGCCTAAGGGCACACAAGCTAACTCTTCTCCTGGGAAGCATAATGTATATTGCAGAATTCCCTAACCTTTGGCTTCACAACCAGATACCTAAACTGCTGAGCTACCCAGCCAGCTACTGAGCTATTTAGCCTGTCACTTTTTATTAAATCCTAATTGCAGCCTTTTGGTGATATGCATGTAGGGGCAAAGAGAACTAGGATAATTATTGCAAAGTGTAGGAGGAAAAGAAGATATCTTTTTGTGGGACTTGAAATCTAAATTGGAAATGCTGAAAAATCAACAGGACAATATATTACCTGGTATAAAATATCACAAAAATGGAAACTATATATGGGAGACCTAAACAGAAATGGTGGTAGGTGGTACTAGAGAATACTGAATACTGCAGCATACCAATGAACTTCAGATGAAAACTAGATTGTGTATTATTCCACATAGTAAAGTCCTTGTGGCTCATTAAAAGTAATGGATAGTGGTAAAACAAAATTTATTTATTTATTTATTTATTAAATTTTTATACCACACTCATTAATGTCAGGGCACTACTCTGGGCAGTTCTCATACATATGCAATCATAATAAATAATATGCTAAAGCCAACTGGGGATGCCACAACATTTGACTGTCCTGAAAAGTAAACAGCACACCGTAGAAGAGACCTTTATTAGGGCATCATATGAAGAAAAGAATGGTTTTCACTTGGCCAAGGATAGATAAAGGTATTTTTCTTATTGTTGTTCATTACATTATGTGTAGAATATATCATAGGAACAGCTAGATTAGATTCAGAGGAAAAGAAAGGAAATAAAAGGAAAATCAAAGGAATAAATAATGTAAGAAATGCATATGATACCATATTCTTGTCAGAAAATACCAGTGGTATGAAATGATTACTGAGAAAGGTTAAAGAAAAAGGTTTACAATATTACAGAAGGATTAGAGATTACATCTAAACAGGATTATAGCTGAATCGTGCAGAATTACAGTTTGAGACAAAAACCATGACTTTGGCAGAATTACATAACTAACAGTGACAATTAGGAAGTTGTAATTGTGAAAGATTCTTTCTTGGTTCAGTCACCAATCTGAAAGTATAAAGCAAAGAAATAATAATAAAAAAGACTGAGACTTGGAACAATTGGGAACTAGAAGAAGTCCTGAAGCACTGACAAGTTGCTGGTGAGCCCATATTTATTTTCTGTGGTGTATCTAGGGGTCGGGGGGGGCAGAAGGGTACATCTGCCCTGGGTGCAGCAATCTAGGGGCGCCTGGAGGGGGAGCAGGAGGAGGAGGCCATGCACCCTCCCACCACCCAGCAGTCCTCCTTTCCCCTAAAGCTTGGCGACGGCACCCCCTCAACCGCCTCCGCCTCCATGGGCCAGGTGAACAGCGAAGCAGGCAGGCAGGCAGGCAAGAGTGCAGAGGCCATGGTGCTACCGCATGTGTCTGCACAAACACACACGCCTGTCCTCCTGTCCACCTGTGCATGTGTGTGCGTGTGCGTGCATGTGCGCGCACACACTCTCTTCTCTCTCTCTCTCTCTCTCTCTCTCTCTCTCTCACTCACACACACACACACACACACACCCCGCCCGCAGGGTTCACCCCCCCATTGCTGGGGGGTGGGATATGGGAGGGTAGCAGGAACGACACAAAAATGAACTTTGTCCCCAGGCACTCCAAATCCTGGCTATGCCTCTGCATACTGTTCCTGATTACAGTGGGAAAGCAAGGAAATGAAGAAAGCTGATTGGTGCATTTGAAACATGGTGTTTAATGAGAGCTTTAAGTATAAAGCAAAAAGGAACGCCATTTTGTGCTTAGGGCCTACCATTCTGATGACCTCATTTAAGATGAACATGCTACTAATCTGGCCCTTGCACATCTTAATATACTGACTGAAGTGATCTGAGTGTGTCAAAGAAGCTGAGAGCATGGCTGTCCGGCAGCTGGACTTTTGTTGTTGTCATCATGTGCCAGCAATTCATATCTGACCTGATCAAGAAGTGATTTCTGAAATGTCCCATTCTCAAATACCCGGCTCAGCTCTTGCAAACAGAAGCCAGTGGGTTCTTTTAGACAGACAATCCATATCTTATTTTCTCTTCCTTTTTTAACTTACTGTCACATTTTTTCCACTGCATTATTGTATTTTTCAACGAATCCTGCCTTTTCATGATGTAACCAAAGAAAATCAGACTCAGCTTCATCATTTTTGGCAGCCTGATGATGAGGACTGGACCCTTAGAGAGGTGAACGCTACCCCACATCTGTTGGACCTTGGACTTCCTGGGTTGTCAAAGCAGCCGGGGGAGGGGGCTGGTTGTAGGGGTAGGAGGAGGGGTTGAATGCCTCCTTGCAGCAGGATAGGATTCCAGCATGCTTAAAGAAGACTGTAGTAAGGTCATTGCTGGAAATGTCCTCCTTAGATCCCATAATTCTGGATAATTGCCATCCAGTCTTGAGTATTCCAGCAAGGTGCTGGAGTGGGTCATGGCTTCTCAGTTTCAAGGGTTCTTGGATAAGGTGGATTTTCTAGGTCCATTTTAATCTGTGTTTAGACCTCATTAACAGAAGGAAAATATTTTGGTCACCTTGTGGATGGCCTATACTGGGAACTGGACAGATGGAATATGTTTCTATTGGTTCTACCAGGCCCCTGAGCAGCTTTCAATACTATCAACCATGGTATCCCTCTGGGACATCTCTCTGAGATGAAGCTTGGAAGTACTGTGTTCCAATGGCTGCGGGCCTTCCTAATGGTCAAACTCAGAAGGTGATGCTGAGAGATTCCTGTTTGGCACCCTGACTTCTGGCTTGTAGGGTCCTTTAGGGTTCTGTTTTGTTTCCTATCCATCTACATCACACTTTCCTGCTGTGACAGAAACTGTTTTCGACTCTATCAGTATTTGGTTTCAGTAATAGATTGGATGAGAGCGAATAAACTGGAACTTAATCCAGACCAGACAGAGGTGCTTCTGATCAGTTGAAAGGCAGATCAAGAAACTGGGTTTTAGCCAGTGGTGAATGGGTTTACACTCCCTCTGAAAACACAGGCATGAAGTTTGGAGGGGGGTCTAGATGTCCAGGACTTGGTGGGAACCAGCAATACATTTCCAAAGTTAAGTGTGTGTGTCAGCAGCACAGCACCCATTTCTGAGGAGGTTTGATCTGGCCACAGTGACACATGCCTTAGCTGTATTTTTTTCCATCTATAAGACACCCCCATCTATAAGACAACCCACAATTTCCAGCCTGAAATAATAGTTTCTCTACCATGTGGTTCTCTCATTGGCTTACTTTCATGTATAAGACAACCCTAAAATTTTAGTCTAACAATTTTAATAAAAATATAGTTTCATATATTGAAAATACAGTATATAACCTGGTTGGGTTACTGTAATGTGCTTTATGTGGAGCATTTGAGTCATCCCCTCTCCTGTTAGGTCTTCCTCTTTTCTTGTTGCCCCCTACCTCATTTCCCCCAGCCATATATTTTTCTGGTGAGTTCTGTATTCACACTATATGTGCAAGTTACACTGCTGTAATAAGTGCTCATACTTGAATTGATTGTGTACTCTCTGGTGGTCTGTTAAATCTTTAAGGCACACCACATTTCAAACAAGTTGATCCCCTTCCTCCATTTGCCCCATAAGGATATTTTGGCAGGGAGGGACTGCTGCCACATCACAGCTGTTCTTTAGAGATTTATTTACCCCACGCCATTCATTGACACCTTCTCTCACCAGTAAGCGTTTCCTGCTCAGTCCAAGCAGGAGCCCAGAATTCCCTTCTCTGCATCCTCCAGCAGCTGGTCACTCAGATGTGGAGACAGGGCATTGATTCCTGCAGTACTGGCTTTGAATTTGTGTGTAGTTTATGTACACTTGAACCTCTGCTTTAAAAAACCAGGCAGTTCAATTCTAAGAAAACCTAGGGAATTAGCAAACCCTCCCAATTTAGTATCATCTGCAAATTTATTCAGCTTACTCTCTATTCCAGGCCTGCCCAATGCATCAACACGGGTGACCAATAGCCTGCAGGGGCCTTTGAAGTAGCTCGTGCGGTCCTGCCACCAGCAGCAGTGTGTTTGGGGGAGGGAGGTGCTGCTGTTTCTACTTTGCACAAGTGAGGGAATCTGGTCTGGATGCCTTCAAAAGGGGATTGGACAGATTCCTGGAGGAAAACTCAATCACAGGTTACAAACCATTTGGAAATGTATAATTTCCAGGCTTAAAACCGGGGTACTTCAAGGGCCAGATGCAGGGGAGTGGTATCAGGAGACAGATATCTAGTCTCATGTCCTCCCAGACACATCTGGTGGGGCCACTGTGAGATAGAGGAAGGTGGACTAGATGGGCCTTTGGCCTGATCCAGCATGGCTCTTCTTATGTTCTTATGTTCTTATATTCTTAAGTAGACATGGGCACGACTTGGTGAAATTGTCGTTTCCGTTTTCGGATATCGTTTCCATTACCGTAACGGAAACGGTAATGACAATTAAGCTGTCAGAACTCGAACTCGAACCGAAAAAAGAAAAATTGGGTCTGATTTGTCGTTGTCGTTCCTGGCATCGCGCGGCGATCGTGCGATGTCAAGCGGCACAGAAAAAAAGTTTTAAAAATTAAAAAAAAAAACCGATTCCCAGCCAAAAAAGCAGGCGAAAATACGACTGCCTGAGGGCACCTACCAGAGGGGTGCTTTCTGGGGGGGGGTCCCCAGCCTTCCCCCCCTCCTGTCCTGGGCTGCTGGTACCGGGCTGGGAGGGGGCATCCTTGGCATCTCCATTTGCCATGCGGTGCGGGGGGATCCAAAATGGTGTCTGCAATATTTTTTTTGAAATCGTGGTCCAAAAAACCACCAAAGCACCACAGAAACATGCAAAAATTAGCTATTTAAAATGCTTGAATTTTTACAGTAGCAGCAGTGGGTTTTTCTTGCAACAAAATGTCACCATTTATTTTATTTTATTTTATTTTATTTTTATTTTTATTTTTTTACACCTGCACAATGATGGGCTGGCCATCTGATGGGACCATGCAAATTTTTGGACCCATTCTACCAATCGCATGGCCAGGTTTTGACTGACACTTCTGGATGTGCAAGAGGGCATAAAATAATTCTTTTCATTCTCTGCCAAGGCACTCCCAGAAGAGATAGTGCTTCAGTCCGGGCTTGGATATGGGTGGGAGAGGGCTGTGTGTGGGTGCACTGCCCACTTTGGCTGCTGTGCTAGACTAGTTTTTAATTTCGCCTTCTCTGGGTCATTGCGGAGCCTTTAGATTTCAGTTAGGCAGGCAGGGAGGGAATTGATTCAATTGAATTTTTAAGAAATAATAATAATTCCTTTCATTCTCTGTCTGCTGTGGGGAATAGCAACACAGTTTATTCTTTTTAGAGAGGGAGGGAGGGAAGGAGGGAAAACGGGAAGTCCCAAAGCAAGCATTCTGCTGCAGTTTGTTAGGATTTCTTTTCTGATAGTGCTTCAAAGGGGGGGGAGGTTTGAGTGGGAGGGGAGGTGTGGATTTGTTTTAAAAATTTCATTTGCTTGGTGGCAAGCCAAGGTCCTTTCATACCCTGCCTGCAGCTTTGAGCCACCTTTCTGATAAAAATAAGAGAAAGAAGGTGATGCTATCATTTTCTCTTTGACTGGACAACTTAAGGGCTCTTGAGGTGCCCAAAGGCTGGGCAATGTAATCAAAGCCCTGATTGAGGTGCTAATCAGTCGTGTTGATCCCTATGATCAATGACCAGGAATGGGTCTAATAAATGAAAAGTTCAGGATGCTCCCCGCACACGTTCTTCAGCTGCAGCAGCCCCTTCTCCTTGTGCCATAGAGAGCCTCCAGTAAGAACCACAGGGTCCCTTTCTCTCACTTGCTTTGGGGATTCCCTCTTTCCCTCCATCCTTCCCTCTCTAACTCTAGCTGTCATCTCCCTTTTGTCCACTTCCCACCCCATCCCCGCCAACTGCCTTTTCCTTCACCTCCTTCTTTTGCTTCAGGCTGCTTCCCCTCACTTGTGCAAAGTAGAAACAGCAGCAGCAGCAGGTACTGTTGAGTCTTTGCAGCCAAGCACCTGGATTCAGTCAGGCACCCTAATCTCTCTTATCTGCCTGCCCATCCAACCGCTTGCTTGTGTGCATGCTCTCTCTCTCCTCTTCCTTTCTGTGCTAGCATGGAGTGCGGATGAGCATGAGCGGACAAGGCAGCAGCCACCTGCTCTGCACAGAAGGCTGCCCTTCCAATGGAAGTTTGTGGCCTCTTTCTGAGTGTGCACCCCGACCTAGCATTTCCGATTCCAACTTTCTGCTAGGAAGAGCTGAGCGGAGGCATGTGCAGGGAGGAAGGGAAGGGGTTCTCTTCTGGATTTTTTTTTAAATGGGGATGAGACCAGAAAAGGACGTTTCTGAGACCAACACTGAACATACAAGCTGGGTTTACATTGGTTGTAAACCCACTTGCAATTCTCCGAGGTGTTTGTATATCATGGATTTACAATTATTGCAGGCAGGGTGGTTCCCTAACCCCTGCAATAGGTGGGAGGTTACTGTATCTGTTTACTTGAGCTGTAAACAGAATTAACATATTGATCACCTCCTGCCCATTTTAATGTTAGGTCTGTTCCAAACTTACCCGCTCTTTGCTCTCCTTCTGCAAGTAGGTGAAGGCTTTTCTCTTCAGACAAGCCTTCCATCAGCAACTAGCTACCTGCTGGGTGATTTTTTGATTGATTGCTATGCATTACTGCTTGGACTGGATTTCCAGCGGTACTTGTGTTTTCAATTTTTGTGTTTTTCATTTCTCAGAATGGCATATCCCCATATTTGTTTACTTATTGTAGTTAGCTTTAATATTGCCTTTTAATTATTTAATTATGTTTTCACAAGATGGAGGGGGAAAACAACAACATTTAATTTCTTTGAATTGGTTTTTTTAATTTTTTTAGTCTTAAATTTGCAATGGTGTTGAAGTGTTACTAATGCCTGGGTATTTTTGGAATGCATGTTGTGGGTTTTAAATTTGTTTTAATTTTAGATTTGAAATGGTTTTTCACTGGGGTTTAAAAAGGCTCAGGTGGTCTTGCTGGTATTCTTTCTCCATGTTTGCAATCTTTTTCAATTTCTCTGCAGGCAAAAATGGGCTGGATTTTACTTGCTGCTTACGTTTGTCTGTTTGCATTTTCCCCATTGCATTTTTGGTGGGAAAAGGCTGGGGTAGGCTTGCTGGTTTCATTTGTCCATGTTTGCACTGCATTGCATGAGGGTGTTCATAAAAATGGGGGGAGTGAATCCTCTAACTTTATTGGGTTAAATTTTAATTTGTAACTATTTTAACCTTAGTTTTCATGTAGTAGCCCTTAGGAGCTTTGGGACGGAAAAGTAGACTTCAGCCTGTTCAAAGTTGGACAGCCCTGCTCTAGTACTTCCTCCAAGTCATTAATAAAGATATTAAATAGCACTAGACCCAGAACAGAACCCTGGGGCACTCCATTGGTCACATCTCTCCAAGCTGATGAGAAGCCATTAATGATCACCCTTTGGGTGTGATCAGTCAACCAATTACAAATCAATCTAACAGTGCCACTATCTATTCCACTTTCTACTGACTTCCTTGGAAATATGTCATGGGAAACATTATTGAAGGCCTTACTGAAATCTAGATAAGCACCTGACTTATAATTCTATCAAAGAGATCAAATTGGTTTGGCATGACTTGTTTTTAAGAAATCCGTGTTAACTTCGTAATTACACCATTGGTTGTCAAATAATTACAGACTGTCTGCTTAATAATTTGTTCTAGGATCTTTCCAGGAATTGAAGGTGGCAATTATTTGGGTCCTTCCCCCCCCTTTTTTTTAAAGATAGGGACAACATTCACCCTCCTCCAATCTATAGGGACTTCCCCTGTTCTCCAGGACTTTTCAAAGATTATTGCCAATGGTTCTGAAATTACTTCCACCAGTTATTTTAGTATCCTTGGGTGCAATTCACCTGGCCCAGGAGACTTAAATTCATTTAAGGTTTCCAATTGTTTCTGTACTACATCTCTACCTATTCTATGTTACAATTCCTGTCCTACCTTATCTTTGTGCCAAAGGAACTGTTTTTTTTTTTTTGTAGAAAACTGAGGCAAAGAAGATGTTGAGTAGTTCTGCCTTTTCCTTGTCTCCTGTTAGTAACTGGTTATCATCGCCATGCAAAGAGCCTATCATTCCCTTATTTTTCCTTTTGCTGTGGACATAACTAAAGAAAACCTTTTTATCTTTAATTTCTCTGGCAAGTCTAAGTTCATTTTGTGCTTTAGCTTTTTTTTAACCATCCCCCTGCATATATTAGCTATTTGCTTATATTCCTCTTTGGTGTATTTGCCATTTTCTCATTTCCTGTACTTGTTTTTCTTTATATTTAGCTGAGTTAAAAGTTCTTTAGTAAACCATTGTGGTTTCTTTAGACATCTCCCATTTTTGTTCTTCTTGGAACAGTTTTAGATTGTGCCTTTAATATCTCGCTTTTAAGGGACTTCCATCCATCTTGGACTCCCTTCTCTTTCAGTGTTTTTACAAAAATTGGCTTTCTTAAAGTCCAGGATTCTTGTCTGACTATGCTTAGCTTTACCTTCCAACTGTATAAAAAATTCCAAGAGGGCATGGTCACTTTTACCTAAAGATCTCACCACTTCAACCCCATTTACAAGGTCCTTTGGTTAAGACCAGATCTAAAATGACTGCTCCTCTTCTTGCCTCCTCTACCTTCTGGACCATGAAATTGTCTGCAAGGGTATCAAGGAATCTGTTGGACCTTGCATTCTTAGCTGAGTTGGGCTGCCAATATACATCAGGATAGGTAAAATCTCCCATTAGTTCTACATCTCTCTCTTTTGACTGTGTGGCCATCTACTCACAGAAAGCATTATCCCACTCCTGTGGCTGACTTGGGGGTCTATAATATACCCCACAGTGACATATCTCTCATTTTTCTCACCGTTAATTCTCACCCAAATACTTTCAACTTGCTTTCTCTGTTGTATATCTTGTATTTCTTCAGCAGTATATATGTCGTTAACATATAAAGCTACACCTCCTCCTTTCTTACCAGGTCTATTCCTTTGAAACAGGTTATACCCTCCAATAACAACATTCCAATCGTAAAGCTCATCCCACCAGGTTTCAGTGATGCCAATTTTGTCATATTTATTTTGCTGCATTAGGAGTTCCAACTCCACTTGTTTGTTTCCCATGCTCTGTGCATTGGTGTAGAGACATGTGAGGTGGTGTGTGTTTCTTACAAGCCTTTTGCTTAACCTGTTTTTCTTCACACTGATGGTGTGTAATACTCCTTGTCCTGCTCCTACTTCAACATTTGGGTTGTTCCTCACAACCCCTTCTGGATCTCTACCTTTAAGTAAATTTTCTCCCTCTGTAAGGGTTCAGTCTTTGGCCAGGCGTCCCGCCCTTCCAACTTCAAAGAAGGCATCTGAAGTAACAAAGAAACAGAACTTTTATTTGGTTCATCAACAGCAAACGGGGTTTTTCTTCTAACAACAGAGTCAACTTCTTTAACATCAAAAATAAATGGGTTCTTCCCTCCGTAGGTCGGGGTCTCTAGAAAGTGATCAAATTCCCCACCACCACCTGTGGGTATTCGGTTCCACCACTGCTCTCCTCCTCTCTCCCTGAAAGCCTCAGTCCTTCCATCTGTGTCCCAATCTCCCTCATGGAGGTTAAGGGGGTCCCTACTTGTATCCCAACTTTCAAAGTGTATCTGGGACCACGTGGGTCTCGGCCTGGGCATACGCAGAGGGTAATCTGGTCTTTTGCTCAAGTCCTCCTGGGGGTCCAAGGTCCCGGCCTCGATCTCCTGCCGAATCTTTACCAGCCATCTCTCCAGCTCCAAGTCCTTACGGATCTCCTTCAGTTTACGATTGTACTCTCTATATTCTCTCTCGCCCCAGTAGGAACACTTTTGGCAGTGAGCTCTGCATCTGTAGCTCTCAGCTTCCTTGTGTGGCATCATCATTTGTTCCCAATTCCCAGTGTCTGGGTTCTCCATCCACACCCACTCCCATCCTTCTGGAAGCACTCTCTTCCCTCCCTTTTTACAGGCTCCAAACCCCACATCCAAGGGAGTGGATTGGTTCCCCTTTCCTGCCAAGTCCTTCTTTTCATTTCCTGCCACCCTCCGGTTCTCTTCCTTCTCCTCATCCCTGAGGGCATCATAGTAACCCTTTAGTGCCATGAACCTCTCCACAGGTCAAAGGTTCATTAGGTTTTCAGGTTTCTTTGGCTCCTCCATCATCTCTGTTGGGCATGCAGGGGTCCCTCTCTTACCATCGGAGAAGTTCCCCTCACACCCTCCCCCTGAAATCTCAGTTTAAAGCTCTCCTTATCATATTTTCAAGCCTCTTGGTGAAAAGATTACTTCCAACAGTGGTGAAATGCACCCCAACCTCACCCAATAGCCTATCTGAATGAATTTTGAACCATTTTGGCAATTTGTGCCCATCTCTACTTCAGAGATTAGGACATCAGAGGTAGGCTTGAGGAAAACGAGGAGAGAAAAGCCAAATAAACCTGTGTCTCCAATGTAGCCAACTAATGACAATGCCAAGGTGGGATGATGATAGAAGGAATGAACTTGGTTGCTGAGAGTTCTGACGTGTAATCTGGGGCACAAATTTCACTGGTGTTCTTCAGTTCTACTGCTTTTGGAAGGGATTTTGTGTTATTATGTATGCCTTTGTTCCATTGTCCCTTATTAACTTTTGTTTTGTGGTTTGGAACATAGCTGTTACTGGTTTACTCAGAATTAAACTGCTGTAATCTACTCTTTTTGCAGAATGTGGATGACTGAATTGCTGTCTTTCTTCTTTTCCAGCAAAACATTTCCAACTTTAAAAGAAGATCATTATGAACAGTGCTGTCTAAACAAAAATAAACTACATTACTGAATTGCTATAGGTTTCCTAACCAATTATTTCCATGCACCTGTGCCAGCAAGCCTGCAGAATACCACAGCTCATGACGTTCACTCACAGAAACAAAGCAAGCTTTACAAAATTCCACCCAGCCAGGCAAAGAAAAAAATAGTGATATCCTTACCTTTAGGCACTGGGAGATTTGTGATGCTGTCAGCTCTCCCAGGCTGAACTAAACCAAATGGCTAGGGTAGTGACATTTGACTTGCTGTGTGCCCTCTATGCTTGGTACTACTAACCCTTGTCTCCACATGGGCCAATGTGGCTGTAAAAAAGGAGACTGATATATAGCCAAGTGGAAATGGTAGACTCAGAGTCTCATCACAGATGGATATCTGACAGCAAATTTTGGAATCTTCCAGCCACCATAGCCAGTACTCAGTCTGGCATTCTGGGAGTTGTAATTTGAAGAATAACATTTGTGAACTCTGCAAATGACCTTTTACATTGCAGCCTTTTTCAGAACAGAGGACTAAGGGTGTAATCAGATGGGGCCACAAAGAGTGCACTGGATTATGCCAGAAAAAGTCACTAAGGATGCAATCTTAAAAGAGAACTATTAACTCAGCTCTTCTGTCTTGTCCTGATTTCACCAGACCACTCCAAAAAGAGAGAGCAGCCCTGCCTCAGACTTGCAGGGGATAGAATTGGGTTAGACTGGTTTGCTACCTGCAATATGTGGTCTGGTTGCAGGCAAATAGAGCAAACTAGGATGTGCTGTCACCCCTATTAGATCACAACCTCATGTCAGCTTGTGACCTTCCAGTTGGCTGACTCCTCTAAATGGACAAACTGTGAAGGACAATGTATTGTCAACCTCTAAACTTGCTGGCTCTTTAGTGCAGAAGTTTTTTGGGAGGAAGGAGGTTTTACTGTAATTTTTGCTATCCCTCCTTCTCCTGTTTTTTTTTTTGCCATATTGATCGGAAGAAGGGTGATGAGTGATAAATCTGAATAGTGGCAAGAATTTTTTTTTGGAGAGGGGTGGCAGGAGGAAACAGGACTACCTTCCTCAGACAATGCCATCTTTCTAATTCTCTGTCCCCAACATATTTAGTGCGACTGGTGGTGGTGAGATGTTAAAATCCACTAGATAACATACTCATTTCTACATTTAACTGTTTTCTGTGAAAACAAAACTATGCAGGAGTTGCTGGCCAAGGCAAATGATGGAGGATGAAACATTAAAACTGCCCTGTATAATAATAATAATAATAATAATAATAATAATAATAATAATAATAATAATAATAATAATAATAATAATAATAATAATAATATAATAGAGCAAACTAGGATGTGCTGTCACCCCTATTAGATCACAACCTCATGTCAGCTTGACATAATAATAATAATAATAATAATAATAATAATTATTATTATTATTATTATTATTATTATTATTATTATTATTATTATTATTATTATTATTATTATTATTATTATTATTATTATTATTACAAACATTGGTTTTTACCCACTACAATCAAAGAAAATATAGCAGATGATAGGTAATATTGGATAACTGAATCCATTTGACTTCCTGGAAAGGTAGAATCCATTTATCTATTCTACACAATTTCACTTTTGTGGTAGGTGAGACAAAATGGAGGACAAGGAATATTGTGCTGTGCTACAATTCCAGTTTATTCACCAATACATAAATCAGTCACATGTCGTGAGGTATGAAAGTCAAATAAATGTTGAGGAATAGTCCCACAATTCAGATAATCATGCAAACAGAACATGTATTTTGTGTGTTTTTCTTTTTGTTTAAAGCAAAGTTGAATGAATGGCAACAGAAACATACAATATTAAAATAGACACAAATAAAAATTATTTAAACTATTATATGTTGGTCCACTTGGGGGTGGTAAAGGATTTAACTGTGGCACTGAGAGCTGTAAGAAAGAGGGCCAATTTAATAATTTGTTCATCCCAAAATATATATAACACTGGCCAACATCCTGTTGCAGAAGCATAATTTATTTATTTATTTATTTATTTATTTATTTATTTATTTATTTATTTATTTAGGCCAACTAGTAGCAGAGCCACTACTCATGGAGGACTAAAAGGAGAACATTAAAAAAAAACCTCACACACCAAGTAATGATAACAATAACAATAAAAAGGAAAAAGAGTACAGACAAATCTCTGAAAGGGATAATGATAAATAGGATCCCTATAAATGTAATAGCATTAATTCCCCCACTAAGTAAGATATTTGTTTAGCCCAAAATAATTTTCACAGTGGCTGAAATCTTGTTTCTTTCCACAGTAGGTGGCAACTAGAACTGGCCCATCGATTGCGGATTTGTTGAATGAACTCATCTCTAGGTTCCATTTATTCGATGAGTCGACAGTGGTTGCAACTTACTGTTTGTCATCATGACAGGGTGTCCTTATTGGACATGGAGGAGGACTGCATTTAATCTGAATTCAAGTTCCGCTGGAGAACACGGTAGAATTGGATGTGGTTCTAAATTACAAAGCTACATGGAATCATGGAGTTAGACATGTGGAAGTCTCAGCACTCACATATTTGATAGGGATGAGTGAAACCAAATTATATTATAAGCAGACCCAAATATGCTGACAGGGTACAGGGTCAAATTAACCCAGCAAACTCGGCATAACAGCTAAGACTTGGCACAATATCTTACAGCGTGGGTGCCAGTCTGTCAGCAAATATTTTGTGGTTAGCTTGAATGAAGCCAAGCTAACAAGACTAAGGCCATGATGGCCCATGTCTTATAGTGCCGGTGTCAATTTGCTGAGAGCAACATATGGCAGTTAGCCAGGAATAAAGAACCAGCTTTGAACTGGGAAATAGGGTCAGATCATTCTAGGCTTTGATGGCCAAATGGCTATAGGCCAAGAACATGAATTGATGAACAAGCACATGTAGGCACATGTAGGCACGTGTAGCGAAGAACAAAATATGTCAGTCTTAGATCATGCTTACGATACAGAAAACTATAAAAACCATGGAAAGTCATTTAGTCCTTGGTCCAGAACAGCAGGGCCATCTGGCCTGTGCTATCCCTTGGATCCTTAAGCTAACCTATTTTCTGTACTGTATGTGTTCTGTGTTGTATCTCTATCTGTCTTTAATAAACCTTTGCTATATAACTAACTCAGCGTGGCAATTTCGATGAACCACCAATGCTGCATTAGCAATCTATATTGGTGCATTGGCAATTTATAATGAACCACCACAATCCCAATTTTAAGGTACATTTTTGACTTTATCATGTTTAAAATATGTAATGATAACTTTAGAATTTGTGAGAAAGTGATAATATATATCTGAATATCTTTTCCTAAAATCAAATGCCCACACCACATGATCCTCTCTGACCAAGCTCCTCTAGCTTGCCACCCTGAGGGATTTCAGGAAGTTACCTGCTAGAAACAAAGCCTTCTTGGTAGTGGTTCCATCCCTATGGAATGTGTTCCTTGTGGAGTTGCACCCAGCCTCCTCCCCAACAGTCTTCAGAAGATGCTCAAAAAAAGGGTGTTCAACAAAGCCTTCGAGAGAACCCTTTCTTATGGTTTGATGGATTGATAATCTTGATGATTCCCTCTTGCCATTGCTTGAATTATTAGATGACTGTTGCTTCATTTGTTTTATGTGGAGTTTATTTCTTAGGATATTATTTGAGATGTTTTATGTCTGTGCTACTTTGTATAGAAACCCCCCAGAATATGTTTTTGAAGATTCTCTCTCATCCAGGTGAGATTATCTGGAAGTTGAGTCATAGCAACTGGACTTTTCTTATGAGAGCAATTGATGCAGTAGACAAAAAGAAGGAAGGAAGGAAGGAAGGAAGGAAGGAAGGAAGGAAGGAAGGAAGGAAGGAAGGAAGGAAGGAAGGAAGGAAGGAAGGAAGGAAGGAAGTCTTTGGCATCCATTCCACAGGTTCGCCAGCACTGATCTAGTCCAAACCTCCCGGTGAAATGCTGTTTTCAAAATATTAACACCAGATAAAATTGAGCCAGTCCAGATCTTTTAACAAATACATGCTTTTTAACTCTTCTTGTTTTGGAAACATTTTGATAGTCTCCAAACTTTTCCCCACAGTATAAATTGAAGAGCTAAAGAAGTAAATAATGTTCAAGGACACAATATTTGGTCTTCCATTTATAGAATAGCACATGTGATATTAAGTCTTCAGTCCAGCTCTTCAACTTGGATAGCAAGGGAGAGATTAGTCTGACCCCTTGCCCTTGCTCTGTTGCTCCTGTAGAACATAATCACAATTTCCCCCTCTCCGGACATAACATTGATTCTATGAGAAAAATGTTAAATGGGGACCAGGATTGGTTTCTCCTTTATAACCAGGCTCTCAAATACAGAATGATTCAATAGGATTTGGTGACTTTGGTGAAAGTCTCACTGAGAACACAGTGGGCTTTCTTACTGACACAAACTTGTGATCGTGCTGTGAGAGTGACAGGGCTGCCACCGTAAGCACTCAGTATTCACAAGTCTCATCTTTACTTGGTCCTATTAGAAAATCAGTATTAATTAGAATGCACTCAGCTGTAACACTTATGCAAAGTAGAACAAAGAAATGATTTCCGTCCAACTAAAAATCTTTTTGCCATGGGAGCTGTAGGATATTTATGTGCATTTAAGCTAATTAAACCGGAGCTTAAACCAACCCAAACAATGGTGTTTAATTGGGGAATAGTGTTGAGTCACAGTAATCACTGAATTATTACCAAGGGATTTAGACAATTGGTGCAATGTATTGTTTGTATAAAGTTTTGTGTAATTTGTGTTTACTATACGGAAGTGTTTTGATCCATGATTGATCACTGTAACAGTCTAAATTTCAGGAGAGGACAATATCAAATTAGAGCAAACTTGCAATGTATTATGAAACCTAATCTTCTAACACTCCAGTTCTAATCTTGTCTTAGACAATCTTCATAATGGTTTAAATAAAAATTATATTGGAAACCAAAAACCTGGTTTCACATCTGTTTTCATCTAAAGCACTTCACACTTCATTCACAAGGTATCTGAAGAACAGTATTGTTTCTGGCAAGGGGCTTGTGTTGCTATGCCTCATAACTGGCTCATGCTCTTGCGACATGCAATATTCATTCCCTTGGCTGTTTACAAGGCACCCACGATGTCAGGCATTTCTGTGGGTGAAGTGACAAAGTGGGAGATTTAATTCTTAGGGAACAGCAGTTGCCACAGAGTTTGTGGCCCAGGATGGTTTAATATCTGTTGATTTCACATTTAAAAAGAACAACTGCTCATTTGGTACTTATGAACATTTTTGAGGATTTCAGGGCTTTTCAGCTCCTTCAGGATCACAAGTTAGGGTGAAAGATTTAGCTGAAAAATAATGTTCCTTTTAATTCCATCCTAATTTTTATATTCACCACAGACGTGAACTCTAGAAATGGATGATAGGGCAGATATTGACAGCTCATTTTGGAAGAGACCATTGTTCTATTTTAGCATTATTTAATCTGGTACTGTGAACATGCCTAAAGGGTTGAACATTGTCCCACCCCTTCTGTTGTCACATTCTTCATGCATACAGTCTGAACAGGAGAGGTTCCAGCCCACACATAGGTCCTATACATGAGAAAAATAACACAGAAAAATAAGTTCTTTTACTCACGTGTAGAACCTAGCCAGGCATTCTGTATTCTCTTCTGACTCAATACTGTAACTATAACAATATGTGATGACAGTGGTTAGATATTCCTCCCTAAGCAGGTCCAAAACACTGATTTAATAAAACCTGAATAAAGATAGCAATTGCAGTCATCTTCAGATTTAGCATGATAATCTAGGAAATGAATTAGGAAATTAGGAACATTAGGTGTCAGGTATAAATAGGTTCAAAGATTAAGAATTAGGGCTGTCCAGACTGCAGGTTTTGGGAGGGCACTGAACAGGGGGGCAGCGCCCTTCTAATAAGATTAGAAATCATTAACTGAGCCCCTTGCACTACATTCAGCCCCACTTGTTCAAGGGATGTTTAACAGTTGAATTGAGTGAATTTCATATCAATAAATTGTGGCCCAATTTTAATCCCACAAATGTGTCTTGCCTCTTTATTTCTGGGCTGGGAGGGCAAGTAGCTCCATGGTGAGTGAGTTTACTTTGAGGCCTAACCGCAGTGCTGAGTTTGCCATGTTAAAGACCATGGAATTCAGCGAGAGTAGACATACTTCACATCCTTGGATTTAGGCCTTAGGGAACACCATAGCTAGAGGCAACTGGACAAATGAGAGCTGCATACAGATGGCCGATGCATATTTGGCGGGGTTCTCTCTTCAGCAGACCCCATGGTGTTGCGTTCCACCAACATGAAGATGCTCCTCTGGGGTGGCAAGTGGCTGGTGTGCCTTGGGTGCAAGTGCTTGCACTGAGGAGAGATGATGTTTAGGAAAGCTATTCTAAAACGCCTGGACAGCAAGTTGTAGATGATGGGATTTACAGCAGAACTGAGATAGAAGAAAACACCTGGGAAGGAAAGAAAAAGGGAAGGAAGAAGAAAAAGAGTGAAGGGAAGAACTGCTAATGCACTGTCTCCCCAATTAAAGGTGCTTTGCCTTTAAAATATCTAAAATTCTCTATCTTAATTATTCATCTTCTTCCATATAGAAGATGAATAGAAATTAAGGCAGCAATGTCAAATAATTTAAAATGTTTCAGAATGAGGCAAAATTGCAAAGGTAAAAGAGCAGGTAATGAAATCCCATCCCCTCAGGTGTTAAACTGCCTTACAGGAGCTCCCCATTTAGCCCATATAGGGTTGAGATAAGCCCCTTTCCAATCTTCACCCTTCCGCTCAGCCCCATCACTTGTTCTGCAGAGATTCTCTGGTGGCCCATGTAGCTTCCCAGTTGAGAGGATGCACAAAGTGTGGCTTGAGAGAGTTAACAGTGGAATTCCTAGGTCACCTTTGCTCTCTCTGTTACCTTTCTTATCAGGAAAGGAGCAAGGAAAGGTACAAAAGATACAAGGAGTTCATAGTCCCAACATTATTTCCTTATCAGTAAAGGTCCAAGGGAGAACAAATCAGATCAGCATGGCTCAAGGAGTGTGCCTACCTTGTCTTCCCTGGTTATGTAAGAAAGGGCAGCTCAGAGCCCGACGGAGTTTGGAGGTGGGGCGTGTTTGCCCACCTGACCCAGACTTTTGATGCCAAGGCTTCACACCTGTCCGGGTCTTTGCTGCCCACGGATGGGAGCTGATATAATTTGGCTCCCTTCCTGCCCCAGCCTCTATGTGGCAAGTTCATCACCCCACCCTCCCACCTTAACAAAAGGAGAATGAGTTTAGCTGGTTGCTACAGAGCTGGGTGGGAATTTCTGGTGGCTACTCTGATTGGCCATCATTAGCCACACATTTTTGCCCATCCCATTCTCATTTTCACATGGGATGGGTACTGTTTCTCCTTTCTTAATGGTCACAACCTGGTAGGCAAGTAGTGCAAGAGGTAATGGTATTCACAGGTATGCCTGAATAAGTTGCCCTTAAGGTGCTAGACAGCCCTCAAATAAAGTTAAACATCATTGGTAAGTTTAGGAGTTAAATAAAGTCAGTAAGTTAATATTAGGCCAAACCGAGGGCTGTGATGGGCTAGCAGATACACCCAAGTTGGCATGATGCTGAACTGGTGGGCAGCATCTTTCCAGGGGTGAATCTCCCTGAATACATATTTGGGCTGGTAGGGGATAATTTCCCAGCCATTACATGCTTGCTCTATGTTGGAGGTAGACATGGGCACGACTCGGCGAAATTGTTGTTTCCGTTTTCGGTTATCGTTTCCATTACGTAACGGAAACGGTAACGATAATTAAGCCATCAGAACTCAAACTCGAACTGAAAAAAGAAAAATTTGGTCGGGTTTTTCATTTCCGTTTGTGGCATCACAGTGATCGCGCAATGCGAAGCACAGAAAAAGTTTTAAAAGTTTTTTTTTTTTAAAAAACCTGACTCCCGGCCAAAAAAGCAGGCGAAAATATGCCTGCCTGAGGCTTTGCCACCTACCAGAGGGGTGGTTTCTGGGGGGGTCCCTGGCCTTTCCCCCCCTCTTCTCCTGTCCTGGGCTGCTTGCACCAGGCTGGGGGGGGTCATCCTCGTCATCTCGCCATGCGATGCGGTGGGGGGGGATTCAAAATGGCAACCACAATTTTTCTTTTCAAATCGTGGTCAAAAAACACACCAAATCACCACAGAAACATGTGAAATTTATTTATTTTAAATGCCTGAATTTTAATAGTAGCAGCAGTGGTTTTTTATAGCAATAAAACATCGTATTGATTTTATTTTATTTTATTTTATTTTTTATTTTTTTAGACCTGCCCATTTGGGCTGGGCATGGGATGGGACCATGCAATTTTTTTGAACCATTCCACCAATGGCATCGCCAGGTTTTTGACTGACACTTCTGGATGTCTCGGAGGGCATAAAAAGCTGAGGCACCTTCCAGAAATCGCAGTCGGGTGTATGGATGTGGCTGAGGGAGGAGGGCTGGCTGCTGGTGCTGGTGTGATCCAATCGAGATTGAGGAGGGAGGCTGGAGGCTTTAGGATTTAAGTTAGGCAGGCAGGGAGGGAATTGAATTTAGAAAATAATTTATTTGATTGCCTGCAGCTTTGTCTGCTGAAGGGAATAGCAGTTTATTCTTTATTTCTTCTCTGGCAGTTTGTGAGGATTTTTTTCTGATATTGGATAAAGGGGGAGGTTCGACTGGGAGTGGGAGGTGTGGATTTATTTTAAAAATATATTATATACTACCATTTATTTTCTATTTTCCCAACTTCAATTTGCTTGCACACACACACATTTGGGCTGCAAGCCAAGAACAGAACCTCTATCCTAAGTGATATCCTAACTGCCCACTCGCCCATCCGCCCATGCCACCACCCGCCTGTGGCCCGCGCTGCCCCCCGCCCCCCACCCCGCCCACCGCCTAGGGTGCAAAAACACCTAGCACTGGCCCTGATTGCGGGAGGCTCCTATGCTCTGGGAAGTCAAATCGCGCTAAATCGGGGTGGTAACGACAAATGACAAACGGAAATGACAAATTTTTGAAAAATTTTGCGACAAACGGAAACGACCCGAAACGGACCCGTTCCGACAAACGAAAACTCGAAACATCATTTTTTTTTGGTCGTGCCCATGTCTAGTTGGAGGCATTATAGCTGACATAAGTTTAATATGTAATAAAGTTGTGGCCCAATTTATCCCAAAACTAAAGTTGTCTCACCTCTTTTTTTCCAGGTCTGGGGGGGGCAATGAAATATGGGCAAAGTTAGATCTGACTCAACAGGGCATTGGAGAATGACTTCAGAAGACAAGATCTTTTTCATTCATGTGCTTCTGGAGTGAAAAAGTGCTGTCATTGTTCAGGAGACGTCCGGATGTGTTCACAGCCCTCACGTTATTTGGAAAACTCCTTCCATGTTCCCCAGAGAACAAGATACAGTGTTAGATTTATTTTATTACAATCATAAGCTTAAGAATAGCACAAATGCAACAAAACAGGTGCTGCAAAGGTGGAACTATTTACTGTTTCCTACTGGAATAGGGTCACATTGTGAATATTTGTGGGTCTTAATCGATTTGATATCAGATTACAGTACAGTTTATAGTGCTGTGGACAAAATGTGGTGGAAGATCTTATGTGATATTTGCTGCACTGTAGTACAGGAAATCTTTGTCTGCCAAAAGACACATACATTAAAATGTGGAGTCATGATCTAAAGCCATTAGGAATGGGGAAGTCTCTTTAAATTTATTTTGATATAATGCTTTATGTATTTGCAATTTTGCATATTCGAGTTTCACATGCCTGTCTGAGCATTTCTGATTATTTGTGATTGTGAATTTTAACTATTTTTGTAAGCCACCTTGGGCCACCACTAGGGGGTAACACTGAGATAGAAAGCTGCCAGCTGGATGAGCCAGCCAGCCAGCAAGCCTTCAAAACAGATGCCTGGGCAAGAAGCATCCATATGGTATTTTCCCCTCCACAGACCCTTTCCTTCACCTGGCTAAACAATGTTCTTGAAGGACAGATTGCATAGCAATGTGTGTGACTGTCTAGGAGAGAGCAATGAACAGGAGGAAGCTGCAGTGAATTTCCAAGTAGCTGTCTCTGATGTGATAATGACACGAGACCAGCAGCCTATGCATATGCTTTGCTTTAGGAGCTGGGAGAGACTTTCTGAAAAAAAAAAACCAGAGAAGTTTCTTCTGAATGCTTGCCAGGAAACCTGGTTAAGTGTTTCTCTATTCTGAAACGAGCCAAAATAATTTACTGAGCGCTTCCTTCATATAGTAAGGGTCTGGGATGGTCCTGGCTCATGGACTGAACGGGATGGTGGGAATTCGTCTTCTTAAGGTCAAAACCTTTTGACTTGCTTTTGTATAGAGAGGAATTATGTTATGGTGTGAGGCAACATAAACATCTCATCTACCCTGTTGCTTCTTCTCTGCTCTTAGTTCTGCCCCATTTCAGGTGTTCCACTGGCAGATCTGGGATGTCCTGTCATGGTGGCATGTGGGATTTCTTCTGGAAGAACAGGTCTTGCACTGACTCACAGAGCTAGGAAACCTGATATTTGGTGGATTCTGCTCTCAGCCTTCCATTTGTTATAATTTGGGAGGGGGATTCTGGAAATTGTTGTCCAAAAATATAACATTTCCAAACTCGACCACCCTTCCATATGGTCTTATATGTGGTCAAGTTGCTATAATCCTTAGTTATTGGACAAGAATGCCTGCCTGTTTTGTTTTTCTTCTTCACGCTGCTTAATTAGATTCCTTGCTTGACTAAGAAACCATCAGGAAAAACATTTTGTTTATTACCCTGTATATATTAGAGATGGTCTAGTAAGAGCAATAATGGCTTTTGCATATTTTTATGGGTAAAACTGCTGATGTTGGTGTACACTGACATTTGGAGCTCATCCTGTTCTTAATCATAAGGATCTGACCAACTTGCGTTGCAGCATTTTTGCAAGTCCCCAGAGTGTCTTGAACTTTTTTTACACACAGGTATTAGATGATTAATTCTCAGCCAAAACATCTGGAAGTAATGCTTTCCCCACCTGGAACTCTGTGCTTACAAATATAGAGGCTGCATTATCACATTAAGGTTCTCTCAGCTGGCATGGAATGTCATTTTCAAGGCTTTCTGCTCTAGTAGTGGAGCAGCTTGCCTTATCTGCATCTATGACAGTATCTGTTCAATATTTACATCTGCACAGATCACCAACTGCGAAAGCTTCCATCAAGATCAATCGGGTGTTGGACTTCATCAGATCACCTCTGTGGCTTCTGCAGTTGTAGCTCTATCAATGTAAATATTGAAGAAGGCAGTAGCTGTGACTCTTAAAACGTCTGAGGGAGAGAAACAAGAATATAACTTAGTGGTTTTGTTCCTAAAAAGTCATTTACAGCAACTGAAGAAGACAGGAATTGTACATTGCTACCTCTTTTCCATCTGGTGGTGGCTGTTAAATTATTACAGGTGTTGTTTTCTTAAATTCAAATATCTGTTTATTCAAATATAGTAGGATAATACTCTGGCCAGCAAGAAGGAAAAGATCGTTTTGCTCAATCATATTTTTCTTCCTTTCAAAAAGGGCTGGCTCCACCACTTAGCAGCATAATGTGCCAATGTTTCCCTCTTTGTTAGTTTTCTGGTTAACAGCACATTGTTAGCTTTTGTTGTGTTTTTATTGCTAAGGAAGGAGAAACAATATGATAGGATTTTCTATCTCAGATGCCAAAGCAGCTTGACTAGCCATTAGAGATGAGCACAAAACAGAAAAACAGCAGTTCATTTTATTTTGTTTCCCTTGCTGTTTCCTGTTTCATTATTAATGATTTTTTTAAAAAAATAACAAAACAAAACATACAAAATGATTTATTATACTATATGGGTATGCTCCCCTGGGTCCTAGAGGCACACAATTTTGTGAGTAGCTCAATGTGGAGGATGATTTTATGGTTATTGGGAAAGAACCCAAGCAAAAATCAAATGAAATCCAGAAGATACAGTGAGATCCGTCTTCTTTTACCCATAAACCTCTTTTATTTAAATTCCTCTCTCTTTGAATTTAAATAAAAGAGGTTTATAGGTAAAAGAAGCCGGATCTTACCGTATCCTCTTGATTTCATGATGATTTTTGCATGGGATCTTCCCCAATCACCATAAAATCATCCTCCACACTGATATATCTGACAGCCCATCTCTTCCCAGACAGACCACTATATCTTAATGGTACATCATCCATTCCTAAGTCCCATCTCTCTGCACACAGATTGCAATTTCCCACCTCCTGTCCTGACTCCCTCAGATGGTTTTGGTACGTTCTGACAAGGGGAGATGAAATGTTTCATTTCTGAAACAGAAAATGGTGTTTTGTTTCATTACTTGATGAAATGCTTGCTCGTGTTTTGTTTTGTAACATTGTATAACGTTATGAAATGATGAAAGAGCATGTTTTTTTTTTTTTTTGTGCCCATTTCTACTAGCCATAGAAAGGATGGAACTTAACTTGATTGATGAGGATGGCAGACACACATGTACCATTGTTTTCTTAGGTTTAGGCAGAAAGGGGTCCTGAGGAGGTTTTAATATGCAACAAATTCTAGTAAGGCAAGTAAAATACCTGACACCACGTGGATTAAATTAAATATATTGGCAAGAGGTTCTGTCCAGTTTGTGACAAAGCTGTAGAAAAGCCGATCTGTGTGGAATGGAGCCCAGCATATTCCAAAAACAATCACTAGGACAACTGTTGAAAGATGGAGAGAAACACAGAAAGAGGTCAAGACCAACAAGCTTCTCTCTTGTATTGAATTTGAAAGATTCAATAAATGAAATGAACACCCTAGATGGTTTCTCACTTCATCAAAAACAGATACCATGGCATTGCACTTTATAACATTTTTTTCCTCCTTTTTCATAATACTAACTTCTATCAAAAACAGATTCAGTGCCATATTAGCATTGCACTTTTGTAACTTTTTTTTCCTTGTCCTGGTTCCTGAACTATTTCTTGAACATTGTACTCTTTCCTACTGCCCACACATCATAATACTAACTTACTAGGAAAAATTTGATTCAGTGCTGATATTAGTCTGTTAGCCAACAGGCAACACCGATCTTTGTATGTGTGTGTGTTTGTTGTCTTCCATGAATGAACAAAAACATGTCCTGGTTCCTGAACTATTTCTTGAACATTGTACTCTTTCCTACTGGCAAAGTAGCTGCTTCCTTGCATTCTTTCTGGAAACAAACCAGGATATATTGTGTTGTTTTCATGGATGAAGAAAGAAGATGAAAATGAAGAACAGGAAGGTACCTTGGTCCAGGAAATATGCAATACAGTGGTATCTCAACTTATGAATTTAATCCATTCTGAATGCATGCTCTTAAGTCGAACTACTCTTAAGTTGGGGTATCTATCTGAGAAACTGGAAAAATAAGCTAAAAAATCAAAAAATGAAAAAACAAATTTGTAAGTCAAAAAGACCAGATCTAAAATTTGTAAGGCGGCAGTTAAAATGCATTGCCAACAGTTTTCCACTCTTAAGTCAAATTGCTCTTAAGTCGGGGTACCACTGTACTCAGGTCAGAAACAGACATTAGGGATAGCCTATTATGAGAACAAAAAACTCATTTATCTTAGGTTATCTTTTCAGACTTGAAAAGAATCCCATACTTAAATTCTGATTGCCAAACTCCAGATAAAACCAGCTTATTTGTATACTCCCAGAGGGGAGACAAATTTTTCTAGTCAGGGACCATGCCTAATGCCTATTTCCGGCCACCATCCCAATGAAGAGGACAAGCATGCAACCCCAACTGGGATATGTACTTTCCCTGGGGAAAAAAGGTTCGGATTTGCAATGGAATCTCACAAATTTGATTAGCATACAGTAGCAATCCCCTCGTGGCTGCAGCATTTTATAGGCAATGTTTAAAACATGAACAGCTGAGCAATGGAATAAGTATCCCCAAATGCAATGCTGTATCCTGCTCAGCAATGAGTGGCTATGATTTCCTACTTGAGATGGGCACAAAACACCAAAATGGCATTTTGGTTTGTTTTTATTTTGTTTTTTATTGCTTGCTTTGTTTAGAATGAAATGAATTTTTAAAAACAATTGTTTGTTTCATTTTTTGTTTGTTTCATTTTAAATTTTTTAATTTTTTAAACATGCTGACCCCCACTGGGTGGGGGAAAGGGCAGACTTCATAAAATCTTTTTTCCCACTGAATCCCTGTGTTCCATCTGATGAGCAGTGGCTTTGGTGGGGGGGAGCCCGTGGTTTCAATGCATTCCTATGGGAAAACAAAAAAATGAGGCCAACAAAACGGAAATTTCCATTTTGTTTCATTTTATTTTTCTTTGATGGGTCCATTGATTATTCGTTTCATTCCATAATGAAATGAATAACGAATAACAAAACAAATTAAAAAATCATTTTGTGCCCATCTCTATTTCCTAGTTAAACATGCTTATCACCTTTCACTTGTATAGATGCAGAATGATTTATTCAACATTTTAAAGTGCATAAAATGGGTATGTGGGGAAAGGAATGATTTTCAATAGTTTATCTCCATACCTGAAGTGGTGTGGCCACTGAGAAAGGGGTAGCCAACTTACTGTCTCTAACCCACAGCCAAAGGTGTTTTGATTGATGGCTATAAAAAGATGTAATTGAATAGCAGCTTCTCCACTATCACTGGCATCAGTGGATTAGTGAAAATGTTCCAGAAACCTGGAACAGCTAAGTCTTCTTATAAACATAAGTATGATAGGACCCACTGAATTAAGATTTGGCTCACTATTCAATGCCTGGGAGCCTCTTCAGACTTGCTGTTTTGGGTATGGGCTGGATCAGGGTATAAACAGTCTGTCGATTGCGGGAAAGCAAGGTGCAATATGGTATGCTCCTCCTATCCAAACAGCAAACAACCCCTTTCAACACAATCAGCTGTTACTCAAGAATTTCTCCCGATCAGCTGCTGAGGGGAAAAAAATCTACATTGTTCCTCTCTTTCTCTGTTAGTGCCATTCCATTTTCTCCTTCCCTGGTTCCCTTAATTTATTCTCCCCTCCCTGCAAAAAAAAAAAATCTCTCTGAAACTCTCCCTTTGAATCTAGGGCTTCTAGAGGCTGCTTGTTATCTCCTAACTATCTCCTAAAGTCACTGAAAACACTGCTGTTTAAGGAGGCATATGGTGACCTTATTTCTGCTTAATCTTTTCTTTTTTAAATTCATCTCCTGCCCCCCACCGATGGTTTCCCCCTTGCCAACCCCTAATTTTTATCTTGCCTTTCATTCTTATTGCTCCATGCTGTTTTATTGTGCTTGCTGTCTTTTTAGCTGTTTTATTGGAAACCACCCTGAGTTCCTGTATGGAAAAAGGTAGCGGTATATAAATGCACCAAATAATGATAAATAAATAGATAAACTGAACATGCCAATTAGAATACATGCCCTACCACTGGGCGAGAATGGTGTGCAACAGCTCTTAAACGGGAAGGATGGATCATTCTAAGTAGAAAAACAGATGAGATCCCCACCCCAATCCAAACCATGTTCTTCATATCATATCAACTATTACCCTTACAGCATATCTATATGCCATTATGCCATTATGGGCATGCCTGGAGTGTATGGTTTTACTCCAATTTGAGCAACAATGGGATTTAGGATTTTGTAGCTGCTTCATCTTTCTCTAATACTTTTATTTTGGAGATTCACTGGAATTTCATTTTGAGCAGACTGTTTGAACAAGCACTGGGTGGGCAGTCCCTTGCAAACAGGAGATTGCATTCTATTTTGAATAACAGTTCATCACCTTGACTCTTCTTCATTCATGTATTCCATTTTAAAATGCCACTCTCCCAGTGAAGACACTCAAGGTAGCTCACAGCATTGCTAAAACAAACCATTAGACCATTTAAAAGCAGTTAAATATAGCAATATTAAAGAACACATCTAAAAGCCAAGTTTTAAAATGTAATAATGTTAGAAAGCCATTAAAAAGGAGAGAGGAGCACCAAGTGTCACACATCTATGTTAGAATAAGATATTAACAGAGTATCTGCAGGAAAAAAGTTTTCACTTGTTGCCATAATGCCAGGAGAGCAGGGGGCAACCTATCCTTATGGGACCAGGCAGCCACTGAGACAGTCCTCATTCAGATCTATGTATTATGGTGCCAGTTCTGAAAGGAGGGTCTTTCCAGAAGATCTTAATATGTGAGGGAGGCTATATGGGAAGATACAGTCTGACAGATAGTCCAGACTTTATTTACTGGATGAAACAGAAAATCACGAGTGCAATCCTTTGTATCTTTATTCAGAGGGAATTCCCACAGGCAAGAATCCTGTTGATGTTTGTATCAATTTTATGTAACTTCCCATGGATACTTGAGGAAGCCCCAGGGTACCTCTTGGTTGTGTAATGAGATGGATGAGCAAACATACAACTGGAATAAGCCCCCAGCATCTCCTGGTATCTCATCATTTAGCTGCAATTGGCTACAACAAATTACATGTGTGAGATGCAGCCACAAACAGAAATCTGGGCATTGTGTTCAGTGAAACTCACATCATGATCAATATGCACACGATTGCAGATTCTCTTTCCTGTCCGCAGGGTATCCTGTGTCATGGTCAGATCATTATCTGCTGACCTTTTCCCTTTCAATCGCCGCCCCACCCCGCAGGGAGCTGGGCCCTTCCATCTGGGCCCACCCCCAAGGGCTCCTGGACCCTGTGTGGTTTGCGGAGTCCCTTGGGGGCTTACTGGATGGTCTGGTTGATGATCTGGCTGACTCCCTGGTGGACAGGTGGTATGAGGAAGTTACCGGGGCAGTTGACCGGATCGCCCCCAAGCGCCTTATCCGATGCCGAGCCCGCTCTTCTCCATGGTTCACCACGGAGTTGTGGGTGATGAAGCAAGAGCGGAGGAGGCTAGAGAGCAGATGGCAGAAGGCTCGGACGGCTTTGAATTGGGCTGCTGTTAAGGTGATGACCGGTCGCTACTCTCGAGCGATCAGGGAGGCAAGGAGATCTTTTGTCTCCCTGAGAATTGGTGAGCCCTCAAACCATCAGGCGGAATTGTTCCGGGTGGTTCGAGACCTCACCAATCCCGGTCTGCCAGGCCCTCCTCCTAGTGATTTCACTAGCGAGTCATTCACAGCCTTTTTAAAATCTAAGATAGAGGCCATCTGTGCCGAGCTGGACACCAGTTGCATTGATCCACTCTCTGCTGTGGCCAGTGCCTCACCACCTGGGTTGCCCCGGTTTGTTGAGTTTGGGCCTGTTACACCAGTGGATGCCTCCAGGGCCCTGGGACACTGCAGGCCAGCGGCTTCTCCATTCGACCCTTGCCCTTCCTGGCTGATTAAGATCGCCAGTGGGAGCATGCCAGAATGGGCTTCACTAATGGTCTCCTCTTCCTTCAGAGACGGGATTTTTCCCAGTCGGCTGAAGGAGACGGTGGTGAAGCCCATTATCAAAAGACCTGGGTTGGCTGTAGACGATATGTCCAACTATCGTCCTATAGCCAATGTTCCTTTATGGGAATGTTCCTTTATGGGCAAGGTGATCGAGCGGGTTGCCGCCCTGTGTCTCCAGTCATTCCTGGAGGAGAACCATGTCCTGGATCCTTTCCAATCTGGGTTTAGGCCACGCCATGGGACTGAGACAGCTCTGGTCCCTCTACATGATGATCTGTTGAGGAGGGCCAACAGGGGTTGCTCTACCCTGCTGGTCCTTCTCGACCTGTCAGCGGCTTTTGATACCATCGACCACGGAATCCTCCTGGGGTGGCTTTCTGAAGTGGGGATCAGGGGTCTGGCCTTTGGCTGGCTCCGCTCCGTCCTTGAGAGCCGCACCCAGCGAGTGAGCTTGGGGGATGATTTGTCGGCTCCCTGGACACTCTCTTGTGGAGTGCCTCGGGTCAGCTCTCTCCCCAATGCTCTTTAACATCTATATGAAGCCGCTGGCTGAGATCACCCGGAGTTTTGGAGCTTGCTGTCATCAGTACACTGATGACTAGAGATGGGCATGACCAGGAAAAATTACGTTTCGAGTTGTCGTGTGTCGGAGCCGGCCCGTTTCGGCTCGTTTCCATTTTTCGCGAAATTTTTCAAAAATTTGTTGTTTTGTTTGTCATTTTTTTTGTCTGTCGTTAGTACTGGTTTTTTGGGGGGGCTCCTGGAGGCACCTCTCTGGGGTGGTGCCTCCTCTGGCCTGCCATGAAGGGAAAGCGGGCTCCTGGAGGCACCTCTCTGGGGTGGGTGCCTCCTCTGGTCCGCTACAAAATGGCATGCATAGCCAATTGGATATGCATACCATTAAGTTGCAGTTGCAGTAGCAGGCAGAGGCACCTCTCTTTCGGGTGCCTCTGTGACTCACTGCCTGTGGTGCACTTGGGCTGGGGAACGAAGTGAGAGAGGACCCCTACGGGTGCCCTGTGACTCACTAAGAAGGGAAGTGTACTTGCTGTAGTGCAATGCGAGCACACATCTGGCTTACTGGTTAGGGGTTAGCGCAAGGGCTAGGCTTAGGGTTACGGGTAAGGTTAGGGTGAGTTACTGGGGTGCACCTCTGGGTGCCTCTCTGACCCACTAAGAAGGACAGTGTACTGGCGTATGGGTTCGGGTTCGGGTTCGGGTTCGGGTTCGGGCTAGGGTTAGTGGACTTTTTATGCCCGACTGGCACATCCCAGAAGTCTCGGTCAAAACAACCATGGGGCTGTCTCAACATGTCATCAGCCCGACACACGAGAAAGGCCACACTCTAGATCTGGTTTTCTCAACGGGATTGGAGGATGGTGGTTTGGATGTGGAGGGGTTGGTCCTGACTCCATTGTCATGGTCAGACCACTTCCTGGTCAAGTTTAGGCTATTAGCTACTCCAACCCTCTGCAAGGGTGGGGGATCTATTAAGATGATCCGCCCTCGGAGACTGATGGATCCAGATGGTTTCTTGAAAGCTCTGGGGGATTATCCATCTGATATGGTTGGTGCTCCTGTCGAAGCTCAGGTCACCCTATGGAATAGGGAAATGTCCCGGGCAGTTGACACGATCGCACCTAAGCGCCCTCTCCCCTTGCGCAGAGCCCAGTCGGCTCCTTGGTATACATCTGAGCTGCGGGCAATGAAGCAGGAGGGGAGACAGCTGGAGCGCAAGTGGAGAAAATACCGCTGTGAGTCCAATCAAACACAGCTTAGAGCCCATTATCAGGCCTATTCTGTGGCAATACGGTTGGCGAAAAGGCAATATTTCGCAAACCGTATTGCTTCCTCAGAGTGCCGTCCAGCAGAGCTGTTTCGGGTGGTCCAGGACCTTCTTCAACTGAGAAATACAGAGGAGGTTTTAGACCACTCAGCAGCCCGTTGTGAAATCAGATTCGCAGGGAATTGGACTCCACTATTGATGCAGAATCAAGGGATGTGTCCAGTGCGCCGTGCTTAGGTCCAGTATTATTGGATGAGTTTCAATTATTGAGACCTGAGGATGTGGACAGGGTGCTTGGATCTGTCCGTTCTACCACCACTCTGCTCAACCCTTGCCCTTCCTGGCTAATTGAAAGATCTGCCAGGGGGTTCGCACACCTGGGTCCAGGAAGCTGTAAATGCCTCATTAAGAGAGGGAGTGGTCCCTGCTGCCTTAAAGGAGGCAGTAATTAGGCCACTCCTAAAAAAAAAACCAACCTGGACCCAGGGCTGGTGGGTAACTACCGGCCAGTAGCGAACCTCCCTTATTTGGACAAGGTGTTGGAGCGGGTGGTGGCCGGACAGCTCCAGGCGCTGCTGGATGAAACGGATTTTCTGGATCCATTTCAATCTGGTTTCAGGCTGGGTTTTGGAACAGAGACTGCCTTGGTCGCCCTGTACGATGACCTTTGCCGGGAGAGAGACAGGGGGAGTGCAACCCTTTTGATACTCCTGGACCTCTCAGCGGCTTTCGACACCATCGACCATGGTGTCCTTCTGGATAGGCTGGCCAGGTTGGGAGTTGGAGGCACTGTTTTGCAGTGGTTCCGCTCCTTCCTGACTGACCGTATCCAGAAGGTGGTGCTGGGGGACAGTTGCTCCGCCCCGTGGCGTTTACGTCATGGGGTTCCTCAGGGCTCAATACTGTCTCCCATGCTGTTTAACATCTACATGGAACCACTGGGAGAGGTCATCAGGAGGTTTGGGCTGAGGAGTCAGCAATATGCTGACGATACTCAGCTCTACCTCTCATTCTCCACCAATCCAGGTGAGGCGGTTTCTGTCCTGAACTCGTGTCTGGGCCAGATAATGGACTGGATGAGGGTTAATAAATTGAAACTCAATCCAGACAAGACGGAAGTGCTGTTAGTGGGTGCTTCGCCGGACAGGTTAGAGGGCCACTTCCCTGTCTTGGACGGGGTTGCACTCCCCCTAAGGGACAGGGTCCGCAGCTTGGGGGTGCTTCTGGACCCTGGTCTAACTCTGGAAGCCCAGGTGGACTCGGTGGCCAGGGGCGCCTTCCTTCAGCTGTGGAAAATATACCAGCTCCGCCCCTACCTAGATGAGCAGAGCCTCATGACAGTTACGCATGCGCTGGTAACATCCCGTATTGATTACTGCAATGCGCTCTACGTGGGGCTGCCTTTGAAGACGGTCCGGCGATTGCAACTGGTTCAGAATCGTGCGGCGCGGCTGGTGAGTGGTGGGGCCACCAGAGATCACATCACGCCGATTCTTTGGTTACCAGTTGCTGCCCGAGCCCAATTCAAAGTGCTTGTCTTGACATATAAAGCCCTAAACGGCTTGGGACCTAGATACCTGAAGGACCGCCTCCTTCCATATGAACCTACCCGGCAATTAAGATCTAGCCAGAGGGCCCTCTTGAAAGAGCCATCCCTCAAGGAGGTGAGAGGGATGGCTTGTAGACATAGGGCCTTCTCGGCAGCTGCCCCCAAGTTATGGAATGCCCTCCCAAGTGAGATCCGCCTGGCGCCAACATTGGTGACATTTCGGCGCCAGGTAAAAACCTTCCTGTTCCAGAAGTTTTTTAATTGATACAATTTAGATTGTGGGTCTTCTGATGGCAATTTTAGTGTGATGTTTTAGTATAAGGTTTTACTGTTGTTTTAATTATTTATTGATATTTTATGTCTTAACTGTTTTAATTCCTTGTTGTAAGCCGCCCAGAGACCTTTGGGTAGTGGGCGGCATATAAGCTGTAAAAATAAAATAAATAAATAAAAATAAATAAATAAAACCTGGCCAACTGGCCATGCAATTGGTGGAATGGCTCCAAAAAATTGCATGGTCCACTCCCATGGCCAGCCCATCATTGCGCAGGTATAAAAAAATAAAAATAAAAATAAAATAAAATAAAATCAATGGAAACGTTTTGTTGCAAGAAAAACCCACTGCTGCTACTGAAAAAATTCAGGCAGTTTTAAAATAGCTATTTTCGCATGTTTCTGTGGTGCTTTGGTGTGTTTTTGGACCACGCGATTTCAAAATAAATATTGCGGTCGCCCCATTTTGGATCCCCCGCCCGCACCGCATGGCATGGCGAGTTGGCGAGACGACGAGGATGTGCAGCCCAGGAGAGGAGGGGGGGAGGCTGGGGACCCCCCCCAGAAACCACCCCTCTGGTAGGTGCCCTCACTCAGGCAGGCATATTTTCGCCTGCTTTTTTGGCCGGGAATTGGGTTTTTTTTATTTTTAAAACTTTTTTCTGTGCCGCACCACTTGGTGAGTTGGCGTGGTGGTGACTCGATGAGGATGTGCACTTTGCGCAGCCCAGGAGAGGAGGGGGGAGGCCGGCGACCCCCCCAGAAACCACCCCTCTGGTAGGTGCCCTCAGGCAAGCATATTTTCGCGTGCTTTTTTGGCCGGGAATCAGGTTTTTTTATTTATTTTTAAAACTTTTTTCTATGCCGCTTGGCATCGCGCGATCGCTGCGATGCCAGGAACGACAACAAGAAATCAGACCCAATTTTTCTTTAGTTGGTTCGAGTTCGAGTTCTGGCAGAGTAATTGTCGTTCTTCGTTCCGTTACGTAACGGAAACGAGAAACGGAAACGGAAACGAGAATTTCGCCAAGTTGTGCCCATGTCTACTGATGACACGCAGCTTTGTCTTTCCTTCTCTACCTGTGCAGTGGAGGCCGTCCAGACCCTGGACCACTGCCTGGACGCAGTTTTGGACTGGACCAGGGCTGACAGACTCAAGCTCTACCCTCGAAAGACCGAGGCTTTGTTCTTCGGGGGTGGCCCGGATTGGAACAGTGGCCCTCTTCCCAGTCTGGGCAGGTCCGCCCTCCAGCTGGCACAAAGAGTGAGGAGTCTGGGCATTGTCCTGGATCCGGACCTGTCCCTGGACTCCCAGGTGGCAGCCGTGACCAGGTTGGCCTTTTACCATCTTAGGCTAATTGCCCAGGTTTGCCCGTACCTTGATGGGGTCTCCCTGAGGACAGTGGTGCAGGCACTGGTCATATTGAGGTTGGATTACTGCAACGCTCTCTACATGGGGCTCCCCTTGAACCTTGTTCAGTGACTGCAGCGGGTCCAGAATGCAGCGGCCAGGTTGGTGGTTGGTCCGCGTAGATTCGATCGCATCACCCCCATCCTGGCCTGCCTGCACTGGTTGCCTGTTGCCTCCTGAATAAAGTTCAAGGTGTTGGTTTTGGTTTACAAAACCCTCCATGGCTTGGCCCCTGTTTATCTGGCAGATCATATTTCCCGATGACTAGACCTGGCCCGACCCACCCAATCCTCCTTGGCCCTCTCGCTCCGTGTCGCCACTCCGAAGGAGGCCCGTAAGGTGTCTACTCGTAAACAGGCCTTCTCGGTGGCTGGCCCCGCAGTCTGGAACTCTCTGCCGAGTGAGATACAGCAGGCACCCTAGTTGGCGTCCTTTAGAAAAGCACTGAAGACCTGGCTATTCAAGGACGCCTTTGGTAATTGCTAGGGGAGTACCTTCCCCCCTCCTTTTCCCCCGCCTCTTGCCAACATTGTTTTTTATCTGTTATAACTGCTATTATTTTTAATTTTGTGTAAACCACCCTAAGTTCCCCTTGGGAAATAGGCTGCGGTATACAAGTTTGAAAATAAATAAATAAATAAATATCCAGTCTGCTGACCATGACTTCATTTTCATGGCTGATCCAATCTGATATGGTGAGTTCTCCAGAATACAAAGTCTTACCCAGAGCCAGGAAAACAGAGCATGCAATGTGTCTCTTTGTTGTTGTTTTTCTCTTCTGAGACTAAAAACCTACTTGGATGGCCTCCAGTTGTGAAAAAGTCTTTTATTTACACCTGTGGTAGAAGTCTAGTTCTTGCTAAATATAAACTATCATTATTGTACTTACATAGCATCTTAGTGACAGACTTTCTGGAGGGTCTTTTAACATTCATTCCCATGTCATCTGCTTCCAAGGAACGGTCACCTCTCAGCTTGTAAGGAGGAAGGAAAGGTTGGGGAAAAATAACTGCTGTGGAATTACATTTTTGAAAACCAGACACAGAAACATTCATTTTGTTATCTCATAACTACGTTGAAGATGGTGATGTATCAAACTTGTAATCTGTTCAAGAGGAACCAAAAATTAATACAGGTCTTTAAAATGAGCATCATATAGAATTCCTTTTGGAGAAATGATACACTTTTTTGGGGTGGAACGATGGGCCATGAAAGCAACAACAACAACAAAGGCAAACCCCAAATGTACAACATAAAGCAATGCTACACATGTACAATTAGACAGACATAACTTCAAGAGCAGAGCCATGCTTCACAAGAGAGAGCATCAAGACCTTTTGACAAGGAGGAATATTGTCAACTCCTCAGAGGTTAGCTACAGTCCTAACCACTAAGTAGGGGACAAATAAATTTTTCCAACATCAGTTCAGTGGTGAGCAATATAGGAAAGGTATTTACAGTAGATACAACTGGCTCTTGAAGAAGCAGTTCAACTCTATGAGTATTGCACAAGGCCTGCTCCTGATAATAATGATAACAGCTTAAATGGATTTGTTGATGTCATGGGGTTTTGAATTCTCCTTGGTGTCCCATTTAGAATTTACCAACATGTCAATGTATATGTAGATGTCCAAATAATATGCTCAGGAGGTACCAGGTGATTGGATCCATGCTAATTTTAACCTTCCTGACTTGTCAGAACCAGTCACATTGCACACGAGACTCACATATCCTTCCATTTTTAAAAAGTAACATAACAAACAGAAGTGGAGTGACTATTTTGTGTATGACATGCTCTTATCAATCCCAAATTAGGGCTAGGTCGTACTGACAATACAAACTGTTGTTTAGTCAGGTTTTGCTTATATAAAATTGATTTTAAAATTCCTGGCTTCATTACACACATGCTCGTGTGGAATTGTTTGTCCAGGAATCATATCATTTGGATCGGAAGGTATTCTACTGGGTTGACAAAGGATTGTTGATTTTAACACAGACTTAAAACTGATTTATTTTTTCATTGGCTTGGGATAAGTGAGTGCCTCTGTCTGTATAAACTGTATCTGTTGCCTCACTGGCTGGCTCCTTCCTCTTTCAAAAAGTGAAATTGACCAGTGAAAGTTTCAATATTGTGGGCAACTTCATTTTATGAAGGAGGAGGAAATGGTTACCCCCTTTCCTACTCAGCTGGCTGATAATTTCTACTGTCATGTCAGACTATCACTATCCCCCTTGGAGGAAAAACATTAAAAATTAGTTCACAGCAAAAACAGCAAGTAGGTGTGAGAGGCAGCCAATGTGAGGACAAGTGGGCGCAGGACAAAGCCTGAAAATGCAACAATGCTAAGTGGATTAAAACACTGAAAACATGTCTGCAAACCAGGCTGGCTAATGAAACAATTTAAAATCCCATGTCTAGTTTCTCAAAGTGGTTTTACGCCTCCACTTTATATAGGAGTAATAATATTCAAAGTGAATGCATACCGGAATGCAAAAATGACATTACCGTAGATCAATTTAAAATACATTGGAGCTGAAACTGATACAAATCTGCAATGCGACTTAGCCCTTATATTGTTTTAAACTGAAGCAAGTGGGAAAAGTTGCTTTTTTCACCATTGTGGTGAGAATAATAAGTAATGGAAAACTATTAGGTTTTACAAGTAACTTTCCAAACTCTGGTCGCGTGACAATGAGGAATGTCAGGGCATGGTGGATAAAATGCCCAGTTAGAGAGTTTTGAGGTACTGTATGCAATTATGAGCAATTATAAGTCAAGCTGTGGATGGAGGAAGACACACTTAGTCCTTGAAAGGAAGAGAGATGTCCAAGGACACTAGAAGCAGAGCTGGAAGAGGATATGTAGAAGTCTGGCTCAGGTGACTAAAAAGGGCACAAGTTTTTTGTTAAGAAACCTATAAATACTGTGTATTGTGAACATGGTTTTTCCCTGATCATGTTTTTCCCCTGGTTTGTCTCTGACTCATTTGTCTCTCTCTGACTCTGCTGTGGTGTATTGTGATAGTGTGGCTATCTGTTATGGAAGAAGCTGTATTAGAATTGCTGGAAGCTTGACAGGTATTGTAATTTGAACTGTACATATGTAAATATGTTAGCTACGTTTCGGGGTTCTATGCCACCGATTCAGGGGACCGAGAGTTCAAAGAAAAGCCAAAGTTCCAAAGAACGGAGAAAAGTTTAATGACTGCTGCAGCGGGCGCTCAGCTGAATAGCAATAGGTTGATCACTAATTGGCATCAAAGTGGCTGGATTAAGTCCCTCTGTTGTTTGAAAAGTGAGGCCAGTTCTCGAAAATAACTTTTGACACTTCATCATTGCGGTCTGGGACAGATGATAGCCACCTTTCGCATCTAACAAAGGCAAAATTGCATGCCTTGTAATACAATTTGTTGGCTGGCCAAAAGTGAATTTATCCGCTTTCTTCAAAAGCGCTGCAAGTGCCACGACTCTGCGCATACAACACGGAAGTCCCTGTTCATTTGGGGTTAATCTTTCGGATAAATAAGCAACTGGTTGCTGCCAACTCCCTAATTTCTGACATAAGACTCCTTTTGCTACTCCGTTTTCCTCATCAACATATAAATAAAAGGGCTTGCTGGGGTTGGGAAGACCCAATGCCGGCGCTTCTAAAAGAGCCCGTTTGATCTTTTGAAAACTTTCTTTCTGTTCCGGTCCCCATATGAACTCATCACTTTCCTTCCCTCGTGTAGCAAGATGCAGAGGCTTCGCCAAAAGGCTGAAGTTCGGGATCCAAATTCTACAAAACCCTGCTGCTCCTAGAAAGCCACGGAGTTCCCTCCTATTTCTTGGCTCAGGGATTTGAACAATTGCCTGCTTCCGCTCCTCTCGAAGTTGGTGCCTTTGCTGGGAAATATCAAAGCCCAAGTATCGTACAGTTTTTTGGCAAATTTGGGCTTTTCTCCTCGTAACCCGGTAACCTGCTGCTGCCAAATGATTTAAAAGATCAATTGTAAGCTGCTCACAGTCCTCTTTGGTTTCTGCTCCCGCCAAAATATCATCTACATACTGCAGAACTATTTGGCCAGGTTTTCGGGGGAAATTGGCAAGGTCTGATGCTAGGGCCACCCCGAACAACATGCTGGAATTTCAGAACTCCTGTGGCAAATGGGTCCATCTGAATTGTTGTTTTGTCCCTGTTTTGGGGTCTTCCCATTGAAAGGCAAAAATGGGCTTACTCTGTGGCGCTAACCGGCAGCAGAAATAAGCATCTTTTAGATCTAAAACAGTGAAATATTTGGCCTCCGGTGGGATCAAACTAAGAATCATGTAAGGGTTCGGGACATTCTGATGGAGTGGTTCCACAGTCTCATTAACTAAGCAGAGGTCCTGAACTGGGCGATAAGTCCCATCCGGCTTACGAATGGGCAGCAAGGGGGTGTTCCACTGTGACTGACACGGAACAAGGATGCCAAAATCTATCAGTCTCTTGAGGTGCACCCAAATTCCCTCAGCTGCAGTCCTTCCAATGGGATATTGTGGCACTGACACAGGACCAGCAAATGGCTTAAGCTGAACAACAATTGGAGGGATGTTTCGTGCCATTCCTCGGGGAATTTCTTCTGCCCAAACCTCTGGGTTAACTCGATCCAAAAAATCTTGAGACAGCTGGGTGAGTTCCTCTTGGACCATCATCAAACGCCATCTCTCTCTCAAGGGATATTCTAAACACACTTCACCTTCCGGATCCTTATTATCAGTTGTTAAGTGAACTTCTCCCTTGGGGGTGAAAGTAATTTGGGCTCCCAATTTAAACAGTAAATCTCATCCCATAAGGGGAATAGGGCAATCTGGCATGTGCAAAAATTTATGTTCAATGATCTGATTTACATTGAACAGGCTGCATAAAATGAGCGCGTTGCGCTTTTCCAGTGGCTCCTACCACGTTAATTGAAAGAGTCCGGTCTAAAGGTTTGACAAGCTGGGGGATCACTGAGTGGCTTACACCCGTATCAACAAGGAACTGGACTGTTTCGTTCCCGATTTGAACTCTGACCAAGGGCTCACGGGAACAAGAGCCCTGTCGCCTTCAATATGGGACATCTTCCTCCAGAACCATCATGTTTTGATACGGCGGGGTCCAGGCAGGACCCTGTCCTCCCTGGGGCCTCTGTTGAGCCGGTGCCGGTTGACTTTGGGCTTGCCCAGCTGACTGAAATTGGCTTGTCTGTCCTTGATTCACCTGAAAGCTCCTCGGCTGCTGAAAATTAAAGGGGGCTGGTTGGCGATTTCCTGGCTGATTAAAGCCAAATGGCGCGGACGCGGGGTATCGTCCAAAAGCCGGCGGCTGCCAGGGGCGGCGTAGACCTTGACTAAAATCTCCTCGCCTTTGATTTTCAGGATTCCTATAACAGTCCTTGCGCCAATGTCCTCTCTGACCACATAGTGCACATTGATCCTTAATTAATGGCCCATGCTTGGGTACAAAGGCATTAAAATTGCGGGATTCGGAAACTTGGTTCAGGGCCATTAATTTTTTAATTTGTCCCCTTCCTTTTTGACTACTTTGATCTTCCTCTCTATTATTATATGTGGTCTGGGCCAGCTGCAACATCCACTGAAGGGTCTGTCCCATGAAATTAATGTCCTTTTGAATCTTCTTACGAATGTCCGGGGCAGATTGAGCCACAAAAACTGTTTTTACTATATTTTCCATTCCCGGATCTTCGGGGTTAATGGGAGTAAACTTCCTGAATGCTTGAAACAAGCGCTCCAAAAAAGCTCCAGGGGACTCGTCTTGTTTCTGAACCACGTCATTCACTTTTGACATATTAATTTTCTTCCTTCCTGCTGCTCTTATGCCCTGAAGTATTGCAGTGTGATATATTCTTAAAACTCCGAGACCTCCATCTACATTGTAATCCCAATTAGGTGGGCTGGTCGTCGGAACAGCGGCTTCCGCTTATGCTTGGGTGTCTCCCTGGGCAATACAGTATTTCGTAGCTTCCTCAAAAAAAATTCAGGTCTCTTCCAAATTAAAAAGGCCACGTATGAGGTGTTGGAGGTCCTCATAAGTGGGCATATACACATTAAAAATACTGGCCATAATCTCATAAACCTTATCAGGGTCATCTTCTAAGCTTGGCAGGGTATTTTTCCAATTTATAATGTCACTGCTTGTGAATGGCACATGCTGCATCGAATATGTACTGGGACCCTGTTGATTTGGAGGCAGGGGGTCGTACACTCATCTAAGGGGCAAAAGTTTTTCCCGCTCATCTACTTTCTTTTCTTCAAGAATTTTTTCATGCCTTTTTGCTGCATCGTACGCCCTCAAAAGATACTGCTGCCTCTTTATCCAATTTCGCTCCCCTGCTGCTTCTATGGCATGATTTCCGACTTCCAGTATGGAGTCATATTTTTTGACTAAATCAGTTACTCTTTTGTGATCCGCTGCACCCCATTCAAAATTTCCTTGTACTCTATATCAAAACTCCTCCTCATTTTCCTCCTTCCCTTCATTATCCCTCTCATCTTCCTCATCTAGTTTTGGAATTCCTCCTCCGCCTCCAAGCCCACCAACGGGTGGCTCGACAAGGGGTGCAGGCTGCGGGAGATCTTCGGGCTTGGGGAGGGCATCATTCACTGGGGGTGCTCCTGGAAGGGGAGCTGGCAATGGTGCTGGATTTCCTGGGGGGAGAATAGGTGGTGCTGCCAGATTTCCCACAGGGATGGCTGCAGCATACGGGGGTGGCGGAATAAGGGTATCATAGTCCTCAGCGCAGCTATCCAAAATCTCCTTCTGCTTCTTTAAAGCAAACAACTTAGCTTGTGGCGGCAACTTTCTGCAGTCTTGTATCCATGCAGGATTTCTTTTGACATTTCCTTGCCATACTTCTATATAAGGGACATGTTCTGGATAATTTTTGAGAATTTTTAGCCACAACTGCCTGATTATACTTTCATTGAACGTTCCCTCGGCTGGCCAATCTGGTTGTACAATTGGCCATTCAAGTTGACATAAAGTCTGCATTCGTTCCACTTTCATTTTAATGCCAAAGTCATAACTTCTGATGGCAACCTTCCAGTTTAGGATGAAACAATCCAATGGGGTCGTTGGTCTACTGGTGTTTCCTCCCATGTTTTAAATGACTTCTTAAACAATTTTCCTAATTTCTCCCACACAAATGTCACTTGATCCGCACCTATGCTTTTGAAAGTTTATCATGCACACAAGATTCACTTCCAGTTGTGATCTGGACACGATTGCTTGGCCAGAAAATGCACAACCCAGACTTTGCTCGGCCAAGGGGAATTCTAAACCCCGACCATTCCACGCTCACACACATTCATTAGATCAAAGTGACCACACAAATTCCCACAGTTCAAAAACCTCCTCCCAACCTAATCTGGATCCCCTACCTACCAGAAACCTTTTTACCTATTCTACTTGACAGCCAAAATCTTCACTTCCCCGTTCATAGCCCGAGGGTTCCTGCCCACTATTCCTCATGGGATGTTAGAGCACTGCTCTTCTCCTCCCTCTGGAAACAGAACCACTGTTCCTTTCCCCTTTTACACACTGGGGGTCAAACACCCCTTAACTGGGATGTTAGAGATTACCTCTTCTCCTCCCACACTGGAGCGGTCCCAAATCTTACCAAATATCCCCACGAAGTCTTCCCCCCAGCCGGCTCGTCTCCCTTTTTCTCCCCAAGCGATGTCGTCTCCACCAAACCGCTGAACGAAGCAGTCCCCCTTTTCAAATGGAAAGGTGTGCACCGGAGCGCTTCGTCCAACGTAGGCTGTTCGACACCGCTTGGCTTGGCCCCTCGTCCTGAAAAAGGGGCATCCCGGACAAGCCCCCAGATGTTAGCTATGTTTCGGGGTTCTATGCCGCCGATTCGGGGAACCAAGAGTTCAAAGAAAAGCCAAAGTTCCAAAGAACGGAGAAAAGTTTAATGACTGCTGCAGCGGGCGCTCAGCCGAATAGCTTCAGAAAGTCTGAGGAGCCGAACAAAGAAATTACACACTTTTTATAAGAATTTTACACTCCCCAACAGCCCCTTCCTTATCTAAATTGATAAGGATGCAGCTGTGGGACATAAATCGAACACAGAACAAAGGGATACATAATTGATACAAAGTTCATGCAAGGTAACATATCAATCTGACACTTTATTGAGGGAGGAAGACATTCATCTTGCGCTCTGGCGCCATCTGGGTTGCACTTCCCGGGACTCTTCGCCGCTTCGTGACAGTAGCCTCTTGACAGGCGGAGATCGATAACTGCTTCAAGGATGCCTGGCTTATCTCCCTAAAAAACAACTCAGCTAACTGTTTTTCTACAGAGCTGAGTGTTTACACAGGCATTTATTTATTGCCCTACTTGGCTGGGAAGGAATCTCGGGGTGAAATGCAGGCTAAGACAGCACGGTAAAAAGGGAGAGTGAAAGCAGGAAATGGGTAAGGGAAAACCTAACCGCTGCCATTTTATTCTATCAATGGCAGTTATAAGCTTATTAAAATACTATTCCCTTCAAATAGACTGCAGAAATCCAAGAGTTATAGTTTTGTTTTCATTTCTTCTATACTGTAGGCTAAAGCTGCAAAACTCTGTTAAACCAGGATCTGGATAACATCAACTCCATGACAAGGAAAAAGGAACAAAACAAAGCAAAAACCATTAAATAATGCACCTTGGTGGAAGAAGATAATTTTCCCCATTATTCTTGTACAAGCTATGATGACACAGCAGGAATTACTTCACTGGTAGGATACTGCTACTCACTAAAGGCTCTCTGCTTCATTTTTGGGCTGTATGCACTTCATGCACAGTGAGATGAAGAGACACACAGTTCAGAATTGAAGCAGGGACTCCTAAATTAGAAGCTTTCCTAAATGCCAGGGTACAAGAGTGACTACACTCTGCTTTAGTTTTTCATTTTTTGAACCAAGAACTCAAGTAAATAATGCCCACTGCCCACCAGAGCTCCTCTTATGGTCTTTCCCCATTCTATTTGTTATAATCAAGTTCAGGATAGCTACTTCTCTAGTAGTTTTCTCCATCTTTGTAGGGGGAAAAATATTTGCCACACAAGCCAGAAATTTCTCAGAAAGACCATATTTGGAAGAATTTACCTCTCAACTAGGGATGGGCACCATACAAAAATGACACACTGATTTGTAATTTTGTAAGTTCTTGAAATGTTTCAAAATGAAACGAAATAGCAGATGGTGTATCATCAAGAACTGAAACAAAATGATGTTTTGGGTACACAGGAATCAAACCGGGGAGGCAAGGGGCTGCAGTGAGATCGGGTGGCTGTTTCCCTCCTCGGTTCTCACCACCACCACCCAGCTCATTTTTAGCTGTCAAAGCCTCCCTACTCTGCTCTCCGGTTCACAGCAGGTCTGAGAGGGTGAGTGCTGACATCAGTACTTGCACTCTCAGACCACTGCTGTGTCAAAAGTCCAGGGGATTCCCTGGGTTTTCCCACACAGCAGGGGCCTGAGAAGGCAAACACTGACATCAGTGCTCACCTTCTCAGACTGTTGCTGCTGTGTCAGAAGCTGGGCAGGAACAACCTGTTCCCTTCTGCCATGTCGGTCCTGCCCCCTCCTTCCAGGTGGGGTTTTTTTTTCTTGACAGGTCAGGGTATGGGGAGGGGCACCCCCTCCTTATACCCCAAACTTTCAAAAAGAGCAACCTGGGAAGGGGGGCAGGAGCGACAAGACAGAAGGGAGCAGGGTTTTTATTTTACCGCTGCCTGCTCCCTTGTGCCATTTCAGCCCTCTCCCTGCCTCCCAGGTCGGGCTATTCTCTCTTGTACTGGGGTGAAAAAAACCTGTCCAAAACAAACAAACAAACAAACAAACAAACAAACAAAAACACCTGGGTGGCGGCAGCTCCCAAATAGTTTTGTTATTCATTTCATTTTGTTACAAAAATTCTATTAAAAAGTTGTTTAGTAACAAAATATGAAATGCAATGAGTAATGAAACAAAATGAAATGAAACACTATTTTTCCAATTCGTGCCTATCTCTACACCCAACATATCTCAGCATAATTGAAATTTGCTTTTCAAAGATTTCAATCACATTCTCTCTTTAATAGGACTCTAAATGCCATGTCGCTTTTGTTTTTCACCCAAATTATATTAGTTCAGAAACTCTTGATGGAGAAACAAGCTCATTTTCTTGTATTTCTGTGCAGATAGCTGTGTTTTTAACATAGACAGTGACTCCACTTCCTTTTTATTCTTTCTGGGTTTTTTTGAACAATTATATCCTTCAGGCGCTTTATTCTAGTCATGGGAGTCATTTCACCAGGGTTCCATGCTATTCCTGTTATTTCTACAGACTTTGTTTGCCCCTCTTCCTCTGCTTTGAGTGTGTTTTTCTTATTTTAGTTGGACATTGTGCTCTTTTTTCAGAACCTTAGAATTCCATCCAATACAATTTGTGTGATTTTTCAGTTTATCACATTCATCCCTTGGGATAGAAATTCATCCGCAAGATGTTCTAATTTGTTTCTATTTTTATGCATTTCTAGTTGTTAAAATACACAGACCAGCTAATGACTGCTACGTTTACTGAATGCTTCAATAGCTATTTTGTTGTCTCAAAAGGCATTCATTCTAATGAAAGCCATGGAATATGTATTGTGATATAGCAATAAATTCCATAAATGCTTGACTTCAAGAGCCTCCTTTCTCCTGTCTATGCAAAAGATAACAAAGACACATCACCATAGGAGTATGGTGGTTGGTCGCAGTTAAAAGCTGCTACTGTTTTGCTACATAGAAACAGTCCACTGAAGCTCACTGGATTGTAACACACTAGGACTATGTCCTTATAGCATAATCCTATTACATATACTGTATATATTACACACACACACACACACACACACACACACACACACACACACACACATATATGTAGATGTATGCAAGAGAGAGAGAGAGAGAGAGAGAGAGAGAGAGAGAGAGAGGGAGAGAGAGAGAGGGAGAGAGAGAGGAGGGAGGGAGGGAGGGAGGGAGGGAGAGGGAGAGGGAGAGAGGGAGGGAGGGAGAGGGAGAGGGAGAGGGAGAGGGAGAGGGAGAGGGAGAGAGATCTCAGTCATCACAGGACTGGTGGGATCAGGATTTTATTTATTTATTTATTTATTTATTTATTTATTTATTTATTTATTTATTTATTTATTTTATCCCGCCTATCTTCCGAATCGGAACTCTGGGTGGCTCACAGTAAAACAAACAGTAAAAGACCACACCATAGATGGTGATAAAGGAGGGGAAGCAGAACCCTCCAGCGGAAGTAACACGGCAAAAAAAAAAAAATACAGAGAAACTTAACTAAAACGGTCGCCAAATGCCTCCTTAAAAAGGTAAGTTTTCAAAGCCTTTTTAAAGGTGGGCAGGGACTGTGCTAGGCACAACTCACTGGGGAGATGATTCCACAGTGTGGGGCCCACCACAGAGAAGGCGCGGTCATGCGTACGTGTCAGCAGATTATGCTGGTGGGCAGTTACATATAATATAGGATTAAATGTGTTTGCCACAGAGCAGTGCAGCAGTAACGTAGATAAAATGTCAGTATTGATATAAAGGGTTGCAGAGTTAGGCTAACAGAAAGACAATGACAATGAATAGAATAAAAACTCATATATTCATATATACATCAAAATATACACAGCATAACAACCAAGCATTATATACAATATAGCAAAGAGACAAACAGAGTGTGGGGTAAACTGTTCTCACCATAACAGTCCCCAGTAACAAATGGCAAGCTAGTGCTTTTTATACTATTCAGCACTCATAAGATCTGATGCAATCACTAATTAACAATCTGATATAACCATTACAAATCATGATGTTATAATCAGTTCCACCTGCACTTCATCACTTAACATGCCTGTGATTACTAGTCTCTAACACCTGTGAATTAACATCATGACACTGCAGAATCTAACTGCCTCCATTTTACAATTCTCTTTACACATTCTGTTAAATATACATAACATATGTTTTATCAGCTTTTACATATCTTGACATTTCCGCACCTTCCTGGGTGTGGCCACCCTCAGTGAGTGTGCCTGCGCCATTCTCGTGGGCCTGGTCCCAGTTGATCTCTGGGAGATACGCTCCAACAGGTACTCTGGTCCCAAGCCGTGGAGGGCTTTGAAAGTCAAAACCAGGACCTTGAACCTAATCCGGAAGCCAACGGGAAGCCAACGCAGGCAAGCCAGAACTGGGGTGATGTGCTTGAATCTGCGAGCACCCACCACCAGCATGGCTGCCGCATTCTGCACCTGCTGTGACCTCCGGACAAGGGTCAAGGGCAACCCCACATAGAGGGCATTGCAATAGTCGATCCTCGAAATCACGAGGGCCTGCACAACTGTCCTCAGGGAAAAGTTGTGGGGAATGAAAAAGAGAACATGGGGAGTGAAAGTCTAAAGCTTTAATTTCTACAAACTCTGCACTCAGTACCCACATAACAGGCATATTTCCACCATAACATCCACTCAATCCTTATAGTCATCATGTGTAATAGTTCTTGGAAACTAATCGAGGAACATCAAAGGAAGAAAGCATCCCCAAATGTAAAGACAAGCTTACACACCACTAAAACATTCTCGACTTTGCCCTGTAGCTCCACACAAGAACTGGCCAAGCAGCTGATACCACATGATGATCTCAGTCCTGGCCAGCCCTACTACTTCAGTGGTTCGTGTATCTAGTGAGGGGAATCCCTTACTCTATAAAATCTGATGCCAGCAATTCATCCTAAAAAAAAAACCTATCCATACTGATTTCTTCCTTTGTCAGCTCAAATTATGGAGGTTCCTTTTCAATGTTTTCAACCCCAGAAATGCCAGATGCAACATGAAGAATCAATGGATATAATTCTCCATGCCAAGACAGACATTCTTTTATCTACCTTGTGGTAGCCCTAAAATTAAACAAACACTACTGATCTGGTCCATCTTAACACATTTGTCTGAAGGTAGTACACAGCCATATTAATAAACACTAGTTAACATGGTAGGACTTACTGCTTTGTAAACATGCATAGTATTGCACTGTTAAGTTTCTTTGGAGAACTAACATCTAAACCAAATTCATGTTGGAACCGGTAGTACATCCATCAGTGGAGGTGGCAAATGTTCTACACCAATATGGCTCTTATTGTCATTGTAGCTGATTCATCAGCTGATGGCCAGGCCCTCTCTGTACTTGTCTTGGTTCGTATTCATATGGAAGACATGCAATCTGCCGCTAGGGGGATAGCCTAGAAAAAATAGCACTGGAAAGCCCAGGTTGCTTCCATAGCACGATGGCTGTAGAACAGGAATGTATGAAGGAACTTATAAGTGATTGACAACAATTCAGTTAGAAATAATTTTGGATGTACGAATGTGTAGCATTGCAGTTGTAGTTTCCATGCATGGTTTTCAGTATGTAGATCTGAGTCTCAAAGCCATCAAGATTTTTTTGAATATATTTTCCATTCCATTGCTTCCAGACTGTGATTTTTCATGCCAAGCTCAACTAGGTGGACTTCTCCCTGTTGGCTTGGAAAGGCCTAAAACCTTTACTTATAAAATGGACTGGAGGTGTCAAGAGAAAGCAGTTAATGGATTGTGATGCACCTGGTCCAAACAAACCTTGAAATTAGAGATGGGCATAAACCGGAAAAAATGGTGATTCATTTTTGTTCAGTTCATTTTAGGGTTTAGTTTGGTTCATTGCATTTTTCACAATTTTTTCTTGAAAAAAACCCATTTCATTGGTTTGTTGATTTGTTATTCGTTTTCTGCACTTTGCGCGATTTAATCCATTTGACAGCGCGTGCGGGGGGAAAACATTCAAAAAATAAATTAAAAAACACAGACGTTGACAACAACTGCACAAACTGGACTGGCAGCATCCTCAACCTCCTCATCCACATCATCATCATAATCTTCAATCATCAACAGATCACCCTTATTGGTGGTGGCAATCCTGGTCCCTGTGGCAGGGGCTTTTTGAGGCATTGGTTGGATCAGGGTTTTTTTGTTTTGTTTTGTTTTTTCAAGCACCAGCTGTGTGGCCCCTGGGGCCAGGTTGGCACTGGTTTTATTTTTTATATTTTTTCCTTTATTTTAGGGTGCCAACCTGGCCACCAGTTGGCACTCCTTTTTATTATTTTTGATTTATTTTTATTTTATTTTTTATTGTAATTTTTTCTGGTCACCCCTCCCTGCAGCCAGGAAGACCAGACCTCCAGGAAGGACCAGCACCAGGTAGGAGACATGTCCGGCGGCGCCATTAACAAACTGAAATGAACCAAACCATTTTTTTTTCAGTTTGGTTCAGTTCATTCTAAATCCACTCTGGGGTTCATTATTCATTTTGTTATGTAACAAAATGAAAATGTCCATCTCTACTTGAAATCTTTTAAAGCTGTCTAAAAATAATTTAGAAATATTATTATGCTTTTCTTCTGTTTTTATCACAGGTAAATCTGTTAATTTGGCTGTAAAACATCTTGCTTCTGAGAGAAAGAGATGGAACAAAGAATATAAACAAACAGGCCACCCCAGCTTTGAACATAACTACTGTTCTTTTGAGTCTACATCATAAAAGATCAGTGGGAAAGGAAATATTTCCCTCTTACCTAACATGGTAATGTTATGATTAAGAACCCTTGATAATCTGTCAGACACTCCACTTGATCTTTGGAGGCCAGTAGTACAGTTAGAACCACTACAAGAACTCTCAGATGTTTGTCCTGGAAATTTGGTCAGTGGATTTGGTCTCATACATGATATCCTTTAAATGCCCTACTTGTAAGGAGCCCACATCGAGGCTCTGAACCCCAATAGGCCCTGGCAAAGTGCTGAAGCAAGCCAGTAGCCCAGAGTCTGAAATAACAAAAAGGGCATGGCTGGGCGTGGAAAGACCAGGCCAAAGTAAGCTCTGGATAAACCCTGAGCTGGGCAGAGGTCAGCCTCCAACAGGCATGAGTCAGGGGAAAAACAGATGGCTACCCACATATCGAGATGGTCAGGCGACATCTGGTCTGTGACCAACCCAAAGCTCCTTCCCCCCAGCAAGGATTTCCTCCTAGATAAGGATTGTGTACATGAGGACCCTCATTCCCCCCACCAATGGAATTCAGGTTACCACCCCTATTGTGTTGTATGTGTTATGCTGTTTAGTGTAACCAATAAAAACCAAAATGTGTTATGCTGTTTAGTGTAACCAATAAAAAGTCCGAGGCAAGAGTCTCACACACACACACACACAGAGAGAGGGGGGGGGAGAGAGAGAGAGAGAGAGAGAGAGAGAGAGAGACAGACAGACAGACAGACAGACAGACAGACAGACAGACACACTCACAGAGACACACACAGAGAGACGCAAGTCTGGGACGAAGAGATGATTGTAATGTACCCCAATCCTGTGTCATGTAGTCCATAATGCTACACCTACTGAACTGAACACACTTAGAAGGCTGTTTCTTATGGACCCAGACATTGGGAGTAGAGATGGGCACAAATCAGAAAAATGGCATTTCGTTTGTTGTTTGTCATTTGGAGGATCTTTTTCAGTTTGTTTTTGTTTTTCGTGAATTTTTGCAAAAAAATTCATTTTCGTTTTTGTTGGTTTCATTACCATTTTGTTATCATTTATTTCATTTTTTGTGATTTTTTAGGATTTTAAGCAATTCACTCATATTGCAGTAACAGAAACGAAACGCACAACAAAAATTCCGGTGTTTCTCTTCGTTTTGTTTCATTTTAGAGAAAAAATTCATTTGTTGTTTCGTTACGTAAAGAAACGAAAAAACAAAAACGGAAATGAAAAATTGTTTGTTTCGTGCCCATCTCTAATTGGGAGTTTAGTTCTACACTCTGTATACTGGAACAGTCAGGCTGAATGGCTTTGGAGAGGCTGCACAGTCCCAGGGTATCCACCAAAAGAAGGGAATGGTAAGTCTCTTTGAAGCACTCTCTGCCTAAAATGCCCTGAAAACTTTTATCATAAATCAGCATTGACTTGATGGCAAACAAAAACAAAAACAAAAACAACAGCAGCAGCAGCAGCAACATTATTAAAATGAGAATAAAACACATCTTCCCAGAGTTGAGAGCAGACTGGCATGACTGCTCTGTCTTGCTGCCCCCCAAAAAAAAGCTTCCTGTTGATGGGCAGCTGCAAGGTGCTTGCTTCTTCTGGTGGACAGTCAAACTGTTCTTGGACAGGACAACCCTTCAGATAATGGGCACTTGCTTAGAGAAGGCGGTTATCTGTGAAGTAGGCTATACAGTCACCCTCATCCTTCAGAAGAGGGTAAATGAACCTGAAACTCAACCCAGTATCACAGATATTATTTTCTGGGTAATTCACCTGATTGGATGGTATGAGGAAGAGGCACGTGTCTAAACATCACTGAATAAACAGAGAAGTGACTAATTGATTTTGCTTCAAGTGAGCTGCTGCTTTTCAGACAATTTAGATGTACTCTATAACTTGAGCCTTCTTCCTTCCCTATAGATTTATTGCATTGTTCCTCAGAGTGTCACCTTGTTTTCCTGCAATATTGGAAAAGATTATTTAACGCCTTTGTGTTTAGTCTCTGAATGGCAGAATGTGAATGAATCTTGTCTGTGGTTTTTGTTTTGTTTTGTTTTGTTTCTCCACATCCTGTTCACAAAGCATTGGCTGCAGAACACTGGTAGACTCCAGGAAGGGCAAGGCTGTCTGATGCTCTAAACTTTTTTGGCTTGGTGTCAGCCCCCATTTTGGGGCCATATTAGCTATGCCATGAAATTCTGTAAGCATTTTATTTCTTAACTACCATTTGCATTGTGGTGGGTTCATAGTTATGGTCTGCACTCTGCAGGAGGGGAGATTTTAATCCCTATTCTATAACACTATCTTCAGGAAAACTGTCCCTCAGCAGAAACTGCTGCAGGATGGAAGTTCTCACTGCCTGTCATAGAAGCTTTTCTCCCAAATGTAATTGCAGCTTTGAGCATGTAGGGATTTAATCTGGACTAAATGGTACCTTTCTTCCAACATAATTAAATCATGAGCCATACTGAGGCCCCATGACTACTTTTTAAAGATTAAAACAAAAATCACATGTCCTGGGTGGACGTTGAGTCATGGCAACTGGACTTCTTTTTCTTGAGAGATAGAAACGTTTCACTGCTCATCCAAACAGCTTCATCAACATTTCAGTCTCTCAAGAAAAAGAAGTCCAGTTGCATGACTCATCTTCCAGATAAATTCACTTGGATGACTGAGAATCTTCACAAACACCTGTCCTGTGCACATTGAACATCTTTGGACTTCCAAAAAAAGGGGATTAAACTGCCCAGAGTTCCCATTTGGAAGATCGTTGTGGTATAGAAATAAATAAATAAATAAATAAATAAATAAATACATACATACATACATACATACATACATACATACATACATACATACATACATACATAACAAACAAAAAAGCAAAACAAGGGGATAAGGTCAAGGAAAAAAAAGAGATAAGTCAGTTCATTTTATCATCTGTTCCTCTCTTTATGTGACTTGCAATAATGTGGGAAAGGACAGAAATATTCTAAAAGATGATTGGCAAATGGATTTTGCAGTACACTAAACACTGTGATGTCAGCATTGTGTTCTTTTTTGATACTGTTGACCTATAGAGGAACTGTGCAAAGCCCATCACATTGTGGGTTTCCTTTCTGGAACTCTTACTGTACTGTCTACTCTGGCCCACATGCTGGTCCCATACCCATCATGATTTGTAATGTTCATTGGTAGGAGCTGTTCAGGGATCCATAGACATAAAGCAAAGGAGAAAAAACTTTGACCAGATGTTTTTGACTACTTGTGGTGTTTGTTTCTAATACTTTTCAAATCACATAAGGTATGAGCAACCCTCTCTATCAGCACAAGTGTCTGATTAGGGGTCCTGGGGTGTTATTCCAATGTGCAGCAGTGTCTATTTCAGCCACTGTCAAATGTGACATGATTATTGATTTCGGCAATCGATGCATATTATCACCTGCAAAAGAAGATGGCATCAACTTGAGCTCTCTATTAGGAATAGGTTGGTCCATTATTAGGAATAATATGCAGCACTTGATCTAGAACTGAGATCCCAATGTACCTAACTATATTTACTTTGATGTATGCACACAAGCAATTTGTTGACAGCATGACATTGAACTGATGGATACTGAGAGGGACACTGTGTTTCTTTCTGCTGGCTGAGAAGCTTTTAACTACACAAATGTTTCCTTTATAAGACAGTGATGGTTCATTCCTCCACTTTGTGCCAATGCACTCTGACCCCCATCTAGGGTGATGCTGAGCTAAACATGAATCCCAACATCAAGTTGCAGTGACAGGCCAGTCAGTATTTATGTTGCAGCAATTGGACCAGTTGAGTGATTGGGCAAAGGGGCATCTTAGCATCCATATCACAGGACAACACTAGGAAGAAGAAGAAAAGTTTCCTTTGTACATACTCAGAATCCTGTTACAGTGGCCAAAATCCTATTAATGACATCTATTAATGTCCTATCAAATTTGGAGCAAAAGGAGTGCTGCATTCTGTCCTTTGCCTACCGGGTTCCGCCATGTCCACCTCTTCTACTGCTGCCACAGACCACTAGTGCCATCTTCAGAGGCAGCAGCATCCTACTGTCAGGGAAGCTGGGCCTGCTGCCTCTGTGCATGTGCCTGCCTATTAGCTGGATGGCAAGTGTGTGCACAGAGGTAGCAGTAGTCTCTGGGGATCTGGGATCACTGTGTCTGAGCATGCGCCCACCACCCAGTTGATAGGCAGATCTTTGCACAGAGGCAAAGGGTCTGGCTTCCCTGCCAAGAGCTTACTGTTGCCTTTAACAATAGTACCAGCAGTCCACAGTAGGGAATGGACACAAAGCAAAAAATGAAATGCTGTTTTGTCATGTTGTTACATAACAAAATGAAATTAAATGAAACAACACGAAGCAGCAGCATTTTGTTACAGATGAAATGAAATGGTGGGTTTTTTCTGTTTTTTTTTTTTGTTGAAATGAACCATTTTGTTCTGTCTGTAAGCCACTTGGGGGAGGGGAAAAGTTTTTTCTTCCCCCAGCTCCCCCCATACCAGCTGATTGGTGCTAGGGTGGAAAAAAGTGATTTTTTTTTTAAAGCGGGGGGGAAAGTCCCCCCACCCTAACACCAATCAGTTGGCAGGTGGGGCTTGGGAGAGGGGGAAACTTTTTTTAAGAAGCCCTGGGCTTTTTTTTTAAAAAAAAACCTTTTTCTGTTCCCCCAAGCCCTGCCTGCCAATTGATCAGCACTAGGGTGGGAAAAAGTTTTTAAAAAACCTTTTAAAAAAATCTTTTTCCCCTCTGCCACTTTTCAGCCCCCCCCCAACCATTTTGTTAGTGGTTCATTTTGTACAATTGTGTGTGGGGGGGGCAAAGGAAAACAAAATGAAACATTTTTTTTTGTTTCATGCCCATCCCTGGACCACAGTGATGCCAGAAGATGTAGAGGTGGCAAGACTATGTAGATGTAGGTGAAAGAGGCAACAGGAAGGAGATGGGTGGGACATCCTGTTTTGCCAGAAGTGGCAAGTGGAAAAAAGTTTGGTGCTTCATTTTGCTTCAGCTCATAGTTTGGTTCTGCCAATCTCTAACACAGACGACAATGTTTTACCGGTGGTAAAAAGCGATTATGAAATGACTCTTAGGGAAAGTGAAAGATGAAAATGCAAAAGCAGAACTGCAGTTGAACTGTAAGAAGACCAAAATGTCAATAGCTACAGAACAAATTGAAATTGCTAAAGGTTTTTTGTACTTCGAGTTTGATCTTTAATCCTAAGGGAGGCTGCAGCCAAGGAAACAGAAGAAGAATGAGACTTGGAAGAGCAGGTATGGAGGCACTAGAAAAGATAATCAAGTATAACAAGGTGTCACTGGAGAGCAAGGCCAAGATCATTCACACACTTTTATTTCTAATTGCCGGATATGATTGTGGAAGCTGGATAGTAAAGAAAGGTAATAGGGGGGAAATGATTTGTTTGAAATGTAGCCGTGGAGGTTAGCTTGGTGGATGCACCAGATGGCCAGAAATTTGAACAAGTGGGTCCTAAATCAAGTCAAGCCTGGACTATCTCTATAGACAAAAATGCTGAAGATGAGAAGGCCCTGCTTTGTGAATATTAAGACAAAATTCTATGGAACAGACACTCTGGAACAGTAAGCAGGAAAAGAGGAAGACCCGTTATAAGATGGATTGACTTCTTAAAGGGACCACAGATTTGATCTTACAAGAGCTGAGCTGGGAAGCTGAGAAAAGATCATATTGGATATCATTCATTCACAGGGCCTCTAAAAGTCAGAAGCAACTTGACTGTACGTAACAACCGATCTAACAAAACTGGCGTAAATCATTGTGGTGAATCGCTGTATGTTTATGAGTTCGCATAGCCATTTGCTATTGCACACCAAGTCACACAACTTGGCATGAAACAAGTGCCTGCACTAAGTTCTTAACTTGCAGTGGTGCAAAGTTGAAATGTGCACTGTGTGCGAATTATGTTAAACCAACATAAGTAATTATAGGCAAAAAACAAAGAAAAACAAAACAAAAAAGACACAAAACATGTAGCACCTTAAAGATTAACTTTCATATTTTAATGTAACTTTTGTGGGCACGTTCACTTCTTCAGATATATAGCAGCAGATTTTCAGCCAGACATATAGCAGCAGAATTTCAGCACGAAACATTACATTAAAATATGAAAGTTAGTCTGTAATGTGCCACATGTTTTGTGTCTTTTTGTTTTGTTTTGTTTTTCTTTGATTTTTTGCCTGCAATTCTTAAAAGGACTAACATGGCTACCCCCTCCATTAGAGGTGGGCACGAAACAGAAAACCAATGGTTCGGTTGGTTCTATTTCAGGCCAAACTTGGTTCAGTTTGGGTTCGGGTTCATACAATTTTTTTAAAAAATTGTACGAACCCGAACCGAGCCAAACTCGGCCGGCCAGCGGTAGACAGTCCCACCACCACAGCTAGGCCAGGCGGCGGTAGGCAGTCCCGCCGCCACGGTCGGGACAGGTGGTGGTATACCATCCCACCACCATGTCCTGAGGCCCAGCAGTGGGTCGGTTTACCACTGCCAGGCCTGGCTGAGGCCGGGGCTCCAGAGGTGGCGGTGAGGCCTCCCACTTCTGGGCCTCTAGAGGTGGTGGCGGGAAAGTCTACTACCACCCAGCCTGGTAGACCATCCCACCGCTGCTTCTTTTCCCAGTGCTGACCACATGGCCCCAGGGGCTGGGTTGACACTTTTTTATTTTCTTTATTCTTAAAACATTTTACAGCGCTGACCATGTGGCTCCCCAGCCAGGATGGCATTTTTATTCATTATCTATCTATCTATCTATCTATCTATCTATCTATCTATCTATCTATCTATCTATCTATCTATCTATCTATCTATCTATCTATCTATCTATCTATCTATCTATTTATTTTACAGCCCTGATGCCAGGGCTTGGATTTTTTTTTCTTTTTCACAGCTGAGAGGCTTGGTGCCAGTGCCTCTCAAGCTTGTTTTCCTACAGCCAGGGTGTGTCATGTTTTATTTTTATTTTTCTGATTTTTAAAATTTACAGTGCCAACCACGCGACCCCCAGGGCCGGGTCGCACTTTTTATTTATTTTTTATTTTGTTTAACATTTTACAGTGCCGACCATGGGGTTATCCAGCCGGGTCAGCACTATTTTTTTAATTTTATTTTTTACAGCCCCCCACAGCTGAGAGGTGCTTGCTTCCCTGGGAGGCTGTGGGGTGCCATTTTTATTTATTTATTTTTATTTCCAGGAAGACCCATCTACTCTGCAGGAAGGTAAGTGTCCCCCAAATGAAAAACGAAATGGATGAAATGGAAATTTCCATTTTGTTTTGTTTTTCTTTGATGGGTTTGTTCATTATTCATTTTGTTAGCTAACAAAATGAATAATAAATAATGAAATAAATTAAAAATTCATTTCATGCCCATCTCTACTCTCCATAAATAATTATAAAATTCATGCCAATATATATGAATATAGTTTCACCTTCACATGACTCTCCTGTACGTAAATTGCTGATTGTTTTGGAAGAATCCATCTAAGCGTACTATGTTGTCTTATGAGAAATACCTTCCTTAAACAGAAAAGATGTTGTACACTGAAGCCCTGATTTAACTCATCAATATGATCTTTGGATTCAGTTGATATCCATATTCCCCTTTATTGCTTTATGAAGTTGTTTCAAGCATTATTTAAATAATAAAATAGCAAGGTACTATCAGCGCTTTAATCCTAAACTTTGAAGGGCTAACATTTCCCTATTCCAACATAAAGAACGCAGTGGACAGTTATATGCCTAAATATGGTCTCTTTTTCTCCTTCTCACACAAATGAATCCTTGCTAAATAACCTTTGCTCCAACATATATGAAGGTATCCTGAAGTTTATTTTAATAATAAATCCAAAACCAGGACATTCAGACCTAATTGCCTTGTTTAATTGCCGAACCCGAACTGGTTCGGGGTTTGGGTGGTTCTTATTGGCGGCAGCAGCGGAGGCTCCTCGGCAGTGGAGGAGGCTCCTGGCCCCTGCAGCAGGGGCTTTTTGAGGCACTGGTATGGGGGCGGCACCTTATTTTCAAGCGCCCTCTTTGGGCGCTTCTTTTTTTTTTCCTGCATTTTAGAACAGGCCCGCGGCACCGTTGGAGGACGCCCGCCAGGTCCCTGCCAGTATTCCAGTGTGCTGCCTGTGGTGTTGGAGTCAGGGAGCTGGCTGGAGACCACCAGGAGGGGGGAGGTGGTGGTGGAGGAGGGGGACCACTATCTTCTTCCTCTGAGGGAAAGGCGAAGGCTGCGCTTCTCCCCGTCCTCCGCTCCTGGAGAAGGGATGATCCCCTTCCCTTCCTCCTCCTCCTCAGTTGCCCCTGCCATGACCCAGCTCCTCCTCCTCCTCCTCCCTCTCGACCCACTGCAGCCTCCCCCACCGCTGCCTCCCACTCTCCACGTCCCCACTGTGGATGCTCATGCTTCGGGAGGAAAAAGGACGGCGAAGCGGCTCCGTGGTGGCTCCACTCCATGTCCATCTGCAGCACCAAGTGTGCTGCCGCTGCCGCTGCCACTGCCACTTCCGGTACAGCTGTAGTGCAGGGCTCCCCCCCTTTCAGTGCCGACTGCACAGCCCTTGGGGCCCAGTTGCTGCTGGGTTTTATTTTATTTTATTTTATTTTATTTTATTTTATTTTATTGCGGGGCGGCTCGCTCCCCCATTTTTAAAATTTATTTTCATTTTATTTAGTCCCCCCCCCCACTTCTGAGTTGAGGCCCCGTGCTACAGCTGTAGTGCTTTTTTTTCTTCCCCTTTTAGCACCCACCACGCAGCCCCGGGGGCCCAGTTGGTGCTGGATTTTTTAAAATTTTATTTTATTTTAGGTTACTGACCAGGCCGTCCTTGGGGGCCGGTTGGTGCTCTCCACCCTTTTAAATTTATTTTTATTTTATTTATGTCCCCCCCACTTCCACAGCTGTAGCACAAGGCTTTGGGCTTTGTTGTTGTTGTTGTTGTTGTTGTTGTTGTTGTTGTTGTTGTTGTTGTTGTTGTTGTTTTTCCTTTTCCTCTCAGCACTGACCACACGGCCCCTGGGCCCAGTCAGTGCTGGTTTTATTTTATTTTACAATGGACCCTTGTATAACAAATGGTTTGTATAACATAAAATTTGTACAACATAAAAAATTCTGGAGATAGGGGCAATTTGCTTAACACAATCGCCTATGGGGTGAATCTGTACAACATAAAAATGGCATCACTGTTTTCAATGTATTCCTATGGGAAATTTGTATAAAAAAAAATTTGCTCAAATTTCATTTGGAATGAATTAATTCCTTTATACAAGGTACCACTGTATTTTATTTTATTTTATTTTATGTTAGGGTGCCGACCAGGCCACCCTTGGGGCCTGGTTGGTGCTCTTTTTTTTTTTTTACTGTGCTGACTAGATGGCCGCGCTACAGCTGTAGCGCAGCCATTGGCTTTTTTTTCCTGGTTGCCGTCCCAGAAGCCAGGAAGACCGGACCTCCGAGCCAGTACCAGGTAGGAGACATCTCCACCCCCCATTAACAAAATGAAACTAACTAAACCAATTTTTCTCGGTTCAGTTCGGTTCGTTGTAAATTTGCCCCTAGGGTTGTTATTCTTTTTGTTACGTAATGAACTGAATAACAAACAAAATGAAAAAAAAATCATTTTGTCCTCATCTCTATCCACAATCCAACAACCTTAGCTAGGATGGCAGATGGTTTGAAATAAAGGGAATTCCAATTGAACAGCATTTGGCAGGACACAAATTCTCCTATCCAGGTTTAGGTCAATGCCTTGACTGCCACTGTTTTCTATAGATGACAGAATGTGAGTATTTTATGATAGGTCCTAGACCGGGTGGGAGAAGAAAAGTATGTGGAAGATGGAAATGCTGGGTCAAGTCCTCATACTTTGGAAACACCAACAATCTTTTTACTAGAAGGAACTGGATAAAAAGCTTGGCAGGGGCAGGCCCACCAATATTCTAACTGAGGTGATCACCACAGGCATCAGCTGCTGCTGGATGGAATGTGCAGGGCAGCAGCAGCTACACACTGACCATTCCCATCATTGGAGGCCAAAGCTGTATGTTTCAGACAGCCTGCCTTTCAGTCCCTGAATTAGCCTCCCTCCCTGAGGTGTAGTAGAGGAAACTGACACTTCACTGCTGTTGAAGCAAGATTCAACTGCCTGTGCAAAGGTATGGAGCTAAGGTCAGTAATGTGGATGTGGGGCTCCATTCCGTTCTTAAAACCCTGGATAACAAAATGTCTGGAGACAGCCCTCAGGCTTGATCCAGCATCTTTCTCTCTAATTAAAGAAGAACTTTTATTTTACAGAAGCCATTATCTGGAAAATGTGCAAATGCCTTTGTGAAAAAACATGCCGGCCATATAGCTTGATTTAAGTATATGATGTCTTTTAATGCCCTTCGAATCGGGGAAGGGAAAGAAGGGGGAAAGAAGAAGAAATGATGGAATAATAATCAAACCATCACCACCAACACTGCTGCTGCCATCATCATCATCATCATCATCATCATCATCATCATCATCATCATCATCATCATCATCATCATCATCATCATCATCAAGCCAATTCTGACTTACGGCAACCCTTTTCATAGTTTCCTATTTAGGGAATACTCAAAGGGGTTTATCGTCCTCTTCTTTTGGGGATATCTAATACTGTGCAGCGTGCCCAAAGTCCCACAGGTTGGCTGTTACTGTATAGGAGGAACAATGGGGAATTGAACTCCCAGCCTCTAGTTTGGCAGTCAGGTAGATAAACCATTGTGCTATCAGCCAGGTTTTTAATATTATTTCATTACTTACATACTCTTCTTCCTTTCTTTAATAATTTTACACATTGAGTTATTTCCCCACCCCACCCCACTTTTGGATAAAATGTTTGTGTTTCTGTGCATTTTTTTAACATTTAGGGGATATGCATAACTTTGGGCAGCAACAGTCTACCTCACGTTAATATCTAATTACAGGCGTGGAGAATCTATTGAATTCAAAATCGCATCAGAGTGAGCCAGTTAGTCCAATAATGAGGAATAATGGAAATAGTGGTTCATCCATACCTGAAAAGTGATAGCTCTCATAGCCCCAGCTAACAGGTCTGTGTTCCAGAAAGGAGTTCCCCAAGAGCTCAATGAAGTCAGTTTAGGATTAGCTTGTGAGGAAGAGATGCAACCACACTAAATTCACTCAGTAATATTGTTTCATTTACGACTGAAAGCACATTGTGCAAATGCTGATTGTGGACCATTTTAAATATACAGAAAGGCAGAGAAGTGAAACAGATCTTGGTCAAGGTGCTAGAGAAAGATTCAGAATTTGGGAAAGGTAATCATGTCATAGCATAGATAAAGCAGGGAACTTGGTTTCTCTGAATTATTTGGTGGAATACTTTACTCACCTTGAATGAAATGTAGTTTTGTAAAGGTGGATAAAAATATATTCAATAAAACCAGTAAAAATAAACAATTACAGGGACACATTAGGAGCAAAGCTTGCACAAATGGTTGTGTATGAAGTCTTTGCTTACATTATGAATTGCCAGAATCACAATAAGCCCAAAGAGTTTAACAAGAAAAACAGACAAAAACAGAAAAAACAAAAGAAAAAAAGTTGGCATTGAGTGATATTGATTTTTTATATATACTTATTTAAAAAAATATAGCATACAAGAAGAATAGAACTTATCCTGGACTCACTTTCAACCCCATTAGGCAGTACAGCACGCTGATGACACTCATTGGCAGCACATAGAAGAGAAAAGAAGTTAGCTGGATGATACAGTTGTAGATCCACATGGGCTTGACCACAGCACATGTCTCCGATCCCGGGACCTCCGTATGATTGGGAAAGTACTGTAGCACAATGCCATGGATGCTGGTATTGGGAATAGAAAATAGGACCGAGAGGAGCCAGAGGGCAATGATGATCCTCAGGGCACGCCTTCTGGTACTCTTTAGCTTGGCTCGGAAGGGGTGCAGGATAGCTACATACCTTTCAATGCTCACGGTGGTGACATTCAGAATTGAGGCAAAGCACACGGTCTCAAACAGTGCCGTCTTGAAATAGCACCCCACTAGCCCAAACAGGAATGGGTAGTTGCTCCACATCTCATAGATTTCCAAGGGCATCCCAAGTAGCAGGACCAGCAAGTCTGAAACAGCCAGGCTGAAGAGGTAGTAGTTTGTGGGAGTTTTCATGTTCCTGTGCTTGAGAATCACCAGGCAGACTAACAGGTTGCCCGAGACTCCGACAATGAAAATCAGTGCGTAAACCCAAGACATAGGCAGGAACAAATGGCTCCGTCTGGGCCCATATAAGAAGGCAAGGTAGTCCTCTGTACTATTTAAGTATCTCCGTAGAGGCCCTACTTCTTCTTCTCTCTGGTGAAGGCATTGAGAGATGTTGATCCAATCCATTGTAGGCATTGTTGAAGAGCAAGCTTTTTCCCTGGTCCGAGGAGTATTCTTAGATTGTCCAAGAAACAGTTTGTTGAAGACTGTTCACTTTTCCAAAGGAAAATAAAAAAAGAGAAAGAAAGAGAAAAGTGGGTGAGAATGAACCAGGTGTCCTTGCAAACCTGAAAGCATCCAGGCACTGATGAGAGAACTGTGCGTGTGTGTCTGCCTTTGCTGTTGTAAATGTTCCCTCGTGGAGAGTCCCTTCAACAGCAAAGCTCCTCCTTTCCCATATACTCATTGGCTAGTTTTGTGAATCAAATTCTATGTTGATCAAGCCGGTCCTGGCTACTCGCATCAGCTCCCCTGACAGATGCACAGATGTAGCAATCCGCGCAGGTGGAAAGAATGCTAAGAGCTCTGAATCGGGAACCCTTTGATGGCCAGGAGGGTACCAGTGAATGCTAATCCTTCTTTGAGGCGGAGAATCCTGCGGGGAAGAATGTGACAGAGTGGGGAAGCTTGAGCAAAAGTTATGCTGACATGATGAATTCGTCTGGCTGGAAGAGGAGGGGGAGAGGGAGTTCTCTTCCATGTGCATGAGCTCGTCCTAGCCCTTATGGATTTGAATGTTTCATAGACACAGACCTAGCTAACAGTGGGATGCTTTTGAATGGCAAAGGTCTATACAGACAGCTTTCTGTATTTTTGTCATTGTTCCTGTCTCTGGCACATGTATAGAGATGGATATTACCCCATCAGTACATATCAACAGAAGTGATCATTTTGTAAGGTGGTTTTAAAGAAAAACAGATGAAACCCCAAATATCCTTGGTGTTGCTGAATAATTATCAGTTTTATCATCTGCAATATCTAGAATCCCTGGAATGCAGCTCCAATAATGATTTCCAAAAACATACCCATCCTGGTCTCTCATAGCATGGTCTCAGTTGAGAGCCATAGGTGACTGTTAATGGTGTTCTGTTGTTCTTGAGTACCAGTTTAGCTCTGACTGCAGTGAATTGCCACTTTATCTACTCTTTGTGCCCCAGTACATTCAAGGAGAATGTAGCTGGACTGTACCATGTATCCAAAGGAGTTGGTTTCAATCTGGGAGAACTAATGATGAAAGAAATGTGTGAGCCTTAGAACACCACAGGCTTTCATTTCTTTCTTTACTTTCCCCACTTTCCCTCTTTAATTTTGCCATCAAAGTGCTAGAGAATTCCGATTAATTTCTTCCTTCTCATCAGTGGGTCAATCCCACTGACAATAAACAAAAGACAAAAACAAAAACACCCTCTTCTGAGCTGGGTTGGGCTGAAAAAAATCCTGTTTAGATTTGAGTATACACACAAGCAGAGTGCACACATACTGTGCCAGGAGAGCAAGTTTCTCTGCTCCTTTGACAGATGTCTGTTCATGCTGAGGTGCTGGTGGAATCAATTCATTGGAAGCAATTCCACTTGTGTGAATGCCCCTGCTACATAAAAAAAGCTTGCTATCTGATTTAGCACTATACCAAATAGAAAAATACAGTAGGACCCCCATATCCACTGATACATTATCCACTGATTCAGTTATCCACAGTTGGCAGAGGGAAAAATTAAATGTATTTATTTATATTATTATTTATTTCTTTATTTTGGATATTTTTACCCCACCTTTCTCATTGATAAAGGACCCAAGGTGGCTTACAATAATGAGGGACAATATACAGTCCAGAACATTTAAGACATATTCATGTTAAGAACAGGGAATTTGAAGAGGCATCTTAGAACAAAGGTAACAGTAGAGCTACAAAAAGCATGCAAAAGGAAAAGAAAAATTCCCTGCTGTCTTGTGTACATAATGTCTTGTGTACAAAACAAGCTACTGTCACAAAACAGCAGTTTTGTGGGCGTTTTCTCTTATTCATGGTTTTCATTATCCACTGGAAGGGCTGGAACCAATCACCAGCGGATACCGGGGTTCTACTGTAAAATAAAAAATAATGCACCATGTTTGTGCTCCCACCACATTGCCTGTGCAATCCCCTACTCATTGCCCCTTATCACCTGGAATTTCCCAATAATTTCCAGCTCAATTCACCCCCACTATAATCACCCACCCATTGCCTGCCCAATCACCCTGCATTGTCAGCTCAAACTCCACCATCTGAGTTGCCCACCCATTGCCTGCTCATTCATTTCCCATTGGCCACTTTATTTATTTTTATTTTTATTTATTTTTACAGCTTATATGCCGCCCACTACCCAAGGTCTCTGCCTGCCCAATCACTCACCCTCCCTTTTACCCCCCCCCCCCGCCCACTACCTGTGACTTACCCTTTTTTGGTTTTGACAGGCAATGGCAGCAGCAGGGACTCACACTTTTTGAGTCTTTTTTATTTTGTATTTAGGCGAAGGTCATGTGGATTCCCCCAACATCACCATGTAGTTTCCATATACATCCTCTTCTTAGGGATGGGCACCTTACAAAAAAGACACACTGTTGCTTCATTTCATAAGCTTACAAAATCTTACAAAATGAAATGAAACAGCAAACAGCGTGTTGTCAAGAAATGAAACTAAACACCATTTTTTGTTTTGGAAATGAAACTATTCATCCTAGCCTCTTGATCCTATCTGTCTTGAGAACAAGAGGTTTATGTTTAAACTGATTGATTTGTTTTTGTTCCTTTTCATGCCTCAGCTGTTGATCTTGATCTGCCTGAAGCTAGCTGGGAGCTGAGCACTTTACTTCGCTGGCTGTGTCTGCAGGTTGATTTAAACTGATTGTTTCCCTTTCCTGATTAAGTAGCAATGTGGAGGTTAATTTTTAAAATATTTTCCTTCCTTCTCTCACCATGCCACCAATCAGCTGTTGAGCTTATGTCTCCAATATCTCCATGCAGCAGCTAGCCATTAGGTTTCTAGCTTGTTTACAGAGGGTTTTATTTCATTTTGTTTCATGATGAAAATATTTTTTAAAAATCCATTAACCAATAAATGAAATGAAATGAAGACTGAAATGAAACAAAAACAAAACAAAACACAATATTTCCATTTCATGCCTATCTCTACTTCTTCTAGTTGCTATACCAACCATTTTGTGGGAGCTGTAGGATAAGTAAAAGATGTGTGTCACAGTTTAGATACCCTTTTCAAATTCTGTACTATTCCATTGTTCAGTTCTCTCATTCAGCATGATTTAGTAAAAGCTTACATGATTAGCACTGAGCATGTATGTGTGACTATAAAAGGATGGCTGTTGTATAGGCTTTGCGTAGATTGATCACCCACTAAGGCATCTTTGATTCAATGTATTCTCAAAGGCTTTCACGGCCAGGATCTGATAGCTGTTGTGAGTTTTTTGGGCTGTTTGGCCATTTTCTGGTAATTTTTCTTCCTGACATTTTGCCAGACTCTGTGGCTGGCTTCTTCAGAGGGCAAGTTCCCTGAGATCCTTGCCCTCTGAAGATGCTGGCCACAGACTCTGGTGAAACGCCAGGAAGAAAAACTACCAGAACATGGCCAAACAGCCCAAAAAACTCACAACAGCTATCACCTTTGATTTGTTTTCATTTCCTTCCCATTAGCTTTCACTTGACCAGAAAACTGATGAGGAATTTACAAGCCCCTAAAGATATATTGTAGCCAGGCAAGAATGAAATAAGGTGTCATTTATTCTTATCAAAGTCTCTGTAATGTAATATTTAATGTATTTATTTTAATGTAATAGCAAAACCACTATTTTAAAAGCCCTCCTTAGATCCAACTATACCGAACATTTACCGACCGCGACCAGTATCGAATATCCCATTCTTGGGGAAAGTACTAGAGTGGGTTGTGGCCTCACAGATCCATAGATTTCTGGATGAGATAAACTACCTGGATCCATTTCAATCTGGCTTCAGGCCTGGCTTTGGGATGAAGACAGCACTGGTTGCATTGGTAGATGACCTATGCAGATAAATGGATAAGGGATCTATGTCCCTCTTGGTTTTACTAGACCTCTCAGCTGTTTTTGATACTCTAGTCCAGGGGTCCTCAACCTAAGGCCCCAGGGCCGGATGCGGCCCCCGACGGTCCTGAATCCGGCCCCTAGGACCAATTGCAACCCCCCACCTACCCCCTGCTTTGCGAGCAAGCCAGCCTCCACAGCTGCTTCTATTGCTGAGTCAGTTCAAAGCAGTGGACGGGGCTGCATTTGTCCCTGGTTTGTGATGGGAGGGCTGGCGAGCCAAGAGAGCACCGTAGCCTGGGTGGACTTGGCCAGTGAGCGGCCTTTTTTTTTTTTGGACTGTGGTCCGGCCCCCATTGGTGTCTGGGGCATGGTGGACCGGCCCGTTGTTTGAAAACTTTGAGGACCCCTGCCATGGCATCCTCCTGACTCATCTCTCTGAAATGGGAATTGGGGGCACTGCAATAAAGTGGCTCCAGTCCTTCCTGCAGGAACACACGCAGAAAGTGGTGTTAGGTGATTCATGTTCAACATCCCGGCCGCTAACCTGTGGAGTCCCCCAGTGTTCTATTCTGTCTCCTATGTTATTTCACATTTATATGAAACCACTGGGGGAGATTATCAGGACTTTTGGGGTTAAGTGCCACCAGTATGCCGAAGACATCCAACTATACCTCTTGTCACCTCCGGATTCTAAGGGAACTGCTATTTTGATTTTACATGAATGTTTAGCTTCAATAATAAACTGGATGAGGATGAACACACTGAAATTAAACCCATACAAGACAGAGGTGCTGCTGTCCAGTCAAAAGGGAGAACAATGGATAGGGATGCAACCTGTACTGGATAGGTTCACCCTCCAATTGGAAAAAATAGTGCACAGCTTGTGGGTGCTCCTGGACTCATCCTTGAGCTTTGATGCCCAGGTCACAGCTGTGGCCAGGAGTGCATTTGCACAATTAAAGCTAGTATGCCAGTTATGCCTATTAGACATGGGCACGACTTGGCGAAATTGTCATTTCCGTTTTCGGTTATCGTTTCTGTTACATAACGGAAACGGTAACGATAATTAAGCTGTCAGAACTCGAACTTGAAACGAAAAAAGAAAAATTTGGTCAGGTTTTTCGTTTTCGTTTGTGGCATCACGGCGATCGCGCAATGCGAAGCACAGAAAAAGTTTTTAAAAGTTTTTTAAAAAACCCCAACTCCCGGCCAAAAAAGCAGGCGAAAATATGCCTGCCTGAGGCTTTGCCACCGACCAGAGGGGTGGTTTCTGGGGAGTCCCCGGCCTTTTGCCCCCTCTTCTCCTGTCCTGGGCTGCTTGCACCAGGCTGGGGGGGTCATCCTCATCATCTCGCCATGCCATGTGGTGGGGGGGATCCAAAATGGCGACCACAATTTTTCTTTTGAAATCGTGGTAAAAAAACACACCAAATCACCACAGAAACATGTGAAATTTATTTATTTTAAATGCCTGAATTTTTATAGTAGCAGCAGTGGTTTTTTTAATAGCAATAAAACGCCGTATTTGGGCTGGGCATGGGATAGGACCATGCAATGTTTTTGAACCATTCCACCAATGGCATCGCCAGGTTTTTGACTGACACTTCTGGATGTCTCGGAGGGCATAAAAAGCTGAGGCACCTTCCAGAAATCGCAGTCGGGTGTATGGATGTGGTTGAGGGAGGAGGGCTGGCTGCTGGTGCTGGTGTGATCCAATCGAGATTGAGGAGGGAGGGTGGAGGCTTTAGGATTTAAGTTAGGCAGGCAGGGAGGGAATTGAATTTAGAAAATAATTTATTTGATTCCCTGCAGCTTTGTCTGCTGGAGGGAATAGCAGTTTATTCTTTATTTCTTCTCTGGCAGTTTGTGAGGATTTTTTTCTGATATTGGATAAAGGGGGAGGTTTGACTGGGAGTGGGAGGTGTGGATTTATTTTAAAAATATATTATACACTACCATTTATTTTCTATTTTCCCAACTTCAATTTGCTTGCACACACACACATTTGGGATGCAAGCCAAGAAGAGAACCTCTATCCTAAGTCATATCCTAACTGCCCACTCGCCCGTCCGCCCATGCCGCCACCTGCCTGTGGCCCGCACCGCCGCCCACCCACTCGCCCGCCCGCAGCCGCCGCCTGCCCACTCGCCCCCCCGCCCCACCCTCCACCTAGGGCGCAAAAACACCTAGTGCCGGCCCTGATTTCAGGACGCCCCTATGCTCTGGGAAGTCAAATCACGCTAAATCGTGGTGGAAATGACAAACGACAAACAGAAACAACAAATTTTTGAAAAATTTCACGACAAATGGAAACGACCCGAAATGGACCCATTCCAACAAATGAAAACTTGAAACGTCATTTTTTCTGGTCGTGCCCATGTCTAATGCCTATTCCTGGAGAAACCTGGTCTGGCCTTGGTAACTCATGCCCTAATGATGTCCTGACTGGACTACTGTAATGCTCTCTGTGTGGGACGTCTTATGATAAGCCGCAGAATACTTCAATGGGTCCAAAATTCAGCAGCCAGATTGCTGACTGGGGTGGGTTACAGAGACCACATTACACCCCTAATAAAGCAGCTCATAAGAACATAAGAAGATCCATGCTGGATCAGTCCAAAGGCCCATCGAGTCTAGCTTCCTGTATCTCCACTGGTTGCCAATCAGCTATTGGGCACAATTCAAATTGCTGACCTTATCCTACAAAGTGTACTATATAACCTGGGTCCTAGCTACCTCAAAGACTGAATCTCACAGTATGAATCAACTTGGGTGTTAAGGTTATCAGAAGAGGCCTTTCTCTCCATCCTGCCACCATCACAGGTACATCTCGTGGGAACACATGAAAGGGCCTTCTCAGCTGCTGAGCCCAGACTCTGTAACTCCCTCCCAGTGGAGGCCAGGATTGCCCCATCTCTGATGTCTTTCCGGAAACAGGCAAAGACCTTTCTGTTCAGGCAAGCTTTCCCTGAATGATGGAATACCTACTGTGTCTTTTTATGAATCTAACATATATGGCTACACAGACTTTGTTTTATAACCACTTATAACTTTGTGTTTATTACTCTCTTTGTGTGATTGCATTGACACTATGTTATCAATTGTTAATTTTAATGTTGCCTTCTAATGCTGTGAGTTACCCCTCAATTTACTGTTTCTCAAACTGAATTGTAATGGACTGTATATTGCCTCTCCTTACTGTAAGCTGTCTTGGGTCCTTTTCCAAGGAGAGGCAGGGAGAAAATACTCAAAAATAAATAAATAAATTGCACAGATTGCTTCTGTGCAAAAACTATTTTTCTTTACCTTTAGGTATGACAGATCTGGTATGCCCTTAAAGACTGTCTGATCATTGAAAACAATGCCTCCGATGTTTCTCAGTTCAACAGAGCAGCATCTATTAAGCACTTTTTTTCATAAATTGCTTTGCTTGCTGTCAAATATTGTTTGTAAGAAAGTGTTGTTTCATGCAGTTTTTCATAAGGTGTAGACGAATTCATTCTTCTTTCTATCTCCCAGGCTGCCTGTTGCACAGCCAACCATGCAACTCAGCATGTGATCAATTGCACAATCAGGGGGACTGGGAGCACAGTGGGCAGCCTAAGAAATGAGTCATAATCCTTCTGTGATTGCCCTTTCACAATCAAGGATGGTGGGCATCAGGATTTTGGTCCAGGCATTCTGTTCATCTTAACCTTTGAACAAAGAGGGAAAGGCTCACCCTGTGTTGCTCAGACTTTACACTTTTGTGGTGAGGTAGTGATGGTTTTTAGGGATGGGCATGAAACAATTTTTCATTTCATTCCCTAATGAAACAAAAAACAAAATGACACATCAAAGAAAAATGAAATGAAACAAACTGAAAATGTTTGGTTCATTTTTTTTGTTTTTTCTCTCTCTCTCCCCCTCCCCCCCAAAAATATCTGGCTGTCTTCCCCTACCAGCATGGCTGCTGCCACTGACAATCCCCTGTGGGGAGGGCTTCCAAGATGGCAGGGAGGCCTTGTTTTTTTAAAAGTGCCAATTGGCTGGGCCCGTGGTACAGCTGATGGGTGCTTGTTTTTTAAAAAGTGCCAATCTGCCAAGTCTGCACTACAGCTGATCGGTGCTTGTTTTTTTTTTTAAACAGTGATCAGCAGAGTGGTCAGCTATAAAAAATGAAAAATGAAACAAAATGAAATTTTTGTTTAAAAAATGTTTTCATAGGAAATGAAACAAAATGAAATGAAACAAAATGAAAAATGAAACAAAACGCCATTTTGGAATTTCATGCCCAACTCTAATGGTTTTTGCCAAGTCTGAGGACAATTACCTATCCATTGGGGTCCCTCTAGATAATCAGAACCCCTAAACAATCAACAATTTAAATTGTCCAGTATTTATGTGTGAAAACTGCTTTCATTAGATTAGCTATTTTTAATGCAGAAACCAGGATGGAAGGGGCAGGCCTGTTCCCTTTGTCACAGGTTAGGAAGAATAGTTTTATTGAATGGCTGAATGTATGTAGCATATGTCATTGAAGCAATATCAAGTCTGCCAGAGGGAATATGCCAGAGTGGGCTTCTGTTATTTCCACTGCATCCTGAAGGAGAGAGTGGTGAAGACCACTTTAAAGAAACCTGGCTTGGCACTGGACGATCTGCCCAACTATTGGCCAATTGCCAATGTTCCATTTTTGGGTAAGATGATTGAGAGGGTTGCTGCCATCCAGCTCCAGTTGTTCCTGGAGGAGGATTGCATCCTGGATCCATTCTAGTTTGGGTTCATGTCATGTCATGGAACTGAGGCTGCCCTGGTCGCGCTGCAAGATAACCTCATCAGGGGGTTGATAGGGGTTGCTGAACCTTGTTGGTCCTCCTGGATCTGTCAGCGAAGTTTGATGATGTATTCCATGGTATCCCACTGGGTTGTCTTTCCAAGGTAACAATTGGAGGCACAGCTTTTAGCTGGTTCCTGTCCATCCTTGGTGGCCATTCTCAGCATGTTATGCTGGGGGAAGACTTTTTGGCTCCTTGGATGCTCCCTTGTGGGGTGCCCCACACAACCCTAACCCAAACTCCCCCATGCTGTTTTACATCTATATGAGGTCACTGGCTGAGATCATTAGGGGATTTAGAGTTTGCTATCATCACTATGCTGATGACATGCAGCTCTATCTCTCCTTCACCACCTCTGCAGCAGAGGTGGTACAGATCCTCGACTCCTGCCTGGATGCAGTCATGGAATGGACCAGGAGAAACAGGCTCAGACTCAACCTGGGTAAGACCGAGGTTCTGGAAGGTATTACCCTTCAGCTGGTGGATAGAGTGAGGAATCTGGGCATGGTCTTGGATCAGGCTTTATCCCTGGAAGCCCAGGTAATAGACATTTCCAAGTCTACCTTTTTCCATCTCTGGCACACCCTCCAGATTTGCCCATACATGGGAAAGGCTTCTTTGGGAACAGATGTGCAGGCGCTTGTGACCTCAAGGATAGATTATTGCAACACTCTCTACATGGGGTTGCCCTTGACCCTTGTTCGGAGTCTGCAGCAGGTACAAAATGCAGTGGCCAGACTGGTGGTAGGTGCGGGCAGATGTGACTGCATCACCCCAGTCTTGGCTCGCCTGCATTGGCTGCCCTTTGTGTCCCGAATAAGGTTCAAGGTACTCTTTTTGACTTACAAAACCCACCACTGCTTGTGACCTGAGTAGGATCTTCCAATGATCAACTGAGGCCCGGCCCACTAGAACATCACAGGCATTTATACTTTGTGGACCTTCCCCAGAAATTTTTGTGCTGCCATCTGACTGTTCATTATTACTAGTTTTGCTGTGTTTGCTTTTTGTTTGTTCGCTTGTTTTCTATTTTTATTGGATGATTTTTTTATATAAATATGTTTGTTTTATACCACACGGAGTTCCTCTGAAAGATGGGTGATAAATAAATAAATAAATAAATAAATAAATAAATAAATAAATAAATAAATAATATATTACACATTTTCCTAAAAAATGAATCATCTCTAGTTCGGCTTGTACACAGTAGGTCAGCAAGGAATTGTTTTGAATACTGCTGGGATAAGTCACATGGTATATATGTTCACTGTGATTTAAATAACTTCAACTCATTTCTGTTTTGTTTTTGGAGCACACTTTTCCTTTATTTTTAAAAATAAAATATAAATGGTACATTGTTAAAGTGAGTGTCTCCTAGCAGTGCTTTTGGCATGTCCTCTGTTCTTCATGTCCTGGCACGCTTTCTCTGTGGATGTAGAGTGGGTGCAGACCAATGTGTCCTCTGATTTTCAGCCACACTGGGCAGGACTGTGTTCCTCACAAGCACATTATCACCATGCATATGTGTGATTCCTTCTCCTGTGTGAGTTCTGTTGTAACCAGAACCCAATCATTTATGTTCTCTATACAGTCCCCCAACCCCAACCTCATAAACCTCTTCTTCCTTTCCTCTTCCTCCACAAATCAAGTATCTAGTCTCTACAGCTTGGTCAACTTTCCCTTGGTCTTCTGCTCTACCTTTCTTCTCTGTTTCTGCTTCCAGTTGCTCCTGACCAGGACAGCTTACTCTATCGACTTCTTAAAGACTCCATAGCTCCATAAATTAATTTTTTTTTAAAATCAGTGCTATGGATATTGTGGTAGACACCCTAGGCTCATTGCCCCAGTTGGAAGAATACAAGTTGATAAAACGCAGGTATCTGGATGTACAATTGCAGGATTTAGAGACTGCAGCAAACTCAATATGTTCACTGAGCACCCTGTTCATTACCTTTACTTGTTAAAATGCCACAAGGAATGGAGGGTCTATACTCTCACTAGATGCAACACCATCCCATCTACGGTGTTGTATGGGAGATTCAATGAGACTCCATACAGCGACAGCCACTGTTCCTGCGCACTGGGTGGAGTGGACTCACTCTCCCATGTGGTTCTGTACTTACTGCCCATTTTATGATCATTTTTGTAAATAAAACTCCTTGATCCACTCCTTTTGAAGAAGAGGCATTGCTCAGACATTGATAATTTGAGGTATGTTCTGTCATAAGGAGAGTCTGGTGTGAAAGAAAATGTGGCAGCTTTTTTAGCCCAGTTGGTCAGGGCCTGAAGTGAGTTGCTAATTTTGTGATTCATTTCATTTATTTATTTTTATTTTAGAGTATTTTTACCCCGTGTTTCTCCTTGGAAAAGGACCCAAGGAGGCTTACAGTAATGAGGGACAATATACAGCACAATACACTTAAGACATATTTAAGTAATTGAGAGCAGGGAATTGAGGGACATCTTACAGCAGGCATGTCGAAACTCCAGCCCTCCAGTTGTTTTGGACCACAACTCCCAGAATTCTATGTTCAGATTGCCAGTGGCAAAGGACTGTGGGAGTTGTGGTCCAAAACATCTGGAGGGCCAGAGTTTGGACATGCCTGACTTACAGCATTAAAAGACAACATTACATTACTACTACAAGAGAACAAAGGAGTTAAAAAGAGAGTGAACAATTCCATGAAAAGTTATGAGTGAGGTAAACTAACAATTGAAAACATAGTGTCAATGCAATCACAAAATATATAAACACAATGTCTATGTGATCATGTATGGTAGATTCATATAAAGGTCACATAATAGGTGGCCCATCATTCAGGGAAAGCTTGCCTGAAGAGAAAGGTCTTTGCCTGTTTCCAGAAAGACATCAGAGATGGGGCAGTCCTCCTCACCTCTGATGGGAGGGAGTTCAAGAAAGAGCCTGGGTGCAGCTGCCAAGAAGGCCCTTTCATGTGTTCCCCCAAGACGTACCTGTGAGGGTGGTGGGATGGAGAGAAAGATGTCTGCTGATGACCTTAACACCCAAGCTGGTTCATACTGTAAGAATTATCATTATCTTTTAAAACCTGTATTGTACCTGTGCTGTTTTGTTCTTTTTCTGTATACCAATAAAGGCTGATTTGTTGATTAATTGATTGAGATTAAAAGACCTGGTTAACAGCAATTTATTTCAATTATACAATATAATGAAAGAAAATTGAATAGATGATCAACATCTTTGATTTGAATATATTCAGATTAGAAATCTCATCTGTAAAGGATTTAGGCTTGCAACGTCAAAACAGCATGCTAGAACTAGTCATAGTTTAATCATAGTTAGAATCAAAAGAAATTGGTGGATTTATTCCAGGGAGTGGAAAGTTGGGTTTACAGCTGAATTCCAAATTGAAATCATCTCAAGGATCACATGCCAGATGGGAAGTGAGGCTATAAGCACAGCAGGTGGAACCATTTTATGAGTCTTACTATAAAATAAAATATGCTCTTCTGCACATGACCAACACTTTTCTTTCTACCCAGCCTGGAACACTTATTGGCATGAAAGTTGTGCTGTCATATCTCTTTAATGTATTGAGTTAAACAAAAGATGGCCATTACTGAGGCTTATAGCAACTGTCATGTGCTCATCTTGAATGAATGTGGTTGGTGTGCAGAGGAAGCTCACCAAATTCACAGGAGAATATGCTGTTCTAATCCTCCCCATTTCTACTGACAGAAGCAGTCACCCCAGCAAAATAACAGCTCTGGACCTTCCCCATAACTAATTGTGTATTTCTAAGTATAAAAACTGCGGCAAGGTAGTGATGAAGCATACACACAGAGAAAATGAGTCAGTAGTATATTCTTACTTCTAACAGCCAGTGGATAGAGTGGTGGCATGCAATTTAGGAGATTTAGGCTCACTGGAAACTCACTGGAGGGTGATAATGATAAAACTGCTCATTATATGTCACAAATATCTTGGAAACCGTGACGGGGTCACTATAAATCAGACATGAAATGATGGCATATAACACATATTATTAATATTTGAAATGCTGAAGAAGATTATTATCGTTAGTAGAGGACTTAACCCTTTGCATAAAAACAAGAAAAATAACTTTTACTGCATTTATTCATTATTTATTTTATTCATTACCTTTATATCACAACCATCTACTGCCAAAGCAGTACTCTGTGTAGCGCTTTGAAATGAGGTGAAATTGCTTCTCTATGTTGGAATGTCTGGGCTATAAGTGAAAAACAGAACATCTGCCAGAACATTCAGAGTATAAATGTATAAACAAACTGTTCCAAAGCCAGATATTATTTTTATCAACCCATTTCAGCCTTAATGGACTGTGCAGGAGCAGTTAGTGTCCATAAACCAAATGCTTGGCAAAGGAAGATTTACTTGATGATGAAAAATGCCAAAACTATTAAACCATTCAAGGGAAACTACTTTAGCTTCACCTAACTACTTGATGACACTATGTGTTCTGGTTAACCTTGTTGGCACCTAAAATTCTTTGTTTGCACGCAGAGCAATTTAATGGTATGCTTCCCACATGACGTTCTCCAGTGTGCCTACCAACTATTTCAATACATCTGCACACACTAGACATGGGCATGACTTGGCGAAATTGTCATTTCCGTTTTCGGATATCGTTTCCGTTACGTAACGGAAACGGTAACAACAATTAAGCTGTCAGAACTCGAACTCGAACGGAAAAAAGAAAAATTGGGTCTGATTTGTCATTGTCGTTCCTGGCATCGCACGGTGATCGTGCGATGCCAAGCGGCACAGAAAAAATAGTTTTAAAAATAAAAAAACCCGATTCTCGGCCAAAAAAGCAGGCAAAAATATGCCTACCTGAGGGCACCTACCAGGGGGTGGTTTCTGGGGGGGGTCCCCAGCCTTCCCCCCTCCTGTCCTGGGCTGCTGGTACCGGGCTGGGAGGGGGCATCCTCGGCGTCTCCATTTGCCATGCGGTGCGGGGGGATCCAAAATGGTGTCTGCATTTTTGTTTTTGAAATCGTAGTCCAAAAAACCACCAAAGCACCACAGAAACATGCGAAAATTAGCTATTTTAAATGCTTGAATTTTTACAGTAGCAGCAGTGGGTTTTTTATAGCAGTAAAAGGTTGCACTGATTTTATTTTATTTTATTTTATTTTTTATTTTTTTACACCTGCGCAATGATGGGCTGGCCATGGGATGGGACCATGCAAATTTTTGGACCCATTCTACCAATCGCATAGCCAGGTTTTGACTGACACTTCTGGATGTGCAAGAGGGCATAAAAAGCCGAGGCACTCCCAGAAGAGTCGCAGTCCGGGCTTGGATGTGGGTGGGAGAGGGCTGTGTGTAGCTGGCTGCTGTGCTAGACTAGTTTCGATTTCGCGGAGCCTTTAGATTTCAGTTAGGCAGGCAGGGGGGGAATTGATTCAATTGAATGTTTAGGAAATAATAATAATTCCTTTCATTCTCTGTCTGCTGTGGGGAATAGCAACGCAGTTTATTCTTTTTTATTCTCCTGCAGTTTGTTAGGATTTCTTTTCTGATAGTGCTTCAAAGGGGGGGAGGTTTGAGTGGGAGGGGAGGTGTGGATTTATTTTAAAAATTTCATTTGCTTGGTGGCAAGCCAAGGTCCTTTCATACCCTGCCTGCAGCTCTGCTGTGGGTGCACTGCCCACTTTGTTTGCAAAAATTGCAATTGCTTTATTCGATGCAGTCTTGTGCAGCAAGTCAGTTTAAAGTGGTTTCCGCCTGCTCTGGGTCATTGCGGGACCCGCGCCTGCCCGCGCACCCGCCCCTCCCCCCTGCCGCTGCCGCCGCCCATCCATGCCCCCCCGCCACCCCGCCCGCCGCCTAGGGAGCAAAAACACCTAGCGCTGGCGGAACGCCACTCGCTGGGATGTCAAATCGCGTGAAATTGCGGCGACAGTAACGATAAACGACAAACGACATGACGAAATGACAAAGTTTTAAAAACTTTCGTGAAAAACGGAAACAACCCGAAACGGACCCATCCCGAAAAATGACAACTCGGAAAAAAAATTTCTGGTCGTGCCCATCTCTAGCACACACCATTATGATATGGCATCATATACTTTAATATTGTAATAATCTATTTTAGCTTTGTTTGTTTAATTATAAGCCACCTTATAGTATTTAAAGAAAGAACATATACTATACATATTGCATAGATGAACAAATGAACAATCAAACAAACAAATGAACAAATGAATGAAGTTTGTGTATATGTATATGTATATGTATATGTATATGTATATGTATATGTATATGTATATGTACTTAACTGTATATTTCTAGACTGTCCAGCCCACTCTGCTGCCTCAATAGAGCCTGTTATCCCAGTCATCTTCCCTCTGTTCTCTCTCTTTATATTTTTAATCTGTTTGGTTTTGTAGCTTTGATTTGTTTTTGTTTTGTTTTTTATAACTGTGCTGTTGAGCTCCTGTGTAAGAGAGGAGAAGCTGGCAAAACATCCCATGCTTTAATTATGTCTTGCATAATTTTCATGCAATGAAAATTCATACAAAGTTGATATGGGACCACATTTTGCTCTGGTTGCCCTGTGTATTAAAACTGCAAGCCATAGCTCTGGGAAGAGGACTAGAGGCAGGCAGAAGGAAGGAATGGAGCACTAAGCAGAACAACATATCCAGACCCACTGAAAATAGTAGCTGGTGCTGGCATGCATGTGGTGGGAAATGGTTCCGAGTGAATGATTCTGGGTTATATTTAGATAAGGGTTTGAAATAAGTTACTGCTTTATTGGAAGCAGAGCTCCCTGAAGGACTAAAAGACTTCTGTTTATTTTAGTGAGAGCTTGCCTTACTATCCTTTTACAAATTAATCCACTTTTGCTTCATGGTTCACCCCTGGGAAGCAAACATGGGCTTCATTTGCAAGACAGATTCTCAAGCACAGAGCTCTGAAGGAACTTATGTGCACAAAAGGAAAGTGTTATATTAGCAGGAGACATGCATTTCTCTTAATGTGTGATTTGACCCACCATCTAGCTGCTGAAATACTGCCGCTAAAATGCACTAGCAGACTATGAATGTCAGGAGAAGCTATAAGCGCTTGGGTCTTAAGATTGGTTGAAATCCTGTTGTGCAGCTCCATATGTGCAGTGGTGATCATTTGACTTCAGTGTGAAATCACCACTGATTAAGGGCTTCCTTTGGTAATTTAAGAGTGCATTCAACTTTGTGGCATTATGTACAAGTTCTAAAATTGCTTTTAATCACTGTTGCTTTGCTATTAATTAATGACTGTTTTATGTTTCTTGTGACGCCAAGATAGTTATGTAAAAGGAAGTGCACAACAGGATTTCAGTCATGATATCCTAAGATATATAGTTTACATGACCAGCCTACTGCCTCTGACAATGGCAGAAGAAGCAGTTGTGGCAGGACCAGGTAGGGAAGTGATGGGGACAGGTATTACTGGCTATCGTAATATCTTGGTTTAAAAGTACCTTGGTTTAGGAGTGTTTTGCAAGACATGCAAAATTTTTTCTAAATTTTGCCTTGATCAAGAAGCACTGTCTTGCAATACTAGCACTGGAATAGGCCACATGATTACAAGTTAGCCAATGCTCTCTCTCTCTCTCTCTCTCTCTCTCTCTCTCTCTCCCTCTCCCCCCTCCCTCCCTCCCTGCTGGATTGTGGGTGATTGTCCAGGCTGGATTGTGGGTGATTGTCCAGAATGTTCCATCTCAGGCAAGCCTCCAAAGCGGTGGAGGGGAGGAGCAGAGGTCTCCCTTGCACCAGTCAGGTTAGGGGTTTTGTTTTTCTTTATATTTTTAATTTCATTTGTTTTCAATATCTTTTCTTATTTTTCAAACCATTTCTAGTTATGGGGCAGCTAGTCAAGTGTGTATATGGCTACAAATTGCACTTTATTATTGGCACATTAAAAAACCCAGAGTAAAATCCAGTTGTTAGTCCCAAGCAGATAAGATTCCATAGCCAGATACCTAAACCATGGTGTGGACATGGACTTCTAGCCAACTTCTTTTGTGAGTATGAGCATTTTATGTGTACAGTATGTGGTCTATGGGGTCCCAGAAAAAAAAACTATCTGCATTTCCATTATTTCTTATGGGCAAATTTCCTTTGATATAAAAGTGTTTTAGTTTACAAGCATGTTTCCAGAATGAATTATGCTCATAAACCAAGGTGTTGCTGTATCTTCTTCTGCTGAAGCAAAATGAGGTGCCAAAGCAGGGAGGGGTTGCACTTCATTCTGCTTTACCAGCAGCAAAACAGAATCCTTGAACTGGATGGTGAACTGAACCATGAACCAACCTGATTTGTCAGTTTTTCTGACACACTATTCAGTTCACACCCATTTTTAAACATGAGCAATTTTATTTCAATTCACTTTTATGAGATTTTTTTTCAAAATTAACTGTGTTTAGGTATATAGCTAGGAAAAACCAAAAACTGGCAAATTTCATCTATCCAGACCTAGTGCTTTCATATCTCTTGGAGGCCACAGCTCGAATCCCTATTTATTCACAAAACCCCCCTTTTAAATGAAATTAATGTTCCTGCCTATTTTATTTTCCTGAGACAACTCTTGTCTTTAACAACCCTTTAGCAAGAAGAAGAAATTCAGATCTCTCCATGCAGGAAACACCAGTATGTATTGAATCAGGCCACTGGAAACAGTTGATAATTTCAGTTCAGTTTGTTTATCAAAAATTTGTTAGATGAAAAGAACTGGAGGGTTTAACATTCAAGTGCAAGAAAAAGCAAACATGACAAGATTTGCCTTGCCTAAGAGATTTGGGGGGGATTATGGAGGCAAGTGACATCAATAGCTCACAACTAACTGCTGCAAGAAATAATCAGGGACAAAGGAATCATTTTCTGTGTTTTTCTAATTGTCTAGAAAACACACTTGTTGACATGGGAATAGACAGCCAGTGACTGTTCCATTTGAAACATGCACACAAACATTCATGATTAATTTTGTCATTCACTAACTGCTTCCTTTAATTATATACTATGTTACTATAGCCCCTTTCATCTGCAATGACTTTTGAAGCCATTTAGAATAACTTTAAACCAAACAGTTGTTCAGCATTTGAACAATTGGAGGCTGAAAATAAATCAAACCCCTAAGAGAAAAGATAATTCAAAGAGAAGCAAAAGGAAGATAATCACAATAGGGGGTCAGAATAAGCACAAGAGTAACACAAATAACTTCCCTTCATTTGATTGCTAAAGTCACAGTGGAAAAGTCATGGTGTGTGTGTTCATAGCTATATGTGTCTCTGGAAAAGAATAGTCCCTGAGTAGTGCAAAGTTCCAATGTAATGAGGTCACCACAAAGGAATACCTGCTCTCCTCTATAGACTGCTTGGCACCTACAATTGGTGATCTTCAAGATTTTGTGACCAGGTGTTACAGTATGTCTGTGTCACATGGGAGGAAGCACTCCTTGGTGCAGTCCTTACCTAGATGAATTTTGGCTTTAAATAACATAGTGTGTACCTTCTAATGTGCACAAAAGAGTTGCTGCATTCTAGCAGCCAACTTGCTGAAGTTTCCAGGTAGTCTCCTAAGACTGTTGCAATGATGTGATCCACAAGTCATCAAAGCATGAATTATAACCATCAAATTTCCATATTCCACGCTGATTAGAACAAAGGTGCTCCATCTGTTTTATAAGCCTGCTCAGAACTTGTTTGCAGGATAAATGCCTCCTTGTTGAGACAGACTTTTGACCTCTTGGTTTTTGGTAGTTTCAGGAAGGAAGTGTAATTTTGTTTCTTTTATTGCATCTAAAGTACTTTTATTCTTTTTCCACCAGTTTGATTTAATTTGTTCTTATTTGAATTTTGGTAATACTAGCTGCCATTTCATAGAAGAAGCAATGGATATGATTGTAGGTCAGTCAACCTGACTCAGAATAGGCCCATTAATGAATAAGGCCTTTGTTATCTTGCTTATCTTATTTTTCAGCCTTCTGTTTTTATCAGATAATAATAATAACTTTAATAATAACTTTATTTTTATGCCACCTTTCTCCCCGGAGGGACCCAAGGCAGCTTACAACAAAATCATAAAAGTACTATAAAAGCAGTACAATGTAAAAATAACACAATACCTACAAAATACTATAAAAATACTATACAGTATAATACAATAAAAACAAGATTAAAAAACAATAGCTGCAGCAGAGTTAAAAGTTCCCCAGCCAATGAAACTAAAAAAGTAAGATGTTATAAAAGTTGGTGAACGCTGGAGGCTCAAAAGGCCTGCCTATATAAATAAGTCTTAAGGCTTCGCTTGAATATTTCAAGGGAGGAGGCGGTTCTCAACTCAAAGGGGAGGGAATTCCATAGTAAGACAGAGAAGGGTCTACAGACATTCTTTGAGCCTTTTCACATGGCCCCTAATATCTGCTGGCCACTTAAATTCGGACCAGAGATCTTGGGGGTTTGTCGCTGTTCCTGTGTTCCCACCCCCTCCGCACTCCTGGCTGCTGTCTGCATGAGGGGAGGGAGAAAAAAAGGAAGAATGCCGGCTCACCTCCGTTCTGCCGTCTCGCTCTGCTCCCGGCAGCATTCCAGTCTCTTAGTATCTCTTAAAGGGGCGGGGGGCAAAACAACAACAAACAGAAGCGAGGAGAGCCCAGTACTCACTATGTTACATCCGCATCAGGAATTTTTCACCCCCAGAGAGCAGGTACTTGAAAAGTGTGCTGGGATGCTCTTAGGTGGGCATGGTCGCACTTAATTTTTTGTAAACTCCGGAGCTGGTGGGGAAACAATTTTAAGCTCTGATCTGGGAGCCATTTGCTGCGGATTTTAGGGGTCGTGTGAAAAGGCCCTTACTGCATTGATTTTTCAGCCACTTGTCTGAAACCACAGGTGGAATCACTTGAAACTCTCCTAATGTAACAGGTGAGTTTATTCGTCCTTTATGCCCTCCCCCCTTATGACTCCAAGCTGTGGAAATACATAGTTGCAAGGAGGAACTAACTCCAGCAGCCTGATGGATCTGGAATGGTTTCCTAGCAGCTCTCAGGGAACTTCCTATTACCTTGACAGGTAATTTTTTGGCCGCAGGAAATAAATGTTTCTTTTCTTCTGCCTTTGCATCTGCACATAGGTGGCTGGAGCTTTTTGGATGACCAAGAGGTTAGTTCATGTTTGTCTGCCAGAATAAGATGCTGACTGTCCAGCGGCCCTCTGTGAACAATTTAGATTTCATTTTGCAGATTAAGTCACTCGGATATGTTTGAACTTAGATACTGTAGTTGAGAGGTGAAAGCCACCACATTGTACTGAATCTTTGCCTTTCCTGGCTTATTAATATGTTTTATAAAGGTTTGAATGTGGCTGATTTCCCATTTGTAATATAATATGTACTCTAATATGGGTTGTTCTGCCTTGCATTTTGCATTTCACTATTGCATTATAATGTGATAGAAATTCATGACTTTTCCTTTTATATTATGCCTTCATTTTGTGCATCTCATCCTCTGTTTTTGTGATTTTAAAAATTCTTCAAATTGATTGTATCTGTGGATAGTCACGGATCATTTGTTATACTTTTTGCTCACTGGTACAAAGACCTCATTTTCACTGGAGGACACCTGTTTGATGCTATGATTATTGGCCTGCCAAGTTCCACAGGGCTCTGTCTTGTCTCTCATGCAATTGAAGATACCTGTGAAGCCCCTGGGAGAGGTTTTCCAGAGTTTGGGCATTTGGTGTCACCAGCATGACACCAAACCCTATCTCTCATTCCCACTTAACTCCCTGGAAGCTTCTTTCTGTTCTAAATCAATGTGCGTTGTCAGTAATTGCCTGTATAAAGGTAAACAGTAGGGATAAACTCCTGAAAAGTCAGTTTTGCAGTGTGGGTGTATTTGTGGATTTGTCGCTCAGCCTCAGGTCTGAGCATTGTCTAGGAGAGCATTTGCACAGCTAAAGCTGGTGTGCCAGTTGCATCCAGTCCCAAAGATGCCTGATTTGTCTACAGCGACATATGCCTTACTTATATCCTGCATGAATTTCTGCAGTACACTGAAGATGATTTTAAAACTTCAGCTGGTTCAAAATGATACAACAGAGCTGGTGACCAGGGGTGATACAGAACATACTGTATAACTCCCTTGCTTCAACTGGCTGCTGGTCTGTTTTCAGGGACAATTCTGAGTGTTGGTTATGACTTATAAAGCCCCATATGGTTTGATTCAGGCAATCATGAAGGAACATATCGCCCCATATGAACTGTCTCAGCTTGGCAAGTCTCTCTCTCTCTCTCTCTCTCTCTCTCTCTCTCTCTCTCTCTCTCTCTCTCTCTGTGTGTGTGTGTGTGTGTGTGTGTGTGTGTGTGTGTGTGTGTGTGTGTGGTCTCAGTCTCAACACTTTCATGGGCACAGCTTGTTGGAACACAAGAGAGAGTCTTCCTTTGTGATTGTTCCTAGTTTGTGGAAGAATCTCTCTCTGAAGACTAGTTTGACCTCCTCCTCTTGTTTTTCTGGTGGCAGATAGAGACAATAATTTTGTCACATCCTTTTTTGGGAACTACTAGCGCAAATCATGTGAGGGACATGATTATTACTTCATGTGTGTTTTTAACATGCTTTTAAGGGGCTTTCAAGTTTAAGCCAGCTGCAGACTGAAACAAACAAGAACTTGTGTATTTGTTTGAAAAAGACTCAAAGAGGTAAATTTGCTGTTGTTGCTCCTTCTTTTTAAAAAAGGAAATACAATTCTGTATACATCTTGATTTCCAGATGGCTAACCATGCTATTGAAATAAATAAATGACTAATTTATCTCTCAGAACAGGCAAACTGAGATGTCCTATGGCTGATTTTGCTTCAGTGGTGGAAAAAATAAAATAGTGGGAAGAATCCCAGCGTGCCTGTTTCAACCATACACAGCAGTGAGCTTTTATAGTTGTGTTCTAATTTTTACATTTTGCTGGCTTGCTTCCTTTCCCCTACTTCTGTACTCCAGTTCCAAGAATTATGTACGAAAACTCCTAGGGGGTGGAAATCAATAGGAAATGCTACTTTATAAAATTAAGCAAACTATGATAGGATAGAAAGAGAAAGGGAAATACTCTGGGTGAAGGACTGGCTATGAACATTGTGCCAATAAAGCAGAGCAAAGTGTTCTGCTAATATACCACCCCATAGCAGTTTACAATTTAATGATGCAGGCTACATATTGCCCAACCCCACAGGCTGGGTACTCATTTTACCGACCTCAGAAGGATAGAAGGCTGAGTCAGCCATGTGCTGTCTACCTGGGAATGAGCCCCAGGTCGCGAGCACAGTTTTAGCTGCAGTACAGGCATTTAACCACTGTGCCATGGGGCTCCTCCTGTGAGGGATTTGGATTTTGAGATAATGGCCTAAGCTTTCTGGAAAACAGACTGGCAAGTAATGGGTTGTGTTAATCAGGTCCTGCATGTATGGTACAAAGGTGCACTGGACAAAAGGCCATATACCTTGGTCCAGTGAACTGAAGTGGCCTAAGATATAAGGCAGGCATGTCCAAACTTCAGCCCTCCAGATGTTTTGGACTACAAGTCCCAGAATTCTAAGCTTAGCTTGCCAATGCCAAAGGACTATGGGAGTTGTGGTCCAAAACACCTGGAGGGCTGAAGTTTGGACATGCCTGATATAAGGCCTATGGACTGGACCACTGACCTGTGGAATGGCCTGCCTGTGGAATGGAGTTGAGGATACCATTGGTTTATTTCATACGCAGCACAACTGATTGTTTCCTGTTGGCAAAAAGGGCTGAAGATTCATTTCAGCCTTTTGCATGATGGAACAAAGAAAAGACAGATATGTGATTGCTGTGGCATCAAGGCTCTGGCTGAGCTGGAAGATAATGAAATAGTATGGACAGGCTACAAGGTGAAATGCTTTCGGTGGCTCCAGGCACAAAGTGTACCCTGATAAGATGCTATGGTCACATCATGCGCTACGGGGGGATGGTTTTACTTTCTGGTAATAAAGAAAAGTGGTGCAATGCACCTTTTATCCAGGCTTGCTATCTTTCAAAACAGATCTGAGTTTTGACTGCTCTGAGGCCCTTAATCCTTTACTTGTCTTGATTTTGAGAGAACCTTCAGGTTTTACAATGGCTCACACACACACACACACACACACACACACACACACACACACACACACACACACACACACACACACACACACACACACACACACACACACACACACACACACACACACACACACACACAGAGGGGATTTCACTATTGTATTTGCATATTTCCTGCTGATTTTCCTATCTGGGTTCTTCTGGGCAAATTCTCCTGCATATCCACATCCTGCATCTTCAAAATGTACTGTATCATGATTTCAGCAAAGCTTTTGACAAACTGCCCTATGATATTCTGATTAGTAGGCTAACTAAGTATGGCCTGGACAGAGCACCTGACAACTGGATGCACAATTGATTGCAGAATCGTACTCAGAGAGTCCTTATCAATGGCTGTTTCCCATGTCTCTGAGGAGATAACAAAAGACTAAGTGCTTTTCAAACATTTTATTAATGACTTAGATGAAGGAGGGAGTGCTTATTGAATTTTCAGATGGCACCAAATTGGGTGGAAGAGCTAAAACCATGGAGGAACAAAACTCAAAAAATATCTTGATAGGGTCAAGCTGTGCTCTCAAACAATCCAGGGACAATGTTCTACCCTTAGAGAAAGAAACCAAACACACAGTTGCTAGGTTGAAGATTCTTAGCTCAATAAGACCAAAAGCAGAATGGGTCTTGAAATTGCTAAAGATCAAAACCTGAATGCAAGCCAACAGCACAAGGTGGCTGCAAAAAAGGCAAATTTATTTATTTATTTATTATTAGATTTATATCCCGCCCATCTTCCCAAGGGGAACTCTGGGCGGCTAACACAGCTGAGCAGGTCAGCGAATATAACAATACAGTACAATACAAGACAAAGAAACCGGCATATCAATATAACTAAAGTAAAAGAAAACAGCAGCAGGGGGCACCCTTTAATTCCAAATCAAACTGCTACTATCTCAAGTCCTGACATAGTGGTCAGTGGTCGATGGCGGCACAAAAAAAAATGGGCTAAGCTAGGTCACCAAAGGCCTCGCGGAATAGAATAGTTTTCACCGCTCTACGAAAGGTCAGCAGGGACTCTGCAGAGCGCACCTCGCTGGGTAGGCTGTTCCATAAAAATGGGGCAGCCACCGAGAAGGCCCGGCTCCGGGTAAGGGAACGCCTGGCCTCTCGGGGAGTTGGAACCCAAAGCGAGTGCGCCCGCGACTGCCGAACCGGTTGGGTCGAAGTTGACCGCTGGACGATCCGCTCTGCCAGGTAATCCGGGCCCAAGCCATGGAGGGTTTTATAAACTAAAACCAAGACCTTGAATCTGATCCGGGAGGCAACGGGTAGCCAATGCAGCCAGGCCAGGACCAGGGTGATGCGGTCGTAACGACGCGCACCCGCCACCAGTCTGGCCGCTGCATTTTGCACCCGCTGCAGTCGCCGGAGGAGAGTCAAGGGCAACCCCATGTAGAGGGCGTTGCAGTAGTCCAACCTCGAGATCACCAGCGCCTGGACCACTGTTCTCAGGGAGTCCCCGTCTAGGTAGGGGCGAATCTGAGCGATCTGGCGGAGATGGAAAAATGCGGTCCTGGCCACGGCCGCCACCTGGGCTTCCAGGGACAGGGCCGGGTCCAGGATCACGCCCAGATTCCGAACCCTCTCCGCCAGCTGGAGGGTAACACCCTCCAAGCTGGGGAGAGGGCCTCCATACCCAGATGGGGAATTCCCGAAGAACATCACCTCGGTCTTCCCAGGGTTGAGTTTGAGCCTGTTGGCCCTGGTCCAAGCCATCACTGCCTCCAGACACTGGTCGAGGGACCGGACAGCTTCCACTGCAGAGGTGGTGAAGGAGAGATAGAGCTGTGTGTCATCAGCGTACTGATGACAACACAGTCCAAATCTCCTAATGACCCCAGCCAGCAGCCTTACATAGATGTTAAACAGCATGGGGGAGAGAGACGAGCCCTGCGGAACCGCACAAGGAAGTGTCCACAGGGCCGACAACTCTCCGCCATGCTGCACATACTGGAGCCGACCCTGAAGGAAGGATCAGAGCCAACTGCGAACAGTGCCTCCGATCTCTACCTCCAGGAGCCGGTCCAGTAGGATACCATGGTCGACGGTATCGAAGGCCGCTGACAAATCCAGGAGAACCAACAGGGTAGAGCAACCCCTGTCGGCCGCCCGGATTAGGTCATCTTGCAGCGTGACCAGAGCCGTCTCGGTACCCCGGCCAGGCCTGAAGCCGGATTGGCAAGGATCAAGGCACCGCTGTTCCTCCAAGAATGACTGAATCTGAATCCCGGCCACCCTCTCGATGACCTTGCCCATGAAGGGAACATTGGCAATCGGTCGATAGTTAGCCAATTGGTCCGATGCCAATCCCATTTTTTTCAAGATGGGCTTAACCACCGTCTCCTTCAGACGAGAGGGGAAAACCCCCTCACTGAAGGAGGCGGTGGCGATGGCTGCGGCCCACTCGGGCATGCTCCCTCCGGCAGATTTGATAAGCCAAGATGGGCAAGGGTCGAAGGGGGTGGTCGCGGGACGGCAATGGGCAATAGCCCTGGAGGCCTCCAAAGGAGAGACAGGCCCAAACTCAACCAGTTGAGGAGAGCGGGGGGTGAAGGAGCTGGGGATGGCGAGGGAGGGCTAGTGCTACTGGATTCAAAGTTGGCACGGATGGCCTCTATTTTAGATCTGAAAAAGACTGCGAAATTCTAGCTACTGAAATCAGTAGGAGGAGGCCTAGCCAGACTAGGATTGGTGAGGTCCCGAACCACCCGGAAGAGTTCTGCCTGACGGTTCGAGGGCTCACCAATTCTCAGGGAGTAAAAAGATCTTCTAGCCTCCCTGATCGCTCGCGAGTAGCGCCTAGTCTGGATCACAACGGCAGTCTTGTTGTTCACCGTCCGGCTCTGTCTCCAGATGCTCTCCAGTCTCCTCTGTTCCTGCTTCATCGCTCTTAACTCCACCGTGAACCACGGTGAAGTTCGAGCTCTGCCACGGAGGAGACGCTTGGGGGCGATTCGGTCGACGGCATCGGCAGCTGACTCAAACCATTGGTTGGCCAAGGCCTCGGCCGAATCGTCAGCCAGACCACCAGAAAGCTCCCCGAAGGCTTCCCGGAACCAAGCCGGATCAAGAAGCCTTCGGGGGCGGGCCCAAACAAGGGGCCATTGGTCCCCACGAGGAGGGGTCGCCATTGCCAGGGAAAAGGACAACAGGTAATGATCTGACCATGACACGGGTGTGGGAGCAATGTCCCGCAACTCCAGATAAGAATCCCCCGACATGGAGGTAAATACCAGATCCAAGGTATGCCCACTCCTGTGGGTAGGACAAGAAACATGCTGGGATAGGCTCACCGCCAGCATGCACGTTGAAGTCCCCAACGACCAGAAGCCCAGGGGACTTCAACAGAGCAGCGGCGATGAACTCCGCGAGCTCTGGCAAGGATTGTGCTGGGTTGCGGGGAGCATGGTAGCCCAGCACAATGCCAAATCTATCCCGCTGACCTACCAACAGGTGGAGGCATTCAAGCCCCGGAATCACCAATGTCGAGGCCCTGGTCACTTGAAGCGATTCCCTGTATACAATGGCGACTCCTCCCCCCTTCTGGCCCTCCAACCTGCCCACTCCATGAACCAGGAACCCAGGAGGGCACAGTTGGGTGAGGGAAGCCCCCCCTCTGAGCCCACCCAGGTCTCCGTTATACAGGCCAGGTTGGCCCTGCCGTTGGTGATGGTATCAAAGATGACAGCGGTCTTATTATGGACCAACCTGGCATTAAGGAGGAGGCAGGACAGGTTGGAGGCTCTGGTGGAATGGCTCCCAGGCACGTGGCAGTGAGTCAGAGGGTCAGAACGCGGGACAGGTGCGAGGTGCCTGACCCTGGTTCTTCTTATCCGACTAACTCTCTGACTCCGAGCGTATCGTCCACGACCCAACACGGTTGGTATGTGAGTCCCTGCCAACATGGTGACCTAGCCGGGGGGGAGGAAAAAAAAACCTCAGTCAGCAAATGAAATACAGCTAACTCAAACTAAACTCAAGGCAAACAAATTACAAATAATGATACAGAAATAAGCATAACATAGATAACTGCTGCCAGGGGGAGATGCAACACACCTGGGAGAGAAATAACCAGGTGATCCTAGGCTGAGCCAATTAGTGCCAAGGACACATCTATTAGCTGCAGCCTGGCAGAAGACTAAGAAAATCCTATACTAACAGGCTGAAATAAAAACCATGAACAGAGTAAATAAAACAGGGCAGAACAAAATAACAAAGGCAATAAATAAGAGAGGACTAGGTAAAATGAAAGAAAGTATAATAAAATAAAATAAAATAAAGGGCAGCATAGCCAGGGCGCAGATGGAAAAACGCCGGGGGGGGAGGGAGGGGGGAAACAGGGGCAGATGGAAAACATAAAGGGGAGAACCCCCTGAGGTCAGAATTTGGGGTACAAGCATATTAAAGATGGAATAGGGGAGGGGGAGCGTGAAAAAGATGAAAAACGACGGCATCGGATTCCACCCTCCCGACCCCAGACCCTATCCCCGTGCGCAGAGAGTCTCTGAAAGGCAGGGACCTAGAGACACGAAAAACGAGTCCGTGAGGCGCGGTCACAGATGGAAAAATCGCCGCACAGAGCCCGAGTCCGGAGGAAGGGGAGAGAATGCCGATGGCCAGGAGTTCGAGTCTCGGGGCCGAACGGCGGCCGCTCCATGCATCCGTGGCCGACCAGCCACCCGAGCCGAAACCAGCGAGGTAGACGCTGACAGCAGGGAGCAGTTGGTATGCTCCAGGAGAGAGCCAGCGATACGCCGGAGGCCAAACTGCCGCCCGAACAGCCCAGTCCAACAGATCAGCGGCGGCCGAACCGCCGCCCGAGCTCCTGAGCCGGCCACCAGCCGAAACCGGCGGCCGGGCCGGCCAACAGGTCGACGGTGGCCGAACCACCGCCCGAGCTCCAGGATGCATTTTAGGATGCATTAACTCAAGTATAGTCTCTAAATCCCCTCTACTTGTCACGTTTGAGGTCTCGTCTGGAGTACTATATTGCATTCTAAACACCACACTTTAGGAAGGATGCTGACAAGTTGGAAGGAGCACAATAAGGATGATTATAGGGATAGAAACAAGGAAAGACTGAAAGAACTCGGTGTGTTTAGCCTTGATAAAAGGAGACTGAGGGGAGATATGGTAGCAGTTTTCAAATACTTGAAAGATTGTCACACAGAAGAGGGGTAGGATCTGTTTTTGATTATCCCAGAGTGTGGTACATGCAATAATGGGCAATAGGAAGCAGGAAAAACTTCTTAACTGTTAGAGCAGTACAACAGTGGAACCAATTACCCCGAGATGTGGTGAGCACTCCAATGCTGAAGGCATTCAAGAGAAAATTGAATATCATTTGTCTGATCTGCATTGACTTGGATTCCTGCATTGAGCTGGCAGTTGGACTCAGTGACCTTATAGGCCCCTTCCAATCCCATTATCCTATGATTCTATGAGAAGTAACTATTTTCGTTCATCAATTGGTTAGGTTCTTATTGCATAAAACTTATTTAGGTCTTCCATAATCTGACAGCTGCATGTTCAACATAAGTGAATGTCAAGAGCACAGTATGGAGACAGTGAACCGAAATTATTATCCAAACAGGCTTCCTGAGGATGTCTCCACACTTTGCCTGCTGTAAACAGCCTACATTGGGTGGTTAGTTCAGAAACCTATGCTCCAATTAGGCCCTAGATGAATGTCCAATTAGGGCAAAATGAAGGTCTACTTTGCTTTCTAAAAATATTTCTAATCTTGTCATTTTGACTGTGCTCCTCAGCCTCCAACCTACATTGAGAAATGAATGTTGTTCATTGCATATGTAAGAGGAGATTAGACCTTGTGCTCTGCTTACAAAGGGTGTGCTTCAGGATAACAAAGTTGTGGGAGACTTTTAGCACCATCAACACCTATTTGTGCTTTTTCCAATCCTGTCATTTTTGTGCAAGTCACATACTTCTAACAAGATTTTAATGAAAGCAAACAAAAAAGTAAGGTTGCCTGGTGTCAAGGTGTTCAGACTAGGAGCTGAGGGTTTTTGAGATGCTTCTGTGGATCTTCCAGGGAAATACATCTTAAGATGAGCAGTGTGGGCAGGAACTGTAGGTTTCATTTCCATACAGAAAGTGGCTTTAAAGCCTGAGTGCCTATTTCTGTCCTCTCTCTGGTAGAACTGGGCTCCATGGAAAGGCTTTTTCATGCATGTGACATCTGTGCAACATCAGTGTGCCAAAAATCCAGGAGCGGTGAGGGGCCTGGGGAAAAAACAATGGCTGTATATAGACCAAGGTAGAGAGTTGAGGTCGGTATCTTGACTAGAGTTAGTGATGAACCACCCAAATGAGAGGCAGATGGTTGCATATAGGGAGCCAGGGAGAAGCCAACCTCTAGCAAAATAAATAAATAAATAAATAAATAAATAAATAAATAAATAAATAAATAAAAAAGTTACTCACCAGGGCAGTGGGAACAGGTGGGGTAGTGGAAAGGGGGTTGGGGGAATTTTTTTGCGGGAGGAATGGTCCCAACATTTGTTGCTATATTAAGGATAACTGGGGCCCTTCAAGCAAAATCTGTTGTAGAAGTGAACAAGCTAGAAATTCCTTCCGGAAAATGAGGAAAGTCTTGACAAACTAGGACTTATCTATCAGACGTCATTCTCAGATACTTAGATTCTATGTATTAAGCATACTTCTCTATGGTGTTAAAACATGGACCCTTACAGACACATTATGCAGGAAGCTGGAAGCATTTGAAATGTGGACGTGCAGACGAATTCTGAAGATACCTTGGGCAGCCAGAATCACTAATGTGTAGAGATGGGCACGACCAGAAAAAAATGACGTTTCGATTTTTCGTTTGTTGGAACGGATCCGTTTCATTCCGTTTCCGTTTGTCGCGAATTTTTCAAAAAAATTTCGGTTTGACGTTTTGTTCGTCGTTTGTCGTTTCTACCGCGATTTAGTGCGATTTGACTGCCCAGAGCATGGGGGCGTCCCGCAATGATCCAGAGCAGGCGGAAAACACTTTAAACTGGGTGATGAATAAGATATTTAATAAATATATCATAGCATAAGTCTGCATCCTATGCAATAAAGCAAACAAAGTGGACAGAATGCAATATTCTTTTTTTCTCTTGGTCAACCCTGACAGAACCGGCCACCCTACTTGGTCTGGCTGCCTGTTATACTTTTGTTTTGTTTTGTTTTGAAGCCTTTATCCATCCCATTTCCCCTCCACCTCTCAGAGGCAGCAGGAGACACAGTATTCCATTCCTCCCCCAAATCTGGATGAGGGTCTACTCTACTCCTCTCAATGTCCCCTCCCCATGACACTCCTTGTAAAGCCAAGCAAATGCCACCCTGGTCAACTAGCGGTCAGAGATTCAGATGCTTCCCCCCACACACACTCATCCAGATGAGTTCCCCTCAATCTCTTGGGAATCATCACCAGTTGGAGTATCCCGAGGAGACCGGTTTGTTCATGGAGTGAGCAGACATACTCTCTCCTTGACCAGGTGGCGCATTTCGAGGCCCATCTCCAGGGCAGAGACACTCTGATGCCCTCCACCCCATCCAGCTTCCCTGCCGTGTCGCCGGAAGTGGCCTCGGTGTTGTCTCAGGCAGCCGCGGGCGGAGGCTTCCCTCCCAATCAGCATGATCCGGAGGACATGTGGGCCCACTTTCAGCTGCTCTTGTCTGCTTTCAGCAAAGCCACGAAGCCAGAATGGCGGGGAACAACGGGGAGGGATTCTTTCAGCCGCCTACTTTGGAGGCCAGTTTTTCAAAAACAGGAGACAAGTTCCACCAACCCAGTGGAGACACAGTCCACGCACGCAGCAAAGACACGAAGCCAGAACGGCGGGGAATAACAGGGAGGGATTCTTTCAGCCTGGTAGTTTTATCTCTCCACGAAGGTTCCAGGAAGGAGACCAGTTCCACCAATCCATGTGGAGACAGAGTCCACGCACGCGCGTGGCAAAGCCACGAAGCCAGAATGGCGGGGAACAACGGGGAGGGATTCTTTCATCTTGGTACTTTTATCTCTCCACGAAGGTTCCAGGAAGGAGACCACAAAGCCAGAGACAGAGTCCACGTACACACGGGAACAACCAGGGAGGGATTCTTTCAGCCTGGTACTTTTATCTCTCAGCGAAGGTTCCAGGAAGGAGACCAGTTCCACCAACCCAGTGGAGACAGAGTCTACGCACGCACGCGGCAAAGCCATGAAGCCAGAATGGCGGGGAACAACGGGGATGGATTCTTTCAGCCTGGTACTTTCATCTCTCAGTGAAGGTTCCAGGAAGGAGACCAGTTCCACCAACCCAGTGGAGACAGAGTCCACACACGCAGCAAAGCCATGAAGCCAGAACGGCGGGGAACAATGGGGAGGGATTCTTTCAGCCACCTACTTTGGAGGCCAGTTTTTCCAAAACAGGAGACCAGTTCCACCAACCCAGTGGAGACACAGTCTACGCACGCATGCGGCAAAGCCACGAAGCCAGAACGGCGGGGAACAACGGGGAAGGATTGTTTCAGCCATCTACTTTGGAGGCCAGTTTTCACTACCCAGGAGACCAGTTCCACCAACCCAGTGGAGAAAGAGTCCACGCACGCACACAGCAAAGCCACGAAGCCAGAACAGTGGGGAAAAACAGGGAGGGATTCTTTCAGCCACCTACTTTGGAGGCCAGTTTTGACTACCCAGGAGACCAGTTCCACCAACCATGTGGAGACAGAGTCCACGCACACAGCAAAGAAGCCAGAACGGCGGGGAACAACGGGGAGGGATTCTTTCAGCCTGGTACTTTTATCTCTCAGCGAAGGTTCCAAGAAGGAGACCAGTTCCACCAACCCAGTGGAGACAGAGTCCATGCACGCACGCGGAAAAGCCACGAAGCCAGAACGGAGGGGAACAACGGGGAGGGATATTTTCAGCCACCTACTTTGGAGGCCAATTTTCCAAAACCAGGAGACCAGTTGCACCAACCCAATGGAGACAGAGTCCATGCACGCAGCAAAGCCACGAAGCCAGAACGGCGGGCTACAACAGGGAGGGATTCTTTCAGCCGCCTACTTTTTAGGCCACTAGGCCAGAGTTTTGACTGTCCAGTGGAGACACAGTCCACCCAGGAAAGCCACGAAGCCAGAGTTTTGGAGGCCATAAAGCCAGAGTTTTGGAGGCCACCAAGCCAGGGTTTTGCCTGCCCAGTGGAGACACAGTCCACCCAGGAAAGCCATGAAGCCAGAGTTTTGGAGGCCACTCGCCAGAGTTTTGCCTGCCCAGTGGAGACACAGTCCACCCTGGAAAGCCACGAAGCCAGAGTGCAAATGTTAGGGAGGGATTGTTTCTTCCGCCTTTGGAAGCTGGAATGCTAGTTGGAAGGAATCTCCCCTCCTTCTGCAAAGGGATTTCCCAACCTGGATTGTAACCGGTGGGAGTGACCCCCCATGTTGGAGGACAGAGTGCCTCAATTCTAAACAAAATAGTTGATGATGACTGTGCCTGTTAAAGTTGGTTTCCTCAAGTGATTTTCCGCCTAGAGGCGGGGGCAGCCGGGGTTGCTGCCTGGGGAAGTCGAGGAGAGTGGCCGACAGGGTGCATGTTGGCTCGGAGGCTGAACTTGAAGCACTGAACTGCTGATAGGCTGAAGGAGAAGCACCTGGAAGGCCTCCTCCAAGCCGGGAGTCCCGGGAGCCTGACAGGAAGGCAGGTAGCCAGAGGGGCAGGCAGGCAGGCAGGCAGGCAGGCAGGCAGGGAAGCAGGCAGTCTGGCGTACAGGTAGGAAGGCAGGCTTGCAGGGTACCCACCCAGGCTAAGGAAGCCACAAAGCCAAAGTGCCGGAAAGGAGGATTGTTTCTGCCTTTGGAGGCAGAGTTTCTCCACCCCAGGAGACCGAATTTTGTCAACCCGGGAGACAGAGTGGATGCAGGAGAACAGGGCTATTTCTTTAAGGCTGTAAGGAGAGCTAGGCCCCTGCTAATCAGTCTTTGAGGTAGGTTGTTGTAAAGTGCATTTTGACCACTTTGTAAGCAGAGTGGCTCCAAAACCCCAGGGAAGAGAGGAACGCATCGAGGAAGGCAGGTATTAGGGTGTGCTACACTCAGACCAGCTATGGCCAATGGGAAAATATTGGGCCTACACTGACCCTAGGAAAAATATTCCTGGACTGCTATAAAGACCAAGGAAGCCCTATAAAAACATGGCTAATTATGTAGCCCTTATTAGATCCATACATGCAGCGGAACTACAGGCATTCAGGCAGACAAAGGTGGAAGGCAGGCAGGCAGGCGAAGCATTCAGGCAGGCAGTCATATAGACAGAGCAGACAGCCAGGCATAACTGCGTTGCGCTGGTGGAATGTTAGGATGGCAGGCATACAGGCATTGGTTTGATTGGGTTAGGGTTAGGGTTAGGGGAAGTTGCATGGCTGCAACCCCAACAGTCTTGTCCAGTTCAAAATTATAAACATTTAGTGGTCCTCCCTGGTTCGGAGCCAGGCAAGGGTTAGAAGAATTGGGCCTACAGATACAGTATGATTCCCTTCAAATGACACATTGAGTGGTCCTCCCTGGTTTTGAGCCAGGCAAGGCCTAGAAAAATTGGGCCTACAGATACAGTATGATTCCCTTCAAATGACACATTGAGTGGTCCTCCCTGGTTTTAAGCCAGACAAGGCCTAGAAAAATTGGGCAATAATCGAACCCTTCAAATTGAGTGGGAATGCAGGAAGGCAGACAGACAGGAAGGCAGGCAGGCAGGCAGGCAAGCAGGCAGTTAGGCAGGTAGGCACAGGGCCAGCCAGGCAGGTAGGCTGGTAGGCAGGCAGGCAGGCAGGCAGGCTGGCTGGCTGGCTGGCTGGCTGGCTGGCTGGCAGGAAGTTGGGCTTGCAGGGAGGAAGCCAAGCTGGGAGGCAGGGATAATTGCAGGCAGGCAGGCATAAGTGCTGCTCTGGTAGTGGATGTTAGAGCAAGGGAGGCCTGTTTTGAAGGAACCAGTGGAAGAACGACTGTGGGCCTAGGTCTTGGAGTGTTGGGGTAATCCCAAACGTGGAAAGGCTGAAGCGGATGAAAGTCAACCTTTCCACGGTCTCCAGGTCCAGACGAGAGCAGCGTGGCCTCAGGACATCTCCCATGTGGGAGAAGACACGCTCACTCTGGACACTGGTGGATGTGATGGACAAGAGTTCCAACACCAGAGTCGAAAGAGCAGGCCAGATGTCTGCCTTTCTGGCCCAGTAGTGGAGTGGGTCCAAGGTGAGGGGTTGGAGGGGCTCGGACATGTACTCCCTCACCATGGTCAGAGCGGGGTCTGGTTCTTCTTCCTCCCTTGCCTCCACTGAGGAGGAGACAGCCATGGCTAGGGCAGAGGCCAGGTAGTTTGCGGCTGGTAAGGAACCTGGTCTCTGGGTGTACAATCTTGCAGTAGAGGAGGAGGAGGACCCTTGCGAGGATTCCTCTTCTGGATCGCTCTGGCTTCCGTGCGCCCTCGGGAACGCCTGGGCCTGATTTGCGGCAGCCCTGCGGATTTGATGGCATAGCTCCGTCTTCCAGAAGTTTAGGTCGGCAGTGCTGCCCGCCAGGGAACCCTTGACGCGTGGGTCGCACAGGCATGCCATCTGGTACACCTTTTCCCTCCTCAGTGGGCTAAGGCGAGTATCCATGCCGGTCAACAGCCTGTCTGCCAAGGCCTTGCACTTTGGGAGAAGATCGGTTTCTTCCCGGATACTGGCCTCTAGGCATTGGCGAAGGTCATTTACCGGGGAGTACGTGGCCCAGGCTGGCGTTGTAGTTGCTGAGGACGTGGGTGGTCTCCTCAAAAGGCTGCAGGATACCCACCATCTGGGAGAGGGTGAGCCACTCGGTAGCACCAATGTCCAACACCCTCCCCTCAGGCAGGACGGGAGTGTGGGACATGACATATTCCACCACTTGCGTCTGCTCCACCAGGCACTTGACCATTTCGTAGGTGGAGTTCCACCGGGTGGTCACGTCCTGGATCAGGACGTGCTCTGGTTGGCCCGTCTTCACCTGCCTCTCACGCATCATCCTTGATGCCTTGACGCTGCGTGAGAAGTGCCCAACTATTTTCCTGCACTTGTCCAGCAAGGCCTTGGTCTCCAGGGTCCCCTCATCCCAGGAGTCCTTTAGTGCTCCCAGCACAATGGCATTGCCCACCACTAGGTGCAGTTTGTGTGCTGCGCACACGATGCCCTGGAGCCCTGCCCTATCAACCGCGTTGATCATGTTACGGCCTGCATCAGTAACCATGAATCCGCAATTGACCAGGCAGAGTCCCAGGGTGCCTTCGCATGAGGTGGCTACGCAAGGCACTTGAGGAGAGGTGTTTGGGGTCATTCCCCCTGCGCACAACCACCCCACATTTCTTGCACACCGCAAGCCTCGGGTCTTCCGGGCTGTTATCAAAATGCTCCCAGAGAGAGCGGCAAGGCTTATGGAAAATATTGCCCCCTCTGGTACTGCCTGCCGCTGCTGTGCTGGTGGTGGTGTGGCTTGTACCCTGCTGGGACAATTGACTGCTGCTGTCACTGGTGGTACTCTGGTCCTGGGTTGAAGGAGGGCTGCTCCTTCCATCACTGCCTGAAGCCTGCCTTTCATCTGTTCCTGCCAACAGGTCCTCAGAATCCGGCATATATAGATGCAAAGAGCCCGTTTCTGATTCCGAGTCCTTGTCTTCCTCCTGATAAACGGGTGGTGGTGGTGGTGTCCATGTCAAAGCATGGTGGCGATGGGGCTCGCATGCAGTCATCCATGCTTCCCTCAGTGACAGAAGATGGTACGGTGGTGCTGGTTGTGCAGCTGCTGCTTGAAGAGGGAGTGGCAGCAATATCACTATCTGCATCACTTCCTGTGCCTTCCTTCAGAAATGTGCCCCTATTTATTTTAGTGGGGGTCCCCCTGCCCTTCCCTCTGGCTCTGCCACCCCTCCTCATTTTTTTATTTCTCAAAAGTTTTAGAAATATATTTTCTTTTTATATTTGTGTTAAGTAACAAACTATTCTAATAAATTTATCCTTTTGACCCACAAGCTTACTCTCACACTGTGTTCTTTTGTACGAGCTTTCAATGTTGCCCTGCTGGCCCTTGGTATAAGTTTCTAATTTCGGAATTCAACTTGATCCACTGAAATGGAGGGAAAACTAGAAAACAAATGGTAGTATTTCAAATGAAACTACATCCAGACCAGAAGTCCAGCAGAACTGGTCTTCCCTTCTTCAGCACTAAGTCAGCAAAACTTCAGTGCATGCAGGCACATTCAGAGAATAAAATAAAAATAGTTTTCTAAATTCTGAATTCAACTTGATGCACTGAAATGGAATGTGCCTGCCTGTGTGTTCAAGTGCACACACAACACAACAAGTTTAAAGACAAACAATGAAGTAAGTAGTTAGTAAACTAAATATAATATTGTAAAATATTCTCCACTTAGGATAGAGGTTCTGTTCTTGGCTTGCACCCCAAATGTGTGTGTGTGCAGCTGGACAGGTGGCTTCAGCCACATCCCCAAAAATAAGCCTGAAGTGAAAAGACAGTAGTGTGGTACTATGCCTCCCAAGAAAGATATTGGGGTGTAAATACAATATAGTTTAGTAGTTGTAGTCAGGGAATGAACTAGAAATAATTTTCTGGATTCAACTTGATGCACTGAAATGGAATGTGCCTGCCTGTGTATTCAAGTGCACACACAACAACACAACAAACAAACAATGAGGAGTAGTTGTAGTCAGGGAAGAAAATGAAAATAATTTTCTAAATTCTTCTCTGATCCACTTAAATGGAATGTGTCTGTGTGTTCAAGTGCACACACAACACAAGTTTAAAAACAAACAATGAAGTCAATAATTAGTAAAATAAATATAATGTTGTAAAATATTCTCCACTTAGGATAGATGTTCTGTTCTTGGCTTGCACCCCAAATGTGTGTGTGTACAAGCAAATTGAAGTTGGGAAAATAGAAAATAAATGGTAGTATATAATATATTTTAAAATAAATCCACACCTCCCACTCCCAGTCGACCCTACCCCTTTATCCAACATCAGAAAAATCCTCTCCCCATAAACTGCCAGAGAAGAGGACAAAGAAAAAACCCTAACTGCTTCCCTTCACCAGAGAAAGCTGCAGGGAATCAAAGAAATTATTTTCTAATAAAAAATGAATTCCCTCCCTGCCTGCTTAAAGCCTAAAGCCTCCAGGCCTCCCTCCTCAAATAATCTCTGTCTCGATCGCACAAGCACCACCACCAGCACAGCCCTCCTCCCTCCACATCCACACACCGACTGCAACTTCTGGAAGGTGCCTCAGCTTTTTATGCCCTCCGAGACATCCAGACGTGTCAGTCAAAACCTGGCCATGCCATTGGTGGAATTGTTCAAAAAAAAATTGCATGGTCCTATCCCATGCCCAGCCCAAATGGGCAGGTCTAAAAAAAATTAAAAATAAAATAAAATAAAATAAAATCAATGCAACATTTTATTGCTATAAAAAACCCACTGCTGCTACTATTAAAATTCAGGCATTTAAAATAAATAAATTTCACATGTTTCTGTTGTGCTTTGGTGTGTGTTTTTGACCACGATTTTAAAAGAAAAATTGCGGTCGCCATTTTGGATCCCCCCCACCGCATGGCATGGTGAGACGGCGAGGATGATGCCCCCCCCAGCCTGGTGCCAGCAGCCCGGGACAGGAGAGGAGGGGGGAAGGCTGGGGAACCCCCCCCCAGAAACCACCCCTCTGGTAGGTGGCAAAGCCTCAGGCAGGCATATTTTTGCCTGCTTTTTCAGCCGGGAGGGAGTCGGGTTTTTTTAAAAAAAAAACTTTTAAAAACTTTTCCTGGGCTTCGCATAGCGCGATCGCCGTGATGCCACAAATGGAAACGAAAAACCCGACCAAATTTTTCTTTTTTCGGTTCGAGTTCGAGTTGTAACAGCTTAATTACCGTTACCATTTCCGTTACTTCCGGAAACGAAAAACCGAAAAGGGAAACAAAGATTTCGCCGCTCCGTGCCCATGTCTACTAATGTGGCTATATTAAAACGCATGAATAAAAAGCTAGAAATCCTCAATACTAGAAAGAGAAGAAAAATGCAACATTTCAGACAAACAATACACAATGAGAAATACCATCTGCTGCAGGTTATCCTTCAAGGAAAAATAGATGGGAAGCATGGCCCGGGGCATAGAAGAACATTGTGGCTTCAGCACTTAAGCCAATGGTTCGCAGTGAGCACAGCTGCTTTGTTTAGAATAGCCTTAGATAGAAACCAGTTCAGTCTCCCAATCACCAACATTCTACGAGGACATGGCACTTGAAGAAGATTTGTTGCTTTGGAAAAGTTCTGGTTCTCCAGTGTGGATGAACCCAAACTGACCTAAAACAATGAACTGGCAATTTTGAATGAATTTCTTGATTTGTTTTGGGCTTTGGGCCCATCACTATCCCTGATTCACAAGCCTTTTGCTTTTCCATAAGTTCTGGTGCCAACGGTGAGCCTTTCACAGTTACCAGGTGCAGTGAAGGGTATGGTTTGCTCCACTGCTGTGCAAACCGCAGGAGGTGGAGCGGCTTGGCCTCCCTCTCGGAATAGCGTGAGACAGCTGATTGTGCCATGAGGGCAAGGGGATATAAAGCCCTCCCCTCCTAAGGCTTCAGCCTCCTTTGAGGCTTGCATCGTAGTGGAGTGCTGCCTTTGCTGTGTGCTGCTTTCATTTTTGCAGCACGCAACGGGACACCATTTTGAACCCAGAGCAACAACGGTCTTGGGGCTTGGGGCTAGAGAGTGCATCCCCAGCCCAGCTGGTTTACCTTGTAGTCCACCAGGCCTTTTTTCCAATGCTTAGTGGACAAAATCCTTAAGTGTAGGATAGGTGAGATGCTCGGGTGAACTAAGGTGACGTTCAGAGTACTGCAGGCTTTGATTGGGCATTTAAATTTTGCTTGCAAGGTAGTAGCACTGCATAGGACCTTTTTAGGGCATCTTTGCTTATTGATGCAGGGCTTGAATAGGCCCCATCCTAGGGTTCAGATAACAGCTGGAATGCGAGGTTTTCTGAGTGTTTGGCTGCAGTTTTCAATCTGTTCATAAATGGCCTGGAGACGGGGATAAGCAGTGAAGTGGCCAAATTTGTGGATGACATGAAACTTTTCCTGGTGATAAAAACTCAATAAGATTGTGAAGAGCTCCAGAAGGATCTCTCCAAACTGGGAGAATGGGCTGCGAAATAGCAAGTGCATTTCAGTGTTGGAAAATGTAAAAAGTAATGCATATTGGGGCAAAAAATCCAAAATTTATCTATCAACTCATGGGCTCTGAGCAATCTGTGATGGATCAGGAAAGAGATCTTGGTGTGCTGGTGGACAGCTCAAAGAAGGTGTCTACCCAGTGTGTGGCAGTGGTGAAGAAGGCCAATTCCATTCTAGGGATTAGAGATGGGCACAACCAGAAAAAAATGATGTGTCGAGTTTTCGATTGTCGGGACGGGTCCATTTCGGCTAATTTCAGTTTGTCGCGATAATTTTCAAAAATTTGTCGTTTCCGTTTGTCGTTTGTCGTTTGGGTTGGGGTTAGGGTTAGGGTTGGGGTAAGTGGGCTCTGGGAGGCCTCTGGGTGCCTCTGGGTGCCTCTGACGTCTGACCCACTAAGAAGGGAAGGGAAGGGAAGCGTAACGCGAAGCCGCCGCGTACCATACATTATGTTAGGGTTGGGGGTAAGTGGCAGAGACACCTCTCTCTCTGGGTGCCTCTGACTCACTAAGAAGGGGAGCGTACTAGTGTACTGACGTACAGGTTAGGGAATGGGGTAGGGTAGGGGTAGTGGGCTGTGGGAGGCACCTCTCTGGGTGCCTGTGACCCACTAAGAAGGAAAGTGTACTTGCGTACAGATCTGGGTTAGGTTTGGGGTTATGGTAAGGGCTAGGCTTAGGGTTACGGTTAAGGTTAGGGTGGGTTAGTGGGCTGCACCTCTGGGTGCCTCTGACCCACTAAGAAGGACAGTGTACTGGCGTATGGGTTAGGTTTAGGGTTAGGGTTTGGGTTAGTGGGCTTTTTATGCACTCTGGCACATCCAGAAGTCTCAGTCAAAACCTGGCTGTGTGATTGGTGGAATGGGTCCAAAAATTTGCATGGTCCCAACCCATGGCCAGCCCATCATTGCACAGGTGTAAAAAAATAAAAATAAAAATGAAATGAAATGAAATCAATGGTGATGTTTTATTGCAAGAAAAACCCACTGCTGCTAATATAAAAAATCAGGCATTTAAAATACCTAATTTTCAAATGTTTCTGTGGTGCTTTGGTGGGTTTTTGGACCACGATTTAAAAATAAATATTGCAGTTGCCATTTTGGATCCCCCCCACTGCATGGCAAATGGAGATGATGAGGATGCCCCTCCCCAGCCTGGTATCAGCAGCCCAGGACAGGAGATGGGGGGAAGGCCGGGGACCCCCCCAGAACCCACCCCTCTCTGGTAGGTGCCCTCACTGAGGAAGGCATATTTTTGCCTGCTTTTTGGCTGGGAATTGGGTTTTTTTTAAAAAAACCTTTTTTCTGTGCTGCTTGGCATCGCACGATCGCCATGATGCCATGAACGACAACGAAAAATCAGACCCAATTTTTCTTTTTCAGTTCGGGTTTGAGCTGGAGCGGAGTAATTCTCGTTACCGTTACCCGTTACGTAACGATAACAAGAACTGAAAACGGAAATGAGAATTTCGCCGCTCCGTGCCCATGTCTACTAGGGATAATCAAAAAGGGGATTGAAAATAGAACAGCCAATGTTATAATGCCATTGTACCAAATGACAGTAAGGCCACACCTGGAGTGCTGGGTACAGGTCTGGTCACCACATCTCAAAAAAGACACATAGTGGAACTGGAAAAGGTGCAGAAGAGAGCAACTAAAATGATTACTGGGCTGGGGCACCTCCCTTATGAGGAAAGGCTACAGAATTTGGGGCTCTTGAGTCTGGGGAAAATATGATTGAGATGTACAAAACAATGCAGGGCATGAGTAAAGTGGATAGAGGGATGCACTTCTCCCTCTCACAAAATACCAGAACAAGGGGACATCCACTCAAACTGAGGGTTGGGAGAGTGAGAACAAACAAAATAAAATATCTTTTACCTGGCGTGTTGTAAGTCTATGGAACCCTCTGCTACAGGATGTGGTGATGGCACCTGGCCTGGATGCCTTCAAAAGGGGATTGGACAGATTCCTGGAGGAAAAGTCCATCACAGGTTACAAACCATGATGGAGATGTGTAATCTCCAGGCTTAAAAACAGGGTACTTCAAGGGCTAGTGTCAGGGGAGTGGTATCAGGAGACAGATATCTAGTCTTGTGTGTTCCCAGACGCATCTGGTGGGGCCACTGTGAGATACAAGAAGCTGGACTAGATGGGCCTTTGGGCTGACCCAAGCATGGCTCTTTTCATGTTATTTTCATATATCTGCCTACAGGGCTATTTCCAGGTCCATACTGATGCGGCAAGGTCTCTGGGCTTGGGAATTTGCTTCAGGTGAAAGTGGTGCCATAGGACTTGGCCCGCTGAGGGGGAACATTGGCATATTGCTAGAATTTTAAGATTCCTGGAATCCTTTCCAATTGTGGGGTCCTTATGGCTTCGGGCAGAAGAGTGGGTTAATTCAGTTGTACACTTTTGGTTTGATCCCTCAGTGGTGACTAGGCCATTTTTAAAGGGATACAGCTGATGATTGCATTTCCGGATGTATCCACCCCTTGCTGAAAGCCACCAGTTTACTCACCCTAAAGGCTGATGACAGTTCTGCTGGACCCCTCTGAAAATAACTTCCCAGCACCAAATCTGGTGCCTCTAGGACCCAGGGGAATCATCCCCCACCTCCTAGCTGAGATGAGGCCAGAAGCCGGGGCTGAGAGGAGGTGGTGGGGAGAGCCAAAACAACTGTGGGGACCCACCTCCTCATCTTCCCTCTCCTGGGCTCTGGCGGCAGCAGCGGTGGTGGCCCATTGCAAGCCCAGCAGGTAAGGGACCCTTTTTTACAGATTGAACAAAACTGTTCATTTCTATAAAATAAACAACTGTTTCATTTCATCTGTAACAATATGCTGCTTCCTCGTTTTGTTTCATTTCATTATGTTAACTAATGAAACAACAAAACAGCATTTCATTTTTTGTTTCATGCCCATCTCTAATTTTAATGTTGGGGCCATTTAGGGTTCTGACTTGAGTACTGAATGTTGATCAACTTCTGTATGATATATAATTCACCAATGTCAAAGTCTCAGAAATATTTAAAGTGAATCGGAATGATTGCCAGTTTGATGTCAGGAAAGGTGGTTAATTCCAAGAGGTACAACAGAATATTCTTTCTCGCTCTTCTTGTTGGGGGCTCTGGTGCAGTGCTTTCATATTCTTGCCCGTGTTCATTCAAATCCCTGGGATGCCCATCAGATATTCTCATCTGTTTTGCATTCATTCCAAACCACAGTGATCCCCCGTGAAGAATGACAAGTGGGCAAAACGAGTCATCCTGCTCCTACTACTTAATTTTCAATATCCTTTCCATGCCTTACTTGCATTTATTTCACGATGAGACCCTGCATATATTTTTGCTTTATATCTGATTTTTCCAGGACATCAAGTCATAAGTTCTAGTCCTTGTTATCAAGTTTTCTTATATGTCAAATGCTCTGCTTTGACAGTCGGAATATAAAATGTGCACACAATCTTTCTGAAAAGATGCCTAAAATGCAACTTGGATATAATATTAAGTAGGTTTAGCATGAAAACATGGTTTTCTAGTACTTCAAAGACTTTTATGGCACATGTTAGAAATGAAGCCAGGAAGCATCTATGCTCACTTCACACACACACACACACACACACACACACACACACACCATTCTGATTTAGCTTCTAATTTAAGTTTGTAATTTGAGGTGGGGGAGGACAGTTTTGTGCTATCCAGATAGATTGAGCTACATCATCCACAACCCTGTTAGCAATGCTGGCTGACTCACGTATGGAGCAGCAATTCATATACTCAATGGAACTTTGAAGAGATTTTGTCAGTTTCGCTTTATGTGAATCTTCTTCAAACAAAAAAAGTAAAGAGAAAGGAGAAAAAGAGATCAGCATACTTCGTTCATCCAATTTCCATATAGCAGTGTTGGCAAACTTATGGCATGGGTGCCAAAGGTGGCACTCAGAGTCCTTTCTGGGGGCACCCAACATCTCCCCTTCACAGTCACCTGTATTCAGGTTAAATTGCTGTATTGGCACTTTGCGAAAAATTAGTGGGTTTTGAATTGCAGTTTGGGCACTCAGTCTCTAAAAGGTTCGCCATCACTGCCTTATAGGATTCGAAGACCTTCTCCTTCCACTTTCTAAGCAGAATGTTATGTCTGTTTTAGTATGTGCTGTTCCAAAGGCATGTGCTTGTATGTATTTTTAAGGTACACACGTTACCCATTAGGTACAAAAGGTCTGTGAGCATTTCTTCCAAAATATGCTTTATTCATATCCTTACATAACACTCACAGCAGGAAAAAAAAGAATATATATCAGCTCTCTCTCTCTCTCTCTCTCTCTCTCTCTGTGTGTGTGTGTGTGTGTGTGTGTGTGTGTGTGCATGCGTGTACATATTTTTCATGCTTAGAATGAAAGAATTGGGCACTCCCTCCTTTCTGTTGTTGATTTCTGTATGTGGAAAGTAATAACCCTAGCCCTTGCACTAACCCACCTTAACCCTAAGCCAGATCTACTTGCATTGCACTACACGCAAGTACGGTTCCCTTCTTTGTGAGACATGGTGGTACGAGAGCCTTAGGCATCACCCTATGGCTCTGGGTTCACTGCCATCACTAGTCTCACTGTCTGCAACTGGTATGCATATCCATATGGCTATGCATGCATTTTGCAGCAGCAGGTGAGGAGGGGAGACCCCCATGTTGAGGGGTCTCTTGGAGCCTGCTTCCCCTTCCTAGTGGGTGAGGATAGGAGGCACCCACGGGTGCCTCCAGGAGCGAGCCCACTTTCCCTTTATAGCGGGCCAGAGGAGGCACCCACCCCACAGAGGTGCCTCCAGGAGCCCGCTACCCCCCCAAAAAAACCAGTACTAATGAAAATGAAAAAACAAAAAAATGAAAAAACGAACCGACTAATTTTTGTGATTTTTCGCAAAAAACGGAAACAACCCGAAATGGAACCGGCCCGACTAACGACAACTCGAAAATTTTTTTTTCAAGTCGTGCCCATCTCTACCCACGACTTTTCTTCATTTCATAAATTCAATTGTTCAAAGAACCCTCCAGTTTTTGAATGTGGGATATTGTATTTCTGTACCCACAATTCAAATGCCAGGAAATGGCCCAAGATTTCTGCAAATTATGGTCCTCACAGTGTCAGCAGGAAAAAAGGATGCCAAGGTTAACATAGCAAAGGGAAACCTAAAATTTTGACACCAAAAGCAGCAGAAAAGATTGTGTATGTTACGGGATACTCTCCTGTGCTCACTGTCATTTACACTTTTTATAAAACACTCCTGACAATTGCTTTGTGTTTGGGCGAGAAGTGGTAAACTGATGAAAATGGTTGCCCAACAGGGATAGAGTTCCCAGGAGGGGCTTCTTTGCCCACCTGGATAGATTTTGGTGTGAAAAAGCATGCCGCTACAGGACCGGGCTGCAGGGGCTGGGCAGCCTGCAACAAAGAGCTTCCCTTATGCAGAGGCAATTGCTCCCTCCCACCCACCCTATTATCATTGAGAATGAGATTAGCTGGTTGCGTAAGGCCTGGATAGGAATTTTTTTGCTGTCACTTGAATTGGCCTGGAGTGGCGGTGAGTTTTCACCCATTCCATTCCCATGCCAGCTGTGGTGCGATATTTTATAATACTTTCCTGGTCACAATCGGTGGGTAATGCAAGAGGCATCAGAATTCAGGTGAGCCCCATGGTATTTATTTATTTATTTTTGAATATTTTTACCCAGCCTTTCTCCTTGGAAAAAGGACCCAAGGCAGTTTACAGAATGAGGGATAATATAAAGTCCAGTATAATTAAGACATGTTCCAATACTGAGAACAGGGAATTGAGGGACATGTTAGAGCATTAATAGACAACATTACATTAAGGTAAGATACCCAAAAGGTGCTAGGCAGACCTCATATAAAAATAAACATGAGGACTAGAAATACTGTATTAATCTTAAAAAGATAAAAGGACTTAAAGCACTGTCAAGTGAGGTGAAACTGAGGGCTGTTCTGGGACAAGTAGATTTCTAGAATTTAGGAGGATGCGGAACAGGTGGGCAGCATCCTTGAGATAGGTATCTCACTGAATTCATGCAGGGGAACAAATGAAACTTCAACAAAAGGACAATAAGCTTTACATAGCAAAAAGCAGCTTTTGACAACATCAATGATAGTAGTCAATATTAGACATGGGCACGACCAAAAAAAAATGACATTTTGAGTTTTCGTTTGTCAGAACGGGTTCGTTTCAGGTCGTTTCCGTTTGTCGCGAAATTTTTCAAAAATGTGTCGTTTTGTTTGTTGTTTGTCATTTGTCGTTTCCACCGCGATTTAGCGCGATTTGACTTCCCAGAGCATAGGGCCATCCCGCAATCAGGGCCGGCGCTAGGTGTTTTTGCGCCCTAGGCGATGGGCGGGGTGGTGGGCGGGCAGCAGGGGGAGGTGCGGGTGGGCGGCGGTGGCGGGGGGCCATGGGCGGGCGGCAGCCACGGGCGGGCGAGTGGGCGGGCGGTGGCGAGGGTGGACGGGCAAGTGGGCAGTTAGGATATCACTTAGGATAGAGGTTCTGTTCTTGGCTTGCACTCCAAATGTGTGTGTGTGCAAGCAAATTGAAGTTGGGAAAATAGAAAATAAATGGTAGTATATAATATATTTTTAAAATAAATTCACACCTCCCACTCCCAGTCGAACCTCCCCCTTTATCCAATATCAGAAAAAAATCCTCACAAACTGCCAGAGAAGAAATAAAGAATAAACTGCTATTCCCTTCAGCAGACAAAGCTGCAGGGAATCAAAGAAATTATTTTCTAAATTCAATTCCCTCCCTGCCTGCCTAACTTAAATCCTAAAGCCTCCAGCCTCCCTCCTCAATCTCGATCAGATCACACCAGCACCAGCAGCCAGCTCTCCTCCCTCAACCACATCCATACACCCAACTGCGATTTCTGTAAGGTGCCTCGGCTTTTTATGCCCTCCGAGACATCCAGAAGTGTCAATCAAAAACCTGGCGATGCCATTGGTGGAATGGTTCAAACAATTTGCATGGTCCCATCCCATGCCCAGCCCAAATGGGCAGGTCTAAAAAAATAAAAAATAAAATAAAATAAAATAAAATAAAATAAATACAATGTTTTATTGCTATAAAAACCCACTGCTGCTACTATTAAAATTCAGGCATTTAAAATAAATAAATTTCACATGTTTCTGTGGTGATTTGGTGTGTTTTTTTGTCCACGATTTCAAAAGAAAAATTGTGGTCGCCATTTTGGATCCCCCCCACCGCATGGCATGGCGAGACGACGAGGATGACCCCCCCAGCCTGGTGCAAGCAGCCCAGGACAGGAGAAAAGGGGGAAAGGCCAGGGACCCCCCAGAAACCACCCCTCTGGTAGGTGGCAAGGCCTCAGGCAGGCATATTTTCGCCTGCTTTTTTGGCCGGAGTCGGGTTTTTTTAAAAAAACTTTTAAAAACTTTTTCTGTGCTTCGCATTGCGCGATTGCCGCGATGCCACAAACGGAAAGAAAAACCCGACCAAATTTTTCTTTTTTTGGTTCGAGTTCAAGTTCTGACAGCTTAATTATCGTTACCATTTCCGTTATGTAACGGAAACGATAACCAAAAACAGAAACAACAATTTTGCCGAGTCGTGCCCATGTCTAGTCAATATGATGTACAGAATAACCTTGAGTGATCACTGCCATTCACACTTGTTGAAAAACAGCCCTATCAATTGCTTTGTGTTTAAGTGAGAACTGGTGAACTGGTGGGAAAATGGGGGGGGAGAGAAAGGGACAATTATTTACTTAATTTTTTTTCTCTTCCTTTTGTCGCCTGTGTCATCTTTGTGGAGGGTATTGTCCCTCCTTATTTTATTGGTATTCTTGCTGCTTGTTTTCCTTTCTGTTGTTTTATTTTAACTTTAAACCGCCCAGAGTTCCGTCCGGAAGATGGGTGGTATATAAATATAACAAATAAATAATAAATAAATACTGTGGCATTTTCAAGCCTAACATACTTATTTCCCTGTGAACTTTCTTTGACCAAAATCTGAATTTTGTCAGAAATGGATCTTGAGCAACAAATGCTTCAAAGTGCCACAATATATTGCCTTCTTTTCCCCCCACCCTCACTTCCTTTTTATCAGTTTAGTAATCTGAATGTGTGGCACTAATCTTTTCCGACCTGCTTATTGTTATGGAATAACGTCATTCCCCCTTGTTTATTTCTTTCTTTATTAAAATCAAGTTCCCATTTCCAGTGAGTGCGTCTGGTACTTACTGTATATACTCAAATATAAGCCTAGTTTTTCAGCCCTAAATTTTGGGTTGAAAAAGGGGGCCCTCGACTTATATGCGGGTCAATACTTTTAGCCACTGAGGCAAGTGCTTGGGTCAGTGGCTAAAAGTCATTTTAAACATTGTGTGCCGCTTCTCATGACCCCCCTCTGCATCACCGGGGAGCGGTGTGAGATGTTTAAAATGACTTTTAGCCACTGACCCAAGCACTTGCATCAGTGGCTAAAAGTCATTTTAAACATCACACACCACTCACCCAGCTCACAAAGGAGGAGCTGCCAGGCCCTGCTGCATTTCCCACCCTAGACTTATATTCGAGTCAATACATTTCCCCGCTTTTGGGGGGTTAAATTAGGGGCCTTGACTTATACTCGGGTTGACTTATACTTGGGTATATACGGTACATAGAAAATTATCATGGGCTGATTTAAAACACACAAGCAAATGAACAAACAAACAAAAGGACGGTCTATTTATAACTAGAAGGGTCTGATGGTTAGTGAACCTTATGTGGAGTTTTGCTCATGGACCAGAATGTCAGGTGAATGGAAGTAAATGCTCACATGAGAACTATAACAAGTTTTAGTCTGGCTGGGCATTATGGAGCTGGTGTTGATGTAGGGATTAAAAACCACGTAGAAGTTCCAAAACCAATGGCTGAATGGGCAGCAGAGATTCCTTATGATGCAAAATAGGGGCCACAGTATCTACCCAGAGACTTGGTTTTAGCCTTCTACTCTGATGAGGGATATTAGACTTTCCCAAAGTTGTTAGACAAAGAACTGTCATCCAGTAAATATCTCTGATATATCCTCTGAGCCGTAGTACTTTACACTGATGGACAAGGTTGCTTTAGGGGTGCAGAGGCACACAGAAATGTCACAAACCCAATATCAGAGGAAACAACATTTTAGTTTACATATGAGGTAAGCCAAAGGCAGCCTAACTAATGGTTAGAGGAAGATGATGTCATCTGTTAGCAATATTGTGATGCTTTGGGACAGGTAGCCTTCTCCAATCTCACAGTTCTTCAACATGCTGGAACCCATATTCTGCTGCAAACAAATATATTATAAGGCCTACAGTTCATCTGGAGAAAATATCAAACTAGAGGAGATAAAACAGAAGGACATTTTGAAGCAGCCAGAAAAAATGTGTCACTCAGATTCATCTGCAAGAGCCTACAGGCCATTCTTTGTAAGCACCATGGTTTATTCCAATAACAGTTATTTAATTAAGCAACCAATTACTGTGAAATCACCAAATTAAATTATTTTTTTCAATCCAATATAACCACAGTGAATTAATATCCAATCTTTAACTGTAAGTTGAGATGGGCATGAACCGAAAAAATGGCAATTTGTTTCATTTCATTTTGTTTAAGGCTTCATTTTGTTTTGTTTCATTTTTAATAATTTTTTTCAAAAAAATCATTTTGTTGGTTTGTTAATTCATTATTCGTTTTTACCTGATTTGCACAATTTAAAGCATTTGACCACGCATGCTCATCCCAAGTTGAAAAATAAATGTTAAAAATAAAATGAAAATTTAAAAAAGAACAGTACACTCAAATCAACCCTAATAAAATATGAAAAAATGTTAGTGAACATGTTTGCCTCTTTCTGCCACTTTAATCCTCAAAAACAACAACAACAACAACAACAAAAAACAGTGACCTGAGAAAATACATAAATATACATTTTAAGCACTCCTCACCCCCCTACTAGGTATTATCAGGCAGAAAAAATAATTTTCGCTGGTTTTTTAAGTATATTCAGGATGCTTTAATACCTTAAAAATGCCATTCTGCACAGATTTGCCGCCATTAACAAAAGTATGTGGCAGCCATTTTGTCCCATTTTAAAAAAATGATCTCTTTAAAAACATATTTTTAGATGTTTGAAATCACTGGCATCAATCTAATAGCTATAATGAGGCATAATTTTTTTACAATATTTTTAAAGTGTGTCTCATCTGTTTAAAGTGTTTAAAAACAGCTCATTTTTTCACGTGCCATCATTAACGAAATGAAACGTAATGAACCAATTTTTTCCAGTTTGTTTCATTTCGTTTGGATTTTACTCCTAGGTTCATTATTTGTTTCATTACATAATGAAATGAACAACAAATAACAAAATGAATAAAAATTTGTTTCATGCCCATCTCTAACTGTAAGCATTATTTTCCAGCAACGTATTCATGAAATGCAATGTAGAATGCTGTGGGTTATGTTGTAATATAATATATCTTTTTGAATAATAACTTTCAGCATTTATTTATTTATTTATTTATTTATTTATTTATTTATTTATTTATTTATTTTCTTTGAATATTTTTCCCTGCCTTTCTTCTTGGAAAGGACCCAAGGCAGCTTACAACAATGAGGGACAATAGCTCAGAACATTTAAAACATATTCAAGCTTAAGAAAAGGGAATTAGAAAAGGCATCTTACAACATGAAAAGGCAACATTAAAACTAAAAAGAGGACACAAACAATTAAAAGGAAAAAAATCCGTAATGAGGGATGGAAACTAACATGGAAAGCACAGTGTACTTATCAATTCAGTCAATGCAATCATATATGGTAATCCATCTAAAAAGTCGCATAACAGGTAGTCCATAATTCAGGGAAAGCTTGCCTGAAGAGAAAGGTTTTGCCTGCTTCCGGAAAGACAGCAGAGATGCGACAGTCCTGGCCTCCAGTGGGAGGGAGTTCCAAAGTCTTGGAGCAGTGACAGAGAAGGCGCTTTCATGTGTTAATAGAATAGAATAGAATAGAATAGAATAGAATAGAATAGAATAGAATAGAATTTATTGTCATTGTATAAAATACAAGATAAAAAGTGCAATTCAATCCTACCTATTTATTTATTTATTTATTTATTTATTTATTTATTTATATGCCACCCACTACCCAAATGATAGGACTGAGTGGCAGCCAGCAGAGCTGCTGTAACAGAGGGATTATGTGTTTCCTATAACCAGCCTGAGTTAACAGCCTGGCTGTTGCATCTTGGACATTTCCAAGCACTTTGCAAAAGCAGCCTCAAGTAGAGCATGCTATAGTAGTTCAACATGGATGTTACTAAGTAATGTATCAACAACATAGCCAGATCAGATGTCTCTAGGAAATGGTACACCTAGTGCAAAGACCTGCCTACTGTAGCTACAGCCAAAACTTGTACATCTAGGCTTACAGATGAACCCAGGAGTAACCTAAGCTCCACCCCTATGTTTTCTGAGGATTTTGCCTATCTGTCATATGCTCATCATTTGTTTTATTACTGTCATAAAATTTTCTTGTTTATTTCTTGCATATTTATTGATTTATATAATGCCCACCTAGCAGCAAGGCTATTCTGCATGCTTTACAACTATAAGATACAAACAACATAAACACCTTATCCCTTTTGTCCCTCTGAGCAAATACTTAATTGAGTCGACATTTCCCTCAAATATGCCTCTCTGTCTCTATTTCAGAAATGTCTATTTCACACACACACATATTCAAGCTTAAGAAAAGGGAATTAGAAAAGGCATCTTACAACATGAAAAGGCAACATTAAAACTAAAAAGAGGACACAAACAATTAAAAGGAAAAAAAATCCGTAATGAGGGATGGAAACTAACATGGAAAGCACAGTGTACTTATCAATTCAGTCAATGCAATCATATATGGTAATCCATCTAAAAAGTTGCATAACAGGTAGTCCATAATTCAGGGAAAGCTTGCCTGAAGAGAAAGGTTTTGCCTGCTTCCGGAAAGACAGCAGAGATGCGACAGTCCTGGCCTCCAGTGGGAGGGAGTTCCAAAGTCTTGGAGCAGTGACAGAGAAGGCGCTTTCATGTGTTAATAGAATAGAATAGAATAGAATAGAATAGAATAGAATTTATTGTCATTGTATAAAATACAAGATAAAAAGTGCAATTCAATCCTACCTATCTATTTATTTATTTATTTATTTATTTATTTATTTATTTATTTATTTATTTATTTATTTATATGCCGCCCACTACCCAAATGATAGGACTGAGTGGCAGCCAGCAGAGCTGCTGTAACAGAGGGATTATGTGTTTCCTATAACCAGCCTGAGTTAACAGCCTGGCTGTTGCATCTTGGACATTTCCAAGCACTTTGCAAAAGCAGCCTCAAGTAGAGCATGCTATAGTAGTTCAACATGGATGTTACTAAGTAATGTATCAACAACATAGCCAGATCAGATGTCTCTAGGAAATGGTACACCTAGTGCAAAGACCTGCCTACTGTAGCTACAGCCAAAACTTGTACATCTAGGCTTACAGATGAACCCAGGAGTAACCTAAGCTCCACCCCTATGTTTTCTGAGGATTTTGCCTATCTGTCATATGCTCATCATTTGTTTTATTACTGTCATAAAATTTTCTTGTTTATTTCTTGCATATTTATTGATTTATATAATGCCCACCTAGCAGCAAGGCTATTCTGCATGCTTTACAACTATAAGATACAAACAACATAAACACCTTATCCCTTTTGTCCCTCTGAGCAAATACTTAATTGAGTCGACATTTCCCTCAAATATGCCTCTCTGTCTCTATTTCAGAAATGTCTATTTCACACACACACATGGCTTCAAAAACAACTTAAAGACAAAAATCAAGATGATTCATCACCAGATGTGAAGTAGTACTGGATGGAAGAGTGTGTGAAAGAAGAGAACCAGTCAATATGCATTCTTTTTCCTCCCACTTAGTCTATATTTTATGAACCTGAGGTCTCCTAATAGATGGAGTTCAATACTAGTGGCACTACAAAGTGAGCATGAAGCTTTGTTTGCTTTGCTGCAAGGTACAGGTTCTTCAAAAGGCTTTTGTCTGCAACTGCACTCAGAGCCTGCTTTAACATGATGCAAACTAGAGGATTAAAAATAGGCATTTTCAGAATGCAGTGTACCTTTTGTAAGAGACTGCTTTCATCTGAATAGAAAATAACTGGGACCTTAAATTGGCAGTCAGTTATTATCATAGTTGAATGTTATGACTCCCAACTTAAGGCAGTTCATCTGTCCCCCACAGTTCTTTCTCCAGTAAATAACAATTAATTATGTGTTGCTAAGAAGCTAAAATATGAAGGCACCCACTCTCTGATAAGAAGATCTCTGAAATTTGGGGTATCCATTAAGATCTTTCAGTATGTATTTTGAAGGCATTTTCTTTTCCATATTCCAGTCCAGCAAAGTGTCAGCAAAATAGGTTGGAGGCAACATTATGGTACTGCTAAGAAGAAAAGGAAATAAGAATAGGATAAAACAATTTGGGACCAAGGAAAATATCCCCTAGTGTGCCCAATCAGCAACCTAACTTGCCTAGTTTGCCTAGCCCAAAACAGAGTGCTGGAAATTTGATACAGGGCTGCTCGAGAACATGCCTAGGTAAACAATGGCTTCTTGGATGGTTGGATGGATGGGGAATAAATAGAGTCCAGTGAAATCAAAAAGAGCTCTCCCTGCAGAGATTTTTGGCTTTAATTGGAGCTTCAGCTGTCAATCTCCTTCAAGTTTGGTACATTTCTCTTTTGCTAACAATTGGCACAAAGTATGTTTAATCACAAGTAAGCATTTTAAATCCCTGCCAACACTGGGGCAATGTAGGGGGCACCCTAATTGACCTGAGCATCCTGAATTACTCTGTATCTGGTGCAGACACATTCAAATATCCTTTCTTCACACCATTTGAGTCTTTGTTTCTTGAAACCTGTGCAAATCCCTTCCTATATTTCCAATGGCAATACTTCTGAATAAGATTTCTTCTAAGGGGGTAAGAATGCTCTGATAATCTTCAAGAGCTAAATCTGCCAACTGAATTGCTTCTTGCTCTATTGCGAGCCCCAAGGTAAGCCGCTGTGGACTAGAACCTTGATGTACTGAGCCCTAGTCCAATGCTTGAACCCTTGTACCAATAATCTTATAAGACATTTAAGCTGTTTGCAGTTGGTATTTTGCTATTGGCAGCATCTGACCTGCTTTTCTGTCAACATATGTAAAAGTTGATAAAACATATGTTATGTATATTTAACAGAATGTGTAAAGAGAATTGTAAAATGGAGGCAGTTAGATTCTGCAGTGTCATGATGTTAATCCACAAGTGTTAGAGACTAGTAATCACAGGCATGTTAAGTGATGAAGTGCAGGTGGAACTGATTATAACATCATGATTTGTAATGGTTAGATCAGATTGCATCAGATTGTTAATTAGTGATTGCATCAGATCTTATGAGTGCTGAATAGTATAAAAAGCACTAGCTTGCCATTTGTTACTGGGGACTGTTATGGTGAGAACAGTTTACCCCACACTCTGTTTGTCTCTTTGCTATATTGTATACAATGCTTGGTTGTTATGCTGTGTATATTTTGATGTATATATGAATATATGAGTTTTTACTCTATTCATTGTCATTGTCTTTCTGTTAGCCTAACTCTGCAACCCTTTATATCAATACTGACATTTTATCTACGTTACTGCTGCACTGCTCTGTGTTAAGCACAAGTAAATATTATAATATTTGTTGCCTTAATTGCTGACAGGGTTATGGGCCCAGCTGGGTCAGCAGCCTGATGGGTTTTGTTGTACCTGTATAGATAAAGTGTGTGTTGTGTAAAGTTGTGTTTTTGCAGAGTAAACAGGTTGGAGTTGGAACGGAGACAAAGCAGAGCTGCAAAGGATTTCTCTCAGAGGCTTGGAATGCGAGCGGAGGAGAAAAGCAGCTGATAAGGACAAGCCAAGCAAAAACAGAGTGTGATTTAACTGGAAACTGAGGAGGCTGAGGAAATATTTGCCGAAGAAGCTGATAAAAAGTGTTGTAGGAACGGCAGATAAAGGAGCCGGCACTATCAGCGAGAATGGCAAGTATAAATTTATCTTCAATGCCTCTTGTAAAGCTCTCTGACAGTAATTATCTGAATTGGTGCCTGAAAATGAAGCATTTCTTGATCTTCCATGAGCTCTATCAGTATGTAGATAAACAGCTTGATGAGGAAGCTGATGAGGAAGATTTGAAGAAAGATGAAAAAGCGTTGGCAATTATAATGTTGTCCTTGGAAGAAATGCAGTTCGTTTATGTGAAGGAAGCAAAAACGGCTCATGAGGCTTGGTCGTTTCTCAGAGCAGCTCACATCAAGGACACAGCTGGGAGTAAGGTATCTCTAATGAAAAAATTGTTCCGGTCAAGGTGAAACTATTTCTGATTATATAAGGAAAGTAAATAGTATATTTCAGCAATTGTCTGAAGTGGGCATAAATCATGAAGAGGAGTACAAATGCCTTGTTATATTGTCAAGCCTGGATGAGTCATATGACAATTTAGTAATGGGATTATAAGCTATGAAGAGTGATGAATTGTCTGTCTCATATATCCAGTCAAGACTGCAGCAGGAAGAATCAAGAAGGACTGATTCTAAAGTAAATAAAAAGCCTGCTCAAGTTTCTGGAGAAACAATTCAAGTAGTAAGGAAATGCCACAATTGTGGGAGTGACCAACATGTTTTTCGTTTCTGTGATAAGGTAAACAAGCGGCAAAAGCAAAAAAGAGTTGCAGGCACATGCTGGAATAATGAAGGTCACCAGCTGTCTGTAATTAATGATAATGAACAGGAGGGCTCAAGGCAGGAATTATTTATTGTAGATTCGGGAGCCAGCATTCATTGTATAAACAAGAAATGTTTGTTTGATAAACTAACTTTGTTTAAATCTAGAAATGTAACATTGGCAGACGGGACTCAGGCAGAAATCTGTGGAGAAGGTAATATATTTTTCAAAACTCTCAAATGTGTTTTTGATAAGGTCCTGTATATACCGTCTTTAAAGAATAATTTATTGAGTGTGCCTATGCTTGTAAAACAAGGTTTTCATGTACAGTTCAGTGAGAGTAGTTGCAAGATTGTAAAGAATGGGAAAACAATAGCAACTGGAAGGCTCCAAAACAATTTGTTTATGATAAGCACTTCTGAGAAAGTTTTGAATGTGGTTGAAAATAAGACTCTACATGATAAATGCATACACCTGATGCATAGAAGATTAGGGCACCTAAGTTTTGAAAGCATTAGGAAAACTCTGCAACATGTGGAACATGGGTCTGTGCAAAGCTGTAAAAAGTTTTTAGATTGCCATGTTTGTAAAGGCACAAAAGTTAAGTCTGCTCCCATATCAAGAAAGAGTTTGAGAAAGTCACATCAACCTCTACAGCTGGTACATATTGATGTGATTGGACACATGGCAAATTCATTTGGTGGTGCCAGGTTCTGCCTTGTGATAACAGATGATTATTCACATTATTCTTGGGTTTACATAATAAAGCACAAAAGTGAAGTGAGTGCTATGTTTAGGAAATGGTTTCAGATGGCAGAAAGACAGTACAAGCAGAAAATTTTAGCTGTACAAAGTGACAGAGGCAGCGAATTTTTAGCAAAGCAGTTTGTTGACTATTTAGAAAAGAAAGGGGTGAAACACAGATTGACTAACCCTTCTGCTTCTGCTGAGCATGGATTAGCTGAGAGGAAGAATGGAATTCTTCAAAACATAATGAATGCAATGTTTTCTGATTCGAAACTTCCCAGAGGTTACTGGGCTAAGGCAATGAAGTATGCAAATTATGTGTCTAATAGAGTGTGGAGTTCAGCTGTCAATGAAGTTCCTTATACTCTGCTACATGGAAGGAAACCTACAATCAAAAATATTCATTTATTTGGCTCTGAAGCCGAGGTATTGATTCCAAAGAGGTATAGACACAAAAATAGCCCAAAGTCAAGAAAGCTTATGTTTATTGGTTTTCAGCCTGCAGCAAAATCCTGGCGTTTTTGTGACAGTCATGGAAAAGTTTATATTAGCAGGTCTGCAACATTCTGTGAACAGAGAAATTGGGAAGATCTACATGCTAATAATGAAGTGTTTTTGCCAAGCATTTGTCCCCACACTGAGGTTAAGAAGGTTGCCAGTGATGGAGGGGAGTCTACATCATTGCATGATGGAAAAGTGAAAGATGAGATTGCCAGTGATGGAGGGGAGTCTACATCATTGCATGATGGAAAAGTGAAAGATGAGATTGCCAGTGATGGAGGGGAGTCTACATCATTGCATGATGAAAAAGTGGAAGTTGAGGAGCCAGTGTTGCTCAGAAAATCTACAAGATCCAACAAAGTTGTGCCACCTGAAAGGTTTGTTGTGAATTATGTATCCCATGAGCCACAAAAATTTTGAAGATGTGCTGCTGATGCCTAGAGAAGAAAGGAAGCAGTGGATGATGGGGCATGGACAAAGATCATATGTCTCTGAAGGAACGGCAAGTGGATGCACCAGTGGATGGCGCCAGAGAGCAAAGGACATTTTGCAAGAGAAATAGGTTGCTTGTATACAAAAGTTTTTTTGATATTGATGGTATTTGTTGATGAAGCATTAGAAAGGTATAAAGTGTGTTTTAAGATACCTTAAGGGAAAAATGCAAGAAAAGTTGAAAATATCCATATGTGATAATCTTGATCTGATTAGCTATGCAGATGCTGACTGGGGTTCAAGTCCAGAAAGGAGGTCAATGTCTGGATATGCCATATTTTTAGGTAACTCACTAATTGTCTGGAAAGCCCGAAAACAAAGGTACATTTCATGTTCTTCTACAGAAGCTGAGTATGGGACTTTGAGTGATTTGTGTTGTGAGTTGACCTGGGTAGTACAGTTGTTAAAGGATGTGAATGTAAATATAAAACTACCAGTCAAAGTATATAATGATTCTTTTTCGTGTATCCAATTAACACAGAATCAGAAGGTCGGATCCAGAAACAAGCACATTGGGATCCGTTACCAGAATGTGAAGGACTGCATAGAACAACATTTGATTGTATTGGAATATTGTACAAGTGTTGATAATTATGCTGACATATTTACAAAGCCTTTGTGTAAAGATAAACATGTATGTTTTAAGAAAAGGCTAGGAGTTGAAATCTGTTAAATATAGGAGGGGTGTCAACATATGTAAAAGTTGATAAAACATATGTTATGTATATTTAACAGAATGTGTAAAGAGAATTGTAAAATGGAGGCAGTTAGATTCTGCAGTGTCATGATGTTAATCCACAAGTGTTAGAGACTAGTAATCACAGGCATGTTAAGTGATGAAGTGCAGGTGGAACTGATTATAACATCATGATTTGTAATGGTTAGATCAGATTGCATCAGATTGTTAATTAGTGATTGCATCAGATCTTATGAGTGCTGAATAAGTATAAAAGGCACTAGCTTACCATTTGTTACTTGGGGACTGTTATGGTGAGAACAGTTTACCCCACACTCTGTTTGTCTCTTTGCTATATTGTATATAATGCTTGGTTGTTATGCTGTGTATATTTTGATGTATATATGAATATATGAGTTTTTACTCTATTCATTGTCATTGTCTTTCTGTTAGCCTAACTCTGCAACCCTTTATATCAATACTGACATTTTATCTACGTTACTGCTGCACTGCTCTGTGTTAAGCACAAGTAAATATTATAATATTTGTTGCCTTAATTGCTGACATTTTCAAAATGGAAGATGAAACCAAGTCCACCTCAGTAGAAAAGATGGCATCAGCTGAGGCAGTTTCTGGCAGTTCTTTTTAAGAGATGCCGTGACACTACTCCAGTAAAGAAAAATAAGAGAGTGCCTAAACCAAGCTCTGTTTATGTTTGGCAACTGAATCTAAATGTTCAGATAGATTGTAGAGCCCAAATTACAATAAATCAGTAACAATGTGGGCTTGTAGTACACTCATGTTACTCCAAATGATGCCAGCAGTCTAGAAGGCAAAAGAGCAGAATTTGTCCAGGTCCTCTGGGATTGTAGCATCAACATTGTAGTACAGATTGAGACACTTTATTTCAGTGAATGCCAGACCAATGAACTGAGCCCTCCAGACATGTTCTTTTCAATTGCTCAACTGGGAAATAATTAGTACCAAACTAGGTGTGGGGTTGCTGTTAAATCCGTACTTCCTAATGATTTTGCTTTGTTTCCCAAATTCATTATCCTTATCATCAACCTTGCTTGTAATATGAGGATAGAAAACATCTGCAATGCCACATTTGTGTTTATGCACCTACAATGATGCTTTATCACTTTGCAGACACATACTACTCCTGCTTCCAGCCACACCTGCCTTCCGATCAGTCTCCAAGTAACCGTATGATTATCAGAGATGGTCTTAGAAAGAAAAGGAATGAAGCAGATAGAGGTAACAAGCAGCAATAGTTCCTGGTCCATTTCTCTTCACCCACCCTCACCCCTACTCCCAGTGGACAGGGCCGTATGTACCAAATCACCAACACTGCCCTTTTTTGTGTAGGCCGGTATAATCTAAATAGGGTAATGAGAAGTCAGAGGAGGATCAGTATACCATTGGGTGTGATCCTCTTTCTATTGTGAATCAAATACCTCCCTTTCTCCTCTGTGGAAGGAGAGGGGAGGTAACTATTATTTTTGCCTGTGCTAGACCACTGCTGTGGGGTTCCGGATGAAAGAGCGCAGACTCAAGTCCAGTTTTCCGACCAGCGGAGTGATGATGATGATCGCCCCTTGCCACTCGGGTTTTATTACATATCATTTTCATTCCACAGTATGCACCAAATCAGTGATTGGTTACAAGGGAAACATTACATACATTACATATGCTGGTTGGCTAGGGTTGCCTCATGACTGCCTCGTGAACAGAGCATGCCTTGCCCAGTTATTGATTACCATAACCCATGTCCTAGCTGTTTGCAGATGGGAGGTGAGTTAATGAGAAGGGGAGAGGAATGTAGATGAAAGAAAGACAAGGATAGGTAAAGGGAAAACAAGAGTAGGTAACTGGAAATGGAAGGCAAACAGGAATTAAGGGTACACAAGCTGAGTAATGAAAAGTAAGCAGAATTAGCCCAGTAACCAGGAGTAAATAAGTGGAGATGAGCGGGCAGTGGCAAGTCAGGAATAAACAAGCTGAGGAAATTAAAGGCAAATAATAGGTTACCCAGGCTGGGTTAGATTCCAAAGTCTGCAGTCTGGAGCATGTGGATTTAGGCAGGAAGAATACCACCAGGTGGGCTTTCCCACTCATGAAATGGCAATGCTTCCTAGGCTGAATCCCAGCTATCAGATCCCCACACATTCCTGATGCACTGAATAAGATTTTATTTCAGTTCTTTCTTTGCCTTGTTTGTGGTGCCAATCAAGAAACTTCCTGCCACTGTGGTTTCCACCAGCCCTTAATAGAAATAAAATACATAATAATTTAATCTAAATGATTCAGCACAATGGTGATGGTCTAATAAAAAAATAAAAAGAGGATAAAAGTCATTGATTTTTTTAAAATTGAATTTTTGATTTAAATTAAGATTTTTTTAAAATAATGATTTCAATAAAATCCACCCCCTTTTTAATGGAGTAAAAGAAAATTTCACATCCCTTGCCTTTCTGCACAGGAGCATGGGAAATGTTCAGTTTGCCAGTACCTTGAAGAGATTCACTTATTAAACCACTTCATGATACCACACATTGAAACTGGAGGGAGCCTTGGCAGTTCTGATAGCTATAAAGCTCAGTTTTAGTCCACTTCTAGCAATTACATGACTAGAGTACAGCAATACATATTAAAATAGCTGAAACACCTGACAGCCTCAAAAAGGTGCAGGGTGGTTCCACTCTCTTAATTACATCATGTGGTGTGGGGGGCAATCTACCTCTACAGCACACTAAATAACAGAACAAATGTCTATCTGCACAAGCTCTCATTTACTTAAAGTGGCCTCCTGTTTTCTATTGTGATAATATTCCTTCAAAACCAATCTGATAGCTTTAGCAGATCATTAGAAGCAAAACTTCATTGATAATTAAATGAAAAGATTAAAATATCTGTTTATCCCAGCACAAGGGTTTCTCTTCCAGAAAGCTTTCCTCCCTGAGTTGCAACGGCTTGTTTTGCATCTGTGTGTGTCACTGAGGGATAAACACAGACTTCCTTTGAGTGTCTGAGAGCTCAACCATGCAGATATGAAGCCATGGAAGAAATGTTAACGGGAAAACATCTAATCCATTTCCAGCGGAGAAGCTGGCATCTCATCTAGTTTAATTTGAAGATTCAACCAGTAGTCCAGCAAATGTCAGTATTTGGAATGAGCGAAGGAGCAGTTAGGTTTTTTTTTTTTGTCTGAAGCAACAACATTCTAAAACTTTACTCTGTGACTGGCCTGTCACTAACCCTTCAATTCATCCTTCCCACATCAGTGTAAACAAGTATGTCTTGATACCTTAGAAATGTTTGGCAGGTGTAACTTTGATTGGGTAGCAATATGTGGTTATTTTATGCGCATGACAGAGTGAGTCTGATTGAGAGCTGAAGATGACCTTTTGTTGTTGATGCATTTGCACCTCATACCCTTCTTTTATCCTTTGACACTGTGGCTGACAAGCTTCAGTTCATCTCTGCAAAATCACCTCATCAACCATTGCTAAAGAGCTCCATTTTGTTTGTTGTAAGTAGACTTACCCTCTTTCATTCTTATGCTAACCCTAGGTAGGTTTTGAGCTTTTATGGCTGACTGAAGCAAACTAGACTCTTGTTCCTTTCTTCATTTTGTGTGGAGTTCTGTGGGAATGACCTTAAGGAACTCATTGGTCCCCTGATGCTTGGAGACCTGGTCCTATGGATAGCTCTGTGAATGCCTTCCCTATGATCTAGTGCCCGCAGCCACCATTCTTACTGTGCCATTTTCATGGGAAATTCAAAGAGAAGAAGTGGTGTGGAAATGCTGAGAGGTGTTGGTAGTGGGAAGAATGGGGGGAGTGCTAACCTGCTCCATCTGAAAGGGAGGAAATTGTGTTGAAAGCATAAGAAGTGAGCACTGTGTGTGTCATTTCATCATAATGCAACACAGGAGCAATTATTGTTCTTTGTACAAAAATCCATCATAGAAATGTGCAAATTCTTGGCTACACCAACCATACCATACCATATTAATAAAAAAATCACAAATTCTTGTGTGGCAAGAATAAATTGTTTTATACTTGTTTTTTTAGACTGGAGGAGTTGAAACACATCAGGTTTCGTATGCCTACTTTCAGGCATATTGTTCCAAGTTCTGTTACTGTTTATACATATAAACAGTTCTGTTACTGTTTATATATATAAACTCTCCAATAGCTGTCTGCCACATAATGGGTTTCTGGGTTGCTTAGCTTCCCTCTTTGATTGCCCCCACCTCTTTCTCCCCAGGATCTCCCAATTTCCAGGCAACGTCTTTTGGAACCGTTAACCCTCTAATTCGACATTCTTTTCTGTGATAGTGAAGGAAGCTCTTGGAATAGTGGTTAAACTGCTGCACTGCAGTCATAACTGCTCTCTTGACCTGTGTAGCTGGCTCAAAGTTTGGTTAGCCTTCCATTCTTCCAACTTGCTGGAAGTGGGGTGATGTGTAGCCTGCATAAACAATTTATAAACCATTCTGCTTGAAGAAGTTTGGGTGGGAGCAAACTGTCAAGCCCTGCACATAGAGCACACACACAAACAGGGTTCAGTTCTTTGCCAAGATCTTTAGTGGAAAGCCAAGCAAGTTCAAGTCCTTTGCTAACAATCAAGTGCCAGATAAATAACAGAATCCAACTCCCAGCAATTACCAGTCCACATCAAAACCAGAATATCTCACGGAAACCAGATGCCAAACCCAAGGAAACAGATCAAGCTGCTGTCCAGGAAACCAGTCCGAAGTCAGGAAACACAGCCAAGGTCAGAAACAGACAGGAATGTGGTTGCAAGTTCAAATGACACGTTTCTCCCACAGAGAGCTCAAGGTGAGCTTGCCAGCTTTATCCCAAAACAGGGAACACACCCTTACTTCTGGAAAGGCTTCTGCTAGTACTCAGGGCTTCCCGACCTGATTCTCCACCTAGCATCAAAGACCCTTTCCCTAGCTCTTCTGGTAGCACATCTTTGCAGAATCATACTCATGGCCCTTCTAGGAGGAGGAGATATGCTTTCAGCTGAGTCAACAGACCCAGCTGCTTGCTGATTTGAGCTGCAAGGCTCCTCCAGCAGCTCTTCACCATTTAACCCCTCAGAGTCAGGTTCTGTGGCAGGCAGGGTCCTGGCAAAAAAGCCCTTGCCACAGAGGCCAGGATCACTCCACTGCTGCTGCCACCCGGTAAGGATGATTGGAGATAAGGATGAGGATGAGGATGCTGCTGTGACAAAACCCTGGAAACAGGATTAATGAATATACAAATCATTGGCCAATCCCAGCAGGAGAGCAGGGAATGTTATGATATAAAAAGGGTGGAGCCTAGTCAGTAGGAGTTCAGTTGAAGTTAAGTTGAGAGTGAGTGCTGGGAGAGAGCACTGCTCTGTGAGAGTTCTGTCAGGCAGTGAGGGCTATACTGTTTACTAGTTATTGAAGTTATTGTAGAGCTGATTAAATCTATTATATGTTAAAGGCAATGCATGCCATCCTCAGATATTGTTATATTTATTATCTTCTCAATAAACTTTGTTATTTTTTTATATTATTCATCTGAGTCTGCCCCAATTCATGAGGTGATGAGTTTAAAATATGGCAGCATTATTAAGTGAATAAAAGGTGGCAGCAGTAGCATTTCCATCACAGAATTCAGTGTGTAAAAGGGAGGTGTTGTCACAATTTGGTGGCAGTGGTAGGATGTTGAACTAAACCTGGTTGTGCCTTTGAAAACCCAGTCTGTGAAAGGGTGATGTCACAGCTGCCAGTCCAGTTTGTGAGTTGTTGTCAACTTTTTTAATTTTATGTTTGAATGTTTTTTCCTGCCTGTGTGCTGTCAAATGGATTAAATCATGCAAAATGGGAAAAAACAAATAATGAATCAATGAACCAACAAAACAATTTTTTTTAAAAAAATTCATTAAAAAAAATAAACCAAACAAAACCCTAAAATGAAACGAATCAAAATGAATCGCCATTTTTTCAGTTCGTGCTCATCTCTAGTACTCTGTCTTTTTGTTTTCTTCTTCTTCTTTTTTTTGCTTTGAAGCAACGACAGTTTGTTTCTTTTTTCCTTTTTCTTTTTTAATTACATCAGGATAAGGACATTCTCTTCCTCCTCCTCCTCCTCCTCCTCCTCAGGGTTTCTTGTTCATTGCCATCTCTGCAGCAGTCCTTAGAGTAGTTAGGGGGGAATTATTGTTTCATAGCACCAACATGTTGAGTGTGATTTGGTCTTGCGTGAGTAGTTAAAGACCATTAGCCAAGAGAGTACGATGATCACAAAAAGCGTGCCCTATCTGGTCTGTTGGTAGCTACCTGCATTTCGGGAGGCATGGCTGTGGGGACTTTCATGATGAACTCACACATTTCACGTGTAATGCCATGTGACTGTTTCTAATATTAAGTTAGTATCTGGGCCTGGCTGTGTTGCACACATAAGTATGGCCAATACATTGTGTCTTTTCAACTCAAAGCAAGACCAAAAACAACAAAATCAGTCATGTAAGACTTTGCCATCTTTGGCAGCATGGATATTCTCATGAAATGGGGCAGGCTTGCTGTTCCAAAGCCAAAAGGTATGCATTATTTTAGTGGACATAGACACTGTGCATTGTAATGTTATGTGCTATGTGTACATAAATTATACTAATATATCACTATGCAATTTTGGCTTCTTCTTCCTGAAAAAAATTCCTTAAATGTGTTACCTGTGGATATTCATATTGGGCAGTGACTGCTGGAGGTATTTCTATTTGGCCATGCCACTCTTTTTGTGTTGTACTTATCATGTATGCACCCAAGGATGGATGAAGGGGCTCCTAACACCCCTGTGTAAAAACTATGTCAGCACCAGTAACTGTGTAAATGTTTGGGAAGTGGGGTGGGTGGGTAGGAGTGCATCTCTGCTGAATAGCAATGACTGTACATATGGTCTCATGTGTGAACATATATCAGTCATATAAAATTGTAGTTTTATTAGATCTGTGCTGACTTCATAAGTGGTACGGGTCATAGTGAAGAGACACATGGAGACATTATCTATTTGCCACTTCCCTTAAGCCCTCTTCAGGATGATGTCAAGATTTAGATAGCAGAAAGGTTGTCAGGAAGCAATCAAGAAAATGGACCTGGTCAGAGCAGATGCTCATCAGTGCCCATATCACATTTTTCACCATTGTCAGGCAGCACTTCTCCACTTTTCCAGCCAAGAGCTTTTCTCATTCCCTAGAGATGCCATAGATTGAGCCTGGAATCATTTGCATGCAAGGCATGTGCTCCATAGTTATGGATGCAGAAAATGTTTGTTTTCTGAGCCACAACTTCCAGAATGCCACAGCCACCGCCAATACACACACACACACACACACACACACACACACACACACACACACACACACACACACACACACACACACACACACACACACACACACACACACACACACACATGGTGGAGGGCAATATGTAGTCTGCATAATTACTTGTAAATCACCCAGAGAGTCCTTTAAGTGCTATGGGGAGGTGTGTAAGCAGAACACTTTGGCTTTGTTCAATGAAGCAGTACAACTATGATACCTACAATATTTATACACTGCAAAAATGTATTTGAACAATTTTTTAAATCCCTCTGTATTACATACCTAGTAATGGTAACAAAAATGTGCAGTCAAATGCTGTGGCATGGAAGTAGGTTCACAGTGGTCTTGTATTTATGCATGCACAGGTCTCTGTCCTGCTAGTCTATTGTCTTCCAATATCCAATATCACATGAAAAAAATCACCCAAATCATGTTCATGTAACTTTACCTGGCATAGTTATATAACAGACAACGTGAGCAGTTAGAACAACAAAATGCCACAGATTGTGCAACCAAATGCTAGGCACCAAACCAGTACAGAAGTTTCATGTAGAACAGTCAAGTTCAAGTGTCCCTTTGAATTCAAACTCAGACAAAAATTGAAGACATCATTCCCAAGAGGATTGGGTGTCCAATACTTAGGTCAACCCCACATGCAGTGTCTTCAAAATCCTATACCAAGCAGGCCAAGTGGGAACAGATGCTCCATTATCTTCAGTAGAGATGGGCATGAATTAAAAAAATGGTGTTTCGGTTTTTCATTTTTCATTGAGAGGTCCATTTCGGTTCATTTCCATTTTTCGTGAATTTTTGGAAAAATTCATTTTTGTTTTTCATTTTTTCATTTTTCGTTTCTACCCGCTTTTTGCGCGATTTTTAAAGCATTTCCGTGCGCGGGCATCCCCCAACGCCCCAGACCAGAGGGAAAACCCAAAAAAACTGATGCTGGAGCAGGGGAGGGTACTCACCGAGATGTACGCACACACACACACACACACAGAGGGAGGCCGCAGGACTGAAGCTAGAGTTGCAGAGACAGCAATCCCACCATAACTGCAAGGAGGACAGGGCCTGCCAGAGATTTTTATGCCCTCTGTGGCTGCCAGACCTGCCCAGTCTGCAACCTGGGCATGCTATTGGTTGAACATGATCCCATCACATGGCTTGCCTCTATTTTGTGGCTGGCAACATCCATTTTGTCATCCTTAAAGGGAAAAGATGGGAGAAGACAAAAACAAATGTTTTAAGGACCCCAACCCCCTGGTAGGTAATAATTTCAAATAATTATCGCATTATCGCTGCGTTTTTACAGATGTCCAGGGCATTTTAATACCCAAGAAATCAATATTAGGCATCTGGGAGCCATTTTGGGTCGATGTCCCCTAACTCCCCTTAAAGGAAAAAAAAATACAGCGATCTGAGAAAAGACATAAATGCACGTTTTAAGGACCCCATGACCCCCCTCCTACCTTGTCCTCTTTGCTGCAGTCCTCTGGTCCTAGTGGGAAGTAGGCCTGTAGAGGTGCTGCCTCCAAGCCAGTGCCTCAAAAGCCCCTACTGGGGACTTTTAACCCCCAAAAAGGAGTGACTGGGTCAGTGCTCTAAAATAAAGAAAAAAATTAAAAAATAATCGGCACCAACCCGGCCCCAGGGGCCATGTGGTTGGCGCTTTTAAAAAATTAAAAAATAAAAAGGAGTGCAAACCTGGCCCTAGGCGTGGCTGGGTCAGTGCTGTAAAATAAAGAAAAAACAATAAAAAAGAATTAGCACCAACCCGGCTCCAGGGGCCATGCATTTGGCGCTTAATAAAAAAAGTGGCACTGGCCCCAAGCCATCATCTCAAAAAGCCCTTGCTGGATCACCCCGCCACCGCTGCCACCCAGTATGTCAACTCAAACCGGTTCGGTTCAGTTCAGGTTCATACGATTTTTTAAAATTCATACGAATCTGACCCAACCTGAACCATAGGTGGGCCCAAAATAGAAGAACCCAAACCATGGGATTTCTGTTTCATGCCTACCTCTAATTAAATGTCATCTATTGCATTATGTCCTGAACTTCATAATAGATAAGTCTCTTTCCAGTTTCTCCATAGCAGCCTCTCTTGGAATTTAAAATTAGAAAAGGGTGAGGATGTCAATTCAGTTCACCAAAATCAAAAGGGCTAATGTCCAAAATTGGCTCCTTTGCTTATCTCTTATTTTAAAACTGCTATCATCTCCCTTTTTCAATATCCAATGTCTTGGATGCCAGGAACCAATATTTTACTACAGAATATCTTTGGAATATTTTCCTCAGGCTACACTTAAAACAGCAGAGATATTTTGAAATTCAAATAGCCAAAATATGCATAATTTGGAGAGGGCAAATACACATTATTCAATCGGGAAATGTGTCAGATGTAATGTGCAGATTAGTGCATAAATTAGGAGCAATGCGTAAACAACCCACATCAACAGCAGCATAGAAATTAAGTGTTCAGTCTTGAAATCTGATAAAAAAGAACAAATGGATTTGCAGAAATTCAGTGAAATTAAAATTGAGAAATTTGTTCACACTTCTGTTTAAATCTCTACATGGAAGGAAAAAAAGAATATTTGGTTCTAGCTCTGTGATGGCCGTTAAAATAGAAGAAGCATATTTGGGAGCAAAGAAGATAGAGACAACTGATCTTCGGTGGGGATATGGACTCTTCAGATAGAGAAAGGGAATCTTGGATCAAACAGATAGTGCTGGATTATAAATTATATTATTCCTTCACTATGTATTATGATGGCTTATGCTGAAAGAAATTGTAATCTGACAATATTTGGTAGGCCCTTACTGTCCATCCCTTTACTAAAATGTCTACTATTCTGTAGGTATCGTCAACCTCTCATGAAGTGTGATTCCTCCCCCAAAAAAAAATCACTACACCACTAATTTAAAGCTTTAGGACCCATGAGAGCATACCCATGAGAGAATAATGAAAATTGTGATGAAATTTGAACGAACCAAACAGAACCATGAAAATTAGGTTCATTATGTTTTGTTTTCATTAATGGTGACACACAATGAAATGAGCTGTTTTTAAAAGTTAAAAAATGTCCTGAATATCCGTAAAAACCCAGCAATAATTATTTATTCTGCCTGATAATATCTACCGGGGGGTGGGGTCCTTAAAATGTGCATTTATGTCTTTTCTCAGATCGCTGTATTTTTTTTTCCTTTAAGGGGAGTTAGGGGACATCACCCCAAAATGGCTCCCAGATGCCTAATATTGATTTCTTGGGTATTAAAACACCCTGGACATCCGTAAAAACACAGTGATAATTATTTGAAATTATTACCTACCAGGGGGTTGCGGTCCTTAAAACGTTTGTTTTTGTCTTTCTCCCATTGCGATGTATTTTTTTCTTTTCCCTTTAAGGATGATACAAAATGGATTCCAGCCAGAAGATAGATGCAAGCCATGTGATGGGATCATGTAAATTCTTGGACAATTTCAACCAATAGCATGCCCAGGTTGCAGACTGGGTAGGTGTGGCAGCCACAGAGGGCATAAAAAGTTTTGGCAGCCCCCGTCTTCCTTGCAGTCTGCGGTGGGAGTTAGGGTGGGATTGCTGTCTCTGCGACTCGTTACTTTAGGTCAGGCAGGCAGGAGTGTGTCTCTGTGTTCCTGCTGGCTGCAGCCTGGCTCTTAGGGGAGAGAAAGAAGAGATTTGTCTTGCAGCCTCCCTGTGTGTGTGCGTACCTCTCAGTGAGTACCCTCCCCTGCCCTGCAGTGCAGTCACTCTGCGGCTGCCTTATGCCCTGGGCAACGCCCGCCGCTGCCTTTGCTGCCTCCCTCCGTACCTAGTCTATACTGTGTCTCTGCCAGCATCTCTTTTTTTAGTGTTTTCCCTCTGGTCTGGGGTGTTGGGGGACGTCAGCATGTGGAAATGCCTTAAGTCATGCAAAAAGTGGGTAAAAACGAAAAGCAGAAAATGAAAAAATGAAACAATTTTTTTTTCAAAAAAATTCACAAAACACAAAAATGAACCAAAATGGACCCGCAATGAAAAACAAAAAAACAAAATGTCATTTTTTTTATTCGTGCCCATCTCTAGCAGTAGTAGTGAGTTAAGTAAGTGGAAAGAGAAAACTTGATGGATCAGAGTGGTTGGGATTAGACTCTATCATGGACCTGATTATGTCATTTTGAGGAGAAGGAGAGAGGATTTAATCCAACTCACTGTTAGTTTTAGAATAAGATGAATCATGGCTAGATTGTAGGGAAAAGCATACCCATCTATGAAAAAAGCTTCATGATGGCATCTCTCTACAGGGGACTAAGATGTGATTCAGATAAAGGAATCATGCACACATTAACCATCTTCTGTTTTCATGTGATGTTTGTTTTCTTGAACCCTATCTTATTTCTATTAAGGAAACCTCTTGGGCACAAGGAACATAACCTATAAGACAGTTTTCTGTGCAAAGCAATTCCTAACTCCATCATCCCCAGTCCTTCCCCTCTTCTGCCCTGATTGCTCACAGTTGGATTCTGTACATTTTTTCACAGCTGGAAATTCGGGGGAGGTGAATTTTCTCATTATCCCCTTGCGTTCTGGATAATGACTAACAGAAGCTTCAAGAGCTGCTGCCAGATGGTAGCTTGGATGTGTCAGAAAATCTGTCCTGAAATACTAAGAATCCTGTGGGTAAATCCTGGAGTTAAAAAATAATAATAAAAAAATCAGTAAGAGAGTTGCCAAGGCAGGGATAATTTGCTAGTTTTCCATTGGCACTACTTTAAGGCATTGTTTCAACTTTAACAAATAAAACAGTTCTTAGGAGATGCTAGTTACAGCAGGGAACATGGAGCACATTACTTGTTATATTGCATAGGAGATATTGTGTCAAGGATCCTGCTGTACTTGCAGATTTCTCCTGGAGCTGTACAGGGATGTCTGTGTAGAAGAACCAGATTTTACACAGCCCCTTTGCAGCCAGCACATATCAAGATAGAAAAGTGTGTGTGTGTGTGTGTGTGTGTGTGTGTGTGTCTCCAACAAAGTATTTCCCCTGCCCCCATCACTAAGAACCTTGGATGTATGCTATTAATTTTGTTCTGTGCCATCCAGGCACCCCGGAACATATGGTGACTCCATGAATGAATGTTCTCCAATATGTCCTACTGTCAAGATATGTAAAAGTTGATAAAATATATGTTATGTATATTTAACAGATAGTGGAAAAAGAATTGTAAAATGGAGGCAGTTAGATTCTGCAGAATCATGATGTTAATTCACAAGTGTAAGAGATAAGTAATCACAGGCATGTTATGTGATGAAGCACAGGTGAAAGAATTTATAGCATCATGATTGTATCAGATTGCATCAGATTGTAATTAGTGATGACTCACATCTTATGGGTACTGAACTGTATAAAAAGCACTAGCTTTCCATTTGTTAGGTGGGTCTGTTATGGTGAGAACAGAACCCCACACTCTGTTTGTTGTAAATATTGCTTGGTTGTTATGCTGTATATATTTTTTGATGTATATATGAATATATGAGTTTTTACTCTACCCATTGTCATTGTCTCTTCATAACCTAACTCTGCGAAACTTTATATCAATACTGGCATTTTATCTGCACGCTACTGCTGCACTGCTCTGTGTCAAGCACAAGTAAATATTATATTTGTTGCTTAATTGCTGATACCTACCCTCAACAACACTGCTGAACTTTTGCAGACTCAAGCCTGTGGCTTCCTTTACAGAAGCAGCCCATCTTTTATTTGATCGTCTTATTTTCTTGCCGCTTTCCATATTTCCCAGTATTATTGTCTTTTCCAGAGAATCTTGCCCTCTCAAGATGGTCTCAAAGTAAGATAGCCTCAGTTTCAACTTGAACATATAGTTTTCTTAAAAAGGAAAAATAGTGTCAAATATCTGGCAAAAGTTTTTGAAATTTTTTGGCTGGCGTGTCCATCTGTCCTCCTTTGCAGTTCAACAGGGCTGAAAGAAGATGGCAGCCACCATGTGGGAGCACTGCATTACCCCATGGGATCTGTCTGACCATCTGGAATCTCACTGGTGTTCCTGGATTGGCTGGCTTGGGCAAAAGGTAGAGCAAGCAGTTGACTGGTAGACCTGAGAAGAGAGGTTTCCAATCCGGTCCACCAGCCCAGCATTAACAGGGGCCTTGGCTGCAAGACACCCAGTTAACTGTGGCTTGTGTTTGCAGCAGTTCTGAGAAGACACAGCAGTGGTGGTGGCAGCACCAGGAGAAGCAACAACAGAAGAAGACCAATGGAGAGGCAAGCAGGGTGGAGAGTGAAGAGGAAAGCAGAGGCACAATGCAAAGACAAGTGTGTGGGAGTGCTTAGGACCAACCAGCTGGTACAGCAGTATACCAAGAGTTGCAGTAATGATTTGGAGGGGAGAATTCCAGAAGAGACATTTAAACTTCTGGTGTGACAACCAGATAGTGGTTATGGTGATCAACTGACAGTCCTCCAGGCCAGAGAGGGTCATGTGCTTTGTGAGGAGGGTCATTACATAATGCCTGTCTGCTAACATCACTTTCTCAGCTAGATTTGTCCCAGGGCTCATGGCACAGTGGTTAAACTGCTGTACTGCAGCTGTAAATGTGTTCACAATCTAGGGTTCAATTCCAGGTAGCAGGCTCAAGGTTCAGTCAGCCCTCCATCCTTCTCAGGTCAGTAAAATGAGTACCTAGCTTTCTGAGGCGGGGGGCGGGCCAATGTGTAGCCTGTGTAATTACTTGTAAACCATCCAAAGAGTACTTTAAGTACTATGGGGGGTATATAAGCAGCACACTTTGCTTTTTAAAATATTTATTTATTTATTTATTTATTTATTTATTTATTTATTTATTTATTTATTTATTTGCTCAATAAAGCCTCACAGATGCTCTGTCTCATTTTATTTATTCCTTTTTTTCCAAACCAGGTTTGATGTAATGTTTTTTTCACCCCCTATAGATTCCCCTCCCCTTTCCCATAATCTGCCTCATCTCATTTTCAGGAGGACAGGTTTCAACACCCAGCACCTTAGCCAACCTGAATATCAGCTCATTCCTATTCCCACATGACCAGTAAGAAATCATTGGTACTTGAAGTTATGTACTCAAAACAAACCAGAAACCAAGCCTCTCCTTAAAAAAAAAAAAAGCACTTTTCCAACTACAAATGGATTCTTGAGGGGAACCACTTTAGAGTTGAATAACTCAGCCCCCTGAACCCCTCTTACAGGGAAGAGCTCGAGGAAGCACCTCTGTAATTTCCATGCTGCTAGATGCCTTGGATCACTCTTTTTGAGTACATAACTTTCCAATTACAAATATTTTTTCCTGGGGGACCCACTTTGGAATTGAAAAACTCAGCCCCCTGAACCCCAAACCTCTCCAGATTTGGAGGGCTAAAAGGGAAGAGTCCAAGGAAGCTGCTCTCTAGGACAAATTGTTTTATTTTTAGAGGGAAAATGATGGTTCATTTCATTTCATCATGAAACACATTCTACCATTTTGTTTCATAATGAAACAACAATAGTGTTCTGTTTTTCATTTGGTGCCCATCCCTAATCCCAGGTTTTAAATAAGCACCCTTTACCTCAAGTCAGCCTGTAGAATACTGATGGACATGGACTTAACTACAAACCACACACAGAGAGAAATCACAAACTGGACTGATTTGTGGTTTGGTTTGTTGAAGCCATTTTTGCCAAACCAAAACAAAGGACAAGTTTTTTCTGCACAGTGTCCCTTCTTACTGCTTACTACCCCCCTTTCCTCTATCTTCCCCTCCTTCTCACCCCCTTTTTGCCTCCCTATCTGATGCTGCTGCCTCTACCTCTTCCTCCCCCTCCACTGCCATCTTCAAGACTCTGCTTGTTAGGCCAATTTGTGTGCATAAAGAGTGGCCCAAGTTCTCTTCCAAGAACCAGGCTTGCTGTCTCTGTGCATGCACATATGCCTACCAGCAGATAGGTGTGCACATGGGCAGCCACAGCATGGCTCAGCTCCTAGAAGCTGGGCTGCTGTTTCTGAAGATGGTGGCAGTGAAAGAGGAACAGGAGGGTGCAGAGCAGAACCTGGTAGGGAGGGAACATGGACAGTGGGAAGATGGCAAAAGCATGGAGGCATCAGTTTCCCCTCCCTTCCAGGCACAAACTAGAAAAATGAATAGCAAATGGATTTGATTCCCTGGGTTTGGGGTTGGTTCCAGGATCGTGGCTGGCTGCAAAGTACTCGATTCATTGCTTTTCCAGTTTATGCTCATCTCTACAGTTGAGTATCATGACCACATCTTCTTTAAACAAACTAATAAGAAATCTTCTAATCAAATATTCCAGGAGTGAGCAAAACGCTGTTTAAGAATGCTCTAGTATGCGCTTCAGTGGTGGCAAAACATGACCCACTATGTACTTACTTTTCCAACTTTTCAGAATCGTGTGCTCATAGAAACACACTGCCATCCTCATAACTACCATCATCAGTAATTTTGCGACTGTGTCATTGAATTCCATCAGTAAGTAAACAATGTATCCAAAACCTTCCTCCTAAAGTCTTGATTTAAATCAAGGTGTACAGAGCTCACTCAACTTGTTTTAAATCCGGTTCATACTCTCTAGTGTCCCTGGAAGTCATACCGTGGCAGGCACAGCAAGGACTAACACAGCATGGTCTTCACTTAATTAGGTGCTGATCAAATTTGTAAAGAAACTTGTGCCCTATAGTTCAATACAGGCTATTGTCATTCCAGGAGTGTGTGGGCAACAACTTACTGCCAATTGACAATGGCACAGAAGGGATTTCAAGGCCTTCTCTGTGGGTTTGCAACTGTAAAATGGCTTAAGTGTACTTGCAGAGAAGTTGTTGTAATAAATCATTGTTTTTACCTTTGGAGGCCTTGATGACAGAATTCCAGTTAAGAACTGAATCAGAATTCTGCGAGATGGGTGGGTGGGAATCACAAAAAAAGATATAATAGATTCATAAACAGAGATTTTTTTCCATGGTTTACAAACTGCCCTCCTGAGCTCTTTGCAAATATATGAGAATGAATGAATGAATTCTTTTTTATGGTTGTTAACCAAATCAGTATCATACAATAAGACCTTACATTTAGTAAAAAGATACAGAATTTATATAATAAAGCCAAATATGAATAAAACCATATTTTATAAATACATCAAGGAAATCGGTATGTCAGTATTCCAAAGCAAAGATATTCCAGTATATCAATCATTAAAAATAAACTCTTAGGGTATTAAACAGCTAGCAAGATATTAAAATAGTTAAGTCAACATTGTGCCCCTGAAACTTATGTGAATAGATTCAGTGCAGGTCACAGCAACTTTAAGAACACTGAGACATTGATACTTTTGTAGACCATACCTGACTATGTCAGATAGATCAAATAAAAGTATTTTTGATGTCACAAGTGCAAAATGGAAAGAATTATGTGATGGAACGGTGGTGAAGGTGAAAACAAATGCATAAATGCCATACTGTCGGCAGCCGGTGTTATTTGTAACTCTTGTATTCATGGTTGGTTTTTGCAGTCATGTACTCGGGGAAAATGTCATCACTTGTGGCTGAGCACTAATGTTGAATTAACAAATGGCAAACCTTATCAGAAAATAATATTCCTGACCTTGAAAAAAACTGTTGTTTTGGATTAAGACTTTTACAACCCCCCCAATCAGAATAGCTACCCCACCTGCTTCCTTTTTGTATATTTTTAAAAAGGAAATTTGCTAAGCTCTGGAATCCATATATTTTTTAAAAAATATTTATTTGGGGATAACCTTGAGGAGAGTGAGTTGAACTGGAAAAAGTACAAACCAATGCTGAGGTAAAAGAACAATTTGCCTTTCAAAGCAGTCCTTTGTGCCTGTTCTCTCATTTGGTCAGCCAACTTGCCAGCTCTTTGTTCCCTGAAAAGGACAGGAAAATGTACTCTTAGGCGGTTACTTCACAACCTTCCTTGTTCCGTGACTAGTTTTGTACCGTGACAGCACTGGTCACGATCACGTGGTTTTGTCCCTGTTTAGTCACTGTTTCCATTTTCTCACAGTCGTGATAACTTGTCTCATGACAATTGTTACTTCAACGGTCTTGTTCTGTGACAAATTCTGAATTTGCCTTGCTTTCTTAACCCTTTTTTGAAATAGCGTAAATAAAACTTTTTCGATATTTCAATTTACTGGTCTTCCGGGTTTTACACGTCAATGCTACAGAATTTTCAGTACAGTGGACCCTTGTATAACAAACAGTTTGTATAACATAAAATCTGTACAACATAAAAAATTCTGGAGATAGGGGAAGTTTGCTTAACAGAATTTCCTATGGGGCAAATCCGTACAACATAAAAATGGGATTACTCTGTTTTCAATGCATTCCTATGGGAATTTGTATAAAGGAAAATTTGCTTAACATAATTTCATTTGGAATGAATTAATTCCTTTATGCAAGGTACCACTGTACTTTCTTTAATAAACATTTCTACTGCATGGTGTTTCCCCGACATAGGAAAACTAATGTTGAATGCTGCTTCAGCCGCTGACCACTAGGTGGACACTGGTTATTGCGTGACAGTTGTTACCACACGGTCCCTTGTCTCAGAACAGGAACCGGGAACAAACCGTGACAAGAGAATACCCCAACCCAGCGCCAGGTACACTATTGTCATGCTCTGATCCCACTCAGGGGGCATGGTCAAGACAAATTTCAGCTGTTGTGCAACAGACATGAACTAAGTTTTTTTGTGCCGGTCCGAAGTGCAACACTTACAGAGACAAAACGGACATGAAGTAACCGCCTTACCCTTAAGGGGTAGGTCAGGGCAAAGGCAATAAACTCACATGTCACCTGGAAGAAAACTGCTTCAAGAAATCAAAGTTGTGTTGGTGGTCCTTTGGTTTGCCAGCAGGCTTCAGTGGGTTTAGGTGGGAGAGACCTTTCTTGGTTGGGTCTCTTGGACCTTTCTGATGATCAGTCAATCCAACAGTAACCAATTATTCCTTCTCTTCCTGATTTTGGAACAGACATCTCTCTGCTTTAGTAGCTTTCCTCCTCCTTTTTAGCCTGTTGGGAGTTAATATGCAGTTGTGTTCTTAGTGCCATTAGAAATTATGTCTATTATGATCATGCTGTTAGAATTTGGTCTGCAGGGATCTGCTTGAAGCAGGCTGTGAGTCTGTTGAGACCTCCTACTATAAACAGTTATTTTGGTACAATAAGAGGTGATCTACTCAGGGGGAGACTTGAAGCTAATTTTTCATTGTAAATACTTCAAGTAGTCTCTGGGTGGTTTTACAGTTTTAATTACAGTATGCAAGCTACACATTGCCGCTGCCCCCCCGGCAAATTGGGTACTCATTTTACCAACCTCAGAAGGATGGAAGGCGGAGTCAACCATGACCCTGCTACCTGGGATTGAACCCCAGGTTGTGAGCACAGTTTTACCTGCAGTACATGCATTTAACCACTGCGCCAGGCCACAAAACATGGATCCCAGACATGGGGAACTATAAATTGTTAGTGCTTTGGGGCTATCAAATTTGCTTTCTTGGACTATAGACCTTTTAAGTATTTTCAGACCAAGACTATCAGCCTGCTACTTGGGATTGAACTCCAGATCATGAGCACAGTTTTACCTGCAGTTCAGGCATTTAACCACTGCACCACGAGTTTGAGCTGGAGCTGCCAAAGGCTCAAATTGGTTTCCAAATTAGATTGCAAGAACGGGGTGCAGTCTGGAAGATTTTCAGTTATGGTGAATTAATGGCTAAGATTGCATTGTGTTTATCGGATGAGTTGTGTTCATGGTAAACTTTTCTGAGTATGAAGGCAGAAAGGTGCTTTTTGGAAATCTTCCAGTTGTTTCTGACACTCTGGAAAAGTTTTAGGGAGACACATGGATGCAGAGGAAATGGACAACTACCATACAACATCTGTCCACTTCACACAATATTTCCTGAATGGAAAAATATCATTCAGTCTAACATAACCTTCTGCATTAGCCAATTTACCACTCATAGTTCTATAACATATTCTTCTCCCTGGGCTGGCTTGTATAATGAACACTTTACTTCACAGAGTGGATGTAACATATGAATATCTGAATCCGCTTGTGTTATGAAAAATAAAATGATATGTATATTCATGTTTGTAAATGCTTTTAGCAATGTAAAAGAAAATTGCACTTAACTAAAGCTTTGAACCATCAGTGACAGTAATTGAACACATTCAGAAGGGCAGCATAAGAAATGAGAATCAGGTATAGTTGGTAATTTCAGACACTAAAATAAACTGTGACAATTAAGCCCCTTGGAGTGCAAAAATATTGCTAAATTTATGGCAATTTGCAACTTCTCAGTTGGGAAAAATTAAACTCGCAAGTAATAAATGAAGGACCATGACAGAGAGGTTTAAAACACACTCAAGGATGTTATTATATTGTTCCTGCATGGTAGTGCATCTGTTTTGTTGTGCAGCAGAGCAAGTAAACTCTGAGAGGAGGCCCTGGCTTGCACTTGTCCATGGGGTCATGTCCATGGGGACATGACTTAACGACTGAGCAACAAAAGGAGGCAGCCCCAAGGCCCGAACCCCCTGAACCCTGCAATCCAGTCAAAATAGCCACCTGCCTGAGCACCATGTGGTCTGTGCTGATCAATTAGAGCCCAACGAGTTGGTGCCAAAGTCTCAGCCCCCCACTGACCCCTGCGCTCTGAAGTCCCATTGTGGCTTCCACCCGGACCGGCTACCATGCCATGCCAGGATCCCCGGGTGAAACCCCTCGCAGAAATTCTTCACCCAGGCTTGGTAATGGGCCTGAGCCACAGACCCTGCCCCCGATGGGCTTGCTGTTCCACGGTTCAGCAACAGGCTTCTCCATCAGGCTGTAGCTCCAAATGTGGTGGGGGATGCAGCCACCAGCCCTACACCCTCCAAACAATCTTCTCTAGCTGCCTCACTCGCCGCTGACTGTGTGGCCAAAAATGAAACCATAGGAATGGCACCAGCGAGCCTCCCTCCACAGTCCATTTGCACTGAGAGGCTGAGTTTGAGGGAAAGCTCTTGCCTCCACAACCTGGAACCCTTTTTAGAGTCCTGCAAGATTTGGGGGGGGGGGCAAAGCCGCCCAGCATGCCAGAAGCTTGGCTGGCCACAGAATGAGCCCTTTATAGTACTACATATGCCAGTACCCAAACAGCAAGTCGATTTTGGGTGACAGCGGGAAGAGGGGATTATTACAAGCAAAATTCTACTTGTGGACTTTGCTCTTTGTTTGCCTCCTTGATTTCACTAAAGCCATTATCTTTACTTGGCTTTGTGGAAATACTAAAACCTGAGCAAATATTCAAGCTTCACATAATACGTGAAGGTATAAACGAAAAAACAAATAAAATAAAATAAAATATTGGCAGGCTAAAAGGTAAACAGGAGATGATTTTTGGAAGAACCTGCACTTGAGTTGTTGAAAGATGAATATTTTCATTATGTTTTCAAAGGCACAGCTATTGGGACAAGACACTGAAAATTCTGGATACAGAAGGGAGAAGAATGATTCATGTTTTCCCAGAAGACTAATTTCATTTGGAGGCTCTTACTCTAATGAATGGATAGCTTGAAAGTAACTTCCATTGAATTTTTTTGTGATTTGTGGGTAAACAGGAGATGGGACTCACTTGTTTACCTGAGAAATGACTCAAGTGAAAATTCACTCTGGACACAACTACCCAGTATTTCCTGGTAAACGAGAGAGATGTTAAATGCTATAATTTCAAACCTGCTTTGCAGCTGGCTGTATTGATTTACTAGGAAATCACAGCAGATGTAGACATATGACTGGTATTAAAAGGAAGTTTCCTGGAAAATGGCAGGCAGCAAGTCAGGGTGTCAAGAAAGAAGAAAATAAACCTTGATTAGAATCATCAAACTGTTACGTAAGTGACAGCCACAAGCTTTCAGGTTCTCCTGGATTCTTGGTCAAGTATAATGGTACAAGAATTAGGAAAGGACACAAGAAGTTCAAACATCTGGCCTGATGTGTTGGCTGTTGTGTGGCTCCATTTAACCACAAGATGCAGTATTCAAGCGCAGTGAAGGGAAGGTATTGAAGAACCAGTTTGCAAGTTAACAGGGATACTAAATGAATGCTATTTCTCAATGCTACTGATGATTTGAGAGCTAGCTGCCTAATGGTTATCTGATACTTACAAGTTGCTGACTTAGGCAAGGATTGTTTTAAACAGAGGGTCCAAGGACAGGAACCAGTAATTCTACTCTGAGCTGGCCCTGTCATGATCTTCATTGAAGTCATCATCTCAGGCAATGAGGATCTGGCAAAGACACATTTGCAGCTCTCATCCCCCTTGCAGGCAGGGCCTAGGCTGTTATTTAGGCTTGCCACCCATTTCTGTAGATGCAGACTCTGATAATGTCATAGGGCATGGGACATTACTTTCACCTCTACTTTTGCTTTTGGTGACTGTTGCTACCAAAACAGTCTTCTTTGTGAGATTCACAGTGGTGGCGGCAGTAGCAGTGCTGCATGATGTCATGGCTATTATTGCCACCCCTCATGATCCTCACCATTTTGTGACTTGGCTGCTTGGAAGGCTTTTATCCACTGTGCCACAGCCTGTCTCCTGACGACAGGGATACATTCCTGAGGGCATAGATGGCTTTTCCTCTCCTTCTCAAGACTTCTGTCCAGTCACAAGCCCTACAGAGGAGGAGGACAGAAAAGAAAAGGGAACAATAGCAGAGAAATAGAGGGAAACAATTCTAAGTTTGGAGGTTCCCTTCTCAGTGGAATATGTATTATGTGACAAATGTATAATAAAAGAATAATGAAAAACAGACTCTCTGGAATAAGCTGATTTCAGACACAATGACCAGGTAAAGTTGTGATGAATATATTCATAAATGTTTTCCAAAAACATTTTGGAAACAAAAAGGGTTCCGAGTTCTACTAAATGATTTTTCCCCTGCAATTGCTCCATATTTTCATGTGTCTTGACATTTCTGAAAAGGAGGACATGTGGCCTTGCAGCAAATGATTCTCAAATTTCATTTAAGAAAGGTGTGCCATGATTCTTGCTGTGACTGAAATGAAAAACTGTCACGTAATCCTGAGGTCTAAACTTCACATGTAAATCTTCCTATATGGGATTATAGCCAGTCTAGAGGGTCTGAAGACCATTTTTAAAATTTCTGGCATACCAAATGGCTCAACCTGGCATGACCAAAGTGGGAGAAGTATAGCAAATTTAACTAAGTTTTTTGAACTTTTCAAAACCAATAAAATAAACAGTAGTTTCTTGTGGGTTAAGGGTATTCATGTGCTTTAGTGTTAAAAGCAATTTATTATGTGAAAAATAAAGATAATTAGCAAAGTATTGAAGGGATTGTAAAAGCTGGGAATGAGCTGAGATGAGCAAGAAATGCTAAAAGCAGCAAAAAAAAAAAACCACAACCTATCTTCATGTACATGCAAAAGACAGAGAAAAGAAATAAAGCCTGTGCTACTCAGTGAGGATGGAAACATTAAAACAGATGGTGGAGTCTCATTCTTTGGAGGTTTTTAAGCAGAAGCTGGATGACCATCTGTCAGAAATATTGTGATGGGGTTCTTGCATGGCAGGGGGTTGGATTGGATGGCCCTTGAGGTCTCTTCCAACTCTATGATTCTATGAAATGTCAGTTTCCCCCCAAAATTAGGTCTATGTCTTACTAGGTAAACATGAAGAACAAGAGGGTGAAACAGAACTGCAATTTAATATTGATACACAAATAATAAGAACATAAGAACATAAGAAGAGCCATGCTGGATCAGGCCAAAGGCCCATCTAGTCCAGCTTCCTGTATCTCACAGTGGCCCCACCAGATGCTTTTGGAAGAGCATGAGACTAGATATCTGTCTCCTGATACCACTCCCCTGCATCTGGCCCTTGAAGTACCCTGGTTTTAAGCCTGGAGATTACACATCTCCATCATGGTTTGTAACCTGTGATGGACTTTTCCTCCAGGAATCTGTCCAATCCCCTTTTGAAGGCATCCAAGCCAGATGCCATCACCACATCCTGTGGCAGGGAGTTCCATAGACTAACAACACGCTGGGTGAAAAAATATTTTCTTTTGTCTGTTCTTACTCTCCCAGCCCTCAATTTGAGTGCATGTCCCCTAGTTCTGGTATTTTGTGAGAGGGAAAAGAGCTTCCCTCTATCCACTTTACTCATGCCCTGCATTATTTTGTACGTCTCAATCATATCCCCCCTCAGGCGCCTTTTTTCCAGAATAAAGAGCCCCAAATGTTTTAGCCTTTCCTCATAAGGGAGGTCTCCCAGCCCAGTAATCATTTTGGTCGCTCTCTTCTGCACCTTTTCCAGTTCCACTATGTCTTTCTTGAGATGCGGTGACCAGAATTGTACACAATACTCCAGATGTGGCCTTACTATTGTTTTGTATAATGGCATTATAATGTTGGCTGTTTTATTTTCAATCCCCTTTTTGATAATCCCTAGCATGGAATTGGCCTTCTTCACCGCTGCCACACATTGGGTAGACACCTTCATGGAGCTGTCCACCAACACACCAAGATCTCTTTCCTGATCTGTCACGGATAACTCAGAGCCCATGAGTTGATAGATAAAGTTTTGATTTTTCACCCCAATATGCATTACTTTACATTTGGCTACATTAAAACACATTTGCCATTTCGTAGCCCATTCCCCCAGTTTGGAGAGATCCTTCTGGATCTCTTCACAATCTTCTCTGGTTTTTACCACACGGAAAAGTTTTGTGTCATCTGCAAACTTGGCCACCTCACTGCTTATCCCTGTCTCCAGGTCATTTATGAACAGATTGAAAAGCACCGGTCCCAGGACAGAGCCCTGAGGCACACCGCTTTTCACCTCTCTCCATTGTGAAAATTTCCCATTGAGACCTACTCTTTGTTTCCTGGATCTCAACCAGTTCTCAATCCATAAGAGGACCTGCCCTCTTATCCCCTGACTGTGCAATTTTCTCAGCAGCCTCTGGTGAGGGACTGTGTCAAAGGCCTTTTGAAAATCCAGATAGACTATATCCATCAGTTCACCCAAGTCCACAAGCCTGCCTTTTCAAAGAATTCTAAAAGGTTTGTCAGGCAACATTTACGCTTACAGAAGCCATGCTGATTTTCCCTCAGCAAGGTTTGTTATTCTATGTGTTTTAAGATTTTCTCTTGGATGAGGCTTTACACCATTTTCCCTGGGATAGACATAAGGCTAACTGGCCTGTAGTTTCCCTGGTTCCCCCTCCTTCCTTTTTTAAAAATTGGTGTGGCATCTGCTATCCTCCAGTCCCCCGGCACTGTGGCTGTTTTAAGAGACAAGTTGCATATTACCGTTAAGAGATCTGCAATTTCATTTCTCAGTTCCCTAATAACCCTTGGGTGGATGCCATCTGGGCCCGGGGACTTGTTAATCTTCAATTTATCAATTAGTCCTAAAACATCTTCTCTTTTAACCTGTATTTGATTTAATTCTTTAGTCAAGAGGGGCCGTTCAGGCAGAGGAATCTGCTCAAGGTCTTCTGTCGTGAAGACAGATGCAAAGAAGTCATTCAATTTCTCTGCAAGGTGTCACTCACAAAATAGTGGGCTTCAAAGACAAGAGACACTTGAACAGAGGCAAAAGCACTTTTTACTATTTGCAAATAGTGGTTTATTCAGAAAGAAAGAACAAGCTTACAGAATAATGTGTTACCTTTATTCCAAAGTATAACAAGGAAAAATCCAAGACACATGTGTTTAAGCATTTATGGTTATACATCCTGCTGTTGACAAGAAGCCTCTGTCTATTTCAGATCATACAGGTACTTGCAAATAAAGTTTACCATGCACCACAGAAACATCAAAGAGAGAGAGAGAGAGAGAGAGAGAGAGAGAGAGAGAGAGAGAGAGAGAGAGAGAGAGAGAGAGAGAGAACATTAAGATGTCTGTACATTTCAAAATGAACTCACTCTGGCTGGGCTACAAAGGAATACCTTGAATGATTTTGAATTAGAGAGGGACATGAAAAGAAAAACAAAATGCTGTTTTGTCATTTCATTAGGTAACAAATTACTATGGTACATCTACTTACTAATTTAATCCATTCCAAATGCATGCTCTTAAGCTGAACAATTCTTAAGTAGAGGAGCCCTATCTAAAAAATAAAATAAAATAAAATAAAATTTGTAAGGCAACAGTTAAAATGCCAACTAAAAAGTAGAGGTAATTTTGTTACCTAATGAAATGGTAGGTCACATTTTGTTTGTTTCATCATGAAACACCATTTCCCCCCCTCTAGAATGAAATGATTTGTCCTAGAGGAATCAATGGCAGGGGAGCTCAAGCATAATGCACTTGAAAGTACTGATCTCAGGCATGTTTTAGCACCAGGTGGGAGGCGGCAGCAGGCATAGAATTCCAGGAGTACTTGCCACTACTCCACCTGCCTCTGCTGCTGCCTCAATTATAACCAGCAAACACTACACTGAAAATTGAAAAATTGGGTCTAGGTCTCTATTTAGTACCTGGATCTCTTGTTCTTCCTTGGTTGCAGCCTAACTGTGAGACATAACCTGACAAAATTTATTTATTTATTTATTTATTTATTTATTTATTTATTTATTTATTTATTTATTTATTTATATACCACCCATCTTCCAGGAGGAACTCTGGGCAGTTAACAATATAAACAATGAACAGCTCCAGTTGAACGAGTAGCCTTCAAATTTGGTTTGGCCCCAAAATGTTTTGAGCAGTTCAAGTGGCTTGATTGATGACAACGACATAGAAAGCACTAGAACTTAAGCTCCTTCCCATGTTGAGAAAAGCCACACGGCCTGCCAGTTCTTTGGGCAAGTATCAAACATCGAATCAATTCATGCCATTACAGCTTGGAGAACAGACAGCAAACACTTCCATGCCACATGGGTGAATATCTGGCACTGTGGTTCATGAACACAAGGCTGGCTCCATGGTCATCCAAGGAAAATATTGGGAGGGACCAGCATCTCTTAATGCATGCACAAAGCCCCCTTTTTTCAGACATGGCCAGTGCAAGACTGAAACAGCAGCAAGGTTGTACTTCTGACAAAAAATGTCTGTGAAGATTCTCAGTCGTCCATGTGAAGTTATCTGGAAGTTTGATGAAGCTCCTTGGATGAGTAGTGAAGCATTTCAATCTCACAAGAAAAGAAGTCCAGCTGCCATGACTCAACTTCTTTATAACCTGCCAAAACAGCACTGGAATACCTGCTGCTGTTTCTGCCTCCATCAGAAATCAAGGCAGCTGGATATAGGCCATGGACCTCAAGAACATGTTGGTTCCACTCATGAAATTAAAACTGTTTCAGGTACAAATGCAGGGTACATACATACATACATACATACATACATACATACATACATACATACATACATACATACATACATACATACATACATACATACATGGACTCTGTGGCACTGAATGGGTGTGCTGTATCCCTATCTTGCTAGATTCCCCTGGATTTCGAAGAAGCCACCTGCTGCCTGTTTGGCTCATAATCTGGCACAAATGTCAATCTTTCATATACATATCTTTAATGTAAGTCACTAGCCTAAAACTAGAGATATTGAAGCAAAATATGCCTCTAATGCTTTTATTTATTGTTTGTGAAGAATACATCTTTCTGTGTGATTCGCCAGGTTTTGTACAATGAGAAGAGACTCATTCTGTATTTGTCTTGATGTGTCTTTTAATTAATGTGCTTGTTTATTGAGATAGAATAGGACTCCATTAGCCACAGGAGAATGTTTCCATGATCTACCACGGATGCCTGAAACCACAGCTGTGAGGGAACCCAGTGTGGTGTTGTGGATAAGCAATGGACTAGGACTCTGGAGAACAAATTTCCAATCCCTGCCCAGCCATGGAAACCCACTGGGGAGGGGAGTGGAATTAATAAATCCACTCCTTAAATGTCTCACTAATCTTGAAAGCTTTGTGGAGGTAATTATAAGTCAGGTTTGACCCAAGGGCATGTAGCAGCCACAATATAGACAATATCCAAAGTGCAGGACAAAGGCTAACTACAAGGGGCTTCCCTTATATGTTGTGTACAGGGTTGCAACAAAATACTGATAAGTGAAACTGCAGATATCGGCCCTGGCTATACAGGGGTCCTACTGTATGTTCTACTAAATTAATTGAGCTTTCCATAAAAATAGGCACCAAACACTGATATAGCCATATGCCTTACAAAGCTTTGTTGGAGCATATATCTCAAATTCTCCAGCCCAACATGTTCAGCAACTGTTCTGGCTGAGTATGTCTGGAGGACATGAATGCCATGCCAACATAGCACTGCCATGAAATCAAACCATAGCTAACAGGGATAGGGTTTTGGAAGCAAGCAGCCTACTGGATTGTTATGTATATGCATATGTGTGTGTAAAAAACAAAACAATGTAGCAATAAAAAACCAAGTTTAAGATTTTCATTATTATTATTCTTACTTATCATCAAATTTTCAGTCTGTATCTCCAAAGGAGATGACATCTTGGGTTTCTTTCCCTGTGGTTTCTGCCACTTGCCCTCAGTTTTCCTTAAACCCTTTTGATTTGGATGAGGATACTTGTGGTCTATCAAGTAGATTATTTAATGTATAATCAGAGCTCTTAGAAAACTGGAATATGGTAATCCTGTGTGCTCCTGACACCAAAACTTAAGCAAAATATGTCAATTCATAGCTGGGCCCTGGAGATCCAGGAATCATACTCGACTACTGAATAAACTTGCCCTTTGTGCAGAAGGGAGAAAACCCACCCATGGCATCCAGGCGTTTTCTGCCCAGATAGGTGGTGCCACAGCATTAACTAGGGTTAACAGTCAGCATTTTGTGTAGCTCCCTTCATTTGATGCCAGCGCTGGAGAATTTCTTTATATGGCTGTCTCTAATCAGATTGTAGGTTTATTTTAGAAGGCAGTGCAAATCGCACCATAAATGCTAAGGCATTCATTTAATCAATTTATTTTCCATCAAAAGATTAAAGTGAACAATTGTATAACACAAAAGAAAAAGCTGAAGCTTGCTGGACTCTGTGCCCCGGACAGATACCTAACAAGGCTGCTGTGATCATCTCTGCTATTAATAACATATAATCATTCACTGTTCTCTTTGGCCAATCACAGATCCTGGCTTTTCCTTGGTATCCTGTCACAGATACATAAAGGTTATTTGACAGCAGCTTTATCACAGGTTGGAAGAGCATGGGCAGTATTAACTCCTGACAAATGTCTTTCTGTGATGAAACAGCTTGTTGGTATGACCAGTAGTTGGAAATATTCCAGGGAGAGTCTGATGTGCTATCAGAATCCAACAGTATTGCACAAAATGCTTACAGTGACAATGTTTACTGCAATTATCAGGGTCTATTTTGTAAATGAATTTATACAATGTTATATGGGAACACTAAGTTCTGTGATAAAAGCAGATACAAAATGTGCTAGAATTGCCTATTACTTCAGTGGCATTCTTCCTCAATGCAATAATGCAGATTTCTTGCTATTATTACAACCAACATGGCATGATTCACTTCTTCAAATAAAACCAGTGAGTATATATGCTGGTTGAATATTTGAATGTCAATGAACACAACACAGAATTAGTCTCTAGAATGTGGGTGCTATTTATCATAAACTAAAAGTATTTTGCTGCTATTGTGGATCTAATACCTTTTGTCTCACTCATACTGAATCTATAAATGTGTTTGTTTGTGCATTTACTTGGGAGCACCTAATTTCTAAATATCTTCTGCAGTCCCTCAAAAGAGCACTGAATGTGAGATACTCTCTAGATCCTGAGATGGTGCTTACATAGGGCTGGGGCTGAGATTATGAGCACTATTAATCTTAAAAATGGATGCTCCTCTCAAATAGAATTATAATACATCTCTGTTGAGCTAGCACATGTTGCTTCCTTGGCAGTAGCATCCAAATGGCCAAACTCTTTCATCAGAGTGTTGCTCTGTACATTTCTGTCCTTCAGACAGCAGTTTTTAAAAATACAAATTTCTCAAACTTTCAAGAAATACACACACTTTCTATCTGCCATTCACTGCTATTTGCCTTGCACTGTTTTTATTTCAAAACTACAGTTTTGGATATTTTAGATGTGGGTGATTTGTGATTTTAGATTGTGACTTAAGGATTTGCAACTCGTTTATTTTTTTTTTAAAAAATGGACCTCTGGCCTCACACAAATATATCATGTGCACAATTATGACATAAGAGCAAAATACAGCATTGCACCTATCGCCGACAAGATGTGCGAAGTCCAACTGCATTGGTTTGGTCATGTCCTGTGTGCCAATGTCCTGTCTGGCCAAAAAGGATCTCATCCTGCAGGTCAGCAGATGCCGACTGAGAAGTCATCCAAAACAGCACTGGACGAACACTCTTGAGAATGACATGAAGTTTTCCCAGGTTCACACAGACCTATCCCATGACTGCACCAAGTGGAGGGCCAAAACAAGAATAGCAGACCCTACCACAATTAGGACAAATGCTAAGAAAAAGATTTATTTTTTTAAAAAAAAATCTTGATTCCTGTGTGCACTGGTAGCCACTCTGAGGTTTTTTCTAAGGATCAGGAAGATATATTTTACATTAAGTAAAATATCATCATGTCATGAGCATAACTTTTCCTCTCCCTTTTCCGTGCCTCTGAAGGACAATGTAAAATAAGGTCATGTAAGAGCAAGAAACAAAACCAATATTTGATAACAAGATGGGATGAATCAAGACTAGAGCAAAACAGGCATTAGCAAAACACTAAAGCGATCATAGCCTTGTGGGCCAAAGACCTGGCAGAACTGATTTCTGTCCTGAACATCCATTACAAGCCCATTTTGGAGCAGGCTTTCAATGCCCATAGGTGTTTCGTGTTCCCTACCAAGCTGCCACACAACCCAGATAAACACATTATGAATTTTTAACAAATACGATGGCATGAAATCAGTCAGGTTCACCTTGAAAGACAACTGCAGCCTGGCGAGGTGATTACCAGTGTACGTACTTGACATGTCCTGGTGGTAGGAAGGGGCAGAATAATTCAGAGATGTGAAACCTGATGATGCATTGAGCGTGTAGGATTTATTCCTTTAAAAAAAAACTCTGGCTTCAACTTTGATATCAAGATTTTAATTAGTCCAACGGGAAACCCTGTGGGCAAGACAATCAATATGCTTAGAACTGCAGAGGTGGAATGGATTGTGTTCATTAATAAGTTTCATCAAGTTCAACCTCTGTCAGAAAGGCCCATTAGGGATTTGAACTCTCAACCTCTGGCTCCACAGCCATATAACAAAACCCCTGAGCTGCTGTTAATTTTTAGATTCTGTGGACTGGTTTACATGTCCATGTATCTCATCAGAAAAAATTAACCAAAGGCAGAATGGAAATAAACTGATGCAAGGATGGGTATCAGTCATTATTTCCTCAAATAGCCATGGTAACATCTGTTAATATGAAGAAAAAAACCAATTGTGTTCTCTGTTGCGATGCCTGAGTTTAATATTTAAAAGTAAATAAATTATTCATGGATGTTACCTGTGTAAGCATAAAAAATACCGAAAACCAGAAAACTGACAATTTGCAAGTGACATTACCATAATGATGAGAGCTATGAAAACTTCATGAGGTAAAACCTGGTGCTCTCAAAACAAAGATTAGGCAAAACAATTAATGCATCATTAGAGGCAAAGTTCCCTAAAGAGGAAGAGACTGTTTGTTTTAACATGATCTTGCTTCAGCATTCATTCAGGCAAATTATCCTTCTTTTGTTTTCTAATGGGTCAGTGGAAAATAAATGTGGCTTTGTTTGTCTCTCTGATTTCTCTGGCATGTAGCCCTGAAAGATCTGTGTTCCTGGATAACATGGTAAGAAGGGGAAAAAGGCAATATATGATCCAGCCCTAGCTGTGTGCATTGGATTTATTTTCATTAGATTGAAATCCAACATAAATATTTTACTGTACAACACACTGGAGGACAAGTAGTGCAATGCAAGAAGTTGTGATATACATCTTCAAATTCAAATCACAAACAGATAAGATAAAATAGAGGGCCTCAAAATATTGGAGTTGCTGAGAAAGTGGGCACATAACGAGCAATGAGATAAATAAATTTCTGTTCTGTGTGCATGGCAGGCAGAAGCAAAGTATGAATGCCCTCTCTGTCCCTTCTCTCATTCATTCCAAGTGTAGCAGGTGATGCGTCATTAATAAGTTTCAAATGATATCCAACAATCAGAACTTAAGACGGAGAGGTAGGGAAGAAAACCAACATTAAGATGCAGGAAGTCACTTTTCAAAGGGACCAGTCTTTCACTGTGTTTGCTGAGCACCTATTACACCTTACTGGATGCATAAAATATAACTTGGTTCAATCAGAAATGGTGCTCTCCAATTAAAAGAAACCTCCTGAAGCAAAATTGGCAGTGATTTTAAAATCTGCATTGTTGTGTAATTTGAGCTTTTTCCACTGTCTTCTTTCTCCCACCAGAGACACTGCAGGAAAACATATTTGGAACTTTTTGTTTATATCATTTTGCTCCTCCCCACTTTTAATAGATGGCCTAAAGGTGGAAAGTGCATGTGAGATGGGAAGTAGAAAGAGTATGATTTCAGCAATTTACTCCAAAAAGTATTCCTCTTGCCCTAATTGGTCAGATAAAGCTTTTGGCCTCTAATATCTTTTCCTAAGCTGCCTCTCTCTGGTCTCCATTACTGAGCACACAGTGTGCTCCAGCTGTACCCTGGCACCAAGTGGGGAAGCTTTCAGTGCCCCATGTCGCCCTGATAAACAGCTCTGAAGACATTTTTGTGGATTAATGTGATTTATTTTGTTCATGAGCTCAAGGGTGTCACTCAAAAGGGGTGAGACAAAAGGTAGAGGGTAACTACAGCATTTATAGTGGCAAGGAGTTAACAAAAGTTATGGCTAAGCATTTAATTGGTCCATGAAGATGAGCAGTGAGAAAAGGAAACTTAACTAAGAAATCGCAACTCAAATGTATAATGAAACTTATTCCTAAACATTTCATTGGTTACTCACAGAAATAGAGAAACGAAACTCTTAGGAGCTAGAATTAGGGGTGTGAAGCAATGCACCTCTTCCAGCTGGGGGGGGCATAACTGCAGCAAGCTGAAATGGCATTTTTACAGCCACACCCACCATGTGCTAACATCTGCTTCGCAGAACAGCGAGGTTCAGTGACATTTCCAAATGAAAGGCTAGTGAAAAACAGGAGCCACAGAGACTGCAGTAAAAACTGTTGATCTTGACAAGATGTGCGGTAACTCTGGCATGGATACCCATCATGACTCCATTCATCTTGCATTGCCATTGTGTTTTCAAAAGAATCATGCTGTACTAGAATCTATTCATCCATACAGAGGTTAAAATGGTACAACTGAAAGTGTATTCCTTGCCACAGTGACACAAGGAGTCCCCAGTTTGGGTTGCTGAGGAAGCTGGAGGAAATTTTTAACTTGTGTTGCTCCAAGTCATATATGGTAACATGTTCATAAGACAAATAAACAAATTTGTTCTGTAGTTTAAGATATTAAAATAAAATAAAATGTATATAGAAGAGAAGTCAAAAAGCATTGAGGGCTGAATCTTTTTTTTAAAAAATTGATTCAGAGGCAGCACTTTCTGTTTCTAAAAGCCAGCTGCAATAACTAAAAGCAAAGCAAAGCAAAGTGTTCTGCTTATATACTGCATCAGGCAAAAGCTACCTTTGCCTTGTGTGTGTGTGTGTGTGTGTGTGTGTGTGTGTGTGTGTGTGTGTGTGTGTGTGTGTGTGTGTGTGTGTGTGTCAAATCAGAACTGATTTATAAGCAACTCTAATAGGGCTTTCAAGGTAAGTCAGATATTTAAGGAATGTTTTTGCCATTTCCACAGGTGGGGATTCAAACCTTGTTCTACAGAGTCCTAGTCAATCACTTTATCCACTATACCACAGAATTCAGCCTTGCCTTAGCCTGCCAGTTTTCCACATTGTATTCTTTTAGAAAATATTATCCTTTAAAGGCTGCTGAAAGTAGCTGTTCTTTCCAAAAGGAGCCTGATTTTATGGATATCATGATTTAGAAATTAGCAAAAGAATAGACCAGTGGTTGCCATCACTGCCTAATTAAGTTGCCACCACTACCAAATTAAATTGTATACGGCTTCAAAGTTTTACGTTTCTGGTAAAAAATTCTTTTGCTACACAGTAGGAGTACAGAGACTGCCAGAGGATAGTTTCAAATTCCCCAGAGTCCAGCCCCATCTCATTAGCTGGCACTTATAGTCTCAGTAACTCATTCTGACCACCTGACTTGCTTATGGGCCATGTAAAATGAGTTTCACAAAGCCCATCTCAGGACCAAATTCGCAAAATGTCCTGTCACACAATAGAAAGTCCAGCATTTAGGATTCCTAATGGGAGAGGGTTGAATTCAAGCAGCTGCTGATAAAGCAACCAGGGTTTCACAATGGACATAACTGGAGATGAAGGTGCAACAGTTCTTAGGTCTGTCTGGTTATTACCAGCAATTTATAACATGTTTTGCAGATATTGTCTCTCTTCCCCAGTGGAGTAGAAAGCCAAGTTGCTTGTGCTTACAAGTTATACGTTCCACCATTTTCCTCCCAAGTTGATAAATCTCCATTGTTCAACAGCATCATCATGCCCATCTCATGGAAGGGGAAACTGGGGGTGACCACACTAACCATCTGTCTTAAAGTCCAACAAATGTGATGAGATAGTGATCCTCATATTATTTTTAGAAATGAGGTGGACTTGGAGAGATTCCGTGTCATAGTCCAATATATCCCACTAAAATGGTATGAACTACTTTTAGGATGGTCCAGAAAGGTTGGGGGCACTGAACTTTAAATCTCCTTCCCAGATCATCATAAGCTTTTTCATCTTCTGACATTTCATGTCCTTCAATGGACAATTACTGTTGCCAGGCAACAGCTTGTTCACTCCTCGCCTTCCCCTCCTGGAGTCATGCAAATCCCAAAATATTACTGAAGAAGCTTTCATATAAACATTTCTACTGAAGTGAATCACTCCCAGTAATAACTCAATGTACTGCAATAGGTTGGAGTCTGTCTTTTAGCAGACAGTTTAAAACAGGGAAATTGCATAGTGACCTTTCTTTTCTCTCCCACGCTAAATGACGAGCTGAGAACAGGGTATGGGTTTAAACTGGGCCACACTTTATTCACTATATAACATGAAATAACTGTAACTCTAGGAGGGGCCTGGCATCAAACACATCATGGGTTGGAAACTCTGGGGTCTCCCGGGACCCCTCCAACCAGGCAGCATAGGGCGAGTTAATACCCCCAGGTGGTGCAGTCAGCCGACGGCACCCACCGATCTGGTAAATGCGCGTACTACTCCCCGGGTCCTAGGGTATTGCAACGGGGGTTTCTCCAGGACTGGGGAGGCATCCCCTTGCATCCTCCATGACCCTGTAATCCCAAGATCTTCAGTGTTGTGGGTGTTGGATACGCGGAGACAGATGTTGACTTACATTATCACTGGCTGCCATACTTATGCTTCTGCCACCACAGCCCGGGGCCTAAACTTGCTATGGCCCCGGACACACATCAAGCCAGTGGATCTCCACCTCCAGGCCCCTCTGGACATCCTGAAGGAAGATCTCCATTCCTTCATCCATTAGGTGCACTCCATCCAGCCTGTAGAGCTCGGACCTGTGCACAGCAAACTCCGGGTGGCCCACAACTGAACCAAAATCATGGCACCCTTCCTTGTTAACTCCCCACTGGGAGTGGTTCAACTTTTGGGGATCACAGTCAGCCTGACACCTCTGCCTGGGTATCATTTTTGACCACACAACTCTACACTCAGGATATAGAGAACTCCAAGTGGTGAGGTCCCACCTGATGTCCAACACTAGGGACCTGCCCGTTTGTGTGGTCAAATCATTATCCCCTAGGTGGATGAGCAGGATGTCTGGTGGCTTGCCATAGGCAGCCACAGTGGCTGCATGAATAAATTCCTGCTACCTCATCCTATGATTACCCCACCACTCTATCATGGCCACATTACCAAGACCCAATTTGGGTCCCCAGCCGGACTTTCAGGCAAATTTCTCAGCCCAGTAAACATAGCTGTGGCTGACAATTAAAATCCTCCAATGGGAGTCGCAGCACCATGCCCCTACAGGAAACAAAATTTACAATTTAAAAGGTAGGCAGTGGACGCACATATCTTTTGTAGCAGTGTGAAAACCACCTGCCCAGACGTTGGATGTCACCCTGCCCATATCCTAAGGACACCGCTGTAGAAGCAGCGCCAATCCTAAATGAATGTGTGCCGAATCTCATCGCCCCCACACCCAGTGTTTGGAGTGCCCAGCTAGTTAGCTTCCAGAACTGGAACTTCGTTAAGAGCAAGCCATCCCAATGTCTGAACAGGTAACCCTTGGCAGGCCCCCTAAGGTCCACATATACATTTAGGGCATTGAGGGGGCAAATGGCTGCAATCAAACAGGGGCCCAGGACAATGGCCACACCCCTCCCCCGCTAGTCCATCTTTGAACACTGAATGCGCACCGTGACCTGGGAAGTGGCCAAAGATATATCATTAATGCTGTTCTGGAGGTGTCACGTTGGCCTGAAGCGACCAGCTCACTGATTCTGGAGCCCCCAAAGAAGGCCAGCAGAGAGGCAGCCTGAAACAGGGCCTCCTCAAAGCCATCCCAGCAAATAGCGTGCCACCCTGAGCTCATTCTGGTCAGAAACTGTGGTGTTAAGGGAAAGCAGGGATCTGGTGTCTTGCCCTGCTCCCTGGCCCAGCCGACAGTCATTCCCTGCACCCTGAAGTCGCCCGTGGGATCAGGGTGGCCATTCGCCTTGGAGTGGAAGGCAAGCACTGCTAGCTTCTCCTGCATGGAGCTAGGGGCAAGCCCCTTTCTATACAGATGTACCAGATAGATCTGCAGGTGCTGCACAGGAATGGGCCAGAGTGAATCCAGGCCCTGGCTAGCCCAGAATTCCCCAAACTCCCTGATCACTGCCGCGTAGCCCTTATGGGTCTGGGGTGCCACTGATAGGCCGAGGGGTCTGTCTGCCTCGGCCTGCCAACCTGCCATACCTCTGACGGGATCTCCACTGGCAGGGCGGATGCCTCAGGGGCCAGGGGCTGGAAACGTTCAGCCTTTTGGCATGACAGAGCATCAGCAATTACATTATCAAGGCCTGGCACATGGTGTGTGTGCACCATGATGTTGTGTTGGAGGGCCCGTAGAGTGAACACCCTAACTATCTGAATAACCCGGTCAGAGCGGGACGTGAGATTGTTAATCACATAGACAACTGCCATGTTGTGGCACCAAAAGTGGACAATTGAAATGGCCCAGACCTCTGACCATATGTAGAACGCTACCCAGATGGGAAACAGTTCAAGGAAGGTAAGATCACTAGTGACCCCCTCTTCATGCCACGAATTGGGCCAAAGGCCGTTACCACAGGCCATTCCAAAATATGCCGAAACCAGCATCTCCCACCACATCAGTTTGCACCTGGAAGCGGGCGCCAAGGCACAGCTCATCACTCCAGAATGACATACCATTGAACTCATCTAACAATACCTACCAAACCACCAGGTCCTCCTTCATATCCAATGTCACCCTGGCCCTATGGATTGGCTTGCGCAGGCCATGCATGGCCCCGCAGAGTCTGTGCAAAAAGTTGCACCCAGGAGCCACAACTTTGCACGCAAAGTTCAGGTGCCCCCAGTAGCTCCTGAAGCTCCCTGAGGGTGACTTTGTGCCAGGAGCTAACATCGCGGACTCTACTCCTGAGTGCAAGCAGCTTATCACCGGGCAGCCTGCAGGCCTGCTCCTGGGAATCAATCTCAATGCCCAAGAACATTAAAACTGGCAGGGGGCCCTCGGTCTTCTCTTCCACCAAGGGGAGGCCCAGCTCCCCAGTCAGGGCCCTAAAAGTGTCAAGCAGAAATTGGCAGCAGCCAGTGCCCTTGGGTCTGCAAAACAAGTAATCATCTAAATAGTGTGCCGTGCTGGTAAAACCAGTCACGGAATGCGAACGCCATTCAACAAAGGAAGTAAACTTTTCAAATATGGCAAATACCCAAACGGCAGGGCCCTGTCCATAAAGAACTGGCCCTGAAACTGAAAACTGAGGAGCTCAAAGTCCTCCGGGTGGACCAGAAGAAGGCGGAAGGCAGACATGATGTCGCATTTCGCCATCTCCGATGCCACCCCACAGGCACGCACCATGCTCACCGCTGCATCAAAGGAGGCATACTTCACCGTACACAGCTTGCGCAGGATGCCGTCATTCACGGACACGCCCTCAGCATGGGACAGGTGGTGGATTAGGCAGAATTCACCCTGGGCTTTCTTTGGCACAATCCCCAGTGGGGAGACCTCAGGTTAGATACTGGCGGGCTCTGGAATGGGCCAAGGACCCAGCCCTCCTTAACTTCCTTGGCAATTTTTTCACTCACCACTGCTTCAGCCCCCTGGAGGGACTTCAGATACTGTGCCATAAACAGGGCTCACTGGCCCACAAACAGGGTGTGAAAACCCAACCCGAAACCACTAACTAAGAACTGTGCCATTGCCCAGTCTGGGTATGTAGAGGCCCAATGCCTGAGAACCTTAAGCTTGATTGGGCTGGGCCCTTTTGGCAGGGGAGTTGTCCCCAGTGCCTGATTTTTGGGCATTTGCGGCCTTTCGGGTTTGGCCCACCTGGGGTTTGGCATGGCTACAGGAGGCGGTGGAGTGTTGTGCCCCGCAGACCGAGCATTGATGTTTAAATTGGCACTGTTTGCGGCTGTAGCTGCCCTTCCCATTGTATTCCCAACAAACCATCCAGACTTGAACTGGCTGACTCCCCGGATTGCAGGCAGGCACCTTGGTGTTGGCTTTCCTAATGAGGTGACCACTCTCATAGTGGTCTCTGAGGGCCAGCCTGGTAGGAGTCATAATTTGGAGACAAAGCGTCTGGAGTGGCTCATCCCACCGGAGATATGGTTTGACAGTGGCCCAACTTTCACCATAGAGCAACCAAGTGTGCCCAGGGGAGTCTACGAATGTCCTGTATATCGCATCCATGTACTTGAGCATGAATTGGGCCTCCAAGGGTGCACTTGCAATGACAATGACATATATATCATGTAGGCAGGAAGCCAGGTCACCCACTCTGGCTTCCTGCACAAGTGGCGATCCCTGTCCTGGGGGTCCTCCTTATCCAGCTCCTTGGTGTCAAGCTCACGGTTTAGCAAACTGAATATATCTATGTATTTGTCCCACAAAATCTTCTCCCTGGTTGGCTGAGTGAGGTGCTGGCCCAGTGGGACTGCATAGTCTCCATAGTGGAGAGGCCAGGCCAGTGTAGGGCCAAGGCTCACCTCTGGGCAGTGGCTGTGGAATTGGGAGCCAGGGCTGCAACTGGCCAGCTGGCCATCCCAGCCCAGGTGCAGGCCGCAAGAGTACTTGGCCAGACGGTGCCCCGAGTGGTGCAATGGCGGGCTTGGTAGAGCAGCTGATGACGGGCTGTGGCACGGCTGGTGACTGTGGCATAACTCCCCCCATGTCAGTGCTGGGAGGGGTGAGGGGTTTTGGGTGACTAGCACCTGTGCAGCCCATGGACCCACAGGGCCGACACCAATAGAGGCAGTGCCTGGGGGGCACTGCCAGGTAAGCTGTTGTGGAGTATCAGGTGTGCTAGCCAACTCACTCATTGTCATGGTCTCCACAGTAACAACCAAGTCAGTGCTGTCCTCCAGGTTCTCAGGCTGCACTGGATTCCACTGCTTTGGATCTCCTCATTGCCGGTTTGGACTGTTTCGCATGGCCAGCAGCATTGCCTGATGTCCCCAAGGTGCCAGGGATAGCTTCCGACTGCTCCAGAACTGCAAAACAAGTAGAGAGGTTGTGAGCAATCTCCTTTAATTGGGCCCTCTTGCAGGACTTGGATGGCCTGGTCCCTGTCCTAGACTGTGGAACCTCAGGCACCTCAGGCCTGGCGACCCCCTTGCTGGCTTCCAAGGCCTCAAGTCTGGACTTGAGCTCAAGCCAGATAGGCCAACCTTCCTCATCCAAGGAGGAAGAAGGGGACTCACGTGCAGGGCTAATTTTCTTAGCCGGCTGTTTGCCCTTACTGGGCTTCTGTCCCTTCTTCAGGGCCATCCCACTACCATTCAGGGCCGGCCTGCCCCACTCTGACAGGCCTGCTCATCAGGGCCTCAGGGGCCACTTTTCCCCACACTTGACGGGCAGCCAACCAGCCTCCCCCAAACCCAGGTGCCCCCAAATGCCGGTCACCCTAGGGTGTGTGTGTGGGGGGGTGATGCTGCCGTTAGGGCCACAAGAGGATGGGTTGGGCCACTCCGCTCCCTGCCGCTGTCCGCAATCCCCAACCTCGATACTCTCATGCAGGGGGAAGGTGCTGCTGACTCTCCCCCTAACCGTCACTGGTGACGGGTGGTGCTAGCCTGGGGGCCTGCAGGCCTTGCCATGCTGCCGGCGCGGACTGCAGTGGGGAAGGCGGTAAGCGTGCAACACCGATGCCACCCGACACAAATAGCGGCCCTAACGGCCTTGCCGAGTACGAGCCTCGGAAGCTACGCAAGCTCGGGCTCACGGGCCTCGCCGCGCTGCCTCGCCGCGGTCCGCAGTGGGGGGGGCAGGGGGTGAGCAATGCCGATGTTACCCAGCCTGAAAGGCATCCCTAACACCACGATAGGCAGCGAGCCATGGGGCAGCCGAGGTGGGCAAACACCTGGCGGGGCTCTAAGCTCTCTGGACTGTCCTGTGCAGTGGCCAAAACCAGCCGCAAAATGGCAGTGCCACACGGCGCTGCACAAAATGGCGGGCACTCCAAAATGGCGGCCGCCACCAGGCATTCGGCAGCTCTTGCCTTGCCGAACACCAAATGAAGACTGCTGCTGAGGAAGGGAGGGAGGAGCCGCCCTTTATAGGGTGCTCCTCCCCCTCCCTCCTGGATGCGATTACGCATCTGCTCTCTTGCATATTCGTGTGAGAGGGCAAAACGGCCTCACGCGCTGGATAATCCAGCAGCAGAGCCAACATTCTTTTAAAAAGAATAATTGATGTACATTATATTTAGCAGAGTACAGCAGTCACTTGATCATTCCGGAGGAATAAGTACCCTCCAAACAAATTATTAGGTAGAAATAAAAAAAAACTACTGGTAATCTTTATTGCTTTAGTAAATGCACTCAAAAGACAATGCTGGAGAAGGAGCCCTCAAATTAGTTACCAGGCTCATAATTTTCCACTTGTATAGGTTTGTTTGTCCATTATAGCAGAGAACTATAGAAATCTGCCCTTTTTGAACTGGGAGGACTAGAGATGTAAAATGTTTAGAAATTTTGAAGCTTGGGAAAAAAACCCATTTCCCCCATTTTTCTGGAAAAAATGGAAATTTGGGGGGGGGGATGCAAAAAAAATGCTACATTAGCACTTCTCACCTCCTTTTCCAGATTGAAAATCATTCACCTCCTTTTACAGCTTGAAAATCATTCTTGAATGAGGAAGAATTGCATTATACAGATTGGAGCTGGGAGACAAAGAACTTTGCATAAAAGTTTATACTGCTAGGCTTTCAGGCCTAGTGAAGAGGACAGAACATATTTACATGATATAGATCAAGATAAGACACACAGCATATATACAGACTAGTGGGAAACTGCTATCTCACCAAAAGCAGTCCCAAAATAAATGGATTTCAATGCTACCTTTTATACACATTGGCAGCATAGCTTAGACCAATCACATGAGTCTTAGGTGATTATCCATGGCACCTGGACATAATCATTCTGACCTTTTCATGTGATTATTCCATACACCTGTGTCTAGCAAATGAGTATGCATTTTACAAAGAAATAAGCTAGGAGTCAGGAGACCTGGCTCAAATTCCCTCTTGGCCTTGGAAACGTCCTGATCAATGGCATGGCAATCTTTAAAAACACATTGAACACCTCACATATTTCTATAACACTGTGAGGACTACAATGAGATAGAGGTGACTTCACAGCACATAATAGAGAAGTAAAATGGAGTGCACAGCTCTCCAGACAGGCATTCCCTGGCCAGAAGCCCTTTGCGTTCTCCTTGCACCATTCACTCCACAACGTGGCCTTCCAATCTGCATTTCCTCATGGATGGGAATGGGTTTTTCCTCACAGACTTGGGGCGTTTATACATGACCCTTAAACTCCTAGGCAAATGGCTCCCTGCTCCAGAGCTTAAAAATGTTTCCCCACCAGCTCTGGAGTTTACAGGAAATTAAGTGCAACCATGCCCACTTTAGCACGTCCCAGCGCACTTTTCAAGTACCTGCTCTCTGGAGGTGAAAATTCTTTGATGTGGTGTAACGATAGTGAGTGCAGGGCTCTCCTCGCTTCTGTTTGTTGTTTTTTGGCTCCCGCCCCTTTAAGAGCTACTTAAGAGACTGGAATGTTGCCGCAGCAAGAGCGAGAGGCAGAACGGAGGTGAGCCACATCTCTTTTCTTCCTGTTTTTTCTCCCTCCCCTCACGCAGCCAGCAGCCAGGAGTGCGGAGGGGGTGGGAACGCAGGAACAGCGACAACCCCCTAAGATCTCTAGTCCGAATTTAAGTGGCCAGCGGATCTTAGGGGTCGTGTGAAAAGGCCCCCAGTTACACATGAAAACTGTCAAGCACTTGAACAAGGACTGAATCAGAATGTATCTGGGGGGGGGGCAGAATGAGTGTGGCAACAATCTGTGTGTAATTAGATGAGCATGGAATAAGTTGGGGGTGTGTGTACAAGTGTACATCCCTGACTGTAATCCTATGCAGAGATACATGTCCAAACCCCCCACCACCACATGTTAACATTATGAGCCTAGAACCCAGGTACTGTTCACATCAAAGTACTGCATTTTAACACTGAATATTTCACCTGGTGAATGGATTAATTTTAACCATCCTTGCAACTGTTTCTCATTGGCTCAACGTTCATTTATTTTTCTTCCTGAATGTGCAGTAGTGTACATATTCTCTGACAGCCAGAATAGAGGGAAAAAAATAAGTTAAGGCAGAGATCTGAAAAATGTGACAGACAACTAATTCATTCCAAATGTTATTATGTATCTTGCGCACGCGCGCGCGCACACACACACACACACAGATTGTGTACTTGTTGTTGATATATGACAATGGCAAAATAAATTGTTAATACTAATCCCCAAGTCTCATTTGTGACTGAATGTTGCTTAATGCCAAAAGCTCCACTGCATTTTTAAATCATTTATCAGCAAAGACAGCTTGACAAATTGTGACTTTTCTTACCATGCTCCAGAAGTTTGAATTATTTCTTCATATATTTATTTTAATCTTTCTTTGACACGGATGAATTTCAGAAGCTGAAATAACCTCCTCTTGCCACATCTTGACATACTGCCCAGCTTTGTACCCTGGTCCATTTGTTGGGCAATAATTATCAACAAATTCTCACCAGAATGGGCCAAAATCACCTGCCAGCTGCGGATGGAAGCAAAGCAAAGCATGGCTCCCATCCCACTAGATCAGGCATGTCCAAACTTCGGCCCTCCTGATGTTTTGGACAACAACTCCCAGAATTCCAAGCCTGTATTTCCAATGGTAAAGGACTGTGGGAGTTGTGGTCCAAAACATCTGGAGGGCCAAAGTTTGGACATGCCTGCACTAGATCCTAGAAACATGTGTTCTCCACAATCTCCTCTGAGCAGCAGAGGAGAAGCACAAGGGAGAGGGGTATTGAGAAGTGAAAGGAGCCTGTTCTTCAGGAAGCTAGCCACAAGAGGTGGGCATGAAATGAAAAATGAAATACTGTTTCATCATTTCGTTATGTAATGAATTGTTTTGTTACAAAATGAAATGAAAGGAACCATTTTAGCCTGAACCGAACCACTTTTTTTTTCTGTTCAGATACCGAACCAGAAATTTGGAGCAGTTTGGAGTTTCAAATCTACTTTTTTAAAAATTGTTTAGTTCAACTACTATTTGGGATGCTGATCATATAACTCAGTGAGTTGGAGCACTGACTGAGAGACAGACATTGGGAGCTTAATTTTTACTGTGTTTTGTAGGAGAAGAGCTAGCTTCTGTAGTCTTGGTTAAGCTGAAGATTCCTAGGGCACCCCAGGAGGGACAAGGTTAAAAAAAACCTTTGTGAGGATTCTTTACTTCAAATACTTTGAAAAGGGTCACCAACGGCAAAATGAATTTTATAGTATTCATTTTATAGTATTCTCTCACTTTAACATGGGAAGGATCTTGAGTGTGTGAGTTAAGCTGAGACAAGGCCATCAAGAAGTCAGACTCCATTGCAAGCCTGGATTCCTAGATAGGTTACCCAAGGTGAAATGACCACATCTAACATCACTTTGCCAACTAAGGTCAGGATGGTTAAAGCTATGGTTTTTCCAGTAGTGATGTATGGAAGTGAGAGCTGGACTATAAAGAAGGCTGATCGCCGCAGAATCGATGCTTTTGAGCTGTGGTGCTGGAGGAGAGTCTTGAGAGTCCCCTGGACTGCAAAGAGATCAAACCTATCCATTCTGAAAGAAATCAACCCCGAATGTTCACTGGAAGGACAGATTTTGAAGCTGAGGCTCCAGTACTTTGGCCACCTCATGAGAAGAGAGGACTCCCAGGAAAAGGCCCTGATGCTGGGAAAAATCGAAGGCAAAAGGAAAAGAGGACGACAGAGAATGAGATGGTTGGACTGTGTCATCGATGCAACCAAAATGAATTTGACAAAACTCCGGGAGGCAGTGGAGGATAGGAAGGCCTGGCGAGCTCTGGTCCATGGGGTCACGAAGAGTCGGACACGACTGAACGACTGGACAACAACAACAAGAAACCAGAGTAAAGGTAAGGTTGTACATCCTGGGCTTGCATTAGCTTTAGCATGCTTGAAATTGATTTAAAACTCTCTGAGCACACATATTTTGGCCAGGAAGTATGTTTTCTCTTGGTTTGGAAAATGAGGTATATTAAGCTGTCTTGAGGGGAATGATTATTTAAATTCAGTTGTGAATGTGATTATTTTGAATAAAGTTGGCACGTATGCTTCCTTGTAAAACTTTGCAGTCTGATCTATTGTATTTTTATATCTGTAATAGTGAACTAGCACTATCCCAGTTCAGAATGAATAGAACAAATAAAACATTTTATTTTATTTGCTGTGATATTTAAATAGTGTAAATATTGTGATATATTATTCTTGTTAAATATAACATTCTTTATTATTTTTATTGAAGTACAAATCTGTACTGTGTACTGAACTGTTTTGACTTCAATGTTGATTTTATGTTGATGTTATGTATTTTACATTATTTTTAATTGTTATGCATTTTTATTGTTGTAAGCTGGCCAGAGTGATAGTTTGGTTAGGTGGGTGGGATAAAAAAAAGTAAAATAAATTCATGATACCAGTGGTGGCAGTAGGAAGTGTTTCTGAGAGGCAGCCACCAAAATGGAAGATAGGCACAGGACAAAGCCTCAAATGTGGTTAGTTTTCAACACCTGCCCACCTTCTTATTGGCTGCCTCTCTCAGTAACTAACCACTACTGCCAATGGTGTTATTTCTAACATTTCTTTTATTTGCTTCTGTTTCTTTCAAACTGAAATAATGCCAGTCCAGTATTAGAGATAGGAAAAAGTCCACATTAGACTGCAAGGTCTCCCTGCAGCCTGAAACCCATGACCCCGGCATCCATTTTTTTGACAAATCCCACACAGTCAAGCATGAAGGTAGGGAAGCACAGGACAAAGCTTCAAATACAAATATTTTAAAGGTCACATAGTTCCCTCAACCCATACACAACAAAACTTAAAACTTTTTTATTATTATTTTCTTATATACAAAGGGGACATAAGGGGTGGTTGAGTGGAAGCAATTGGGTTAAGTACAAGTTAATACATAAGTTGAAGCTTACCATCATCTCTTTATCTAACCCACTAGAGATGGACATGAATCAAAAAAATGGTGTTTCGTTTGTTGTTTGTTGTTTAGGGGGTCCGTTTCGGTTCGTTTCCGTTTTTTGCGAATTTTTGGAAAAAAATTCATTTTCGTTTTCGTTCATTTCATTAACGTTTCATTACCATTTATTTCAATTTTTGTGATATTTTTTAGCTTTTAAAGCAGTCCAATGCATTGCCGTAACAAAAATGAAACAGACGACAAAATTTCTGGTGTTTCTGTTCATTTCGTTTCATTTTAGAGATAAAATTCATTTGTCGTTTTGTTGCGTAACGAAACAAAAAAACAAAAACGGAAATGAAAAATTGTTCGTTTCGTGCCCATCTCTATAACCCACCATTACAGTAATTCATCAGATTGTCCTTAGTAGTCCATAGGAATTAATAGCAGCTCGCCTTTCAGGTCTTTTAAATATATCCTAGAGATCAAAGCCACAAACCAACAAATTATCATCTCCTTTTTTTAACACAAAATCTAATAGAGGTTTCCAGACACTCTTAAACTTATTCATTGATCCGTCCTCAATTAAAGCTGACAGTTTTGCCATTTCTGCCAGTTCCAACACCTTAATTAACCAGTCTTCTACTAAGGGTAATTTATCCGTCTTCCAGTATTGTGCATAGAGAAGCCTGGCAGCTGTCGTAAGATATCTAATAAGAGTAACTTTGTTCTTTTCTTTCCAATTGTCTATCAAACCTAATAAAAACAGCTCGGGTTTAAAGTGGAGATTGAAATTCAGTATCTCATGCATTAAAGAATAAATTTGTTTCCAAAATTTAACTGCCAGTCCACATGTCCACCACATGTGGTAAAAGGTACCTTCATTCTCTTGGCATTTCCAACACCTATTGGAGATTCCCTTGTACATCTTAGACAGATAGTCTGGCATTAGATACCACCTGTACATCATTTTATAAAAATTCTCTTTCAAATTATAACTCCTTGTGAATTTCAGTCCATACTTCCACATTCCCTCCCACTGTTCTAGTTGAATATTATACCCGAAATTTTTGGCCCATTTGATCATACACTCTTTGACCTGTTCATCTTCGGTATCAAATTTCAATAACATTTTATATATTCTTGAGATCAAATGGTCCTTATTGGCACAAAGTTCCATCTCAAAAATAGATTTTCCCTGTTCAAATTCAAATACTTGTTTATCTATTTTAAATCTTTCTGATAGTTGCAAATATGAAAACCATTGACAGACACAACCTTCCTGGTTCAATTCCTCTCTGGATTTCATCTTATATTCCCCTTGACTCAATTTTAAGATATCTTTATATGTTAACCAACTATCTCTCTGTGATGTTTCTGACTTAAACAGAGCCTCCTCGGGTGATACCCAGAGCGGCATTTTGGGTGCCAATCTTGGTTTGTAAGTATTCCAGATTCTTCAAATAGATTGCCGAATATAATGATTATTAAATTCTGCATTTGCTTTGGCTTTGTTATACCAAAGGTACCTGTGCCATCCAAATCTCAAATCGTGTTCTTCTAGGTTTAACAATCTTTTATTCCCCAACAATATCCAATCTTTAAGCCACATTAAACAACTAGCAGTGTAGTACATTTTTAAATTTGGAAGTCCCAATCCTCCTCTCTCTTTAGCATCTGTCAAACATTTATATTTTATTCGAGGTCTCTTCCTTTGCCATATGAAATTTGCTATGTCTTTTTGCCAGTGTTTAAAAGGAGTTTCCGACTTCAATACTGGAATTGTCTGGAATAAAAAGAGCATTCTTGGAAGGATATTCATCTTTATTGCAGGGATTCTTCCTAGTAAGGAAAGTTGAAGGTTTTCACACTTTTCTAAATCTTTTTAAATTTCATTCCAAGCCTTTAAATAATTATTTTCAAAAAGCATAGAGTTTTTATTGGTTAGAGTAATCCCTAAATGCTTCACTTTCTTTTCTATTTTAAATCCCGTTTTCTCAATAAGCTGTAATTGATTTTCTGCAGGTATATTCTTTACTATCATTTTAGTTTTTCCTCTGTTTATTTTGAAACCTGCTAAGGACCTGAATTCTTTTATTTTAGACATTAACACCTCTATACCTTTTAAAGGGTCTTCCAAAGTCAAAACTAGATCATCTGTGAATGCTCTTAATTTATATTTTTCTTTCTTAATTCTTAATCCTCCTATTTGTTCATCTTTTCTTATATCTCTATTTTGTACTTCCAATATTAAAATGAATAACAGAGGTGATAGTGGGCAGCCTTGCCTTACCCCCTTTTGGATATTACACTACAGGGTTTGGTCAAATATTCATTGACTATAATATAAGCCTTTTGATAATTATATATTGAACTCACCCAATTTATAAAATTATCTCCAAACCTCATTTCTTGTAGCGTCTTTATCATAAAGGACCAGTTCAAATTATCGAAAGCCTTATCAGCATCTAAGAAAATCATGGCTAGCTGTTTTTCATTATGTTTCTCAAAGTACTCAATGATATTCAACACATTTCTGACATTATCTTTTAACTGCCTTTTGGGTAGGAAGCCACATTGATCTTCGTGGATAAGATCTTTAAGAACCAATTTCAATCTTTGTGCCAAAATATTTGCAAATATTTTATAATCATTATTTAACAGTGAGATTGGCCTATAATTTTCAATTAAATTAAGATGCTTATCCTCTTTTGGAATTAATGTTATATTTGCCTCCTTCCAGGATTCTGGTAATTTTCCTTCTTTTAAAATCGAATTCATTGTTGTTTGCAGTGGTATCAGCAATTCTGTTTCAAACAACTTATAAAAAACTAATAGGCAGACCATCTGGGCCAGGGGCTTTACCTATTTTGGCCATCTTGATTGCTTCTACAACTTCTCTTACTGTGATTGGTCCATTCAATGTGGACCTTTGCTCTTCAGTAAGCCTGGGTAACTCTTGTCTCCTAATATACTCATCTATCACCCCTAGGGGGGTATCTGACTTCTTATAAAGATGAGAGTAGTAGCTATGTATTACATTTTGAATTCCTCTTTTATCAGTAATCATTCGTTCTTGTACCTGTAATTGGGGGATCCATCTATTTTCCCTCTCTTTTCTCAGTTTATGAGCCAGCCATCTGCCCGGTTTATTTGCCTGTTCAAAATACCTCTGTTTCGCATATTTAAGCTTCTTGACCATTTCTGAGACAGTCAGCATTGAGAGCTGTTGTTGTAGTATTTTTAATTCATGTAATATTTTTATCAGCACCTGAATTCTTTAGTTCCTCCTCTTTACTTCTGATTTTGCACTCTAACTGGTAAGTTTTTTCTAGCCTCTTTTTTTTTCAGTATTGACCCCGCCCTGATGAATTCTCCCCTTATAAATGCCTTTCCTGCATCCCAAACAACTCTTGTTTCTATATCTTTACCCAAGTTTAGATTGAAAAACTCTCTTATTTTCTTTTTACATTCCTTGAGAGTACTTTCATCTTGTAAAAGCCACTCGTTTAGTCTCCATCTGAACATATGTGTTTTCCCTTTTACACTAACTGATATTGGGTTATGGTCAGAAAAGGATCTTGGCAATATCTCTGCCTTTATAACTTTATAGCCAGATCTCCTGTTACTCAAAACATATCTAATCTGGAAAAGGATTCATGTCTTTCTGAGAAGAATGTGTATTCTCTGGAATTCCCATTTTTTTTGTCTCCAAATATCAACCAGTCCTAGTTCCTCAATTAAATCAAAACATGCATTTGGTAACTTCCCTTGTGTGTCTTTAATCCCTTTATCAGACTGCCTGTCTAGTGTGGGGTTCACTACACCATTCCAGTCGCCAACTAAAAGCAAACTAGAATAAGAGAAATCCAACAATTTATCCAACAAGTACTTAAAGAAACACGCTTTCCCTTCATTGATTAAAAGTTGTCTCAAGAAGACAAGCATGCTGACCCCAAAACTATGTGCCATGTGACTTTAAACCAACATCACAAACCTCCATTCAACACATGATTTATTTCAATAGTGTAACTGCCAGCTAAGACGCATTCATGCTCATCAAAGCTAACTGCAGCATCAGCAGAAGAGAATAGGTAGTTCCAGTGGTGATTGGAGTGAGAGCTACTGGACAGAAGTGGTAGCTGAAGGTGGTGCTAAATCAGGCTAACTTTTGTTAGTACTGCACAGAAGGTGACAAGGACAGAAAACTGTCTTAAGGGGACAGTTTGTGTGGAACAGGTTTTAGTGTTTCATTTTTGGGGGGAATGGAGCTGAGAGAGGACTTGACATGGGGAGCAAACATCAAAGATCTGATGAAGAGAGCACAGCAGAGATTGTACGGCTTGAGAATTCTCATAAGAAATAATCTTTCAAAATATCTGCTGCTGGCTTTCTACCACTGCACCCTAGAGTGTGTGTTAACCTATGGTCTGTGTATATGGATTGGGAGTGGTACAGCTAGGGAAAGAATAATGGTGTCCAAAGTTGTGAAGACTGCAGAGAGAATAATTTGGTGTACGCGTCCTACTTTAGATCAATTGTATGCCTCCAGGTGTTATAAGAAAGCCGTAGAGATTGTGCAGGAGGCCACACACCCTGGAAATTATCTTTTTCAGCTTCTGCCTTCTAGAAGGAGGTATAGGGTCATTAAGACTAGAACCAGCTACTTGATAAATAGTTTTTATCTGAAAGTGGTTGTGGCTTTCAATGCAGAGAAATGTATATTTTGAGGAAGTTTTCTGTATAAATGCAGATGTATGGATGTTCCTGATGTAGATCTTTTAAATTTGTTTTTCTTTTAATTTTGTTGTTCTGTATAGGACAAAGACAATAAAGTTTTATCTTATCTTATCTTATGAACATTTTTTTTCATTTGAAAGTAGGAGGCAATGTAAAATGCTGTCAAACTTTTCTGATTTTGAAAACCCAATAATGACACAGACCAAAATGAAATAAGATGAAAGGTGAGACTCCCAGGTAAGAAAGCATGAAATCAACTGTTTGGAAAAAGCAAAGAACAAGTGTAAATAATACTGTCTCTTAGGACACAACTCTTATATTAAAGCCAAAAGGTCATCTAGCAGCTAACATGCACAGAAAGACAAACAAGGGGATGCTAGTGCAGGTCAAGCCTGAAGTTTCTGGAGGCAGAAATGTTGAAACTGAGATTGACCCACTTTGGGAACATCATGAATAGAATAGATACATCTATTTGCATTAGCCATGGCCTTAGCAAAACATGAAAAGGCAAGGATTTCTGGGAAAGACAATAATGCTGGAAAAGGTTGAAAGCAGCAGGAAAAAAAGGAAGACCAATTATGAGATGGGTTGATAAAGGCTTGAGTTGATGAGAGCAGAACAGGGCAGCTGAAGACATGACAGTTTGGTAGTCTACTCATTCATAGGATCAAAATAAAATAGAGGTGATTTGATGATACAGCAGCAGCAGCAGCAGCAACAACAACAACAACAACGTTGCTTTCTTTGTGCTTAATCCAAACACCACTATCTGGCTTATTTGGAAGTTGAGTCATGGCAACTGGACATGTTTTTCTTGATAGAAACATTTTGCTGCTCATACAAACAGCTTCATCAGCCTGAGGAACCTAGTTACGAGTCCTCCATTTTATAGTTCACTTTGACCTCATGTCACCCTGGTCAGAAATAGACTCATAAGATGAACAATGGCCTGAATAGGCTTGTTAGGTGGACAACTGTCTCAAGAGGCCATTAGGTGAACAATGGGCTAAGATACTGAAACACATAAAGTATGGGTCATTATCTATGACCTTGGTGGTAAAGACTTTTTGATTTGTCTGGGTATTGTTGAAAGCACAGCCTTGTAAGTACCAGATAGACTGTCCCTGAGGCCCCCACCTCTGTTAAGAGGAGGGTTCTCAATGCTCACATGAATGGTTTCCTTGACCCCTTTCTCTAACCACCTAACTTCTCTGTCTAAGAGCCTTTTTACATGACCCCTAAGATCCGCTGGCCACTTAAATTTGGACCAGAGATCTTAGGGGTTCGTCGCTCTTCCTCTGTCCCCACCCCGCTCCGCACTTCCTGGTTGCTGGCTGCGTGAGGGAAGGAGAAAAAGAGAAAGAAAAGCATGCCGCTCACCTCGTTCTGCCTCTCGTCTCTGTAAAAGTAGCTCTTAAAGGGGCGGGAGCCAAAAAGCAGCAAACAAGCGAGGAGAGCCCCGCACTCACTATCGTTGCACCACATCAAAGATTTTTCACCTCCAAAGAGAAGGTACAAGAAAAGTGTGCTGGGTTGCGCTAAAGTGGGCGGGGTCGCACTTAATTGTCTGCAAACTCCGTAGCTGGTGGGGAAACATTTTTAAGCTCCAGAGCTTGCAGCCATTTGCAGCGGAGCTTAGGGGTCGTGTATAAACGCCCTAAATGAGTGCCCTTTGTTCTTTAAGTGGAAGTGTACTGCTGATTCTGGTCCTGAGCTGTTACCCCTCCTATGGTGGGCCATCCTTCTGTTTAATGGCTGTTTAGTTTCTTCAATGTAGAGATCTGCACACTCCTCAGTGCATTGGACCGCATATACCATATTACTCCTTTTTTTTTTTGTATTGAGTCCTTTGGGTGGACAAGTCTCTGCCTTAGTGTGTTTGTGCATTTGAAATAAACAGGGATGTGGTGTTTGCCAAAAATCATTTAAAGCTTCTCAGGCACTCCATCCATGTAGGGAGTGACCAGGTTCTTCTGTCGGGTCTGCGTCTCAGACTGATCCCTTGTTCTTCTGGGTCAGCAAACTGCTTTGTTGAAGGCCCTCTTTGGATATCCACAGGCCTTAAGTGCTGTCTTCAGGTGCCCGTCTTCTTCTTCTTGGCTTCTGTGGGAAGAAGGGAAGACACCCAAGACAACAGGCTGGCTTTCCTGGATTGTGCAGTCATCATCAAACCCGACCATGGCCTGAGAGTAGAAGTTTACAGGAAACCCACCCACACAGATCAGTACTTACTGTTTGACCCCCACCATCCATTACAACACAAATTAGGAGTCATCAGGACTCTAAACCACAGAACAGAGAGCATCCACATCTCAATGCAATGAGGAGTGTGCAGATCTCTACTTATCCTCCTATAAGCTTGTAAAATTCACATGCTGTTGTTTCAATATGCTATTAAGGGGAATGCATATTGAACTTAATGAGAACAAGTATTCACATGTATCATTTAGTGATTGAATCCTTGAATGATTGGGAACCTGGGCATTTTTCCCTGGCAGATCCTCAAATAAAAATAGCTCTGTCATTTTCTAGATTAATTTTTGTCCTGCAAGGAATAGGGGCTTATTATTCGATGTATAGAAAGGAATTCCATTAGTGAGGCATCCAATCTTTAAAATTCACCTTTAAATTTTTGCCATGACAGAATGATAAATCAGCTTGCACTTTGCTAAGGTTGTTTTCTACCTTTAAAAACTGAGAGAAAAACTTATTTTATCATTAGGTATTCAGTAGGCACACAGCTTTGCATTTCTTTTTAACACACACACCAAGGGCACTCACCGGTTGGAGTTTTCCAGGAACCAAGTACCAACGTTAAACAGGGTTGCACAGTGCTGATTTAGACAACAATGATTAGGGTCTGCTTACTTCCTCCCTGAAAAATCTAATTCATACAATTAATCTAACATGTGTGTGTGTGTGTGTGTGTGTGTGTGTGTGTGTGTGTGTGTGTGTGTGTGTGTGTGTGTGCGTCATTACAGTCGTGACTGACTCTTCATGACCCCATGTCCATGGAGTTTTCTTGGCAGGAATTACTGGAGTGGCTTGCCAGTTCCTACTCCAGGAGCCTACAGCACCTGGTATTCCCTGGTGGTCTCCCATCCAAGTACTAACCAGGGCCGACCCTGCTTAGCTTCCGAAATCAGGCAAGATCATATGTGCTCAGGGCATCTAGGTAGCAATCTAACATATTTCCCTGTAATAACTGAAGCAAATTTGCAGGTATATGTTCAATTGTATGCATTTTGCCGGGCTAGTCAGCAATAAAGAGGCGACACACGTTGGGCTTGGTGAAACTCGGGCCACAATTTATTAATTGCAATAACCGATAATAACTTTATCAACGAACAGTAACTTCAAAGGAGGGTCTGTGACGTGCGCAACAAATTACTAGGTGGTTTATTAAAGGTCCGTTAATTAATTTATTGCACCCACTTATATGCAATGAGGATACCAGAGTGTTTGGGCATCCCCATTCCCAATTTCTTGGCAGTCCCGTAGTTAATGTTGGGTTTTAATTATCTGAAACCTATGATTTGAATGGGACTGCCGAGGACCTTGAGTATTTGTAAGGCACTGTATGATATTCCAAATTATATTGCGCTACCCGCCAAATTGTGACCAGACCTAAGAACCCTACGCCACGTGTGAATGATGGGATGGGCCTGACGCTGCCACTCAAGGCCAATCAGAGTGGCAGTCAAAAATTCCCATCCGGCCCCGGACCAGCAAAGCATCACCATCACACTATAAACAGTGGCGGGCATGAATAACCCGACTGAGCGGCAGCCGGTGGGGGGCGCGGCCATGCCTTATATGGCCGCGCAATCGGCGCACGATTTCCGCTGCCGCCCACCGCCTGCCAACTGACAGCCCAAAATCCCCCTGCGCCTCACTAAGAGACGTGGGGAGGCATTGCCGGGCTAGTCAGCAATAAAGAGGCGACACACGTTGGGCTTGGTGAAACTACCACAATTTATTAATTGCAATAACCGATAATAACTTTATCAACGAACAGTAACTTCAAAGGAGGGTCTGTGACGTAGCGCAATAAATTACTAGGTGGTTTATTAAAGGTCCGTTAATTAATTTATTGCACCCACTTACGGATGCAATGAGGATACCAGAGTGTTTGGGCATCCCCATTCCCAATTTCTTGGCAGTCCGTAGTTAATGTTGGGTTTTAATTATCTGAAACCTATCGCTGGTTACCTACTTATTAGAATGGGACTGCGAGGACCTTGAGTATTTGTAAGGCACTGTATGATATTCCAAATTATATTGCGCTACCCGCCACTAAGAGAAGCACTGCAGTCTCTTACCCCCACCTACCCCCTCAGGTAGGCCAACAGACCCTCCCGGATATCATCAAGGAAAATTCCAAGCCCCACATCAGATAAGTGAACTCCATCGGGCTTAAAAGACTCCGGTCCCGCTGCTGTGATGGCAGGATGCAAATAACGGAACCAATTTCAGCATTAACGAAACGGGCAACCTCCCGGTTAACTCCTTTGCGAGACTTGTGCATCTTCTGGGGCGGATGATGCGCACTCCACTCCAATCTATGATTGCCGAAACACTGTGGGCCGATTTTTTAAATACTCTCAGGTCAAAGATGATCTGGAGAGCCAAAGACTTGCCAGACATCCTGGTCAAGTCATTCCCTCCAAGGTGAATTACCATGATGGAGGGAAAGGGGTCAGGGGTTGGGCGAGGGCTGTCGCCAAAAGGCACTCCACCGCATGCCCCGCCCTTCCAGACCAAATCGCCCATCGCTCCAGGCCAAGGTTACGGCCACGTCCAGAACTGATGGCAAACTTAGCGGCCCAATAAACGAAGCTGTGGCAAACTACGCCTGCACTCCGGGACCTGCAAAGGAGATAAGAAAAACACTGGCCCCTTTTACGGGTCCATTAACGCTCATAAACCTTAAACTGATGAGACTTCCACCGCCAATTTGAATGCCCTCAGTACCCATGCCGAGGGCTTAGGAAAGGAATGAGTGCCAAATCGCAAATGCCCCAAAGGTGAAGGGCCTTCGATGTCAGCTTCTTTAATGGGGACCCGTCCAGTGTTGAAACAAATGCCCTGCCGGGCTGAAGATGCATCAGAGCCAGGATGGGGCAAATACCTGAACACCTACGCAGGTGTATCGTGCAACCTCTACCCTGCTGATCTGTTTTAGACCTGCGAATGTGCAGGGAAGCGTGCCCGTCCTCCAATACTAAATCAGACCAATGGCTGTTTATCAGTTTTAGCAGATGCAACCAGCTGCTGACTCGCAAAGCAGCAAAGAAAGCCACCAGCGACGCAGCGTGTAGTAAGGCAACTTCAACAGGATCCCTACAAACCTGGTGCCAGGCCTGGGCTAGGTGAAATAAGATTGACGGCATATGGGTTGGCGAGTATCTCATTTTCCCTTCTCCCTGGTCCAACCCTCTATCATTTTTTATCTGGAACTGACAATCGGGAAAAGCCAGACCCTGGGCCTTGGATAAGTCATCTTGCCTTAGTGTCCTTGGGCAAGGCCCTTTGTAAATAAACCGCAAAGGAACTGGTGGTGGCCGCCAGAGCTGAGTACACCCTTCCCAGCACAAAAACGAGCATTTAAAGGTGCTGGGTGCTAAAGCAAACCCATGGCCCTAGGCCTCTACCCGCCAAGGCCATATGGGTGGGAGACCAGGTTCTTCATAGCCTGGGGGCTAGCGCTCTGAACCGTTCGATCTGTTGGCGGGACAGAGCGTCAGCCAAATCGTTCCGGACCCCGGCACATGAACTGCTTGTTAAACTTAAACAACGGGTGAAGGCAGAACTAAAACCATAACCCGCTTAGATTTAGAGGTCAGATTATTGATAATATAAACGAAAGGTTGTCTTGAAATCCACAGGCCTTAAAATCTGCCCACAAATGAGTGCACCAACAATGGGAAAAAATTCAGGTTAAGCCTTAGGCCTGACTGATGCCATTCCTGGGGCCACAGGCCGGGAAGCGCCCCCTGAAAAACAACCCGGAGCCAGATGCATGCACTTGTAGGTCAGCTGCCAAGGCAGCCTCCGAAAAAACAGGCTTAAACCTAGAAAGGAATTCAATTGTCAAGGTCCTCCCTAATAGGGGCGGAGAGGCGCGCCGTCTGTGGTGCGGGCTGCGGAGTCCCACCGTCATCAAACCGGCGCAGGAAGGGCGCCCGGCGCCACCACCCTGGCCAGGTGGCCAATAAGCTGCTGGAGCTCACGGAGTGTGGCCTTTTCGCCGACCTGACAAGCGTGATCCGACGCAAAAGGTCGGCCAACTTCTGTCGAGGGAGGCGACTTGTTTGGGCTACCGTGTCCAATTCGATGCCCAAAAAAGTCAAAACAGTAGCAGGGCCCTCCGTTTTGACCCCCAAAGGCAAACCAAGCTCGGCTGCCATATCCTGAAAAACTGACATTAATTAGGACCTGCGAGTCATCCAGGTAGTGGACCACATGGGAAGTCCGTGCAGAACCATTCCACAAACGTACTAAAACATTCCACATCATGAAATGGAACAGCCAAATGGCATAGACCTATCCATGTAAAAACCCCCTTCAAACGAGAACCCCAAGAGTTCTAGTTATGAACGGGCAACTCCGACTTTACGCCGCACTTTCCTATCTCGGCCCCAACCCCACAGGACCGGACCATCCGAACCGCATGCTGAACGACGTGTGTGAACGGAGGCCAACTCCTGGGGATACCATCGTTAACAGATTGACCCGGCGGGTAAGACAGGTGATGGATTAAACGGTACTCACCCGGTGTCTTCTTATGACTCCCAGTGGGGAGACTCATTTAGGCGGGTGGTCAAAGGGACCAAGAACTTTCTGCAGTAATCTTTTGTCTAACAACATCCTCCATACCTCGGATAGATTTGAGGTTTGGTGACATAAATGGCTGTCTCCGGCCTAACGCTGGGATTCTAAAGCCATATTGGAACCCATGCAAAAGGTAATGCGCATCGGTGATGGAGGGGTAACTCATCAGGGTTCCGACTTTTATGGGACTAGGTCCCTTTTGGGGCGGATTATTGCCCTGCTGTAAACGTTTTCCCCGGGCTCCCTGCCTGTGTCCCCCTGATCTGCCCCTGGAGCAGGCACTGACCGGATGTTAGCCCCGCAGGCGGAGCAGGCATGCCGGAAATTTGCACTGCCGGCGCCCACAGACCCTCTGTTGTTGAATTCGAATGGGTTGAACAGACTGGCCCGCATTGGTGCGGGGTTATGCGGCGCCAGAGCGCAACACCGGGTGTCCACTGTCAAACCGGAATTTGGACCATTAGCTCACACGCAGCCATAAGCATCGGTCCCAATCTTTAAAATCCCTCATCATTAATGGAGGGAGATCCTTTTATGAGATCGAGGTAGTGACAGAAAATGATAAATGACAGCATTCAGCCAATTATTCCAAGAACGTTCGTTGTTTGCGGATAATTTCTCTTTGTAATCCAATTTTTGAAAACGTCGATCTCCCTGTTAAGCAGGTCAAAGATATCGACATATTTACCAGCAACTATTTTTTCCACCGTTCCTTCAGAGAGGTGATCTCCTAAGGGAAGAGATTCATCCGCCTCAGGGTAATCACCTACAAAGATTCAGGCTCTTTTGCAAGCTGTCGGCGTTCCAGGCAGAGGCACAGTAGCGGGTTCAGTTTGGCGCTTGGGACTGACAAATTCTGAGCAGACGTCTCCGCCATGGACGTAGCGCTCCCATGAGGCAGCGGGTGCAGTCCGCACTCAGGCGTATGGCCTAAAACCACGCATCCCACCAGGAGGCGTGCTGTCAGGCCAGGGCCATGAGACGCGCCGCGACATGTCGGTGTGTAAAAGCATGCACTCACCCTCCTCCGCGGGGTCCAAGGGCGCTCCCGGCGAAGTGACTGCAGAGCCGTTAGGACGGGGAGGGTCAATGGCCTGTGCGTGATTTCCGCGAGACAACAAGGTACGGCTGATAGCTGTTCAGGCCGGGCTCGGGGCGATTGTTCGTGGAGGCTGGTTAGGTCGACGGGAACCCGAGCGGAAGCAGATGATGCAGCCTGGGCAGAAGGTCCTGCTAGGGAAGATTCAAGAGATGCGGCACGGGCCTCCATTAAGTCGGCCACCAACTTCAAGGCCGATGTTTGCTGTGCCCCCTGCTGTGCTGCACCTTCCCCATAGGCCTGAGCCATCCCTTGCCGGCGTGCCCTCTCGTTCCAAACGGGAGAGCTTTTTCCAAGCCGTGTGTGTCATCATCAGAAGATGATGGGGACTCGAGAGCAGGTGGAGGACAAGGCCTCTTCTTGGCCGGAGCCTTGCCCTTGCCCTTTCCAGAGGCCTTCTTGGGTGCCATGGTGAAAAGGCAAAAAAGGAAAAATAGGCCGGTCAGAAGGTAGCCAAAGCAGTGAGGGCTGTAATCCAAGTGTCACTCGGCTACTAATCCCACCCCGGGGCAGATGGATGGTGATATGGGTGCCCCCAGACCAGGACCGGGAAGACCAAACAAAATGGCCACCAAGTAGCTACAGACGTCAGGCCTTGGGCCCCGACCGGCCCAGGCGTTTTCCGCCCGCCCGATGAGCCCTGGCCTCGTGGGTCCCTCTGTATGCTCCAAGCCCCTTCCTTGCCCAGATGGCAACAGATAGAGGCCTGAAGGAAAATGGCAGCACCTGCTGGTAACAGGCACCGCCAAAGTTCCCCGGGCCGCACGCTGCACCCGCTGGCTCTCCCCCTATCCTGGGACGAGTCAAACTGGGAGGTAAGGGGAAAAAGGCAAGGGACGCCGAGGGGGCCGAAAGGCCCTGAGACAAGGCCGAGGATGGCGCACAGCCGTCCGCGCCGCCACAGGCCCAACGCCGGCCAGTCCCAGTTGCCGCGGTCTCTGCCCGCGTGCCAGAATCCTGAGGGAGCAGGCCGATTGACCCCGGTCATACCTCCGCTCCCGACCCCCGTTCCCCCACCCCACCCCGACGTGCTCCGCTCAGGGCCCGGCAGAGCTCCCTCCCCTCCCCACCCTCCCCAGAAAAGACAATCAAAAATCTCTTAGCCGTCCGTCCGATCATTTCTGGAGTGCCTGTAATGAAGCTGAAGCAAATTTGCCCGCCCACCGCCTGCCAACTGACAGTTCAAAATCCCCCTGCGCCTCACTAAGAGACATTTTTATCTACTTTCGTCTGAACTTCTTCACACTGCTTTTGTATAATTTATTTCTCTGAAACAAGGAGGCCATTCAAATGAGTGCATTCTTGAAGTAAATTATTTTCATTACAGGCCATAGGAGGTTACAAAAAGCTAATGAAATCACACAAATATGTTTCCAGGCCAATTTCTACAGAGTTGTGGTCAGTCATCTCTTCTGAATGTCATATGAGGTTAGGAGATTTCAGCCTTTTGACATTGACTGCTATAAGTACTGAGCCTAACCAGCAAGTCCCTTTTTTTGCAGGATAGCCTGCCGTCTATAACAAGCTGTTCTTTCCCAGAAACACAACAAGAAATGTTACATTACTTGTTTCATTTTGGCTTACTGCTGCCATAGAAGACATAGCAATATTTGGTGTTGTATCCTTGTCCTCACCTTCCTTTCCAAATGTCAGGGTGGACAGGGCTTCACTTGGTATTTTGGTTTTGTTTTTGTAGTGGCCAGTATTCAATCTACAGTTGCAGTGGAATTTTGTCTTCTGTTTGTTTGGACAAGAATTTAGCAAAATTCACAGATAGCATCATAGACAGGAGAGAATGGACTGGAGATTAAATAACTTTGCAGGTGGGTGATCAGGAAAGTAATAGATATTCCCATCTCTTGGGAAATCTGAAAAATTACTTGATTTTGTTGCAGAGGAACTCTGATCCTGTACAATTAAAATCCTTATCAGGTTGTTCTGCACATGGAAAATTAATCTCATAAGATGCCATGGACAACAGACAAGGTGCTAGAGTCATGCTAGTTGTACACACAATCATGTCTCTTGGCATCTCAACAATAATCCACAATTACTGACACCAACTTACACAAGTCCTCTTTTGCCTGTATAGAATCCTAACAGAATTTTAGCCACTATGTGATTACATGAAAAGTCAGTTCTGCTCTGCAGTTGATTTTAAGGCACTTGTAGATGCAACTCCCAAAATCTACAAACATGCATCACCATTGGAATCCTCGGAAGGTTGTATGATTGCATGAAGAAATGGGTAATGCATAAGATAATTTGAAGCTGGTTCCAGGTATGATTTCAAGATATTTAGAACCCCCAAATTAGAAAGATATTTGGAGGAAGACAAAGATGGTTGTGTTGGATCCCTACTTACATAGCATCAGTACTGTTTTGGATGAATATGAATCTCAATTGCTGGAAAGCTCAGTGGTTTAGGTATCTGGTTGTGGAGTCGGAGGCTGAGTGTTTGATTCCCTACTATGCCTCCTTGACAGGAGCTAGACCTGATGATCCATAGGGTCCCTTCCAGCGCTGCAGTTCTAGGGTGAAATTATGCTCTTTTCCCTTGAAATTGGAAGTAGAAGACATTTGTAGTCATAGTCAAGAGAAGGGAAAAATCAGAAGGTCAACGTGGTTAATGGAAGTGCGAAGAATTGAATAGTAGCATCATCATCAGAATATCCATTCAATTGGGGTAATTTTACCACCAGGAACCCCGGTGAAAAAGGCTTTTGGATCAACCTGCCAGAAAATCCTAGCAACTCACAACCCCTTTTACAGAGTGGAGCCAATGCTGCTGAACTTTTCAACTGTCCTTCAGTGTCCTTGAACTGTTGCTAAAGCACGTTTTAAAATTAAGATGATAAGAGCAGTGGAACACACTGAATAAATGGAACAGTTAACATTGATGAAGATTTAACTGGAATTTTTGATGATTCTTTTCCTCACTTTTTACTGACTCCCTATCAGGAACCAGATTATACTTAATTTTTCTCAAAATGCACAATAGAGGATTAGTTAATAGAGAGGAATGATGAATAATCTGAATATTTGTAGGACTGACTCAGAGAATGAACTCACTGTATTCTGGGAGTATTTCCGGCAGTACCTCATGGCACAGTGGTTAAATGCCTGTACTGCAGGTAAAACTGGGCTCACGACCTGGGTTCAATCCCCGGTAGCAGGCTCAAGGTTCAGTCAGCCTTCCATCCTTCCGAGGTCGGTAAAATGAGTACCCAGCTCACTGGGGAGGCAATGTGTAGCCTGCACACTGTAATTAAAATTGTAAACCGCTCAGAGACTACTTGTAGTGGTATGGGGTGGTATATAAGCAGAACACTTTGCTTTGCTTTGCTTTACCGAAAAGCAGTTCAATTCAAATTGTGCTCCCAACATGCTTGCAAAATTTGCCCATATGCTATCTTAGCATATTCAATGAACCTACTCGATTGCAACATGCTGTGCTAAACAACAGGATGTTCTCTAAAGAATAACGCAGGAAGAAAAAAACAACAATAATTAGATCCAATCTGCAAGCAAGCAGGAGAAGAGCAGTAATTCAGATGTGAGGGAAAGGCAGAAAAGAGTAGTCAATATGATCCAAGAGGCATAGTGAAACCAACTATTTCTTAATCATACAATATGTGGACAATTGCATTGAACATTGATCTTGTGATCCACATTAACCTTTCTAATTGAAAGAGGAAGCTGATTGGGTGAGTCATAGTGCTGCCGCCACTTCCCATTTATTCCAATCAGAAAGGTTTTTTTCCCCTAGGGGCACCCTCTTTGGACTTTCATAACTCAGCTCCCTGAACCCCAAACCTTTCCAAATCTCTGTGGGTCACCTAAAATCACTTGCAGAGAGAACCCCCCTGCCATTCACATGCCTGGGATCAGTAATTTTCCATTACATTTTTTTAAAATTATTTTTTAAAATAATATCCAATGGAAAAGTTAGGACCCAGGGGAGCATAATGTTTCATTTCATTTTGTTTCATAATGAAACCACTTTAAAATTTGTTATGTAAATAAATGAAACAAAATACTTTTAATTGTCTTATTTCATCCCTTGTAGATCCTATGATGAAGTGGGAGGGAACCACATAGTGGGGCCTGACAGAGGCCTTCTGGAGTATTTTAAAAAGCAGATGAAGTTGGGTGTCAACATCACACTGTGGTACCAGACCACAAAATTCTGGAAAGCCACTTTCAGGTTTTTCACATATAGCATGAGAAATCATGGATGCCTGAACACTCCACAGGTTAAAGCTCAATGTTTTGAACATGGGTACTCCAAGCACCATAAATGTTCACAAAATGACACTATGAAAGGGAAATAAGTAAAGCACTGTATGACAGAGGGGGTGAGCTTTGCTGTGCTCCAATGTGCCTCTCCATTCTAGTGATTTTATTTATTATTATTATTATTATTATTATTATTATTATTATTATTATTATTATTATTATTATTATTATTATTATTATTATTATTATTATTATTATTATTATTTCTGTGAAGATTCTCAATCATCCAGGTGAGTTTATCTGGAAGTTGAGTCATGGCTACTGGACTTCTTTTTTGAGAGATAGAAACATTTTGCTGCTCATCCAAACAGCTCCATCAGTCTGAATACAGCGAGTGTGAGTCCTCAATCTTATAGTCAGCTTTTGACCTCTTGTCACCCTGGTCTGAATTAGGCTCATAAGATGAACAATGCCCTGAATAGGCTTGTTAGGGAGACAATAGTATCCATAGCCTTAAGGTGAACAATGGCCTAAGGCGCTGAAACCTATCAAGAATGGGTCGTTAGCTATGGCCTTGGTGGTGAAGGCTTTTTTATTTGTCTGTGTACTTTGGAAAGCACACCCTTAAGGCTATGGATATAATTAATAAAACAAAACAGGGTGGGGGAAACGAATTATGAAATGAAATGTCATTTTGGCATTTCGTGCCCATCTCTACTTGTCAAGGCTAATTTCAGATGAAAAGGCACATGGTGCAGAGACATACCCTGCTATCCAATCAGTTGGTTGCAGTAAGTCACAGGAACCTACACAAACATTACAAGAACCCCAGAAGGATTCCAGCTTGTATTTCCTAATACAGTGCTAAGCATTTTTATTGCAACACTTTAAAATATTCATTTTTAAAAATACATCATTTTATTTATCATAACGTAGCAATCAAATAAACATTTGACAAACAAGTAACCCAATTATGACTTGTGCTGTCCATTAAATATTTTGAATAAAAATATAAGTGGGTCTTATTCTAGTACTATTGCAGGTTGAATTTCCATGAATTGAATCCAATCAGAATGATTTTTGTCTGTCAAGCTGGTTGTTCTGCACATTTCCAGTAATGCAAATAAAATAAACCACATATTTGTGAAACATTTTCATTTTGAAACAATCTCATTTTGAAACTCCACCACAAGAGTCTCTCATGGTGGGTGAACTGCTCTGTTAATGAACTCCTTGTCATACCAGCAGTCAGTTGCAATCTGTTCTTTCGCCAACACTCAACTTAAAAGTTAGTTCATCCCCATCTTCCCCTATCATTCAGCCTAGCAATTTTGTCCTGTGACAAATACTGTGCTGTTCATGTCATACAAGTAAATACCTGAATATTAACATTAGTTAATAAGAACATAAGAACATAAGAGCTGTGCTCGATCAGGCCAAAGGCCCATCTAGTCCAGCTTCCTGTATCTCATAGTGGCCCCACCAGATGTGCCTGGGAGTGCACGGGACTAGATATCTGTCTCCTGCTACCACTCCCCTGCATCTGGTCCTTGAAGTACCCCAGTTTTAAGCCTGGAGATTACACATCTCCATCATGGTTTGTAACCTGTTATGGACTTTCCCTCCAGGAATCTGTCCAATCCCCTTTTGAAGGCATCCAGGCCAGATGCCATCACCACATTCTGTGGCAGGGTGTTCCACAGACTAACAACGTGCTGGGTGAAAAATTATTTTCTTTTGTCTGTTCTTACTCTCCCAGCCCTCAAGTTGAGTGTATGATTTTACAAGGAAATTTTATCTTCTAGAAATTAATGTGCCAAAGTGTACAATCATAATTAGAGATTGGCACATCAGAAAAATGGTTATTCATTTTGATTTGTGGTTATCAAGATCAATGAATCACAATAAATTAATTTACATTTTTGATGAGTCAATGAATTAATGATGTGTAAATTCCTTCTTTACTTTAAAGCCCTAAAAATGACCTCCAAGTCATGTAGAGACACCGCATTTGCAGGTAAGATTCCTATGAACCTCCTCTAGAAGCCCTACAAGTCTGGGGAAGATTGGGTTTCAAACATCTGAGTTATAGACCCACAAATCTAGTAGCTGGGGGGGGCATTTTACAGTGAAACAAATTAACAAGTCAAAAATTGCAAAAAAAAATCATCAATTCCTATTGGTTGTGGTCATCAATTTGTATTAATACAGACTGACAAATTAGCAATGTGTAATAATCATTTGAATTCATCTCTAATTATCACATTAAAAAGCTATAACAACTGATTATAGAATCAGATAATAATGAAATTGGCAGGGACCTATACGACCTCTGAGTTCAGTGCAGGAATATAAATAAAAGATATATATAATTCAATGGACATACCTATATGGCAACTAGGCATTTAGCAGAAGCCTGCCCCATGAGGTCAGTTAGTTTGTAAGTCACTCTCTGGAAAGATTTGCCATATGGATAAATCAGCCAAGTTTTTAAATCAGCTATTATAGTCATTTCTGTTGTGGCTGCCCCCTCTCAAAATTAAATGCATCATCTTATCCATAGAGTTATAATATTTGGAGGGGGGGACAAGTTAATCAGCCTTTAGGACAAATCCTTCTGAGGAAGAGATGTGGTATCTGCACAAACCCCCCACATACCTTGCTTCCCCATGGATCCTGTAGGATGAAGAATGAATATACTAAGTTTGGTTTCATCTCTCTATTTTGGGCAGCTTGTCTGGTCATCTGTGAGGAATCCCAACCTTAAAACAGAACCACCAATGGGAGTGAGGAATTTAGGCTTAGGGTTACTAGATGTCACATGTTATATTACCTTCAATTGACACTTTGTACAGTCAAAAGGAAGAAGTGCAAATAATAGTAAATGAAGGAGAGATAAGAGAAGACAAGGCAAGAGAAGAATCACAAGTAGTTGAGGGTTTTCTGATGATGGAACTGAGATGGGATTGGGGGGAGGAGATGGAGGAAGTTGAAAAAAGGAAGAGAAGGAAAAAGATAGATGTGAGGAGGAGTTACCACCAGGATGAGAGATAGACTACAGGAAACAGATGGTGTGGATGAAATTGCCATTGGATACAGAACAGAGAAAAAAATAAGAAGGTACTCAGAAAGTCCTCCTATTTGGGGGGGGGCAAAGAGTTATAGAGCAGAGAAACAGAATGCCAAGGATGGCCTCAGAGGGAGAGGGAACCATTAGAATGGATGGTGGTCACTCTCCCTTATGTTCAGGAACCAGGAAACCATTGCACAAAGCTACAGATGGGGAGAGGTTTGGAGTACATACTCCATGGTAAAGGATTATCAGATTCCTGTTAGAGATGTTCAGACTATTAATTGGAACATGAATAGAGAGTTTGCAGATTCAGTTGAAGTTGCTGTTCACGATTCACCAGTTGTATTGAATAAAAGCTATCTTTGGCAAAAGCAGACTCATCCATGAGCCACAAGTCATGAATGCAGTCACATCATCACAATTCCAGGATTCCTCCTCAGAAATACAGCTGAGCTTCAAGATACTTCACCACTGTCAAATTCTATGCTTAGAAAATTGGGTGTGACCTGCTTGAGTGCAGGAGCCTTGGGCAAACTGCAAAGTCCCAAGGTCCCCAGAAGAAGGGAATGACAAACCACTTCTGAATATTCTCTATCTGGAAAACCCTGAAAAGCCAAAATAGACTAGGTGGCACATGATGATGATGATGATGATGATGATGATGATGATGATGATGATGATGATGATGATGATGATGATGATGATGAAAGAAAGAAAGAAAGAAAGAAAGAAAGAAAGAAAGAAAGAAAGAAAGAAAGAAAGAAAGAAAGAAAGAAAAATCTTACTGTAATGAAAAAGAATAGTAGCCTCACCTGCTTGTTCTTGTTTGGAAAAAATCTAGGCTGCAGGAGCTGAAATATTGGTTCTTTTAAAAGGGCCTTTAAAAACAGATACTCCTAAAACTGATCATGTATGCTACAGCGTTGCCTGATATTACTCTTGGTATGACAGTTGCATGTGTCGTCCTTTTCCTGTTTTATATTTGTTCCAAAAAATTCATCATAGGATAAGTATCATCATGTGCAGTGGGCAGTGTTCTCTAGTTGCATTCACTAATAGAGGTCACATATTGATTTGTATGTTTTAACCCTTTCTGGTTAAAAAATCTTGAAGATGCTTTTGGGGGTGATGGATGGGAAATAGACCAAATGGATGATCAGACTATCATATACCAACCCATTTCCCTCCAAAATTACAGTGGTACGAGTTTAATCTGTTCCAAATGCATGCTCATAAATCGAACAACTCAAAAGTAGAGCAGCCATATCTAAAAAAAAAATAAAAAAAAAAAATAAAAAATTGAAAAAATAAAAAAAAGTAAGTAGAGCAGACCATATCTAAAATTTGTAAGGCGGCGGTTAAAACACTTTCTGCTCCTGTAAAATTGCTCATAAGTAGAGCTGCTCATAAGCAGAGGTACCACTGTACATTGAGTCTTCTCCATTTGTATACCCTTTACCTTTTTGAAATACATTCACTAAAATGTGATTCACTATGGAATCAACTCCCGAGTGAGCTGCGCCTTGCAGAGTCCCTGCCCACCTTCAAAAAGGCACTGAAAACGTTGCTTTTTAAGGAGGCATATGGTGACCTCATCTCTGTTTCTGTTTATTTTTTTTTTTATTTTTTTCCTCCCCTTTTCTTCACTTGCTGCCCCTCACTGAAGGTCTCCCTCATTGCTAAACATTTTTATTCTTATCTTGCCTTTTCTACCATGCTTGTTGTTTTGTTTGCTGTATTTTTAGCCTTTTAGCTATTTTAGCTATGCTTTGTGAACCTCCCTGAGTTCCGGTTTGGAAAATGGCAGTGGTATATAAATGCGTCAAATAAATAAATAAATAAATAAATAAATAAATAAATTCTAGTCTAGAATATAACTGTTTAATTGTTTTACTAAATTAAACACTAAAACCTATGTGATTAATCAATATCTTTAAAGTACTCCATTCTACCATATCAAATGCTTTAAAAATATCTAATGAAATTATTCCTACCTTCCTTTTTATTATACGCTAAATACATATTATTCCAAACCCTTCTAACTAAATCTGCCATATGCCTACCTCTAATAAATCCATTCTGATCCTTGTTTATATATTTTCCCACAAAACTATTTAATTTAATAGCCAAAATTGCTGTAAATATCTTTGTATCTTGATTAATCAATGAAATTGGTCTATATGATTCTATAGCTGACGGCTCTTTACCTGGCTTCAAGATTAATATTATTGTTTATTCTTTCCATGACTGAGGAATCTTTTCCCCTTCCATGATCTTATTAAATAATTTCTGCATTCAAGGGATTAATAATTTTTAAATACTTTATAAAATTCTGATCCTATTCCATCCATTCCCGGTGTTTTACCTATTTTCAACTTGCTTATAATTCCCTCAGTCTCTTCATCTGTTATTAGCTAATCCATCTTTTCCCTGTCTTCTTCCCATATCATCACTTTAATATTTCCCTCATGTATTCTACCTGCAGATGGATTATTACTTGTGTATAGATTCTTAAAATACTCTTGAAATACATCCAACTTTTCTTTCATTTTATTACACCTTTTACCTTTCTGATCCTGTAGTATTCCTATCATTTTTATTTTTCTTTATTTGTGTCATTTTTGCTAATAACTTAGAATTTTTATTATTATGCTTGTAATATTCTCTTTTCAGATACATGAAATTTTGTTGCACTCTTTCTAAATGAAGTCCCTCTCATTCTTTCCTTTTAGCTTGTAATTCCATTAATGCTTTATTATCCCTTGTTAATATAAATATTCTTTCTAATTTTAAGTATCATTTTCCCATTCTTGAATTTTATATGTCTTTTACTTTAATATACAATATACTTTTGCTTTAATATACAAGCCTCTTTCCATGCATGTCCCCTTGCTACAGCCTTCATAGTGTCCCATATTGTACTTACTTCTCATCCTCCTCCTCCATTTATCCTCAATGTCACTTCCAAATTTGTATAGATTTTTTCTAGTACTAATGTATCATCAATTAATTTGCATCATTAATTTAATTGATTTGATAATATAAATGTTAGGCTATCCAGCATGTTTTCTAATGCTGTAGTTTATTATACTTATTGCTAGCTGCCCCACTGTTTTCAGATCAACTGGGTTGGAAGAAACATTGTTAATTTAAAATATGGCAGAAAGCAGCAATGTCTTGAAATAATTCCCCAAAGCCATGCTTGGACATGGATACGGAAAGTACCATGACATCTAGTAGCTGCCCACAAAGCTTTGTGTTCAGAGTTACCACCCTGGACATTATGTGAGGATGTTAGGTAAATTTGGACTTCATTTAAAAAGGCGGGTTGGCTTCATTACATGAGTTTTGAAGCTTTTTCTAACTCCATTGAATTTTCAAAGTATTAGCATTGGAGTTAAGATTAAATGCACCATGTTGCCTTTCCTGAACTCACCAGGAATTATAAGTGGTAACCAACCCTCTGAGACCAAACTACCAACAACCAGCATGTTATTTCAGTGTGATAAAAGCAGTAGATTCACAGGGATAACTTTTTTCTCAGCTGTTCTCTTGAAAAGACTGCACATGGCAAGTAGCTGAAATTCAGCAACAAGGTTTTGAACTCTTCAGACCCCAGTGTCCTAAAACACCTACAACGTTGTTCTGGTTCTGTGTGGATACTGCAATCAAACATTATTTGCAAACTGCAAAGGAGCAGCAACAAGAAGAAAAATGACTTAGAAATCCCCCTAATGAATCAGTTATCAACTGATGTTCATAGCCATTAGTGGTGCTGTAGACAACAACAGAACTTTATTATATAAGAAGAGCATTCTTTATTCTCTTTTGCACCACATTATTAATCTTCACACCACTTAGCTGTGAATCACTTCCACAGCAAGAAAGCCTCTGAAAATAAGAGGGCATGGATAGGCCATGGACGGGGACTGTTGTTCCTTTGCTAGCACTTCACAGTTTTGATTATGTAGATTCATCATAAGCAAAAAATTCATGATGGAAGAGACTGCTGTCATATACGCTCCCGTGTATGCTTCCACTCTCATGGCAGGAAAATCACGGCTGCACCTTATCTGCCAGAAGAAAAGCATCCCAATGCAAAGCTATCTATCTGCCATCAGTATTTTGGAGAAAAAGCATAAAAAAAAAAAAAAATTAGTGGCCCAACTTTGCAACAAAGAGTCCGGCAGGGGAATGGATTTAGGGGGCAGTGCAGTGTACAAAAGCGGTGCCACTGGTAGTTTGGATATTGTGCAGTGTATGCCACTGGTAGTTTAGAGAAGTCATTCATTTGGTGCCTTTCTGCCTAGGTGATTCAAATGAAAATTCGAATCCTAGTTGTGTTGTGAACTTCCTAGTATGATACATTGCTGTTATTTTGTTTTCTCAAGCACAGCAATTACTAACCACTCTACTGCCATACTGATGTAAATTCTCTAAAAGTGTTTTCTATTTTTCAAAAGCACCTCTTTATATCACGCATTAAGTACCTTCTTCCTTAATCGTATATATTTAAACACTAATGCACCTGTAATAGATTTGAAATGACAGCACAGGGATATCCCACCAAGGAGGGAAAGTTGTTCTTCATAAGTTAGTTAGAAAATAAATTTGTTTTTCATTCCCGAAGTTGAATGCCTTCCTACAGCCATACATGACTGAATAGAAGTCCTATAAAATTTAGTGAGACTTACCATATATACTCGAGTATAAGTCAACCCGAGTATAAGTCAGGGCCTCTAATTTAAACCCAAAAACTGGGAAAATTTATTGACTCAAGTATAAACCTGGGGTGGGAAATGCAGCAGGGCCTGGCAACTCTTCCTTTGTGAGCTGTGTGTGTGTGTGATGTTTAAAATGACTTTTAGCCACCGAGGCAAGTGCTTGAGTTGGTGGCTAAAAGTCATTTTAAACATGGGAGGGCAGGAGAAGTGGCGCACAATGTTTAAAATGACTTTTGGCCACCGACCGAAACTTGCCTCAGTGGCTAAAAGTATTGACCCGTATATAAGCTGAGGACCCCTTTTTCAGCCCAAAATTGGAGCTGAAAAACTAGGCTTATATTCAAGTATATACAGTACTTCTGGACAGAAAAGTAGAAGCACAAATTTGACAAGTATGGTAATATCTTGGTTTATAATCTGTTCAGGAAACATGCTTGTAAACTGAAACACTCTTCTAGCAAAACAAATTTCCCCGTAAGAAATAATGGAAACTGAGGTCATTTTGGGGTCCCAGAGATGACATACTGTACACACAAAAATGCCAAAACTCACAAAAGAAGTTGGCTACAAGTCCACATCCACACCATGGTTTATGTACCTGGCTGTGGAATCTGCTCTGCTTGGGACTAACAACTGGTTTTTACTGTGTTTTTAATGTAACAATAAAATGCAATTTGTTGCCTCATTGCCTTCCATTCCTCTCTCCTCCCTCTGCTTTTTAACAAAATGAATAACGAATAACGAAATGAACCAAAAGTTAATTTCATGCCCATTTCTAATTGTTATTATTATTTGTGGCTGCTTTAGATACAATTGATTTAGAACCTGGGACAGAAATCGTAATAAATAATATCAAGAATGATAGATAAAATTTCTCCTTCACAATCCCTAACACAAATGGATAACAGAAAAATCCATTCCATCCCTAGATTTATGTGAAAGCACATTCCATATTTTCCACCCATTTTCTAGTTTCTGACAAAATAAAGTACTTTTAAAAGAAAATTGGCAAATGCATTCAGAGCAATGGAAGAAATTGTCATTTTAAAAAGTTAAAAGAGATATAAATGATCTTCCTGGGATCAGGATGGTTTGATATTTATAAAAACACAAATGTGTTTCAGGAATTATGCTTGCAAAATTGCAGGTAAATAAATGCAAGCATTTTTTTGCTGAGAACACTTACATTTTTAAAACAGAATTCTAAAGCTCGAAAAAGTCAGATACAGTGGACCCTTGTATAACAAACAACTTGTATAACATAAAATTTGTACAACATAAAAAATTCCAGAGATAGAGGAAATTTGCTTAACATAATTGCCTATGGGGAGAATCTGTACAACATAAAAATGGGATCACTCAGTTTTCAATGCATTCCTATGGGAATTTGCATAAAGGAAAATTTGCTTAACATAATTTCATTTGGAACGAATTAATTCCTTTATACAAGGTACCACTGTATAGTTATTCATGAGAAAGCAAATTTCAAAAATAGGGGCATGATCTTAAAATAGTTTTATTCTGATTCCCTTTCTCTCTGTTTGGGAACCAACTTGTGTAAAATCTGGATGTATAATAGAAGCATCCCCAAGCCAAAAGGCTGAAAATTAAGAATTTGTGCAAGGGTTGGGAGCTATGATAGGAGATCTGACCAACATAAAAGTTTTCCATGATGAACATATTGAAGGATAACTTGTAGCAGATGGTATTTCTTATTGCACATTATGTGCCCTAAATATTGCAGTTTATAGCATTGAGAATTTCTAATGTTTTATTCATGCACTGTAATACAGCCAAATTAGTGACTCTGGCTGTTCAAGATATCTTCAGAATTCGTCTGTACATCCACATTTTGAATGTTTCCAGTTTCCTGTCTGTAAGAGTCCAAGTTTCAACACTAGAGAGAAGTATACTGAATACATGAAATTGAAGTATTTGTGTATGAAGTTTGATAGATAAGTCCCAGTTTGTCAAGATTTTCCTCATTTTCTGGAAGGAATTTCTAGCTTGTTCAATTCCACAACAAATTTCACAGGAAAGATCCCAGTTATCTTTGACAAAGAATCCCAAGTATTTATAAGATGATACTTTCTCAATTATATCACTGCCAATCTTAAAAAGGTTCTGTGAATAATTTTGTTTTTTACTGATGACTATCCATTTTGTCTTTTGTACATGAAGCCGCAATCCCATGGTACTGCTTTCTGTAGCAACAGAATCCAATAATCCTTGCAAATCTGTCAGACTTGTTGCAAGCAGGACAGAGTCATCAGTATATCATATGCTATCAGCAAGAACTACATTCACTTTCACAAATTGGTTCTTTTCTTCAAGAGCATTCCAGAAAGTTCTTTTTGAATAGATATTAATAGGTAGGTGTGAGAGAATACAACATTGACAAACACCTTTCGTAATTGACACCTTTTTTATATCTGATCATCTATATGGACACCAGCATGCTGATTCCAATAAAAATTCCCAATCTATCTGATATCATGATTGTCTAAGCCCAGGTCTATAAGAATATTAATGTTTATCATGTTTAACTAAGTCAAATGCTTTTTCATATTCAATGAAGCAAATAAAAACATCAACATTGACAATGAGACATCACTGAACTAGTATCTGAAGACTAAATAATGCCTCCCGAGTTTCAAATCCATTCCTGAATCCAAATTGGGTATCTCCAATGCTCTCTTCACGCTTCCGTTATATTCTTAAATGAATGACTTTTAAAAATAACTTCAAGATGTGTCTCATCAAACTGATTGCCCAGTATTCATTACAACTTTTTGCATTGGTTTTCTTTGGAAGTGGTATAAAAGTAGATTTGAGCCAGTCCTATGGAATGGTTCCACGTCTATAGATGCTGTTGTATAAATTGACTGGAAGGGAAAGGGATTGTTCTTCCTTAAGCAATTTCAAAACTTCCATATATATTTCATCAGGGCCTGGGGCTTTGCCACACTTCACTTTAATGGCATGTTCTACCTCTTCCCTCATGATATCTTCATCTTTTTTTAATGATCCGCATGTCTCTTCCTCTGTCTTCCTCTCTCCCCACCTCTTTCCTGGTTGCTGGCTGCCTGATGATATTTTGTTCTTCAGATCCATCATCTAACTCTATCAAATATTTGTCACCATCAAAGACCAGGTACAAGGCTGCTGTTTGGTCGCGCTAATACTTCTGTTGGTGGGTATTTTTAAGGTCCTTAAAGAGATGTCATATATATTCACTATTCAATACTTCTCTATCCTTAAAGAGATGTCCTATATATTCCTTCCACTCTTGTAGTTTCTCCTCAGTGCTTGTCAAGATATGACCATTCTTGACAATAAGAGATTCACTTCCTCTACTGTTATACACACCTGCTGCTTGTCTTATTTTCTTGTACATGTTAAATGAATCATGCTTAGCATCCAATTCTTCAATTTTGACACATTCCTTTGAAATTTTTTCTTCCTTTCACCATTATTTCCCACTGCATTTCTTTCTGCAGTTGTTTATACATTTCAGGATCTCTATTTTTCATCTCTCTTCTATGATCTTTGAGGTCTAGAATTTCATCTGTCATCAAAGATTTAATCTTCTTTCTCTTGATGATCTTTAATTTATCTTGGCACACCTCATTCACAGCAGCTTTAATTTGGCTCCAGGTGTTTCCAGCTTCATTTACATCTGTTGTCTCCTTGATGGTTTTGAATTTTGTACTCAGGATCGATTGAACTTCAGTTCTTAATGCTGGGTCCTGAAGCTTAGAAATGGCAGTTTGATTATTTGTCACCTTTGACTGACATTTCTTCAACTTAAGTTTCACTGTTGCTAACAAAAGATTATGATCTGAATTAATGTCTGCACTAGGGTATGCTTTCACACATCTAATTGAATTTCTAAAATGTTTAATAATCAAGACATAATCAATCTGATTCCTGATATTCCTGTCAGCATTTCAAGTCAGTGTATAAAAGCAGTGTGGTGGCATCTGGAAATACATATTTGCTATTATAAATTCTCTTTTGTCATAACTGATTTAATCAGTCACCTTGCTCATTGCCATTTCCTAATCCATATTTACTTACTACTTCAGCCCATTGGCCTTGTCCTACCTTTGGATCGAAATCCCCCATAACTATGGTAACTTCCATTAATTTGTTAAACAATAAACCAGACTTTAATTGATTATAAAATTATTCTATATCATCATCTGATGCATTACATGTTGGTGCATATGCCTGGAGAAGATTTATCAAGATAAGCTGTGCATTAAGTTGGAGAAAAATGACTCTGACTGACACTGGCACACACTTTCTGACAGTCTTGCTGATGTTTGGATGGATTATGAATCCCACTCCATTAAAGTGATGAAGTTTGTTGTTAGCAGCATAGTATACATGATATCCTTCTAAGGTAAAGCTAAAGGTAAAGGTAAAGGTAAAGCTAAATAAAAATAAAAGTAAAGGTAAAGATAAAGGTTCCCTCACACATGCATGCTAGTCATGTGTGGCTCTAGGTGTGGTGCTCATCTCCGTATTCAAGCTGAAGAGCAAGTCCGTGGCCATGTGGCTGGAATGGGTGCAAGAAAACACTGTTTTACCTTCCTGCTTTTTACAGCAGTGCCTATTTATCTACTTGCATGTACATGCTTTTGAACTGCTAGGTTGGCAGGATCTGGGGTTAACAGCGGGAGCTCACTCCATTGTGTGCAACCCAGGATTTCAGTGCTCTAGCCCACTGAGCCAACACACCCTCTACTACACACTTTCCTGAATTAGGCCAACACATCTCACTAATACCAAGGATATCAATATTAAGTATTTCCATTTCCCCTATGGCATTGTGGGTTTTTCCACTTTAAAATATATTGCAAACATTCCAGGTAGCTATCCTTCTCATGGCTGGCCCAACCCAATGAAGGGCTGATGGGGACTTGGGGGCATGGCTTTAGGTTTTCTGGTCATGCTAAAGATTTGCCTGGGGAAGTTAGATCATTTGAAGTGGTTTCCCTCTTGCCTACTTCACTGCCATTACTGGTCATTATGTCAGCCACCCATTATGGATCAGACACTGTTTGAAGGTGCCCACTCTGGATTAGATGCTTCAGGTTGCATCTAATCCAGTGATTGTAGCCTTGTTTCTCCACTGAGACCTGTGTGGCTTGGGAGACTCTTTTGGTAGCAATGCTACTGCCAGTATAGCTCTCAGTTTCACTGAAGCACGCAAGCCCCTCCAACTTGTGAAAGCCTCTGTCCATAGAGGGGAGCAGCTATTGTACCCAATGTAAACCCGGCACTACCCTGTGGCTTAGGGTTGATCAGGATGGCAATGGGTTATTCATTATTTTTGCTTTGTTGTCAGATTTAATTATGTTTGGTCAGTTTTTATTTCAGTCTATACATTGTATATTGCTTAATTTTATTATTCATTCTATTGTCTGTGTCCTAACTTTTGAAAACGGCCCAGAGTAACAGTTGGCCAGATGGTGCGGTATAAAAATAAAATAAAATAAAATAAAATAAAATAAATCATGGGTTGACAGTTCTGCCACAAACAGATATATCACTATTGTCAAATAAGAGAGTAAAGCTGGGCCAAAGTATTGATAAGGTGAAATTTTGGTTTATTGGAAGGAGAAGCTGTGAAACCATCCTGCAATATTTTTGTGAGGCGATAAGTAGCTTTTTTCACTGCTGTTTTAACATTGGTTTGCCATTCTTCTATAGAGAAGATGGGAGATTATTTCCACTATTCTCATGTCTCCTTGAAAAAATATCCCATCCTACTGCAAAGTTGTTCTGGGGACATTGTGGAGATAATGGATTCCTGTCCCAAGGGCTCCTCTGCCCTGGCCTCTCTGGAATGAAGATATGACATCTCATAGGGCCATTTTACTCCCCCTTCCCTTCCCAAATCAATCCAGTGGTCCTTGATTGTGCTTTGAATTCATGGAAAGGGAAATTAAGTTCAGTTCAACACATTAGCTGCATTTGGAATTTCCTTCAAAGGGCCATCTTCATTTAGTGCAGAAACTTTTGAAAAATATTGGCTTTATTTTATATATGATGGCCCCTCATTATGCTGCTTCCAAATTAAACCTTTATTTGACATAAAATGTAAAAGAAAAAAACCCATGGGTATCTGGAAGTATTTATTGGTGACACTGTCAACATATGTAAAAGTTGACAAAACATATGTTATGTATATTTAACAGAATGTGTAAAGTGAATTGTAAAATGGAGGCAGTTAGATTTCTGCAGTGTCATGATGTTAATCCACAAGTGTTAGAGACTAGTAATCACAGGCATGTTAAGTAATGAAGTGCAGGTGGAACTGATTGTAACATCATGATTTGTAATGGATAGATCAGATTGCATCAGATTGTTAATTAGTGATTGCATCAGATCTTATGAGTGCTGAATATGTATAAAAGGCACTAGCTTGTCATTTGTAATTTGGGGACTGTTATGGTAAAAACAGTTTACCCCACACTCTGTTTGTCTGTTTGCTATATTGTATATAATGCTTGGTGGTTATGCTGTGTATATTTTGATGTATATATGAATATATGAGTTTTTACTCTATTCATTGTTATTGTCTTTCTATTAGACTAACTCTGCAAACCCTTTATATCAATACTAATATTTTATCTACGTTACTGCTGCACTGTTTTGTGTCAGGCACAAGTATATATTATTATTATTATATTTGCTGCCCCCTTAAATCTGCTGACAGGGTTATGGGCCCAGCTGGGTCAGCAGCCTGATGGGTTTTGTTGTACCTGTATAGATAAAGTGTGTGTTGTTTAAAGTTGAGTTTTTGCAGAGGAAACAGGTTGAAGTTGGAACGGAGACAAAGCAGAGCTGCAAAAGATTTCTCTCAGAGGCTTGGAATGAGAGCAGAGGAGAAAAGCAGCTGATAAGGACAAGCCAAGCAAAACAGAGTGTGATTTAAACTGGAAGCTGTGGAGGCTGAGGAAATATTTGCCAGAAGAAGCTGAAAAAAGTGTTGCAGGTAACGGCAGATAAGGAGCCGGCACATATCAGCAAGAATGGCAAGTATAAATTTAAATTCAATGCCTCTTGTAAAGCTCTCTGACAGTAATTACCTGAATTGGTGTCTGCGAATGAAGCATTTCTTGATCTTCCATGAGCTCTATCAGTATGTAGATAAGCAGCTTGATGAGGAAGCTGATGAGGAAGATTTGAAGAAGGATGAGAAAGCCTTGGCAATTATAATGTTGTCCTTGGAGGAATCCCAGTTCGTTTATGTGAAGGAAGCAAAAACAGCTCATGAGGCTTGGACGTTTCTCAGAGCAGCTCACATCAGAGACACAGCTGGAAGTAAGGTATCTCTAATGAAAAAACTGTTCCAGTCAAGGCAGAGCCCAGGTGAAACTATTTCTGATTATATAAGGAAAGTAAATAGTATATTTCAGCAATTGTCTGAGGTGGGCATAAATCATGAAGAGGAGTATAAATGTCTAGTTATATTGTCAAGCTTGGATGAATCATATGATAATTTAGTAATGGGATTAGAAGCTATGAAGAGTGATGAATTGTCTATTTCATATATACAGTCAAGACTCCAGCAGGAAGAATCAAGGAGGAATGATTCTAAAGTAAATAATAAGCCTGCTCAAGTGTCTGGAGAAACAATACAAGTAATTAGAAGATGCTATAATTGTGGGAGTGACCAACATGTTTTTCGTTACTGTGATAAGGTAAACAAGCAGCGAAGGCAAAAGCAAAATAGAGTTGCCGGCACAGGCTGGAAGAGTGAAGGTCAACAGCTGTCTGTAATTAATGATAAGGAACAAAAGGGCTCAAGACAGGAATTATTTATTGTAGATTCAGGAGCCAGTATTCATTGTGTAAACAAGAAATGTTTGTTTGAGAAACTAACTTTGTTTAATTGTAGAAATGTAACCTTGGCAGACGGGACTCAGGCAAAAGTCTGTGGTGAAGGTAATATATTTTTCAAACCTCTTAAATCTGTATTTGATAAGGTCCTGTATATACCGTCTTTAAAGAATAATTTATTGAGTGTGCCTATGCTTGTAAAACAAGGTTTTCATGTACAGTTTAGTGAGAATAGTTGCAAGATTGTAAAGAATGGGAAAACAATAGCAACTGGAAGGCTCCAAAACAATTTGTTTATGATAAGCACTTCTGAGAAAGTTTTGAACATGGTTGAAAATAAGCCTCTACATGACAAATGCATACATTTGATGCATAGAAGATTAGGGCACCTAAGTTTTGAAAGCATTAGGAAAACTTTGCAACATGTGGAACATGGGTCTGTGCAAAGCTGTAAAAATTTTTTAGATTGCCATGTTTGTAAAAGTACAAAGGTGAAGTCTGCACCCATATCAAAAAAGAGTTTGAGAAAGTCACATCAACCATTACAGCTGGTACATATTGATGTGATTGGACCCATGGCTAATTCATTTGGTGGTGCCAGGTTTTGTCTTGTGATAACAGATGATTATTCACGTTATTCTTGGGTTTACATAATAAAGCACAAAAGTGAAGTGAGTGCTGTATTTAGGAAATGGTTTCTGATGGCAGAAAGACAGTACAGGCAGAAAATTTTAGCTGTACAAAGTGACAGAGGTGGTGAATTTTTAGCAAAGCAGTTTGTTGATTATTTAGAAAAGAAGGGGGTGAAACATAGATTGACAAACCCTTCTGCTTCTGCTGAGCATGGATTATCTGAGAGGAAGAATGGGATTCTTCAGAATATCATGAATGCAATGTTGGCAGATGCAAAACTTCCCAAAGGTTACTGGGCTGAGGCAATGAAATATGCAAATTATGTGTCTAATAGAGTGTGGAGTTCAGCTGTGAATGAAGTTCCATATACTCTAATACATGGTAAAAAACCTACAATCAAATATCTCCATTTATTTGGCTCTGAAGCCTGGGTATTAATTCCAAAGAGGTATAGACACAAGAACAGTCCAAAGTCTAGAAAGCTTATGTTTATTGGTGTTCAGCCTGCAGCTAAATCCTGGCGTTTTTGTGACAGTCATGGAAATGTTTATATAAGCAGGTCTGCAAAATTTTGTGAACAGAAAAATTGGGAAGCTCTACATGCTAATAATGAAGTATTTTTGCCAAGTATTTGTCCCCACACTGAGGTTAAGAAGGTTGCCAGTGATGGAGGGGAGTCTACATCATTGCATGATGGAAAAGTGAAAGATGAGATTGCCAGTGATGGAGGGGAGTCTACATCATTTCATGATGAAAAAGTGGAAGATGAGGAGCCAGTGTTGATCAGAAAATCTACTAGATCTAACAAAGGAGTGCCACCTGAAAGGTTTGTTGTGAATAATGTATTCCATGAGCCACAAAATTTTGAAGATGTGCTGCTGATGCCTGGAGAAGAAAGGAAGCAGTGGATGATGGGCCATGGACAAAGAGCATATGTCTCTGAAGGAACGGCAAGAGGATGCACCAGTGGATGGCGCCAAAGAGCAAAGGACATTTTGCAAGAGAAATAGGTTGCTTGTATACAAAAAGTTTTTTGATATTGATAGTATTTGTTGATGAAGCATTGGAAAGGTATAAAGCATGTTTTGAAATATCTTAAAGGAACAATGCATGAAAAGTTGAAAGTATCCATATGTGATAATCTTGATTTGATTAGCTATGCAGATGCAGACTGGGGTTCAAGTCCAGAAAGGAGGTCAATGTCTGGATATGCCATATTTTTAGGTAACTCACTAATTGTCTGGAAAGCCCGAAGACAAAGGTACATTTCTTGTTCTTCTACAGAAGCTGAGTATGGGGCTGTGAGTGATTTGTGTTGTGAGTTGACCTGGGTAGTACAGTTGTTAAAGGATGTGAATGTAAATGTAAAACTACCAGTCAAAGTATATAATGATTCTTTTTCGTGTATCCAATTAACACAGAATCAGAAAGTTGGATCCAGAAGCAAGCACATTGGGATCCGTTACCAGAATGTGAAAGACTGCATAGAACAACATTTGATTGTATTGGAATATTGTACAAGTGTTGATAATTATGCTGACATATTTACAAAGCCTTTGTGTAAAGATAAACATGTATGTTTTAAGAAAAGGCTAGGAGTTGAAATCTGTTAAATATAGGAGGGGTGTCAACATATGTAAAAGTTGACAAAACATATGTTATGTATATTTAACAGAATGTGTAAAGTGAATTGTAAAATGGAGGCAGTTAGATTTCTGCAGTGTCATGATGTTAATCCACAAGTGTTAGAGACTAGTAATCACAGGCATGTTAAGTAATGAAGTGCAGGTGGAACTGATTGTAACATCATGATTTGTAATGGATAGATCAGATTGCATCAGATTGTTAATTAGTGATTGCATCAGATCTTATGAGTGCTGAATATGTATAAAAGGCACTAGCTTGTCATTTGTAATTTGGGGACTGTTATGGTAAAAACAGTTTACCCCACACTCTGTTTGTCTGTTTGCTATATTGTATATAATGCTTGGTGGTTATGCTGTGTATATTTTGATGTATATATGAATATATGAGTTTTTACTCTATTCATTGTTATTGTCTTTCTATTAGACTAACTCTGCAAACCCTTTATATCAATACTAATATTTTATCTACGTTACTGCTGCACTGTTTTGTGTCAGGCACAAGTATATATTATTATTATTATATTTGCTGCCCCCTTAAATCTGCTGACAGACACCACATGATCATTATATATTGATTATATGTTAGAGTTACAACCTTGAAGCTGGTGCAGAAGTGGACGGGTAGCCAATAGAGATGGGCACGACTTAGCGGTATTCCCGTTTCCGTTTCCGTTACTCGTATCCGTTACTCTACGGAAACGGTAATGGGAATTACTCCGCCAGAATTCGAGCTCGAACCGACGAACGAACAATTTGTTCTGATTTGTCGTGCTCGTTACTTGCACGCGGCGATCGCGCAATGCCAAGCGGCACAGAAATTTTTTTTTTAAAGTAAAAAAAAAAACCCGATTCCCAGTCCAAAATGGCGACTGCAATATTTTTTTTGAAATCCTTGCCCAAACCCCACCAAAGCACCACAGAAACATGCGAAAGTTACCTATTTTAAATGCTTGATTTTTTACAGTAGCAGCAGTGGGTTTGTCTTGCCAAAATACGTCTCCGTTGATTTTATTTTATTTTTTCTTAATTTATTTTTTTACACCTGCGCAACGATGGGCTGGCCATGGAACGGGACCATGCAAATTTTCGGAGCCATTCCACCAATCGCATGGACAGGTTTTGACTGACACTTCTGGATGTGCCAGAGGGCATAAAAAGCTGAGGCAGTTCCAGTCCGTCACAGTCTGGGCTTGGATCTTGTGGAGGGTGGTCAGGGCTGGATTGCTGCGCTCAGTCTAGTTTCGATTTCGCGGTCGCGGTCTCGGTCTCGCTAGGCAGGGAGGGAATTGAATTGATTTTAATTCGCAAAACATAATAATTTCTTTTATTCCCTGTGAGGAATAGCAACGCAGTGTTTATCCTTTTTTGTTTTCTGCATTTTTGAGGAAGAGTTCCATTTTTTATTTGCTTATATTTGCTTCAAGGGGGAGGGAAGATTTGAGTGGGAGCGGTAGGGGAGGGGAGGTGCTGCGGATTTATTTTGAAAATATATTATTTTACACTACCATACCATTTATTTGTATCCCAATTTCCCACCAAGTTCATTTACTTGGCCAAGGTCCTTTTACCCTGCGCCTACAGCTTTTTTGCTGCTGTTGCGATTGGGGTTTTGGAAGGGAATCCAGCAACCCTATCCTACCCTAGTAGCAGCTTATAGTTTTATTCCATTTATTTTCTATTCTACAGTTTATTAGCAAGTGGCAAGCAACAGCCAAGGTCCAGTACTAGTGCTTAGAAGGGGAGGTTGGAGGCTGTGGATTAAATTATTTTTAAAATATTATACAGAGTACAGACTGAGTAGGCAGAGTCTCCCTCGCCAACCAGTGCACTCAAATTTCTCAAACACATTTGTTGGCAACAAGGCTAGGGCACCTTCCTCTGTAGAACATTTTACAATTTCATTTTACTTAACACTTATAGATATTCTTTCACTTGTCCAACACCTCATTCATTTTTTTGCAGTCAGGCACTCAAACAAACATTTGTTGAAGGGCAGGCACCCAGCCACCTCTATAGAACTTTTTCTTCAATTACATCTTTGAAGAAGTTACATTCATCTTAGTTACTGTGCATTATTTGTGAAAGTTGGGTGCTGCCAGATTTTGCAAACCCCTTGTTTCTATTAGCTTGGTTTTTGTGAAGTTGTAACTTACATCTGTGAAGAATTTAAGTTACAGTTCTCCTAATTACACTTGCCCTGTGCATTGTGAAACTTGTTTGCCAGGATTGGCAAACCCCTTGCTTGTACTAGCTTGGTTTTTGTGCTGTTTTTGTGAGTCAAACTCACTCATTTACTCGCCAGTTTGCCACCAGTCTACATACACAATTACATTTTTAAAGAAGTTACATTTCTCTTTGTTACACTTGTCCTGTGCTGTGCATTGAGAAACTTGTTTGCCAGGATTGGCAAACCCCTTGCTCCTATTTCCTTGTTTGTTGTGCTGCTGTAATTTGTGAGTCCATCTCACTCATTTACTTGCCACCACAGTCTACATACACAATCCAATTACAACTGTGAAGAAGTTACAGTTCTCCTAATTACAGTTGCCCTGTGCAGGGCATAGAGAGACTTGGGTGCCAGGATTGGCAAACCCCTTGCTCCTATTACCTTGTTTGTTGTGTTGCTGTTGTGTGAGTCCATCTCACTCATTTACTTGCCCCCACAGTCTACATACACAATCCAATTACAACTGTGAAGAAGTTACAGTTCTCTTTGTTACACTTGCCCTGTGCAGGGCATAGAGAGACTTGGGTGCCAGGATTGGCAAACCCCTTGCTCCTATTTCCTTGTTTGTTGTGTTGCTGTTGTGTGAGTCCATCTCACTCATTTACTTGCCACCACAGTCTACATAAACAATCCAATTACAACTGTGAAGAAGTTACAGTTCTCTTTGTTACACTTGCCCTATGCAGGGCATTGAGAGACTTGGGTGCCAGGATTGGCAAACCCCTTGCTCCTATTGCCTTGTTTGTTGTGTTGCTGTTGTGTGAGTCCATCTCACTCATTTACTTGCCATCACAGTCTACATACACAATCCAATTACAACTGTGAAGAAGTTACAGTTCTCCTAATTACAGTTGCCCTGTGCAGGGCATAGAGAGACTTGGGTGCCAGGATTGGCAAACCCCTTGCTCCTATTACCTTGTTTTGTTGTGTTGCTGTTGTGAGTCCATCTCACTCATTTACTTGCCCCCACAGTCTACATACACAATCCAATTACAACTGTGAAGAAGTTACAGTTCTCTTTGTTACACTTGCCCTGTGCTGTGCATTGAGAAACTTGTTTGCCAGGATTGGCAAACCCCTTGCTCCTATTTCCTTGTTTGTTGTGTTGCTATTGTGTGAGTCCATCTCACTCATTTACTTGTACAGTTCCTTGGTGCTTTTCTTTACTATCACATTATACATTCCCTGGCCTGAGCCACAAGAAGTGAGAAAAATGAGGAGGGGTCGCACAGCTAGAGGGCAGGGGAGGGGGACCCCTACTAAGATAAATAGGGGCACGTTTCTGAGGGAAGGGACAGGAAGTAGTGCAGAAAGTGATTCTGGTGCAACTCCCTCCCTGAGTAGCAGTGCCAGTGGCACAAGCAGCACTGTGCCATCGTCTGTCACCGAGGGAAGCATGGATGAGGCGTACCAAATCCCATCTCCGTTACCTGACAGCCCCACCCTTAATCAGCAAGAAGACAAGGGCTCTGATTCTGAAATGGCATCAGAACCAGAATCGGGCTCCTTGTATCTAAACCTGCCAGATTCTGAGGACCTGTTGGCAGGGACAGACTTAAGGCAGGCTCCAGGCAGTGATGGAAGGAGCAGCCCTCTTTCCACCCAGAGTACCACCAGTGAGAGCAGTAGTACTACTCTACTTTCCCGGCAGGGCAGAAGCCACACCAGCACCACAGCAGCAGCAGCGGCAGGCAATAATAGAGGGGGCATTACTTTCTGTAAGCCACGAGGGTGTCTCTGGGAGCATTTTGAGAACAGCCCCCAAGACGCAAGGATGGCGGTGTGCAAGATATGCGGGGAGGTCTTGCGCAGGAGGAATGACCCCAAACACCTCTCCTCAATGGGTTGCGCAGCCACCTGATGAGGAAGCACCCTGGGACTCTGCCTGGAACCCTGTCAGTGTCAGGCCCTTGCTCTTCAGGGAGGAAGAGAGGGGAAGAAGGGTTAGAGAAAGAAAAACACAGCTCCGCTAGTGAGAGTGGGAAGAGGCAGGCCACTCTGCAAGAAGTGGGGCTGTTGGGTGGGACTTTTGTCAGCCCGCAAAATAGGGCCAAAGCACAGGAAACCACCACTCAAGTGGTGGGTGAAATGGTGGCCATGAACGGGTTGCCCCTCTCCTTTGTGGAGTCATCAGGCTTCAGGCACCTGATGAAGCACATGGCACCATGGTACGAGACTCCATCCCGGCGTACCTTCAGCAGGCGGGTGCTTCCCTCCCTTTATGAGTCTGTCAGGGACAGGATCCGGGCCCTGCTGCAGGCGGCCAGAGGGAGGAAGATCCACTTCACTTCCGACCTCTGGACTGGTGGGCACCACGGATACCTCTCACTGACGGCTCATTGGTGGCAACCCAAGGAGGTCCTGGAGGCCTGGTCAGCCCATGAGCAGCTGCAGGGGGAGGCACAAGGCAGCACCCCAAGAGGGTATAGGGTGGTGCTTCTCCAGGCACAAAGCATGGAGGACAACGTCATAGGGATCAACATTGCTGACGTTCTCAAGACAGCAATGCGAGAGTGGGGATTGGGGACAGAGGGACAGGTCAATTGTGGAGTCATGGTTACTGACGTGGGCCGTAACATGACCAATGCGGTTCTTGGGGCAGGGTTCCAGGGCATCATGTGCGCAGCACACAAACTGCATCTAGTGGTGGGCGATGCCATTGGCCTGGGTGCACCAAAGGACTCCTGGAGTGAGGGGACCAGGGAGACCAGGGCCTTGCTGGACAAGTGTCGGAAGATCGTGGGGCACTTCGCTTGCAGCGTCAAGGCAGCCAGGATGATGCATGAGAGGCAGGCGAAGACGGGCCGACCAGAGCACATCCTGATCCAGGACGTGACCACCCGGTGGAACTCCACCCATGAAATGGTCAAGCGTCTGGTGGAGCAGAAGGAAGTGGTGGAATACATCATGTCAACCACCCCAGTCCTGCATGAGGGGAGGGAATAGGACCTTGGTGCTACCGAGTGGCTCGCCCTCTCCCAGATGGTGGGTATCCTGCAGCCTTTTGAGGAGGCCACCCACGTCCTCAGCAGCTACAACACCAGCCTGGGCCACGTTCTCCCCCTGGTCAATGCCCTTCGCCAACGCCTAGAGACCAGTATCCGGGAAGAAGGCAATCTTCTCCATAAGAGCAGGGCATTGGCAGACAGGCTGTTGACCGGCGTGGATACCTGCCTTGGCCCACTAAGAAGGGAAAACGTGTACCAGATGGCCTGCCTGTGCGACCCTCGCATCAAGGGTTCCCTGGCGGCCAGCACTGCCGAACTGAAATCCTGGAAGACGGAGCTATGCCGTCAAGTCAGGGCTGTCTCCAATGAGGGCCAGGTGTTTCAGAGGGCACACGGAAGCCAGAGCGATGCTGAGGAGGAGTCCTCGCAAGGATCCACATCCCTCTGTACTCCAGGAGCCTTCACCCAGAGACCAGGTTCCGTTCCAGCAGCCAACTACCTGGCCTCTGCCCTAGCCATGGCAGTTTCCTCCTCAGTGGAGGCAAGGGAGGAAGAAGTAGGAGACCCCGCTCAGACCATGGTGAAGGAGTACATGGCTGAGCCCCTCCAACCCCTCAGCTCGGACCCACTGCACTACTGGGCCAGAAAAGCAGACCTCTGGCCCGCTCTTTCAACTCTGGCGTTGGACCTCTTGTCTGTCCCACTCACCAGTGTCCAGAGTAAGCATGTCTTCTCCCACATGGGAGATGTCCTGAGGCCATGCCACTGTCACCTGGACCTGGAGACGGTGGAAAGGTTGACTTTCATCCGCTTCAACCTTTCCACCTTGGGATTACCCCAACACTCCAAGAACTAAGTTGCTGCCTGTAACCTAACCTCCTGCCTGCAATCCTCCATGCCCGCCTGCAAGCCTGCCTGCCTCCCCTTGGCCCTACGAGCCTGCCTGCCTGCCTGCCTGCCTGGCCCTGTGACTACCTGCCGACTCCAGTGCCTATTGCCTGCAAAACTGCCTGCTTGACTGCCTGCCTGCCTGCCTACCTGTATTCTCTCTCACATACAATTGAAGGGTACTATTAGTGGCCAAATTTTTCTAGCCCTGGGCTGTCTCCAAACCAGGCAGGGCCACTCAAAGTGTCATTGGAAAGGGTCTGTCTGTATTGGCCCAATGTTTCCCCTTTTGCCATGGCTGGTCTGAGAGAGACCCTAATACCTGCCTTCCTTGGTGCTTCACACCGTTCCCTGGGGTTTAGGCGCCAATCTGCTAACAAAGTGGTGAGGAAGCACTTTACAACAACCTACCTCAAAGACTGAGTATCAGGGGGCAAGCTCCCCTCCTTAAAGCCTTAAAGAAATAGAGCCACCCAGTTCTCCTGCTTCCACTCTGTCTCCTTGGCTGCCAAAACCCGGTCTCCTGGGGTGGCGATAGAAACTCTGCCTGCCAAGGCAGAAACAATCCTCCCTACTGGCACTTTGGCTTAGTGCCTTCCCAATCCCTAGCCTTGGAGGATGGTATCCTCTAAGCATGCGCCTAGGCTACACACACATACCTGTAAGCCAGACTAGATGCTTCCCTGCCTGCCCGGCCCTCTGCCAAACTGCCTGCCTGTCAGACTCCACCAGTCCCATTTGAGCATGCCTTCAAGTTGCTTCTCATTCAACCTCCTCCAGTCTGCCCTTCTGGCCTCCCAGTCCCATACTTTGTCGTCTGGGCTGGTCTGTGAACCACTAAGAAGGGCTGTGGAAAGGGAAAGACAGGAGCTCCGCTTCTAGTGGGAAGAGGCGGGCCTCTCTGCAGGAAGTGTTGCCGCTGTGTGGGAGTTTTGTCCGCCTCCGCTACCGCTAATTTTCACTCTGAGCTGCAATGCACTGTGAAGGGAGGGACAAGGAAGCCTCCAGGCTTGGTGCTTGGTGGATACTCTGATGCACACTGACTGTGTGAGTCTGTAATTCACACAGACCTAGCTCTGTCTCCTCCTCCACTCTTTCCACTGGGCTGCCAGCTGTGGCTCACAAAGAAGGGAAACGTCCTTGTTGTGTGTGCGTACTCCTGTCCGAAAGTCCCCTGTGTGGATCTTGGTGCTGTGCTGTGTGACTCATTGTGTGCACACTCAGTGCTTAAACATTTTATAATCATTTCTGCCCTAACCCCGGAACAAAGGCTGCCGGACAAGAAAGTTACTGGTTGCAAATCTAGGTTGTGATTGATGATGATGATTGAGTTATGGGAACACTCTTCAGGAACAGCTGGTGGTGGGCTTAGGGTGAGGGTTAGGGGGGATGTTTAGGCCTCTGCTACTCTGTCCTCTGGGCTGCACCACACTGTGTCTCACTAAGAAGGGCTGGAGTGGAATGTACTTGCGCGTACCACAGTTCTGCACAATAATCGTTTGTTTCTTAGAAATAGAAGAGCCTTTCAGGAGGAAGTTCCAGGCTTGGCTCTTGGAGTTGTGGAACTGCTGTGATTCACTACGAAGGGCATGGAGATGGAATGCCGGCACGGCAGTTAGGAGCAGTCTACCAGCACACAGCTGGGAAAGAAAGTCAGAAAGCTTGGCTTGATGTCCTTTTGGAAGCCTGTGTGGTCAAAGACTCAGACTCACTCTACCTCTGTGTCTTCTCCCTGCCTGCCTGTCAGTCTCCCCCCACTTCCGGCTTAGAGGAGGCCTTCCAGCCGCTTCTCCTTCACCCTAACAGCATGGTCCAGTTAGTGGTTCAAGTTCAGCCCTGTCGCCACTGCCCTCAACTTGCCCATGCAGCAACCACGGCTGCACCCGCCTGTTGGCGGAAAACCACTTGAAGACCAACTGTAACAATGCATTCACTCATCAACTATTTTGTTTAGAAGAACTGGTGGACTCTGTCATCCCACATTGGGGGGGGTTCTTCATGCAGTCTAGGTTGGGAAATCCCTTGGCTGAGGGAGGGGCGATTCGGTGGTTCTCCTTCAACCCCTCTAGTCTGGCCTTCTGGCCTCCCCTACCCTTCACTCTGGGTTGCACACACTGTGCCTCACAGAGAAGGGCATTGTGCTTGTGTGCTAGAAAACAGCCGTGGGGTGGGCCCGTGATTTTAGGCAGAACTCTGCCTTGCTCTCCTCAAGGTGGTTGCGCAGCCACCTCATGCGAAAGCACCCTTTCACTCTGCCTGGGACAGTGACAGGACTCTGCAGGAAGGAGTGCCGCAGTGTGGGAGTGTTGTCAGCCTCCGGACCGCCAATTAGTCTTCAGTGGGCTGCCATTGCCATACACTGTGGCTCACAAAGAAGGACAACTTACTGCCGTGCTGGTGGCCCTCTGTCACCGTTATAAATAGGACAGTTTATCAGAAAGTTCAAGGCTTGGCTCTTAGAGTTGTGGGGAATGTGATTCACTACGAAGGGCATGCCACTGGGATGCAATGCACTGACTGTGGCTCTCTGTGAAGGGAGGGAGCAAGGAAATCTCCAGGCTTGGTTCTTTGTGGGTACTCTGACTCACACAGACAGTGAGCCTGTGGTTCTCAGGCCTACTGTCTTCCGTGGACTGCAAAGCTATGTCACTCACTGAGAAGGGAACATGGCTGTGCTGGCCTGCTAGGAGTTTACCAGGAAAGCAGCACACAACTGTGGAGGAAGACCCTCTGGCTTGCAGTCCTTTTTTCAGAGTAGTCTCAGGCCTCAGAATCAGACACCATGTGGACTCTGCTTTTCCACTGGGCTGCCAACTGTGGTTCACGAGGAAGGGAAGCCTGCGTAGGCGTACATAACAGATTGTCGGAAAGGTGCAGCCTGGCCCTTGTTGGTGGATACTTGGAGTCACTGACTGTGAGTCTGTGAGGGAAGGGCGACTGTGTTCCATTTGCTGCAACCCACCGAAGAAGGGCATTTTCCTGGTGTCCTCCTCAGGCCATTCAGCTACGCTGGGGAGCTGGAGCTTCCTGGCAATGATCCTCCCCTATGGAGGCCCTGTGGCCTCAGACTCAGGCTATGTGGCCTCCTCCAGCCACTCTTTTTTCTTGGATGCAAAACACTGTGGCTCACTAAGAAGGAAAGAGTAGTTGGGTGCCAGCACTCCAGTAGTTTCTCTGACAGTTCCAGGCTTGGTTCTTGGAGTTGAGTTGGAGCTGGGATTCACTACGAAGGGCATGGTAGTAGTTTGCGGGGAGTTTCTAATTCACACAGACCTAGCTCTGTCTCCTCCACCACTCTTTCCACTGGGCTGCCAGCTGTGGCTCATAAAGAAGGGAAAAATGTACCAGTTGCGTGGTGGTGGCACCACCATTTATAAATAGAACAGTTTTCTGAAAGTTCAAGGCTGGGCTTTTGGAGTTGTAGGAGCTGGGATTCACAACGAAGGCCATGGTCGTGGATTGCTGGCCCAGCATTCAATTACTCCAGCTTGTGGCCTCCGCCACTCTTTCCTCTGGGATGCAAGACACTGTGGCTCACTAAGAAGGGAAGAGTAGTTGGGTGCCAGCACTCCAGTAGTTTCTCTGACAGTTCCAGGCTTGGCTTTTGGAGTTGTAGGAGCTGGGATTCACAACAAAGGCCATGGTCGTGGATTGCTGGCCCAGCATTCAATTACTCCAGCTTGTGGCCTCCGCCACTCTTTCCTCTGGGATGCAAGACACTGTGGCTCACTAAGAAGGGAAGAGTAGTTGGGTGCCAGCACTCCAGTAGTTTCTCTGACAGTTCCAGGCTTGGTTCTTGGAGTTGTGTTGGAGCTGGGATTCACTACGAAGGGCATGGTAGTAGTTTGCGGGGAGTTTCTAATTCACACAGACCTAGCTCTGTCTCCTCCACCACTCTTTCCACTGGGCTGCCAGCTGTGGCTCATAAAGAAGGGAAAAATGTACTAGTTGCGTGGTGGTGGCACCACCATTTAAAAATAGAACAGTTTTCCGAAAGTTCAAGGCTTGGCTTTTGGAGTTGTAGGAGCTGGGATTCACAACAAAGGCCATGGTCGTGGATTGCTGGCCCAGCATTCAATTACTCCAGTTTGTGGCCTCCGCCACTCTTTCCTCTGGGATGCAAGACACTGTGCCTCACAAGGAAGGGAAGAGGAGTTGGGTGCCAGCACTCCATTAGTTTATTGCAAAGTTGCAGGCTTGGCTCTTGGAGTTGTGTGGGAACCAACTGTGATTCACAAAGAATGGCATGGAAGTAGACTGCCGGGCCGGCAGTTAGCAAGTCTACCAGCACACAGCTGGGGACTTGGGGTGGAAGAGTAAGACTCAGAATGTGGCTTGCTGTCCTTTTTGCAGCCTGTGTGGTGCCAGACCAAACTCAAGGTGATTGGCCTCCTCCGCCAGTCTTTCCTCTGGGCTGCAAGACGCCGTGTTTCACACGGAAGGGGGTCCCTGATCTGAACAGCGTTCGTACGTACAGCACCACCAAGACTTAGTCAAAAAGTGACATGTGGTGGACGGTGGTGCATCGCAGGCAGTGTGGTGCCAGACCAAACTCAAGGTGATTGGCCTCCTCCTCCAGTCTTTCCTCTGGGCTGCAAGACGCCGTGTTTCAGCACCACCCAAGAGTTTGTCAGAAAGTGCCATGTGGTGCATTGCAGGCAGTGTGGTGCCAGACCAGACTCAAGGTGATTGGCCTCCTCCGCAACTCAGTCCTCTGGGCTGCAAGACACTGTGACCCAAGGCCAGTGGCATTTAAATTCCTGTCATGCCATTCAGCTCCATCCTTTTTATACTGGAGCTGGCAATGAGCCTGCCACACTCTGGCTCTGTGCTGTGGTGCTCTCATACTCTGCCTTGTGGCCTGGCCGGAGTGGCCACCCTTACTCTGGCCTTATGGACGTGTCGACCAGAGATAGTCCTCCTCCTTGTATAGCCTAGTGGGCTGGGCTGTGGGCTGTAAAACTTAAGTCAGAGCAACCCAGAGCCCTATCCCATTCCCATCCCTACCAAAACTATTCCTGGCTGTAGCTACTAGCTAGGTACGTAGCTTAACCACCTCAGGCTCTAACTGCTAATGTTTTTGTTGACCATGACCAAAAGCAGGGTTGCATTGGCTTTGGCTTTATTGCTTGTCCTTTAAGTGTGTGTGACTTTGACTGTGAATGTGAAGTGAAGGCAGAAGGACCTTGGCGATGGGGGGCCAATTTGAGAGGAGTAGAGTAGTAGACCCCTCATCCAGATTTGGGGAGGAACGGAATGTCTGTTTCTCCTGCTGCCTCTGAGAGAGGTGGAGGGGAGATGGGATGGATTCAAAACCAAACAACAAAAAAGTACAACAAACAGGCACGTCAGCCAGACCAAGTAGGGTGGCTGGCTGGTTCAGCATCAGCAGATTCAGCACAGCAGACCAAGAGAAAAAAAATGCAAATTTGTTTCTGCCCCACTTTGTTTGCTTAGGATGCACTAGCCTTGTTGTGCAGCAGCAAGTCCATCACCCAGGCAGGTTTAAACTGTATTTCGCCTGCTCATTTGCGGGACCCGCGCCCACCCGCCCGCGCCCCCGCGCGCACGCCCGCGCGCCTGCCCCCGCGCTAGCCACTCCCCCTGCCGCTGCCGCTGCCGCTGCCCACGCATATACCCCCGTGCCACCGCCGCCCACGCTGCGCCCGCAAGCCGCAAGTCTCGGTCGGACGTCAAAATGCACGAAATCATGGCAGAAACGGAAATGAAAAAGTGAAAAAATGAAAAAATGAACCGACTAATTTTTGTGAATTTTCGCGAAAAACGGAGACCACCCGAAACGGAACCGGCCCGACTAATGACAACTTGAAAAAAAAAAATCAAGTCGTGCCCATCTCTAGTAGCCAATGTAAAACAACCAGGGTAGGAGATGTGATTGTGTTTTCTCAGCCCAGTTAATAACCTGGCCACAGCATTTTGGAACTGTTGAAGCTTCTGTGTCTTGTCTCAAGGGCATCCCCATGTCGAGACCATTGCAGTAGTCTATTTTTGAGACTACCAATGCATCAACTAGGGTGGTGAGACTCCCAGTGGCAAGGTAGGGATGCAGCCAGGCAATCCCCCCCTAAGATATTACCCACATTTTAAAGTAAACACAGCTAATTTAATTACTTTGCAATGCTGTTAATAGACAAAAATGCTGTCGTGATTTCAGGATGACTGGATGAACAACTGGCTTTAAAAAATGCATTTAGCAACCTTACAGCATGCAGTATTTGATTGGATCCTCTTGCAGAATCCTACTAGCAAATTACTACAAGGCATTTCCTGTCACACACAGTCAGAGATCAAGTGTATGCAACACAAAATACTAGCACCAGATTCATAACTTGTAGCAATTTGCTGGTAAAAGTTGTGCAGATGGAGTAAAGTTGGTAGGCATAGCTACTGGATAGCACAAAACAGAAAACCCATGGTTTGAGTTCATCTGTTTCAGGCCCACTCTAGGCTTGTGTCAGAGTTTTGTGCTATTTGATCAGCCAGTGCAAACAATACTTATTGAATAAATAGTTAGCCAGAGACAGAGTTTTCTTAAAACCAAACAGCTATATTACATTTATACAAAGTTCAACAGCATAACAGCAATTGCATTCAGTACATATGACAGAATATATGGCAGAGAGACAAAGTGGGTGCCTTACTCACAGAAGGCCCAATGTACAATGATTTACAGAATATTTTTATACATGTCTCTGCCCAATCATGAATGACATTACCTCATAGCTATTGCAACCCCTTGCATCAGCCAAAAGTCATTATGCTCATTCTTAACATCTGCACTCCTTTAGAAAAAAACTATACATTGAGTCACTGTGACTTTGCACTTTTAGACTCCATCTTTAAATCAATTATATATATAGTCAGCCTAACCAAAATCCAGCCTAACCAAAATCAACCCAGATGAAGCCAACAAAATCAGACTTGAAGTCACCAATGTCCTCTGCTCCAGCAAACCACCCAGAAGCAATTTACACAAAGAAGAACAAAAAGCCTTCACCAACCTGAGGAAAGACAACAACATAATCATTCTCCCAGCAGACAAAGGCAATGCCACAGTGGTGATGAACACATCCGACTACCAAGCCAAACTATCCAACCTACTACAAGACCCTGCTTACATACCTTTGAACACAGACCCCACCACCTACCTGGAAAAAACCACCAAAGCCAAAATAAAAGCCTCTCCCTTAAGTGAAGAAATCAAGCCAAGCATCATCCCCAGAGAGAAATCATCCAGATGCCCCAAGCTCTACGGCCTCCCCAAGATTCACAAAGAAGGAACACCTCTCAGACCCATAGTCAGCTCCATAGGCTCACCTCTACAAAACCTCGCCAAATTTCTTGCCAAACAACTCCAGCCCTATGCAGAATCCATCACTTCATATGTACAAAACTCGTTCCACTTCATAGAAATTATAAAGAAACAAGACCTACAACCCAATGACCTACTCGTGAGCTTCGATGTTGTTTCGCTCTTCACACAAGTGCCCATTCAAGAAGCCTTGACAGCTATCCACAACAAATACAACCCCCACACACACATCCTAGATCTGACCAACCACTGCCTAACCAACACATACTTCATCCACAATGGACAAAGATACAAACAGATAGAAGGAGCACCCATGGGATCACCCCTCTCACCGGTCATCGCAAACCTATATATGGAACACTTTGAAACCAACGTGTTACAGAAGTCCGAACATAAACCCAAACTCTGGCTCAGATATGTTGACGACACCTTTGTTATCTGGCCACACGGGAAAGATAAACTGAACAACTTCCTCACACATCTCAACAGCCTACACCCCAAAATACAATTCACTATGGAAATAGAAGCCAACAACCAACTTCCCTTCCTGGACGTCCTAATCTACAAAAAACCCGATGGCTCCTTAGGACATACCATCTACCAGAAAAAAACACATACAAACCGCTACTTAAATGCACAATCACACCACCACCCTGCACAGATCAACTCCGTAGCAAAACCCTCATCTCCAGAACCAAACGCCTCGCTGACAAAGACCACCTAAAAACTGAATTACACACTCTCTCGAATGTTTTAATTGCGAACGGATTCCAAAAAACACCATCACCAAACTAATCCAAAAGGAAACACCCCCCAAGAACCAAGAAACAGAAGAGAACAACGGCACCGCCCTCCTCCCTTACATCAAAGGCACCAAAGACAAAATCAGCAAAATTCTCCACAAACACAATATCAAGACAGCCTTTTGCACCGACCAAAAAATAGCCAACATTTTAAGAAACCCCAAAGACAAGATTGAGCTAGAAAACCAAGGAGTCTACGAAATACCATGCAAAGTCTGTCCAGCCACATACATCGGACAGACAAACAGGAGAATAAGCGCACGCATCGCAGAACACAAGAACGCAGTCAAAAAGAAGAAAAATCTTCCTCTCTCTTCCAGCACATAAAAACAACAGGTCATGAAATTGACTTTGAAAGAACCAAACTCATCTCCAAAACTGAACACTTCAACAGTCGAATAATCATGGAAGCCATTGAAATAGAGAAAACACCCAAACAACATGAATAAACGGGATGACACCTCCCGCTTGCCTGACATCTGGAAACTAGCCCTGGTCAACAGACGAGCCTCTGTCACAAAGACTGACACCAGGTCCAAAAGGACACAAGATGCCACCACCTTCCATCCACACCAAACACAAACCCAGACCCTTCCCACAGATGAAACGAAACCACCATCCAATAACAAAACCACGACTGCACCATCTACTGCGGCACCCCACTCCAGTCACCACATGGAGCACACTCACACACCCCAAAAAAACATTGGGAGACCACAGACACGTAGCCAGACCAAAATGAATTCACAAGACACAGGACCCCACTCCACCAAAGCCCAGGATACTGCCAGAACCCACCAGCCATCTAACCCACCAGCATCTAAACAGCCATCTAAACAGCCACCAGCAGTTAATCCCTTAACGATCGCCTCAGCCACACAGCAGATCACAAAAGAACAAAGGAACAAAGGAACCTACAATCAGCAACAGAGCAAGCAAACCACACACCCCCAGCAGTATTTATAGAAGGACTTCAACTGAGATCACGCTTTGCTTCAAGAAGAAAGAAGCCAGAACACCAGCCTGAAGATGACGAGTGAGACCTCGTTGAAACGTCGCCAAAACAACCAGATTTCTACACGGGAAGAAACCCGAATCCACCCTAACATGCATATATATATATATATGTTCATACGAATTTTAAAAAAAATTGTACAAACCCGAACCGAGCCGATCTGGTTTGGGTCAATTTACTGGGTGGCGGCGGCGGTGGGTGATCCTGGCCCCTATGGCAGGGGCTTTTTGAGGCACTGGCTTGGGGCCAGTGCCTTGTTGTTGTTTTTCTTCAAGAGCCGACCATGCGGCCACAGGGGCCGGGTTGGTGCTTCTTTTATTATTATTGTTTCCCCCCCTTGAATTTGGAGCGCTGACCTGGCCACCCCTGGGGCTGGGTCAGCTCTGTCTTTTTAAATTTTATTTTATTTTTGTGTGTTTTTAAAGCACCAACTGTGCAGCTCCTGGGGCTAGGTTGGCACTCGGTTTTTTTATTTTTATTTTTTAATTATTTTTAGAGCGCCAACCACATGGCTCCTGTGGCCAGGTCAGCACTCTTTTTTATTTTATTTTATTTTATTTTATTTTATTTTAGGTTTTAAAAGTCCCCAGCTTGGGACCAGCACCTCAGTTTCCTTTTTTTGAAGCACTGACCACGTGGTCCCAGGGGCTCGGTCGGCACTCCTTTTTCTTTTAAAGTGCCGACCACACAGCTCCTGGGGCTGGGTCAGCGCTGGTTTTTTTTTAATTTATTCATTTGTTTTAGAGCACCGACGAAATGGCTCCTGGGGCCTGGTTGACACACTTTAATTTTTTATTTGGACTTTTTTAAAAGCGCTGACTGCACGGCCCCAGGGGTCGTGTTGGCGCCTCTTTTTTTAAAAAAAAAATTCTTGAATTTGGAGTGCCAACCTGGCCACACCTGGGACTGGTTCGATGATCTTTTTTGGGGGGGGTGTTTTTAAAGCACCAACCACACAGCTCCTGGGGCTGGGTCGGCGCTCGGTTTATTTATTTATTTATTTATTTATTTATTTATTTATTTATTTATTTTTGTTTTAGAGCATCGACCGCACGGCTCCTGGGGCTGGGTCAGTGATCCTTTTTTATTTTTATTTTTATCCAGGCAGGAAGATGAGTTCACCAAGCTTGCATTCTGGTGCCAACATTATTCAACTTGTTCCTAAATGACCTCCACAAAAGCTGTTCAGCTCCAGAATTTCATCCTCCAAACTGGCCAAAATAAATGTGCCCTTGTTATTATATGCAGATGACGCAGTCATCATGTCATTATCAGAAGTCAGTCTCAACCAATCCTTACATGCATTCATGAATTATTGCAGGATCAATTCCTTATCAATCAATCTCAAGAAAACCAATATTATGGTTTTCTCAAGACACCGTAAAACCAAAGATTGGCACATTGAGCGACAGGGCATAGAACAAGTTAAAACATTTAAATATCTGGGCATCTTTTTCTCACACACCCTTACGTGGTCTTATCATAGACAAGCAGCAGCGCAGAGGGCTAATAACACAAGCAAAGTCCTAAGACATTACCATTATGTCCAGGGAGGGGAGTTTATTCCTGCTGCGCTCCAGTTAGTCAAACACAAAGTTCTCGCTCAGCTTTTATATGGGGCTCCAATCTGGATCATGGGCTTCAACCCCTCGGTTGAAAGTGTACTTTCAAACTCACTGAGATCACTTTTTGGTATGCCAACATGCATCTCTTCAGCGGCCCTGCGCCTAGAGGCTGGTTTTCACTCAGTGGAATGTCTAGCATGGCTGTACGCTTACCGGTAGTGGCTAAGGTATTACATGCCCCTATAAATAGTGGGTACCTATATTATATACAAAAAGATGCCTTTGTCAGCTCATGGCATAAGGGCTTCATGGATAAACTTCATTTTTTAGGTTTCTCCATGGATTTTCTTCGAACTCACCCCCATGATTCCATAAAGTCAATGTTGACTCAAAGGATTAAAGATATAGACTATCAATACTCCCTAGCAGGTGCAGATAGAATCTGCTCACCTATGCACCTTGGCCTACAATTTAACTTTCCCAGGCCAGCAAACTATATACAACAAATTACAGTTCCAAGGAACCGTTTTGCAATCTCTAGGGCCAGATTTCTCCCTGGTGGAAATGATATCTCTTGACCAGAATGGTAGTGCTTAGCTATACTAGTGTAATTGTAATATAGCAATTTAATTCTGTGCAAAAGTTCTGTGCAACAAGAATTCTTCTAAGCCCTAAACTGGTATAGGGAGCAAGGTCAGTTTCATGCCTGTGAAGAAAAAAAATGAAAGCAAACTAGGAAGAATCAAACATTCATCAACTCTTCCTTCTTCCCCTGCTTGATTTCAAACTGATTAGTGTCATTTTGTATCTACAAAAATTACACTCTTTTCATATAAAAATGTTCAATGTATTATTGGACACTTTTATATGAAAGTATCCAATAATGCATATCCACCAATGGATAGAGTGCTTTAATAGGTAAATAATTTGCTTCGTTGTCAAGGCAGCACTTTGGAGATGTTAGCAATCATACTACTAGGCAACTTTGAATTGCCAGTGACAATGAGCATATGGTAATATTAATAAAGGGCAGGTAACATGTACAGTTACAATCTATCTACTGTTGGCTAGCAGTTGTGGCTCCTTTGATCTCAAACACACAAAATACAATGGATTACAATAAATCTGTGATGGTTTACAAGTTTTTTCTAAGAATTGTTTTAAAATTTATATGCATTCTTTCAAAGTTTGTACATATGTATTTATAAAACTTTTCCAGGCCTTACTAGACATGCTGTTAAATAAATGGATGGAAATATCCTTTCCCAAAGGGAATATTTCCAATACTAATTACATCTCTAGGGTTTTTTTAGCAACTTTATATTTGATGATAATAGTAATGATATATAGCAATAAAACGATTACTGTGTTTATGGTTTAACAGTGTTTGGGATATTGGCCATCTGTGAATTCTTCAGAGCAGAGCATCATGTAATTCTGCAGCATGTATGAGTCTAGTTCACAGATTAAGCCTGATTCATCCCCTATTCAGGTATTAAGTGTGCCAGCACATAGGGCTTTTAGGATAAGTCCCAATACAAAATAGAATCATAGAATAATGGAGCTGAAATAATGGAGAATAATGGAATTGGAAGAGGCCTATAAAGCCATTGAATCCAGCCCTGCTGAATGCAAGAATCCAAAATCAGTGTCCTGTACAGTATATCTAACATATGGGTGTCGAACTGTCTAATCTTCTCTTCAGGGCCTCCACTGTTGAGGCACTCACCACTTCCTGAGGTAATTTTTACTACTGTCATTCAATTGTAGACAGCTTTTCCTAATATTCCTCTGAAATCTGGCCTCCTGTAATTTGATCCCATTATTATGTGTCCTGCATTCTGGGATGACTGACATAGACACTGGCCCTATTCTGCTTGATAATCTTCTAAGTATTTAGTGTTGTTATCTCCCTTCAGTCTTCTTTTCTCAAGGTCAAGCAATCTAACTTTTCACACAGGGCTTGATTTCCTGATCTTCCTAGTTGTCCTCTGTACTTCTTGCAGTTTGTCAGCAGCTTTCTTAATGTGCAGTGTTCAGAACTGAACATAGTGCACAAGATAAGGCCCAACCAATGCCAAAGAGAGGAGAACTTAGTACATCGTGGTATTTGGTGATTATACTTCAGTTAATGCAGCCAAAAATATGCATTTGTGTCTTTTTTTATACTGCATCAAACTACTAGCTCATATTTAATTTGTGATCTACAACAATTCCAAGATCCTTCTCACTCATAGTATTCTGAACCAAATATCCCCCATCTTGTAACTGCATGGTGCAATTGCTACCTATTACTACTACAGAAGGCAACAATGCATACACAGTATGAAGAATATGAAAACTCTCAGACTTGATCATATATCTGTGGATTTCTGGAAACTACAGGAACTCTAAGACATAGGAATACCTTGGATGACTGGGGTTCTTCAATGCCATAACAAACTGCACTCATGTACCAACTTATTGATTAACAGGCACAACAATCCTCGTATTTAAGAACAAGGGTGACCCAGCCGTCTACACCAACTATTGCCCAATCTGCCTCCTGTTCCACACTATGAAAAAAATCTGGACCAGTGAATTTGCAACATTCTTCAACTCAACATCAACCAACGTGGCTTTATCAAAGGAAGCAGAATGACCAGTGCCATCTTTGCAGCTCATCAGCTCAGAGCGAAACATCTAGAGAAGCACCAACTATTGCACATGGCATTGCAAGACCAGGAGAAGGCATTTATATTAGTCATGAATATAATCAGACAAAACCTGTAGTAGAATGCTCCCTGGACCAGCATGCTTGCTATTACTGCTAGGAATGAAGTTAAACCATGGAATGACTGCCTCAGCAATTGTGGACTCAGCCTGAACATCAAGGAAACTAGGGTTTCCCCTACTCTATCACATCACAATTTATATTACCCAACAGAAACTAGGGGTGATATCTATTAAACAAAAGATGAAAGAAAGCTGGCTTCGCTGGTAGGGACATACCAAACTGGCATATATGTGGTCCAATGCAGTGAGGAGTGTTCAGACCTCTACATTGGAGAAACTGAATAGCCATTAAACAGAAGGATGGCCCAACATAGGAGGCGTAACAGCTCAGGACCAGAATCAGCAGTACACCTCCATTTGAAGGACAAAGGGCACTCTTTCAAAGATGGGGATGTACACATATTAGACAAAGAAGAGAGGTGGTTTGAGAGAGGAATAAGGGAAGCCATTCATGTGAGCATTGAAACCCCCTCCCTCAACAGAGGTGGTGGGCTCAGGCATAGTCTATCTGCTACTTATCAGGCTGTGCTTTCCAAAGTACCCAGACAAATCAAAAAGCCTTCACCACCAAGGCCATAGCTAACGACCCATTCTTGATCAGTTTCAGCACCTTAGGCCATTGTTCACCTTAAGGCTAAGGATACTATTGTCTCCCTAACGAGCCTATTCAGGCCATTGTTCATCTTATGAGCCTAATTCAGACCAGGGTGACAAGAGGTTAAATCTGACTATAAGATGGAGGATTTGCACTAGCTGTATTCAGACTGATGAAGCTGTTTGGATGAACAGCAAAATGTTTCTATCTCTCAAGACGAAGTCCAGTAGCCATGACTCAACTTCCAGATAAACTCACCTGGGTGACTGAGAATCTTCACAGACAGAATTTATGCTTGTATCTTTTTTTTCTAAACCTAACAAATTAAAACAAATACATTACATGTCTCCTGCCATGTTAGATAAATCAAAAACAATTATTTTTTCCAATATTTCAGCCCAGATACTTCATATTTCCCTTCCCATCTTAAGCAAGATTGTTTTCATACTTTCATATTTGCTTGCCTTCCCCCCCAATCAATATTATATCCATCTTTACTTATCTCTAATTTGATCTGGTAAAAGGGATAAAAATAACAAGATACAATGTTGACCTAGCCTGTCTAACCTTAAGAATATTCTCAGACCTAATACTTAATTCTTCATTTAACTAAGCAGCTTAAGATATATTTTATTAACTCAGTATATAATAAATGTACCCAACCATAATCAACCTATCTTTACTTCCATCTGTTTTCATCTAATACAATAATTGAAGACAGCAAAATACAGTACAGTGTTAAACCGGTCTGTCTAGTCTGCAACATTTAATATATGGCTGATATCATCAACCAAGTATGTTTTATCTACTCTTCTAAAAATTACCCAGTTTCAAAAGCCTTATATAACTAAAACTAGTGCTTTATGGTCTGCTAAAAAAAAGTGAGTTGCATCTTGGTCCCTCAATTTCGCACTGCATATAAAAATTCCTGTCTTTGCCTGACTACCATGATTCTTTTAGAGGTCTAAAGCATTAGCATCTGAGGCTGGTTTTCATGTTTTGATTTTCCATTTTTCATATCCTGATAGTCAATTAATAGCTTTAGATGATCCAAATACAAAGAACAAGCTTCTAGTTTGGCCTATCTAGTTTTGAGAGATCTTGAATTAACTTAACAATAGTTTTAGCTGGTCTTAACAATATATTAGCCAAAGAGCTTAAATAATTTTAATTGAATAGATAATATTTCAGGCTAGTTTTTGCATTTCCATTCTCCCATATCCTAACAAACAATTAGTAGCTTTAAACAATCAACTTTGACATTGAACAAGCCTATCAAGTCTTAGCAATACAGTAGTACCTTGTAGAGATGGGCACGAATAAAAAAATGGCATTTCGTTTGTCATTTGTCGTTTGGAGTGTCCGTTTCGGCAATTTGTTTTTTCCCCTTTTTTCCCCCCTTTAATTTTTGTAAAAAAATTGTTTTCATTTTCATTCATTTCGTTACCATTTTGTTACCATTTATTTCATTTTTGTGATTTTTTATAGATTTTAAGCAATTCAGTTTCAAAAGCATATTGCATCTAACTAACAACAGTTCCTTTAAAAGAAAACAGATTGCAAATGATGTCGACAAAATTTCAACATGGGTACTCCACAGGGCTGTGTGTTTCTGTTTAGTTTTTACACCTCTTCATTTTAGAGTCAAAATAAAATCATCAAGTTTGCCGATGACACAACAGTTTGTCATTTCATTACGTAATGAAATGAAAAAACAAAAACAGAAACGAAAAATTGTTCATTTCGTGCCCATCTCTAGTACCTTGTATAAAGGAATTAATTCATTCCAAATGAAAGTCTGTTAAGCAAATTTTCCTTTGTACAAATTTCCCATAGGAATGCATTCAAAACGGATTAATCCCTAATCGCGACTGTTGTTGTAGTACAGATTCACCTCATTGGCAATTCTGGCAGATATAACAAGACCAAAGAACTTATAGCTACGATGGTCATTTCCCCTATCTCTGGCATTTCCCCCTTTTGGAAGAATTATACAACTCCAGATGGATTTTCTGTTAAACAAACCACTTTTATATGAGGGTCCACTGTATATTCATTCCTAGTAATGAATCTTCAGCTAGCTAAACCGCAAAAATCTAGCTAAACTAATATATAATAGATATCTTAACCAGTTTTATTTGTGTGTTCTAATAGATACATAGTTTCAAAAGCTTTCTATCACCTAACTATATCTAACTACTGTACAACAGTTCCTTTAAAGATCTAACAGATTAGCAGCACTATTTATATTTCAGGCTAGTTTAGACATTTCCATTATCTGTTTGCACATCATTATAGTCCATTATAGTCATTAATTGCCAGTGGTGGTGGACCTCCAGCACACCAACACCCGGAGTCTCAAGGGCACAACCACCAGAAACTGAGACCATCAAAATACAGAGACAAGCTTTTTATGTGATTCTCCTCTGCTTCTATATTGAGTTCAAAAGGGGGCTCAGCCTGCAAAAATCTATCTCTATCACATTCTGGATTTTAAGAAGCAGGTCTGCAAATTGCTGATCTGCCATTGATTTCCAGCTCATTGTGCTCAATTATAGCTCACTTCAAAATGTTAATATCACTTATAGTTCTACTCTGCTTCCAGGAGGGCGGGGTGCAATCTTCATGGTCAACAGGTGCTGCCTCTCTTTGCGCCCCCTCCAAAGGGACTTACCTTTTTAGGCTCCTGTTTATTTAGATAAATTCAACTGGATAAGCTAGAGAACTTATCAAGTTGCTTCACTGCAGCAAGGCCAGAATGAAAAATTAAATTATACTTGAATCTTAATGAGGGAAAAACATCACAATGTCTGTGCTATAAATGTAACTTTTAAATCAGGTTCAACATTATGGTTGGAGCAGACTAAACAGTGAAGAAAAAAACTCCATGGCCCAAGAGCAACCTTGTATCATGCCTCATTGCTCCTTCATTCTGGTGTTTTAAGAAGTAAATAAATATAGCTACATTAGCTGCTTTTAAATTATAATATGGAAGAGCCAGTAACTAAATATTACTTTTCTGAAATGGTTAATATTCTAATACTAATACTAATACTAATAGTGTGAGTACTGAAGCCCACCACTTAACCTCATAGGATAATTGGTCAGAGCCAAATAAAAGTTGGGTTTATTGACAATACAGTTTCCAGGTTTTTAAAAATATCCAGGAATCCAAACCTTCCTAAGAATGTATGCTCTCATAGCTCCGTAAACCACTCTGGAAAAGTCTTATACCCTGTTTCTTTATTTTTAATGATTTACCTGTCATGCTGTTTTGTTTTGAAACACTACTGAGAAAAGTAAAAGGTAAATTACCTTCAGCATTTTAAACAAATATTTTTAATGTGGAAAAACTATGTAACAACCAATGTCACAACTTTTGTTTTATTGTGCATACAGTATTTAACGTGCTATTTTATTATGTGTAGATACATTGGGGGTATTAAATTTTTGCTTTGCATTTCCAGTTTTGTGTGTCATGATGCACTCTTTTGTGTGTTGTTTTTATTAGTTTTAGTTGAGACTTATTTCGTGATTTTGCTTGATTGTTCAGTGTCCTTCTTCCACCTATTTGATTGACCTAAGTTACACAAAAATTTAAATGCATTTTTTCCAATATATACTTTGGGTTTCCTGATGCACATTTTCAGGAGACTATACAGTATATTTCTTCCATTAACAATTGATCCTGCAACTCATTTATCAAAGGACTACTGCTTTATCCAGCATTTAATTGATAATAAACAAAGATACAATTAATTGTACTCTCTTGACACCTATTTATATCATTATATTCCCTCATCCATTTGACACCTTTGAAGCCTGTAGCCAGCATTATCAAATATTGATGGGAAATCTATCAATTTACTTTTTTTTCCTGACTTCCAGCTTTCATCATCTGAGGTTCTTTCTGTCCTTTTTATTAGGGCTGTACACTGCACTTCCAGTCCAGCCTATGTTCAAATAGGAGCATGCAGCTTGGAGATCTAATATAAAATATGCCATCTGGGAGAGCCTCTGATATCACCAGCGCTCATGTTTGTACCAGCATTTTTTGATTCCAGGTACCTAGAAACCCACTTCCCACTTGCTTGAATGGGAAACACTTATAGCTTTAATCTGAGGATGGAGTTGCTATGAATTTTAGTCTTGGCACACCTTAAGCAGCATACAACAACAAAAAAGAAAAGACTGTATGGTCCTTGGATTCTATCAGGAAAAACGACAACTGTGGGGTGGCACCCTTAGTCCTCTAAAGTCCTCATAAATAGTACATTAGGAACCCCCTACCTGTGGGATCAATATCCTCTGATTCCCTTATTTTCTGGCTGAAGGCCTGATCACACTTGCCTAAAGAACCCAAGTTATACTGATTTGGCTGGGTTTTTTTTCAGATCATTTCATAACTAACCAAGTATATGATGCATGGCCAAGATTGATCCATTTTTCCAGCCAGTGGTTTATTTCTGGTTCCCCCTCTTCAGGAGGATTATTTTATTTAGCATTTATGATGAATCACTCCATACATTCTCTATTGTTTCCAGCTGTGTGAATGTTGTTGTCAATTTATTTTCTTTGCAAATGGGTCGTGTTTCTGGACACTGCACTTGTTTCCTTTTTGAAATTCTTAATTTAAAATGGTACATCAACAAATCAGCATTAGGATCCACTGGTGCTACTGCCACTGCTACCACCACCACAAAAAACAAAACAAAATGAATGCATTGCTGAGAAGGAGACAGCCTTCCCCCTCCATTGAGGTGAAAGAGGGCTTCCTGCTTTGAATTGTGAAGAAGGCTCTGTTCTGCCACAGGATGTATTCCGGCTAGCAGGGCAGCTTTGCCCCCTACCTAAAATGGCAAGGCACATCAGTATCATCAATGGGAGGAGGGAAGGAGTGGGCTATGAAAGCCTGCTCTCCCCCTAAGCTTGGCCTCTGTGGTGATGAGGAATCCATCAACCCTATTATCAGTGTGAGTCGGAGTGGCTGTCTATTGGGGCTGGATAGGAAATTTTTAACCTCATCACTAGATTGGCCTTGAAGAGATGGGGTTTTTTCCCACCTATCCCACACTGGTTGGGGGTTTAATAAGAGTGTAGGATAGGAACTGTTGAACATCTATTCTTCTTTGGTCACACTGGTGGGTAGTGCAGAGGGTGAAATGTCAGAGAATCCAGACAATAAATGTAATTTGAGCCCATCCAGCTTACAATGCTGCAGGTCTTGAGATTATGGTATCTTGGGAAGGATGCACTGAAAATACACCCTGGGCCAAGGGTACCAAATAATGGAGCTTAGGCACCTGGGGGACTTTGGGACATTTCACCAGCACCTGCGTGTACAAATGGGGAATATGCTATGGAGGTTGGAGAGGCCACACATGAGCTTGGTGGCCCAACAAGTACTCTGCAATACTGCTGCCCTCTCTTTGGTTGCTTAAAGTTAACTGTTTATTAAGCTGAGCATTAATAAAGTGTATTCCACATTTAACTCATAACATGTGTCTCACATCTTATTCAAGGTTTGGAGGGGGGCAGAGACCTTTCAATTTATAGCATGTGATATTCCACATGTTTAGCATCCATGAGGCAGGGTGGTTTGAACCAATCTCCTATGAATATTGTAGTCCTGCTGTATAATTTCAAGTCTTCCAGAACTATTTGTCAGTCTGGGTGCTACAGAGCTTAGGGATGGGGCTAGAAACACTGGTGAAATTGCAAAAATCATGGCCAGACATAGCCAGACCCTTTTTATGTAAGAGAGAGAGAGAGAGAGAGAGAGAGAGAGAGAGAGAGAGAGAGAGAGAGAGAGAGAGAGAGAGAGAACAAGTCTTAATACTATAGTTACTCTGGGTCATTATACCTCTTGTTTTGTTTTGTTTTGTTTTGTTTTGTTGTTATTTCTGGTTTAACTGTTTTATCTGTTAAACTCCCAGAGTTCCACTTCGGAAGATGGGTGGTATAAAAATATTACAAATAAATAAATAATAAATAATAATTGTGCATTTCTTCAGGAGTTGTCTCCTCTCTTTCCTTCTCTTTTCAAGGCAGGGAGATGGGAGTGTTTGTAATGGGATGGGAGATTCACTATCTCATGGTGCTGAAAAATGTAGCTACATCCCAGGGTCAATGCCTTGGCCATCTCTTGTCTTGTCACCTCTTGCAGAAGCATTGTTTGGGACTTGCTTCAAACAGAAATATTATTACTAGGGATGGTCACCTCAGTTATCAAGAAATGAAGCAAAACATCATTTTTTTGGTTTCGGAAATAAAATGATTCATCCTAGCCTCTTGATCCAGCCATCTTGATTGATTTGTTTTACTTTCTTCCCATGCCTCAGCTGTTGAGATAGCTGATCTCAGATCTTGATCTGCCTGGAGCTACTCAGCCCAGGAGCTGAGGTGTTCTCTTTGCTGGCTGTGTTTGCAAGTTGGTTTTCCTTTCCTATTTAAGTAGGACTGTGGAGATTTTTAAAAATATTTTATTTCCTTCATTCACCACTGCTGCTACAATGAGATGTTGAGTTTATCTCCCTGATCTCTCCATGCAGCAGCTAACCCTTAGGTTTCCTGCTTGTTTACAGAGGATTCTTTACTTGAAAGCAAATTGATTGGATGGTTTAAAGAGGGTCTTTGATTTAGGGTGGTGGATTTAGGGAGGTGTTTCATTTCATGATGAAAATTCTTTTTAAAAATCTGTTATTAACAAAATGAAACAAAATGAAGACTGAAATGAAACAAAACTGAACAAAACACTATATTTCCATTTCATGCCCATTTCTAAATATGACATTCAGTCAAGTTTCTGCAAAATAGCAATGATAATGTCAATCTAACTTGTAACCTGTTCAAAAGATTGCACCATGACAATTTATGTGAACTGCTTTGGTTATTTTAAAAGTGTTACATTAATGCTCATCATTGCTGTTTCCTTCATGTCTGTCAATAACCTGGGTAACTTTACCCCCAGAAGAAATGTGTTTTCTGTGCTTAGCCATTTAATTTTAATTCAGTCAAGCTGCTGGCAAGAGAAAGTTGAGCTACTGATCCTTTCTTTTACTCAACCACATCCCAAGTCATTAGCCTCTTTGTGGTCACACTCTGGAGTCTGTGCAACTGCCATTGGGAGCAGCCATTCAGTTCATGTCCTGTCTGTCACATGCTGCATAAGCAGACTCTCTGTTAAGCTACTATGCAATCTTCTCTCCATTTGGTTCACAGCCCATTCTTCACAATTAGAGGTGGGCACAAATCAGGAAAAGAGTGTTTTGTTTTGTCTTGTCTTATGTAGTTACATTTCATTTCATTACTAATGAATATTTAAAATAGTTTTGTAACAAAATGAAATGAAATAAAACAAAACATTATGCTCCCCTGGGTCCTAGAGGCACCAAAATGGCAGGGGGCTTCTTTCAGCTCTTCCCTGTAAGCCTCCAAAATTTGGAACTGTCATGACGACATTGCTAGAAAACAGAAAACAGAAATTTTAATTTCAAGTTTACCAATTTTGAAATGTTCTGATCAATGATAAAAGCAAGCAAAATCTGGATGTGGAAAATGTATTGATCTTTCTTTTTTTCTACAGTCTTTTTTTTTTCTTCTTCCTCGTGTTTTCTCATAGATATGGAGTCCAGTTTTCAGATCCTGGAACACTACTTCGCGCAATTGACCTGGTCTTCAGGACACAGGAAGACAATTGCCTGTCTTTATTGACAGGGTCCTGCCATCTCTGTTTTAGTCAACCATGGGGCCACCTGCCATCAATTCTGAGGTGGCAAACAGTTTTGGCAATAGTAGAAGTTGTCACTCTGAGGACATGTCCATACCAGCTTCCATGTGAGCCTCCAAAATTTGGAAAGGTTTGGAGGTCAGGGGGCTGAGATATTAAACATCAAAGTAGGTGCCCCTCAGGAAAAATCATTTCTAATTGAGCAAGAAGCTGATAATAGACCCCCCCAACCTGGCAGGTGAGCAATTAGTGGCTTCTTGCTCAATTAGAAATGATTTTTTCAAGGGGCATCCCTTTTGGAGGTGGTGCCTCTAGGAAAAGATTTTTCTAATTGGATTTGGAAGTCAACCCATGGCAGTGCTAACTGCTTGCCCACACAATTGATTAGTGGCTTCTCAGTCAATTAGAAAGATTTTTTTCCTAGGAGCACCCCCTTTGGAGCTTAATAACTCAGCCACCTGACCTCCAAACCTTTCTAAATTTCAGGTGTTTACAGGGAAGGGCTTGAGCTCCCCTGCAATTTATTCCACTGTGATGAATTGTTTTGTTTCTAGAGAGGAAAATGGCATTTTGCTTCATTTTGTGAGAAATCGTGTCCTACCATTTCTTTATATAACAAAGTGATTTGTTATGTAATGAAATGACTAAACAGCATTTTGTTTTTCATTTCGTGCCCATCTCTAATGGGCACAGATTTTAAAAATCATCCTGGACGTTCATGGAAAATCTCTGGTTCATTGGTTCTGTCAGTTTGAGTTTTTGAGACCAGAGAACCTGAATTGAGCTTAACCAGGAACTTATTTTTTTAGTGTCTTCCAGAGATACCTGGTTCTCTTTCCTCACACTGGACCTGTCCCTCCCTACCATTTGTTGATTCATGAACTTGGCCAAACCACAACCAAGACTTGCTGTCTGGTTCATGCCCATCCCTATATACAATCCTTCACATTACTCACTTTTTCTTCTTCTGGTACCTAAACCATATTTCTAGGAGTGGAGTTCTTTCATTTGAACCATTTCACTGTTTTCTTCTGGTATAGGTAGAAGAGGTCTCCCTACAAAATAGTCATTGTGGTTTTCTAGTTGTGTTCCATTTCATTAGTGCCTTCCAGTCTCAGATGTCCTGCCTGGGTCTCCCAAGGACCTCTGTATTATGTATCTGGCTTTTGTGTATTCCTTCATAACCAGGAAGTTGTCTCTCTGTACAAGAGAGAAAACTATGCTACCGTGATGGGACAATGGAATTATCTTCCTGTCACTCTTTCCCTTAAGTTGTCTTCTCTTCTCTCCATGTTCTTATTTTTCAGATTGGCAGCAGAATTCAAGCAGAAATGTTACTTCAGGACACCCATCTGTTTGTGGTTCTCTGGGATGTCCAATAGGGCATATATCAGCTATTCAGTCTTCCCATCATTATACCAGTCTGATTTATGTGAAATTGGTAACAACAATATGTTGTTCTCTGAGATGCAACCATTACTTCACATTTTGAGCCCATTACCCCATTACATATTATCAGTCTGAGATTATCATCCCATTACATGTCCAGAGAGTGGTAACAGTTAGGATGGCCGATGTCCATGTGAGGTTCATTGTGTTACCATTGTTTCTAAGCAAGGTAAATATGTTTATATCCTTTGTTTCTTCCTCTTTCACTTGATATACCTCTAGCCTAATTCAGTCATTCAGAGGTGAGAATGGGATTGGGCTAGGCCTTCTCCTTCAGTCTTCACTTTTCCTCATGTGAGGAGTAACAATTTGAAAAGGTAAGCCTCTTCCACATGAGAAGTCCCTCCTACAATATCTAGAAAATTAAACTTAAAAGGCTCTGGATCACACAGAGCGTTTCCACAAGCAGAAAAGGCTTTCTTCTTTAGATTGCCACAGAGAGTGACAATGAAGGTGAGACTAGGGTGCGTCTCTCCTTGCATGTTGATTTCAGCTGCTTTACCAATGCCTGCCTAGGGCTTCTGAATCCATTGATGCTGCCCCTTATGTACCCCAGTCTTTTTTCTACCAACATTTCCAAAGGTGCGTCCTTATGAGTAGTCTCCTAACTACTGTCTTGCTTGAGAGTGCCTAGCATCTTCTCAACTCCTTGTTTCCTCCACCTCTTTTCTGGCTATATCACTGTTATGATCAGTAAGGATCTAGTCCATGAACACTGTCTACTAATTTATTATTTTCTTCTGTAAATATTCATAACAAAAGAAAATGGTTTGGCAAAATGCAATGTATCACCTATTGCATGTACCTTAGACCCTGCATTTCTGTGTTAACTGACCATAAATGAGTTTACATTCAAATGTTTTCATTTACACATTATGTGAATGAAAATATTTGGCAATGAAATGGATATATTTCAGTAGTTCCCAGCTCAGAACCCTTTGCTGAATGTTAAAGTCTGTACAGCCCTTCTCTTATATAAATATATGCTTTTCTTTATGGAGAACAGCCAGTTTCTGGGAATATAGAGACCTCTAGCTGTCATAAACTATATTTTGCAACAAGCAAGCTAAAAAATAGAACTGTTTCATTAGTCTCTCTATCTATTGCTCTAGCAGAATGGAAATGGCAAATTCAGGAAGAGAGGAAAGGGGAAATCAATGTTAATAATTTCTCTGGCTGAGTTACTACAGTAATTCACAATGACACTGCTAAAAAACAGAAAATATAAATTTTAATTTCAATTTTACCAGTTTTGAAAGGTTCTTATCAATGATAAAACCAAGCAAAACCTATGGTTGCAAATTTCAGTAGCTGAAATTGTACCAATTTGTTGTCCACATAGTGATGCCAAACCTGAGGTGAACATCACAAACACAACTAAATGTGCTGGGATTCAAGGGGCACTCTTGATAGTGACCTTTTGCCTGGATGTGTAAATGTATTGATTTTTCTTTTTTATACAGTCTGTTTCTCTTTCTTCTTCCTCGTGTTTTCCCATAGATGTGGGGTCCACTTTTCAGATCCTGAAACACCAGTTTGCATGATTGACCTGGTCTTCAGGACACAGGAAGACAATTTGCCTGTCTTTATTGATAGGGTCCTGCCATCTCTGTTTTAGTCAACCACGGGGCCACTGGCCATTAATTCTGAGGTGACAAACAGTTTTGGCAACAGTAAAAGGTGTCACTCTGAGGACATGTCCATGCCAGCAAAGCTGGGCTTTTCTCATCTTCTCATTAATTGATGCCACATCTAGTTGTCATTGGTTAGTATAATTTGTAACATTTGTAACTACAAACATAATTTGTAGTATAATTGTAACATCCCTAATATCCAACAGAGAATTTGCATTTCTTTGGCATGGAAATGGTTCTCTATGCCCATTTTTGCTGGCCAGCAGTCTGTGCCATACAGTGCAAAAGGGTGGACAATGGAGTTGTGAATCTTAGACTTGAGATAGATTGGGATTTTTCTGTTGCATGGCACACCAGTGAGTTCTTGGCAACACAACCAGGTCAATTCAGCCTTGCTCACATGTAGCCACTCATGCCATAATTGCTTTGGAGGTGGGTGTCAAGATACCAGACAATACCTACCTTTAAGTTTTGTCCATTGTAGCATTATGGACTACATGACACATTGTTGGGGTGCAGCATCTCTCAAGTCCCAGGCATGATCTGTGTGTCTCTCTGCATATCTCTGTTTGTGTGTCTGTGTGAGATTCTTGCCTGGGACCCAAAGCTTTTTATTGGTTACAGTAAACAAGTAACAACAAAATAGGATTGGAGTGAAGAAGCATTGACAATAGGACAGAGGAAGGATGATCTTTGGTCACGTATACCATGAATTCCATTGGTGGGGGGAGAGCTTATCTGAGGATTGCAGGCAGCTGTTTGTCCCGCAACCCCCTCCCACAGGCTTCCTGGCTGATAAGAGGGGAGATACAGACAGAACCAGTTTCCTGAGTATATGGGCATAGCTATGGGATTCATTACCTTCCATCTGGGGCCTTCCTGCTCAGATAGAGAGGTTAATTATTCCCAAAGGCCTTACCCATGAAGGCAGTGGGGGTCATGATTCTCCCCAGGGGAATTTCTCTGCAGTCCATTTATTTGAAGCATTCCATGGGTGGTAACTGTCTCTAGGCACTCTGTTTTCTTGATATTGGAATGAAATTCAAAGTGGGTGAGGCAGTCATTCCATGTCTGAACTTGCCACTGCACTTCATTCCTAGTGGTAGTAGCATGACATTGTCAGCATAGAACAGGTCCAGGCAGCATTTTGCTGCAGGTCTTGTGTGATGGTATCCATAATTAATATAATCAGGAGTGTCAGTGCAGAGCCTTGGTGTACTCCATCCATCACCAAAAACTGTCTGAGAGGCCATCTGAGCATCACACACAAATAATGACATTCTTGAATACTGCCCGTCTTCCCAAAGGAACTCCGGGTGGTGAACAATAAACACATGATACAACAATTATGTGGAATATGGTCAAATGCCTTCTCCTGGTTTTGGAATGCCATGTGGAGTGGTTGGTGTTTCTCTCAATGTTTCTCTATAAGCTGACAAGGTACAATGATAGCATCAGTCATTCCACATCCTTTGGCAAAGTGGCATTGGTTGATGGTGAATTGGACAATGCTGCAAATGCACTGGTTCAGACTTTTCTCAAAATCTTCATAGTGTGGAATGGGGATGATTGGGTGATAGTTGGTGCAGTCATCTGGGTCACTCTTATTCTTGTATATAGGAACCATTATGTTTGTTGATCAATGTGTTGGTACAAAGGCTCATGTGCCTTCAGGGATTGGTGGGTGTGGAAAACTAATACTGTAGATCTCGTTGAAGTGATCTTAACATTGTTGCAGTATTTCCTGTTTGCCTTGGAGTCTTTTGCCATCATTATCCTTCATGCAAATATAATGTTCAGTGTATCAGGTGGTCTTCCTCTGTGTTTTAGACAAGTGGTAAATAACCTCCCTTTCTCACATTTCTTTTACAGTCAGTTTTTTTAAAGGAAAGAAATCTCAAGGTCTTTCCATTGAATTAATGAATAAATATGCTTGTTTCTGAAGGATCTCATACAAAATAAACCCCAACAAAATTTTCTAGCCAGTACAGGGCATGACAGACGACTGATTCAACAAAAGACTAATCAACCAAAACCTGAAAGCAAAATTGGATTTTCCAATGGCATCAATGGCATAATGACATTTGGAATATAGCAATTAATGGTAAATTGACATCAAAAACTAAGTTTTAAAAAAGGAGAGTTGAAGATAAATAGATTTAATGAGATATGGGTTGAATTTATAAATGCTGTACTGGGTAAAGGGAAAGTTAGAATGCCAAACCAAGATTCTATGTACTTTAATAAGGGATATAGGCACAGTTAAAGAATAGAAAGAATATCAGACATAAGTAAGGGGGAGGGATGAATTGAGTAAGATATATTGGTCCCCAGGGTGAAGTAAACACTGTTTGTATATTGTTGTTAATAAAATATAGGCATGAAATGATTTATTTTGTTTTGTTTTTCATTTTTCGTTTTATTTCCCAATGAAGCAAAAAACAAAGTACTTTTTTTAAGAAAAGGAAACAAAACAAACTGGAAATTTCCATTTCATTTCATTTCATTCCATTCCCTTTTTTGTGACAAGGGGTGTGGGGTCCTGCTGGCCGCCCCTCCCTAGTGCCAGTCAGCTGGAGGGGACAGCCAGCAGGGCCCTGCGCACCAGCTGATCAGAGCTTGGGGGTGGCTGGAAGGGCCCTGTGTGCAGGCTGAATGGCACTTGGGGCACCAGCAAGGGTTAATGGTGTGGACTTTTAAAGCTTTTTTGCCATTGAAGCAAGCACCCATGGCTAGAGATGGGCACGACGAAAAAAAATTTTTTCGAGTTGGGCCGGTTCCGTTTCGGGTCGTTTCCGTTTTTCGCGAAAATTCGCAAAAAATAGTCGGTTCATTTTTTTCATTTTTTCGTTTTTGTTAGTACTGGTTTTTTTTGGGGGGGGCTCCTGGAGGCACCTCTGTGGGGTGGGTGCCTCCTCTGGCCCGCTATAAAGGGAAAGCGGGCTCCTGGAGGCACCCGTGGGTGCCTCCTATCCTCACCCACTAGGAAGGGGAAGCAGGCTCCAAGAGACCCCTCAACATGGGGGTCTGCCCTCCTCACCTGCTGTTGCAAAATGCATGCATAGCCATATGGATATGCATACCAGTTGCAGACAGTGAGACTAGTGATGGCAGTGAACCCAGAGCCATAGGGTGATGCCTAAGGCTCTCGCACCACCATGTCTCACAAAGAAGGGAATCGTACTTGCGTGTAGTGCAATGCAAGTAGATCTGGCTTAGGGTTAAGGTGGGTTAGTGCAAGGGCTAGGGTTAGGCTAGTGACGGGTAAGGTTACGGTGGGCTAGTGGGTTGCACCTCTGGGTGCCTCTCTGACCCACTAAGAAGACAGTCTGTGACGTATGGGTAAGTAAGGAGTCAAGGATTAGGGTTAGGGTTAGGGGGCTAGGGCAGGTTTTAGGGGGCTTTTTGGCACATCCCAGAAGTCTCCATGGCCAAGTGGCCATGCGATTGGTGGGATGGCTCCAAAAATTTGCATGGTCGTCCACTCCCACATGGCTGGCCACTCAGCCAGCCCATCATTGCGCAGGTGTAAAAAAAATAAAATAAAATAAAATCAATGGAGGACAGAGGAGGAGAGGAGAGACATTTTGTTGGAAGAAAAAACCCACTGCTACTGTGAAAAATCTGGCAGTTTATAAATTTTCACGTGTTTCTGTTGTGCTTGTGTGTTTTTGGACCACGATTTCAAAAACAATATTGCCTTCGCCGCCCCATTTTGGATCCCCCGCCCGCACCGCATGGCATGGCGAGTCCGGCTGCCCAGGATGGGGGGGAGGCGGGACCCCCCCTCCAGAAACCACCCCTCCGGTAGGTGCCCTGCGCCCTTAGTCAAGCAGGCATTTTTCCGCCTGCTTTTTTTGGCCCGGGAATGGGTGGGGGGAGAGTTTAAACGTTTTTTCCTGTGCCGACCATGCCGCTTGCTTGCGCTTTAATTGCGGCGGCCGGCGGCGAGACTGGGCTTTTTGCTGGCTGCGAGCCTGCGGCGAGTCCCACCAGAGCAGCCCAGGATGGGGGATGGGGGGGAGGCCAGGGACCTCCAGAAACAACCCCTCTGGTAGGTGCCCTGAGGCACGGCAGGCATTTTTCCGCCTGCTTTTTGGCCGGGAACTGGGTTTTTTTTAACTTTTAAAAACTTTTTTTTTGTGCCGCGTGGCATCGCGCAATCGCGCGATGCAAGGAACGAGCACGACAAATCAGACCAAAATTGTTCGTTCATCGGTTCGAGCTCGAAGTCTGGCGGAGTAATTCCCGTTACCATTTCCGTAGAGTAACGGATACGAGTAACGGAAACGGAAATGGGAATACCGCTAAGTCGTGCCCATCTCTACCCATGGCTTGCTTCACTGGTGAAAAAAGATTTAACTAGCCCACACTTCCTCCCGCATCCTTCTGAAAATAGTTGGGTCACCACTTCAGGGCTCTCGCGCTGGCATCCCAACCATTTTCAGAGAGCTCCTGCTGAGCTGTCAAAGGCTGGACCCCTTTAAAATGGCCCAAACTTCTGAACTATTTTGAGGAGGCTGCAGTGTTGCTACCACTCTCACTCTTCAGCAGCCTTTTCAACTCAGAAATGTCACCAGAAAGGCACTTAACATGGTCTTATTGGTAGGAATGATGATGCCAGACTAATTTCCCCTTCATTAATGTGTTAAAGCAAAGTAAAACATCTGAAATTAGTGGCTAAGGAGGCCACCAGGTTTCCTCAGCAGGATCCAAAATAGATCTGGGCAACATCATAACTAACCAACAAGGTCTATGTCTTTTATTTTCTAGCAAATGTTCTGGAATGATGCTCTCTCATCAGATCATGTTGTGCTAGCCAAAGTGCTATGGGCAGTGGCCTGGCTAGCTGCTTGCACCATCTGGTCACCCACTGCAGCAGATCTAAAATAGCAGCACCTGAAATGGGGGAGGGGCAAGTGAATTTTACCATTTATAATATAAATAATTCTCCTATTACCAAGCCAGTTCTCCCCAAATTGCTTTTTTACTATCGCCTGCAGTAGCAGGTGTCACTTCTCCCAGTTTTACAGGTTTGAATGTATGAATTTGAAAGTCAGAGCTTGGGACAGTTCTCTGTCACCATTGCATCTGCATGGAGCCACCCAGCTGACCTTTTTTGAGTGGTCAAGAGCCTATTGTATGCACCACAACAGAAGATAACGCAGACCACACAGTAGCTCAATGTGAAGTAGAGAATTTGCACAGCGTATTCACGAAGGCTTTCACAGCTGGATTCTGATAGCTGTGACTTTTGGGGGCTGTTTGGCTGTGTTCTTTGGGAAGAGAACAGTCAGACAGACCCGGAGAATGGAAACGCTCTGAAGAAAATTTTGCACAGCACTTTGCAGGCAATATAACTCAGATGCACACTGACTTGGATAATGTAGTTAATACAAGTTCCACAGATTTAAGTATGGCCCCTGCCCATCCTCTGTCGATGATAAGTTTCATTTTCTGCAGATAGGACCCTTGGAGATGTGAAGGCCAACATTTATCTTCCTGGCTTCTAAATGCTACCAGAGGAGGACTGTCTGAGTGGTTCTGAGGGATAGTGAATGTCTCCTTGCAGTAGATTAGGATCCCAGCATGCTTAAAGGAGGCATTAGTAAGACCGTTACTGGAAAAAAGAAAACTACATTGGACCTCATAATATTCATTAATTACCAACCAATCTCTAACATTATATTCTTGGGCAAGAAGTTGGAATGGGTTGTAGTTTCTCAGCTCCAGGGTTTCCAAAAATGAAACAGATTATTTACATCCATTTCAATTTGGCTTCATGACTAGTTATGGGATGAAGACTGCTTTGGTTGTCGTAGTCAATAACCTATCCCAGGAACTGGACATAAGAGCACAAGAACATAAGAATGTAAGAACATAAGGACATAAGAACAGCCTTGCTGGCACAGGCCACTGCCCATCCAGTCCAGCATTCTGTCTCACACAGTGGCTCACCATTTGCTTCAGGGTATTCCCAAGTAGATGTCTTCACCTGCTTATGATTCCCCACAAATGGCATTGAGCGTAGGGATGGGTAGGAAATGAAAAACAAAATGATGTTTGGTCATTTTGTTATGTAACAAAACAAAACAAAACAAAATGAAGCAGCAGCATTGTGTTATAGACGAAACGAAACGGTCATTTTCCCATTGAAATGAACCATTTAGTTCCACCATTTTGGGTTACTGCCAAGCTGTTAATGGCTGGAGCCCTTTAAACCTGGCCCAGTTGGTACCAGGGGGACCCTATGGTACTGACTAGGCCACATTTAAAGGGCTCCAGCCATTGACACTTCGGCAGGAGCACTCAGAATATGGTGTGGAGGGCAGTTCCGGCAATCACACAGCCCTCCGCACAATTTTCTGAGCGCACCTGCCGCTTTGGCAATGTCTGGACCCCTTTAAAATGACTTCTGGAGTCCTGGGCACCATATCTTGTGTCTCTAGGACCAGAGAAGCCATTTCATTTCATACAATTTTTTTAATAATAAGAAATGAAATGAAACAAAACTGGAGTGAGCAGGAAATGAAATGAAACAAAATATTATTTTTCCATTTCGTGCCCATCCCTAACCCTAACTGTGCCTACTTCTCCAACCCTGAGGTTGTCCTTAGACATCCATAATAGCCATTGAACTTGTCTAATCCTTTCTTAAAGCTGTCAAGGCTGACAGCTGTCACCACTTCTTCTGGCAGGAAATTCCATAGACCAATGATCCTCTAGGTGAAAAAGTATTTTCTCTTATTTGTTTTAAATCTGGCACTCAAACGTTTCATGAAGTGCCCCTTAGTTCCAGTGCTGTACAATGGAGAAAAGTGTTTCCTTATCTACTTTATCGACACTGTGCATGATTTTATAAATTTCTATCATTTCATCTCTTAGGTGTCGTTGTTTAAAAATGAAGAGGCCCAGCCATTGCAGCCTCAGGTGATAAGGAAGGTGTTCCAATCACCTAATCCAGTGGTGGCAAACCTTTAGCATTCCAGACCAGAACTGTACACAGTAGAGATGGGCATGACCAGGAAAAATTACGTTTCGAGTTGTCGTGTGTCGAAGCCGGCCAGTTTCGGCTCATTTCCGTTTGTCGCAAAAAAATTCAAAAATTTGTCGTTTCGTTTGTCTTTTTTTGTCTGTCGTTAGTACTGGTTTGGGGGGGGGTAGAGGGCTCCTGGAGGCACCTCTCTGGGGTTGGTGCCTCCTCTGGCCCGCTATGAAGGGAAAGTGGGCTCCTGGAGGCACCTCTCTGGGGTGGGTGCCTCCTCTGGCCCGCCATGAAGGGAAAGCAGGCTCCTGGAGGCACCTCTATGGGGTGGGTGCCTCCTCTGGCCCGCTACAAAAGGGTATGCATAGCCAATTGGATATGCATAGCAAGTTGCAGTGGCAGGCAAAGGCACCTCTCTTTCGGGTGCCTCTGTGACTCACTGCCTGGCATACGGTGCACTTGGGCTGGGGATGGGGAGGAGGAACAAAGTGAGAGAGGACCCCTATGGGCGCCCTCTGGCTAACTAAGAAGGGAAGTGTACTTGCTGTAGTGCAATGCGAGTACACAGATCTGGCTTAGGGTTAGGGTTAGCGCAAGGGCTAGGCTTAGGGTTACGGGTAAGGTTAGGGTGAGTTAGTGGGGTGCACCTCTGGGTGCCTCTCTGACCCACTAAGAAGGACAGTGTACTGGCGTATGGGTTCGGGTTCGGGTTCGGGTTCGGGCTAGGGTTAGTGGGCTTTTTATGCCCGACTGGCACATTCCAGAAGTCTCAGTCAAAACCTGGTCAAGTGGCAATGCAATTGGTGGAATGGCTCCAAAAATTTGCATGGTTCCATCCCATGGCCAGCTCATCATTGCGCAGGTGTAAAAAAATAAAAATAAAAATAAAATAAAATAAAATAAAATCAATGGAGACATTTTGTTGCAAGAAAAACCCACTGCTGCTACTGTAAAAATTCAGGCAGTTTTAAAATAGCTATTTTTGCATGTTTCTGTGGTGCTTTGGTGTGTTTTTGGACCATGATTTCAAAATAAATATTGCGGTCGCCCCATGTTGGATCCCCCGCCCGCACCGCATGGCATGGCGAGTTGGCGGCGAGACAACGAGGATGCCCCCCACCAGAGCAGCCCAGGACAGGAGAGGGGGGAGGCCGGGGACCCCCCCCAGAAACCACCCCTCTGGTAGGTGCCCTCACTCAGGCAGGCATATTTTCGCCTGCTTTTTTGCCCGGGAATCGGGTTTTTTTTAAAAAAAACTTTTTTTCTGTGCCGCTTGCGCTTGGCATCGCGCGATCGCCGCGCGATGCCAGGAACGAGAACGACAAATCAGACCCAATTTTTCTTTTTTCGGTTCGAGTTCAAGTTCTGGCGGAGTAATTGTCATTACCATTTCCGTTGCGTAATGGAAACGAGGAACGGAAACGGAAACGAGAATTTCGCCAAGTCGTGCCCATGTCTAGTACACAGTACTCCAGATAGGGCCTCACCATAGATTTATAAAGAGGCAAAATGACACTTGCTGATTTATTTTCTATACTCTTCCTAATGATCCCTAGTATTGAGTTTGCGTTTTTCCACTGCTGAGGCACACTGGGTTGACACCTTCATTGAGCTGTCCATTAGGACACCAAGGTCCCTTTCCTGGTTTGCTGCACTGAGTTCACACCCCATGGGTGAAAATCAAGATACAGGAAGTACAGGCCTTTATAGACCACATCAATGCGGTGGACCCTAATATTAGGTTCACTAGGGAAGACACCCAAGACAACAGGCTGGCTTTCCTGGATTGTGCAGTCATCATCAGACCTGACCGTGGCCTGGGAGTAGAAGTTTACAGGAAACCCACCCACACAGATCAATACTTACTGTTTGACTCCCACCATCCACTACAGCACAAACTAGGAGTCATTAGGACCCTAAGTCACAGAGCAGAGAGCATCCCCAACTCCACAGAAGCCAAGAAGAAGGAAGACAGGCACCTGAAGACAGCACTTAAGGCCTGTGGATATCCAAAGTGGGCCTTCAACAAAGCAGTGGGCCATCCCAGAAGAACAAGGGATCAGTCTGAGACCCAGAACCGACGGAAGAACCTGGTCATTCCTTACATGGCTGGAGTGTCGGAGAAGCTTAAAAGGATTTTTGGCAAACACCATATCCCTGTTTATTTCAAACCCACAAACACACTAAGGCAGATACTTGTCCACCCAAAGGATCCGATACCAAACCATAAAATGAGCAATATAGTATATGCGGTCCAATGCAGTGAGGAGTGTTTAGACCTCTACATTGGAGAAACTAAACAACCATTAAACAGAAGGATGGCCCAACATAGGAGGGGCAACAGGTCAGGACCAGAATTAGCAGTACACCTCCATTTGAAGGACAAAGGGCACTCTTTCAAAGATGAGGATGTACACATATTAGACAAAGAAGAGAGGTGGTTTGAAAGAGGAGTAAGGGAGGCCATTCATGTGAGCATTGAAAATCCCTCCCTCAACAGAGGTGGTGGGCTCGGGCACAGTCTATCTGCTACTTATCAGGCTGTGCTTTCCAAAGTCCCCAGGCAAATCAAAAAGCCTTCACCACCAAGGCCATAGCTAACGACCCATTCTTGATAGGTTTCATCACCTTAGGCCATTGTTCACCTTAAGGCTAAGGATACTATTGTCTCCCTAATGAGCCTATTTAGGCCACTGTTCATCTTATGAGCCTAATTCAGGCCAGGGTGACAAGAAGTCAAAGCTGCCTATAAGATGGAGGATTTGCACTAGCTGTATTCAGACCAATGAAGCTGTTTGGATGAACAGCGAAACGTTTCTATCTCTCAAAAAAGAAGTCCAGTAGCCATGACTCTACTTATTGATGGGTTCTTTTAAGGAGAAAAGTAAATAAATAAATAAATAAATAAATAAATAAATAAATAATAAATAAATAAATAAATAATGTTCATTTTTTTGTTATATTGATCTAGTGCAGGGTTTAGTGCCTGCAACCATCAGTAGTGAAGCTTTTTAAAAGCATTGTATACAGATATAACTAGTAATGATAATCCCTGCCAAGGAACAAATTGGGTTTATAAGGAAGAAAATAAACAAGAAAGTAAAGTAAAGATTTCTGGCCATGATTTTTGCCTGCCTCATCCATTCTGCTGGACAGTGGTTATAAAACAGAATACTTTAGCAGTGCCAGAATCCCAATGGCCTATGAAACAAGCATTTTACACAGCATTTATATCAATTAGGAGAAGCCTTTCTCTTGGTGTCCTCACATTCATAAGGGTGTTTGGTGGGGACATGGGAGAGGGCCTTCATTGTATACAGGCTCACAACTAGCGGCTGTGTTACCTGGGGCAAACATGGACTCTTCACACACACCCCAGCAATATTAAAAGTACTATTTTTTCTTTTGACACTCCCTTCCCTGTGTACCCCCATCCTCTTTCCCTAGTTACAGCCCTGTGTTGCTTTGTTTACCATCTTTTAGCATGGTAGTTGTATGACCCTTTTTAGTATTTCTATAACATTTTTAGCTTTAAATACTGTCTTTTATTGATGTAAGCTGCCTTGGGTCTTTTTTAAGGAGAAAGGTGGTGGTAAATAAATAAATAAATAAATAAATAAATAAATAAATAAATCTGTCAACATATGCCTGCATATCTCTATTACATTCAAGTAGAACAATTTTCCTTTCAAAGGGATATGGCCACCAGATGTCACTGTATGATAAATTATTAATAGTAGCTGTGAACACAAACAAAATGCAGCTACTCATTGTCAGTTGATCTCTCCTCAGGAAAAAAAAAAGGCACATCTGGCCTGTGAGTAGTTGTGCCTGTAGTGGTTACCCATTCATCCTCCTACCTCCTATTTCTTCTGATCAGTGTTATGAGGTAAGAAGAATATTCCTAGAAATTCCTAGAACAAAATTTATCCGAGCTTTGTTGCCTGGAACTTCCCAAGTGTGCAATTTCATCACATGGAATTAAGTGGAGCTTTTTAAGTAGGAAAGAGGGTCCCTTTGGGACTCCTCTGAATAGGCATGGATAGATTTTATGTGTGTTTTGTATGCAAGCAGATATTTCAGCACTATTAAGAATTCTATTGCATGCCATTCACTCTCCTTGTGAACTCCTCTCCTAGATCTTGTTCTGTGACCTTAATCCCAAGCACTGTTATAAATTATGCAGCCCCGAGATTCTTCTCAAAATGGAATTTGGGTTTACAAGTAGCCCTAGAAACCAGCTGCCGTCAACTGCCAGCCAGCCAAGTTTAAAAGTTCTAAGGGAGCCTTACTCAGAGGTAGGCATGATTGAGGAGGCATCTGCAGAAACTGGCTGAGTTGTTATTGTCATGGTATAAACGTTTGGCTGTATAGAGTGTTAAAGTGATTAAAGGGTCTGTAGAAAAATTAGCCCTAGAAAAGTGTTTTGAAAACTGAGGCTTGAGCAACAGTTTATTAAAGTATTCTCAAAGGCTTTCATGGCCTGTATTCAATAGTTGTTGTGAGTTTTTTGGACTGTTTGGCATGTTCTGGAAGTTTTTCTTCCTGACATTTCACCAGACTCTGTGGCTGGCATCTACAGAGGGCAAGGAGCTCAGGGAAGTAGGAGTTCTCTCTGTGCTCTGGATTATAAGGTGAGTGAAACTGGGTTTTTTAAAGTTGAGTAAACTTGTCCTATAAAGGAAAATAGGTGTTAGTCATTGTATTGTGATGACGGGATTAAGAAGTTCAATGCAATCTGATATGGGTGTCATTAGTTGTTCTATTTTGTGAACTGATCCCCTTTGTGGCTGTGTGGGGAAATCATTGTGCTTTGAGCTTTTGAACTTTACAGCTTTTAGTACTGGAAGCCAGGCTTTGTTAATTTTTAGACTTTCTTCTTTTTTGTTTAAGCTCTGGTTTAAGTACAGAATCACTTCCTTAGATAAGAAGGAGTGATGCAGGTGGGTTTTGTCAGCATATTGATGGCATCAGAATCCCAGACAGTCTCTCCCAGTGGTTTCTTTATGTTGAATAACAGGGGTATAGAACTAAACCCTGGGAAATAGTATGGGCAAATGGCCAGGATGTTGAACAGGATCCCCATAATATCACCTTCTGAATTTGAACTTGGAAGAAGGATAGGATACTGGAGATGGGCACAAAACACCAAAATGGTATTTCATTTTGTTTTTCATTTTGTTTTTGTTTAGTTTGGAATGAAATGAATATTTTTTAAAAATTCATTTTGTTCTTCATTTTGCTTCACTTCGCTTTGCTTTTTTTTTTCCTTTAGTTTTTTCCCCTAGCACCGACCAGCTGGCCTGTGGGCTGTTCAGCACTTTTTAATTATTTTATTTTTATTTCCCCCAGTGCCAAGGAGCGATTTTTCAACTTTTTCTTTTTCCAGCCCCAAGCCGGCATTACAGCAGATCGGCGCTTGGGGCTCAGCAAAAGAAAAAAAAAATGAATAATTATTTAATTATTTAATTATTATTATTATTTCTTTTTTTCCCCTTTTCTTTTCTTTTCTTTTTTGCTGAGCCCCAAATGCCAATCAGCTGTAGTGCAGGCTTGGGGCTGGCAAAAAAAAAAAAAGAAGTTGAAAAATCGCTCCTTTCCCCCCACCCCATCTGGGTGTATGTAACAAAATGAATAATGAATAATGAAATGAATAAAAAATTCATTTGTGCCCATCTCTAATAGGAACCACTGTAAGACCATATCTGCAAAAATCATATTGGAAAGGCACCCCAGAAGGAAAACACACTCAATACTACTGAAAGCCACTGAGAAATCAAGGGCAATCAAAGGGTACAGTACATTCACCCAGCTCAGGAGCCTGCAGGGCAGGACATTTGGTATGGGTGGATGAATTTTAATGGACTATTGCAGTTTCTGCTTGCACCCCAGGTCTGGCCTGCTGCTGCACAGAGAACCCATGTGGACAAAACTGAGAAAAACTAACTCCCCCAGTTTTATCCGACTAGGTCTTTGCAATGCAAGGCAAGTCAACATGACCATCCAGGATCAAAAATTGGATGTTAGCTGTCTTACCTTTCACCGAGGCTGATATTCAGCTGCAAGGAAATTAGGAAAGATGGGATATAGAGTGATTTCTTAAGCTGTAATATCAACACTTCGTCACACATTAGAATTTTTATCTATGGAATGTAAAAAGTTAGCCATAGCAATCCTTTTAGCACAGAAAGGTACAGCTATCAGTGGACAGTTCACATCACATGCCATCTCGAAGCATCTGGGAAAAAGAAGAAGAGAGAAGAGGAGCCATTAATATGTTCGCTTGGCACTGCTTTGAGATGATGCCTGGCTCAGTTAGTTAATATTAGGTCTATTTAGGTTAGGGCGTTTATACACGACCCCTAAACTCCGGGGCAAATGGCTCCCAGCTCTGGAGCTTAAAAATGTTTACCCACCAGCTCCGGATTTAACAGGACATTAAGTGCGACCATGCCCACTTTAGCGCATCCCAGTGCACCTTTCAAGTACCTGCTCTTTGGAGGTGAAAATTATTTGATCTGGTGTAACGATAGTGAGTGCGGGGCTCTCCTTGCTTCTGTTTGTTGTTTTTTGGCTCCCGCCCCTTTAAGAGCTACTTTTACAGAGCCGAGAGGCAGAACGGAGGTAAGCGGCATGCTTTTCTTTCTCTTTCTCTCCCTCCCCTCATGCAGCCAGCAGCCAGGAAGTGCGGAGGGGGTGGGAACGCAGGAAGAGCGACGAACCCCTAAGATCTCTGGTCCGAATTTAAGTGGCCAGCGGATCTTAGGGGTCGTGTAAAAAGGCCCTTAAACAGAATGGCTAAATGCAACCAGTAGCCTAGTCCTTTTATTATTTTCATATCTTGAGTCTGATAGGTTTTTCAAAAAATTTCTGAATCTTTTTCTGGTGTTACATTTGTTTTGTAACTTAGTGTAGAAATAAAGCTCCATATAAATACAGTATATCTTGCCTTGCAAGGGTCATTTTAAAGAAAACAACAGAACCCATCCTTGCCTTTTCAGGATTTTTTTTGAATGTTTGGCTAAGAGAGGAAGCAACTTTTTTGACTGGAGTCTAAATTGCCTGCCATGGCCTATGGGTGAAAAATAGGTTTTGGTGCAATGATACCTTCAATCCAGAGGGCTTGTCATGAGGGCTACCTAAGCTATTTATGTGATTTGTGCACAGTTTGGTGGAGGCAACCAGTATTCTGCCTTGGGCTGGAAGTTCTTCCATGGATCCCATGGGATTCTATCATGCTGTGGCATTCTCTATAGTGGGAGCTTAGGGCACAGCCTTTTGGCAGAACCGTAATTTGGTGAGCGGTGGGGATAGAACAAAAGGAGCTTTACCCCTGAAGGCCAAATCTATAAGACATCCTTCCCCAGACCTCAGAGACTGGCCTAGTCACCTGGTCTGCCATCATGGGGAAATACACGGTAGACCAGGCATTCAGGGTTGCTTTTGGAGATATGTAGCTACCAGGCCTTGTAGGTGACAGATAGCCAGTAGTCCAGTGGAGGGCATGTTTTCCCAAAGCTTTTTTTTGGGGGGGGGGGGGGGGAGGCCTATGTCCCAGATGTGGAGGGAGAGAAAGCATCAAGATGGATGGGTGGGCTTCCTGAATCATGGGTAAGCCAAGCTTATTATTATACACTGGTATAGTGATCTTGTTATATACCAGTGATAGTGAACCTTTGAGAGACTGAGTGCCCAAACTGCAGTTCAAAACCCACTAATTTTTCGCGAAGTGCCAATACAGCAATTTAAACTGAATGCAGGTGGATGTGAAGGGGCGATGTCAGGTGCCCACAGAAAGGGCTCTGTGTGCCACCTTTGGCACCTATGCCATAGGTTCGCCATCACTGTTATATACTATACTTTCTTTTTAGTCCCCTGTTCTCCATGAAATTATTTAAGCATGAAGGAGCAAAGGTGTCTCCTGGATGGATATTATTATCCCCATGAAACAATTTTTCACTCTCTCATAATAATCCTGGTGGAGACGGAGAAGGCAAATGACCAGCAATCTGTGGAAAGAGCTAAAGTCTTTAAATCTGAAAAGTATTTTCCCCCAATTTTATTTTGTTCCATTTCTCTTGTTCTCCTTTAAGCCTCTTGAGAAAAGAAGAATCATGCATGAGAGCATTTGCTACACCTCCTCTTCATGCATAATTATTAACAGGAGAAATGGGGGTCATTAGGATGGTAATTGTACGAGCATACTTGGCAACCTCATTGCTGACAGTCAATCTCTCTTCCTTCTCCTTAGGTACTCCTGGGGAATGTAATGTCATGCAAGCCACAAAAAGTATTCTCCTGCTTAAAACAGTAATGGGTGCACTTTCTTCCTCCAACTTCATTACGAGCAAACTCTTGCTCTTGGTCATTCCAATAAGCACAACTATAAAGTTAACTATGGGCGCTTTTACACAACCTCTAAGATCTGCTGGCCCCTTAAATTCGGACCAGAGATCTTAGGGGTTTGTCGCTCTTCGTGCGTCTCCACCCCTCCATACTTCCTGGCTGCTGGCTGTGTGAGGGGAGGGAGGAAAAAAAGGGACAAAAGAATAAAGCCTTACCTCCCGGTGCTGGTGGAAGCTGCGGGGGGGAGCCCCGGTCACTTCCTGGTTCCTCTTAAAGGGGCGGGAGGCAAAAAACAAAAAGAAAAAGAAGCGAGGAGAGCCCAGCACATCCGCATCAAATATTTTTCACCTCCCAAGAGCAGGTACAAGAAAAGTGTGCTGGGTCGCGCTTAGGTGGGCGGGGTCACACTTAATTGTCTGCAAACTCTGGAGCTGGTGGGGAAACATTTTTAAGCTCTGGAGCTTGCAGCCATTTGCAGCGGAGTTTAGGGGTCGTGTATAAACACCCTTAGCCATTGAAGGCCCATTTATTTCTCTTACAGGGGTCATCAATCTGAAGAGAGGAAACTGACAACCAATAGGAGGGCTATTCAGTTTAACTGTTCCATAGGAAATGGAGGTCATCTACCTACAATGACTGCACCTGAGCTAAAGATGATCCTCTTGCTTAGGCCAACATTTTTTTTTTTTTTTGCCTTTTCCTTCAAAGAGTTCTGCCAGATGAAGTCTATTGGTTTTTCTATTGACTCTAAGCACTACCAAAGTTTCTTTTATCTACCAGTCCCTGGTTGTGGCTGGAAATCTTTTCCTCAGGCACACAACAAATCTAAAACCCAATACTTCATTGAAATTGCCGCATGGTTGTAATTCTTCTTGAATAGCAGTCTTTTCATGGTTAGCAATTTGCACCTTCCCCAACATGTATGAGAAAACAATATCCAAAACTCTGTTCCTTTGTGTAGTAAATTGCACCAGTATAGGCCCATTAATTCAATGGGGATTTAGTGAGTCAGCTCCTCTGTAAATGCTATCTATCTATCTATCTATCTATCTATCTATCTATCTATCTATCTATCTATCTATCTATCTATCTATCTATCTATCATCTATCTATCTATCTATCTATCTATCTATCTATCTGGCCCAAAGGCCGTTCTGGGCGGCTAACAATCAATGACACATAAAGAAGTAAAGAAAACACAATTCCAAGATAAGATTAAAATTAATAAACAACACAAATAAACCACCATCAAAACAAACCCAATTTAAATGGACCTACTCTAACTACTTCTTAGTTGAGATTTGGGAGCGCAGTTCTGAGTTGGGGGGAAAATCTGATTCAGTGTAAATTGGTCTACTGTGAATTCACAAATGGGAAGTTAGTTTTCCCTGGGTGAATTTACTTTTGCCAAACAGACAGGATTCAACAGAAAGGAACCTGGCAATCAGCCCTTTCTTTCATTTCAAGGCAGCTTCTACTCTAACTGTCCAGATCTGCAAGAGACACAGCTACAGCAGAGCTACCTTAAGGAGTTGCAAAGGAATGCTAATTAGCAATTTTCTCCTCCACTTCCTCTTCTTCATCTTCTCTCTGTGTCTTTTCTGTCTCATTTTTGCTCTGTTTTTTTAATCTCTTAGGTACTCTAGGGCAAATTTACAGGGAGAAAGGAGAAGAAAAATATCATTATAGGCAAAGGTCCAAAGTCTACATGGTAGACATTTGAGGGTAATCTTCCCCATGAGTGCCCCTTTGGTTCTTCTCTCCCCATTCCGTCAACCTCCAGCATCCATGCAATACTTTTTTTTATTGGCATATACAACCCCACTGCTTCATGATGCAGTGGTTCAACTGTAGTATGTCGATTAAATCTCTGTTCATGACCTGAGTTCAATCCTGATGGACTCAGGCATCTGGCTTGAGGTTAGTTCACCCTTTTATCCTTGTGTAGCTAGGAAAGAGTCCCCAGTGCACTGGAGAGTGCAATGTGTAGGCAATTTAATTAAACTGTAAACTGCTGAGAGAGTGTGTTAGGTGCTATAGTGCATTTTTTGCTCTTTGCTCTTTCCTGAACCACTTTGAATACATTGTGAAAAACACTGCTAAAAAGTAGAAACCCCAGTAATGGAGAAAAAAATCAGACTGGGGGAAAAGCTGTGGCCTGTTTTGCATTGATTTGTACACTGTATAATCAACAGAAAATAATACAATTCTTACTGTCCAAACCCTGGAGTAATCCCTATTATTTGCCAATATAGTTTGCCATTGAGCCTGTTGCGCTGTCCATTACACCACAATGGTTCCCACACATCTGTAGTAGTATCAAAATGCCAAATTATATACATACAATTGCTAGCAGTCTGCTACTCTGTCTGTTCAAGAGAATTATGTGTACTGCAGAGAGTATTCACTTTATCATAATTATTTTACTTCATTGGGGCACAAGGAAAATGATGATATCGGAGATGATAAAATGGTCCAATTACTTTTAAATGTAAGAAAAATCACTGTAAAATGTGAGTGTGTTCCAAGTGTGACATAAAGACAAAGAAACCTGTCAAGAAGGAGCTTTCTGGTTATAGCTCTAACTTTCTTAATTCCCATTCATACATTGCAGTTGTCTTTTTTTGTCAAATGTGTACCTAAAAATTCACCAGCAGAGACCTGATAGATGTGAGGAGTAAAGGGGAATAAGAGTTAATGCATACCATGTCTCTAATATTTAGTTACATTAGATCTGGTTATGTATGTAGGCACACAGAAATGTTTCCTACATAATTGATGACTGTCACCTGTTGGTGAACCTTTGATTCTCTTGGAAAAGAACATGGAGTTCTCTCAGTGCCAATGGACTATAACTCTCATCCTCTCTTATTTGCTTAGGTTGGCAAGGACTGATGCTTCAGTTCAAGCACACCTGGAAGGTGCATGTTCTTCGTTCCAACACACGTGTCTGTGACATCCTAGACTCAGAGGCAAGTCACGGCTAGAGGTCTGTTACCTGGTGATAATGCCGTCTGAGTATTTAAACCCCTTCATGCCTGCAGCCAGGACTCTAGGAGACCTGAAGAAGAGTGGAAAGATTGCCTGTCTTCACAATGCAGCTATCCATATTGGAACTCATAAGAGGAGTTCTTGCAGGCATAACTATCCTTTGATGGCTTCCTTTGCATCCTGAGGAGGAGGAAGAAAAAAATCTCTGCATGTACGGAGGGCTCACTAGAGAAAAAGATCAGTTACTGTAAACAGTAAACAGATATCAAACAAACTAAATATCAAACTGCTAGATCTCAAACAAATAAGAGGAAGTACTTTTTTACCCAGAGGATCACTGGTCTGTGGAATTCCCTGACAGAACAGGTAGTGACAGCTCTCAGTTTTGACAGCTTTAAGAAAGGATTAGAAAATAGTGAAAAGTACAGATAGGCATGAATTAAGAAAACATTTCAGGAAAGCTTCTTTTGACTCCTCTTTACAATCCTTCTAGGTTTTCTGAAGATCGGATTTATGATGTCTGAGTTATGACACCCCCAAAGAGGGCTCCCCAGAAAAGTTTCCCCCAGGTACCTAGAGAAGTGGGTTGGTGATATTCTCAAAAAATGTATTGTTGCAATTGTTGTTTGTTAGGCAGGAAATTCTGGAATTTTATTGACCAGAAAATTATGTTTCCAAGTTTCATGTCCCTAAAATGATGGGCATATTTTTCTTGAGTTGCATCCTGACAAGCCCCATTCATTTCAGTACGGCACAGGCAAGATATTTCCTCATTAGGTTGCATTCAATGGTTACTGCAGTAGACACAAAATGCTAGGGTAATAAGACAACCAACAGAGGACCCATTCCAGATTAATTTGCCATGGCCTAAATGAAACAGAAGAATAGGGCCCATAAATTAGAGATTGCCAACATCTGGTCTATGACTGTTTAGAATGAACCCAGATCAGTCATTGGTCTGGAATGGCTCTCTTGTGAACTCTTAATATATAGTTTTGTTTCCTCTCTTCCATCAATTGCCTTAGGCATAATTGAGGGTAAAACATCACTTCAGCACAAAGGGATTAAATGATAGAGTGGTTCTAGGCTTGAAAACTTCCACAAAGTTCCAGGGCTTTTTCATTGTACAACCAACACATTCCTTCGAAGAGAGAGTGTGAGGATAAATATGACATCAATGGACTCCTATATGTTAGTGTACGTTATCTGAAAAGGGTGCCTTTGGCTAGATAGGTGGGCTATAAATTGAATGTATTAATTTATGAATTAATGAATTGTTTCCAGAAAAAGCCACTTTAAAAACATTCAAGGCCTGCCCCCTTATCCCAGTGGATTTAGGTAGCTGGTTCAAGGCTGAGTATCCAACTTGTGAATGGAGGGGTGTAGTTTGTATAATTATGTTGTAAACTATGGGGTGGGATAAGTTAAAACAATGACCACAAATCTCAGCATCTTCTCACTTCCTCCACTAAATAAGCCCATCCCATTTTGTAAATCTAAATGGGGCAATGATGCAGTTAGTAACTTTGTTTTGCTCTATGTCCTACAATAATAGATTGCACTCAACATGGGATAACAGCCTAATTTTACATCAATGATGGGCTGGCACCTTAGGAAACACTTTCTCAGCACTGACTTTGGAACTACTTACTCTCAAGATATTTTGATCCATAGGAGAATCCTACCTCAAATGTTTTGCCTACTTCCTCTCATAGACATAGAGGAAAATGAATCAACAAAATTATTCTACTCATCCTATTAGAAGGAGATTATCTGGAGTAGCACAGAGTACAGCGAGAAACTCCTTGTTCCCGGAGCTCCTTGCCCTCTGAAGATGCCAGCTACAGAGTCTGGTGAAATGTCTGGAAGAAAAACTTCCAGAACACAGCCAAACAGCCCAAAAAACTCACAACAGGTATTCATTCATATTGTTGGATCAAGCTGAATTTTGCCTTCCTCCATGTTTGTTTTGCTGATTCAAATATCAGTTAAAATCCTGTTGCTTAGCATATAACGTTGCCCAAGTTTAAGGCCAACTGAATTAGTGGAGAGTTGCTGAGTCACCCCCTTCCATAAAATCAAAGGATTCAGGGGAGACTGTGTGTGTGTGTGTGTGTGTGTGTGTGTGTGTGTGTGTGTGTGTGTGTGTGTGTGTGTGTGTGTGTGTGTTGTGTCATTACAGGCGTGACCGACTCTATTCTAGGAGAATTAGCACACAAAGCAACAGGATTTCAGATGTTGCGCATTTACTCCTGCAAATCTTTAAACCAGTCAGTGGGTGTCACTGTAATGCTGTTGGAAGCGCAACCCCACAAAGCAGGAAAACAAATATTTTCTTCCAAAGAAAGAAGTCATTAAAATTGCAGGTCATTCTTTCAGCTGTCAGATGATAGGAAGGAACAAATATATTTAGAGACATGATGTTCCATTATTATTATTATTATTATTATTATTATTATTATTATTATTATTATTATTATTATTATTATTATTATTATTATTATTATTATAAAATATTGGGAAAGGATAATGTGGAAGTTTTTTTGTTTACTTTATGATTTAAACTACACTATACAGAAAAGGAACCAGACAGAGAACGTCAGTGCACTTGCATTTAAAGCAGGCCCCTCTATGGCAAGACCTGTGTGTGAATTAGCTACGTGACTTCTAACAAGCCTCAAATTATGTACCTAAATCTATTCAACTTATTTTGTACCACAGAAAACTATTATTCTGTAATAAGTTGCATTAAAAATGGATGAATCCACTGGAAGTGCATAAAGGTAGAGAGATGATTATCTCTGTTATTGTACTTCCTTGCCGTGGGATTCCCCTACTCCACCTCTGGTTTGGGATCACACTGATGTTTCTTCCTCTTTTACCAGCAAAACTGCACATGGTGAATCATTTCAATGTGATGCCAGAACTGGTCTAAGACATTTTGTTAACTGAGAGTGCACAAAATAGCACTTTCATCCATGCCTGCAGGTCAAAAGACCTAGTTCTTACAACCAATGAAAATATACTGACAAATAAAGTAACAGACATGTTAAAAATCAGGAGTATCACAAGGCTCAGTCCTGGGACATACCTGTCTACATTTTATTTATCACTTGGATAAAGGGATTCAGGGAATGTTTATCGAAATTGTGGATGTTACTAATACCCTGGAAGACAGAAACAAAATTCAAAAAGACCTTGATAGTCTTGGACACTGGGGTGAAAACAAGATAATGAAGTTCGGTATGAATAAGGACAAAGTTTTACAATTAGGAAAAAGAAACCCAAATGCACATTTGCAGTGCTGGGGATTCTTGGCTCAGTGACACTACAAGCGAGAAGGATCTTGGAATTGTTGCAGATCACAAGCTGAATATGGGCCAGCAGTGTGACACAGCTGCAAAATGGGCCAATGCTATTTTAGGCTGCAATAACAGAGTCATAGTCCTCAAATCCCATGAAGTACTAGTCCCCTATATTTGGCACTGGTTAGGTCTCATCTTGAATTCTGTGCCCCGTGTCTAGAGGAGGACAGCAAATATGACCTGGGACTAGAAACCAAGCCCTAATTTACAGAGATATTTAGTCTCAACACTAAACACACACACACACACACACACACACACACACACACACACACACACCATACATTTCAGAGTTCAGCTTATAGTCCAAAATATAGATCAGGTTTTGACTGATCCAAAAGTAGAAATCCAAATGTTAATGGTGACCAGCTTTCTTCCTTGCTTTAAGATTCAGGAGGACTCTGACTAAAATTTATGTTAAAAGTAGTCATGCTGAGGGAGGCCTAAAGAGGAACTACAAAGAATCATGTTTTCTCCAATGATAGCCCCCAATCTCTGGAACAAGCTACTAACAAAGATATGCCAAGTTCCTTTTCTTCTTAGTGCAGGAAACTGATAAAGATGGGATCATTTAAAGCTCTCCTTTTGGCTAGAAAGGCAGGATAGAAATAGTTTAGATAAATAAATAAATAATAAAGCTGCCTTTAACAGCTGAATGTCTTGGATGTTGTTATTTTTTTCTTGCACACATTTTAGAATTGATAGGTGCATTTATATCCATGATGTAATTGTCAGAGGACCAAGATGTTCTCCTGATTTTCTGTCAGCTTCAGGGGATTTGTGGTTTGGCATCTGCTTGAGTGCCCATTCTTCTTCCTCCAGAATATCTGGTTCCAGCTCCAGTACTTCTTGCTCTCATTTGCCTTGGTCTTGTTTTTTCATTTGTATTGCTTGCTGATGATGTAGTTCATGTCCATCATGTCCACTAACTACTGCCTTTCTTGCCATAAAATGAACTCGAACCTTCTTCACATAAACAACACTTTCTCCCATATGGGCTTTCTGGACTGCTTCCTCCAGTTTCCTGCACTACTCATCCCAAAATTCTTTGTCTTTCCATCCTTCTATCTGGAACTTTGCATATATTTTTGTATTCCTTCCTTATGACCCAAAGCATTGGCCTTTCTTCTTTTCACTGCAGTCTCTATCATTGCTTCTGTTATCCACTTAGCCAATTTTGTTGGTTCTTGTGAGCAATAGGTTGATGTGCTACTTCACTGACCGTCACTTTTAATTCCTTGCTTTATAGAAATAAGACAGATATTATTCTTCTGGATAAAGAATATAGGAAAAAGATGCCTTGTAGAATTTGGAGTACCATCAAAGGTACAGAAAATACAAAAAAATTGAAAAGCACTAAGTATTAAGGCAAAATGCATATATAAAATAATATGGAAAGAATTTCAGGTCATTGGTAGAACGCATGAATTAGGTTTAGGAGAAATTCAGGTTAGAATAATAAATGTACATCTTCTTTCCCATTGCTTATCTCCATCCTTAAATTAATTGCCAATAAGTCTGAATATTGTGATCAAGGGGTGGGGCTGCAAAAGGCATGAACTCTTGAAATAACATGGGGAGTTGCCTTACTTAGAGTTAGAGTTGGATGGATATTTCTAGTATTCCCTGGTTGCCCTCTAACCCAGTACTAACCAAGTCCAACCTTGCTTAACTTCCAAATTCATACAAGATTAGCAATGTTCAGAGTGATGAGGGAGGCTAAATATACACAGTCATAATGCCATAATAGGGCTCAAATCACTTTACTATCTTGGCAGACTTTCTGAAAGCAGTTTTTCTCAAAAATACATCCAAAACTTAGATACTCTGGTCATGTTTCTGCTGTTATTTGATATTACTGCATTTTTAAAAAAAGAATATGAAGCAAAAAGTACAGCAAGCATTGGTGACCATGCTTACAAGGTCAGCTCTTTGCTCTGCATGTTTGAATGATTGATTCAGTAAACTTTGCTAGTGACTATCTGTTGCCTCATTGTGAACTATAAATATTCTATAACCCTATAGTCTCACATGAATCAAACCTGCATCCTCTTCCAGTCAGTGTGAGTTCTTCAAAGACATACTGTACTGTATTTGCCATGCATTCAATCTTCACAATGGTAAGGGAGAGGGGAGAGGGAATAATGTACTTTGCATACAGTGGAATATCCAAGCAGAAAACACATAGTAAGAACCAACTGGAACAGTGCAGTTTTCAGTTGTAAAATGTCTTCTCTGTAGCAAGCTCTACTTCACTCAGAGGGAGTTAATCCTAAGTATGGATACAAATATTTGCTTATAAATATACAAACAAAAATGAACAATTTCAAAATTCTCCCCCCATTGAGCAAAATTGTAGGAGTTTTTGTGCATTTTTCATATTTCCCTCCAAAACAAAACTGTAGAAGCATTTCTAACACTAAAAACCTTTTTCCAGAAATAAGTTTGGAAAAAAACTTTATAATGCATTCCTCCCCCAGAGAGGGGGGGAGAAAGAGAGGGAGAGAGATCATTTTGGCGGGAGCACAAGAAGGGACCAGCTTGCGGGGGTGGTGCTGGTGCTGGTTAAAGCTACTAGAATTCTACCTGATGAATTCTTGTAGTGAAAAAAATCCAAAAATTCCATCCCTACAAAGGTCTAAATTTATTGTGATTTAAAATATATGTATTTTAATTGCTGCATGCCACCTTTTGCTGCTTCATAGATAGATAGATAGATAGATAGATAGATAGATAGATAGATAGATAGATAGATAGATAGATAGATATGTTGCTGAAAATTTTAGATCTGATAGAGATCAAAGACAGAGAGAAAAAGAGACATAGAGACAGAACATGGGTCTTTTCAGTTCAATGCAGCAACAGCAAAAATCTCAAATGGGTAACATTTTATCTTAATTATTATTATTATTACTTTTAATGAGGAAGAGAAAAGGCAGGGAGTATACATTGCATTGTTACTCTTAAGTAAATGAGTGTAGAATGTCACTTCATTATATGGCAGAGATCAAAGTGCTGAGAAAGGAGCATGTGGAACTGTCCAAGGTGCTGGATGAAACATATGCCTTGCTCACTCCATCTTGTATGTTTTTAAGCCACTTACAGTGGTACAAAGAGATTATTTTCTCCAGAAGCTTATCAGAAGCTCTTGATCTGTGGACTCACTGTATATCAGAAAGAGTTAGCGTACAGTGGCCGGAAAAAAAACATTGAAGAGATGAACATAAGAACATAAGAAGAGCCATGTTGGATCAGGCCAAAGGCCCATCTAGTCCAGCTTCCTGTATCTCACAGCGGCCCCACCAGATGTGTTGGGGAGCGCATGAGACTAGATATCTGTCCCCTGTATCTGGCCCTTGAAGTACCCCAGTTTTAAGCCTGGAGATTACACATCTCCATCATGGTTTGTAACCTGTGATGGACTTCTCCTCCAGGAATCTGTCCAATCCCCTTTTGAAGGCATTCAGGCTAGATGCCATCACCACATATTGTGGCGGGGAGTTCCACAGACTAACAACACGCTGGGTAAAAAAATATTTTATTTTGTCTGTTCTCACTCTCCCAGCCCTCAATGTCCCCTAGTTGTGGTATTTTGTGTGAGAGAGAAGAACATCCCTCTATCAACTTTACTCATGCCCTGCATTATTTTGTACATCTCAGTCATATGCCCCCTCAAACACCTTTTTTCCAGACTAAAGAGCCCCAAATGTTTTAGCCATTCCTCATAAGGGAGGTCCTCCAGCCCCCAAATACAACTTCTTTTTATTTTAGCAGTTATGTTCACTTGCACATATAATCTCCTAAACTATCCATCCTTTAGTTGTGTCTGTATTATTTTTAATACAACTGGAAAAGATACACTATATCTATATCACACACACTCTTTTGCATTCTTTCTTGCTCGCTCTGAAAAAGACATTTTGTTAATGCTAGTTGATTCTAACAAACATTCTAAACCGGATCTTGCTTCTTCATGAGCAAAACTTTTACTATTCAAACTAGAGATGAAGGAGAATTGAGTTAACTAAACTATTATAAGAGATACAGAGGAATAATTTCCAGTGAGATAAAGCAAGGAAATGTTATTGCACCTATCTAATCCTGTGGCATCTAGATGTCTTGAGCAGATATGGCCAGACCCTATTGCACTGCCTCCTGGAGACAAGATTTTATTGAAATGACACAGCCATCCCCCCCTTTCCCTGCCTGCAGGTCATAACCACCTGCTTCCATTTATTCCATCTGAACTGTGGTGGTGCTTTCTTCCATCTTCATTGCTTGAATTCTTTGACGCAGCATTAAAAAAACACACAGCTTGAAATGTGAAAACCCCATTCATTCATGAAAAATGTCATGATGACATCCCATCCCAATGGTGAATCACAGGAGAAAATGATATAAATGTTTAGTGATAGTGGGCTCATACACTGCTATTAGTTTGTGTTTTTGTGTTTTTTAAAAAGCCTGTAAGCCATGATGACAGAGTGGGGAATGTATTTATTTATTTATTTATTTATTTATTTATTTATTTATTTATTTATTTATTTATTTATATTTGTACTTATTAACTGCCTGATTCTGGGTAGAAACCCTTCAGGCCTCCCTCAGCGTGGCCACCCGGAGTGAGAGGGTGAGGGAAGCTCTGGTCACTCGGGACAAAGCTGACCTCTGGGAGAACTGCTCTGCCTGATACTTAGGTCCCAGGCCATGGGAGGCAACAGGTAGCCAATACAGGTGAGCCATGATGGGGTGATGCATTCAAACCTGCCTGCACAAATCACCAGCCTGGCCACCACCTCCTGCACCCACTGCAGTTGCCGAACAAGGGTCAAGGGAAGCAGTTGCTGAACAAGGGTCAAGATTACAGTAATCTATCCTTGAGATCACCAGTGCCTGCACAACCGTCCTAAGGGAATCCATGTCCAGGCATGGGCAGATCTGGGCGATAAGCCTAAGATTATAAAAAGCTGCCCTGGACACAGCTGCCACCTGTGTTTCTAGGGACAAAGCTGGATCCAGGACAATGCCCAGACTCCTCACACTAAACCCCCCCCCCACACACACACTGGTGAGAGGGCCACTCAACCCATCTGTGGATTCCCCAAGGAACAGAACCTCAGGTCTTCCTGTGGTTGAGCTTGAGCCTGTTGGTCCTGGTCCATTCCAGAACCATGGCCGGGCCTGGTCTAGGGCCTGCACAGCCTCCGTTGCAGAAGTGAAAAATGAGAGATAGAGCTGTGTGTCATCAGCATACTGGTGACAGCAGACTCCATAACTACAAATGACCTCAGCCAGCAGCCTCATATAGATATTGAAGAGCATAGGGGATAGTGCCGACCCCTGGGGCACCCCACAAGAGAGTGTCCATGGGGCTGACAAAACACCCCCATTTCCACTCTCTGGGTTTAGCTGTTGAGGAAGGATTGGAGCCAGCACAGATCTTGACCCCCTATACCCGCCTCAGACAGCCAGTCTAGGAGGATACCATGGTCAACGGTATCAAAGGCCACTGTCAAATCGAGAAGGACCAAAAGGGTAGAGCAATCCCTGTCAACCTGCCTCAAAAGGTCATCTTGCAATGCGACCAGGGCTGCCTTGGTCCCATGCCGGCCTGAACCCAGACTGGAATGGATCCAGGATATTATCTTCTTCCAGGAATGACTAGAGCCTGACCATGGCAACCTGTTTGATCACCTTGCCAAAAAGGGAAACATTGGCTACTGGACTTTAGTTAGTCAGATTGTCGGCAGCTAGGCCAGGTCTTCTAAGAATGGGCCAGATCATGGTGTCCTTCAGGGGAATGGGAAAGACCCCATCCCCAAAGGAAGCAGATGTGATCACAGAGGTCCATTCCAGCATGCTCCCCCAGGCAGTCTTAATCAGCCAGGACAGGCAATGGTCGAACGGAGAAGCTGCTGGTTGGCAATGAGCCAGCGCCCTGGAAGCCTCAGCTGAAGACATAGGCCCAAACTTACAAATCAGGGAGACCGAGGGGATGGGGCATGAGCAATAAGCCCGGATGGCCTCTATTTTAGATTTCAAATGGGTTGCAAAGGACTCACTAGTAGGAGCCCTCTGCTGGCCAGGATTAGAGAGGCCCTGAACCATCCTGAACAATTCAGCCTGGCAGTTCAAGGCCTCACCAATTCTCAGGGAGGTATGAGATACTAAACAGCTTCCTGGGGTGTCCCAAACAGATGGGCCAGGCTCCCCACAAGGAGGGGTGATGACTGCAAGGGAGAAAGTCAGCAACTTATCAGACCAAGACAAGGGTAGGGAACAGAGATTTCCCACCCTCAGATCAGAATCCACTGACGTGGAAACACCAGGTACATGCTGTGCCTGGACCTATGGGTGGGACCAATGACATGTTGGGAAACGTTATGGATACCACAGACTCCATGAAATCCAGAGCCACTCTGGATAGTCCAACCTCAGCATGCACATTGAAATCACCCACCACCAAAAGGTGGGGAGACCTCAACAGTGCCACTGAGATGAACTCAGAGAGCTCTGGAAGGGATGATGCTGGGTCACGGGGAACATGGTACACCAGCACAATCCCAAACCTCTCCCGCTGTCCCTCCATTGGGTGCAGACATCCCAACATCATGGCTTTGCTAACATAAAAGGACTCCCAAAACACAATGGCCACCCCTCCCCCTGATCCTCCTATCTTCCCACATGTTTGGTAATGAAACCTGGGGGTGGGGGCAGAGTTGGGCCAGAGAAGCTCCACCCTCCTCACCCACCCAGGTCTCGATTAAACAAGCAAGGTTGGCTCATTCATCCACAATTAAATCATGAATGATCTGAATCTTATTATGAATCAACCAGGCATTAACCCAGTAAACAAAAAAGATTGGAGGCACAGACAGTGTGGACCCCTGAAATGTTACAGAGGGATGTGGGGTCAGAATGGGGGACAGGCAACAATTACCTGACCCTAGTTCTTCTCACCTAGCAACCCCATGGCCCAGAACATATCTCCCGCGCCCCGACAAGACCAGAATAGGCTCAGGAGGCCCAGGTGATCACCGAGAGCACACATAGGGGGAGACAGAATACATAACCAACCACTCAGATGCAATAAATGAAAGGGATAAAAACTAATACAACCAACAAACAGAGCTAAAATAATAACCTGAAACCCACCCAACCGAACCCCATCCCCCAGCAAGCTGGGCTCTCAATTAACTAACCTTCAGGGAACCTGAATCAATCTTGAGGGCTATCTGACCCCGTTGGGACTGAACTCAGCTCACAAGCAGCATCTTAACTGAAGTACTGCAGTTTAACTATTGTGCACGAGCCCCCCTAGCACTCAAGGGATGTGTCCAGTGATTCAAGGGTGCAGAATCAAGGGATGTGTCCAGTGCACCATACTTAGGTCCAGTGTTATTGGATAAGTTTTAATTGTTGAGACCCGAGGATGTGGACAGGGTGTTTATATCTGTATGTTCTACCACCATGCTGCTAACTGAAAGATCCACTAAGGGGGTTCACTCCTGGGTCCATGAGACCGTGAACACCTCTTTAAGAGAGGGCATGGTCCCTGCCACTTTTTTGTGCTATTTGGATACATGAACAAGTATCATTAAAAATTTATACAGGTAATTTCACACTTAGATGTACATCTTTTAGCAATTGTATAAACCAAGTACTTTCATTACAAAATCACTAATAGACCCAAACTTCGATTCTGCAGCACTGCATGATATGCATTTCTGTTTTCTTGACTTTCAAGTAATCTAAGCCACTCCAAGGTAAATTACATAGCCTGAAATTGATTTTCTTGTTTCTGAACATGATGCCCAATCTGCATCTGCAAAACATGTCAGATTTAATTCATCTGAAACAGGTATTTTCAACTGAGTATTTTCTGTACCCTGTAGATAGCTGAGAACATGTTTAATTCCTTGCCAATGCTTATTCAATGGTCTTGCAGCATACTGTCTGAGTATATTTACATCTACTGAGATATCTGGCCATGTCCAGGAAGACAAATATAATAGAGATCCTAAAACAGACTGATATTGTTTCTTGTTTGTATACTCTTCATCATCAGGAATTCTATTGAATCCTACCTCCATTGGAGTTGAAACTGGATTACACTTCTTCATTTTACATTTTTCTAGAAGCTTTTCTATCTTTTTACTTTGAGACAGATAGAAATTACCTGTGGCATCTTTGTGTATATCCACACCTAAGTAATTTCAAAATTTGCCCAGATGTTTGAGTTTAATGGCTGCACCCAGTTCAGTCACAAACCATTTTACATGTGAATCATCTGGAACAACCAGGCATAAATCATCAACAAACACAAGCAATATCATTGAACCTTTGGTGTAGAGACATGGATCTGCAGTACTGCAAGTAAAACCCATTTGAGTTAACTTTACATCCAAACATTTGTTTCAAGCATGTTCCACCTGACAAAGACCATAAAGTGCTGTATTTAATTTCAACACTAAATTTGGATTTTGCAACTCATATCCTGGGATTTGATTCAAATATAATGTTTTTTTTTTCCAAATCTGCATTGAGATATGCTGCAGCAACATCAAAATATTGTACCTTGTATTTCTTAGAAGCAGTAATGGACAGTGACATTCTAAATGTGTCTGCTTTGACTGTTGGAACAAAGACTTAATGATAATTTACATGTTTATGTTGCAAAAACCCTTGTGCAATCAACCTTGCTTTGCATTGTGTAGAATTATCTGCTGCCTTCTTCACTTTGTAAACCCATCTGCAACCAACTGCACTGTGGCCTTCTGGTAGTTTAACAGGGGTGAAGACATTGTGTTGCTTACGTGAATTGTATTCAGATTCCATTGCCTTTCTCTACAATTTTTGCTCATGTTGTGGCAACTCTAACACTTCTTGGTATGTTTGAGGCTCAAAAAATACAAAATTGAGAACCTCTGAGGTGGTACTTCAAAATTTGTTCTTGTGGAATGTCTTGGCAAGACCTGCTCCTCCACCTCCTCAGATAAGTGACCTTCTTCTTCATGTTCTTCATGCTTTTTGTGTCTCTTCTCTCTATCCTCTCCTAAACCTTCACGTTCTTGTGAATAATGACTTCTTGACTGAATGTGAAACATGTTTGGGAAGACAATTTCATCATTATTTATTTATTTATTTATTTATTTATTTTTACAGCTTATATGCCGCCCACTACCCAAAGGTCTCTGTGCTTACAAACAAAATTAAAACAGTTAAGACATAAAATATCAATAAATAATTAAAACAACAGCAAAACCTTATACTAAAATCATCACTAAAATTGCCATCAAAGGACCCCAGTCTATGTTGTATCAATTAAAAAACTTCTGGAACAGGAAGGTTTTTACCTGGCGCCGAAATGTCATCAATGTTGGCGCCAGGCGGATCTCACTTGGGAGGGCATTCCATAACTTGGGGGCAGCTGCCGAGAAGGCCCTATGTCTACAAGCCATCCCTCTCACCTCCTTGAGGGATGGCTCTTTCAAGAGGGCCCCTGGCTAGATCTTAATTGCCGGGTAGGTTCATATGGAAGGAGGCGGTCCTTCAGGTATCTAGGTCCCAAGCCGTTTAGGGCTTTATATGTCAAGACAAGCACTTTGAATTGGGCTCGGGCAGCAACTGGTAACCAATGCAGGTTACGTAGAATCGGCGTGATGTGATCTCTGGCGGCCCCACCACTCACCAGCCGCGCCGCACGATTCTGAACCAGTTGCAACCGTCTTCAAAGGCAGCCCCAATTGAGCGCATTGCAGTAATCAATAATTACCAGCGCATGCGTAACTGTCATGAGGCTCTGCTCGTCTAGGTAGGGGCGGAGCTGGTATATTTTGCTGAAGGAAGGCGCCCTGGCCACCGAATCCACCTGGGCTTCCAGAGTTAGACCAGGGTCCAGAAGCACCCCCAAGCTGCGGACCCTGTCCCTTAGGGGGAGTGCAACCCCGTCCAAGACAGGGAAGTGGCCCTCTGTCAAGCACCCACTAACAGCACTTCCGTCTTGTCTGGATTGAGTTTCAATTTATTAACCCTCATCCAGTCCATTATCTGTCCCAGGCACGAATGGATTGGTGGAGAATGAGAGGTAGAGCTGAGTATCGTCAGCATATTGCTGACTCCTCAGCCCAAACCTCCTGATGACCTCTCCCAGTGGTTCCATGTAGATGTTAAACAGCATGGGAGACAGTATTGAGCCCTTCCCATGACGTTGTCCCCCAGCACCACCTTCTGGACACGGTCAAGGAAGGAGCAACCACTGCAAAACAGTCCCTCCAACTCCCAACCTGGCCAGCCTATCCAGAAGGACACCATGGTCGATTGTCGAAAGCAGGAGTATCAACAGGGTTGCACTCCCCTGTGTCTCTCCCGGCAAAGGTCATCGTGCAGGGCGACCAAGGCAGTCTCTGTTCCAAAACCCAGCCTGAAACCAGATTGAAATGGATCCAGAAAATCCGTTTCATCCAGCAGCGCCTGGAGCTGTCCGGCCGCCACCCGCTCCAACACCTTGCCCAAATAAGGGAGGTTCGCTACTGGCCGGTAGTTACCCACCAGCCCTGGGTCCAGGTTGGTTTTTAAGGAGTGGCCTAATTACTGCCTCCTTTAAGGCAGCAGGGACCACTCCCTCTCTTAATGAGGCATTTACAGCTTCCTGGACCCAGGTGCGAACCCCCGGCAGATCTTTCAATTAGCCAGGAAGGGCAAGGGTCTTAGAACGGACAGATCCAAGCACCCTGTCCACATCCTCGGGTCTCAATAATTGAAACTCATCCAATAATACTGGACCTAAGCACGGCACACTGGACACATCCCTTGATTCTGCACCAATAGTGGAGTCCAATTCCCTGCGAATCTGAGCGATTTTTCCCTCAAAGTGAACAGCAAACTTGGGCTGCTGAGTGGTCAGAACCTCCTCCGTATTTCTCAGTTGAAGAAGGTCCTGGACCCCCAAACAGCTCTGCTGGACGGCACTCTGAGGAAGCAATACGGTTTGCAAAATATTGCCTTTTTATGCCAACCGTATTGCCACAGAATAGGCCCGATAATGGGCTCTAAGCTGTGTTCGATTGGACTCACAGCGGTATTTTCTCCACTTGCGCTCCAGCTGTCTCCCCTCCTGCTTCATTGCCCGCAGCTCAGATGTATACCAAGGAGCCGTCTGGGCTCTGCGCAAGGGGAGAGGGCGCTTAGGTGCGATCGTGTCAACTGCCCGGGACATTTCCCTATTCCATAGGGTGACCTGAGCTTCGACAGGAGCACCGACCATATCAGACGGATAATCCCCCAGAGCTTTCAAGAAACCATCTGGATCCATCAGTCTCCGAGGGCGGATCATCTTAATAGATCCCCCACCCTTGCAGAGGGTTGGAGTAGCTAATAGCCTAAACTTGACCAGGAAGTGGTCTGACCATGACAATGGAGTCAGGACCAACCCCTCCACATCCAAACCACCATCCTCCAATCCCGTTGAGAAAACCAGGTCTAGAGTGTGGCCTTTCTCATGTGTCGGGCTGATGACATGTTGAGACAGCCCCATGGTTGTCATGGCGGCCATGAAGTCCTGAGCCGCCCGGCCAAGGCAGCCTCAGCATGGATGTTGAGGTCCAGTACCAACAGTCTGGAGGTCCTCAACACCAGGTCCGAGACCACCTCCGTCAGCTCAGGCAGGGAGACTGTTGGAATGCAGCAGGGTGGGCGGTACACCAACAGAATCCCCAGTCTGTCTCGTGAGCCCAACATACAATACAGGCCCTCTAAACCTCCTCTCAAGGAGACAGGAAGCCTGGTCAAGGAGATAGAACTCCTATAGACTCTAGCAACTCCCCCTCCCCGACCTTCCGGGCGACACTGGTGCTGGACTGAATACCCAGGTGGGCAGAGTTGGGAGAGGGGAACCCCACCTTCCTCTCCCACCCAGGTCTCAGTAATGCATGCCAGGTCGGCACCCTCATCCAGGATGACATCATGAATGAGGGCGGTCTTATTTTTTACCGACCTGGCATTCAACAACAGCACCGTGTGGCCCGTAGGTTCGCTGATATGGTCACCTGATACCTTCAGGTTGGAAGTGGAACCAGAAGAGGGGATAGATGTAAGATATCTAATTTGCATGTATGCCCTTCCAATTCTTGTGCTCACAAAATGTAGCTGATCTGCTTAAATATATTTTTCCATGATTGTCACAGAAATACCACAACTCACTTCCTGGTTGATAATGTACAAAAATAAGCTTACATATTTTTGACTGTTCTTCAATCTATATTTTCTTGGAATATGCACCCATGCTTCAGTTCCAAATGCTTTCATGTACTTCAGAGTCACTGTGACTTTGCACTTTTGACTGTTTCCCATGTAATAAGAAAAAAGTATTGTCAATTGCAGAACTCCATACAGTGGTACCTTGTGTAAAGAAATTAATTCCTTCCAAGTGAAATTATGTTAAGCAAATTTTCCTTTATACATATTTCCATAGGAATGCACTGAAAACAGAGTAATCCCTAATCACGACCATTTTTATGTTGTACAGATTCGCCCCATAGGCAATTTCTGTTAAGCAAATTTCTGGAATTTTTTATGCTGTACAGATTTTATGTTATACAAACCGTTTGTTATACAAGGGTCAACTGTATTCAATTTGCTACTTGATTTGCACATTTCATGGCCTCTTCCCTATATCCCCTAGGTAACTTTACATCAGCCGACATAGCATTCACAATGTTTTGAAGAACACCATTCTTCCTCTCTGAGATTCCATGCTCCCATGAAACTGAAGAATGTATTAGTCTGTGAAATATCACCTTCTTAAGAAAACCAGCAAACTCATTTGACAGAAATTCAGCTCCTCTGTCTAAAGAGATCTAATCTGGTCTTCAAATCTTATTTCCAACATCACGGTCCACTACATGAAAAAAGAAAGCACTTGACTTTTGTGTTTCATTATAAATACCCATAAATACCTTGAACAATCATAAGTTATCACCAGATAAAACCCTGAACCACCGAGAGATGGCGCTAGAGGACCAATCACATCCATATGAACAAGCTGAAAAGGCTTACTGCATTTTCTATTACTCATTTTTGCCATTGGAGCAGACTTGCTTCTAGTAGACTTGCAAATATTACAATCCAGGAAAGACTTACAATTTTAACATCCATCTCTTCTACACAATGAAGTGTCTTTGGCAAAACAGAAAAACTGACATGTCCCATCGCTCTGTGTAAAATATGAATGAATTTCTGCTGTATTGGTGTATTTTATATTGTATTTACAGACGTTTGAGTATCCAACAGAAAAAGGTTGTCATTCAAATCACCTGTTGCAACTGTGTTGCCATCCTTTGATTTTACACATATCACCAGTAAACACAACTTCAAAACCTTGTTTTAACAAGTTAGGCACACTAATCAAATTAGTCCCACCAGCCAACAACACACTCTGTGAATCAAATTGTGCTAATTTAGAAAACATTTTCTTATCTTTAAAAGCACCTGAATCAATATTTACCATGCTGGAGCTTGGTAGCCTCCTTTTTGATTCTTGATTGTGAATTCCTTACATTTTGAAGTTTTCACAACCTCCTGCAGTTTGTCACAATTCCTCTTTAAATGGTGTGAACTACCACAGGAGAAACATTTCTTGACAAATTGGATATTTTCTGAGCTTTGCTGCTTAGACACAGACATTTTACTCATTTTATTTTCTATCCTGCACTGTTCTTCTTAGAGCAATCTAGAAGTAATTTATGAAATCTTCACTTTTCATTGCTTCCATTGACATAATTAGAGAATCATACATTGAGTCAACACTAGACAGAATAACCAGATAGTTATAGTCTTCATTATGTTCAACACCAACTTGTGGAAGTTGCTTGAAAATATCTGCCATAGTTTTTATATGAGTGTTAATAGATTGTCCCTGCTGTAACCTTGTTCTAAACAGAAAAGCTCAGAAAATATTCAATTTGTCAAGAAATGTTTCTATTGTGGGACTAATACCTGACATTAAATAAATAAATGAATAAATGAATAAATGAATAAATAAATAAATAAATAAATAAATAAATTGCAACTTAGTTGCTGCACATTGTATAGCAATGTGCAAACCCCTTGATGACAATGCAAAGAGAAAAAGAAACTGAAACCAACATAAAAAATATGCTGTGTGTTATGGTGTGTAGCACTGACGTTTAATATGCAAGAATGAATAAAGCTAGGATTTAAGGTAACTATAGCACAACTAGCACAAATCTGGCACAACCAGCACACACGAGGCTGACAACAGATTTTTAACACATATAAACAAAGATAAAAAGAAGGAACAACATCAGGGACCATATTTATTGAAATTAACACAGGGGTCCTCAAACTACAGCCTGGGGGCAGATACAGCCCCTCAGGGTCCTGAATCTGGCCTGTGAGACCAATTGCAGACCCCCCCACTCACCCCCACTTTGAGAGCAATTGAGTGTAACCTGTAAAGTATTAAATCAAATACAGCTTAAAAGAGAGGATTTTTTTAGGACTAATTGATAAATTGAAGATTAACAAGTCACCGGGCCCAGATGGCATCCACCCAAGGGTTATTAGGGAACTGAGAAATGAAATTGTAGATTTCTTAATGGTAATATGCAACTTCTCTCTTAAAATGGCCACAGTGCTGGAGAACTGGAGGGTAGTGGATGTCACACCAATTTTTAAAAAGGAAGGAGGGGGGACCTGGGAAACTACAGGCCAGTTAGCCTTACAACTGTTCCAAGGCAGATGGTGGAAAGCATCATTGAAGAGAAAAACTTAAAACACATAGAAGAACAAACCTTGCTGAGAGAAAATCAGCATGGCTTCTATAAGGGTAAGTCAAATATTTTAGAATTTTTTGAAAAGGTCAACAGGCATGTGGATTTGGGTGAACCAGTGGATATAGTCTATCTGGATTTTCAGAAAGCTTTTGACACAGTCCCTCACCAAAGGCTGCTGAGAAAATTGCACAGTCAGGGGATAAGAGGGCAGGTCCTCTTATGGATTGAGAACTGGTTGAGATCCAGGAAACAAAGAGTAGGTGTCAATGGGAAATTTTCACAATGGAGAGAAGTGAAAAGCGGTGTGCCCCAGGGATCTGTCCTGGGACCGGTTCTTTTCAATCTGTTCATAAATGACCTGGAGACAGGGATAAACAGTGAGGTGGCCAAGTTTGCAGATGACACAAAACTTTTCCGTGTGGTAAAAACCAGAGAAGATTGTGAAGAGCCCAGAAGGATCTCTCCAAACTGGGGGAATGGGCTGCGAAATGGCAAATGCATTTTAATGTAGCCAAATGTAAAGTAATGCATGTTGGGACAAAAAAATCAAACTTTATCTATCAACTCATGGGCTCTGAGTTATCCGTGACGGATCAGGAAAGAGATCTTGGTGTGTTGGTGGACAGATTCATGAAGTTGTCTACCGAACGTGTGGCAGCGGTGAAGAAGGCCAATTCCATGCTAGGGATCATCAAAAAGGGGATTGATAGTAAAACAGCCAACATTATAATGCCATTATACAAAACAACAGTAAGGCCGCACCTGGAGTATTGTGTACAATTCTGGTCACCACATCTCAAGAAAGACATAGTGGAACTGGAAAAGGTGCAAAAGAGAGTGACTAAAATGATTACTGGGCTGGGGCACCTCCCTTATGAGGAAAGGCTAAACTATTTGGGGCTCTTTAGTCTGGAAAAAAGGCACCTGAGGGGGGATATGTTTGAGACATACAAAATAATGCAGGGCATGAGTAAAGTGGATAGAGGGAAGCTCTTCTCCCTCTGACAAAATACCAGAACTAGGGGACATACACTCAAATTGTGGGCTGGGAGAGTAAGAACAGACAAAAGAAAATATTTTTTCACCCAGCGTGTTGTTAGTCTGTGGAACTCCCTGCCACAGGAGGTGGTGATGACATCTGGGCTGGGTGCCTTCAAAAGGGGATTGGACAGATTCCTGGAGGAAAAGTCCATCACAGGTTACAAACCATGAGGGAGATGTGTAATCTCCAGGCTTAAACCGGGGGTACTTCAAGGGCCAGATGCAAGGAAGTGCTATCAGGAGACAGCTATCTAGTCTCATGCGCTCCCAAACGCATCTGGTGGGGCTACTGTGAGATACAGGAAGCTGGACTAGATGGGGCGTTGGCCTGTTCCAGCATGGCTCTTCTTATGTTCTTATGTTCTTATGTTCTCCACGGCTACTTCTATTGCTGAAGTGGGCTGTGTCACTTCCCTCACTCCCCCATCCACCACTCAGATGATCAGTGTGCTGGCTAGTGGGGCAGTTCAAAGCGGGAGGGCCACAGCAAGGACCCCTGCTCTCCCCACCCACCACCCAGATGGTCGGGGTGCCTGCTGCACCAAGTGGGACACTTTAAAATGGGAGGGCCACGGAAAGGTCCCCCACTCCATCCAAGGCATGGGGTCCCACCCCTGCTCCTATTCAACCCCACCCACCTGCCTTCCTTGTGTGGCCACTGCTGCTGTGTTATTATGGTTGTGAGGAAGGAAGAGGGCGGGTAGCAGCCACACCAGCCATCAATCCAAGCAGGAGCAGCCGTGGCAGTGAACCGATGGAGGGACGGATGGCAGGTGACCTAGGGGGAAACGGAGTGACTTCCTGTCCACCCAGCCCTATCTGAGCTGCTGCCTTGCTCCATGGAGGGAGGGAGGGAAGGAAGAAGGAAGCCCAGCAATGGCCAGAGGAGGAGTAGTCTGCCACCACTGGGTTAGTGAATGGCAAGGAGGAGGAGGAGGAGGTGGTGCTGAAAGAAGAGAAGGGAAGGGAAGGTAAACAGTGGCCTGGGCCTGGTTCCTGGGAGGCTGGTGGGGCTGCATTTTTCCCCAGTTGGTGACAGGCAAACTGGCAAGCCAACCAAGCACCTCACCCTGTGGATGGCTTTGGACAAGCTTTCATGCCTCCCCTCTTTACTTCCCAAACCTTGCTCCCTCCCTCCCTCACTTGCAGTGCACCAAGCTGGGCCAGGCCAGGCCAGGAGAGGAGCTGGCTTCCCCACTGGACTGCTGCTCCTCTTCCTGAGTGGCTGCCCATGAGGCAAGAAGGGGCCCAAGTTTGCCTGGTCTGCTGCCTCCTTCCTGACACAAGGAAGGTAGGAGAGCCTCTCCAACCGTGGCTGCCATGGCAGGAGTTGGAGGAGGAGGCACACCAGAGGGATTCCAGCAGTGGCACCTCAGGGCAGTAATTTGGAGCAGGAGACATTTCTGGGTACCTGGAGGTAGGGGACTCCACCCACTTGTTCCTCCCTCCCCCTTTTCCATGTTGGCCTTATTTTTGGACTGTGGTTCAGCCACCAGCAGTGTCTGGAGGGTGGTGAACAGGCCCGCTGTTTGAAGGAGGAAGACAGGCAACTGAAGACGGCACTTAAGGCCTGTGGATATCCAAAGTGGGCCTTCAACAAAGCAGTGGGCCGACCCAGAAGAACAAGGGATCAGTCTGAGACCCAGACCCAACAGAAGAACCTGGTCATTCCTTACATGGCTGAAGTTCTGAGAAGCTTGAAAGGATTTTTGGCAAACACCACATCCCTGATTATTTCAAACCTACAAACACACTAAGGCAGAGACTTGTCCACCCAAAGGATCCAATACCAAAACATAAAAGGAGCAATATAGTATATGCAGTCCAATGCAGTGAGGAGTGTTCAGACCTCTACATTGGAGAAACTAAACAGCCATTAAACAGAAGGATGGCCCAACATAGGAGGGGTAACAGCTCAGGACCAGAATCAGCGGTACACCTCCATTTGAAGGACAAAGGGCACTCATTAAAAGACAGAGAAGATTGGTGGTTTGAGAGAGGAGTCAGGGAAACTATTGATGTGAGCATTGAAACCCCCTCCCTCAACAGAGGTGGAGGCCTCAGGCATAGTCTATCTGCTTCTTATTAGGGTGTGCTTGCAGCAGTACCGAGATAAATAAAAAAGCCTTCACCACCAAGGCCATAGCTAATGGCCCATACTTTATAGGTACCAGCACCTTAGGCCATTGTTCACCTTAAGGCTATGGATACAACTGTCTACGTAATGAGCTTATTTCAGACCAGGGTGACAAGAGGTCAAATCTGACTATAAGATGGAGGACTCGTACTAGTTGTATTCAGACTGATGAAGCTGTTTGGATGAACAGTGAAACATTTCTATCTCTCAAGAAAAAGAAGTCCAGTAGCCATGACCCAACTTCCAGATTAACTCACCTGGATGACTGAGAATCTTCACTGACAAACAAGCACTATTATCTGTAACATGCACAATTTAATCTGAGACAGAGGAAGAATAGGATTTTAGAAATCTAAATGTCCTTAAGGTTTTCTTTTTTAAAAAAAATATAAACAGAGGCAGTATTAAATATGGATGGACAGAAATGCTAATGCATTGAATATTTAATTATTATTCATGAAGGTGTGTTTTAAATATTAAAACAGTGGGGAAGTATTACAAGTTGTTGCACTATTAAAATTTCCACATCATCAAAGAGCAGTTCCAAATACTTCACCAACATTACCAAGATGAATGGATCTATGTGGCATAAGCAGCATGGTATGAACATTGTTATCCACTGCCACATGCAGTGGGTGCTGCAATGTCAGGAAAAAATGTATTGGAATTGAATCCTAGGAACCATGTTTGAGATAACTAGACAAGCTAAGAAAAAAATAATTGAATATTAATGATTATTTCATTGTGTTGTACCCACTGGTAGAGGCCCTTTCAATGGTGTTTATAACCCAGTCATGCATATTTTTATGTGTAAATAAATCACCCCTCTTCATTGGAGTTAGCACTGCAGAAATAGTGCATAAAATTGCAGATTTTAAAATACAAAATGCACAGAAGAAATTTTCTGATGCATATAATGCCTGGTGCATATGTTCTGAATGAATATAAATACAGTAATACCTTGCTTTAAGAGTAACTAGGTTTAAGAGTGTTTTGCAAGACAAGCAAACATTTGTTCTAAATTTTGCCTTGATCAACAAGCAATGTCTTGGTATACAAACACTGGGAGCAGGTCACATGATCACAAGTGAGCCAGTGGTGGCTATCTCTCCTACCTCCCCCTGCTGGATTGTAGAGGGTTGTCTGGAATGTTCCATCTCAGGCAAATCTCCAAAGCAGAGGAGGCGGAGGTGGAATGGAGGTCTCACTTGCACCAGCCAGGAAAGTGCAGATTAGGGGTTTATTTTTCTTTTATATTTATATTTAGATAGATAGATAGATAGATAGATAGATAGATAGATAGATAGATAGATAGATAGATAGATAGATAGATAGATAGATTGGACCCTTTTATAACAAACAGTTTGTATAACATAAAATCTATACAACATAAAAAATTCTGGAGATAGGGGAAATTTGCTTAACATAATTGCCTATGGAGAAAATCTGTACAACATAAAATGGGATTACTCTGTTTTCAATGCATTCCTATGGGAATTTGTATAAAGGAAAATTTGCTTAACATAATTTCATTTGGAACGAATTAATTCCTTTATACAAGGTACCATTGTAGATAAATCTTTATTGTCATTGTCCTATACAGAGCAATGAAATTGAAAGAATCTACATCAGCTCAAAAGCATCCATACACAAAGTGTACCATAACATACCCCACCCCACATTTAACCAATTTAACCAAATACAGAAGCTCCCTCAGAACCTGCATTCCTCTGCATTCAAAGCGCTAATTGTTTTTGGATAAAAACTATTTCTCAAGTGGCTTGTCCTGGTCTTAATGACCCTATGCCTCCTTCTAGAAGACAGAAGCTGAAAAAGATTATTTCCAGGGGGTGTGGGATCCTGCACTATATCTACGGCTTTCTTATAACACTTGGAGGAATACAATTGATCTAAAGTAGGAAGAGTTCACCTAATTATCCTCTCCACAGTCTTATTTATTCGTTATTCATTTCGTTAAAAAGAGGGAGGAGAGAGGAAGGGAAGGCAATGAGGCAACAAATTGTATTTTATTATTTTCACATTAAAATACATAGTAAAATCCAGTTGTTGGTCCCAAACATAGCAAATTCCGCAGCCAGGTATGTAAACCATGGGTTGGATATGGACTTCTAGCCAACTTCTTTTGTGAATTTTGGCATTTTTGTGTATAGTATATGGTCAATGGGACTCCAGAACAAATAATTTGGGTTTCTATTATTTCTTATGGGGAAATTTGATATAAAAGTGTTTTGGTTTACAAGCATGTTTCCAGAATGGATTATGCTCTTATTACTGTATCTTGTTTTTGAGGGAAAAACTGTTGTAAATAACCAATTAAAATCAAACTCAGAGCCTGAATTGTGTTTTATTGTGTTTCATTGTCCTATAGTGTTTCATTGTCCTATATTGTTGGTTTTGGAATTGCTTTTGTTTGCTGATTTTTAGTATGATGTTTGTTTGATCTTTTTTAGTTTTTGTATACTCACCTTTGTTAGTATGACTGTCTGTAAGCCTGAAAGGGCCAGACACAATGACCCATAGGGTTTCTCCCAGCCCTGCAATTCTGAGATCATCAGTAGCATAACCATCCCCTTCTTCTCTTCCCTTGAGGGTCCCTCACCCTTCCTTCCAACACCATGTTCTTATGTTATGTTCTTATGTACCTGTCCTCCCAGACCCCTCCGTTTCTCTCTCTATCCTGTCCTGTGACCTCCTCTCTCTTACCCTGACATGCCCTTGTGGGGCACTTTCACTCGTCTCTCCATCCCTCTTTCAACTACCCCACATCATTCAACTTCCCCACATCCTTCTCCCATTGGCTCTTTCCCTCTTTCTCCACTCCAACCCCACACTCTTCCTTACTAGGTGTCTGGCCCTGTCCACCAGATGCACCGTGTTCTCTGGAAAGGGGAGGGGGAGAGGGGGGCAGGAGAACACTGTGTGGTCCTTGGGCCTTCTCCCTCTTCACCCTCCCTTACATGCACACACACACACACATGCACACGCATCCATGCACGCATGCACGCATGCACGCATGCACGCACGCGCGCACACACACACACACACACACACACACACACACACACACACACACACACACACACACACACACACACACACACACACACACACATTATCCGTACCTCTTTCTCGCCTGCTGGGCATGCTCACGGGCCCACCTCACTAAAGGAATGAGCCTCCTGTAAAGAGGCGCTCGCATTCCCTCTTTCCCCCACCCCCACCACCCCCCAACACACACACACTCCTGTCTTCTCCTATTCCCACTGGCATGCCACATGCTCCTCCTCACTCCTCCCCCTCCTCCCCCTCCCCCCTCTCCTTCTCCTCTCAGGGAGGTGCAGAAGAGGGACTCACAGAAGGCAGCCCTGGGGCTCAGCATGCAAGGGGCACTCTCTGTCAGCAGTGGGCTCCCAACACACCTCTGTTGCCTCCACCGGCCTGGCTCCCATGGGTCATGGTGACACAATGCCTCACTCACACACCTGGTCCTGTCATGCCTGCGCTTGGGAAGAGACCCACCTGGGCAGCATACAGGGAGGAGGGGATGGTGAGATGGTGGGGGTGCCATTGCCTCGACATGAGGAAGGGGGGACAATGCGGCAGAATGGGCAGAGCTACACCCTCCTCCCTGAGAGGGGATGAAGGTGGAGGACGGTAGCAGTGCTCACCCAGCATGGAGAAGATGAAGTCTTTGGTGGTGTGTGCACTGTAACATCAATTTTGTCAGATATTAGAGAGAGAGAAACGTGTATTAGAAGAGGTATGTTTTTTGCACATATATTTAATTGTTTTGTAAAATGGAGTCCAATACTGAGTCATTGTAAACCCAGTTGTGCAGAATAGGTATATTAAGTGAAGCGGATCCAGGATAGATACAATTGCATGATGTAACCAGTTGCCTGATTGGTTATCATAAGTATAAAAGAACTCTAGAAATCAGTAGCCTTTGGATGTTTGGTGAGAAGGTACCTATGCTGCCATGATTTATGCTGTACTATGATAGGTTGTTTCTATGTATTCTGTTATGTTGATATGCTATCTTTGTGAGATGAAATGTTGCTGAAACTCTTGTTATATTTGTACATATGCAATATATCTGCTTTTAAGAAACTCTGCCTGTTTGCCTGTTTGCCAGTTTGATGTGGATTTTGTTGCTCCGAGTCTTAGCTTCAAATTGCCTAAACTCTGAAAAATATAGCACTCCCAGATGCTGCACCTGGGGGCAAATGCCCCCCATTGTGCTCCCCTACTTACACCACTGACCATGGCCCATTATTTTAAAAGAGAAGATGTTATAGAAGCTAGACATTTGAAGAATATCAATTCAAAAACCCACACTGTTCCAGGACACTACTGGAGGAAAAGTTTGAATAGTTTGAATTTTTACAAGGAGAGAGAGACATTGCGACTTTGAGCAGAACTTTAAGAACTGCTAAATGCCTTTCTTCTACCACCCACAGCCTTTCATCTACTGTTATGAAGAGATAATTTGGGTTGGATATTTGTACAGCTATCAAACAAATGCACTGAACACATAGATGTGCTTCTGAGCAAATCATGTATTGAAGATAAACTATGAAGTGGTCAATTTTAGCAGGTCTTTCTTTTCTGCCTTAATGGAAGTTATTTGACCCACAGAATGCTTATTTAGTATTAGGAAGGTTTCCATGGACCAGTCACTTTTAAGCCTAAATTACATCATGGGATTTTATGATTAATCCTGTGCATGCCTACCACTCTAAGGGCCTTGGAAGCACATAGAGTGGAGATTGGGGTTGGGTGCCTGATGTATGCAAATGAAAAATTGCTAATGGTGCCAGTCCAGATTTGCCACAGATCAAAGCAAAGAGCCCAAGGCTGGTCACAGTGTGAAGCTGGAGCTTTATAAACTGCTCCAATAAAATCCAGAATACCAAAGTTTTAAAAATGCAAACATGTTTGAAAAAGAGAGAAAGAAAAAGGAAAGGGAAAAAGCAATACAGTAGGACTCCAGTATCCGCTGGGGATTGGTTCCAGGCCTTGCCATGGATAATGAAAACCATGGATAAGAGAGAACACCAAAAAACCCCAAAATGTCTGTTTTGTGACAGTAGCTTGCTTTATGGTTGCTCTTTTGTGACAGTAGCTTGCTTTACAGCTGCTGTTTGTGACAGTAGCTTGCTTTGCAGCTGATGAATTATTTATTTTATTTTTCCCCTGCCAACCATGGATAACTGAATCAGTGGATAATGAATCAGTGTATATGGGGGTCCTACTGTACCTTATAAGGAAGATGCTGATATAGCCTGAGAAGACCGCACCCGATAAGAAGACCGACAACTTCATCCCCTCCCAATGAAGCCCAAGGGTCTTCCATTCACTGTCCAATCACTCTGGCCATTGGGAAAGTCTCTAAGTGAGGTCACTAGCTTCTATGTTCACATACAGCCAGCTTATGGAGCAATGGAATTAGCTGCTTGGCAAGGGATCGTGCCCATATCTATCCACTGCATTCTCAAATTCTCTGTTTTTAACTTATCAGGCAAAATCCAAATAGATCCTGCAAGGTATAGACCTTTGTGCTTCTCCATTTGAGCAAAGGGGTGAGGGCAGAGAACCAGGCATGCACAAATACCAGCACAGACCTTTAAATCAATTCTGATCTGTGTGCCCTTTTTCCAGACATACTTTAGAGGCAAGTGCAAACAAACTGATAAGAATGAGTCAGGTTGTTTTTAATCTTCAGTTTCTCAAGGATATTTTAATCATTTATTTTTTTAAAAAAACATTCTCTCCTACTTTTCAGTTTAATGAGAATATTCTGAAGACATTTCAAATCGAGCCAAGCTACCATAAAGAAATAATGCATTCCCCACATTAGTTCTCTAAATGTACCAAAATATATCAGTCTGTACATGCACTTTAATGGTCCTGATTTCATGTGACTGAGAAGATAGGAACCAGAAATAAATCCACCTGTGAAGCTGTCGGGTGCAAGAACATGACAAATCAAACAGTATACAAAGCATGGGCATCACTTGTGTTTGTAATGGGCCTTCTAGGAGGCATGAAATGGACCAGCTGGTAGCTGTACCTGGCTCTGGGCTGTGATGACCCAAGTTGGGGGTATCCAGCCTGATCCCTTGGTCTCTGGCCAGCTACAGTTCTGGGTCTAGCCCTCTGCACATCTTATGTTTGGAGACATGGACCCAAATGATGTGAATGAATGAGGAGCACGTTGCCAGTGCCCTCAGTGCCAGAATCCAAACGTGCTTGTCCTCAGGGTATGCAACCTGCTTTCCTTACTGCAGTACTTTTAGTTATATTAAATATGCTATCGGATTTGAACTGGACTTTCGCAAGGCTTTTATAGCATCCTTCAGGCTTTAGTACAGTTATTCTACATAAACCATGATCTCTGTCCTTCCAGAATTTTGCATTTTTTTTATTTACTTAGGGTCATTTATGTTTCTGTTAATTTCACAGTGATGTGTCACAAGGAACTTTAAGGGAGAATTGTGTAATACCTTCCAAATGAAAGTTTCACTTTCGGCACTTACTCATTGGAAATCTGTTGGGGTTTTGGGGGAAAATGGATACTAGGAATTTTATCATTTCTTTTGTGAGCACATCATAACACAGAAAAATACAGAAATGTAGAGATATTACTTCAGTCTCACCACTGCCCCTAATCCTCCAAAAAGCCCTTTCTAAATAAAAGTCATTCAATAAGCATTTGAAGTAAAAATAAAATAAAATAAAGCATATTTGCCATCTATAGTTAAAAAGCCACAAAGGGGGTGCAGAGGATAAAATAGAGTCCCCTGTCATTGAGAGAGAAACCATGCCTGTTTCTTAAAGGATGATCTGGGAAGAAGACCGCACCCATCAACAACACATTGCCACCTAGGGTCCTGTTGGGGAGAAAGGCGGGACAGAAATATTTTAAATAAATAATTAATAAACACAATAGCTTGCCAGAGGTGGCCCCAAATGACAGAGATGGAAAGAGCTTTGCCAATCAGGTTAGTACCAAAGGGGGAAAAATCACATTAGGCAGTAGAACCTTCTCCCACAGATACCCACTGTTGGTGCCCGTATAAATGATATTTTCCCGGCAAAATCTGGCAGTCATGGTTCCTTCAGAATAGGCAACAGCACCTGTACATTTTTCTCAATGCTGCCAAGAAAATTTTTTAAAAAAGCTATTGGGAGTTCCATTCCAAAAGAAAATCACACAAAAAAACCCTCATCAGGGCTCTATCACACGTCCATTAAAATGTTGATTAAATCCCAAGATAAAGCATTTCCAAAATATTGTCCCCATGGCCACCAGGCTTAAAAAAAAACCTGGTTATGCCCCCTTTAGCAAGTTTTCCATAACCTACTGGAGAAATTGGGACTTTTTTTTTGCTACGGTAAAAAATGCAAGCCAGAAGTCCGTGAGAGCTCGCATATAATCTGGTTTTCTGCTCCCCCCCCCAGCCCTGCCCAGCTCTTCCTGGGGCTGGTCAGTGCTTTTTTTTTTCAATTTCTCCTCCCCCCAGCGCTGATCAGCTGGCCTTTAAACAAAATTCCTAGCACCACCTGCTGGCCATGGGGCTGAATGGCACTTTCTTTTTTTAAAAAAATCTTTGTATGTGGGAAGGGAGATCCCACATCTTCAATCATGTGACCAAGAAAGAAGAAAAGCTGGACTTTCACTATATCCGGTTCTTCCCCTAGGTGAGATAGCGGCCTATGTGGAAGACATAGTCCCTTCCTATGAGGCCCCTAGGTTTGCTAATGTCAGCCAATTCTGAAAAAAAGGGAATGTTTTCAGATGTCTAGCAACAATCAGTTGGAGGCATGATCCCAGTCAATGTGGACTGGCTGAAAATTGATCTTTTTCCAAAAGCATCCCCAGGTCTTGCCTCCCATCAACTGTACGTGCATTGCTAGATAGATAAAATGATGTTAACTTAAAAAAAAAAAACCCAAACCGTTGCTTTTCTCAGTAGCCTTGTCTTTCTGATTTCTTTCTCCTAATGCTAGCTTCACTGTGTGCATTTTCTTCTTTTCTGCACTAGATGACACTGTGTATATACCTGGATTCCAGAGCTGGAACTCTCTTGGAGCCTATCAGCAGGGAGAAGACTTATGTGGGAGAAAATTGCAGAGCACCTGCATGTGCTATTCTTGTCACCAGCTTTCTCTTGACTAATTCCAGAGCTTGCTTGCTAAAATCTGTAAAGCATAAAGGACACTCTGAAACAATATTTACCGTAAAATACAGCAGTCAGTACCAATATATAATTTTTCCAAAGTTCCATGATAATGTGATTTGTTTCTCTCTTATCAGGACTCTTTCAGTTTAGACCCATTTATGCTCAGGAATCTCTTTCATTCAAACACTCAACCATATAGATAACTATGAGTGTTCATTGAGTCTATGCTGCATCTTAATCGTTTCCAAGGGAGCAATGGAAGAGAAAACCTCACAGTGTTCTGCCACTAAGGACAGTGTAGACCAGGACAGAATCATACTCAACCAATGCAAGGTTTTGTTTTTTGTTAGAACTATCAATAACCTGCACAGGCTGAATCCAGCCTTTGCAAGTTACTGGTCATTCTAATACAATTGTTTTATAGTTGCAAGCAAAAATAAATACATAAATAAATAAAAATCATGAAAAAAACAGCTTCACTAACATGTGGTACTTTCACACCAGAGTGTATGCTTTATTTGGGCACAGAGACATTTATTTGTGCTTCTCTCCCGTTGGAATTTACCTAATGACTGGAATTTATAATTTTTTTAATAATCACATACATAAACCTGAACACATAATCAATCTCAGGCTGGCATGACCAAGTGTTGTGATGTCAGTGTGCCATTTTGGTTAATTCAAATTCTAGGTGAAGTAACTAGAAAATACCAAGTGTAAGAAAATGTCATTGGAGACCAAGACCAAGTTCATCCACACTCTTGAATTTCCAATCATCATGTGATGTGGTTTTGAAAGCTAGACAGTTAAGGAAGTTGAGAGCGAAAAACATTGATTCATTTGCAACTTCCTTGTTCCAAGATTACGTTCATTTCGTGATAACATTGTTCACGGTCACGTGGTCTTTTCCCCGTTCTGTCCCTGTTTCTGTTTACCCATGGGCGTGATTGATGGTATCATGACCACTGTTACTTCACATTCTTGTTTCGTGACATCTGTACTTTCCTGCCTTCATTTTCCTTTTTTTTTTTTGGTGGTGGTCCGACCTTCTGTATTTAGATATTTCAGTTCTCTATCACTTTGGCTTTCATGCATTAAGCAGCAAAGATCGAGTTTTTTGCCTTCTTCCCTCTCTGCGATGCATTGTTTACGCCATTGGGATTGTACTGGAGAATGCAACTTCGCACTCCTGCCACTAGATGGAAAATGTGCACATTGCATGATGAGCCTTACTTCATGGGCTCTCATCTCGAAACAAGAACCGAGACAAGAGAATTCCTGAGGTCAGGGAGAGGTATGGCTCATCACGCTTAAATCCCAGTTCAGGTGGTGTGGTTGGGACGAACTCCCGTCATCACGCAATGGACGTGCAGTAACATTTTTTCGTACTGGTCCCAAGCGGGGCTGCGAACCGTGATATGAGGGACGTGAAGTAACTGTCAAAGACAAACAACTGGGTCCTAGATCAAATCAAGCCTGAGCTGTTTTGGGAGGCAAAATGTTGAAAATGATCTTTCACTTCAGAACCCTGTTCAGGTCAGCATTAAATCTGACCTAAGATAAGAGCCTTATACAGCTATGAGGACTGAATAGTGAACAATATTTGTAAGGGAGATAGGGCCTGTGCAAATCCACTCTAAATGCCCTTTAGCATACAGGGCCTATCTATTGAGTTCCCAGCCTCAGGGTTCTGCTTGAGGGTTCAAACATCAATAGAACTAATGTGACAGTGTTATAACTTACTATAGGGTAGCTGAAATGTTTCACTTGGTACATTTAAGTCCCCAGTGAACTGTGAACCTTACTGTGCTATCCATGGACTCGTCACTCTTTCTGAGTGTAACCTACCTCACAGGATTTTTGTGAGAACATGATGTGGAAGTAGATAGCTGAATGTATTGCCCCGACCTCATTGGAGAGAGAGAGAAAGATAGCTTCTTATTTATTTATTTATTTATTTATTTATTTATTTATTTATTTATTTATTTACATCCTGCCCATATGACCATTCTGGATGGTTTAGAACCAGAAAACAACAAAATAATAAAATAAATACAGCATTAACTATAACATTTATTTATTTATTTATTTATTTTTGCATTTGTATACCGCTCCCATTTCCCAAAGGAACTCTGGGCCGTTCACACAATAGGCTTAAAAACAGACAACAATAAAACAATATAAGATAGTAAAATAGTTTCTGGGCAAGAGGCAAAAACTTAACAACCATGACAAAAGAGAAGGGGGAAACAACTTGGTACCACATTAGCAGTCACCAAAGGCATCCCTGAACAGCCAGGTTTTAAGGTCTTTCCTGAAGGATGTCAATGAGGGAGCCTGGCGTATCTCACCGGGTAGCTTGTTCCAAAGTGATGGACCGGCCACCAAGAAGGCCTGTTTTCGAGTTGCTACCCTGCGGGCCTCCCTGGGGGTGGCCACCAGGAGTGAGAGAGCCACAGAGGAACGGGTGGATCGGGCCAGCTCTGATAGTAGGGAATTCTCTTGTCTCGGTTCTTGTTTTGATATGAGAGCCCGTGAAGTAATGACAATAAACTAAACAACATATCAATCTGCAGACAACTGTCTAGAAATCTAATCTCTGTTATCACAGCAACTATCACAGTAAACATCAATACAGTAATAAAATTAAATTAAATTATGACAGCGGGGAAAACATAATCAAATTGGCCTAAGATGCTAATTAATTTTTGAAGGTTTAATAACTCAGAAAGGCCTGCCTAAGAGCCATGTTTTAAAAGATCTTTTAAAAGAGTCCAGGGAGTGGGTTTGTTGGATCTCAGGCAGGAGCTCATTCCATAATGTAGGATCAATCACTGAGAATGTGCAAGCTCTGGTTTTCTCCTTTCATGCCACTCTTGATGTAACTGATCTTAGGCTCCCGGTCTGAGAGGAACATGTATTATAGGCAGTACTTGATGGAAGAAGTTCTGTCAGATAGTGAGGTCCCAAACTGTTTAGGGCTTTAAATGTAAGAGCCATAACCTTGAACCTAGTGCAGAAGTACACAGGTAGCTAATGCAAAGTGGGCAGACTAGAGAAGATGTGATTGTTGCATCTGATAGCCTGGCCACTGCATTTTGTACCTGTTGTGAAGCTTCCACACCAGCCTCAAGGGCAGCTCCGTATAGAGACCATTCTTGGCATTTCTACTTTTAGTCCAGTGATGGCGAACCTTTTAGAGACCGAGTGCCCAAACTGCAATTCAAAACCCACTAATTTTTCGCAAAGTGCCAATACAGCCATTTAACGAATACAGGGGGCTGTGAAGGGTGCCCACAGAAAGGGCTCCAAGTGCCACATTTGGCACCCATGCCATAGGTTCGCCAATAGAGATGGGCACGACTTGAAAAAATTTTTTTCGAGTTGTCGTTAGTCGGGCCAGTCCCATTTCGGCTCGTTTCCGGTTTTCACGAAAATTCGCAAAAATTAGTCGGTTGGTTTTTTGGTTTTTTTGTTGTCGTTAGTACTGGTTTTTTGGGGGGGGAGCGGGCTCCTGGAGGCACCTCTGTGGGGTGGGTGCCTCCTCTGGCCCGCTATAAAGGGAAAGTGGGCTCCTGGAGGCACCCGTGGGTGCCTCCTGCCACTAGGAAGGGGAAGCAGGCTCCAAGAGAGACCCCTCTACATGGGGGTCGCCCTTCCTCACCTGCTGCTGCTGCAAAATGCTATGCAACAGCCATATGGATATTGCATAACATAATGTGCAGACGTGAGACCAGTGTGAGAGTCATAGGGTCATACCTTCCCTGCACAGGGCTCCCGCACCACCATGTCTCACACAGAAGGGAATTGTACTTGCTACGTGTAGTGCAATGCAAGCAAGTAGATCTGGCTTTAAGGTGGCTTAGTGCAAGAGCTAGGGTTAGGCTAGTGACGGGTAAGGTTACGGTGGGCTAGTGGGTTGCACCTCTGGGTGCCTCTCTGACCCACTAAGAAGACAGACTGTGACGTATGGGTATGGAGTCAAGGGTTAGGGTTAGGGCTAGGGCAGGTTTTAGGGGGCTTTTTGGCACATCCTAGAAGTCTCCATGGCCAAGTGGCCATGCGACTGGTGGGATGGCTCCAAAATTTGCATGGTTGTCCACTCCTACATGGCTGGCCACTTGGCCAGCCCATCATTGCGCAGGTGTAAATAAAATAAAATAAAATAAAATCAATGGAGGACAGAGGAGGAGAGGAGAGACATTTTGTTGCAAGAAAAAATCCACTGCTACTGTGAAAAATCTGGCAGTTTATATATTTTCGCGTGTTTCTTTCTGTTGTGCTTGTGTGTTTTTGGACCACGATTTCAAAAACAATATTGCGTTCGCCGCCCCATTTTGGATCCCCGCCTGCACCGCATGGCATGGCGATGGCGACTCAAAGGACGGGGGAGGCTGGACCCCCTCCAGAAACCACCTCTCCGGTTGCCCTGCGCCCTTAGTCAAGCAGGCATTTTTCCGCCTGCTTTTGGCCCGGGAATGGGTGGGGGAGAGTTTAAAAGTTTTTCCTATGCCATTGCTTGCGCTTTAATTGCGGCGGCCGGCGGCAGACTGGGCTTTTGCTGGCTGCGAGCCTGCGGCGAGTCCCACCAGAGCAGCCCAGGACGGGGATGAGGGGGAGGCCGGGGACCTCCAGAAACAACCCCTCTGGTAGGTGCCCTGAGGCACGGCAGGCATTTTCCCGCCTGCTTTTGGCCGGGAACCGGGTTTTTTAACTTTTAAAAACTTTTTTCTGTGCTTGTGGCATCGCGTGATCTCGCGATGCAAGGAACGAGCACGACAAATCAGACCAAAATTGTTCGTTCACCGAGCTCGAAGTCTGGGGGAGTAATTCCCGTTACCGTTTCCGTGAGAGTAACGGAACCGAGTAACGGAAACGGAAACGGGAATACCGCTAAGTCGTGCCCATCTCTATTCACCAACACTGTTCTAGTTGATCATTCTTGCCTTCTGCTATATTCAGTCAGGCACAAGACCTGAATAGGGCTATTAATTCAGCTTGTTCTGGTTATCATTCTTGTGATATTGTCAGCACTGGCTTTCCTAACTCATTCAGCAGGCAACCATGCCAAGCACAATGAGCCAGAAACAAGGATCTACTGCTTTCTTCTTTCTTTGCTCATGATAGAACAATTTATGCTCAAGAGAAAGCTGGTCACTTCCTCTCTCACTGTGCAAGTGGTGGGCAATTACTGTATATACCAAAATGTCACAGAAGCTGTTGCTACATTTGTAGTCTCTTAAAACACACACACAACACACACCAACCACAAAATCCTGCCCATCTTGGAACGTGAGTGAATACCTTAACTTTTAAATTCTGCTGGCAGGGCATGGCATCTAACTTTCCTGACCCAAGGACCGCATTTCTTTTAATGGTTCCTAAATGTTGCATGGTGGCACTGAATAGAGAATTTGTCTTCACTCTGCAATTTTAACAGCCTGATACCACTTCCACTGAGGAGCGCAGGAACACTCTTTGTCAGAGTTCAAAGCATTTCATGAGAGTACAGAGCACAGGAGTCCACAGGCCTGGGCCCTGGCAGTTAAAATGTGATCAAATTGCTATAACTATATGACCCAGGTGTACCCTGCGGTGTCTTAGAATGCAAGCCTTCCTTTTACCATTTCATTCCTTGAGATACATACATTATGCTAAGCTCCTCTTATGGTAAAATGACAATATATGGACTTTCCCCTCGAATGCAGCAGAAGGCCCTAATAAATGGCATTTGCAAAGCTCACCTGGCCCAGAGGTAATTCTGACACTTTCTTAACTCTGGGAGCATTGTATAAAGATTTAAGTACATAATACTGATTGCTGAAACAGTGAAGGGAACCCCATTAGGGAAAACACGTGTATAGTAGTACCTTGGTTAAAGAGCATAATCCATTCCGGAAGCATGCTTGAAACCAAAATGCTTGCATTATCAAAGCAAATTTTCCCATAGGAAATAATGGAAGCTCAGATGATTCATTCCACAGCCCAAAATATTTGATTATAATACTGTAATATAATACAAGGTACTAAATAAAATACAAAATACAGTACAAAGTACAAAATACAGTACAGTACAAAGAATAATCTGCATTTGAAAACTTTGCGGCAGGTGCAGAGGAGGGGGGAAGCCTCCGTGGAGGGGTCTGTTTTAAAAATGAGGCAATGGAAGGAATCCCAGCTAGAGCAGAGGAGGGCAGAAAAACCTCCACGGAGAGGCCTGTTTTAAAAATGGAACACTGGAGGAAATACCAGCTAGAACAGAGGAGGGGGGGAAGCCTAGGTGGAGGGGGCTGTTTTAAAAACTGAGCAATGGGAGGAATCCCAGTTAGGGCAGAGGAGGAGGGAAGCCTCCGTGGAGGGTTTTTTAAATAAATAAATAAATTGAGGTGATGGGGGTGGGTGTGTCCTGGTTGCAGTGGCGGAGGCAGGGATGGTGTGGAGAAGCCCCAAGGAGGTGGCCTCTTGGGGGACAGGGGTTGATGGGAGTGGCAACTGTTTGTACCTTTACGGAACCTGTCGCCCTTTCTTCAACTCTGCTGCTGCTGTTGCCTGAAACAGAAACAATCATCCAGTTTTGGCAGGAGGGGGGAGGGAGAGATGCCATTGGCTTAGAGCACTTTTGATTATGTGACACACATGAGAGTGCTGGTATATCAGGACACTGCTCGTTAATAAGGCAAAAATGTTCAGAATTTTTTGCTCATTAATCAAAATGCTCGTAAACCAAATTACTTGTTAACCAAGGTACGGCTGTAATTATAGTTGATATGAATTTCAAACGACCATGATTCGAATACAAATATCGGTCATGTGGCTGCAAAACACGAGCCCCCATCCTTTGCAAAACAGACTTAAAAACATGCACATAGCGAGGATCATGTTCCAAAAATGCTGCAATACCCCAACACCCGCACACACAATGCAAAATGGACTTTAAAGGGATGCACGTCACAAGGACCAGGTCCCTACCTTTGCACCACTTGAGAAAAGCACCAAAAAGTTAGAAAATTTCCAAAAATTGCTGAAAAAACTTTCAAAAATGGTGCCAAAACAATTTGTGTTAGGTGTAAGACATTTACAGAAAACCTAATGCTGCTGATGCTATGCCTAAATGGGGTCCGCTCACGTGGACCACCATTTACATTTTGTGGACTTCCAATATTTTTCTCACTGTCGTAGACCCTCTGCAAGTTGAAATAGACCCCTGGGGGTCTATATAGACCACTTTGGGAACCACTGGTATAAAATATGCTGGTGTGCAATTAAGGTAAACCTCCTTATATGTGTCAACAGGACACAGTGTAGGAGATACAGCTCCACCTTGACTCTGCAAATGCTTATGCATAATGGAACACAGTTTAACACTGCTCTGCTTATTGCCCCCATTTCTCCAGTAACCTGTAGGAAGGTTAAAGTAGCAATGGAGGGTGGCATATCTGTTGATAACTCAGTGTTTTAGGCATCTGGAGCAGAGCCAGAGATTAGGAATTTGATTCCCTTCTATACCTCCTTGACAAGCTGGACTAGACAATCCATAGGGCCACTTCCATCTCTGTAGTTGTTATTATTCAGTCATGCAGTTCCTAATGTGGTGGTGGTGGTAGTAGTTGTGGTGGCATTGGCTTTAAAACAGGCCAGTTTGATTTCCAGAGCACAGAGTCCAGTCACTGAGGAAATAAAGTGGAGAAAAAAAAGGAAGGGCTTTCTATGCCTGAACTGCTTTGCTTCAGATTGGGTACAGATAAAATGGCAGAACTGTTCTGTATGGAGTTACTTGTATGGAGAGGGAAAGGATGCCGATTGTATGCTGAGGACGGAGCTCTTGTCTCCCATTTACACAATTCTTTCTCCAAGAAAGTATGAGGGGAAACATATTCTAATTTTAATTCAGGCATTTATATTCTGAAGATAATCCCTTACTGCTGAGTACAGAACAGTCATCTTCATGTTTCTGAAGAACATTTTATATGGTCTCCAGTCTTTCAGTGCCCACTCCATCCCTTCTGTTCACTCAAACAGCGGTACTTACAGCAATACTTCTGGCCTTGTGAAAAAAGCTGGGTTGCCAATTGTGATATTTTTCCATATCAGTCAGCCAGATGGTACTGCTTGCTGAAGTGCCTTGTTGTAAAGGAGCATATATGAGTGACATAATCATATATTTGAAAACAGATAAGGCACTATTTTGAATGTGATGCATTCATATTTATTTCAAATGGAAGTCTCCAGAATCACAGGCATTTCAGACAAATGTTCTGATGGATTATAGATGTAGTTTTGAAGATGAATGTTAGTGAAATATGATTTTCATTTTTTCCCCTTAGGAGGCTATCACAACATCCTGAAATATGACCTTCATAGGAGCGCATATTCCAGCAATTACATAGCATGGATAGAATTGTATCATTCACATATGTATAATTTCCCTGATTTTAACATGTATCTTGTAGAAACACAGTTGCTAGCACAACGATAGTAGCTAAAGCAGCAACGAAACCACAGATCAGTTCATTTCTTGGCAACCTATTTATCACATTTTTCCAATTCTTGCTTTTGCTTAAATCTGCTACTTGTATTTGTTTGGTTCTTGTTGTGTCCAGTCCACTTATCTCCTTGTCTCAATGAATTTTTATCTCACTCAAGACTGCAAGGACATTTCCTCCCTTTCAGATTTGTCCAAAACCTTTTGCATGGGGAACAAATCCTCCTTCTTAATAGAAAACATATCTGTAATTTCAATCTTTGACTACTAGGATCAAGAGAGAGAATCAGAAACACAGGGCTACTGAGAAAAAGTAAAAGCAATCCAATCCTTTGGTTTTAACTTACAAAGCTTCTATGCTGTGTGCTGGAAAATCCCTCCTGCTTTATAACTTGCCAATTGATGGCTGGGGAATCAAAGAAAAGAGAAGAGGATTGTCCTGTGCTGTTTCTTTTCCCAGAAATTTGTTCCTGCTCCTTATTTGAACACAATGAAAATTCAAGTTATTTTCTTTTTGCATATGTATCCTGGTAACTCAGGATTGAAGAATTGCTATCCACAGAATCTCTTTGCTTACTCCTGAAACATGAAGTATGCTGTTTTGAATGCCTGGAGCATGTAGGGACAATACAAATGAGAATACTTTAGCACGATGTGCTAGAGGCAGAGGAAAATAAGGGGCTGAGTATTTGTTGCAAGGGCTCAACAATACCTTGCATACTCCGAATGTAAGTTAATTATATTCCTTGTTGGGGTGACAACAGAGGCAATTTGCATTTTCAGGTTGAAGGCTGGCTTGCCTCCTCTTCCTCTTATGCCACAACTGGCTTGAAACATCTGTAGATGTTTCTATCTTGAAAAACGACACTCGGTTTCATAAATGCACATGGAAAATTTGAAAAAATGGAAGTAAGATTTGATGTACTGGTTCTTTAAAAGGCAAATCGGAAGCCCTCAATGCAAGCCACATGAATTCTTTGTGTTTGAGAATATGTCAGTAGTTGCTACTCTGGAAAATGAACACAACAATACTAGAACACAGAGAGCAGCAGCTGAATTTTTTATTTGCATCACGGACACACATATTAATATCAGTTAAGTTTTCTTTAGTTGTTATCAAATATTTAAAAATGCTGTTATCTACTGTTAATTTCCTGCACAGCGAACAAACTCATAATTCAGAACATGACTCAAAGGTGTAGTCTGTCATTCTCTATATCAATACACATTGTTTCTGCTATTTCCTTTAATCATATAATAGTTAATCATTAATGTGCCACATCTCTCTTGTCTCTTATCTCTTGTCCCTTAACTATTTTTGTTTGTTTGTTTTTGTTTTTGCCTAATAGAGCCTTTTAGGAACTATATCATTTAGATAAATGACAGTCATAGGCCGATAAGAATGCACCAACAACTCTGGGTAAACGGTTCACTTACAATTATTTAATTACTCTTTAAGGTTTATTGAAAGGGGATAGCAACTGGCTTTAGGCCCATCTGTTGACCTGTAGATGACCTTTCATGCATAGAATCTCACATAGCTTAATCATGTAACTTACTGTGATATCTGTGAATTAAGCCAACCCCTTGGAAAAGCCAGCAGCTCACAGAGATGAGCAGGTCCAGCAGGCTTGTGAAGCCTTGAGGAATCAAATTGCCTCCCAACCCCGCCTGACTAGTCAGTTCTAATCATAAGCCATGAGCAAAAGATATGAATGGAAATTTGGTAGTCAAAATAGGAGGCTTGAGGACTGGCAGTAGCACTGGCAGAGGGAAAGTTTCTGGGAAAGCACCACCTTCTTCAAGAGCACTCATCATGGCTGTAGAACCTGGAGACTGGCTTGGAGGCAACATAGGCCGTTACTTCACGAACCGCTCGCTTCGCAGCAACCCCTCCTTTCTTTCTTTTTTTCTTTCTTTCTTTTTTTTTCTTTTTTTTCTTCTTTCTTCTTTTTCTCTTTCTCTTTTCTCCTCCTTTCTGTGCGAATCGATCGTTTCAGTCCACACGCCCATCCTTTTTGGCTGCGATGCCACCCCGACCACGCCCCCTTTACCGTGCTCCCGTGCTCCAACCGGGGCGAGTGGTGCCCCTGCCAGTTGCCGGGAATCTTTTCGCTTCGCATCTCGCTTCGCTCCCAACGTGACGTGTGGACTCGGGTTTTTTTTTATTTTTATTTTTTAAATATCCAAACTCTGCAAACGACCCTTTCGGCTTCCAAACTGAAGATGCTTGGCGCGGCAAGGAGCAGTAACTGCGTGCGCGCGCGCGCTCCGACTGGGCAACGCGCCCTCAAGCCCGATCACCTCCGTCCCCTCGTGGGACGCTCAGGGAGTTCCGCTGCCGGGTGATCCGGTCGGGTCTGCATCAGAGGGAGGACTTGAAAATCATACCGCACACCCTCCGGGAGTGAGAAGGGAATGGGGAGGGAGGAAAGACGCATCCAAAGGGGAGAGGTTGGGCAGGAGTCCCTTACCCTGCTGGCTTTCAAGTCTCCCCACGTAAGGGGGGGGGGGTTCAAGTCCGCTTCTCTCCACCACCAGATTAGACACATAACCAGCTCTGTCGGAAATGACAGCCAAGTATTGATGCATCGATACGCCGAGTTTTTTTTTTTAAAGGATGTGAACAAGCGAACGTTGCAAAGCGGCGTCCTAATGCGAAGGGAGCACGTGAGGTAGTAATCAATTTGGTAGTAAAAATGCAGCATGTGAGCACTGATAAACGGGTGGGATCGAAGGGAGACCACGTGACCGCCACCAAATTCACAGCGAAGGCAAGGTCGGTTCGAAGCGAGGCACTTCATGAATTAACGGCCATAGTAACAATGTAAATCTCCCATATGGCAACAAAAAGGCATACAATAAACCCCCTGCCCTTTCGCGGTTCATATACTGTGGTCCCAGTATATCATGGGACTGCAGTATCTGAAAAAGCCCCCTGGGATAAGCTGGAAAGGCCTGTTTCAGGCCTCCTGTACTCACCCCAGGTGTTGTACTGCCCCAAACGGGCCTGTGAGGACCTTCCTGGGCCTTCAGAGGCCCCAAAAGTGCTTCCTGGCGAACCAGAAGTGACCTCTGGATAGCTATAAAGCACTTTTGAGGCCTCTGAGGGCCTTCCTGGGCATGTCGGAGGACTCAGAAATGCTGAATCAGAAGTGACTTCCAGTTTGCAGAAAAGCATTTCTGAGTCTTTCAACATGCCTAGAGGCCCTAAAAGAGCTTTCTAGTGATCCGGAGGTCACTTTCATTTTCCGGAAGTCACTTCTGGTTCTGTAGGAAGCATTTTTGGGACCCAGGAAGGCCCTCACTGGCCCATTTGGGGCAGCAACGGGCCTGGGGTAAGTACAGGAGGCCCCAAACAGCCCCCCAAGCCTGCCCTGACTCTGCATCTGCATATCATGGATTTTCAATTATTGCGGGTCGGGTCAGGTCCCTAAACCCATGATAGGCGGCGGGGGGAGTATTTTACAAACTCAAAGAAAAGGGAGGGAGATAATTCTCTTCTCTGTTGGGTGAGATTCCAAGTGTTTTGTGCATTGTTGGCTTTTTGGGGGAATCATCTGTGAATAATTCATAGGTTTTTGTTTTTCAAAAATGCTTCCACAATATACAAGGCCTTTTTGCACAACTAATGGTTGGGAGGGTTTTTGTTTTTTGCTGATACTCTGCTGCTAAATGCTTCTTAATGTCACCCTTGCATTCCTCGCTACCTCTCTGTACTATTCTTTCACAGCCTGTCCTTCTTTACACTTTCTCTACATTGTGTCATTTTTTTATTTTGTGCCCATCTCTAATAGCTATAAACATCATAGGCCTCTGGGAATGATCTGATATTAAGAAACTAAATCCTGCCAACACTTGATGGGGTGCATATAATGATATAATGGGAATATAATTCAATTGTATAAAAATAATCCAACCTCTCCTCCCTCCCTCAAACACTCTGGTTTATGAATGTGAGATATTGTGACTCTGTACCCATGATTTAAAATGCTATAAAATGGCCCAGTACTGATGCACAATACCATGCCTGCATTTCATGGAGAAAAAAGAAGCCAACGGGCAAGTTCATGTTGACAGCTATGGAAGTGGTCAAGATGGTCTACAGAGTAACCTTTTGTGCTCACTACCACTCACCAAGTGACTCCAGGCAAGGGGAAATTCCAGAAGCTGATTCCTTTTTGATCAGCTAACCACTTCTCATCAAAATATAAAGCAAATGGCAAGGCCATGTTGTGATGTGACGTGTGAATTAGGCATTACAGAACATTGTGAAATGAAACAAACTGTCAGCAAACAACAGCAGAGGCATAGCAAGGATTTGGGGATGAAATTGGTTTTTGTGCCCCTCCTGCCCTCCCACCACATCATGCCCACCCAGCATGGATATGAAATCCTCCAGCTCTTGATGGCGGAGGCAGAGGTGCCCTGATGCCCACGTGGCCCCAGCGAAGTGCCCTGAACAGAGGCAGGATGTGCTGGGTGCTGTATGCAGATCCAGTTGGTCAGGAGACAAGGGAGTGCCTGTACTTGTCATTTCTGCTTCCACCCATCCAGGGATTTGAGGAATAGCCTCCAAACAGCGCAGGTGATTGGAATACAGGCACGCTTGAGGAGGAGGAGGAGGAGCCTTTCTTTCTTTTCTCTCCCTCCATTCTGACAGAACAACATTTCAGGACTGGAAAAGGCAGACAAATTTGGGAATGGCTCTGGGGATGTTCCGGGAACAGAGAGTGCTGGGGACCAATCCTCCGTGCATGGGCGTGCATGGGGTGATGGTGGAACATTGCTTGGGAGAATCTGGCGACCTTTGGAAAGAAGCTCTCTGACAAGGAGGGCTTTATAAGAGAGCATCAGAACCTTGAACTTGATCTGGGATGTAACTGGTAACCATTGCAGGTGATAAATGCTAGTGATTTTCTTTAATTTTGTTTAAAAGAAGCCTGCTTTTCTGCTCTTCACAGAAAATCTGTCTTGAGATTTTGTCTCCATAACCTTTCATTGTCCAAAAGCATTCCGAGCAGAAAGATGCAAAAACTTTATTTATTTATTTATTTATTTATTTATTTATTTATTTATTTATTTATTTATTTATACAGTTTACATGCCACCCAGTACCCAAAGATTTTTGGGTGGCTTACAACAATTAAAATGGACAATTAAAACAATTAAAAACTTTAAAAACCAATTGCCAGGACCCTGCCTGTCATAGAACCTGAATGTGAAGGGTTAAATGCTGAAGAACAGCAGGAGGAGCCTTGCAGTTCAACTCAGTAGGCAGCTGAGTCTGAGGACGCAGCTGAGGGCACATCTCCTCCTCCTAAAACAGGATCCTGCAAAGAAGAACTAACAGGAGAGCCAGGGAAAGGATCTTTAATGATAGGCGTAGAATTAGATCTGAAAGCCCTGAGTTCTAGCAGGAGCCTTGCCAGAGATATGGGTGTGTTCCCTGGTTTAGGATAAAGCTAGCAAGTTTACCCTGAAACCTCTGTGGGAGCAACGCGTCACTTACCTTGTCACCACGTTCCTGTGTGTATCCAGATTCTGTTTCCTGACCTTGGACCGGCTTTCTGACTACGACATTTCTCTGTACCCTTGAACTTGGCATTTGGCTCTGTAAGGTATTTTGGCTTTGATTCGGACTGTACTTTGTTCGTTATCTGGATTACAACTAAAGTTCCTTGCAAAGAACTGAACTTGGTTTGCTGTGTATTCTGTGTGCGGGGCTTTACACCAATACACTAAAAATTGCCACCCGGACCCACAATCTATGTTATATCAGTTAAAAAAAAACTTCTGGAACAGGAAGGTTTTACCTGGCACTGAAATGTTATCAATGTCAATGCCAGGTGGATCTCACTTTGGAGGGTGTTCCATAATCTGGAGTCAGCTGCTGAAAAAGTTCTATGTCTACAAGCTATCCCTCTAATCTCCTTGAAGGATGGCTCTTTCAAAAGGGCCTCTTGACTAGATGATGATGATGATGATGAAGATGATGATGATGTGTATGATGATAATAATGATGATGATGATAATGATGATAATAATAATAATGTAAACAAGTAATGTAACTTTTAACAAAATGTATGTAATATAATATTTAACAGATTCAAAATTGTTTCTGTGTATAAATGCATAGTCATTTGTCAAGACACAGGTGAATAGTGTAATCACATTAAAATGTCAGGATAATTTAAAAAAAAACTGGAATGAGTGGCAAAGGATAACAAATAATTTCATTTCCCCAGTAAAAATGTTTTTTGTTTTATAACAAAACGCTGTCTGCCATTACATTATGAAACGTTTCCTAAGCTTATGACACAACAAAACAGCATGCCATTTTTCATTTTGTGCCCATCTCTAAACCAAACATTTTTCTTCATGGTCCAAGTCATCTGGAGGGTCACCTACAATGTCCCACAAGCCTTTTGAAATTAACAAAAACTGCATTTTATATGACAAAAACATATAATTACTGTCAGACAAGTGTATAAGAGGCAAGTTGCTTGTCTGATTCCCACTAGCCTGCATTTTTGCTGCTGTTAGCTGTTGTCACTGTGAGGTTTATGGATGTCTGCCAACTCAGCGTCTCTTTTGACTTTGACAGGTAACTTTTCCTCCAACTCACTCTTTTCATTACAAGCCATAGAAACTCTGGAAAATATCAAAACCTGTGGGCTTTTACACATAGATACTCACAGCGACACCAAGACATACTCTGGCAAGTCCTCAGATCTTCACTGGGATCTCTGATGTCTGTTTGCTCTCCCAAGCAGTAAGCAAGTCCAGTTATAACTGCCCTTGAATCTCCAATTCTTCTGGGCCCATAGCCCTGACAGAGTTTAGGCAATTTATTCTGCCAGTGGTAGCTAAGACTCAGGGAGAGCCCAAGTTTCTTTAAAGCAGCTATATTACATATGTACAAACATTTCACCTCACAGAGACAGCATATCAACATAACAAAATACAGACATAGAGCATGGCAACATGAGTACCTTATCACCAAAGGTCCAATGGCTACTGATTTTGGGAGCTCTTTCATACTTATCATAACAAATCATAAAATTGGTTACATCAGGAAATTGCATCTACCTTGCATCAGGCTTACTCATTACATCTATTCTGTATACCTGGCAGTAATTTGAAAACTTATACACCTGTGTTAGAATTACTCAGTATTACATACTGGACTCCATTTTACAAATCAATTAAATATACATATGAAACACCTGTAGACAAACCCATTATGACTAATACAACATATTTCCTCAGTAATATCTGACAGTTCCAGCATGGTAGGAGATTGGACTGGATGGCCCTTGATGTCTCTTCCAACTCTGATAATATGATTCTATGAAGCCTCATCCAGTCCATTATCTGATCCAGAAATGAGTTCAGTACAGAAACCGCCTCACCTGAATTGGTGGAAAATGAGAAGCAGAGCTGAGTATCATCAGCATATTGCTGACTCCTCAGACCAAACCTCCTGATGACCTCTCCCAGCAGTTCCATGTAGATGATAAATAGCATGTGGGACAGTATTGAACCTTGAGGAACCCCGTGACATAAATGTCATGGGGCAGAGCAACTGTTCCCCAGCACCACCTTCTGAACACAGTCAGCCAGGATAGAGTGGAACCACCACAGAACAGTGCCACCAATGCCCAACCTGGCCAGCCTTTCCAGAAGGACACCATGTTCAATGTTTCCAAAAGCTGCCTAGAGGTCCAGTAGTATCAACAAGGTCACACTCCCCCTGTCTCTCTCACGGCAAAGGTCATGGCACAGGGTGACAAAGGCAGATGAAAAACATACAGTATCTACTTTGAAATGGTCTTGCTGGAAACCATCTCTAACAAAGTGTCAGCTTTTCCCTTTTGAAAGATCTTTTGTTAGTATCAGTATTTCAGCCCCTGCAGCATGGATTCTTTCCAAATAAAAGAGGTTGATGGAGTCTAGCGTTGCCTTTCAAGAGAAGCAAAATCAGTCTTTTCAATTTATTTGATTTGGTTTGAATCTGACAACATTTAAGGTTGCTTGTTTATGCATGAGCATTGAAACAGTTTTACTTTTGCTATCTAAAAAAACCTCATAACTTAAAAACCCTTTGCCAAAACATCCCCAGATTTGGCAGAGACTAAAAGCAGACTTTCTCTTACATCTGTACCAAATTTTCTGCTTATCCAGTCCAGTTTCTAAGCCATAATTTTTGTTTGGACTGCCCCCATTTTTAAGATTGCCATTTACAATGTTAATTTGCTCTGCTGCACATAAGTGAACTCTCATGCAGTGATAAACCTTCTGTTTAACACAAACCCACTTCAACTTCTGTTTAACACAAACCCACATATGTCTAGGCTTTGATTCCTCAGAAAAAGGTATTTTGCCCAAGGCCTTAGCTTTTATATTTTCTGTGCTCCTCTTCCTTACCAACAATATTTTCTTTCAGCATTCAGTTCCTTTTTTTCAGAATGCACTGAAGAGATATAGATGGGCTTGAGTTTTTTCTCTCAAAATGTGTCAGAGGCCTCTGGCATTTTTGGTGTGCTTTTCAAGCCACCCAGTAATGCTCTCCCCCTTTTTTTGGTGATGTTGACATGTTCACATGAGAACTGGGAGGCATGTTTTTGTCTCTCTAGTAGATGGCACAGTACATTGCTAATAACCTTTTGGTCATCTGTCTAACACAGGCATAACAGAAACATCAGCTTGCACAAGGGGTCTGTATGGTCATCAAAGGCCATTTGATAACATTTCTGTTATCCAGTTTATGCAATGTATCTGAATATACCTTTCTGTGAAAACCCATTCCTTTCAAAAGATAAACTAAAATGCTCAGGCTGAAGCACTAAGTACATGGAGGAAAAAAACAACAATGCCTGTGTTTTCCTTTAAAGTCTATAGAACATGTTACTTTAAATGGCTTTGGAACCTATGGGTATTTTACTCCTATTACCAAACAGTTCTTTCCTGTTTTGATATGGAAAGAGTGAGTCAGAAGAGACTGAGTCTCCGGATGCTAATGCAGAGAGATTTATTTAAAAAGATGCCCAACGTGTTTCAGTTGAAAAAGCTTCTTACTAATACAAGTTAGTAAGAACTTTATAACATGTATTAACTGTTGTATTATGTTCATAGTTACTTATTAGTTGTCCCACTATTTTATACAATGAAATACAGCCCCTGAAGAAGGCTTTTTCAGGTGAAATGCATTGGGTATCTTTTAAAATAAAACTTTCTGCATTAGCATCCTGAGACTCAGTCTCTTCTGACTCACCAGCTTCATTGGATGCTCCAGTTCTTTTGGTGTATTGATAAGGAAAGTGCAATGTGATTCTTTCCCATGGTTGTTGCACGCCAGGACACTGTGCGTGAATGCACGTACACATGCATGCACACAGGCACATGGACACACACACACACACACACACACACACACACACACACACACACACACACACACACACTAGACATGGGCACGACTTGGCGAAATTCTCATTTCCGTTTCCGTTTCTCGTTTCCATTACGGAACGGAAACGGTAACGACAATTACTCTGCCAGAACTCGAACTCAAACTGACTAAAGAAAAATTGGGTCTGATTTTTCATGTTGTCGTTCCTGACATCGCAGCAATCGCGCGATGCCAAGCGGCACAGGAAAAAAGTTTTAAAAATAAAAAACCCCGATTCCCGGCCAAAAAAGCAGGCAAAAATATGCCTGCCTCAGTGAGGGGCTGAGGGCATCTACCAGAGGGGTGGTTTCTGGGGTGGGGGTCCCCGGCCTCCCTCCCCTCTTCTCCTGGGCTGCGCAAAGTGCACATCCTAGTCGTCGAGTCGCACTCGCCCACGCCAACTCGCCAAGCGGCGCAGCACAGGAAAAAAGTTTTAAAAAAACCTGATTCCCGGCCAAAAAAGCAGGCGAAAATATGCCTGCCTCTACCAGAGGGGTGGTTTCTGGGGGGGGGGGTCCCCGGCCTCCTTCCCCTCCTCTCCTGGGCTGCACAAAGTGTGCATCCTTGTCGTCGAGTCGCACTCGCCCACGCCAACTCGCCAAGCGGTGCGGCACAGGAAAAAAGTTTTAAAAATAATAAAAAAAACCCGATTCCCGGCCAAAAAAGCAGGCGAAAATATGCCTTCCTCAGTGAGGGCACCTACCAGAAGGGTGGTTTCTGGGGGGGGTCCCCGGCCTCCCCTCCTCTCCTGTCCTGGGCTGCTCTGGTGGGGGGCATCCTCGTCGTCTCGCCAACTCGCTCGCCATGCCATGCAGTGCGGGCGGGGGATCAAAATGGGGTGACCGCAATATTTATTTTGAAATTGTGATCCAAAAACACACCAAAGCACCACAGAAACATGCGAAAATAGCTATTTTAAAACTGCCTGAATTTTTACAGTAGCAGCAGTGGGTTTTTCTTGCAACAAAACATCTCCATTGATTTTATTTTATTTTATTTTATTTTTATTTTTTTACACCTGCGCAATGATGGGCTGGCCATGGGAGTGGACCATGCAAATTTTTGGAGCCATTCCACCAATTGCATGGCCACTTGGCCAGGTTTTGACTGAGACTTCTGGGATGTGCCAGTCGGGCATAAAAAGCCACTAACCCTAGCCCGAACCCGAACCATAACCCTAACCCTAACCCATACGCCAGTACACTGTCCTTCTTAGTGGGTCAGTGAGGCACCCAGAGGTGCACCCCAGTAACTCACCCTAACCTTACCAGTAACCCTAATCCTAGCCCTTGCGCTAACCCCTAACCCCAAGCCAGATCTGTGTCCTCGCATTGCACTACAGCAAATACACTTCCCTTCTTAGTGAGTCACAGCGGGCGCCCTTAGGGGTCCAGTGACTCACTCCAGTCCTCTGTCACTTCGCTCTCCAGCAGGCACTGAGGCACCCGAAAGAGGTGCCTCTGCCTGCTACTGCTGCTGCAACTTAATGGTATGCATATCCAATTGGCTATGCATGCCATTTTGTAGCGGGTGAGGAGAGGAGGCACCCACGAGGTGCCTCCAGGAGCCCGCTTTCCCTTCATGGCGGGCCAGAGGAGGCACCCACCCAGAGGTGCCTCCAGGAGCCCGCCCCCCCCAAAACCAGTACTAATGACAGACGAAAATCCAACAAACAAAATGACAAATTTTTGAAAAATTTCGCGAAAAACGGAAACAAGCCGAAATGGGCCGGCTCCGACACACGACAACTCGAAACATAATTTTTCCTGGTCGTGCCCATCTCTAACACACACACACAGGAAAGATGAGAATACCCCACTTTTGTAAGTTTTGATATACAGCCCTCTAATGCTTATATGTCTGACTATCTATCTCTGTTTGAAGGGCATATGTTTCGCAGATACAGCTATTAATACACAAGATTGCCCAAAGGCTGGAGTAGGTTCATTTAAAATGTAAATCTGCCTCCACAGTACTTGGTGGTGTCAGTTTTGCAAATGTATGTGGTGTGAAATGGCAAAGACTTCTCTACCATTTCTTCATTTTATTTTCAGGGGAGATGCTGTTAAGTGGTAAGATATCCTTTCATCCTTCTTTCAACACTGGAGTAAGCCCCCTTTTATCTTTCAGAGGGAAAGATTTAAAAGATCACATATATGTACATATTTGTCCCTGGAGCCTATGTGTTGTAGTCAATAAGAATAACGTCAAACGAGGACTCATGAGACCTGGTGTAATTCTGGCATGCTTTAACATGTCCCTTACAATGAATCTGTATTAAGGTCACCATAAATTGACAATACAGAACAATATACCCTACTCTGTCACATAAGCTACACCTGTGACATTCATAAAGTTTAAATAAGCTCTTTGTATTTTTGTTCTTTCATTAAAAAGGGAATACATTAGTTTTGCTCATATTTGTTCTTGACCAGATCTACAGTATGGTATTTCTGGATGCCAAGCTGTACAAAAGGGAGGCCATTCATACAATGAGACTATATCCCCCTCCCCTCCTTCTCAAAAGTAGGTTCTGGAGGGTCATAATTTTCTGCAGCTGGCTTGGAGTAAGGAGGCATGACCCTCTCCCAATGACAATAGCAGTATAACGCCTATCAATTGGAAAATATAATAATTGGATTTTGGCTGAAACAGCAACCATAAGCGCAAAGAACCGAATCTTTAGGGGGTTACCTAAGTTTATCATTGGCAGCTTCAGAAGGTATGAGTGATCCAGCAAAGAACAGATGTTTTCTCTTTGCCTTGGTTCATGTCTTCATTAGTCTCCCTCCATTACACTTATGAGGCCGAGCTGGGTTGTCTCTCCTCTGTCAAATCGAAACAATGTGTGTTTGATGAGAATCAAACCTGTGAAGCAGAACCAGGTAATTATCCCCACTAGAATGGAAATAAAGAGGTCATTGTCCTTCTGCAGTGTTATGGCTGGTTAAATGCTACCTGCCAGTCTTCCAGCTGGAACTGGTCATCCATTTGTCAGCCTTAATAGCAACAATATTTTTGCTAGCACACTTTTAATCCAGTGGGATGCCACTGGCTTTCTCACAGCTTTTCTACAAGACACTACTAGTAGTGACGTATGGAAATGGGTTGTTTGTAGCTTTGGTTTTGGACTAACTTGACGCTTCAGCAATCAAGCTGGTCAACTCACAAGAAGATATGACTAGCTCAATATTTACCAGTGCCTGGTAATGTACAACTTGAACAGGCTAGTCCTCAGTGAAATTGTTTCAGATTTGGTATCATTATTGGTTTACATGCAAACTCACTCTGATATCACATCTTCCTTATAAAATAAGCTTCTTTCATTACATTTTTATTTCATTTTATTTCACTTTCTTTCATTTCATTGTATTTCATTTTATTTTTACAGTATATCACCCCATGGGGATTGAGGATTCTTTAGGTGGTGAAGAAAGAACCCAGAGGTCATATTATAAACAACAACATCAGCAATGAAATATTAAAAATCAACACTAGACAACACATAGTTAATACAGAATAAGAGGCAATTGAAGATAAGTGGAAATGGAGACAATTTCTTATTTTCTTATGTGAGGTAATACAAAATGCTTTATATACATACCAGATCTAGTCAGGCTTACAAAAGATTCTGTAAAACCACTGGAATTTTAGATAGTTGTAGCTAATGTGTAAAAATTAATTTCAGTGAGTCTGACTCCAACTGAACCTTCTGCTTGCCTACTTACTTTAATGTATATAATATATGTTACAAACTGTATTTTCATTTTCTGAAGAATGGGAATGGTGTCTTGTAGAAAAGCTGTCAGATCATTGATAAAAGCAAAATTAACTCTAATTTAACAAATTATTCATAACTGAAATAAAAAGCTTGTGATTTTAAATGAAAGTGAGAGAAACAGAAATAGATTCATCAAGAGGACTTTGAAGACTTGATTTTTAAAAATTAGGGCTTTAACTCCTGCATGACAAAGAGATGCAACATAGCTCCCTCTCTGCTGGGAATAGTTAAACTTATTGGCTTAGCTGTTATGGTGGGTGAGGGTTTTTATTTTATGTCATTTTAAAGGTTACTCAAAATTATCAGTTTTCTCCCTGGCCAAGATAGAAAGAATCCTCCTTTTCTTTTTAACCACTTAGTTACAGTAGGACAGCAATATCTGTGGGGAAAAGGGCTGTTTCAGAGACCTCCCCTGGGTGGATGCTGATAAATGTGGAAGTACTGAATGGTAAGTGTGGCTTCGCTGGAAGGTTACCATAACAGGACTCCTTTCCGGCCACCGGTCTCTTGCCTGCAGGAACATTCAGGGGGAGTTTCACTCTGCTGCTCCGGATCGCACGTGGTTCCCACCATTTTGTTTGGGTGTTTGGTGCCATTTTGTGCGAGCAGGAGCTTGGGCATGTGACATTTTTTGTGCCAGCATCTGAGCACAGCAGGACTTCCTTCACTCACATTCATTCTGGTTGGAGGGAGAGCGAGCGGCGAGGTGGAGTAGCAGCCCAGCTGAGAGGCTGTATGCAGTGAGGGAGACAGTAGCATGGGTGGGCCACCAGGAGAGTGGGTGGTGGCATTAGCCACAGCAATGGGGGTGCTGCCACACTTCCCTGCCGTAAGGTCAGGGGGAACCTGGTGGGGGGAAGGAAAGCTGGTCTGTGGCTCCCTGGCATTCTGGGCGATCTTAACCACCCCCACAACCTTCACTCAGTGGATCTCAGGGTAAGATGCAGAGTAAGATGGCAGCCTTGGCTTTTTATGTCAAGTCCCAAGGGTGTCAAGATACGACCAGTGATTTTTCACATGTGCAAGATGGTAGAAGATTGGGGTAGGGAGTGTGCATGTACCTGTGACACATGTTACCCCCTCACTCCTGAGTTACCAGAAAACATGAGCCATGAGTGACCACAGATATGTCAAGACGAGTATGAGGTTGCCTTGTTGCAAACAGCCACTATGCTGGCATTCTTCGGGGCATTTGGGATTATTGAATTGGTGATGTCTGGTAGGGATGATGAATCAAGGGCAGAATTACAAGCTACTGATTAGACATGGGCATGACTTGGCGAAATTTTTGTTTTCATTTCCGTTTTCCGTTTCCGTTACGTAACAGAAACGGTAACTATAATTAAGCCGTCAGAACTCGAACTTGAACTGAAAAAAGAAAAATTTGGTTGAGTTTTCTGTTTCCATTTGTGGCATTGTGGCAATCGCGCAGGAGGTGGCAACCTCCGTTGACGCTTATTGTTGCATAACAAAAAAAAAAACACCACCACCTTTCTATCGTGTCCTCTGGAAATCCTACTAAAGAGCCTTGATTGTTTTCGCTTCCCCCCCATTAGTGAAGGTGCATCTTCTGTCCTCCCCCCTTCCCCAAAAGCCTTAATGGCAAAGCGGATGAGCAGCTCCAGCCTCCCTTTTCTCACCAAAGCCTCCCCCCTGCAAATGCCGGCGGCGGGACAGGAAGGGCGCAACGCCAAGCGCCGGCGGAGAGTTAAGCGAGGAAGGCGGGTTGCTCGGAGGGAGATCTTTGATCGCTGCTCTCTCTCTCTCTCTCTCTCTCTGCCCCCCCGCAGCCCGCAAGGCGGGAGGGCGGCGCACCTTCCTCCTCCTCCTCCCAACATGGTGGAGGTGTGTGTGCATGCCAGAGCCCGTGCATGCATGTGTGCACGTGCATGTGTGTCCGCTCCAGCCAGGGCTGCTGCGCTGCGGTCCCTTGTGTCTCCCTGCCTTCCAAGGATGGGCACGTCCAGCCTCTGCAACGACGAGGAACCCACGGCGGCGGCAGCGGTGGCAACAGGAGGAGGGATGAGCAATCCCAGTCTCCCCCCCTCGCTGACGCACGTGTTCGCACGCGGCTCATCAATGGGACTCTGGGCTCAGCCAACCTGCAGGTTGGTTTATACTGCAAGGTGCGGGAGCGCGTGCAACCGCCCTCCCTGGGTTTCAGCTCATTCATCCCAACCAACCCTCTTGCACCGCTGCCCGCGCCGGGGCAATTACCTGTCTGCCTGCTCCGCCTCCCTTGCTGATTGACAGCCTGGATTACGTGAGAGTGGGGGGAGGAAGAGGCGGAGGAGGAGGCGGAAGAAGAGGCGAGTACGGCAGGGCGGGCGCTCGCACCTGGAGCTGGAGGAAAAAGGAACACCTGACGGGGATGTGCTCGGCTGGGGCCGCCAAGTATCTGCGGTGAGCTCTCCGGGTAACCCCTCCCGCCGCTTCCATCTCTCCCCCTTTCAATGCTAACAATGGGCTCGGCCCGCCACTTCCATCTCTCCCCCTTTCAGTGCTAAAAATGGGCTCGGCTCAGGCGGTGGAAACGACAAACGACAAATGAAATGACAAGTTTTTGAAAAATTTCGCGACAAACGGAAACGACCCGAAACGGACCCGTTCCGACAAACGAAAACTCGAAACATCATTTTTTCTGGTCGTGCCCATCTCTACTACTGATCTAATGTTTCAGGAGGACAGGGTGAAGGTTTACATCTGGAGATCCAAAACAGATCAGAGGGGTAAAGGCACACAGGTGGTGCTGGGGGTATGTTCGAGGGTAGCCATGTGTCCGGTTAGGGCTTTGAATATTTATATGCAATTAAGAGGGATAGTCAAGGGTTATTTGTTTAGGTACAGAGATAGAATGCCCTAAAAAGGTTCCAGTTTTGGAAATTGACAGCTTTGTTATTTGTTTTTATTATTATGTTTATTGCTGCTTATTGATATTCATTATTGTGTCTGGTATTGTTGTATTTTGATCATTTATTTTTATTCTTATTGTATTGTTGTAAGCCACCTGGAGTTCTGGTTGGAAGATGGATGATATATAAATGTATAATTAAATAAATGTAAATGGGAATGGTGCTATTCCTTAAAATCTGGAAATACACAATATTTTAAACAAACCCAGATGGGAAAAAGATTGCAGTATCTCTACAATGACATGGGGAGTACTAGTCTCTGTCCTTATTTGGAGCAGGGAACAGTTTATATTTCTAGAGGATATCTCTGGAAGAGTTTTTGATGGGAATATAATAGCTACAGGAGTCAGAAAAGTTGCTACCTCACAGTTCTCCTGGCAGAAATATATACATCAGCTGAAAGACTCCATCAGATCTTCCCACTGAGAGAGAAGAGATCATTACTTAGGTAGTTGACAGCTGTCAGAATCTAAATTAAATACAAGGACATGTTAATGTGTTTTTAACAATTTCACATAGGGGCAGATGGGAATTTCTAATCAATAACATTTGAGCAATGGTAAATGGTTTATTGTCACAGCTTACTTCTCAACAAGGAATTGAATAATTCAAGCTATAAGGGCCTACAGTAAACAAAGAACACTAAAAAACAATGATTAAAGCAGCTTATTTTGGTATTACAGCCAACTTCGGTATTATAGTCTCAGCATTTATATTTCATTGAATGTTTACACTGGGGAAAAGCCAACATAAATGTTATAAAAATTGGACATAAACCAAAAGTATGGGGTGGGTTTCTTTTCTTTTCTTTTTTTCTTTTTGTTTCGGCTTTTGAAATGAACTGACTTTAACCCAGTCAAAAAGTGTTTTTTAAGGCTAAGGTTTATGTAACTGTGGTATCAATGCCTGTTAATCCTACTGTTTCATAGGTGGAAATGGAAGAAATCCATATCAGGTATGCTGGGTTTTACTCACAAACCAACTTAATATGGAATGTGACAGCAGGGAAATGACCATGATGCCCCTAGAATTAATTGTGGGTTTGTTCCTCATTTCATCCAAAAGAAAAAAAACCAACACCCTACCCTTCTTTGTACTGTAGTTTCTTCATTCTGAATGTCTTGTACCTCATGTTAAAAAATAAGGAGCAAATGAGCAAAACTGGAATTAATTAGGGGAATTTGTTCAAATTTGGAATGCCTACTGGGAAGATCAAAGAGCATCTTTTCTCCCTTTAGGATCCTCCTCCTTCCATTTTGCATTGAAAAGGGTTTAAAAGGTTTTGCTCAATTAAAATGGAAGGAAAGGGGAATCCATATTGGTGCCCTGATTTCTTGGTGCCCAAAGAAAACGAGTGACAGCTGAAATCCCACCCCCTTCACTTCCTTGGATGCTCAAACCTTAGAAACATTAGATATGGATTTTGTGAGATCACATATTCTTTTGCAGCTGCTCTGGCGGCCATTTTATGGAGCTGTGAAGCTAAATAGAAGAATTGCATTGGTGTTTACATACCCATTGAAACAGCCTTCTTTTTCTTTATTTTCTTGCTCAGCTTATATTACTATGTGTCATTCAAATATGATTACACTACTAGGACTGAGTGTGTGAATGATTTTGGAGGGATGCCTGTGGCCAATAAGTTATAGTTACACAAATAGGGCCTTATGGTCTCTCTTTCCACTACCTCCCACAGTATTTTTTTCTCTTCTCCCTCTTTTCTTGGTGTAGTGATGGAAGTAACAGTCACTTACTGCTGGGATTCCAGCCACAAAGCTGTCTATCATGTCCCTTAATTTAATGATGCTCCTTCTCCCTGATTCTAGTTTCTGCACAGCCTCCTACACATATTTGTAGTAATATGTATCTGCATGTTTTGTCAGAGTACAAGAAACAGATCAGTGGTGTCCCAGTGTCTGGAAGGAGCAGATTGGATTGTCTCATAATAGGCTCAGGGTAAGCCTGTCCCAATCTGTAAGTCCAGTATTAAGGTACAGAGTAGTTCAGGGGCCTTGGGCAGCCTTTATGAATTACCAAACCATGTCTTATTCAATTGTCTCTTCTTACAATGGCCAACCAGATGCCTATGGAGAACCCACAGACTCTCAATACAGCAGTAACTCCTGTTTGTCCTCAGCAACTCTGATTCTGAGTCCAATACCTTTGATATTTGAGGTAATAAACTTGATGAATCATAGTCACTAACAACCTTATGATCCATGAATTTGTGTTCTGCTTTTATTAAAGCCACCCAGTATTAACCACTAGACATGGGCAGGGCTTGGCAAAATTCTCGTTTCCGTTTCCGTTCCTCGTTTCGGTTACGCAACGGAAACAGTAATGACAATTACTCCGCCAGAACTCGAACTCGAACCGAAAAAAGAAAAATTGGTTCTGATTTGTCATTGTCGTTGCTGGCATTGCACAGTGATCGTGTGATGCCAAGCACAAGCGGCACAGAAAAAAAGTTTTTAAAGGAAAAAAACCCCGATTCCCAGCCAAAAAAGCAGGCGAAAATATGCCTGCCTGAGTGAGGGCACCTACCAGAAGGGTGGTTTCGGGGGGGGTCCCCGGCCTCCCCCCCTCTCCTGTCCTGGGCTGCTCTGGTGGGGGGCATCCTCGTCGTCTCGCCAACTCGCCATGCCATGCGGTGCAGGCGGGGGATCCAAAATGGGGCGACTGCAATATTTGTTTTAAAATTGTGGTCCAAAAACACACCAAGCACCACAGAAACATGCGAAAATAGCTATTTTAAAACTGCCTGAATTTTTACAGTAGCAGCAGTGGGTCTTTCTTGCAACAAAACATCTCCATTGATTTTATTTTTATTTTTATTTTTATTTTTATTTTTTTACACCTGCGCAATGATGGGCTAGCCATGGGATGGGACCATGCAAATTTTTGGAGCCATTCCACCAATTGCATGGCCACTTGGCCAGGTTTTGACCGAGACTTCTGGGATGTGCCAGTCGGGCATAAAAAGCCCACTAACCCTAGCCCGAACCCGAACCCTAACCCTAACCCTAACCCTAACCCATACGCCAGTACACTGTCCTTCTTAGTGGGTCAGAGAGGCACCCAGAGGTGCACCCCACTAACTCACCCTAACCTTACCTGTAACCCTAACCCTAGCCCTTGCGCTAACCCTAACCCTAAGCCAGATCTGTGTACTCGCATTGCACTACAGCAAGTACACTTCCCTTCTTAGTGAGCCAGAGGGCGCCCATAGGGGTCCTCTCCCAGTTTGTTCCTCCCCAGCCCAAGTGCACCGTATGCCAGTAGTGAGTCACAGAGGCACCCCCCCCCAAAAAAAGAGGTGCCTCTGCCTGCCACTGCAACTTGGTATGCATATCCAATTGGCTATGCATACCCTTTTGTAGTGGGCCAGAGGAGGCACCCACCCCAGAGAGGTGCCTCCAGGAGCCCGCTTTCCCTTCATACGGGCCAGAGGAGGCACCCACCTCAGACAGGTGCCTCCAGGAGTCCGCTACCCCCCCAAACCAGTACTAATGACAGATGAAAAAATGACAAATGAAATGACAAATTTTTGAAAAATTTTGCAAAAACGGAAACGAGCCGAAACAGGCAGGCTCCGACACACGACAACTCGAAATGTCATTTTTCCTGGTCGTGCCCATCTCTATTAACCACCACTACATTTTCAGTTGTGAATACCACAGTTTAACAATGTGGTATCTGAAGATACACTTCTTTTTATCTGCCCTGTCTCCCCCACCATTTCTGACTTTATTGCATCCTACTGAATGAGTTTGCCTGTCTAGAAATGAAGGAAAATCAAGAGAAAATTAGGCACACTTAATTACAATGTAGATCAATGAGACTTAAACACTCAACTATGCAGTTGTTATTGATTCAGTGGAGCTTATTAACACTCTCTGAATTGAGTACAAAATACCTAACTGTTATAGGCATGCATTCCAACCCTCATTTTTATATATTTTATCAATTGTCTTTTTAGTGGATTCCAAGGTTTGTTAGTGTCCTTAAAAACCAAAATAATTTGAAAAACAACCATTTTCCTTGCTATGGCAGCATCATCTCACAGACACACAAGATAAATAAGAATAAACAACATAGACTTCTAGGACCTTCTATATTCTATATTTTTTCCTCCTTTTCTTTCTGAGCCCAGTGTCTAAAATATCTGGATAATGTATTTTATCAGCAACTGATTTCTATTGAATAATGTGACATATTAGGAAGAAATCACTTGACAGTCAAATGACATCCAAACTTCACATTTCAAAATGCAGAGTTTTGAACATCCAATTATTGTGTGAAAATTTGGAATACGAGTCTGTTCAATGTGATGCATTTTTTTCAAATCTATTTCAGCTCCTGGGCTGAAATCTTTGGAATATTTCTTTTTAAAAATGAGGGGGCTTTAAATAAATGTACCCCATAAGAATTTGAATCAAGGGATGGGGAGGTGAAAATGTAATTAGAGATAGGCACGAAATGGAAAAATACCATTTTGTTTTGTATTGTTTCTCATTCTGTTTCAATTCATTTCATAATTAATGATTTTTTTAAAAAAATGAAACAAAATGAAAAATAAAATGAATCCCTTGCCACAACAGTGAGAGCCCTGCTGCAGCAGGGATTCAAAAGCCTCCAGCCCACCATCCCTCCCTTGATCTTCAGAGCTGGGTTGGAGCCTTTTTTGTATCCCTCATGTTGGGCTGCAGCCTTTTTAACATCCCCCACACACCTGCACTCTTGCAGCTAGGAAGAGCTAGAGATGCTCACAGTGAAATAGTAATATACTCTCAACATTAGAATGAAGGAATTGCCTAAGTTTAATCCAACTGAGCTATTATAGCTCAAAGACCACATGATTGTTTAAGCGACAAAGACACCAGAGGCCGCTTTATGATTAATAAGTTTTATTTTGGCATGAGCTTTGTGAACAAAGCCCACTTATATTTATATTTATATTTTGTATGTTTTGCATGCATGGAGCACCATGCTCAAGCCACAGGTTTACACACACACGGGTCCTGCTTATGGAGATGAGACAGAATGAAATGAAATATAAAAATGAGAGCTTCATGATACCATCTATTACCAAATTTCTGTTTCTGTTTTGTTTCTTTTCTCTTCCAGAGTGGGGTTTGTTATTTGTTTCATTAGGGAATGAAATGAATAGTGAATAACAAAACAAATTAAAATTTGTTTCATGCCCATCTCTATTGGGAATGTTTAGTCTTACAAAAAGAAGTCTGAGAGGGGATATGATAGCTATGTTTAAATATGCAAAAGGATGTCATATTGAAGAGAGGACTGATCTGTTTTCCATGGCTTCATAGACTAGGATGTGAGGCATTGGTCTCAAACTACAGGAAAAGAGATTCAATTTAAACATTAGGAAGAACTTCATGGCAATTGGAGCTCTTCAGCAGTGGAATATGCTGCCGGGGAAGGTGGTGGAGTCTCCTCTTTGGGAGTTTCTAAGCAGAGGCTGGATGACCATATGTTGGGAGTCCTGTGATGGGGTTCCTTAATAGCAGGGGGTTGGACTGGATGGCCATTGAGGTCTCTTCCAACTCAATGATTCTATGATTCTAGCTGAAACAGTCTCCTTACTCTCGTGAGTGAAGACAGTCCTAAACAAGATGCTGGTGCCACATACAGAAGTAGAGATGGGCACGAAACGCAAAAATGGTGTTCCGTTTCCGTTTTGGTTTGGGCCCTTTTCATTTCGGTTCGGTTCCGTTGAAATGGATTTTTCTAGAAAAACTTCGTTCCGTTTGTCGTTTGGGTTCGATGCATTCCTATGGGGAAATGGATTTTTTTTTTGGAACTAGAAAAGCTGTACTTTGCCCTGGCTTACCTTTGTTTTTAAAAGAACAAGAATACCATCACAAAAGAACAGCAAAATAGCAACATCACAAAAAAGCAAAATAGCAACATAGCAAGCTCTTTTACCCCCACCTTGATTCGGGATCTCCTCCTGGGGTTGCTGCCTCCTCTGCCTCATGGTCCCTCACCCTCATTGCCAAACGGATGCAGAAAGACAACCCGCCCCTTTAAGGAGCACAGCATTATTCCCAGAATCCCCACCAGCTTCCCCCTCTTCTCCATACACATGCGCGATGTGCACATACACACACACACAGCACGGAGGGCATGACCATGAGGGTGGAGGAGGCAAGCCCGGGAGATCCGGAGGAAAGGTGAGGCCAAGGGGGTATATTTCACTGAGCTCGCTCGTTAATATTTTCCTTTTTTACGATGACACAGCAAAGGGGGGGGAGGAGAATGTAAGAAAGCAAGCACCCAAACCTTGGCTAGGAATAAATCGCTTGATTTATTTAGGCATGCTTGACCCAGAGTTCTGGAGGTGGCAGTGGGAGGTGGAGAAAATTATCTTTTTGTTCTTTAAAAAGCAAAGGAGGTTTAAAAATATGCCGGGGAGCTTCCCTTCCCCAATGTGCCCAATCGGCGCCGGGAAAGCAGGGGCTTTTAAAACTATTTTTTGCCAAGCCCCAAGCGCCCCGCACTACAGCTGATCAGTGCTTGGGGCTCTGCCAAAAAAGCTGCGGTTTCCTGCGCCATTTCCCCCCCACAGCTCCAGTCCATTTTATCGCATGCCACCACTAACGGAAACGAACAGCACCGAACAAATTTTTGTTGGTTCTGTTTGGTTCAAGCCTGTCCCATCCAAATTGTCATTCTTCGTTCCATTATGTAACAGAAATGAAGAACGGTAATGGAAACGGTAATTTAGTCATTCCGTGCCCATGTCTATTCAGAAGGTATTGAAATGTTTTCCTTCAAGGGATGTCATTTCCAAATGCGCTGCTCTCAATTATGCATGTACTTTGTGTATCTGACGAAGTGAGTTGTATTCATGGAAGATGACAGGGAAACACATCACTTCTTGCCTTCGAGTGTGTACAAGGACCATATGGCTGTTTCTCCTGTTGGACCATGGTGGATATCCAGAGCCCAGGGCACCATAGAAAACCAGGCATAAGCACTTAACACTGTAATCAAGAATTGCCTACAAAAATCAAAGAAAAACAAAACAAAACAAAAGATGTGGCACCTTAAAGACTAACTTTCATATTTTAATGTAACATTTCGTGGACGTATCCACTTCTTCAGACACATAGCAGCAGAATGATGTGAACAATATAATATGTGATGAGATATATATTCCGTACCAGATGTTTTGTTTCTCTTGTTTTGTTTTGGTTTTTCGTTGATTTTTGCCTGAAATTCTTGGAACGACTAACATGGCTACCCTCTCTGAAACTTCTGCTGCAATCAAGCAGAACTGCCAACTGAGGACAACATATTTCTCCAGTTAGTAGGTAATCTGATTAATTTGGCTGTAACTGGCTTACCTGGTGTGGAAACTATATTTTATCCCAAGTTCTGTGGTAAAAGGTTTACTACATTTCTCTGCCTCCCCAACCCTCAGCTATGAAAGGAGCCTTTTGTTTCAGTGTAAGGCAAGAGGAGGGGGGAATGCTAATGTGATTGTCTATGTGGTGAATTAGGGACAATTCACTCAACACTGTCAGAGCTGGCCTTTAAAACCAACGTTCCTGGTTTGAATTTACAGCCCCCATTTTGAGGCTTGCAATAGACCCTTGATTTCCTTTACACCATCCACAGATGGCTAGTGCCCAGCCTCATGGAGGTCAATATGATCTGAAAGCTAGTAGTTGTTTGTAATTTTTAGTGGTGTAAAAGAGGTATCCCCTACTCTTGCCTTTGGAGTGAAATACATTTGATAGTCTTCAAAGGTACCATGTTGCTTTTATCTCTGCTTCATTTTTTTCAGTTTTAGACAAAAATCTCCTTTGTCTAAAACCCTTCCAAAAAAGCACTCCTTCAAAGCTACCCTGTTTGGACAATCAACACACAAACAGAACCAATGTTTATCTTCAGGTAACCAAGGGCTGCACAAAAGCACACTCGTTTCCAGCCTGTAGAGTCCAGAAAGCTTGCCCTAGGTGTGGTGTAGTGGATAGGCCATCAGACCAGGACTCAGAAGACCTGGATTCAAATCCTCACTGGGCTGTGGGCACCCACTGTGCTGGCAAGGGTAAAATCATTCCTTGAGCCTAACTCAAGGAAGAGCCTAACACTTGTTAGGGTGACCATGTCATATAAGTTACTTGATGGTTCTTAAAATACCCTCAGCATGCAGCAGGCAGATGAGAATAATTGATTCCCCCAGTTATAATGTGTTAGATAGTAAAGCTGGCTGAGCTCACCATCATTTGCCTTAATTGGACCATTTGCTGGTACTGCTCTTAGGGAAGCTTCAGTAGCCCCAGCTGTCACTGTTTCAGAGAGAATGTCACCTCCTTGTCCTTGTCATATACAGAACTTCCGCTGGCACAACTGTTCCTATTTTGCAAATGGAGAAGCTCTTTCTTTAAAAACATCCTTTCTGCACCAAAATTAGTGTCTGCATACAAGCACCATAGGAAATCAGCACAAAATAAAGATTGATTGTAAGTAAGCAAGAGAAAATGATTAGCTTATTCTCACTGTGGTGGGACTTATGATAATGCACATAAACATTCCACTAGAGTTATAAGGTAAACACAAGGTTATACTGGGAAGAATCTTTTCAAAGACTGCAAAGCAGAGGGAAAGAGTTATAAAACAAGTACCATGAATGTATCACACAGCCTTACATCCCCCTCTTTCAATCCAGCCTTCCTGAGACAATTAACTGGTTAAAACTTGTCTGAAAAGGCAGGTCTTTGTCTGATGAGGGACCAGAGGGAGAGGGATTAACTGGCTTTTCTGGAGAAGGCCTTCTCTCATGTCCTCACCAGATATGTTTAGGAAGGTGCCCTTTCATCAGTCCTCAGACAAATCAGAAGCACTTCATACCTCAACCAGGAAGGCCACAGCTGACAATGCATTCTTAATGGGTGTTGGAAAGGGTTGCATGGGTGGGACTTAGAGATGGGCATGGAAAAGAAATATAATGTTTTATTTCATTTTTTTCAGTCTTCGTTTCATTTTGTTTCATTAATAATGAATTTTCTAAAAGAATTTTCATCACAAAACAAAATGAAACAAAATGATTCATAAGGCTGTCAATAATGGGGAGAAGAGATGGGCACGACCAGGAAAAATTACGTTTTGAGTTGTCATGTGTCGGAGCCAGCCCGTTTCGGCTCGTTTCCGGTTTTCGTGAAATTTTCCAAAAATTTGTCATTTCGTTTGTCTTTTTCATCTGTGGTTAGTACTGGTTTTGGGGGGGTGGGCTCCTGGAGGCACCTCTCTGGGGTGGGTGCCTCCTCTGGCCCGCCATGAAGGGAAGGCGGGCTCCTGGAGGCACCTCTCTGGGGTGGGTGCCTCCTCTGGCCCACTACAAAATGGCATGCATAGCCAATTGGATATGCATACCATTAAGTTGCAGCAGTAACAGGCAGAGGCACCTCTCTTTCAGGTGCCTCTGTGACTCACTGCCTGCCTGCATATGGTGCACCTGGGCTGGGGAACGAAGTGAGAGAGGACCCCTGTGACTCACTAAGAAGGGAAGTGTACTTGCTGTAGTGCAATGCAAGTACACATCTGTCTTACTGGTTAGGGGTTAGCGCAAGGGCTAGGCTTAGGATTATGGGTAAGGTTAGGGTGAGTTAGTGGGGTGCACTTCTGGGTGCCTCTCTGACCCACTAAGAAGGACAGTGTACTGGCGTATGGGTTAGGGTTAGGGTTAGGGCTTGGGCTCGGGCTAGGGTTAGTGGCTTTTTATGCCCGACTGGCACATCCCAGAAGTCTCAGTCAAAACCTGGCCAAGTGGCCATGCAATTGGTGGAATGGCTCCAAAAATTTGCATGGTCCACTCCCATGGCCAGCCCATCATTGTGCAGGTGTAAAAAAATAAAAATAAAAATAAAATAAAATAAAATCAATGGAGATGTTTTGTTGCAAGAAAAACCCACTGCTGCTACTGAAAAAATTCAGGCAGTTTTAAAATAGCTATTTTAGCATGTTTCTGTGGTGCTTTGGTGTGTTTTGGGACCACGCGATTTCAAAATAAATATTGTGGTCGCCCCATTTTGGATCCCCCGCCCGCATAGCATGGCATGGCGACTCGGCGAAACGACAAGGATGCCCCCCACCAGAGCAGCCCAGGACAGGAGAGGGGGGGAGGCCGTGGACCCCCCCAGAAACCACCCCTCTGGTAGGTGCCCTCACTCAGGCAGGCATATTTTGCCTGCTTTTTTGGCTGGGAATCGGGGTTTTTTATTTTTAAAACTTTTTTTCTGTGCGCGCCGCTTGGTGAGTTAGTGTGGCGACTTGATGAGGATGCGCACTTTGCGCAGCCCAGGAGAGGAGGGGGGAGGCCGGGGACCCCCCCCCCAGAAACCACCCCTCTGGTAGGTGCCCTCACTCAGGCAGGCATATTTTCGCCTGCTTTTTTGCCCGGGAATCGGGGTTTTTTTTATTTTAAAAACTTTTTTCCTGTGCCGCTTGGCATTGCGCGATCGCTGTGATGCCAGGAACAACGACAAATCAGACCCAATTTTTCTTTAGTCGATTCGAGTTTGAGTTCTGGCAGAGTAATTGTCGTTCTTCGTTCCATTACGTAACGGAAACGAGAAACGGAAACACAAATGAGAATTTTGCCAAGTCATGCCCATGTCTAAATGGGAGCTTTCCTCTTTTTATTATTTAACAGGGAGCCCACTGCCTGATTTTAAATAGCTGTAAATCAAAGACCCCCTTACACCTTCCAATCAATTTGCTTTCAAACAAAGAACCCTCTGTAAACAAGCAGGAAAACAGCTGATTGGCGTGGGGAGGGAAGGAAGGAAAACAATCAGTTTAAAAATAAACCTCCTATTCTCAAGATGGCTGGATCAAGAAACAGGCCACTCACCATTAGGATGAATTGTTTCATTTCCAAAACAAAAAAGGTGTTTTGTTTCATTTCTTGATGAAACGCTGTTTGCTATTTTGTTTTGGAACATTTCGTAAGCTTACAAAATGACAAAACAGTGTGTCATTTTTCATAAAGTGCCTATCCCTAGTGGGACTTTCACACACTTCAGGTCATTGTATATCTAATGAGCCTATTCAGGCCAGGCCAGGGGGTATGAAACCAAGATGAGCTTTACATTGGAGGTCTCACATCAATTTTTCTCAGATTGATGAATCTACTTGGATGTGTCCTGAAACATTTCGATCTCACAAGGAAATACAGAAATGTCTTGGTTTACGAGTACCTTGGTCTATGAGTGTTTTGCAACATGACCAAACATTTCTGATCAATTTTGCCTTGATCAACGAGCAATGTATTGCAGTAGGAGCACTGAGCAAGTCACATGATCATAAGTGAAACAACTCTCTCTTTTTCTTTCTCCCTGCTGGATTATGGGGGATTGTCTGTAATGTTCCATCTCAGGCAAGCCTCAAAAGCTGGGAGGAGAGAGGAATAGAGGTCTCCCTTGAACCAGCCATGAAGGTTTTCAAAGGAGAGTACAGGTTAGGGTTGTTTTGTCTTTATTTATATTTATATTTAATTTGTTTTCAGCTTCTTTCTTATTTTTCAAACCATTTCTAGTCATGAGGCAGCTTGTCAAGTGTCTCTAGGGCTTGCATTTTATTATTGTCAAATTAAAAGCACAGAGTAAAATCCAGTTGTTAGTTCCAAGCAGAGCAGATTCTGCAGCCAGGTACTGTACATAAACTATAATGTGGACATGGATTTCTAGTCAACTTCTTTTGTGAGTTTTGGCATTTTGTGTGCACAATATGTGGTGTATGAAGCCCCAGAACAAATAATCTGAGTTTCCATTATTTCGTATGGGGGGATTTGATTTATTTGTTTGTTTGTTTGTTTGTTTGTTTGTTTGTTTGTTTGTTTAAGAGTATTTTTACCCCACATTTCTCCTTGGGAAAGGACCGAAGGCGACTTACAGTAATGAGAGATAATATACAGTCCAGTACAATTAAGGCATGTTCAAGTATTTGAGAAGAAGGAATTGATGGACATCTTACAGCATTAATAGACAAACATTACATTAAAGCAACATGGTTATAAGTAGTCATAAACACAAAGTCTATATGAACCCATAGATTCATACAAAATACACATGGTAGTCCATCATTCAGGGAAAGCTTTTGTTTACAATCATGTTTCCTGAATGAATTATGCTCAGAAACCAAGGTATTACTGTAAATCCAGTTGTCATGACTCAACTTCTGGATAATCACACCTGGATGACTGAGAATCTTCACAGACATATGGAATCAAAGAAGATTTTTTTAACAAAAGGCAACATTGTATATAAAAACAGCTTGTTTTCAAGAAGGTTCAATAAAAGGTGAAATAAAAGCACATTTTATTGCATCTCTTATTGTTACTTGCACTGAACGTGTGAAGCAGTTTCACTAAGCCACATGTTGCAATTTAGCTTTCTGAGAAGTGTGAATTCAGGATCTGATCATGGCAGCAGTTATTGCAGATAAGTTAACTGAGCTTTTATCTTATTTTCAAAAGGCTTCAAATCTATTGACTGAAATCCTGTTGAGTGTAGTTCACTTGTTTGATGGGAATGATATCATTATCAGCAGCAGACTGCTACTGATTAAATGACCCCTTTTCAATTTTCAAATGCAAATAACTTGATCTTATTGTAGTTCAGCCACAAACAACTTCAAATTAAAAAGGAAGTTTTTAACCAGTAAAAAATTGATGAGGCAACACTGGAGCAACAGGATTTTGACCCTTATGACAATAATTCTCTTTTAGCCTTCCATAAGTGGCATCAGTATTTAGGAAGAAATTGATGGGATAAATAAGTTTCTATATTTATCCCATATGCATTCTTGCGGGTTGGGGCGGGTTGGAGGTGGAGTGGCCATCTATGTCAAAGAAGGGGTAAAATGCAGCATAATGGAGATTGATGGTGGGTCTGACTCCACCGTAGAATCACTGTGGGTTAAACTGCCAGGTCCAAGGAGCAATGTGATAGTAGGGGTCGTCCACCAGACCAAAAACTTGAAGGAGACCTTGAAATGAGGAGACAAATCATGAAGGTGTCTAAGAGGGACAGGATAGTAATCATGGGGGACTTCAATTATCCCCACATTGACTGGGCCAATGTGAGCTCGGGGCACCAAAGAGAAACCGGGTTTCTCGACATGCTGAATGACTGTGCCTTAGAGCAACTTGTCATGGAGTCTACCTGAGAACAGGCAACTCTGGATCTATTATTGTGTGATACTCAGGACCTGGTCAGGGATGTGAATGTCACTGAGCCTCTGGGGAACAGTGAACATGCTGCAATCTCCTTTGCCATGCATGTCGGGAGAAGAGTGTCAAGCAAATCAAACACAAAAATCCTTGATTTCTGAAGGGCAGATTTCCCTCTGATAAGGAAACTAGTTTGAAAGACATTGAAAGGGAAGTTTGAAAGAATCCAATCTCTCCCGAATGCATGGAGCCTGTTTAAAACAACGGTAGTAGAGGCACAGCCCAAGTGCATTGAAAGAAGAGCTCATTGAAGTCCAAGAAGGCACCGGCATGGTTAGTGAGTGGAGTTAGAGAGGTTCTAAAGCACAAGGAGAGATCTTTCCATAAATGGAAATCCTCCCCAAATGAGGAAAATAAAAAGGAACACAAACTCTTGCAAAAGAAATGCAAGATGATAAGAGAGGCAAAAAAAAAAAAGACTTTGAGGAATGTATGGCTAGCAATATAAAGGGAAATAATAAAACTTCTTTAAATTTGTTAGAAGCAAAAAAACTGCCAGAAAACCAGTTGGCCCTCTGGATGGTGAGGGATAGACATGGGCACGACTTGGTGAAATTCTCATTTCCATTTCCGTTTCTCGTTTCCGTTACGCAACGGAAACGGTAACGACAATTACTCTGCCAGAACTCGAACTCGAACTGACTAAAGAAAAAATGGGTCTGATTTTTCGTTGTCGTTCCTGGCATCGCAGCGATCGCGCGATGCCAAGCGGCACAGGAAAAAAGTTTTAAAACTTAAAAAAAAGCCCCGATTCCTGGCCAAAAAAGCAGGAGAAAATATGCCTCCCTGAGGGCACCTACCAGAGGGGTGGTTTCTGGGGGGGCAGTCCAGCCTTCCCCCCTCCCCGTCCTGGGCTGCTTGTACCAGGCTGGGAGGGGGCATCCTCGGTGGCGTCTCCATTTGCTATGCGCGGTGCGGGGGGATCCAAAATGGCGACCACAATATTTTTTTTAAACCGTGGTCCAAAAACCCACCAAAGCACCACAGAAACATGTGAAAATAGCTATTTTAAAACTGCCTGAATTTTTATAGTAGCAGCAGTGGGTTTTTCTTGCAACAAAATGTCTCCATTGATTTTATTTTATTTTATTTTTATTTTTATTTTTTTACACGTGTGCAATGATGGGCTGGCCATAGGATGGGACCATGCAAATTTTTGGACCCATTCCACCAATCACATGGCCAGGTTTTGACTGACACTTCTGGATGTGCCAGAGGGTATAAAAAGGCGAGGCACTCCAAGAACTCTCGCAGTCCGGGTTTGGATTTGGGTGGAAAGAGGGCTGTAGCTGGCTGCTGTGCTAGACTAGTTTCGATTTTGCGGAGGAGCCTTTAGATTTCAGTTAGGCAGGCAGGGAGGGAATAATTGATTCAATTGAATTATTAGGAAATATTTCATTCCCTGTCTGCTGTAGGGAATAGCAACGCACAGTTTATTCCTTTATGCTCCTGCAGTTTGTCAGGAGGATTTTTTTTTCTGATATTGGTTTAGGTTTGACTGGGGGGGGGAGGTGTGGATTTATTTAAAAAATATATATACTACCGTACCATTCCATACTTATTTTCTATTTTACAAAGTTCATTTTCATTTCATTGCTAGCAGTTTTCTTTATTCTCTCCTCTCCTTTTTGTGAGAGAGAGAGGATTTATTTCATTTAGTGCCACTGCTTCAAGTTCAAAGGGGAGCTTTTTGGGAGGCGGTGAGGTGTGGATTTATTTTAAAAATATATTGAATATACTACCATTTATTTTCTATTTTCAAAAGTTCATTTGGTGGCTGGCAACAAGTTCCTTTACCCTGCCTCCAGCACAGTGCTGTGGCTTCTGGGAATAGCAAGCCTAGCAGTTTTCTTTAATCTCCCCTCCTCTCCTTTTTGTGAGAGAGAGAGGATTTATTTCATTTAGTGCCACTGCTTCAAAGTTCAAAGGGGAGCTTTTTGGGAGGCGAGGTGTGGATTTATTTTAAAAATATACTAGCCTAGTATATTTTAGATTTCCCCCCAACCAGTGCACTCAAACACATTTGTTGGCATTGGCAAGCCAAGGGCACCTCTGAGGGAGAATAATATTTTACATTTTAGAAATACATTACAATATTATTTGTGTACTTTACTTTTACTTTTGTTTGTTTGCTAAACGTTTTGTGAGGACACTGCAGTTAAACAACACAGGCCCATTCAGTTTACTTTGCTCACAGTGTACAACACTCCTGTAGCAGTGTAGTGCGCTTGCTCGTTCATTTATTTACAACAAGTTACAAGGCACACCCTTGGTGGGTGCCTGCGCAAGTTTACTTTGCTCACAGTGTACAACACAGTCCTACTCCTGTAGCAGTGTAGTGTGCTTGCTCATTCATTTATTTACAACAAGTTACAACAAGGCACATCCTTGGTGGGTTCCTGCGCAAGTTTACTTTGCTCACTTGTCCTACTGTGTAGAACACAGTGCCATTATTTCTAATACTTTGAGAAATGAAAAAAAAAATAAGGAGGGGTGGCACAGCCAGAGGGATGGGGATGGGGACCCCCACTAAGATAAATCGGGCCACATTTCTGAAGGAAGGCACAGGAAGTAGTGCAGATGGTACTCCCTCGCCAAGCAGCTCCACAACCAGTACCGTACCATCCTCTGTCACTGAGGGAAGCATGGATGAGGCGATAAAAATCCCTTCAGCAATACTTGACTCTGACCTCCTTTATCAGGAAGAAAACGAGGACTCGGAGTCAGAAATGGCATCAGAATCAGAAACGGGCACTTTGAATCTAGAGGTTCCAGATTCTGAGGACCTGATGGCAGGAACTGACGAAAGGCAGGCTTCAGACAGTGATGGAAGGAGCAGCCCGCCTTCCTCCCAGAGTACCGTCAGTAACAGCAGTAGTAGGAAGGGCACAGGCCACACCACCACCACAGCAGCGGCAGCAGGCAATACCAGAGGGGCCAGTACTTTCACTAAGCCATGCGGGTGTCTCTGGGAGCATTTTGAGAACAGCCCGCAAGACGCAAGGATGGCGGTGTGCAAGAAATGCGGGGTGGTGGTGCGCAGGGGTAATGACCCGAAACACCTCTCCTCAAGTGGGTTGCGCAGCCTCCTGATGCGAAAGCACCCTGGGACTCTTCCTGGAACCCTGTCAGGCCCTGTTTCCTCAGGGAGGAAGAGAGTGGAAGAAGGGTTAGGGAAAGAAAAACACAGCTCCACTAGTGCTGAGAGTGGGAAGAGGCAGGCCACTCTGCAGGAAGTGGGGCCGTTGTGTGGGAGTTTTGTCAGCCAGCGAAATAGGGCTAAGGCACAGGAGACCACCACTCGCGTGGTGGGTGAAATGATGGCCATGAACGGGTTGCCCCTCACCTTTGTGGAGTCATCAGACTTCAGGCACCTGATGAAGCATGTGGCTCCATGGTACGAGCCTCCATCCCGGCGTACCTTCAGCAGGCGAGTGATTCCCTCCCTTTATGAGTCCGTCAGGAAGATGATCCGGGCCCTGCTGCAGGCGGCCAGAGGAAGGAAGATCCACTTCACTTCCAACCTCTGGACTGGTGGGCACCACGGATACCTCTCTCTGATGGCTCATTGGTGGCAACCCAAGGAGGTCCTGGAGCCCAGGACATCCCAAGAACAGCTGCAGGGGGAGCCACAAGGCAGCACCCCAAGAGGGTATAGGGTGGTGCTTCTCCAGGCACAAAGCATGGAGGACAACGCCACAGGGTTCAACATTTCAGAGGTCCTCAAGACAGCAATGTGAGAGTGGGGATTGGGGACTGAGGGGCAGGTCAATGTCGGATTCATGGTTATTGACGTGGGCCATAACATGACCAACGCAGTTGAAAGGGCAGGGTTGCAGGGCATCTTGTGCGCAGCACACAAACTGCATCTGGTGGTGGTCGATGCCATTGGGGTGGGAGCACCGAAGGACTCCTGGGGTGAGGGGACCCTGGAGACCAAGGCCTTGCTGGACAAGTGCCGGAAAATCATCGGGCACTTCTCTCGCAGCGTCAAGGCATCCAGGATGATGCGAGAGAGGCAGGCAGAGACGGGCCGATCAGAGCATGTCCTGATCCAGGACGTGACCACCCGGTGGAACTCCACCTACGAAATGGTCAAGCGCCTGGTGGAGAAGAGGGAAGTGGTGGAATATGTCATGTCAACCACCCCAGTCCTGCATGAGGGGAGGGAGATGGACATTGGTGCTACCGAGTGGCTCGCCCTCTCCCAGATGGTGGGTATCCTGCAGCCTTTTGAGGAGACCACCCACGTGCTCAGCAGCTACAATACCAGCCTGGGCCACGTACTCCCCCTGGTCAATGCCCTTCGCCAACGCCTAGCGGCCACTATCCGGAAAGAAGCCAATCTTCTCCCAAAGAGCAGGGCCTTGGCAGACAGGCTGCTGACCGGCGTGGATACCCGCCTTGGCCCACTAAGGAGGGAAAAGGTGTACCAGATGGCATGCCTGTGTGACCCTCACGTCAAGGGTTCCCTGGCGGGCAGCTCTGCTGACCTGAACTCCTGGAAGACGGAGCTATGCCGTCAAGTCAGGGCTCTCTCCAATCAGGGCCAGGCGTTTCCGAGGGCGCACGGAAGCCAGAACAATGCAGAAGAGGGATCCTCGCAAGGATCCTCATCCTTCTGTACTCCAGGAGTATACACCCAGAGGCCAGGTTCCATGCCAGCAGCCAACTACCTGGCCTCTGCCCTAGCCATGGCAGTCTCCTCTGCAGTGGAGGCAAGGGAGGAAGAAGAACTGGACCCTGCTCTGACCATGGTGAAGGAGTACATGGCCGAGCCCCTCCAACCCCTCACCTTGGACCCACTCCACTACTGGGCCAGAAAGGCAGACCTCTGGCCCGCTCTTGCGACTCTGGCGTTGGACCTCTTGTTCATCCCACCCACCAGTGTCCAGAGTGAGTGTGTCTTCTCCCACATGGGAGATGTCCTGAGGCTGCGCCACTCCCGACTGGACCCGGAGACCGTGGAAAGGTTGACTTTCATCCGCTTCAACCTTTCCACGTTGGGATTACCCCAACACTCCAAGACCTAAGTCCCAAGTCGTTCTGCCATGGGTTCCTTAAACGGCCCTCCCTTGCCCTAACATCAACTACCAGGGCAAAATTTATGCCGGTCCGCCTGCCTGTCTGCCTGCAAGCCTGCTTGCCTGCCTACAAGCCTACCTGCCTGGCTGGCCCTGTGACTACCTGCCTAGTGCCTAAATGCCTGCTTGCCTGTCTGCCTGCCTGCCTGCCTGCCTGTATTCACACACACACAATTGGAAGGGTCTGTATTGGCCCAATTTTTGCAGCCCTTGCCTGGGTCCAAACCAGCAAGGACCATTCTCAAAGTCTCATTTGAAAGGGTCTGTATTGGCCCAATTTTTGCAGCCCTTGCCTGGGTCCAAACCAGCAAGGACCATTCTCAAAGTGTCATTTGAAAGGGTCTGTATTGGCCCAATTTTTGCAGCCCTTGCCTGGGTCCAAACCAGCAAGAACCATTCTCAAAGTGTCCTTTGAAAGGGTCTGTAATCTGTATTGTCCCAATGTTTCCCCGTTGGCCATGGCTGGTCTGAGTGAGACCCTAAAACCTGCTTTCCTTGGTGCTTCCTCCCTTCCCTGGGGTTTAGGTGCCACCAATCTGCTTACAAAGTGGTCAGGAAGCACTTTACAACAACCTACCTCAAAGACTGAGTAGCAGGGGGCTAGCTCTCCTAGTCCTCCTTCCTTACAGCCTTAAAGAAATAGCCCAGATCTCCTGCTTCCACTCTTTCCCCTTGGTTGACAAAACCCGGTCTCGGTCTGGCGATAGAAACTCTGCCTCCCAAGGCAGAAACAATCCTTCCTTCTGGCACTTTGGCTTTGTGCCTTCCCAATCCCTAGCCTGGGTGGCTGGTATCCTGCAAGCCTGCCTAGCCTACATACCTGTAAACTGGACTATCTGGCTGCCCACCCCTCTGCCAACCTGCCTTCCTGTCAGACTCCCAGCTTTGAGCATGCCTTCCAGCTGCTTCTCATTCAATCTCCTGTAGTCTGGCCTTCTGGCCTCCCCTACTTTGTCCTCTGGGCTGGTCTGTGACCCACTAAGAAGGTCTCTGGGTTTGTGGTCTGGTCTCCTTTAGAGGTGGTGGTGGTGAATGATCACCCAAGAGGGGAACTCAATCAGGAATACTGGGAAGGGGGTTAGGGTTAGGCAAGGGGGATGGGCTGCAGAACACTGTGACTCACTAAGAAGGACTGGAGTGGAATGTACTTGTGCGTACTGTGTGTATACTGTACTGCACATAACCGTGTGTTGTCCGTTTCTTAGAAATAGAAGAGCCTGTCAGGAGGAACTTCCAGGGTGGGTTCATGGTGGATCTGTGAGTCTGTGTGACTCATTAAGAAGGGCCTTGGCCTTGGCTATTGGCAGTTTGCTACTTACAAGTTGCCAGTGTAACAGCACATGGGAAGGAAGAGTCAGACAGAACTCTTCCTTGCTGTCCTTTTGGCAGCATCAAGACTCAGGCCTTTGGGTCTCCGCCACTCTTTCCTCTGGGCTGCACGGCACTGTGGCTCACTAAGAAGGACATCTTACTGGCGTGCTGGTGGCACTCTGTCACCATTTACAAATAGAAGATTTGCCCGAAAGTTCCAGGCTTGGCTTTTGGAGGTGTAGGAACTGTGACTGACTACTCAGACTCACTCAAGCTGTCAAGCCCCGCACACAGAACACACAGCAAGCCAAGTTCAGTTCTTTGCCAGGAACTTTAGTTGTAATCCAGATAAAGTACAAAGTACAGTCTGAGTCAATCCAGAATAATTTACAGAGCCAAATGCCAAGTTCAAGGAAAACAGAGAAATGTCGTAGTCAGGAAGCCAGTCCAAGGTCAGGAAACAGAGAACGCCGTAGTCAAAAAGCCGGTCCAAGGTCAGGAAACAAAGTCAGGATAACACACTGGAACGTGGTGGCAAGGTAAGTGATGTGTTGCTCCCACAGAGGGTTCAGGGTAAACTTGCTAGCTTTAGCCTAAAACAGGGAGCACACCCATATCTCTGGCAAGGCTCCTGCTAGAACTCAGAGCTTTCAGAAGGGAAGGACATCTGGGGGCTTACTAACAGCAATAAAAGAAGATCTAGGATGGGAAGCCAATTTGGTGACAGAAATTAAGGCCCCTCAAAACTGTTTAATAGTAAAATTATGCACTCCAAGTATACCGGTGATCTTAATTAATATCTATATACCACCTGCTAATTCCAAGCACTACAATGCGGAAATATGGATTGAATTGGAACAAATGATGGACGAATTAAGTATGGTCTTTCCCAAAGCCTTACTTATTATGTCAGGTGACTTTAATGCTAGAATTGGATCTGCTCCCCCCCAAATTGTAGCTTTTGGGGGCCTTGAGGAGGAGTTGCAGGATGTCTTCTGCTGGGCTTCTAATGATGACAAAATAAATCAAGCTGGGCAAAAACTTTTGGGCCTATTACTCACATATGGTTTTCAAATTATTGGTGAGACTGGAACACCTTACCCTTACACATATCTCACTCATAACTCAGGGAGTGCTATTGATTTTGTATGTGTGTCAAAACACAAAAGTCATCTGTTCTCTGGAATCACAGTAATTAATAGAGAGGATAGCGACCACCAACCAATCATTACTCAAATCAAGTTAGACTCAGATTTAAGAAAGATAACCCAAACAGATAAGAAGGCTGCAGAACAATTAAATATTGTCCAAAGAAGACTAAGATGGCAACAAATTGATATGGAAAAACTGCATTTATTTTACACCTCATCAGATAGTATTATCCTTGGCAGTAGGATATGTTCCTCTGAAACGAATATTACAGTTGTTTTAAATGACTATCAGATCATTTGTTCAAAAATTAAACAATTATTACTTTTCCGCCCTACAATAAAAAGTTACAAAAATAAGAAGTCCCCATGGTTTGACAAGGAATGTTACATGATGAGGACATTATTAAGGAATAAAATGAGAGAAATTAATCATTTTCCTGACAGAAATGCATATATTAATATGGTTAGTACAAGAAGAAAATATAAAAAATTAATAGCCCAAAAAAATCTATTTTTGTTGCTAATTGTTGGGCAGAGTTGGAACTTGAGGCAACCAACTAAAACACCGCCAAATTCTGGCAACTAGTTTCAAGAAAATTAGGTGAATCTTCGTGTAACATAGAGATTCCAATAACAGCATCTGCATGGGAAGCCTTCTACCAAGAGATACATAGGGAACACGTTAAGATGGACTCTCCAACAAAAATTTTTTTAGGAAATATAAACGACTGCCCTAAATGGCCCCCAGTCAGAATGCAGGAAATTAAATCTATCATACAAACATTAAAGAATAATAAGGCTCCTGGAGAAGATCTCCTACCCCCAGAACTTTTTAAGGAAAAGATAAATTGGTGGGCAGCCATATTAGCCGGCCTGTTCACACATATAAATAACACAGGTTGCATGCCCAAGGGATGGAGCACATGCATAGTGGTCCCATTGTATAAAAAAGGTAATCGAAAAGATCCTAATAACTATAGACCAATTAGCCTAATAGATATTACAGCTAAAATTTATGCTAAATTCATCTTGCAGAAATTAGAAGAATGAGCTGATGAAAATGCCATATTTGCTGAAGAACAGGCAGGTTTTAGACGGGGAAGGAGCACTATCGACAACTGTTTTATTTTATTACACCTGATATCAAAATACACCTCCAGGGGCGAACAGCTATTTGCAGCTTTTATAGATTTAAGTTCAGCTTTCAACTCTATTAACAGACTTATTTTATGGAGGAAACTCTTAAAGACAAATATTGAGAGAAGACTTTTACACCTTATAATGGCTCTATATACAAATACAAATTTACAAGTTAGAACAGGCGTCAATCAGGCCTTAACTAACAAGATTGCCACATATAAGGGAGTACGCCAAGGTTGTATTCTAGCTCCATTTCTTTTTAATTTTTATATTAATGATATAGCTTCTTGTATGACTCTGCCGGAATACCATATGCCAAAAATATTAGACAGATCAGTAAACTTGCTCCTCTATGCGGACGATATGATTTTAATGTCTACAACATCAGTTGGGTTGCATAGACAATTAAGGAAATTTAGTAATTATTGCCAACAAAATGACTTAGTTATTAATAATAGCAAATCAAAAGTTGTGGTATCTGGCAATAAAAGGAAACAATATAAGTGGTTTTTAGAGGGCAAGGAAATAGAACAGACTGGGACATATAATTACCTTGGCGTAGCTTTTTCCTCAACAGGTTCCTGGTCTCAGCAGATAAAGAAGAATGAAACAAAAGCTTTAGTAGTAGTTAACTCCCTGAATAAGCTACTTAATTATAAATATCCAGGATCCCTCCAACCAGTTATAAAAATATTTAAAGGAAAAGTGCTGCCCATGCTATGCTACGGTGCAGAAATATGGAGTCTTGGAAGTAGTAAGAAAGTTGAAAAGGTGCAAAATAAATTTATAAGGGGAATTCTAGGGGTGACAAGAACCACACCGGCCCATGCAGTCAGAGCAGAACTAGGGTTGGTAACAGTACATGATCTATGTCTTATTAGAGTATTTAACTATTGGATTAAGCTATGCCAGATGTCTTATGATAGGTTGCCTAAGATGTGTCTATCTGAACAAATGACTAATCCTGTAACTGAATCTTGGTTTAAGAATTTTTCGCAAATGCTTACTAACCATGGGTTAAGCGTTGAGGCTGTAAAGTCACATTCAAACAAAGAGTGTTTGATATTAGAGCCCAATTAGATCTGGCTGCCTTGGCCTCGGTGCGATCCCTAAAGTGGTTATCAACATCTAAGACAATTTTCCAGGCAGAAAAATATCTTTTCTTCTCTATGAAAAGAGAGTATCGTATTGCATTCACTCACCTTCGTTTCGAGCTAATGGACTCAGCAATGTTACAAGGCAGATATCAAGGTATACCAGTACAAGATAGATTGTGTTTTTGTGGGGAGGCTAAAGTGGAAGACTTGGCACATTATGTTCTGCATTGCCAACTGTATACTAATATTAGAAAATTCTATTTAAGCCCCTATCCTAGATGCTGGGGGAACTGGGATGATAAAAAGAAACTTGCCTATTTGTTATGTGGGAGAAATCATCATTTAACACATAAAGTTGGAATTTTTGCAGTAAAAGCAGCAATTCTGAGGAAGCAGGTGGTTAGTAAGGGTGTGATCTAGTTGGATCAAGATGTATATTAAATGTGAATATATCCCTTGTAGCTCTTGAGCAAGAACTATGTAATATTATTGTTTTAATGCATTGTATTTGTATATTTATCAGTATTTGGATGTGCGTGTTTTTTATCTCGTGGTTTTGAAATGGTCTAATCCAGTGTTCCCCAACCCCCGGGCCGCGGACCGGTGCCGGTCCGTGGACGAATCGGCACCGGGCCGCCGCCACGCCACCCCCGCAATTGCCCCCCCGCCACCGTGACCCCCACAAGCGACCCCGCCCGCCGCTGCTGCCGTGACCCCCGCAATCGTCCCCCCCCGCCGCCGCGCCGCACGCTCCCGTCCTGCCGCGCGCCGCCGCAATCATCCCGTCCTGCCGCCGCGCCGCGGCCCCCACCACCGCAATTACCCCCGTCCCGCCGCCCGCCGCCACAACCGCCCTCGTCCTGCCGCCGCTGCTGCGACCCCCGCCGCACCGCCCCGTCCCGCTGCCGCCGCTGCAATCGCCCCGTCCTGCCGCGCCGCCGCGACCCCCCGCCGCCGCAATCGCCCCTGTCCTGCCGCCGCCCGCCGCGCCCCCGCCCGCCCGCCCTGCCCCGTCCGCGCTGCAATCCCCCGTCCTGCTGCCGCCGCGCCGCATCGCCCCGTCCTGCCGCCGCCGCGCGCGACCCCCGCCGCGCACCGCCCCGTCCCGCCGCTGCAATCGCCCCGTCCTGCCGCGCCACTGCGACCGCCCCGCCGCCGCAATCACCCCGTCCTGCCGCCGCCTTAGCCCCGTCCCCCGCCGCTCGCCCCGTCCCCCCCCCGCGCCTTCGCCCCGTCCCCGCCGCCACCGCCGCCGCCGCAACCCCCGCCGCCGTCGCCGTCGCCCCCCACCGCCCCCCGTCCCGCCCCGCCCGCCACCGCGACCCCCGCAATTGCCCCGTCCGCCGCCGCGACCCCCCACCATCGCCCCCGCAATCGCCCCGTCTCACCATCACTGCCGCCGCTGCAACCCCCGCAATCCCCCCCGCCAGAAAGAAAGAAAGAAAAAGTAGGGAGGGAGGGAGGGAGGGAGAAAGAAAGAAAGAAAGAAAGAAAGAAAGAAAGAAAGAAAGAAAGAAAGAAAGAAAGAAAGAAAGAAAGAAAGGAGGGAGGGAGGGAGGGAGGGAGGGAGGGGGAAAGAAAAGGGAAAGAAAGAAAGGAGGGAGGGAGAAAGAAAGAAAGAAGGGAGGGAGAAAGAAAGAAAGAAAGAAAGAAAGAAAGAAAGAAAGAAAGAAAGAAAGAAAGAAAGAAAAAGAAAGAAAGAAAGAAAGAAAGAAAGGGGGAGAAGGAGGAAGGGAGAGAGAGAGAGAAAGAAAAAGAAAGAAGGGAGAAAGGAAGGAAGGAAGGAAGGAAGGGAGGGAGGGAGGAAGGAAGGAAGGAGAGGAAGAGGAAGGAACAAAGAAAGAAAGAAAGAAAGAAAGAAAGAAAGAAAGAAAGAAAGAAAGAAAGAAAGAAAGAAAGAAAGAAAGAAAGAAAGAAAGAAAGAAGGAGGAGGGAGAAGGAGGAAGGGAGGAAGAAAGTACGTAAGTAAAGGAAGGAGGGAGGGAAAGAAAAAGAAAGGGAGAGAAGGAGTGAGGGAGAGAGAGGAAGAACGAAAGAAGGGGAGGAAGGAAGGAAGAAAGAAAATGAGGAAGAAAGGAAGAAAAAGAAAGGGATGGAGGGAGGGAAGGAAGGAAATAAAGAAGGGAGAGGAGAGGAGAGAGAGGAAAAAAAAGGGGGAAAGAAGAAGAAAGGAGAGTGGGAGGGAAGGAAGGAGAGGAGGAGGGAGGGAGAAAGAAAGAAAGAAAGAAAGAAAGAAAGAAAGAAAGAAAGAAAGAAAGAAAATGAGGAAGGAAGGAAAGAAAGAAGGGAAGGAATGAGGTAGAGTGGGAGGGAAGGAAGGAAGGAGAGGGAGAGAAATAAAGAAAAAAGAAAGAAGGGAGAGGGAGGGAGAGAAAGAAAGAAAGAAGGGAAAGAGGAAGGAAGGAAGGAAGGAGAGTGGGAGGAAAGAAAGAAAGAGGGAGGAAGGGAGAGAGAGAAAGAAAAGAAAGAAGGGAGAGGTGGAGGGAGGGAGAAAGAAAAGAGAAAGAAAGAAAGAAAGAAGGGAGGGAGGGAGGGAGAAAGAAAAGGGAAAGAAAGAAAGAAAGTAAGGAGGGAGGGAGGGAGGCCTCATGTCAAGGAAGGGCGAAGGGTCCCAAGACCTCACGGCGGCTGGGTAGCCCCCGGGGGGGGATGCAAGGAAGTAAAAACAGTGTTTCCTTGCAGCGATGCCAAGGACTCATCGCACAACACTGGCTCTTCGGCTTGAGTATGGAGATGAGCACCGCCCCCTAGAGTGGGAAACGACTAGCACGCATGTGCGTCAGCGGCAGGGGGGGGCATTTACATTTTTTATCTTATTAAATCAAAACAAGCGGGCCAGGGAAAAATTATCAAGCATTTACCGGTCCACGGTGATAAAAAGGTTGGGGAGCACTGGTCTAATCGACTTATTCAATAAAGAAAAGTAAAGAAAGAAAGATATAATTCTACGCCTATCATTAAAGATCCTTTCCCTGTTAGTTCTCCTTTGCAGGATCCTGCGCCTAGCCCTTATAGGAGGAGGAGATGTGCCCTCAGCTGCGTCCTCAGACTCAGCTGCCTGCTGAGTTGAACTACAAGGCTCCTCCTGCTGCTCTCCAGCATTTACCCTTCACATTCGGGTTCCATGACAGGCAGGGTCCTGGCACAAGCTATGTGGCCTCCGCCACTCTTTCCTCTGGGCTGCACGGCACTGTGGCTCACTAAGAAGGACATCTTACTGGTGTGCTGGTGGCACTCTGTCACCATTTACAAATAGAAGATTAGCCCAAAAGTTCCAGGCTTGGCTTTTGGAGGTGTAGGAACTGTGACTGACTACTCAGACTCACACAAGCTATGTGGCCTCTGCCACTCTTTCCTCTGGGCTGCACGGCACTGTGGCTCACTAAGAAGGACATCTTACTGGCGTGCTGGTAGCACTCTGTCACCATTTACAAATAGAAGATTTGCCTGAAAGTTCCAGGCTTGGCTTTTGGAGGTGTAGGAACTGTGACTGACTACTCAGACTTACTCAAGCTATGTGGCCTCCGCCACTCTTTCCTCTGGGCTGCACGGCACTGTTGCTCACTAAGAAGGACATCTTACTGGCGTGCTGGTGGCACTCTGTCACCATTTACAAATAGAAGATTTGCCCGAAAGTTCCAGGCTTGGCTCTTGGAGTTGTGGAAACTGTGATTCACTATGAAGGGCATGGTAGTAGATTGCCGGCAGTTAGCAAGTCTACCAGCACACAGCTGGGAAGGAAGAGTCAGACTCAGATTCTGGCTTGCTGTCCTTTTGGCAGCGTGTGTAGTCTAAGACTCAGACTCACTCAAGCTCTGTGTCTTCTCCCTGCCTGCCTGTCAGGCTCCCGCCACTCCCGGCTTAGAGGAGGCCTTCCAGGTGCTTCTCCTTCAGCCTAACAGCACGGTTCAGTGCTTCAAGTTCAGCCTCCAAGCCGACATGTGCCCTGTCGGCCACTTCCCTCAACTTGCCCATGCAGCAACCCCGGCTGCCCCCGCCTCTAGGCGGAAAATCACTTGACCAACTGTAAGGTGCAGTCATGACATCAACTATTTTGTTTAGAATTGGGGGAATCTGTCATCCTGGTTCTTCACACAATCCAGGTTGGGAAATCCCTTGGCAGAAGGAGGGGAGATTCCTAACTAGGTGCTTCTCCCTCCACCTCCTCTAGTCAGGCCTTCTGGCCTCTGCTTCTTCACTCTGAGCTGCCAAACACTGTGACTCACTAAGGAGGACATTGTGCTTGTGTGCTAGAAAACAGCCATGGGCCCGTTATTGACTAGGCAAAACTCTGCCGCTGGCCTTGTGCTATTTTGCAGCCCCTACTCTGGCCTTTTGGCAGCCCGTAATCTGGCCTCTGGGGCTTTGCCTGCAGAACTCTCTGACCCACTAAGTAAGACAGAGAACACAGCTGGGCTTCGTGGTCTCCTTGGGATAGCGGAGCTTGCGGTAACCCGAGCGATTGAGGGGAAGTTATTTGGAGAAGGGGTTTAGTGTTAGGGTCAGCGTTAGGGTTAGGGGGTTTGTTTAGGCCTCTGCTACTCTTTCCTCTGGGCTGCAATGCACTGTGGCTCACTAAGAAGGAAGGGAGGAAGCCTCCAGGCTTTGTTCTTGGTGGATACTCTGTCGCACACTGACTGTGACTCTGTGATTCACAGGCCTACTGTCTCCTCCGCCACTCTTTCCACTGGGCTGCCAACTGAGGCTCACTAAGAAGGAAGGAAGGAAGCCTCCAGGCTTGGTTCTTGGTGGATACTCTGTCACACACTGACTGTGTCTCTGTGATTCACAAGCATACTGTCTCCTCCGCCACTCTTTCCACTGGGCTGCAATGCACTGTGGCTCACAAAGAAGGGAATTAGACAGCTCCGCTTCTGAGAGTGGGAAGAGGCAGGCCTTTCTGCAGGAAGTGTTGCCGCTGTGTGGGAGTTTTGTCAGCCTCCGCTGCTCTTCACTCTGAGCTGCCGTGCCAAACACTGTGACTCACTAAGGAGGACATTGTTCTCTTTCCACTGGGCTGCCAACTGTGGCTCACTAAGAAGGGAAGCATACTTGCGTAGGTGTACGTGTTACATACGTAATTACTTATACGTAATAAAAGAGTTTGTCAGGAAGTTCCATCCCTGATCCTTGTTGGTGGATACTAGTAGTCTGTTTCACTGACTGCGAGTCTGTGGAAGAAGGGCTACTTGTCGGTTCCATTGGCAGTGCAAAGCACTGACTCACTGAGAAGGGAACGTGCCTGGGATGGGATTTTACCAGAGAAGCAGCACACAGCTGTGAAGGAAGACCCTCTGGCTTGCAGTCCTTTTTTCAGGCTGGACTCAGGCCTCAGAGTCAGGCCCCATGTGGCCCCTGCCACTCTTTCCTCTGGGCTACAAGACACTGTGGCTCACTAAGAAGGAAAATGTACTTGTTGTGTGCGTAACTGCGTACTCCTGTATGAAAGTCCCATGTGTGGTTCTTGGTGCTGTGCTGTGTGACTCAGTCAGTACTAGTTGTTGTTGTCACATTTTCTTTGACCCAATTTTTAATATTTTTCTGCTCACTTCTCATAATGTGCTCTTCATCACTGTCAGTACAATGTTTTCAAGTTGCATTGGAATTTGGGAGATTTTTGAGACATTCGCCTCAGAGTTAGGCCCCATGTGGCCCCCGCCACTCTTTCCTCTGGGCTGCAAAACACTGTGGTTCACTAAGAAGGAAAATGTACTTGTTGTGTGCATAACTGCGTACTCCTGTATGAAAGTCCCATGTGTGGTTCTTGGTGCTGTGCTGTGTGACTCAGTCAGTACTAGTTGTTGTTGTCACGTTTTGTTTGACCCAATTTTTAATATTTTTCTGCTCACTTCTCATAATGTGCTCTTCATCACTGTCAGTACAATGTTTTCAAGTTGCATTCTACAATTGGGAATTTGGGAGATTTTGAGACATTCGCCTCAGAGTTAGGCCCCATGTGGCCCCCGCCAATCTTTCCTCTGGGCTGCAAGACACTGTGGCTCACTAAGGAGGGAATTGTACTTGCGTGCTGGTGGCACTCTGTCTGTCACCATATAGAAGATTTGCCTGAAAGTTCCAGGCTTGGTTCTTGGAGGTGTAGGAACTGTGACTGACTACTACTAAGACTAAGACTCACTCAAGCTATGATGTGGCCTCCGCCACTCTTTCCTCTGGGCTGCAAAACACTGTGACTCACTAAGAAGGACAATTTACTGGCGTACTCAGGCCATTCAGTCACTTTGGGTACTGGAGCTGGCAATGATCCTCCCCTACTCGGGCCCTGTGGCCTCAGATTCAGGCCTTTGGGTCTCCGCTACTCTGTGCTCTGGGCTGCATGTGAGTCACTGAGAAGGGAATTCAGGAATTCTTCTAATCGAGCGGTCCTTTTGGCCTCACCTACTCAGGCCCTGTGGCCTCAGACTCAGGCTATGTGGCCTCCTCCAGCCACTCTGTCCTATGGGCTGCAAACCACTGTGGCTCACTAAGAAGGGATGAAAACTTACAGTACTAGTACTGTAGCACACTGCTGCTGGGACTTGGCTAAAGTATATGGATCTTATTCTGCCTTTTTTACCTCATTACTGTTATTTGTATGTAATGATTGCTTTTCCTGCAAATAAAATGCAAAAATACTCACATAATGTAGCTTAACAACTAACCTGAACACAGTACCTGTACCTGATGTTCAAGCTGGCACTCCTTAACACTGCTTAAACATTTTATAATCATTTTTGCCCAAACCCTGGAACAAAGAGTGCCGGACAAGAAAACTTAATATTACGTTCACCAAGCTACACTTGTAGGTGGTGGCAGTTGAAGAGTTATGTGAGAAGTTGTGGGAACACTCATGTCATCAGGAATAGTTGGAGATGCGGTTAGGGTTAGGGTTAGGGTGGATGTTTTGGCCCCCGCCACTCTGTCCTCTGGGCTGCAGAACACTGTGGCTTACTAAGAAGGGATGAAAACTGCTTGTAGCACAGCTTTGAAGAGGCAGCACGCTGCCTTGCTGGCCTTTGGGCAAGCCCGTACTCAGGCCATTCAGCAGCTCCTTTGGGTACTGGAGGTGGCTGGCAATGATCCTCCCTTACTCGGGCCCTGTGGCCTCAATCTCAGGTTTTTGGGTCTCCGCTACTCTGTCCTCTGGGCTGCAAGACACTGTGGCTCACTAAGAAGGGAATTGTACTTGCGTGCTGGTGGCACTCTAGAAGATTTGCCTGAAAGTTCCAGGCTTGGTTTTTGGAGGTGTAGGAACTGTGACTGACTACTCAGACTCACTCAAGCTATGTGGCCTCTGCCACTCTTTCCTCTGGGCTGCAAGACACTGTGGCTCACTAAGAAGGGATTTGTACTTGTGTACGACTACGTACGTACTGTCACTCACCACACCACCACCAAGAGTATGTCAGAAAGTGCCATGTGTGGTTCATGGTGGTACTAGTACTCACAGTCACAAAGAAGGGCTGAAAACCTGTGGCCTCCGGTTCGCAGCCCTGTGGCCTCAGACTCAGGCTATGTGTCCTCCGCTACTCTTCACTCGAGGCTGCAAAACACTGTGACTCACTAAGAAGAACGACATTTTGCCTGCATACTGGGAGTTTGCTGGGATAATAGCACACACCTTGGACTTTGTGGCCTTGTTGCCTCCCTTTCGCAGGGCCCTGTGGTCTCAGACCCAGCCCTTTTGGGCTCCCCTACTCTGTCCTCTGGGCTGCAAGACACTGTGACCCACTAAGAAGGACACATTTTACTGTTAACACAGCCCCGTGATGATAAGGCAAAAATCTGCCATGCTGGCCTTGCTGGTACCCTTACTCTGGCCTTGTGGCCTCAGGTACTCTGGCGTTGTGGCCTCCCGTACTCAGGCTCTGTGTGGTCTCATACTCTGGCCTTGTGGACACCCTTACTCTGGCCTTGGACTGTGGACATGGACGCCCATAGTCCTCCTTGTATAGCCTAGTGGGATCTGGGCTGTAGTTAGAGTTCTTCTGCCTAATCCAAGCTGTGTGCCCGTATGCCAGCACACTGTCTTCCTTAAGAGCAACCCAGAGCCCAATCCCTACCTATTCCAACCCTAACCCTAACCCTAATATCAGACTCTAACCACTAGATGACCAGGGTTGCATTGGCTTGGCTTTACAGTGTGATGTGAAGCCAGGACCTTGGAGATGGGGGGGCATTGAGAGGAGTAGACCCTCATTCAGATTTGGGGAGGAATGGAATGTCTGTGTCTTCTGCTGCCTCTGAGAGATGGAGGGGAGATGGGATGGATAAACGCTTCAAAACAAAACAACAAAAAAAGTATAACAGGCAGCCAGACCAAGTAGGGTGGCCAGCCGGTTCAGCGCTAAGCTGACCAAGAGAAAAAAAAAGAATAAAAGAATACTAGAACTAGGGGACATACACTCAAATTGAGTGCTGGGAGAGTAAGAACTGACAAAAGAAAATATTTTTTCACCCAGCGCGTTGTAAGTCTATGGAACTCCCTGCCACAGGATGTGGTGATGGCATCTAGACTGATTGCCTTCAAAAGGGGATTGGGCAGATTCCTGGAGGAAAAGTCCATCACAGGTTACAAACCATGATGGAGATGTGTAATCTCCAGGCTTATAATCAGGGTACTTCAAGGGCCAGATGCAGGGGAGTGGTAGAAGGAGACAGATATCTAGTCTCATGCGCTCCCAGAGGCATCTGTTGGGGCCACTGTGAGATACAGGAAACTGGACTAGATTGGCCTTTGGCCTGATCCAGCATGGCTCTTATGTTCTTAACTGTACAAGCTCAGTGAAGATATTCCTCCTTAATTTGAGATGGATGAGTCCTCATTTTCAGGTGAGCCCCTTAACCACTGAGCTGCATGGGAACTCTCTGGTTCCAGATGCATCTTCTGGCATTGTCTCTGTGTAGTGAAGAGTTATGATGAAATGTCACCAATGCCTTGTTTATACTCAAGACAAGCTTTCTTTATACAAGGCAGCAGCTGCTGAATATTCCCAAAACCACAAGAGGGATTCGTATTTCCAGACCAAGAGGAAGGCATGTTTTGTCACTTTTTGCTCAATTTGCATAAAATGTTTGCAATGCCTTTTTTGCTTTGTGATACTAAGTACACCTTCCCCTCCCCCACAATGAAAGCTTGTGGGGTGGGGGAGCTAATCAATGGCTGCAAATAGCCAATCTAATACTCTACACTTGCTATTTTATGACAAAGGTTCTCACATTCTTTACAGCACAGACTTTTATGAAAGATCTGTATATAAAAGAAGCTATCACAGTATTTAACACCTGCTCACTTTCTTACTGACCAACCATGAGCTCTATATTCTGATATCAATAGCAGAGTTATGGTTGACTCGGCCTTCTATCCTTACGAGGTCGGAAAAATGAGTACCCAGCTTGCTGGGGGGGGCAATGTGTAGCCTGCATACTGTAATTAAAAACTGTAAACCACCCATAGACTACTTGAAGTGGTATGGGGCAGTATATAAGCAGAATTTTGCTTTGCTTTTTTATGTCGAATAGAGGTGGGCATGAATAAGAAAACTGATCATTCAGTTCGTTTTGTTTTAGGCCCACCCTTGGTTCAGTTCAGTTCAGGTTCATACGAATTTTAAAAAAATCGTATGAACCCGAACTAAGCCAAACTGGTTCAAATCCGACTTACCAGCTGTGGTGGTGGTGGCAGCAGGGGCTTGGGGCCAGTGCCTTGGGGTTTGTTTGTTTGTTTGAGTACCGACCGTGTGGCTCCTAAGGCCAGGTCGGCACTTGTTTATTTTTATTTTTATTTTTATTTATTTATTTAGAGCGCCGACCACACAGCTCCTGGGGTCGGGTTGGCACTTGTGTTTTTTTTTTTTTTTTTGAGGGGGGTGTTATTGTTTTAGAGCACCAACCGTGCGGCTCCTGGGGCCAGGTTGGCACTTGTTTTATTTAATTATTTTTGTTTGTTTTAGAGCACCAACCGCACAGCCCCTGGGGCCGGGTCAGTGCTCTTTTTTTTAATTTTGCTTTTTGGTTTTGTTTTAGAGTGTCGACCGGGAGGCTCCTGGAGCTGGGTCAGTGCTAGTTTTATTTTATTTTTTGGGCTTTTTTGTTTGTTTTGAGCACCCACCCTGCGGCTCCTAGGGCCAGGTTGGCGCTTGTTTTATTTATTTATTTATTTATTTGTTTGTTTGTTTTGTTTTAGAGCACCGACCACGCAGCCCCTGGGGCTGGGTTGACTCTCTTTTTAAAAAAATTATTTATTAAACTTTAATTTTATTTTAAAAAGTCCCCAGCTGGTGGCTTCCGTGGAGTTCCAGGACCAGGAGGACTTTCAGTGGCAGTGGCAAAAAGGTAGGAGGGGGTAACAAAAATGAAGTGAACAAAATGGAAATTTCCATTTTGTTTCATGTCATTTTTCTATGATTGGTTGGTTCGTTATTCGGTTTGTTAGCTAATGAACCAAATAACGAATAATGAAACAAATTAAACATTTATTTTGTGCCCATCTCTACTGACGAAGTGGACGTCCATGAAAGCCCACATGAAGTAAAAGTTAGAATTTAAGATTACAATCCATTTTTGTCTTTTTCTTAAACTTTTTTCTTATTTTGCTGTCATCTGCAATGTTAGCAAACTCAGGCAGGAAATTCTTAAAGGCAGACTGATGATCACTCATTTCAGTTGTGAAATTACTGGGGTGGGCACAAAATTGCTTGTTTTCTGGCTAAGAATTGTCTTGCTTGATGTCATCAGAGTTTTGTTGATAAGTGTCCATGGCTGCCAGATGGGCAGTAAAAATGTCTAATAAATAAATAAATTCTGACATCATCTGAGCCACTCCACCCATCTTGCTATTGCACAATTATTTCGTAATGAAGGAGGGAGGAAGATGTTATGTGCCATCATGACACCTCTGATCTATAGTAACTATATTACATGATGAACTCCCACTATCATTAACACTTCTGCTCAGATCTTGCAAACAGTCAGCATTTCATTTCTCTCTTCTCACTGCCCCCGCCTGCAATATTGTCTTATCCAGTAAGCTCTGCCCAAGTTTTGCAAATTAAAATATGTCTTTCATTTTAGGTCTTCCTCTCTTCCTGTTGCCCTTCTCCCACTTTCCCCAGTGATATTGTCTTTTCTGACCAGTTCTATATTTGCAGGCAGGAAGGCCAGGCTAGCCCCATCTTTGCTGCCCTTCCGCAAGCAGGCATAGACCTTTCTTTTCAGGCAGTTTTTTCTTAATGACTGGCTAGGAGACAGTGGGATGATTTATATTTTGTTACTTCTAAATATTTTTGCATAATACTTTTACCTAACATTTTAAATATAATGTTATTAAAGCTTCTTTAATACTTGCATAGGTTACTGTTCCTGGCTTTTAATGCTGTGTTTTTTCATGATGTAAGCTGCTTGGGATCCTGTTTTAAGAGAAAGGTAGTGTAAAAATAAATAAATAAATAAATAGATGAACAGACAAATAAATAAAGAGTTGATGGTGTGGGTCAGTAGGTGGATAGCCATGTGTTCTTTATATCTGCTTTGAATGACCATGATTATCTCTTCCTCGTGATCAAAGCTCTTCTTCGCCAAATGCTGGAGCCATCCCGTGCACAGGATGGGGAGGGGGAATCCACTTGCTTTTACACCTGAGGTACCTTTGCCATCCTCTTGACATTTTCCACCCTTGAAAGTACTCACAATGAGACCCAATCCCCTTCAAATAACCCGATTAGTACAGTTATATGACAGAAAAAAACTGTCTTTGTCTATGAGGAGATTGCAGAGACTTGTTGCCAGGCAACAACAGACTGGAGTCAACCAAACAAAAAGGAATGGGTATGTGGGTGTGAAGGAGGGGCAGGACCAGCTGTGGAACAACTGCAGATTCACAGAGAGGGCCTGGATATTTATCATGCATGAGGCATCTACAATAGTCCAGCATGCCTGGGCAACTAAGGGCAGGGCTATAGAAGAGCAGAGACTGTCATGCTTCGTTATCATGACAGTTTGACTCTTCTATTAGGAACTGGGATGCAGCTGCAAAGGGTGAGCCAAGGACTGTGTTGTGTCTTTACAGTCGTGACCGACTCTCTGTGACTCCATGTCCATGGAGTTTTCTTGGCAGGAATACTGGAGTGGCTTGCCAGTTCCTACTCCAGGAGCCTACATCACCTGGTATTCCCTGGTGGTCTCCCATCCAAGTACTAACCAGGGCTGACCCTGCTTAGCTTAGATCAGATGAGATCGGATGTGCTTAGGGCATCTAGGCAGGCTCGAGCCAAAGACTAGTATACAATTAATGGAGGCTTATCATTCTCACAGAAACCCAGAGAGAATATGGCTTTGGTATCCCAATGCACAGTGAAAATTCAACCCAGATGCTGCTATTTTTTTCTCCTGTGATTGCAGAGTGGATTGAAAATGCTCTATGACAGAATGTACTGCATGGGTTTTTATTCCTCTAAGTACCTGACATAGGCTCCTTCTGCAGCTGTCCCTGTGGAGAAGGGGAGCTCATTGCCTGCTGCCTGATAAGGCAGGCAATGGGATCTATGGAGGCCTGGAGGGGAGGCCTGAGGTTTGCTCATTTTCATGTCTGCCTGCAGTCACCTTGGCCTCTTTCTCACGGTGATCAGAGGTGAGGGAACATTGCAGAGAGGGAGTGTGAGAGCAGTCGAGAGTGCGGTTTGGTTTGGTGGTTCATCATCATCATCATCATCATCATCATCATCATCATCATCATCCTAGAATCAAAGAATCAAAAAATAAGGAACCCCCATCACAGGACTCCCAACATATCGCCATCCAGCCTCTGCTTAAAAACCTCCAAAGAAGGAGATTCCACCACCTTCCATGGCAGCATATTTCGCTGCTGAACAGTAGAGATGGGCACGACCAGGAAAAATGACATTTCGAGTTGTCGTGTGTCGGAGCCAGCCCGTTTCGGCTCGTTTCCGTTTGTCATGAAATTTTTCAAAAATTTGTCATTTCGTTTGTCATCTGTTGTTAGTACTGGTTTAGCGGGGGTAGGGTAGCGGGCTCCTGGAGGCACCTCTCTGGGGTGGGTGCCTCCTCTGGCCCGCTACAAAGGGAAAAGAAAGGGTACATGACCGTGTAGCCATTGCGTACCAAGTGGCACTGGCAGAGGCACCTTTCTTTTGGGTGCCTCTAGCTCACTAAGAAGGACAGCATACTGGCGTACAGGTTTGGAGTTTTTTGGAACTTTGGACTGTGAGCGAGGTGAGAGAAGAATGCCTCTGCTGGGCGCCCTCTGACTCACTAAGAAGGACAGTGTACTTGCAAAAGTACAGATCTGGCTTAGGGTTAGGGTTAGGGCAAGGGCTAGGCTTAGGGTTTTTATGGGTAAGGTTAGGGTGAGTTAGTGGGCTGCACCTCTGGGTGCCTCTGACCCACTAAGAAGGACAGTGTACTGGCGTATGGGTTAGGGTTAGGGTTAGGGTTAGGGTTAGGGTTAGGGTTAGGGTTAGGGTTAGGGCTAGGGTTATAGTGGGCTTTTTATGCCCGACTGGCACATCCCAGAAGTCTCAGTCAAAACCTGGCCAAGTGGCCATGCGATTGGTGGAATGGCTCCAAAAATTTGCATGGTCCCATCCCGTGGCCAGCCCATCATTGCGCAGGTGTAAAAGAATCAAAATCAAAATCAAATCAAATTAAATCAATGGGATTGGAGACAGACGTTTATTGCAAGAAAAACCCACTGCTGCTACTGTAAAAATTCAGGCAGTTAAAATACCTAATTTTCGCATGTTTCTGTGTGGTGCTTTGGTGGGTTTTTGGACCACGATTTCAAAAAAAAATATTGCGGTCACCATTTTGGATCCCCCCGCACCGCATGGCATGGCATGGCGAGATGACGAGGATGCCCCCCACCAGAGCAGCCCAGGACAGGAGAGGGGGGGAGCCGGGGACACCCCCCCCCAGAAACCACCCCTCTGGTAGGTGCCCTCACTCAGGCAGGCATATTTTCGCCTGCTTTTTTGGCCGGGAATCGGGTTTTTTTAAAACTTTTTTTCTGTGCCGCTTGGCATTGTGCGATCGCCACGATGCCATGAACGACAACGACAAATCAGACCCAATTTTTCTTTTATCGGTTCAAGTTCGAGTTCTGATGGCTTAATTGTCGTTACCGTTTCCGTTGCGTAACGAAAACGAGGAATGGAAACAGAAACGAGAATTTTGCCAAGTCGTGCACATGTCTACTGAACAGCTCCAACTGCCATGAAGTTCTCCCTTCCATTAGAATGGATCCAAAAGGACTCACTTCATCTCCATATATTCCTTTCTTTGACTATTGGTATGAAAATGAATTGACAGCACATACGTAGGTGGACCTAAAGAAAATCTGCAATGTTTCAGGAGAATAGCTGTAGCAGTTCGTGGATAAGTGGAGTCCAATATTTTGCAGCAGTGGTTGGCAATATTGATTTGGTTTTCCTTTCCTTCCCCATTATAATTTCTTGGACAATTGGGCTACCTTGGTTGTTGAAATCTCTTGCACATTAGTACTCTCCCCGAGGCCACAAAAACTGTTCAAGCCTTTTAAAAGGATATTTTACTTTAAAAGGGGCGGGGATTCTGCTGTGTCTGAGGTTGCTAGGCATTACAAGCAATTATACAATATATTACAATGAATTTATCCTTCAGCAAAATAATGGGCTCACAGAAATTAAGAATGCATCTTCCAGCCAAAAGCATTTTGAAAATATTAAAATTAAAAATACTGTAGGTTTGCACAAATGGACTCTCAAAATTTTCCACACTGTGATAAGAGAAAAGAAACTGGAAGGAACAATTAACTTAGGCCCTGGTCACATGAGCAGAATGTTTTGAAGTTCTTCTGATTTTTTTTATGCGTCTGTTTTAATGGGTTCGCATTCATGTGATATCTGGAAGTTGAGTCATGGCAACTGGACTTTTTTTTCTTGAGAGATAGAAACGTTTTGCTGCTCATCCAAACAGTTTCATCAGTCTGAATTAGAGATGGGCATGACCAGAAATTTTTTTTTCAAGTTGTCGTTTTTCAGGACGGTTCCGTTTCGGGTCATTTCCGTTTTTCGCAAAATTTTTCAAAAATTTGTCATTTTGTCATGTCGTTTGTCGTTTGTCGTTACCGCCGCGATTTAGCGCAACTTGACTTCCCAGAGAATGGGGTTAGGGGGTAAGGGCTAGGCTTAGGGTAACGGTTAAGGTTAGGGTGGGTTATTGGGCTGTACCTCTGGGTACCTCTGGCCCACTAAGAACACAATGTACTGGCGTATGGGTTAGGGTTAGGGTTAGGGTTAGGATTAGGATTAGGGTTGGTGGGCTTTTTATGCCCTCTCTGGCACATCCAGAAGTCTCAGCAAAACCTGGCCATGTGATTGGTGGAATGGCTCCAAAAATTTGCATGGTCCCATCCCATGGCCAGCCCATCATTGCGCATGCGCAGGTGTAAAAAAATAAAAATAAAATAAAATAAAATAAAATAAATGGAGACGTTTTGTTGCAAGAAAAACGCACTGCTGCTACTGTAAAAATTCAAGCATTTAAAATAGCTAATTTTTGCATGTTTCTGTGGTGCTTTGGTGGGTTTTTGGACCACGGTTTCAAAAAAAATATTGCGGTCGTCATTTTGGATCCCCCTGCACCGTATGGCAAATGGAGACGCCGAGGATGCCCCCTCCCAGCCTGGTACCAGCAAGTCTCAGCAAAACCTGGCCATGTGATTGGTGGAATGGCTCCAAAAATTTGCATGGTCCCATCCCATGGCCAGCCCATCATTGTGCGTGCGCAGGTGTAAAAAAATAAAAATAAAATAAAATAAAATAAAATCAATGGAGACGTTTTGTTGCAAGAAAAACCCACTGCTGCTACTGTAAAAATTCAAGCATTTAAAATAGATAATTTTCGCATGTTTCTGTGGTGCTTTGGTGGGTTTTTGGACCACGATTAAAAAAAAAATTGCGGTCCCCTTTTTGGATCCCCCCGCACCGCATGGCAAATGGAGACGCCGAGGATGCCCCCTCCCAGCCCGGTACCAGCAGCCCAGGACCGGAAGGGGGGAAGGCTGGAGTGGGGACCCTCCCCAGAAACCACCCCTCTGGTAGGTGCCCTCAGGCAGGCATATTTTCGCCTGCTTTTAGGGCCGGGAATCGGTTTTTTTTATTTCTAAAACTTTTTTTCTGTGCCACTTGGCATCGCGCGATCACTGTGGTGCCAGGAACGACAACGACAAATCAGACCCAATTTTTCTTTTGTCAGTTCGAGTTCTGGGGGAGTAATTGTCGTTACCGTTTCCGTTGTGTAACGGAAACGAGTAATGGAAACGGAAATGAGAATTTCGCCAAGTCGTGCCCATGTCTAGTCTGAATACAGCTAGTGCGAGTCTTCCATCTTATACTCAGCTTTGACCTCTTGTCACCCTGGTCTGAAAAGGCTCATAAGATGGACAATGGCCTGAATAGGCTCATTAGGTAGAGAATAGTATCACAGCCTTAAGGTGAACAATGCCCTAAGGTGCTGAAACCTATAAAGTATGGGTCGTTAGCTATGGCCTTGGTGGTGAAGGCTTTTTGATTTGTCTGGGTATTGTTGAAAGCACACCCTGATAAGCAGCAGATAGACTATGCCTGAGGCCCCACTTCTGTTGAGAGAGGGGGTTTCAATGCTCACATGAATGGCTTCCCTGACTCCTCTCTCAAACCACCTAACTTCTCTGTCTAATATGCCAAAACAAAAAAGGAGCAATATAGTATATGCGGACCAATTCAGTGAGGAGTGTGCAGACCTCTACATTGGAGGAACTAAACGGCCATTAAACAGAAGGATGCCCAACATAGGAGGGGTAACAGCTCAGGACCAGAATCAGAAGTACACCTCCATTTGAAGGACAAAGGGCACTCTTTCAAAGATGAGGATGTACACATATTAGACCGAGAATATTGGTGGTTTGAAGAGGGGTCAGGCAAGCCATTCATGTGAGCATTGAAACCCCCTCTCTCAACACAGGTGGGGGTTCTGATACTTATCAGGGTGTGCTTTCAACAATACCCAGACAAATCAAAAAGTTATAGCTAACAACCCACCCTTTATTGATTTCAGCACCTTAGGGCATTGTTCACCTTAGGGCTATGGATACTTTTGTCTACTTAACGAGCCTATTCAGGCCATTGTCCATCTTATGAGCCTATTTCAGAGCAGGGTGACAAGAGGTCAAAGCTGACTATAAGATGGAGGACTCACACTAGCTGTATTCAGACTGATGAAACTGTTTGCATGAGCAGCAAAACGTTTCTATCTCCCAAGAAAAAGAAGTCCAGTTGCCATCACTCAACTTCCAGGTAAACTCACCGGGATGACTGAGAATCTTCGCAGACATTCATGTGATATATATTGGCAGTGGTTTGTTTCATCCCATTTGAATCAATATGCCTGGATACGCCAAGGTGCTGGTTTTTTCTCTCTGTCTTTGAGAGTCATTTATTTCCTCCCCCTTTAAGGAAAACCTTATTTACTTTTTTGAAACATTGATATGTCTGAGGATTTTTCTGCTTTGAGGATTGTCCTCTGTAGCATTGATTCATCATGTGGAAATTTGTACAACAAATGTACAAATAAACAGCCCTCATGGAGATGGGGAAATGTTAAGTAGTCACCCTGCTGACAGGGAAATTGTCACTGTCTTGAATCTGCATTTTATGATGGGGGGGGGATACCCAGTATATAACTGCTAGATCTACATAACATTTTTCTCCTGTGATCAGGTCCTTAGTTTCTCTAGGGACAGATAGACTCTCCTACACTTTCTGAAAGGTAAGACACATAACCAGAAGTGATTATAGTGCTATTTAGCCCCCTTTCTCTAAGATATGTCTGACTGATTGTTTTTTGTCACCACTGAAGTTGCCAAAGCACCATTTTGCTTCCTCCATGTTGCCTTCTCCCTACCCAGCACTGTAATACTGATTGTGATAAATTTGGGAGAAAAATCTGAAACGTGGCCTTGCATTTCTAGATTATGGATCGAGGCAGTCCTTTTAGGGTACACAGGGGGAAATATCCCACATGTGGAAATCCCACAAATGAGGAAAATGTAAATGGCTGTGAGCAGGTGTGAGGAACAGGGCTACATAAGTTTGGAGAATATAAAAGAAAGTATTATTTTCCTTCTCCTCACAGGCACCCTTCTAGCAATTACAGTATCTAGTAGAGATGGGCATGACTTAGCTGTATTCCCGTTTCCGTTTCCGTTACTCGTATCCGTTACTCTACGGAAACGGTAATGGGAATTACTCTGCCAGAATTCGAGCTCGAACCGACGAACGAACAATTTGGTCTGATTTGTCGTGCTCATTACTTGCATCGCGGCGATCGCGCAATGCCAAGCGGCAAAAAAAAGGTTTTAAAAGTTAAAAAAACCCGATTCCCGGCCCTAAAAGTAGACGAAAACTGTCTGAGGGCACCTACCAGGCCAGAAGGGTGTTTTATTTGGGGGGGGGGTTCCCCGCCCCCCTCTCCTTGGCTATTGCTACTGCTGCGCTGCTGGTACCAGGCTGGGAGGGCGCATCCATTTGCCATGCAGTGCGGGGGATCCAAAATGGCGACCACAATATTGTTTTTGAAATCGTTGCCCAAAACCCCACCAAAGCACCACAGAAACATGCGAAAATTAGCTATTTTAAATGCTTGAATTCTGGCTCCACAGCCAGAGACCTAAGGAAGAAATTTGGCAATGTCAACCCTAGCTAGCAACAATCATGCAAGTTGCTCACTTCGCTCTGGTCCTTTCAGCCAATTGCGGACCGGGTCAAAATTCCTATCCGGCTCACGCTGCGACCAGTCAGACTCACACTAGCACTGTCAAAAGTGGTGGGTGGGTGTGGGACGCACCGAGTGAAAGGAGGCCTCAGCCTGGGCGGGGAGCCCCCTTTATAGGCTCGCCCTGCCCCCAACTCGAATTCTTGCCCTCCCCTGTCTCGCGTTACTTTGTGCGGGGGGAGGGGAGGAAGCTCCACAGATGCATGCACAGCTACGGAGCGGACATTATCAATGTTTCAGTTCTCAGTTCCCTGCTGCTGCTACAGGACTAAGCCTGGAGGAGTTGCCTTTCCTCTTCGACTGCTCCTTCCCTGCTACTCTGGTGTCGGTGAGAGGGACACCTGGAGAGGCAGGGCCAGACAACATCAGAAGGGCGGGGCTGAAGAAGAGGGACTCCCACCTAAGGCTTTTTAGCTGACCTCAGCTCCTGGAAGCCACAACATCATCCAGCAAACACTCTTGCTGCTGCTGCTACAGGACTAAGCCTGGAGGAGTTGCCTTTCCTCTTCGACTGCTCCTTCCCTGCTACTCTGGTGTCGGTGAGAGGGACACCTGGAGAGGCAGGGCCAGACAACATCAGAAGGGCGGGGCTGAAAAAGAGGGACTCCCACCGAAGGCTTTTTAGCTGACCTCAGCTCCTGGAAGCCACAACATCATCCAGCAAACACTCTGCTGCTGCTGCTACAGGACTAAGCCTGGAGGAGTTGCCTTTCCTCTTCGACTGCTCCTTCCCTGCTACTCTGGTGTCGGTGAGAGGGACACCTGGAGAGGCAGGGCCAGACAACATCAGAAGGGCGGGGCTGAAGAAGAGGGACTCCCACCTAAGGCTTTTTAGCTGACCTCAGCTCCTGGAAGCCACAACATCATCCAGCAAACACTCTTGCTGCTGCTGCTACAGGACTAAGCCTGGAGGAGTTGCCTTTCCTCTTCGACTGCTCCTTCCCTGCTACTCTGGTGTCGGTGAGAGGGACACCTGGAGAGGCAGGGCCAGACAACATCAGAAGGGCGGGGCTGAAGAAGAGGGACTCCCACCTAAGGCTTTTTAGCTGACCTCAGCTCCTGGAAGCCACAACATCATCCAGCAAACACTCTTGCTGCTGCTGCTACAGGACTAAGCCTGGAGGAGTTGCCTTTCCTCTTCGACTGCTCCTTCCCTGCTACTCTGGTGTCGGTGAGAGGGACACCTGGAGAGGCAGGGCCAGACAACATCAGAAGGGCGGGGCTGAAGAAGAGGACTCCCACCTAAGGCTTTTTAGCTGACCTCAGCTCCTGGAAGCCACAACATCATCCAGCAAACACTCTGCTGCTGCTGCTACAGGACTAAGCCTGGAGGAGTTGCCTTTCCTCTTCGACTGCTCCTTCCCTGCTACTCTGGTGTCGGTGAGAGGGACACCTGGAGAGGCAGGGCCAGACAACATCAGAAGGGCGGGGCTGAAGAAGAGGGACTCCCACCTAAGGCTTTTTAGCTGAATTGTTAGGTGCATTTGTTTTTTGTTTTTTGTTTTTGTTTTTTGTTTTTGTTTTTTACTTTTATTTTTTGCTTTTTGTTTTTTTTGCCATTAGGTGTAGGTGGTTGGGACCCACAATGGAACTGAAAGAACAGGAAGGGAGAGGGCAATGGAGGGGGCAGCCATTGAAATTGTGCTGGGTAGGGGAAGGTATGGTGGTAGGAGTGGAACATGCCTGAGTAGGAGAAGAGGGGTTAGATATTTTACATCTATCCCCCCTTCTGGTCCCACTTCTAGCCAGAAGGAATCAGGTGACCATGTCAGCAAGCCCACGAGCCACACGGTGCTGTTATTAAATGCCAGGTCAGTACAAAATAAGACCACCCTCATCCATGATGTCATTTTGGATGAGGGTGCTGACCTGGCATGTATTACTGAGACCTGGGTGGGAGAGGAGGGTGGAGTCCCCTTTCCCAGCTATGCCCACCTGGGTACTCAGTCCAGCACCAGTGTCGCCCGGTGGGCCGGGAGGTGGAGTTGCTATAGTCTACAGGAGTTCCATTTCCTTGGCCAGGCTTCCTGTTTCCTTGGGAAAAGGTCTGGAGGGCCTGTATTGTGTGTTGGGCTCACGAGACAGATTGGGGATTCTGTTGGTGTACCGCCCACCCTGCTGCATTCCAACAGTCTCCCTGCCTGGGCTGACAGAGGTGGTCTCGGACCTGGTGTTGAAGACCCCCAGACTGTTGGTACTGGGGATCTCAACATCCATGCCGAGGCTACCTTAACTGGAGCAGCTCAGGACTTCATGGCCGCCATGACAACCATGGGGCTGTCTCAACATGTCATCGGCCCAACACATGAGAAGGGTCATACCCTGGACCTAGTATTCTCAACGGGACTGGGGGATGGTGGTTTGGATGTGGAGGGGTTGGCTTTGACTCCATTGTCATGGTCAGACCACTTCCTGGTCAAGTTTAGGCTATTAGCTACTCCAACCCTCTGCAAGGGTGGGGGATCCATTAAGTTGATCCGCCCTCAGAGACTAATGGATCCGGATGGTTTCCTGAAAGCTCTGGGGATTATCCAGCTGACATGATCGGCGCTCCTGTCGAAGCTCAGGTCACCTTATGGAATAGGGAGATGACCCGGGCAGTTGACATGATCGCACCTAAGCGCCCTCTCCCCTACGCAGAGCCCGGACAGCTCCGTGGTATACATCTGAGTTGCGGGCAATGAAACGGGAGGGGAGACGGCTGGAGCGCAAGTGGAGAAAATATCGCAGTGAGTCTGATCAAACACGGCTTAGAGCCCATTATCGAGCCTATTCCGTGGCTATACGGTTGGCGAAAAGGCAGTATTTCGCCAACCGTATGGCTTCCTCAGAGTGCCGTCCAGCGGAGCTGTTTCGGGTGGTCCGGGAACTTCTTCAGCCAGGAGATAGGGTGGAGGCCCAGGACCATTCGGCGGCACGCTGTGAGGAGTTTGCTGTTCACTTTGAGGGAAAAATTGCTCAGATTCGCAGTGAACTGGACTCCACTATTGATACAGTATCAAGGGATGTGTCCAGTGCACCGTGCTTAGGTCCAGTGTTATTGGATGAGTTTCAATTGTTGAGACCCGAGGATGTGGACAGGGTGCTTGGATCTGTCCGTTCCACCACCACGCTGCTCGACCCTTGCCCTTCTTGGCTAATTGAAAGATCTGCCAAGGGGTTCGCACCTGGGTCCAAGAAGCTGTAAATGCCTCTTTAAGAGAGGGAGTGGTCCCTGCTGCCTTAAAAGAGGCAGTAATCAGACCACTCCTAAAAAAACCTAACCTGGACCCAGGACTGGTGGTCAACTACCGACCAGTAGCGAACCTTCCTTATTTGGGCAAGGTGTTGGAGCGGGTGGTGGCCGGACAGCTCCAGGCGCTGCTGGATGAAACGGATTTTCTAGATCCATTTCAATCTGGTTTCAGGCCGGGTTTTGGAACAGAGACTGCCTTGGTCGCCCTGTACGATGACCTTTGCCGGGAGAGAGACAGGGGAGTGCAACCCTGTTGATACTCCTGGACCTCTCAGCGGCTTTCGACACCATCGACCATGGTGTCCTTCTGGATAGGCTGGCCAGGTTGGGAGTTGGAGGCACCGCTTGCGGTGGTTCCGATCCTTCCTGGCTGACCGTGTCCAGAAGGTGGTGCTGGGGGATAGTAGCTCTGCCCCTTGGCGTTTACGTCATGGGGTTCCACAGGGCTCAATACTATCCCCCATGCTGTTTAACATCTACATGGAACCGCTGGGAGAGGTCATCAGGAGGTTTGGGCTGAGGAGTCAGCAATATGCTGATGATACTCAGCTCTACCTCTCGTTCTCCACCAATCCAGGTGAGGCGGTTTCTGTTCTGAACTCGTGTCTGGGCCAGATAATGGACTGGATGAGGGTTAATAAATTGAAACTCAATCCAGACAAGACGGAAGTGCTGTTAGTGGGTGCTTCGTCAGACAGGCTAGAGGGCCACTTCCCTGTTCTGGATGGGGTTGCACTCCCCTAAGGGACAGGGTCCGTAGCTTGGGGTGCTCCTGGACCCCGGTCTAACTCTGGAAGCCCAGGTGGACTCGGTGGCCAGGGGTGCCTTTCTCCAGCTGCGGAATATATACCAGCTGCGCCCCTACCTAGATGAACGGAGCCTCATGACAGTTACACATGCACTGGTAACATCCCGTATAGATTACTGTAATGCGCTTTACGTGGGGCTGCCTCTGAAGACGGTTCGCGATTGCAACTGGTTCAGAATCGTGCGGCACGGCTGGTGAGTGGTAGGGCCACCAAGGAACACATCACGCCGATTCTGTATAACCTTCACTGGTTACCAGTTGCTGCCCGAGCCCAATTCAAAGTGCTTGTTTTGACATATAAAGCCCTAAACGGCTTAGGACCTAGATACCTGAAGGACCGCCTCCTTCCATATGAACCTACCCGGCAATTAAGATCTAGTCAGGGAGCCCTCCTGAAAGAGCCATCCCTTAAGGAGGTGAAGGGGATGGCTTGCAGGAATAGGGCTTTTTCAGCAACTGCCCCCAGACTATGGAATACCCTCCCATATGAGACTCGCCTGGCACCGACGTTGCTAACATTTCGGCGCCAGGTAAAAACCCTCCTATTCCAAAAGTTTTTTAACTAATGATTGTGGGCCCTGATGGCAATTTTAGTGGTGTGTTTTTAATGTATTGTATTTATTGCATCTACATGTTTTATTGTTTTAATTTTATTGTATTTGATGTTTTAACTGTTTATTCTTATTGTGAGCCGCCCAGAGACCTTTGGGTAGTGGGCGGCATACAAGCTAAATAAATCAAATCAAATCAAATCTTTTGTTGCCACCAGGCTCTTCAATTTCCATTTCCTCTGTTCAAGTCGCTGAGCACCTTCTGGCTGAAAACATTTTAATAATATATATACTGGATGAACCTGAAGGATCTTCAGGTGTGTTGCTCCATGTTATGGGCAAACAGGGGCTCACACAATCTTTGCTCACATAATCAAAGAACTATCTTTGATTTGGTTTAATTCCCCCCACCTTGTCTGAAAACAGTGCACATTCACAGTGCCAATGCTTATAAATAGCTTCTCCTCCATGAGTAATTTAGCAAATATGAGAGACAGCAGCATTCTTTGAAAGGGTTAAAGTTAATGCTGTGCTGGCCTTCATTTCCCCCAAATTTGCTTGTTCCATGAAGAAGCTTTCCATTTTCATTGGCAGAGCCCATTAGAAGGCCTTTGCAAGGTGGCTGAGGGTACCCATCTTTTCCTTTTCCTGCAGTCTCCCTACTTGTCCACATTTCCAGATCTGATAAAAGCCTATGGAAGGAAGGAGTTAACCTTATGGAATCTTTTTTAGGCTTTTTCCTGAAATCTGAGAAGGAAAGGTTGTCAGCTGTCACAACGATTAGTTATACAATGAATGACGTTCACTGTACACCTTTCTTCCTTGCTGCAAGAGGTAAGTTACAGAATACTGAACGTCACCCATGAATGTTTCTCTGAAATTAAATAGAATGTTGGCGTTCTCATGGGAGAAACTTTTTCAGCACACCCATGAAAAATGTAACTTGATCTTTTGTAAGCTAAATATTCTAGCAGCTCACCTCTCTAGCTGTCAGCTCCAAATTATTCCTGAAGGACTGGCTCATTCCTGAAGTGTAAAAACACTGGTCTGTTCTTGAATGTATGACAAGGATCTCAGCCCAAGCCACTATGGCTTGTGAAGAAAATGAGAAAATAGAAGAATGGGATAATTCACCAAGAGGAAGGACATTATCTAATCCACTTAATGAAACCTGCCATTTCTTCATTCCTATGACTTCTCTCTGTCTCCTAAGAAATCTATATGTGGGATAAGCAGCAACCGTCAGAACTGGATATGGAACAACTGACTGGTTTAGAATTGGGAAAGGAGTACGACAAGGCTGTATACTGTCACCTTGCCTATTTAACTTATATGCAGAATACATCATGAGAAAGGCCGGTCTGGATGAATCACAAGACGGAATTAAGATTGCCGGAAGAAATATCAACAACCTCAGATACGCAGATGATACTACTCTAATAGCAGAGAGTGAGGAAGAATTAAAGAACCTCTTAATGAGGGTGAAAGAGGAGAGTGAAAAAATGGGCTGAAGCTCAACATCAAAAAAACTAAGATCATGGCCACTGGTCCCATCACCTCCTGGCAAATAGAAGGGGAAGAAATGGAGGCAATGACAGAGTTTATTTTCTTGGGCTCCTTGATCACTGCAGATGGCGACTGCAGGAACGAAATAAAAAAACGCCTGCTTCTTGGGAGGAAAGCAATGGCAAACCTAGATAGCATCCTAAAGAGCAGAGACATCACTTTGCCAACTAAGGTCAGGATGGTTAAAGCTATGGTTTTTCCAGTAGTGATGTATGGAAGTGAGAGCTGGACTATAAAGAAGGCTGATCGCCGCAGAATTGATGCTTTTGAGCTGTGGTGCTGGAGGAGAGTCTTGAGAGTCCCCTGGACTGCAAGGAGATCAAACCTATCCATTCTGAAAGAAATCAACCCCGAATGTTCACTGGAAGGACAGATTTTGAAGCTGAGGCTCCAGTACTTTGGCCACCTCATGAGAAGAGAGGACTCCCTGGAAAAGGCCCTGATGCTGGGAAAAATTGAAGGCAAAAGGAAAAGAGGACGACAGAGAATGAGATGGTTGGACGGTGTCATCGATGCAACCAAAATGAATTTGACAAAACTCCGGGAGGCAGTGGAGGATAGGAAGGCCTGGCGAGCTCTGGTCCATGGGGTCACGAAGAGTTGGACACAACTGAACGACTGAACAACAACATGACTTCTCTAGATTTAATTATATAGGTCTCTTCCCCTTCCCTTTCTAGTCTTCATTCTATGAATTTAGGTAACACATAGGTAGTAAGGGAAAATTACAGTGATAACTAGAGATGGGCACGAAACAAAAAAAATTGTTCCGTTATTCGTTATTTGTTTTGTTACGTAATGAAACGAATAATGAAAATTGTGATGAAATTGGAGCGAACTGAACAGAACCACGAAAATTAGGTTCGTTACGTTTTGGTTTTCGTTAATGGTGACGTGCAATGAAATGAGCTGTTTTTAAATGTTAAAAAACATCCTGAATATCTGTAAAAATGCAGCAATAATTATTTATTCTGCCTGATAATACCTACCGGGGGGTTGGGGTCCTTAAAACGTGCATTTATGTCTTTTCTCAGATCGCTGTATTTTTTTATCTTTAAGGGGAGTTACGGGACATCGACCCAAAATGGCTCCCAGATGCCTAATATTGATTTCTTGGGTATTAAAATACCCTGGACATCTGTAAAAACACAGTGATTATTATTTGAAATTGTTACCTACCAGGGGGTTGCAGTCCTTAAAACGTTTGTTTTTGTCTTTCTCCCATCGCGATGTATTTTTTTTTTCCCTTTAAGGATGACACAAAATGGATTCCAGCCACAAGATGGATGCAAGCCATGTGATGGGATCATGTACATTCTTGGACAATTTCAACCAATAGCATGCCCAGGTTGCAGACTGGGTAGGTGTGGCAGCCACAGAGGGCATAAAAAGCTTTGGCAACCCCTGTCCTCCTTTCAGTCTGCGGTGGGAGTTAGGATGGGATTGCTGTCTCTGCGACTTGTTACTTTAGGTCAGGCAGGCAGGAGTGTGTCTCTGTGTTCCTGCTGGCTGCAGCCTGGCTCTTAGGGGAGAGAAAGAAGAGATTTCTCTTGCAACCTCCCTGTGTGCCTGCGTACTGCTTGGTGAGTACCCTCCCCTGCCCCGCAATGCAGTCACTCTGTGGCTGCCTTACGCCCTTTGCAGCCTCCCTGCGTACCTAGTCTATACTGTGTCTCTGCCAGCATCTTTTTTTTAGTGTTTTCCCTCTGGTCTGGGGTATTGGGGGACGTCCGCACGCAGAAACGCTTTAAGTCGCGCAAATAGCATGTAAAAACAAAAAACGAAAAACGAAAAATGAAACAAATTTTTTTCAAAAAATTCACAAAAAAATGAACCAAAACAGACCCGCAACGAAAAACAAAAAAACAAAATGTCATTTTTTCGATTCGTGCCCATCTCTAGTGATAACCTGTATTTTACTATTGAGCCAACCTAGATTATACATGTTTAGTAAGCTTTCAGAAGAACTGCTCCCTTTAAGTGGTGAAGTACATTTGTTTGTTATGGCTCATGATTTCCTTCATTTTGCACTTGAGGTTATATAAATAAATTTTATATATATATAATTGAATTCCACATTCTAAAGTTATAATATTTACGTACTAAAGTACTAACTATTAAGAAGCACATAGAGAACTATCCTGATTTGACCTGAACTCGGGCCAAGAAATTGGGACCATGCCCTTGGGTGTCAAATATCAAGGATGTGGTAGCTGCCCTACTCCATGCTCATCTTTCGATGAGCTAAAGGAAGAAACAGTTACCAAGTCCAAGCTTACAGTAATCAAAGCACTGTTTCCTTTACCAGGCCACCCTTATTGTCAGTCCCTGAATGTCTCAGGGTGGAGAAATCAGCAACCTCAAGTATTCATTCATTCATGCATGCATGCATGCAATTGGTTTTTATATCACCCACTCTGGGCGGTTCACAACAAACCACAAACACACAATGACAGCACCAATAAAATAAAAAATAAGAGCAAAATCAAGAGTAGAAATGCGGTAAAACAACATAAGCATATTAGCAATATTACAACATCTAAAACTTCTAGGCAAACATGCACACAAAGAAGAACATTTGGGTACACTGTAGAGTAACTGATTGCATTTTAAAGTTCAAATGTCTAATTCTCAGTAAATTCCAGGTTTCACAGGCATGGATGTATGCTCAGAAGCAGACTGAGGCAATCTTCTAAAATCAGTACACATTTCTTTTCCCTGTGTTTCATTATCAAAGTAGCTCCCTCTCCAGGCAAGTATACTTTGACTTAACTTTGTCATTAAAAACAACCTTTCTCTTATGAATTGTGTCACAATTTATGTTCACTCTTTTCTGCACTCTTCAAACCCTATAAACTGGGACTCAGATAAGAAGGCTAAAGTTTATTGGTTTTACACACTGCAACTTCCAGGCCCTCCCTTCCCACAATATTTCTCCTCTAAACCTCAGCCACTAAAGAAATGAAAAGTCAACCATCATTGCTGGTTCTGAAGCTCAGTGCTTGAAACCAGCATCCAAGAAAAGGGCCTTGCGACTGATTCAGGGAGTGCGGCGATGTTTACTCTTGCTTCTATAGTGGCTGACTCTGTTTTTCTTTTCCTCCCACTGATGCTTGGCCAGGTGCTAAAATTGCTCCTTATGACTCTGTCTTGAATGAGGGAAGAAAGTTTGCAGGAATTGGTATAGCTTCCAGAGTAGAAAATTGAAAGATAGAAAAGAAAGCTATAGAGCAGCAGCCTGGGAACTGAAAAGTTTGTTGGCAGCAACTATGATGATTGGAGCATTAAATGGAGTAGAAGTGGTCCTTTACAGATTACCAAGGAAGGGGAAATGCAGAAAGAGGGGTGGATCGGCATACCATTGGCTGGTTCTGATTTATACAGATGATAATTTAGAAATAATTTCATTAGTATCAATAGGGGTAAAAACTGTGCTCACAAACTGGGATTCAATCCCAGGTAGCTGGCTCATGGATGACTCAGCATTCCATCCTTCCGAGTTTGGTAAAATCAGTACTCTGCTTGCTGGGGGTGGGGTGGGGCAATGTGTAGCCTGCATTAGTGTAATTTAAAAAACTGTAAACCGCCCAGAAACTACTTGAAGTGGTATGGGGCGGTATATAAGCAGAACTCTTTGCTTTATTATTATTATTATTATTATTATTATTATTATTATTATTATTATTATTATTATTATTATTATATACTGTACCATCTGGTGTAAAAGCCACTCTGGGTGGTTTATAGAATTTTAAGGTAAACAATAAAGCAAAGCAAAGTGTTCTGCTTATATACCACCCCCATGCCACTACAAGTAGTCTCTGGGCGGTTTACAATTTTAATTACAGTGTGCAGGCTACACATTGCCCCCCCAGCAAGCTCGGTACTCATAATAAGTGCATACTTATATATTATATATATACTTATATTATTATTATTATTATTATTATTATTATTATTATTATTATTATTATTATTATATCTATATATCTATATATCTATATTATATCATCTATATCTATATCTATATCTATATCTATATATATCTATATCTATATCTATATCTATATATCTATATCTATATCTATATCTATATCTATATATATCTATATATATCTATATCTATCTATTTATCTATCTATCTATCTATCTATCTATCTATAATACAAGATGGGTACATACAATAAGACATAATAACAGACATAGATCATAATTAAAATCAGTAACGGCATCAGAACTTTAAAAAACTGAATTATAATTACATTTACTCTACCTAACAAAGGTAAAGCAAAGATTTCAAAAACAGATAAGCAGCAATGATAATTCAAGCAAATTAGCTTGAAGGGAATCAATTTATTCAATTTATTCAAGGGAAACTTTTGATGAATGTAGAAAGACTGCCTCTAGCTTGTACTTTTTGTTGTCCCGGTGGGTAGAATATGCATTGCTGGCTTCTCTGGCCGTTACTTCAACAAGGTTCTGGCAGTATCCTGGGCTTTGGTGGAGTCGGGTCCTGTGTCTTGTGAATCCTCCATTTTGGATGCGGCGCCACCCCCGACCACGTCTGTGGTCTCCCCCTGAATGTTTTTTTGGGTGTGGGAGTGTGCTCCATGTGGTGGCTGGAATCTCCTGCCGCAGTATCCCGCAGTCGTGGTTTTGTTCATTGGATGGTTAATATATATTTTTATTTTTTTAAAGGGTCTTTTTTTGTGTTTGCTGTGCATGGATATTTGGTGGCATCTTGTTTCCTCTTGCCTGGTGTCAGGGCTTTGTGAGAGAGGCTCCCGTCTGTGACCGGAGCCCCTCCGCTTTCAAGATGTCAGGCAAGAGGGGAGGTGTCATCTCGTTTATTCATGTTGTTTGGGTGTTTCTCTATTTCAATGGCTTCCATGATATATATATATATATATATGATAAAAGCTGGCTACATACAATAAGACATAATAACAGACATAGATCATAATTAAAATCAGCCCACAAGTCATCAGAACTTTAAAAACTGAATTATAATTACATTTACTCTACCTAACAAAGGTAAAGCAAAGATTTCAAAAACAGATAAGCAGCAATGATAATTCAAGCAAATTAGCTTGAAGGGAATCAATTTATTCAATTTATTCAAGGGAAACTTTTGATGAATGTAGAAAGACTGCCTCTAGCTTGTACTTTTTGTTGTCCCGGTGGGTAGAATATGCATTGCTGGCTTCTCTGTTACATTTGGCTCCAACCTTGTCAGTCCCCACAAAAGCAAAATGCTGCAAAAGTAAAATGCAGCAGCAGGCATTTTTAAAAAAGTAATTACATAATGGAATGCTGAAACCACATGGGTCTTATTCTAAATATTACCATCCCTACTCAAATCCAACATAATATCACATATTTCACACATAGGCCTTCAGTCAAATGGACTGAGTGGTGAAGCTGCATAAAAGCAAAGATAAGAAAAAAAATCTCATGCACACTCACCCTGTTTTCAGAGAATTAAAGTGATGCAATAAATGGTCTCTCTAACAAGCCTCCTTTGCAAAATGTTTACCAATCACTGGCTAGGCTGGGTTGGGGTGGGGTTGAAGGGATGGAAGGAAGGAAGGCACCTTCCTGAAGAATGTGAGAACCATATGAACACATTCAACATTCTCTTTGGAAGAACAGCAACTTGTCAGGGTTTATGAGAGCTGTAAGTTGCAGCTGCAGTTCAACTGCTAATAAGAACATCATTCAGAGCCCACATCACAATAGCTGTTAAAAATTTGCACTGGTTCCCAATACACTTCTGTCAAAATTGTGAAATTATTGGACTATTTGGGCAACAGACACTCTACAAGCAACACATGTCCACGCTCTATCCAAGTTTGAGATGTTGTATAAGTACAGTATTAAATGCTGCAGTTAATATTTAATTTAAGGGGGTATAAAATGTAACCTTAGAAATATGAGATCTGAGTATAACATGGAGGCTTGAACAGTGATTAACTGCCTGTTAGTTCAGGACAAGCAGATGTAACCTTGAAGTACTGTAGTAATGTACTGAATGTCCATTAGAGAGCACTGCAAGAGTAACTGCAAAGCTCCTGTACAATTCCATGCATTATTCTCTCAGATCCCACAGAGAATGCAAGGGGTTCACTACTGAAGCAGGTTCTATGGAAAAATGCATTGCATTTAATAGGTTAGGAAAATGAGCAGATAAGGGGACGTGTTCTGCTTTCTCTTATCAGCAGAGTCCATGGGATTTTGCATTACCCAGCTAATACTGGAATCTGAAACACAGGCAGAAATGTATAAATAATGATAAGGATATATAATCATTCTTTGCTATAAAAGGGCTGGTTTAATATAAACTGGCTGATACCAGCCATCACAGAGCCTGCTGAGTTAGCTGAGCCAAGCCAAGGCAAGAAGCTGGGGAAGGAAAAGGATAATGAAATAGTGGCAGCTGGAGATGACAACAGAGAGGCAATACAAAGATACCATGGGTTGTCCATCATATTGACTGGTAGCTGGGTGAGCTCTTACAAAAAGGTGCTGTTTTTCCCATATGTGTATTCAAATAGGCTAAACAGCTAAAATGTATTCCTACTTCTCTTGATTTCTTACTTTTTATATTAGGTGCTTTATTATTTGTTTGTTTGTTTGTTTGTTTATTATATTGTTATACCGCCCATCTTCCAAAAGAACTCCGGGTGGTTTACAATAAGGCTATAAACTCATTTTCTGGATTGAAAAAATACATTATTATCTGGAACTCTTTTTAGCTAATTGTTGATAACAAATGTATTTGCCTCCTTAAATATTTGCCTACAATATAAGTCCAGTCTTCATGTAGTTTGAATCATCCATCCTTATTAGGGATGGGCACAAAATGAAAAACGAAATGCTGTTTCATTGCTTCATTACGTAAGGAATGAGGAAGCAGCATTTTGTTACAGATGAAATGAAACGGGGTTTTTTTTTCCATTGAAAGGAACCATTTCATTCCATCTGTAAAAGGGGTCCCTTACTTGGAGGGTGGATGCCACTGCTGGAGTCCAGGAGAGGGAAGAGGAGGGAGTGGGTCACCATCACTGCTCTGGTGCTCCTCGCCTCCTCTCAATTTGGCCTCTGGCCTCTTCTCAGCTGGGAGATGGTTGTGGCGGGTGACTCCACTGGGTCCTAGAGGCAGGGGATTTGGTGCCATGGAGCCATTTTCAGAGGGCTCCTGCCAAGCTGTCAATGGCTGGACCCATTTAAAACTGGCCCAGTTGGTGCCTCTAGGATGTAGGGGAGTCATTTCATTTCATTTCATTTTATATGATTTTTTAAAAAAATTGTAAGAAACGAAACAGGTGTGGGCACAAAATGAAACAAAACGAAACATAATTTTTCCGTTTCATGCCCATCCCCAACCCTTAGTTTTGTTCATATCTGTAAAATGGTTTTTAAAGTCACATGCCTGTGACTTTCCAAAATGTTACATGTTTTCAAAAAAACTGAAGTATCTTTCTGCTTATGAAAAATAGAAACTTTGAGTTTTTGAATTTGGGATATTGTGTTTTTGTACTCATAATTCAAAAGCCAGGAAACAGCCCCATGTTACTGCACAATATTGTGCCAGCATTGCAAGCAGGAAAAAAGGATGACAAGCTTTATATAGCAAAGGGAAGCCTGAAAGATCACAACACCAATAGCAGCAGTCAAGGTGGACTACAGGATGCCCTCTTGTGCTCACTACCATTCACCAAGTGACTCTATGGAAGGGAGAATCCTAGAAGGTGACTCCTTTTCATCAGTTAACCACTTCTCACTCACCCACAAAGTAATTGTGACCACTGTTTTTCAAGAAATGTGAATGGTAGTGAGCAGACTTTCTGCTACATGTGTGCCAAATTTGATGCTGGCCCAATATCCAGTTTCAAAGTTATGATTTTTTTTGGTGTTGTGGGTTTTTCGGGCTGTTTGGCCATGTTCTGGAAGCTTTTCTTCCTGACATTATGCCAGTCCTTGTGGCCAGCATCTTCAAAGGGCAGTTGCTCAGGGAGCTATGAGTCTGAACTCCTAGTTCCCTGAGCCTCTTGCCTTCTGAAGATGCTAGCCAGTAGCCACAGAGACTGGCAAAACATACAGAACAAAAGCTTCCAAAACACAGCCAAACAGCTTGAAAAATCCACAACAGCCATCAGATCCCCACCATGAAAGCCTTTGAGAATACATTATGATTTTGTGTTTGGAGTACTCCCATTTTTGAGTGGCCTTATAAAATATTGATTTGCTGTGTTGCACTCTTAGAGCAATGATGTGGAAACATCCAAGAGATCTTTTTTTCTGTGGGAACCTGAATACAGAATCCTTTCTTCTTGAAGATCTACCTGCAAAAAAATTCAGCACAAAGTCAAAACATGCTTTTTATTGGAATCTTTGGGACTTGAGGATATTGGCTTGTGTACATTTTAACACAGCCCACTCGGAGATCTTGTGGGCTGTGTAAAAACAGGGTGGGCTAGAACAGTTTTAAATAAATAAATCAAATAAACTAATACATTAGAAACATCTGGATGGCCAAAGGTTCTCCAATTCTGAGCTAGAATGAATGACAGAGGGTTCCTGCTCCAGTCCAGTGCCAATGACATCACTGCAGGATTAGTGATCTTGTATGAAGTGAAAGGCAAACCTTCTTAGTACTATCTACCTAGAAAATCCTGAAAGGGATCACCGTAAGTCAGAACTGACCTGATCGCACATGAGTATTGTTATTAAGATTGCATAATAGATGGCACTTTCATGAAGAGAGTATGTCTATCCAGATTGCATGCAATCCTTTGAGATATAGATACTCAGAGATTAGGTATATGCTATGCCCAGTAGGACAGAGAGGTTTTATAAAAACCTTGACATTGCCTCATTCCAATCAGTCATTGATAATCCATCTGCTATAGTATTTGTGGTTCGTCAGTTGGCAGGGGACAACATTTGGGGCTCTTGGTTCATTACTCTTCTCTAGTTTTGACATACTTTGAGGCAGTTGGCAATCCTCAAGTTGGATTGTGAATATCTTATCAGTTCATCAAGAGATGACTCCTTCAAAAATTTCCTAAGTGTTTATGTTCTAACTCATGCCACCCTGTTACAAATACTTTTGCACCTCTAACAGCAAAGGGATTTGAAGTCACTGTAAACAGATGCCATGGAACAATACCATATCCTTGACTATTTGGCCCTTTTTACACCACCCCTAAATTCCACCGCAAATGGCTCCCAGCTCCGGAGCTTAAAATTGTTTACCCACCAGATCCGGAGTATACTGAAAATTAAGTGCGACCACGCCCACCTAAGTGGGTCCCAGCGCACTTTTCATGTACCTGCTCTCCAAGTGTGAAAAATCTTTTTTTTATTTTTTTTTATTATAAATTTTAATAGAAGACATAACATATACACTGAACAGTACACTTAAAGTTAACAATACAAAACCTACCAGGATAAAAGAACGAAGAGGAGAAAAAAAAAAGAAGAAAAGAAAAAGAAGAAGAAAAAGACAAGAATACAAATAAGTACACACATTGAGATAAAATATAGCTTCCGCCAGAGAAATCCACACTTGTTAAATTTCTATTGTTAATTACCGTTAAATCTTAAATTAATACTCAAATATTTACTATTCAATTCTAATCTTCAATACAATTCATCTGTACACAAAACTAGTTGTGAGTTAATCCAAACACAGCCATATACTATTCCTCCCTAAATTTGCTAAATATTTGTTTAGGTAATTCCATTCTTCTCTTAACTTATCATTATTTTTCTCTTTTATTTTACAGGTCATCTTAGCAAGGTCCAGGTATTCACATAACTTCGTTAGCCATTCATCCCTAGATGGGACTTGTGGTGTTTTCCAGTATTTTGCTAATTGTACCCTAGCAGCCGTAATCGCATACAACAAAAGATTTTTTCTATCATTCGGGAATTCTGTGTTTATTATGTTCAATAAAAATAACTCTGGTCTTTTCTTGAATGAAGTTTTGGTTATTTTTGCAATTCCTTATGTACCATGCTCCAATAGCTTTCGATTCACGGGCACGTCCACCACATGTGGAATTGTGTCCCTACAGATCCTGCACATTTCCAACAAAAGTTATCATTTGATCTTTTTATTTTAGCTAGACGTTGTGGCGGAAGGTACCATCGATGTAGCATCTTCCATAAGTTTTCTCTTACCAATATACAAGATGTAAATTTAGTTGTCCATAACCATGCTCTCATCCATTCTTTTTCATCTAATTGATAACCAAAATCATTTTCCCATTTTTGGACTGATTTAAACTTTATTTGTTTATCCACAGAGTTATTCTGCAGTAAGTTATACATTATAGTTATATTTTTTTTCTCTTGCTTTAAAAATTTCTTCTCGAAAATAGATATTTCTTTCACAAATCCGACTTTATCTTTATCTTTTTAAATGTACAATGAATCTGTTGATATTCAAGCCAATTAAGATTTTTTCCCCTAATTTCCTGGAAATTCTTAAGAATAGGATTATCCGATCTTGCTTGAACCAGATCTTCATATCTCACAAAATCCCTATTGATATTATTATTAAATATTGAGGTAGCTTCATGGGGGGAAATCCACCATGGGGTCTTATTTATAACTTTATTTTTTGTTCTTAACCAGACCTCCAACAGTGCTTTCCTAATAATATGATTATTGAAGTTTTTATGTAATCGGGCTTTTTCATAAAATAAATAAGCGTGCCATCCGTAAATTTTATCCCACCCCTCCAAATTTAACAATTCCCTCTTTTCTAATTTTATCCATTCTTTTATCCATGTCCAGGCCGCTGCTTCATAATATTTTTGGAAATTTGGGAGGGCAAATCCTCCTATATCTTGGGGTCTCATCATTAGTTCTAATTTTATTCGGGCCTTTCTGCCCTGCCAAATAAAATCTGCTAAATCTTTGTGCCATTCTTTGAAACACCTAATTCCTATGATAATGGGTAAAACCGAAAACAAAAACACCATCTTGGGCAAAATTGACATCTTAATTAAAGCTACCCTTCCCCAAATTGATAAATTTAGCTTTTCCCATTTCTTCATTTTATTTTTTAATTCCCTCCAATTATTAATATAATTGTCTTTGAACAAATTTGTGTTACTGCTGGAGATCCACACTCCCAAATATTTTACTTTTGACACTATTTTCACCCCTATCTTATTTTCCAGTTCTTTTTGGTTTTTATTATTCATATTTTTAGTTATCAAATTTGATTTTGCTTTATTTAGTTTGAAACCGGAAATATTCCCATATTGGTTCAATTCTTTAAAAATTTCGTTTATGCACATAAGGGGTTTTTCTGTAAATATTATTACGTCATCAGCAAATGCTCTGAGTACATACTTTATTCCATTAACTTTAACTCCCTCTATCTTATTATTTTCTCTTAAAGCTCTCAAAAGAATCTCCAGCAGCAGGACGAATATCAACGGTGAGAGAGGGCAACCTTGCCTGGTGCCCCTCTCAATTGAGATTTCCTTTGTAATTTCCTTGTTTATAATCAATTTAGCCTTTTGGGTAGAGTATATAGCTCTAATCCCATTTTTATTTTTCCCCATTTTTAGTTCCTCTATTACATAATTTAAGAAATTCCAATCAACTAAATCAAATGCTTTTTCAGCATCAATTAGCAACAAAGATAATTCCTTACTTGGATTCAACTCCGCATATTCTATTATATTTATTACTGTTCTCATATTTTCTTTCATAAATCGACCTGGGATGAATCCGGCTTGCTCCTTTCCAATGATTCTGGTCAGAACTTTTTTCAGTCTATTTGCGATTACCCCTGTGAAGATCTTATAATCTATATTCAGTAAAGATATGGGTCTGTAGTTTTTAACTTGTTTTAAATCTGCCCCTTGTGTGGAATAATAAAGAAAAGGTTAATTCTTAGTTACTGTCAGATATCGTTTGGGAATATTTGAGGAACTTTAGAGAGTAAGAGGAAAAATCAAAATGGTTAATAGTTTGAAAGGTATGACCTGGAATGTGAATGGAGTGAACAGTAAACGGAAGAGGAATAAAGTTGAGCATTTGCTCAAAAAAGGGAAATGGGATTTCATGGTTTTACAGGAAACCCATGTAAAAAGTGATCATAGTAAAATTTTAGAAAATCCAAGACTGGGAGTTACCTTCACAGCATCAGCAACAGTAAAAAAGAATGGAATAGTTATGTATGTTAGACCAGAGTTAAGACCCGAATTGATTTTTAAAGATGAGGAGGGAAGGTTACTAGGTGTGGAAATATCTGTAAATAATGATAAGATTTTGATAGTAGGGCTTTATGCTCCTAATAATAAAAAAAGTGAGTTTTACCGGAAAGTGGGGAATTTATTAAGGGAATTTATGGATCAAAAGATAATGCTTTTGGGCGACCTTAATGGAGTGATATTGATGGATTTGGATAGGACGGACAAGATAAGAGTAACGAACTCGGGAAACTACCACTTACCTTCTTTGAAATGGTGGAAGATATGAATTTATTTGATGCGTGGAGAGTTAAAAATCCGAATATAAAAGAAATAACGTACTTTTCAGAGGTACATAAATCAGGTGGTAGAATTGACAGTATTTGGATTTCTCAAGATCTAATTCTTAATTTAGAGAAAGCCGAAATCCACGAGAGAATCCTGTCAGATCATAATCCGGTTGCCATTTACCTACAAGTTCAAAAAAAAGGGGTAAAAGGTAGATGGAGATTAAACGATGATATCTGGAAGATGGATGAAACAATAACTGAGATTAAGAACCAGATGAAAGAATTTTTTCAAATAAATAATACGGCTACTACTAATAAGAATATAATTTGGGAAACCAGTAAGGCATATATGAGGGGTTAGGGATACAGGTAATGGCTAAAATAAAGAAAAATAGAGAAAAGAATATAACGGAAATTACAAAAAAGATCAGAGACCTAGAAAAGAAATTAATCCTAAAGCCTGAGGATTCTGATCTACTGAGGGATATAAAGATTTTAAGAAACCACCTGTCAAGTCTGATTGAACATGAGGTTGAGAAGAAAATAAAATGGACTAAACAAAGATTTTTCGAATATGCTAATAAACCTGGGAAAATGTTAGCGTGGTTAACCAAGGAAAAACAAAAGAGAGGATTATAACTGATATAGAAGATCAAGAAGAGATAATAACAGACCCAGAAAAAATTAAAGAAAAATTTGTGAAATTTTACAGTGAGTTATATAAATCTGAGCAAACAGATATAGAGGAAATAAAAAGATATTTAGAAAGTAAATCACTGCCTAAAATGGAGGAAAAAGATATCGAATATTTAAATAGGGATATAAATGATGAAGAAATCTTAGAAGTAATTAAAAATTTAAAGATGGGGAAAGCTCCGGGTCCGGACGGGATAACGGTTGCTTATTATAAAAACTTACAAAGCGAGATCTTGCCATACTTAAAAGAGATCATAAATAATGTAATGAAAGAAGGTGCAATGCCAGAATCATGGAAAGAGGCATTAATCTCGGTTATCCCGAACCAAGTGTGAAAAATCTTGATGCGGATGAGCCGGGCTCTCCTCGCTTCTTTTTGTTGTTGTTTTTTGCCTCCCGCCCCTTTAAGAGAAGGAACCAGGAAGTGACGGAGCTCCCGGCAGCTTCCACCGGCACCGGGAGGTAAGCCTTTATTCTTTTGTCCCTTTTTTTCTCCCTCCCCTCACGCAGCCAGCAGCCAGGAAGTGCGGAGGGGTGGGGACGCACGAAGAGCGACAAACCCCTAAGATCTCTGGTCCGAATTTAAGTGACCAGCGGATCTTAGGGGTCGTGTAAAAGTGCCCTTTATCTAAATTTCTCTTCTCTTCTTTGTAGCATAACATATTGGAACCATTTGTTATATATATAAATATATGATAGCTACAGAACAAGATCTGCATGATTTAGAGCAATCTGCAAAATAACAGGGCCTATATCAATCAACTCTTCAGAGTTAATGTTTTATGCTCCCCATCATACCTTTTTTGTGATAGAAAAATTACTTTTGGGAAACAAAGAAGCCATTTCTGAATTTGAAAAAGGAAAGAAAAAGGCATTTAGCATGGTCTCTAAGTGCCTTTCTTTTTATGCAACACACTCCCCGCAAGTTATTCTTTCTCCTAGATCTTTGTTCCTCCTCCCTCTCTATGTTTGACAAGATATAATTTGAATGATCCCCAGCAAATTCTTTCCTGAGCATGAGAACAGATATCAATGTGATGCAATTAAATGTGCTCACAATTCTGTTACACAGCATGCACTGCCTGGTTTTCTCTCCCCACTCACCCCATTTCTGTCTATATGGCTGCTTTGGAAGGTTGCTCCTTCATCAAAGGCTTTGTCTGTGCTCACCCCCCATGTGTTGAGGATTAGGGTGCAAGTGTTACAAGACTACTGGGTGATCTAGTAAGCCAGATGATTGATAGGTGCCTATGTCTCCGTGGAAGCTGTGGGTCCTTGAACGAGTTTACAACTTTACTTGCAACTTGGTGATGTTTGTTAAATGATTTCCTTTCAAAATCAATGTGGGGTTTTGGAAAATTGGGTGCATATGTGGGTTCTCCAAGAGCTGTTTTATTCTGATTGTCGATGCTTGCCCAAAAGTTATGAACCTGCTAGACCGGGAGCAAAAAAGGAACCCTAGGATTTATTCAAGTAAAGAAAATGATTTAGGAATGAACTATACATGACAAAAAAAACCTCATTATTGAAAGAAGGAATTTCTTAAGTGCTGCTTTTGTTTGATTGTCATAGCAGGAACTTTCCCACTTTCCATAGCCTGCAAATCAGCTTGTGTTGCTTTAGGGTTGTTTTCAGGACAATAAATATGTACCTTGTTTAAAACTCTGATTGCTCAGACATGACAGTCTGCCCCATATCTCAGATTTATGCCATTTAACCCTAATGCTGTGTTATATGGGCTGTATAATTTGTCCCACTGTTTTAAGCCTTTGGAATGAGACCTAAAAAAATAATGACTGAGATACTCAGTAACACTAAGTACTGTAGTTTGGTGGGATACTCTTTGTCCACCCAGCCCGGAAATAAAGAGGCGAGACACGTTTGTGGAATTAAAATTGGGCCACAATTTATTGATATGACTTCACTCAATTCAACTCTTAAACGTCCCTTAAACAAGGGGGCCTGAACATAGTGCAAGCGGATCAGTTAATGATTCCTAATATTATTAGAAGGGCACTGCCCACCTGTTCAGCACCCTCCCAAAACCTGCGGTCTGGGCAGCCCTCATTCCTAATCTTTGAACTATTTATACCTAACACCCAATGTTCCTAATTTACCAATCTATTTCCTAATTCATATTGAGGGCTACCGCTCAGTAAGGGTGTATTATTTAATAACTTTTACCTGACTTAAATTTACCACTTGTACTACCTGCCAATTGTGACCGGTTATAAGCCTCCCCTTAGCCTTAAAGAGAATGGGATGAGCAAAAACACACTGCCACTCTGGTCCAATCTGAGTGGAAGCCAAAAAATTCCCACCCAGCCAGTACACAACCAGCTAATCTCATTCTCTTATGGGGGGAGGGATGGAAGATGACTGGATTGAAAAAGAGGCCTCTCTCTATGTGGCAAGGCCTTATCTAACCTACTGCCCCTGCAAGCAGCCCCATAGGCTGCACACATGTGACTCCAACCGGTTCGGTAGACAAAGAGGCCCCTCCCAGCACTATGGCTGATATAAGCCACCATTTTGGCAAAATAAGGTACGAGCAGGAGAGTGCTGAGAAAAAGGAAAAAGGAAAATTTCAGGAAATGCATGTGATGGAGATAGTGACTGAATTTTAACAGCAGTGGTGTCTTTGTCCATGCCTGTATCTATTTCTTGCTATTTTTTTTTCTTGGGATGCATTGGGTGAATCTTTTCCACTTTTGGATGGATGAAAACAAAATGATGTTCTTGTCATCAAAATGATAATGCAGGAGTGAGTGGATCCCTTTCCTTCCTTTGCTGCCCTGACATCTTATGCAAGATTATGAACCAATGCACACGGAATGTGAAGGAAACTTCCGTTTTCATCAGCGACCTTTTCTGTCCTTCCTGTTGCTGACATCTTGCAATAGCTGATGTGGATGCAGTTAATTTGAAAAGAGGAAGGAATCGCATTCCCATATCTTCCTGTTTTGTCATGATTCACAGTGGTAAATTGCAAGCATGAAATTTCTTCTTGCTCCAGTGCAAACTCTAATTGGATCTTTTATCGATTACAGTTGTTTATGAGAAAGACTAGATGCCCTGCTGCTTCCAAGGGCTGGAGATTTCAAAGTTATCTAACAGTTAATTTAATGACATGATATAGCATGCAGATAACATTTTTTTCTTTCCAAATGCTGAGGAGTGACCGTGTAGCAATATAAATAAAAGTGACTAGCAATGGTTCGTCCCTTGTCAAGTTATGTTTCTAAAACAACCCACACATTTCATTCATCTATTTGATGTGAAGATGTGGCCATCACTGTTAGTAGTGCAGAAGATGATGCATATTATTTGAAGTGTATTTCTTTATGCTGAGCCATTCATGACAGTGTGGACATCATAACCTGTTGTAGCAAAACTGGACAGAAGTCATATGACATATTGAACATTTATTATCACATAAACATTTATGGAATAGAACCTACTTCATCGGCTAACAGCTTCCAATCCACAAGGCTCTCTATGTTCCTATACTGAAAAGTGATGTAGGGTTCCTAACTTCTTTAATGCCCTGTTATGTGTTTGCCAATTTTGACCATCTTAAAAGGATAATAATTTAACTGAGAAAATAGCTGCATTTGGCAAATACTCCATCCTCAAAATACACTAACGGGGATGAGTTTTCATTAGAGATGGGAGTGAATTAAAAAAAACTGTGATGTTCAATGATTATTTCTGATTTGTTAAATAGTCATTCCTTCATATTTGTCAGGTCAGAGGAGAACCCAATGAACACAAAGGGATTAATATTTACTTATTTCAACTCACCCATTCCTACCAAAATGCACACATGCACACAGAACTACCCTATACCTTTGTCCCATTTCCACTGCCCCATCCCTATCTTTTCCACCATCACTGCTCCATCCTTTGTTGTTGTAGTTTTTAACTCTCCCAGCCCAGGGCCAGCTGGGGATATCTGTATATGTCCCCACTTAAGCAGTGGCATGTGCAGATGTCCCCTGCTGGGCCCAGGCTGGCAAAACCAGGGAATTTGGTGTTGTTGTTCTGTTTTGTTTTTAACTCTGGCGGACTTTTTAACACTTTGAAAAACCCACAGCAGACAAGGTAGGAATTGAGGAGTAGGAATGGGGCAGGGGGTGGAGTTGGGGTAGGTAGTTATTTTAAAGTCCCCATGAACCAACAAACCAAATTATGGTTTGTTTGTTGGCAGGGGACAAAATTTGTGGCTCTTGGTTCATTACAATTCTCCAGTTCTGAAGTGCTTTGAGGCAGCTGGCAGTCCTCTAGTTGGCTTGTGGATATCTTATCAATCCACCAAGAGAAGACTCCTTCAGCAGCAGATGCTTTCAGTATCTCTGACTCTACTCCCCAGACTTCCTTTTTAATGAGATTCTCAGCTACTTTTTCCTAGTTCTCTTTCATTTCCCCCAGTTTCGTCCAGATAACTTGGCGGTGGCGGGGGGGGGCATCTTTATAAATAATCACATACCAAGATATTATTTTAATTATGGGCGTTTATACACGACCCCTAAGCTCCGCTGCAAATGGCTGCAAGCTCCGGAGCTTAAAAATGTTTCCCCACCAGCTCCGGAGTTTGCAGACAATTAAGTGCGACCCCACCCACTTTAGCGCGACCCAGTGCACTTTTCTTGTACCTTCTCTTTGGAGGTGAAAAATCTTTGATGCGGTGCAACGATAGTGAGTGCGGGGCTCTCCACGCTTCTGTTTGCTGCTTTTTGGCTCCCGCCCCTTTAAGAGCTACTTTTACAGAGACGAGGGGGTTGGACTTGATGGCCTTACAGAGACGAGAGGCAGAACGAGGTGAGCGGCATGCTTTTCTTTCTCTTTTTCTCCCTCCCTCACGCAGTCAGCAACCAGGAAGTGCGGAGGGGGGTGGGGACAGAGGAAGAGCGACGAACCCCTAAGATCTCTGGTCCAAATTTAAGTGGCCAGCGGATCTTAGGGGTCATGTAAAAAGGCCCTATGTTCAGTAAGACTCATTCCATATAGCCCAAACCAGCTGAAACACACAACACAGAGATGGAGGGAACACCTCTCCTACTATTTTATTTGTATGTCACCTTACCAGTCCTTTATGTTATAAGCTGTGTTCCACTGTAATCAGCTACAGCTCTTATCTTCAGCCAGGATCTTCTCCAGTTCACAGGTATTCACAATGACCAGAATGTGACCAGTTTGACTTTTCTGACATTCATGCAATGAGTTGTCTGGGACCTCCGTACAGTCTCATAAGCCAGTTATTCCTGTAGAGGCAGTCCTTGAGGACAATACTTGTGCAGGTGCAGGATCGTTTATTACAGTTCAGCTGGTACTGAACAGAATCCTGATTCCTGACTTTCTGTTGGAGCTAATCAGCACCATTCCCTGAAAACCATGTTCTTTCTCTGCCAAATAGACAGAGAGAATTTTTTTTACAAAACACTGTTAAATGGCGGGTGTTAAGTCATTAGGAGATTTTGTGAGCATAGCCTTAGAGTCATCAGAATGGTGACTTTGTTCCTGGGTCAGATCTCTGCTTGAAAGAACTTAGAATCTTCCAGATGTTTTTGACAATGACTTCCAGGATCTCGGGCTATTGATCATGTTAGCTAAGGTTTATAGAAATCATAGTCCAATACTTTTGTACAGTGGTACCTCTACTTACGAGTGGCCCTACTTACGAGCAACTCAACCTAAGAGGGGAAAACCATTGGCGTTTTAACTGCTGCCTTACAAATTTTAGATGCAGTCTGCTCTACTTACAATTTTTAAAATTATTTTTTATTTTTTATTTTTTAGATACGGCTGCTCTCCTTAAAAGTTGTTCAACATATGAGCATGCATTCAGAACAGATTAAACTCATAAGCAGAGGTACCACTGTAGTTCATTAGATTGGAAGAACTGATGGACACACTGAAAACGGAAGCTGTACATCATACAATTTTCAGTCTGTTAGGATTGTCTGATAGTCATTGTATAGTGGTTAGCAAAGAGGAATGTAATGTTAAACATACAATATTTGTCAGAGTGAACTTTTGCTTACATAAGAAACCATAAGAAAGGCACAAAAGATGTCCCCAAAGACCATGAGCTTTGGCCCTTCCCGGAGGTTGCCCCCCAGCATTTTGAGACTTCCATCTCAAAATCAGCAAATTAGTTCTGGGGGTTTTCACCACCAGCTGCACATTGTCTGTAAAGCTAATGGGTCTGCCTGTTCAATAACAAGCCATGGTATAACAATTTGTATTAGAACTGGGATAGCTTGCAGCCATCTACTGTTGGCATTGAACTCTCTTCCCCTCCTTCTCCATCTGCAGCTGAGCTCAGAAAGAACAAGGAAGCAGATCATTTCATTGTTCCTGACACTCAGAAATCCTGGCACTTGAGTCATGCAAGTTCAGGTTCTGCTAAATGGGGCCAGCTCCAGCCATTTTGATGTCTGAGGTGAGACACAAATGCCCCTCATTAAGACAAATCAATGGAACCTAATACCCAAGGCCAAGCAACCTACCGTATCTTGACATATGAGGCAAAAATATCACACAAACTCTTCTCCCACACACTGCCAGTAAAAAGCAAGAAAGTACATATCAGACTTGTGCTGTCCTTTCATCAACAATCTAAATCTGCCGACTTGAAGCAGATGCTTCAATGTGCTCATGGTAAAGCTAACCCTGTGTGATTAATTGAATGCAGACTCTGACAGGCATGGGATTTCATGTTAACTCTCAAGACAGAGAGAATGTTCATTCCCCTTGGGTGCGGCACAGAAAAAAAGTTTTTAAAGGTTAAAAAAAAAACTCGATTCCCGGCCCTAAAAAGCAGGCGAAAACTGTCTGAGGGCACCTACCAGGCCAGAAGGGTGTTTTATTTGGGGGGGGGTTCCCCTCCCCCTCCCCTTTGCTAGTGCTACTGCTGCGCTGCTGGTACCAGGCGGGGGGGCATTGTCTCGTCTGCCTTTGCCATGCGGTGTGCGGGCGGGGGGATCCAAAATGGCGACATTTATTTTTTTGAAATCGTGGTCCAAAAACCCACCAAAGCACCACAGAAACATGTGAAAATTAGCTATTTTAAATGCTTGAATTTTTACAGTAGCAGCAGTGGGTTTGTCTTGCCAAAATACGTCTCAGTTGATTTTATTTTATTTTATTTTATTTATTTACACCTGCGCATTCGCAATGATGGGCTCGCCCATGGGAGTGGACCATGCAAATTTTTGGAGCCATTCCACCAATCGCATGGCCAGGTTTTGGAGACTGTACCAGGCTGGGAGGGCGCATCCATTTGCCATGCAGTGCAGGGGGATCTAAAATGGCGACCGCAATATTTTTTTTAAATCGTGGTCCAAAACCCCACCAAAGCACCACAGAAACATGCGAAAATTAGCTATTTTAAATGCTTGAATTTTTACAGAAGCAGCAGTGGGTTTTTCTTGCAAAAAAGTCTCCGTTGATTTTATTTTATTTTATTTTATTTTATTTTATTTTTTTACAACTGCACATTCGCAATGATGGGCACGCCCATGGGAGTGGACCATGCAAATTTTCCACCAATCGCATGGCCACTTGGCCAGGTTGACCACAGAGACTTCTGGGATGTGCCAATCAGGCATAAACAGCCCACTAACTGTAGCCCGAACCCGAACCCGAACCCTAAGCCTAACCCATTGTCCTTCTAAGTGGGTCAGAGAGGCACCCAGAGGTGCTCCCCAATACTCACCCTAACCTCACCCGTAACTAGCCTAACCCTAGCCCTTGCGCTAACCCGTCTTAACCCTAAGCCAGATCTACTTGCATTGCACTACACGCAAGTACATTTCCCTTGGAGCGGGTGCAAAGAGTCTGCCAGTCCGTCACTTGTGGCTCTGGCTGACTCCTGCAGCAGCATTTGTGTGCCATGCAAACCATGCCTGCAAGTGCTGCCTGACTGTGTCTCACCAACTGTTGCAGGGAAGGCACCCCAAAGAGGGGTGCCTCTGCCAGTCTGCTGCGTCTGCAATATGCATATCCATAGCATATGGCTATGCATGCCCTTTTGTAGCAGCGCTGGCGGGTGAGGATAGGAGGCACCCACCACAGAGAGGTGCCTCCAGGAGCCCGCTACCCCCCAAACCAGTACTAACGACAAACGAAAAAACGAAAAACGAAATGACAAATTTTTGCAAAAGTTCACGAAAAACGGAAACGAGCCGAAATGGGCTGCCTCCGACACATGACAACTCGAAAACGTCATTTTCCCTAGTCATGCCCATCTCTAATCAGGCTACATCAGCCAAAAAAAGTGCATCTAATGGTATAGATTATTCCATATTTTGATACCACCCCCAGATTGCACCACTTCGGACTGAGGAGTATGATGTACAAATATTCCTCCATTTATTTGTGTTAAGGAGAAGCCCTTATTCACTCTCGTGTGCTAGATTGCGTTTATACACATTGACAGATGTTATTCATGTGTATGTTGTTGCTTTTGTTTGTTATTTTCAACAATGTAGCCCACCTTCTGAAATCTGAAGTAGTACAATCTCTTCATTTGAAAGTAGAAATAAAATTTACTTCAGCCACATAGCACACCTCACATGCTGTGAAGTCTGTATTCTACCTCCCCTCCTGTCACCCTCTCATACACAAGGAAACAGCTCATAGCAATTCTCTCTTCTCTGAAATTTCCAGTGTTTTTTTAAATGGCAAGGTTTCCATTAGAAAATAAGCCTGTTTCTCTCCCCTCTCGCCTGAGTGTTCTCTTCTTCCATCTCAGCTTCTCTGTTGCTGTGCTCAAGGCGGCCCTTAGCCAGGCATGGACGTGAAATAAGATGCGTTTCATGTGGTATCTGTTTCAAGAGAGAAGAGATAAACAAGTCTTCTACCAAAGGGAAAACAGAGAAAGTAAATGTCTGAGGGTGAAAGACAGAAAAGGAAGTGTGGGAGGAATTTTGATGTTGTGCTGACAATGGGATATATTTTTAACAGTAATGAAACAAGTCAGGCTAGCATACAGAGGGGGGAGAATCCAACAGATGGCGGTATCTGCAGCCATCTTGTTTTTGGCCTACAGAGAAGTTCCTGCCTTATCTTAACCAACTGGAGGAGCCAAGAGAAATGCAAGTGTGCTGGTGTTGGCACGTAGGCTTTGGGATGCACACCTATGCCAAAGTCACTTGAGGGAGTAATTGAACACATGGACAACTTCCATGTAGAAGTTGAAAGAACAAGTTAGAGATCTTTCTGTAGGATGTGAGAACAATTCATGAATCTATCTACAGCAATTTTTATGGGCCCTTTCCATGTGATGAAATTAGTCCTTACCTACCGTAAGTTGAAGAAGAGGCAGACAGGAGCAAGGATGCCTGGAAGCTAACAATGTAAATCATGATGGTATTCATCATACTGTAATTAAAGTGCAAACACAATAACTTGCTTCCTTTTGGTGAAGTAGCACGGGTTTATATTTCTTGGTCTCAGACAGATTTTTTTTCCTCAACATTTTTGGATGGGTGGATTTCAGTAACTAGCAAGTACTGCTCCAAACGGACCCTGCTTCAACCACCACCCCTTCGTCTCCACCTGCTTGCTGCTGGGTCTCCTCGCGAGTGAGAGGCACGTGAGGTAACCTAGTCAGCTTGCCAATTGAGGGGTGGGACTGGAGAGCTGGGACTCCGCCCTACAGCTTTTTAGCTGTCTGCAAGCCTGTGCTGTGGCTCCATCATCTAGCAAGTGCTGCTCCAAACGGACCCTGCTTCAACCACCACCCCTTTGTCTCCACCTGCTTGCTGCTGGGTCTCCTCGTGAGTGAGAGGCACGAGAGGTAACCTAGTCAGCTTGCCAATTGAGGGGTGAGACTGGAGAGCTGGGACTCCGCCCTACAGCTTTTTAGCTGTCTGCAAGCTTGTGCTGTGGTTCCATCATCCAGCAAGTACTGCTCCAAACGGACCCTGCTTCAACCACCACCCCTTCATCTCCACCTGCTTGCTGCTGGGTCTCCTCGCGAGTGAGAGGCACGAGAGGTAACCTAGTCAGCTTGCCAATTGAGGGGTGGGACTGGAGAGCTGGGACTCCGCCCTACAGCTTTTTAGCTGTCTGCAAGCTTGTGCTGTGGTTCCATCATCCAGCAAGTACTGCTCCAAACGGACCCTGCTTCAACCACCACCCCTTCGTCTCCACCTGCTTGCTGCTGGGTCTCCTCGCGAGTGAGAGGCACGTGAGGTAACCTAGTCAGCTTGCCAATTGAGGGGTGAGACTGGAGAGCTGGGACTCCGCCCTACAGCTTTTTAGCTGTCTGCAAGCTTGTGCTGTGGTTCCATCATCCAGCAAGTACTGCTCCAAACGGACCCTGCTTCAACCACCACCCCTTCATCTCCACCTGCTTGCTGCTGGGTCTCCTCGCGAGTGAGAGGCACGAGAGGTAACCTAGTCAGCTTGCCAATTGAGGGGTGGGACTGGAGAGCTGGGACTCCGCCCTACAGCTTTTTAGCTGTCTGCAAGCCTGTGCTGTGGCTCCATCATCTAGCAAGTGCTGCTCCAAACGGACCCTGCTTCAACCACCACCCCTTCGTCTCCACCTGCTTGCTGCTGGGTCTCCTCGTGAGTGAGAGGCACGAGAGGTAACCTAGTCAGCTTGCCAATTGAGGGGTGGGACTGGAGAGCTGGGACTCCGCCCTACAGCTTTTTAGCTGTCTGCAAGCTTGTGCTGTGGTTCCATCATCCAGCAAGTACTGCTCCAAACGGACCCTGCTTCAACCACCACCCCTTCATCTCCACCTGCTTGCTGCTGGGTCTCCTCATGAGTGAGAGGCACGAGAAGTAACCTAGTCAGCTTGCCAATTGAGGGGTGAGACTGGAGAGCTGGGACTCCGCCCTACAGCTTTTTAGCTGTCTGCAAGCTTGTGCTGTGGTTCCATCATCCAGCAAGTACTGCTCCAAACGGACCCTGCTTCAACCACCACCCCTTCATCTCCACCTGCTTGCTGCTGGGTCTCCTCGTGAGTGAGAGGCACGAGAGGTAACCTAGTCAGCTTGCCAATTGAGGGGTGAGACTGGAGAGCTGGGACTCCGCCCTACAGCTTTTTAGCTGTCTGCAAGCCTGTGCTGTGGCTCCATCATCCAGCAAGTGCTGCTCCAAACGGACCCTGCTTCAACCACCACCCCTTTGTCTCCACCTGCTTGCTGCTGGGTCTCCTCGTGAGTGAGAGGCACGAGAGGCAACCTAGCCAGCTTGCCAATAGAGGGGTGGGACTGGAGAGCTGGGACTCCGCCCTGCAGCTTTCTAGCTGTCTGCAAGCTTGTGCTGTGGTTCTATCATCCAGCAAGTGCTGCTCCAAACAGACCCTGCTTCAACCACCAACCCTTTGTTTCCACCTGCTTGCTGCTGGGTCTCCTCGTGAGTGAGAGGCACGAGAGACAATTTAGCTGGCTTGCCATCAGAGAGGTGTGGCGGGGGGGCATCGGGCTGATACCAACCTCTATTATTTGCCTGTGAAAGGGAGAGGGTGGTGGGATGTTGAAGCTGAATGGTGGGGTGGTTTGTTTTTATCTGCCTTATTCTGTTTTGTTTTATTTCATTTTTGTCATTTTCTTGCCATCTGAGATAGAGATAAGGACTCACAATGGAACTGATGGAACAGGAAGGAAGGAGGGCAATGGAGGGGGAGCCATTGAGCCTGTGCTGGGTAGAGGAAGGTATGGGGGTGGGAGTGGAACGTGCCAGGAGAAGAGAGGTTAGATATCTTACATCTATCCCCTCTTCTGGTTCCACTTCCAACCTGAAGGTATCAGGTGACCATATCAGCGAACCTACGGGCCACACGGTGCTGTTGTTGAATGCCAGGTCGGTAAAAAATAAGACCGCCTCATTCATGATGTCATCCTGGATGAGGGTGCCGACCTGGCATGCATTACTGAGACCTGGGTGGGAGAGGAAGGTGGGGTTCCCCTCTCCCAACTCTGCCCACCTGGGTATTCAGTCCAGCACCAGTGTCGCCCGGAAGGTCGGGGAGGGGAGTTGCTATAGTCTATAGGAGTTCTATCTCCTTGACCAGGCTTCCTGTCTCCTTGAGAGGAGGTTTAGAGGGCCTGTATTGTATGCTGGGCTCACGAGACAGACTGGGGATTCTGTTGGTGTACCGCCCACCCTGCTGCATTCCAAAAGTCTCCCTGCCTGAGCTGACGGAGGTGGTCTCGGACCTGGTGTTGAGGACCTCCAGACTGTTGGTACTGGGGGACCTCAACATCCATGCTGAGGCTGCTTTGGCCGGGCGGCTCAGGACTTCATGGCCGCCATGACAACCATGGGGCTGTCTCAACATGTCATCAGCCCGACACATGAGAAAGGCCACACTCTAGACCTGGTTTTCTCAACGGGATTGGAGGATGGTGGTTTGGATGTGGAGGGGTTGGTCCTGACTCCATTGTCATGGTCAGACCACTTCCTGGTCAAGTTTAGGCTATTAGCTACTCCAACCCTCTGCAAGGGTGGGGGATCTATTAAGATGATCCGCCCTCGGAGACTGATGGATCCAGATGGTTTCTTGAAAGCTCTGGGGGATTATCCGTCTGATATGGTCGGTGCTCCTGTCGAAGCTCAGGTCACCCTATGGAATAGGGAAATGTCCCGGGCAGTTGACACGATTCCTTCTCCCCTTGCGCAGAGCTCAGATCTGAGCTGCGGGCAATGAAGCAGGAGGGGAGACAGCTGGAGCGCAAGTGGAGAAAATACCGCTGTGAGTCCAATCGAACACAGCTTAGAGCCCATTATCGGGCCTATTCTGTGGCAATACGGTTGGCGAAAAGGCAATATTTCGCAAACCGTATTGCTTCCTCAGAGTGCCGTTTCAGAGCTGTTTGGGTGGTCCAGGACCTTCTTCAACTGAGAAATACGGAGGAGGTTCTGGACCACTCGAGCAGCCCGATAAACGAGTTTGCTGTTCACTTTGAGGGAAAAATCGCTCAGATTCGCAGGGAATTGGACTCCACTATTGGTGCAGAATCAAGGGATGTGTCCAGTGCGCCGTGCTTAGGTCCAGTATTATTGGATGAGTTTCAATTATTGAGACCCGAGGATGTGGACAGGGTGCTTGGATCTGTCCGTTCTACCACCACTCTGCTCGACCCTTGCCCTTCCTGGCTAATTGAAAGATCTGCCAGGGGGTTCGCACCTGGGTCCAGGAAGCTGTAAATGCCTCATTAAGAGAGGGAGTGGTCCCTGCTGCCCTAAAGGAGGCAGTAATTAGGCCACTCCTAAAAAAACCAACCTGGACCCAGGGCTGGTGGGTAACTACCGAGTAGCGAACCTCCCTTATTTGGGCAAGGTGTTGGAGCGGGTGGTGGCCGGACAGCTCCAGGCGCTGCTGGATGAAACGGATTTTCTGGATCCATTTCAATCTGGTTTCAGGCTGGGTTTTGGAACAGAGACTGCCTTGGTCGCCCTGTACGATGACCTTTGCCGGGAGAGAGACAGGGGAGTGCAACCCTGTTGATACTCCTGGACCTCTCAGTGGCTTTCGACACCATCGACCATGGTGTCCTTCTGGATAGGCTGGCCAGGTTGGGAGTTGGAGGCACTGTTTTGCAGTGGTTCCACTCCTTCCTGGCTGACCGTGTCCAGAAGGTGGTGCTGGGGGACAGTTGCTCCGCCCGTGGCGTTTACGTCATGGGGTTCCTCAGGGCTCAATACTGTCTCCCATGCTGTTTAACATCTACATGGAACCACTGGGAGAGGTCATCAGGAGGTTTGGGCTGAGGAGTCAGCAATATGCTGACGATACTCAGCTCTACCTCTCATTCTCCACCAATCCAGGTGAGGCGGTTTCTGTCCTGAACTCGTGTCTGAGCCAGATAATGGACTGGATGAGGGTTAATAAATTGAAACTCAATCCAGACAAGACGGAAGTGCTGTTAGTGGGTGCTTCGCCGGACAGGTTAGAGGGCCACTTCCCTGTCTTGGACGGGGTTGCACTCCCCTAAGGGACAGGGTCCGCAGCTTGGGGGTGCTTCTGGACCCTGGTCTAACTCTGGAAGCCCAGGTGGATTCGGTGGCCAGGGCGCCTTCCTTCAGCTGCGGAAAATATACCAGCTCCGCCCCTACCTAGACGAGCAGAGCCTCATGACAGTTACGCATGCGCTGGTAACATCCCGTATTGATTACTGCAATGCGCTCTACGTGGGGCTGCCTTTGAAGACGGTCCGCGATTGCAACTGGTTCAGAATCGTGCGGCGCGGCTGGTGAGTGGTGGGGCCGCCAGAGATCACATCACGCCGATTCTACATAACCTGCATTGGTTACCAGTTGCTGCCCGAGCCCAATTCAAAGTGCTTGTCTTGACATATAAAGCCCTAAACGGCTTGGGACCTAGATACCTGAAGGACCGCCTCCTTCCATATGAACCTACCCGGCAATTAAGATCTAGCCAGGGGCCCTCTTGAAAGAGCCATCCCTCAAGGAGGTGAGAGGGATGGCTTGTAGACAAAGGGCCTTCTCGGCAGCTGCCCCCAAGTTATGGAATGCCCTCCCAAGTGAGATCCGCCTGGCGCCAACATTGATGACATTTCGCGCCAGGTAAAACCTTCCTGTTCCAGAAGTTTTTTAATTGATACAACATAGACTGGGGTCCTTTGATGGCAATTTTAGTGATGATTTTAGTATAAGGTTTTGCTGATGTTTTAATTATTTATTGATATTTTATGTCTTAACTGTTTTAATTCATTTTTTGGGTAGTGGGCGGCATATAAGCTGTAAAAATAAATAAATAAATAAATAAACTAGACATTTAAAACTATGGTAACCTTTGTCCTCTGGCATAGAATATTAAACAGTAGTAATTTATGAATTGTCTGCATCCTTCTGAACAATCACATTTCCTTCTGTGTTTGTTGTTTGTTCATACATAGAGGAATTTTGTGAAATTGCACAACATTGAAAATGGAACATTTAAACACTGAAGTTATTTGTAGAAGCAAGTTGAAATGGATCGGAATAGGTCATTTTCTACTAGATATGTACAGTAAGATCATTTCAAGGTGTTTTACTCTTAAGATACAAAAGCAGAGAAAATAATGTGGTTCTAATAGTAAGGTAAGAAAAAGCACAAGTGAAACTAGTGCAAGTAGTTAGGGTAGAAATGAAGTATTTGACTGAGTCCTATCAGTCAGACTTCATGGACAGCATGTCATCACAACTGCCATTTCAAAGCTTTTATTCCCAAGTCCACAAAAAATGATCATACATCTAAGCAGGATGTGCTGAGACTTATAAGTGACTGGAATTTAAAAATAAGAATTACAGAAAAACTAAGCATCATTGAAGATTTTGGCTACGAGTTAGAAATAAAGTATGAAAGACATGTAATTCTCTGATACCATTATTGCAAATATATTCAGACAACCAGATAGATGGTTGTATGTACATATATCACTGAAATGTCAAATATAGAAATCATTGGCAGCTCCACGGCTTCTTTATCCCCTTAGATCCATTAGCCAGTGCAAATGAACCCTGTCACGTGGAGTGGGGCGAGCGCCAGGTGAGGAGTCTTCATATAGACTGCCCACTCTCATCCCAGCTTCTTTTGCACCAAGCAGCACTCCACCCTCCCTCCCTAGTAGCTATGATAATGAGACTAGCTAGTTGCTTTGGGGTTGAATGGGAATTTTTGTTTGTTATCCTGATTGACCAGTGGGTGACAGTGTGTTTTTGCCCATTCCATTCACATAGCTGGGTAGGCAGGACAGAACTGGTCACAACCAGTGGGTAGTGCCAGGAAATCTTGTACCCGTAACATCAACCAGCAAGTGTCTCTTAACAGGGACATGGCAGCTGTACAACATAATCTATTAGGAGGAGGTCCACTTGTAATTAATAAGAAACTCTGGTTGTAAAGTTAAATGCTGAGTACAGCTACCCATCTGGTGGGAAGAGTGCTGGTCAATAAGACCAGTACTGTACCACATTGGGGAAATGATAATCAACGTCATGGGGAGAGCTGATTATTTGGACAATCACACCTAAATTGCACTATGGGAGGCCCAGCTATTTAATGCAGGTTATTTTTTATTGCAGTTACATTCTAATCAAAAGTTAAGCAATAATAATGTTACGGCCCAGTTTAAAACCCATAAAACATTTGTGTTGTCTCTTTATTCAGATCTGGGGGGACAATGTACAATAAGAAACAGAAGATAGAGAGGAACCATACTTTATGCAGAACAAAACCAGAAAGAGTACGTGAAACAGACTATGAACTGTTAATATAAAAATACAGTCAAGCTGAAGAAAAACATTAACACAACCATAGTGCAAAAATAAAATCTAAATAAATCTAAAAATAAAAAACTGAGGAAGCTGTTTGGAAGAGCAGCAAAACATTTCTATCTCAAAAAAAAAAAAAAAGTCCAGTAGCCATGACTCAACTTCCAGATAAAATCTAAATAATATTCCTGAAGAATTTAAAGACATTGGAAAACAATAGAGTAACATTACTTTAAAAAAACAACTGAATAAACCAGAATAAATATTATCAGGAAAGAATGCAAGAAGACTTTTACTGTAGCCCAAAGGAAATAGCAGCCTTGATGGATGACTGATAAAAGCATTAACTTGTTAATGGCAGACAAGAAGCAAACATAAAACATGAAGCAACAAGGCCAGAAACCTGAATTGAAATTTTCAATGACTTGCACATAGGTATGAAGACAATGGCTTGAATAAGTGTTGTAAAGAGATAGAATCAACAGCTAAAATCTGAAACACTGTATAACATCCAATGCATCAAAAGGAAAATTCAAACCAAGCTAGGAAAATATCAACTGGGAAATTTACACTTAGTTTTTATCCTGTACACAGCACTAATGAACCTAAAGCTAATAATAAAAATTAGGAAAGTTTAAGCAACAACAGGCTTTTAAGCATTGGACATTACCTGAAGGAAAAAAAGAGCTTGCTTTCTGAATTCTCCATTGGTTGCCCATAACAGAAAGAGCTTTATGTGTTAATCAATTAATCATTGCTGAAGTTTTACTCAAGAACCAGAGCTGGCAATCAATTGTCCATCCAATGGAACACAAGAGATATCCCCCTGCTGTTCGCCTGCCCTCCTGAATCTTAATTAGTAATTATTTCTTCAGCCTAGCCCCTTGACCTCACACATTTTTCTTCTCAAATACATATATCCCCACAATAATTTCATGTTTTGCTTGAACCATTTGGCTATATTCAGAGTTTTCAATAAATCCCCAATCTCCAGGGAGGATGCAATACAGGAATATCTTACATTAACACTGAAATTATTGTAATAAGAAAATATAATGAAGTTATCTTAAGGATAATGACCAGTGTAACATTAAAAACTTCATATTCCCCTCTTCTCCTTTCTTTCTGCCTAGAAGAAAAGCACACTATCTTCTATGCGACCACCTTTGAAATTTTGTAATACAACACCCACTAAAATAAATAAGGAAATAATTGTAGTTCCCTATATGTTGACTGCAGCAATGAAATTAAAAGACACCTGCTTCTTGGAAAGAAAGCAATGATAAACCTTGGTAGCATCTTAAAGAGCAAAACATCACTTTGCCAACAAATGTCCGTGTCAAGGATTGTAGTTTTGACAAAATGTCTGTAATATATATTTAACAGATTACAAAATGGATCCTGTGTAAAATGCTATGCCATGAGCTAGACAAGGATGTGTATTAGGTCTCGGTCACACGTGTAAAGAATCTTCAATACTGGAAGGTCAGGATGATTAGGCACAGGTGGTATAGCTAAATCACCTCATCCCATGTAGTGTGTGATTGGCTTACCCTATATTGCTTTATGTATAAAGGTATCATGCAAACCTTTATGAATTGGGACTGCCTAAGGTGGAGGCAGCGTTTCCACATGTTCTGTTGTCTTTTCTATATGCTGTGCTTTGTATATTGTTATTGTATATTACTCTTTGTCATATGTACATATATAATATAAGTTCTGTACTAAGTTCTATTGCCTTGTTCATTTGTCTCCTAGCTCCATAATCACTAGGTGCATTTATTCTTCCACAATGCTGCTAATCTCTGCTAGTGGTTTATATATTTCCTTGAACATAACAAATCCCTATCTGCATAAAAGGGTTATATACTTTAACAGTCTGAATAGTCAACACTATGGTTTTTCCAGTAGTGATGTATGGAAGTAAGAGCCGTACTATAAAGAAGGCTGATTGCTGCAGAATTTACACTTTTGATCTGCAGTGCTGGAGGAGATTTATGAGAGTCCCCTGGACTGCAAGGAGATCTATTCACCTGAAATAAATCAATCCTGAATGTTATAATAATAATAATAATAATACCTTTATTGTCAATGTACAACATGTGCACAATGAAATTAGCTGAGTCTCCCATGCCCACCCCCACCACCATCCCGCCCCCATCTCACTGGCAATCACAGTCTTATTGCACCCTGTGTACTTGACACAGAATGCGCCAGCCCACAGGTCAGTTCTTCTATACTTGTCCTGGGATTATTTCCCATTCAGCAGTCTGACAGCCCATGGATAAAAACTGTTCTTCAGTCTGTTGGTACAGCAGGCTATACTACGATATCTTCTGCCTGATGGTAACAAGGTAAAAAAGTGCTGACCGGGGTGTGAGTCATCCTTAAGAATTTTTCCAACCCTCCTGAGGCAACGATCCCTAGCGATGTCGTCCAGTGCACTCAGGGGACAGCCCATGATATACTGAGCTGTGCTTACCACCCTCTGTAGTGTCTTCCTGTCAGCAGCTGGAAGGAGAGATTTTGAAGCTGAGGCCACTTCATGAGGAGAGAGGACTCCTTGGAAAAGTCCCTGATAGAGATGGGCATGGAATGAACATTTTTTTCATTTCCGTTACCGTTTGTCATTTCCGTTATGTAACAAAACGACAAATGAAAATTGTGATGAAAATGAAACAAAACGAATAGAACCATGAAAATTGTGGTCGTTACGTTTCGTTTCCGTTAATGGCGATGCACAATGAAATGAGCCGTTTTAAATGTTAAAAAACGCCCTGAACATCCGTAAAAACACAGCGATAATTATTTATATTGTCTGATAATACCTACCAGGGGGGTTGGGTCCTTAAAACATTTGTTTTTGTCTTCTCCCATCACGATGTATTTTTCTTTTCCCTTTAAAATGGATGTCGCCACCAGCCACAAAATGGAGGCAAGCCATGTGATGTGGGATCATGTTCAACCAATAGCATGCCCAGGTTGCAGACTGGGCGGGCAGGTCTGGCACCACAGAGGGCATAAAAAGCTCTGGCAGCCCCCGTCCTCCTTGCAGTCTCTGGTGGGAGTTAGGGTGGGATTGCTGTCTCTGCGACTCTAGCTTCAGTCCTGCAGCCTCCCTGTGTGCATGTGTGCTGTGTACCTCTCGGTGAGTACCCTCCCCTGCCCCGCAGTGGTCACTCTGTGGCTGCCTTGCACCCTGGGCAACGCCCGCCGCTGCCTTTGCAGCCTCCCTGCATACCTAGTCTATATTGTGTCTCTGCCAGCATCCATTTTTTTTTAGTATTTTCCCTCTGGTCTGGGGCGTTGGGGGATGCCTGCACACGGAAATGCTTTAAAAATCGCGCAAAAAGCAGGTAGAAATGACAAACGGAAAAACGAAAAACGGTAACAAAATTTTTCAAAAAATTCCTGACAAACGGAAATGAACCAAAACAGACCTCTCAATGACAAACGAAAAACCGAAACACCATTTTTCTCTTTCGTGCCCATCTCTAGTCCCTGATGTTGGGAAAGATTGAAGGCAAAAGGAAAAGGGAACAGCAGAGAATGAGATGGTTGGACGGTGTCATTGATGCAACCGAAATGGATTTGACCAAACTCTGGTAGGCAGTGGAAGACAGGAGGACCTGGAGTGCTCTAGTCCACGGAGTAAGGAAGAGTCGGACACAGCTGAACAACAACATGTCTACCTGAGCAGTACTTCTAGTCATTTCCCCATTTGTCCCAATTGGTTAGCAGATTACTGAATTGCTACCATTGTGCAACTTATTCAATGGAATCTCAAACAACTTAATCAAGCTCTCAGATCAAGTCTGAAGTGCATTTAGGATCAGAACAAAGGGGATCTGAAGTTGATTCATATTAGTCCAAAGTGACAGACAGTAAAGTATAGCCAAGATCTGATATTGCACAGTGGGTTGGAGCATAGAGCTGCATAGCTAGGAGTCATGTCTTGAACCATCACTATGCATCCTAGGAGTGCAGCAGCAAAGACCACCTGGTGAATATGTGAGCGTGTGTTATGCAGACTTGGACAGGTTGCATAGTCTCAGATCACTATCAGAAATGGGGACTGACAAAAAATTCTATTGGTTTCTACCTAGAACATTCTGGAAAGATTGCCTTAATTCAAAATTGGTTTGGCAGCACATTACTATGATTATTTTTCTTTTTTATTTGTATCAGAGAATTTCACAATTCAAAATTATGGACATATATGAAATATAAATTAAAATGATAAGGTAGTTAGACTGTTTTTGACCAAAAACTACTGAAGAAGTAGACTACTTCAATAGTGCTATCTTGGTCATTTGCTAGATCTTCTTTTGTATACACAGGGGCATAAATTGCATGCACTATTATTATAAAAGATAGCCAAATAATGTGTATCCAAAACCTTGCAAAAAGAAACACACAACAAAATTTAATTTGGCATGAGCAGTTTTTTTGGGGAGGGAGACAAATGCACTTTGCCTATAATTCTGCTTTTTCCAATGATGCAGAGCAGTAGCTTCCATGTAAAATGTAGGTTATAAATACAGTGCCTTACTAAATGAAGTAGGATTTACTTCGGAATGAACATGTTCATGATTGTGCTAGTAAAACACACACAGGGAGAGCATGAAGCAGCCTTCTAGAAATTGGTCTTGCGAAGAGACAAAATCCACCTTCTCCTTGTCCATCATTTTTTATGGAGAAGGGAAGCAAACTCAGTCTACCATACAGGGCAGTGAAATGAAAACGAGATCACCAACCTTCTGAAGATAAATAGCCCTGATACTATGACAGTATAAAACTGCCATAAACAATATTCTCATCAAGTAAGTGAGTAATGTACTAGACTTTAAAAAAAAAACACCTGGGAACATTCCTGGTGGATAAACCTAGATCATTTCTTAGGTATATCACTGTTGTGCTGGTTTGACTGATATCTATGCCAATGTTAATATCACAAGCCATCTGTGATATGCCTGAAAATGAAGTGTTATTTTAGAAGCCTTCAGTTTGGAATTAAGAAGGTCATTAAGTCTGCGGAATCAGATCAAAAGTTCTACTGACTGAGCTATGTAGTCCATCCTCATTCCTACTGCAGAAAACCAAACACCTGCTCAGAACTCACAAGCAGGACCTGGGGGACTAGCAGTCTCTTGGTTGTGTTCCCAGTAATTGGTATTTAGAGACAAACTCCCTGTGACAATAATAGATGTTGCCATTATGCATAGTGGAAACAGATAGCTCTTTGCTCCCTGAATTTGACTTAAAATCAAGGAGGAAGCCTTACCCTACCTAAAATTTCCATTGAAATTAAATCAGTGAGTCGCCCCTCTACTTGAATTGGTTGCCTTCATCACTTGCATTTGCTAGAAAGTTCCAAATGTTCACTATGGAGAGTTATTAAAATGGGGTTCCTTTTGGACTGTTCTGAATGTCCCATTGCTCAACCAGCAGAATCAGGAAAGGGAAAAATATCTTGTTTTCTTCACACCATCCATAAATTTATCAACCTATAAGAAAACAGTGTGGAATTTTGGTGGTAATGGGAGAAAAGGCTGTACCACATCCAAAAATAGTGAGGAATGGTCAGAACTATACATCAAAAGCAAGAGGGCAGTCAAATGTTTAGATGACAAATTAGAGATAGGGATAAATTGAAAAACAAATAACATTTTCTGACAGTTTTGGCCAATGGATCAAAATTCATTTATTTGTATTTGTCATAAATGGAGTCCCCCCAATGAACATGAATTGATTTTTTTTTAGCAATTCATGATATATTAATTTATTGAGACATAAATTGACCCCCAAGGCACCTAGAGACACCAAATCTGGAAGGAAGCTTCCTCCAACTCTCCTTTACAATCCCTCCCAATTTGATGGAGATTGGAATATTGATGTCTGTGTAATGCAACCTCAAATGCCTCCCAAATGTTTCCCAGGGACTAGAGACTCCAAACTTGCAGAGAAGCTTCCTCTGAAACTTTTCTGCAATATCTCAAAGCTTGGTGAAGATTTTTCCCAATCCATTTTCTAAAGGAGACTTTCCCAGGAGTTCTCACTTTGTGGGTGTATAACTCAGATGTCTGAAACCCAATCTTCATCAAACTTAGAGGACTGTAGAAGAGAGTTTGGAGAAGCCTCGTTGCAAGTCTGGTGTTTCTAGGTACCTGGGGGAACTTACATGGGAAGCCCTCTTTGGGGGTACATAGTTTGGACTTCTGAATTCCAATCTCAACCAAAAATATTTAATGTCATACTGTGGAACCAATTATTATTTCTTTTGGAATTGTTGTATGCTACTCCTTGTTAACCTCCCTGAGTTACAATCGGGGAAAATCCAGTGGTAAATAAATAAATAAATAAATAAATAAATAAATAAATAAATAAATAAATAAATGTTGAATAGCCTGGGGTTCAGAATAGAACCCTGTGGCAACCCACACTTCAAGGGCCAGGGGTACGAGCAGGCATCCCCCACCACCACCATCTGGGACCAATCCTCCAAGCAGGAACGGAACCACTGCAAAAGAGTGCCTCCAACTCCCAGCTTGGCCAATCAGTCCAGGACACCATGGTCGATAGTGATGAAAGCCACTGAGAGGTCCAGCAGGACTAAAAGGGACACACTCCCCCTGTCTAGTCCCAGGGTAGATCATCCACTAAAGTGACCAAGGCAGTTTCCATCCCATAGCCTGGCCTGAATCCCAATTGAAAAGAATCTAGATAATCTGCTTCATCCAAAATCCTCTGGAGTTGAGATGCCACCACCCACTCAATCACCTTGCCCAAAAATGGGATGCTAGAGACTGGCTGGTAATTATCTAATACAGTGGATTCCAGGGAGGGCTTTTTTAGGTGGAGTTGAAGCCCCTAATTATTTTTCTTTAAGTTTTATTAATCTTCTAATAAATATATGCTGTACATTTATGTATTTCAGTATGATTCTTCCCTCTGTACCTTTACTATTCCTTGCAACAGTCATATCCAAATTCCTATGAGGCTTTCCTGGGGAAATTATATTTTATTATAAAGACCAATAAATCCTATATGCATTGGGAATATCCCTTATTATCTATTTCATTCATATAAACTAGAGATGGGCACAAAATGAATTTTTAATTAATTTTGTTATTTGTTATTATTTTTATTAGGGAATGTTTTTTGTTTCCCCATTAAAGCAATGCATTCCTATGGGGAAAAGCTGGTGCCCCCCAATGCATGGGAAACCACAGTCTTTTTTTCTGCCGAAGCCACCACCAATCAGCTGTAGCACAGGGCTTCAGCAGGAGAAAAAAGGTTTTAAAAGCCCACCCTTTCCCCCACCCAATTGAGTGTGATCAGTGGGGGGGGGGTAAATTTTTTTTGAAAATTCTTAAAAATGCAGCAACCCAGCCTGAGGGCTATCCAGTTGGCATGATTGGTAAAAAATAATAAATGCACTGACCCAGCCCATGTGATAGATTAAAAAATCCCCGCACTGATCCAGCCCATGGGCCAGCTGGTCAGCATGATAGGTAAAACGGAAAAAGAATAATAGTAGGTAAAAAACAAAAACAAACCAACAAAAAAACAAAACAATTTTTTTAAAAGTTTTGTTTTTAACAATCCAAACCAATTTTTAAAAATGAAAAATGAAACAAAACATCATTTCGTGCCCATCTCAAATATAAACAATAAAATGATTCCAGACAATTGCAAAAGTATCCATATGCTTTATCCATTTAGTATAATAGTTTGTTGGTTAATTTTTCCTGCAATGCTACCTGCAATATACCAGAATACCAAGATGTGATTGATACTTCTCCAAAATTATTTTCATCTATGTTCCCTTCTTGAGAGTACTGTAAAATTCCTCATCATCTTGTGTGGCAGGGAGAATACAATACTGTTGTGCTTCTTGAGTCATGTACATGAAGACAAAATTCACCCCCCTCTAATCAACATATGGCGATATTCACAGTTTTATTTTAACCTCTTTCCAAAGCAACCTCAAGAATGTAAGTTACTGGTTCCACATTCTGGGGGAGGGGGGTTCAAGGAAATTTCCTTGAAGTGTTGTGTGTGTGCATTAGAAATGGGCACGACTCGGCGAAATTGTCGTTTCCATTTTCGGTTATCGTTTCCGTTACGTAACGGAAACGGTAACGATAATTAAGCCATCAGAACTCGAACTCGAAATGAAAAAAGAAAAATTTGGTCGGGTTTTTCGTTTCCGTTTGTGGCATCACGGCGGTCGCGCAATGTGAAGCACAGAAAAAGTTTTTAAAAGTTTTTTTAAAACCCCCCGACTCCCGGCCAAAAAAGCAGGCGAAAATATGCCTGCCTGAGGCTTTGCCACCTACCAGAGGGGTGGTTTCTGGGGGGTTCCCGGCCTTTCCCCCCTCTTCTCCTGTCCTGGGCTGCTTGCAGGTGGGGGGGGGATCCAAAATGGCGACCACAATTTTTCTTTTGAAATAGTGGTCAAAAACACACCAGATCACCACAGAAACATGTGAAATTTATTTATTTTAAATGCCTGAATTTTAATAGTAGCAGCAGTGGGTTTTTTAATAGCAATAAAATGTCGTATTGATTTTATTTTATTTTATTTTATTTTTTATTGTTTTAGACCTGCCCATTTGGGCTGGGCATGGGATGGGACCATGCAAATTGTTTGAACCATTCCACCAATGGCATCGCCAGGTTTTTGACTGACACTTCTGGATGTCTCGGAGGGCATAAAAAGCCGAGGCACCTTCCAGAAATTGCAGTCGGGTGTATGGATGTGGTTGAGGGAGGAGGGCTGGCTGCTGGTGCTGGTGTGATCCAATCGAGTTTGAGGAGGGAGGCTGGAGGCTTTAGGATTTAAGTTAGGCAGGCAGGGAGGGAATTGAATTTAGAAAATAATTTCTTTGATTCCCTGCAGCTTTGTCTGCTGAAGGGAATAGCAGTTTATTCTTTATTTCTTCTCTGGCAGTTTGTGAGGATTTTTTTCTGATATTGGATAAAGGGGGAGGTTCGACTGGGAGTGGGAGGTGTGGATTTATTTTAAAAATATATTATATACTACCATTTATTTTCTATTTCCCCAACTTCAATTTGCTTGCACACACACACATTTGGGGTGCAAGCCAAGAACAGAACCTCTATCATAAGTGATATCCTAACTGCCCACTTGCCCGTCCGCCTGCGCGGCCACCTGCCTGCGGCCCGCGCTGCTGCCCGTCCACTCACCCGCCCGCGGCGGCCGCCGACCCGCTTGCCCGCCCCCGCCCCGCCCTCCGCCTAGGGCGCAAAAACACTTAGCGCTGGCTCTGATTGCGGGACGCCCCTATGCTCTGGGAAGTCAAATCGTGCTAAATTGCGGTGGAAACGACAAACGACAAACGACAAACGGAAATGACAAATTTTTGAAAAATTTCGCGACAAACGGAAACGACCCGAAACGGACCCGTTCCGACAAATGAAAACTCGAAATGTCATTCTTTCTGGTTGTGCCCATGTCTAGTGTGCATGTTTGCTGCAACCATAAGCACAGCCTTGTGTATGAAGAAGTGGATTGCAATCTATGTTATCTCATGATGAAACAGATTTGAAATTTTTAAAATGCCACAGTGTTTTTGGTTCAGTTTTGATTGAAATAGACTCCTGCAGCTCCTTTCTGAGAGAAGCCAGAAAGGTTCCTCCCTGTCAACTCATAACACCAGGCAAAGACACAGGTATTTTAGGCAGGTCTTTTGCCAGTGATTGACTGTTAAGTAAAGTGGGAATGGTGCTTCTTTCTGTCATGTTTTTCAAGGGCTGTTTGAACATTGACAGTTCTGCATATGTTTTAACATGGCAACTAGAGATGGGCACGACTAGGGAAAATGACATTTTCGAGTTGTCGTGTGTCAGAGGCAGTCCGTTTCGGCTCGTTTCCGTTTTTCGCGAAATTTTCCAAAAATTAGTCGGTTCATTTTTTCGTTTTCTCGTTTTTTCATTTTTTCGTTAGTACTGGTTTGGGGGGTAGCGGGCTCCTGGAGGGAGCTGCAGGAGTCAGCCAGAGCCACAAGTGACGGACTGGCAGACTCTTTGCACCCGCTCTGTCTCACGTACTTGCATGTAGTGCAATGCAAGTAGATCTGGCTTAGGGTTAAGACGGGTTAGCGCAAGGGCTCTAGTTACGGGTGAGGTTAGGGTGAGTTTGGGGTGCACCTCTGGGTGCCTCTCTGACCCACTTAGAAGGACAGTGTACTGGCGTATGGGTTAGGCTTAGGCTTAGGGTTCGGGTTTGGGCTATGATTAGTGGGCTGTTTATGCCCGATTGGCACATCCCAGAAGTCTCTGTGGTCAACCTGGCCAAGTGGCCATGCGATTGGTGGAAAATTTGCATAGTCCACTCCCATGGGCAAATGTGCAGGTGTAAAAAAATAAAATAAAATAAAATAAAATAAAATAAAATAAAATAAAATAAAATCAACGGAGACTGTTTTTTTGCAAGAAAACCCCACTGCTGCTACTGTAAAAATTCAAGCATTTAAAATAGCTATTTTTTGCATGTTTCTGTTGCTTTGGTGGGGTTTTGGGCAGTTTTATTGATTGCCATTTTGGATCCCCGACTGCATGGCAAATGGGAGCGCCCTCCCAGCCTGGTACAGTCAGCAAAACCTGGCCATGCGATTGGTGGAATGGCTCCAAAACTTTGCATGGTCCACTCCCATGGGTGAGCCCATCATTGTGAATGTGCAGGTGTAAGAAAATAAAATAAAATAAAATAAATGAAATAAAATCAACGGAGACTTTTTTTGCAAGAAAAACCCACTGCTGCTAATTAAAATTTAAAATAGCTAATTTTTGCATGTTTCTGTGGTGCTTTAGGCAATATTGTGTCTTTTGGATCCCCCGCACTGCATGGCAAATGGATGCGCCCTCCCAGCCTGGTATCAGCAGCGCAGCAGTAGCAATAGCCAAGGAGATAAAACACCCTTCTGGCCTGGTAGGTGCCCTCAGACAGTTTTCTTTTTAGGGCTGGGAATCGGTTTTTTTTTTAACTTTTAAAAACTTTTTTCTGTGCCGCTTTTCAATCGGGCTGACCAAAATTGTTCGAACATTGACAGTAATTCCCATTACCGTTTCTGTAGAGTAACGGATATGGAAACGGTAATACCGTTTTAACAATGGCAACTTTTAAAATAGTGTTTCAAATGCTGTAAGTTTTTAAAAAGGTTTTTAAAAATCAGTATCTACTTTGAAATTCATTTTGTAAACAGCCGTGGGGCCCTGCAAGGGAGAAAGGCAAGGTACAAACTAACTAATGAATCAACTAAATAGGAACTTTTAATTTCTAAAAAAATCTCATGTATATACCAGCTTTTCCCCAAAGCAGGACCAAAAGAGGGGGACTGCTGTTTTCTATAGGGACCGACATGGCTACCACTGTTGTTTTAATGGTTTTTCACTTCAGCTAAATTTATTTCCAAGACTTTGGAGGGGAACTTTCTTGCAGGATTTTTGGACATTGTAAACTAATACATAAGAAGGGGAACACATAAATCCTACTCTTAATGCTCAAATGGAAAGACACAGTCTCAGCTGAGGATGGATGCTCTCTTCTTGGACAACGAGAACAGAAGTGGCGGGGCTACATACTCTCCTCCATTTGTGTAAAATTAAAATGTTCAGTGAAACACCTGAAAGGACCAGGGAGGTTTTCAGAATGTTGAGGCAAGCACTGGCTCTTATTTATTCATCTGTCACTTTGCTAATCTGGAATGAGACATTATATATAGATTTCCTTTCCTTTCCAGTAGTCTACATATCCTGGTCTGCATAACTCTGCAAGTTCCATACCCAACATGTCCATAGAGTTGTAGCTATTTCTATACCCTCTGAAATATTACAGAAAGTGAGATGTGGCATTTCTGAAGTCTTTTTATTTGCTTGTAGTAATAGTTATACCAATAGTCCATAATTCCGTCTCTTTCTGAATGACAGTGTAAGCCCTGTGAAATCTTGGTTCAGCCTAAAGTGACTAAGAAAAACCAGTGCTATGAGTCAGAAATGGGAATCAGAAAGGGAGAGCTGAAGAAGCCAGAGTTCCTGTTGACCTTTGGACTACTGAGGTCCTTACCAATTCAATTCATGTGTAACTCCTATATAGTATTTTTGTGTTGGAGGGGTGAACCCACATAGTGAAGGTGCCATGTTTTATTCAAGAGTTTTGAAGATACCACATGCAAAGCTGATTCTTCTCTGTATTGGACACCTAACCCGATTGAAGAAGATATTTTGTATTATTATTTGAATTTGAATTCAAAAGAATACTTGGACTTTACAATTCTATGACTCATTCTTCCCAAGCAGGGCATTTGAGGGTGCCAACCCTGAAGGAAGCCCAGGAAACCTCTACTAGGAACTGGGCCTTTTCGGTGGTGGCACCATGCTTACGGATTCAGTTGCTCATGGAGATCTGCCTAGCCCCTCCCTGAAGGCTTTTAAAAGACAATGAAAGACCTGGCTACATAGAGTGGCTTTCCCTGATTACTGCTGCTTCTGATAAGTTTCTCTTTAAACTTTTAACTCTGCCTCTGTTTTTCCCTTTCTTTTTATGTTACTTTTTATTTTGATTTATTATTGATTATTAATAGACATGGGCACGACTTGGCGAAATTCTCGTTTCTGTTATGTAACAGAAAAGGTAACGACAATTACTCCGCCAGAACTCGAACTCGAACCGACTAAAGAAAAATTGGGTCTGATTTGTCATTGTCGTTCCTGGCATCACAGCGATTGCGTGATGCCAAGCGTCATAGGAAAAAAGTTTTAAAAATAAAAAACCCGATTCCCGGCCAAAAATGAGGCGAAAATATGCCTGCCTGAGGGCACCTACCAGAGGGTGGTTTCTGGGGGGGGGTTCCCCGGCCTCCCCCTCCTCTCCTGGGCTGCGCAAAGTGCGCATCCTCGTTGAGTCGCAACTAGCCAAGCGGCAGGGCACAGAAAAAAAGTTTTAAAAATAAAAATTAAAACCCGATTCCCGACCAAAAAAGCAGGCGAAAATATGCCTGCCTCAGTGAGGGCACCTATCAGAGGGGTGGTTTCTGGGGGGGGGGTTCCCGGCCTCCCCCTCCTCTCCTGGACTGCACAAAGTGTGCATCCTCATCGAGTCACAACTCGCCAAGCGGCACGGCACAGAAAAAAAGTTTTAATTTAAAAAAAAAAAACGATTCCCGGCCAAAAAAGCAGGCAAAAATATGCCTGCCTCAGTGAAGGCACCTACCAGAGGGGTGGTTTCTGGGGGGGGGCGGCCTCTCCCCCTCTCCTCTCCTGGGCTGTGCAAAGTGCGCATCCTCATCGAGTCACAACTCGCCAAGCAGCGCAGCACAGAAAAAAGTTTTTAAAATAAAAAAAACCCGATTCCCGGCCAAAAAAACAGGTGAAAATATGCCTGCCTCAGTGAGGGCACCTACCAGAAGGGTGGTTTCTGGGGGGGGGTCCCCGGCCTCCCCCCTCTCCTCTCCTGGGCTGCACATCCTCGTCGTCTCGCCAACTCGCACCATGCCATGCGGTGCGGGCGGGGGATCCAAAATGGGGCGACCACAATATTTATTTTGAAATCGTGTGGTCCAAAAACTCACCAAAGCACCACAGAAACATGTGAAAATAGCTATTTTAAAACTGCCTGAATTTTTACAGTAGCAGCAGTGGGTTTTTCTTGCAACAATACATCTCCATTGATTTTATTTTATTTTTTTACACCTGCGCAATGATGGGCTGGCCACGGGAGTGGACCATGCAAATTTTTGGAGCCATTCCACCAATTGCATGGCCACTTGGCCAGGTTTTGACCGAGACTTCTGGGATGTGCCAGTCGGGCATAAAAAGCCACTAACCCTAGCCCAAACCCGAACCCGAACCCTAACCCTAACCCATACGCCAGTACACTGTCCTTCTTAGTGGGTCAGAGAGGTACCCAGAGGTGCACCCCAGTAACTCACCCTAACCTTACCAGTAACCCTAAGCCTAGCCCTTGCGCTAACCCCTAACCTCAAGCCAGATCTGTGTACTCGCATTGCACTACAGCAAGTACACTTCCCTTCTTAGTGAGTCACAGCGGGCGCCCGTAGGGGTCCTCTCTCACTTCGTTCCCCAGCCCAAGTGCAGGCAGTGAGTCACAGAGGCACCCGAAAGAGAGGTGCCTCTGCCTGCTGTAAATGCAACTTAATGGTATGCATATTCAATTGGCTATGCATGCCATTTTGTAGCGGGCCAGAGGAGGCACCCACCCCAGAGAGGTGCCTCCAGGAGCCCGCTTTCCCATCATGGCGGGCCAGTGGAGGCACCCACCCCAGAGAGGTTCCTCCAAGAGCTGGCCCCCCCAAAACCAGTACTAACGACAGACAAAAAACCGACAAACGAAATGACAAATTTTTGGAAAATTTCGCAAAAAACAGAAACAAGCCGAAACGGGCCTGCTCCGATACACGACAACTCGAAACGTAATTTTTCCTGGTCGTGCCCATCTCTAATTATTAATTGTTTACTAATTGTAGTTTCTATTATCACCTTGCATATTGTATATTGTTCAAACTTTGTAAACTTCACAGAGCGGCCTCCAGGCCAGATGGCAACAGTATATAAGTTATACATACATACATACATACATACATACATACATACATACATACATACATACATACATACATACATACATACATACATACATACATACAGTGTTTTGTTTTGTTTTGTTTGATTTATCCTTTGTTTTCATTTTGTTTCATTACTAATTTTTTTTTAAAAAAATCAGAATGAAACAACATGAAAGAAATTATTCGTTAAGCTATATAATGGCTCCCCTGGATCCCAGAGGCACCATAGTTGTAGGGTAGCTTCTTTGGACTCTTCCTTTTAAGCTACCCAAATTTGAGGTTTAGGGGATTGAGTTACTAAACTCCAAAGGGGGTCCTTCCAGGAAAAAAATCATTTGTAGTTGACTCAGAAAGTGTTTAAATGTTCCCAGCAGGAGGAGCAATTAAGTGCCTCCCTTAATAATTCTCTTTGGGGGACCCACTTTGGATTTCAATAACTCAGCCCCTCAAACTCCAAATCTCTCCAAATTTGGGGACTTAAAGAAAGAGTCCAAAGAAGCTACCCACTAAATTTAGTTCCAATAGTACAAATCTTTTCTAGAGTGAAAAGTGTCATTTAATTTTATTTCATAACAAAACATCCTACCATTTTGTTTCATAATGAAACAATTTACTGTATGTAACAAAATGACAAAAGTGTTTCAGTTTTCGTTTTGTGCCCATCTTTAACACACACACACACACACACACACACACACACACACACACACACACACACACACACACACACACACACACACACAAGCAAGCAAGTTCTCTATTAGTGCTGCTGCCTAGGACTCTGGTGTATTTGCAAGATCCATCAGTAAGCAAATAACTGAATAAGTAAATAGTCCCATATGACTTAAAAGCCAACAGCCATGATCTATATATTTACATTCTGCCTTTTGGCTTGTATAACTTTACGGGTTAACCTTGAGCTAACTGTGGCCAAACTAGAATTGAAAGGGAAGAAGTAGTTATATTTCGAACTCACTTTGTTGATTTCCTATGTGCTTGAACACTTGCTGAAGCATATGAGGAGGATAGGGAGAATGTACAGATGCCATAGCCCAGTGAACCAAGGAGCTGAACATCAGCAAGGTCAAAGCTGCACCACAAACCTTGTTAATTCCTGTTTGTTTTTGACAGAATTACTGTGCACAGGGCATAGAGGGCATTCTGCTGTGATAAATTGTATTGCGGGGAGGGGGAGAGATGGGAAAGAAAGAAAAGAGACGCTCACTTGGCTGCCAATGGATGACAGAGAGAAAAGATAAGAGAGAAAAGGAACATATACCTATAAATCACAATTTAATATGGAAGGTTAGGCCACAGCCTTTGCCTGTTAGTCGGTTTTAAATATATAGATATTTAAAGCTGAAGTATCAAATGGATTAATGTGTTCATGCTGATTTTTTTTTTTTTTAAATGTGTTTGCAATTGTTCTGGACCCTCTTTTGTTTTTTTAGAGAACACAAGAACTCTGTTTTTAATCACCTCAGAGTCTAGTGAAGGCATGTCCAAACATTGTGGTTTCCCTTGTGGGAAGGATGATTAACCCTCTAAGCACCCAACAAACCATGATAGGAAGATTCCACAGTGAAAAATCTCACTGCAAACCTGGCAAATGACTCCACTATTTGGCATTGCTACTACAGAATTTCAAGCTAATCTTTCACCAAAAGACTTAAAGGTAAAAACTGTTAATATTCCCCACATTCCCTTCTCTCATCTTTGTCTTTTATATTCTCTTGTTCTCTTGCACTTCAAATTTAAGTGATTCCCCAGTTTTCAACTGACCCCCTCTCTCTTCTCATGCTCGACCAGGTCTGGTACTGTGGCTGTTTTGTGTCTCCCACGGAACTTACAGCACACACAGTCCTAAAACAAGTTAGCAAAAAATCACTGCATAGAAATGTACCATACACCCAAGAGCCAAGGAATATTTGGTATGAAACTGATATTTCAATCTGTTGTCTGAAAAAGTGGACTTGATCCATGAAGGCTTGCATTAAAATATAATAATTTGTCTTGAAGGCATCACATGTTTTTGTCTTTTGGTTTTCTTTGGATTTTCCCGGTGTGCTTCGACAGACTAGCCCAGCTACCTCTTCCAAAATTTAGATATATATGTGTGTGTCTCTATGAACAAGCATTCAAGTTCTTCATTTCATACAGAAGATGGAAGAATAGTGGTTAAGAAAAATAAGTTTCAGTTTTTAAAAAAAAGTTAATTGCTGCCAGAATTAAGGAACAATATATTTGTTGTTGTCTTGGACCAGGTACCATCAAGACTTCGAACAGGAATGAGAATCCCAGTGTTATATGGCATTTCATGTTGTTTATTTTTATTTCTATTTATTGTATTTTATGTTGATTTTATTTTATTGTATGAGTTATATGGTGGTGTTTTTTTGCATTGCATTGCATTGCATTGCATTGCTTGTTTTTAACCACTGAGAGTGGCCTCGCTGCCAGATAGGTGATTTTAAAAATCCAATAAATAAATAAATAAATAAATAAATAAATAAATAAATAAATAAATAGCCAGAGTCTGGAAACACTACTGTTTTAAATTTAAATTTAAATATTTTTAAGTAGAGTGATTTGACCACTGTTGGAATGGTTTCACTTTTTTCTTGTTCACGCAAGTAAGTATCCTGTTGCTTTGCTTCTCACAGAACCAGGAGTCCCAGAGACTTAAACTTATGATGATGTCTCCTTATGATGCAACAAGCAGGAGGATCCCAGATCAGAACGCCAGCAGAACTGTTCACAATTGTTGTGCTGAGCAGGAACTGAATTAATGCTTTTGGCTATTAGGTTTACTGTGTTTATGTTACATGTGTGTGATATATGGCTGCAGTAAAATTTAACTTTTGTGTATGTCTTCCTGAAATCTTCTTCTGGATGCTTGCACTACCTTTTTTAAATATTTGCATAAAATATGTTTTAGGTTAAATTACTTTTTTAAAAAAAGTTTATAGGGCAGCCCTAATTTTCCTGGGTGCATGAGAAACAGTGATTTCCTTCCTCTGTTGCTGTTCCAAGGTCTGGAAACAGCAACAGAGAAGGCCTTCTCCTGTGTCTTTATCAGATGTACCTGTGAAGGTGGTGGAAACCAAGGGAAAGGTCTCTCCCCCATGATCTTTGCACCTGAGCCAGCTCATAGTGGGATACACAGGCTTTGAGATAATATGGACCTAGGCCATCTGGGGCTTTATGTGGCTTTAATGATAACTTCCTTCTTGAGTTCAGAACTCGAAACTTGCAAATGTTGGAATAGAGCACCCAACCATGCAGCAAATGTTCTGAAGAAAATCAAAGTGAGATATATAGCCCTGCATACTGGATAATGGTGAAATTATTTTTGGAAAGATATTTGAAGATTAAGTTAGAGCTTAGACTAGAATATTTTTATTAAATATAGTAGATATTAATATTCCCTATGACCAGAGACATGTACTTCACCATGTAATTGTTGCTGCAAGGATATTGTATGCGAAATCCTAGAAACAACCAGATGTGCCAACAGAGAGAAATTTTCACGAAAAGATAAGAGAATGCATTGAAATCGACAGACTCTCCGGCTTTCTAAAGAGAGACTACGATGAGATTTCTCAGAAAAGATGGCAAGAAGTAACAAACCTACTAGCATTGTGATATTATTTGGTGATTTGTTAATAGGTTAAATCGTTATTTTTGGCTTGATATATTCAATGTAATTTTTAAACTGTATTCCTTTCCCCCCATACCTCTCCCCTCTTGTCCCCCCTAAAAAACCCAATAAAATTAATTAATTAAAAAAAAGAGAGAGAGATAGCTCTGGTGTTTTTCCCTGCAGCCATCTTTGGATTGACGTTTAGATCCTTGGCTTCCCTTCCTTCTTTTTCTGAGGTTATTTTGTGTTTTACTGTTCTTCTCCCTCACTCCCTTGCTCGCTCAAAGGAATTCAGCCCTATGTACACTGGTACCTTGAGATATGAATGCCTTGAGATACAAAAATCTTAAGATACAAAAGGGAAGTTCATCCAGGGTGCAGTGCACCCTGGATATGGAAGATTTCCATAAAAACTTGAGATACAAAAAATTCCTATGGAAAGCACCAAGATACAAAATTTTTGTGGAAGACTTCAGTTTCCAGGGTGCATTGCATCCCAATCAGATCCAAGATACAAACTTTTTAAAGATAAGAAGTGTCCCGAGGAGCAAATTGATTTTGTATCTCAAGGCACCAATGTACATGGAAACCAGCTCTGGGGACTTCTGCAATTAAATTCAGTAACTTTTTCTCATCCACAAGATCCTAGACAGATTTTTCAGAGTTAATAAATGGTACATTTTGCTTTTTGTGTTATTGCCAGCCTCCTTTTGTTTATAAACTTCCACTTTTGTCAACTGATTCTCAGAATACTTAGTTTGTAAAATGCAACATAATCATATATATGATGAAAATATATGGATATATAATCTCTCTCTATGGATGTGGTTAAAATGAAAAGTTATCAATTTCCTTCAATAGGTATGTCTCCCATACACCACCCACTGCTAACTGAAAGCACAATGGAGGCAGGAACATGTGGGATGCTCTTGATCCCATTTAAGTCTGAGTTCATTCCCCCCCCCCATGGTACGGAGACAGCACTGTTTGCTCTGCATGAGGGAAACTGATGCAAACAAAGTGTCATTGTTGGTCCTCCTTGACCTCTCAGTGGTCTTTGATACCATCGACCATGGTATCCTCCTGGGGAGGCTCTGATGTGGTGTGGCTCTGATCCCTCAAGGAGGACCATCCCCAGAGGGTTCAGCTGGATGAACTTCACTTAATAGTGAACCCTTAATTGTGGGGTTCCACAGGAGGTTGTTAATCTCACCCGTGAAGTTTTACATCTATTTGAGACCACTAGCGATGGTCATCAGAGAGTGTGGAGCTGTGTGTCACCAATATGTTGATGACACCCACATTTACATCTATTTTTCTCCATCTGCAGTGGATATTTTTCCATCACTAGAATGCTGTTTGGGTGTCATACTGAATTGGATGAGGACTAAAAGATTGAGGTTGAACCTGGACAAGAGGGATGTCCTCTAGGTGGGGGACACTTCTGTCTGTGGGTTGAGAAGCTCCCTCTCTTTTTTGGGGGGGGGGGGAATTGACTATATCTGCTAAGGATATAGACTTAGTGTCTATAACCACTTATAACTTTGTGTTTATACCTCTCCTTGTGTGATTACATTAACACTAGACATGGGCACGACTTGGCGAAATTCTCATTTTCGTTTCCGTTCCTCGTTTCCGTTACGCAACGGAAACGGAAATGACAATTAAGCCGTCAGAACTCGAACTCAAACCGAAAAAAGAAAAAATGGGTCTGATTTGTCATTGTCGTTCCTGGCATCGCGCTGCGATCGCGCAATGCCAAGCGTGAGCGACACAGAAAAAAGTTTTAAAAATAAAAAAACCCGATTCCTGGCCAAAAAAGCAGGCGAAAATATGGCTGCCTGAGTGAGGGCACCTACTAGAGGGGTGGTTTCTGGGGAGGGGGTCCCCGGCCTCCCCCCTCTCCTGTCCTGGGCTGCTCTGGTGGGGGGCATTCTCTCGTCATCTCGCCAACTCGCCATGCCATGCGGTGCGGGCGGGGGATCCAAAATGGGGCGACCGCAATATTTATTTTGAAATCGTGGTCCAAAAACACACCAAAGCACCACAGAAACATGCGAAAATGGCTATTTTAAAACTGCCTGAATTTTTACAGTAGCAGCAGTGGGTTTTTCTTGCAACAAAACGTCTCCATTGATTTTATTTTATTTTATTTTATTTTTATTTTTTACACCTGTGCAATGATGGGCTGGCCAGTGGCCATGGGAGTGGACCATGCACATTTTTGGAGCCATTCCACCAATTGCATGGCCACTTGGCCAGGTTTTGACCGAGACTTCTGGGATGTGCCAGTTGGGCATAAAAAGCCCACTAACCCTAGCCCGAACCCTAACCCGAACCCTAACCCGAACCCATACGCCAGTACACTGTCCTTCTTAGTGGGTCAGAGAAGCACCCAGAGGTGCACCCCACTAACTCACCCTAACCTTACCCGTAACAACCCTAAGCCTAGCCCTTGCGCTAACCCTAACCCTAAGCCAGATCTGTGTACTCGCATTGCACTACAGCAAGTACACTTCCCTTCTTAGTAAGCCAGAGGGCGCCCATAGGGGTCCTCTCTCACTTTGTTTCCAGCCCAAGTGCACCGTACACCAGTATGCCAGTATGCTGTCCTTCTTAGTGAGTCACAGTAGAGGCACCCAAAAGAAAGAGAGGTGCCTCTGCCTGCCACTGCAACTTGCTATGCATATCCAATTGGCTATGCATACCCTTTTGTAGCAGGCCAGAGGAGGCACCCACCCCAGAGAGGTGCCTCCAGGAGCCTGCTTTCCCTTCATAGCAGGCCAGAGGAGGCACCCACCCCAGAGAGGTGCCTCCAGGAGCCCGCTTTCCCTTCATAGCGGGCCAGAGGAGGCACCCACCCCAGAGAGGTGCCTCCAGGAGCCCACTATCCCCCCCAAACCAGTACTAACGACAGATGAAAAAACGACAAACGAAATGACAAATTTTTGAAAAATTTCGCAACAAATGGAAACGAGCCAAAACGGGCCGGCTCCAACACATGACAACTCGAAACGTAATTTTTCCTGGTCGTGCCCATCTCTAATTAACACTATATTGTCAATTGTTAGTTCCCATCCCTCATAACTATTTGATGGTCTACAGCTCAAGTACACTGGTCCTCCCACTATATTGGTCCACAGCCTAGAAATCTCTTGATTAAACTACTGTATTATTCTCTACATGGGGCTGTCCTTGAGGCTAATGTAGAGGTTGCAGCTAGTGCATAACACAGTGGCCAGATTACTAAATGGGAGAGACGCTTTCAGCATATCATCCTCACTCTGGCTACCCTGCATTGGCTACCATTTAACTTCCACATTGACTTCAAGATTCTAATGTTAACATACAAAATCCTAAATGGTTTAGGACCTTGATATATGACAGAGCGTCTTCTCTGACAGAGAACTGGCTGTGTCACTCAGTCTTCCCAGGTGGGGTGTCTGAGGGCTCCAACCTCGAGAGCGACCCAGAGATCCACAATAAGGAACCAAGCCTTCTTGGTGGTTGCCCCCTCCCTGTGGAACTGACTGCCCCTAGAGATTAGCTTGGGGGGAGACCAAGATGGCGACCTGCTGCTCAGTTTGTTGTTGAGAAGCTCCGTACAACCCTGGGCAACAGCTTCTTCCCACGGGCTGCCAGCCAGCACTTGCAGCCACCTGAGATCAGCAGAATCTCAGGCTGTTCCGAGGCTGAAGGTGAGAGTGTTTTTTCATCTCCTATTCTTGGAGGAACGCTCAAGAAATCACCTCTTCTCGAAGCAAGGGGAAGGGAAAAGACGCCGGACGGCATTTTCAAGCCATTCTCCTCTCAGTGTGAGTCTTCACTCCTTTAATTTGAATAACAATCCAAGCTCATTTATGAGCGAACTGTTCCTTGTTGGTTCTTTCTTTTCTCACTTCTGAGCAATCAACGGCAAACTCTTGTGAATTGACTCTGTAAACAAGAGGGGGATTGAGCTTCACCCCCCTCTCTTCTTCGCTGGGTAATCAGAGAAAACTCAGTCTCGCTATAGTGGCCATTGCAAGCCAGTACTTGGGCGCCATCTAGTGGATCTTTTGATTTTTGCATTTTCCTTTCCTAATTTCTATTTTTTCCTACTATTTTCATATTTTCCCTTGCTGCCAATCTACCCCCCCCTTCAGTGAAATGAGTTACCCTGGGGGGAAAAAAGGAGCGACTGCCTCAACAACTATTCCACAGCCCTCTTCTGCAGCCATGACTCAAACTGGGCAAGCTCAAATTATGGATTTACTGCAAAATCTCCAAGTCAGTCAAAATCTGCTTCTCTCAGACCAGGCTAAGAACTTTGCAGATCTTAAACAAGAAATGCAGGAAATGCTGGCGGGCCTGGCCAAAGTCGATGAGAAACTGTTACACTTTGAACAGAAAATTCAAGATATAGAAGATGTCCAGACAGTCCTTGAATGCAGACAAGATGAATTTGAGTCAGATCTCCAGATTATAGACAAAACTGTCTTGAACCAAGAAATAGATACCTCTGCCAAAATAATTAGAATTCAAAATGTCCCCTTTGAAGATGGAGAGAACTTGTATGCCATGGTGGAAGAATGTTTTGCAGTGCTGCTGGGAATTTCAGCACAAGATATCCAGCAGGAGATAGACTACATTTGTAGGCAGCCTAATGCTTATACTAGGAAGAACTCCCTACCGTCAGAAATAATAGTCAAATTAATGAGGAGACGGACCCGAGATTCGCTTTTGAAAAAAGCTCAAGGCCAGGAGATCAAGATCAAAGACGCAAAAATTCGACTACTTAAAGATCTACCCTGGAGGATCCGTCAGCTTAGGAAAGATTTTACTTTCCTAACCAAATTGTTGCAAAAAAACGATGTACCATACAGGTGGACCTTTCCGGTCGGTCTGCTCTTCCGCTGGGAGGGGAAGAACATTCAATTTGACTCAGTGAAAAAAGCCTACAGATTCGCTGAGGTCAACGCAGATAAAATAGGTTATACCCCCTCATCCGCGGAGGAAGACGACGAGGGAGAAGATGAAGATAACTTTCAACATAACAAGGAAACGAAAGAGCAATCGATATTACAAAGGAAAGGCAGATCTTTGCATCCCCGAGCCCCAACTGCGGAGGACAGCACTAAACCCAAGAGACAACTGAGGCCGAAAGGGGACAAAAAGTCACGCTGGAAGTAAGAATGTCTCCGAAATTAATAACCTGGAATGTGAACGGTCTGAACTCGCCATTTAAACGCAGCAGGATCTCTGCTCTCCTGCAAAAACAGAAATGTGACTTAATCTGTCTTCAAGAAACGCACATAATAAACATGCAAGAGAAGCTCCTAGAAAACCGGAAGTTAGGAATTGCCTTTCCCTCCTCAAATCAGAAATCCAAGAAAAACGGGGTAGTAATATATGTTAAACCTGAGATGCAACCAAGTTTGATTAAGAAAGATGAGGAAGGCAGATGGATTATTATCCAAGCAACCCTTCAATCTAAGAAAACGATTTGATTGTGGGTATATACAGCCCAAACGACAAAAAATTGCAAGAACTTTTTTTGAAGAGTTGCTGCAAGAACCACTACAATACGAAGATACCCCAATAGTCATTTTAGGAGACTTCAATGCTGTCAACAACCCAAATATGGACAAACAACCATCACCCGGGGCAAAAGGGGGGGCGGGTAGTTTCCTTACCAAAATCATTTTTACATTTATCTAGTATTCTGCAGATTCATGATATATGGAGGAGAAAATGTCCAATTACCAATGGATTTACATTTTACTCAGCTCGCCACGCCTCTTTTTCCCGAATAGACATGATTTGGGCCAGTACAGATCTGTTACTCCAAACGCAGGACATTGAAACATTGGTAAGATCATGCTCTGATCATAACCCCATTTTATGGTCTTTAAAGGGTATTAATAAGGTTAGACATTGGAAAATCAATCACACGCTCTGGTCTGACAAAATGTTTCTTAGTAAGGCAGAAAGGGACTTAAAGACATACTTTGAGTTAAACTCTACGGAGGGTATGCAATTTAAAACTATTTGGGATGCCTCTAAGGCTTACTTCAGAGGCACAGTGATACAATACATGGCCAAGAAAAATAGAGAAAGGAAATCAAAGACTGCAGAGATTTTGAGTAAAATGGAAGAATTAGAGAATAAACTGATATTAGACCCTGGGAATAAACAATATCTCAATGAGTTATTACAAAGTAGACATCAATTGAATCTGATCCTATCTGCAGACATTGCACACAAACTCAGACTAGCAAGGCTAAACCATTTTGAAAATGCCAACAAACCAGGGAAATGGTTGGCTTATAGACTCAAGAAACAGCAAACCCAAAGATCAATTATAAATTTAAAAGATAGTCAGGGACTTAACCAAACTGACCAAGCTTCAATTATGAAAATAGTTGAAGCATATTACCAAACCCTTTTTGAAGGAAAACAGATAGACCCCAACTTAATACATAATTACTTAGAGAAACATAACTTCCCACAACTTAATGAAGACCAAAGAAATTTAACTAATGCCACAATTTCCTTAACAGAGGTGGTTGAAGCAATTCAAAGACAAAAACCCAATAGAACACCTGGCCCGGACGCTTTGCCAGCTCAATACTATCAGAAATTTTTAAATATTTTAGCCCCAAAATTACTTCATCTTTTTAATTCAATTCTGGAAGGAGAAGATATTCCAGATACATGGAAATCTACCAACATAGTTTTGATCCCCAAGGACGGAAAACCAAAAGAGGCTATAGAGAATTATAGGCCTATAGCCCTTCTAAATGGGGATTATAAAATCTTTGCTTCTATTTTGGCTACTAGATGGCGGAAAAGTCTTACCACGCTAATTCACCCAGATCAGAGAGGATTCTTGCCAAATCGATATCTCCAGTCAAACATTAGAACCTTACTTAACTCCTTAGAGTATTACGAAATACACTCCCAAAAGCAGGCAGCCTTTATCTTTTTGGATGCTGAAAAAGCCTTCGATAATGTCTCTTGGTCCCTATTGAAATCTCAAATGGATTACTTACAATGTGGTCACAGAATGCTTAGAGCGGTAGAATAGATATACACCACTCAGAATGCCAAGATTATTGTGAATGCGTTCTCTTCCGACAAGACTCTTATACAGAAGGGCACAAGGCAAGGATGCCCCCTTTCACCGTTGCTTTTTATCTTATCCTTAGAGATTTTACTGCATGTGATTAGAAACTCAGCATCGATACAAGGTTTGAGCAATCGGGGAGAAATCTATAAAATACAAGCTTTTGCTGATGATTTATTATTAATTTTGGAAGACCCTACACGGTCCATGCCAGAACTTCTAAGAACCCTAAAGGAATATTCAGAAATATCTGGCTTTTTGATTAACAAAACAAAAACTGTAATGTTGACCAAAAATATTTCTGTGACTAATATTCAAGAATTAGTGGACCTATCAGGATTCATGCATGTGAATAAGGCGAAATATTTAGGCATAACGGTATCCAATAAATGTTCTACCCTCATTGATAACAATTATATCCCTCTGATTAAATCTGTAAAGGTAGATCTTGCTACCTGGGCCAAACTCCAGTTGTCACTAATGGGTAGGATAGCGGTTATCAAGATGTCCGTTTTACCAAAGCTGCTCTTCTTATTTCAATGCTTACCCGTGCTATCCAATTTTAAGATCTTGTCCGACCTAGAGAAGCATATTCGTATATTCATTTGGCAAAAGAAAAAAGCTAGAATTAAAAATGCTTATCTGCAAGACAGGTCTACTTCTGGGGTTTCGCATTACCTAATTTGTTCCTGTACTATAGAGCAGCAGCACTGACATGGATACGCGATTGGATTTCTATGACAAACGAAAGAATTTTAGGCTTGGAAGGTCACGATCTAGACAAAGGGTGGCACCATTACTTATGGTATAGAGGTAATATTCCATCCCTGTTTAAAAGACATTGGATATGGAATGCCTTAATCAAAAGTTGGTTGTCTGTTAAAGACTTATTTTACCCCAAGGCTCCTAAATGGTTATCTCCAATGGAAGCAATTAGAGGACCAGGCTCAAAGGTAGTTAGTAACACTTTAACATACAAACAACTTCTGTATGAGGACCAGACTCTTAAACCTCCAAATCAGTTATCCCTGGAAGGGGTAAACATAGGCTGGTGGACTTATCAACAAATATACTCGCATTATAAACTAGTGCAGAAGGAAGGTGGATTTATGGTAAATGATAATGTCTTTGATAAAATACTGTCATCAGGTGAGAAGAAACTGTTGAGTAAGTTTTATAATATGCTGTTACTTGAAAGAACAAGTGACTCACAGGTTAAAGAATGTATGATAAGATGGGCGGAAAACTGTGGACACTCCATCCACTTAGATAAATGGTATATGTTATGGCAAACGTTTAAGATGTTCAAATCCACCTCATATAAAGAGAATTGTTATAAAATGTTCTACAGATGGCATCTTAGTCCTCATAGATTATCCAAGATGTACAACTGTTCACCCATATGCTGGAAGTGCGAGCAAGAAATTGGCTCTTTCTACCATATGTGGTGGACCTGTAAAAAAGCCAAACTATTTTGGAATATGGTTAAGAACTTACTAGACATACTGTGGGAGGTTAGGTTAAAACATACACCAGAACTATTCTTGTTAAATATTATAGATACTGAGGTAACATATGATCAAAAATATGTAATTAATTATATAATAGTAACAGCCAGAATTCTGTATGCCCAACTTTGGAAGAACTCTGCAACACCTTCAAAAGATGACTTGAAAGGAAAACTATACTCGGCTATTGAAATGGACAGAATCTCCAGCCACTTGAAAGGAGAAGATGAAGAAGTTTTGTCAAGAAGATGGCAAGAGCTAATATCTGCGTTAAAAACCTTATAAATGATGTTTGAGCTATGAGATTGTTATCAATGTAAAGTGATCCCTTTTTCTTTTTTCCTTTCCTTTTTTTATTTTATAATAATAAATAAAAATATTATTTAAAAAAAAAGAGATTAGCTTGGGCACCTCACTAGGAGTTTTTAAGTTCCAATTTAAAAAATGGGTTCTTCCAGCAAGCTTTCTCCAGTCTATAATCTCTTCTGGATGCTGGTTTATGTGCTGATATCATTCTCTGCATTAATTTTTCCACCTCTGCCTTTATTGCTAGTGAACTATGACGTGATTCAATTCAATATTTTGTTTATTTATTCTATTTAAATTGTGATTTTTATCGTGTGTATTATATGTGCAATTTTTCCCATTGTTTGTTTTGTTATACAGTGGTACCCCAACTTGAGAGCAGCTCAACGTAAGAGCAATTCAACTTAAGAGCAGAAAAATGTTGGCATTTTAACTGCTGCCTTACAAATTTTAGATATGGTCTGCTTGACTTAACATTTTTTTTTATTTTTTAACTTATTTTTTTGATTTTTTAGATAGGTACCCCGATTTAAGAGTAGTTCGATTTAAGAGCATGCATTCAGAACAGATTAAATTTGTAAGTTGAGGTACCACTGTCTTGATCTGCCTATACACTGTTATTTGAGTAGATATTTGCTAGGTGGATTGTGTAAAAGACACACACAGAGAGAGACAGAGACAAAGACAGACAGACAGACAGACAGACAGACAGACAGACAGACAGACAGACAGACAGACAGACAGGTATTGCTTTCACTTCTGCTCTTTGGCCAAGGGTAGGGAAGAAGCAAGTATCCCTGAGTTTTTGTACAGACAGTTCCACATGCAGATAAGGATGAATATGGGAGTGGGGGTATGCCCCTGGCTAGCTAAATATTGAGGCATGTGCTTCTACTCAGTTGTAATTGGAACCAAGGATGGATGAGTTTCCAGTCTTCAGTCTCCCATTTAAGATTTCTATTTGTGTTTCTATTTTTTTAATCCTTCCTATTTATGAAGAAATGTATGGATTTTTCTATGTTCTTATAAAAAAGAAATTGGAATATAGAGATGGGCACAACCAGAAAAAATGACGTTTCGAGTTGTCGTGTGTTGGAGCCGGGCCGTTTTGGCTTGTTTCCGTTTGTCGCAAAATTTTTCAAAAATTTGTCGTTTCGTTTGTCGTCTGTCGCTAGTACTGGTTTAGGGGGGTAGGGTAGCGGGCTCCTGGAGGCACCTCTCTGGGGTGGGTGCCTCCTCTGGCCCACTACGAAGGGAAGGCATTTAGCAGGCTCCTGGAGGCACCTCTCTGGGGTGGACGCCTCCTCTGGCCCCCTACAAAGGGAAAAGGAAGGGTACATGACTGTGTAGCCATTGCGTACCAAGTGGCACTGGCAGAGGCACCTCTCTTTTGGGTGCCTCTAGCTCACTAAGAAGGACAGCATACTGGCGTACAGAGTTTTTTGGAACTTTGGACTGGTGAGCGAGGTGAGAGAAGAATGCCTCTGCTGGGCGCCCTCTGGCTCACTAAGAAAGGAAATGTACTTGCGTGTAGTGCAATGCAAGTACAGATCTGGCTTAGGGTTGGGGTTAGGGCAAGGGCTAGGCTTAGGGTTTTTACGGGTAAGGTTAGGGTGAGTTAGTGGGCTGCACCTCTGGGTGCCTCTGACCCACTAAGAAGGACAGTGTACTGGCATATGGGTTAGGGTTAGGGTTAGGGTTAGGGTTAGGGCTAGGGTTATAGTGGGCTTTTTATGCCCGACTGGCACATCCCAGAAGTCTCAGTCAAAACCTGGCCAAGTGGCCATGCGATTGGTGGAATGGCTCCAAAAATTTGCATGGTCCCATCCCATGGCCAGCCCATCATTGCACAGGTGTAAAAAAATAAAAATAAAAATCAAAATCAAATCAAATCAATGGGATTGGAGACAGACGTTTATTACAAGAAAAACCCACTGCTGCTACTGTAAAAATTCAGGCAGTTAAAATACCTAATTTTCGCATGTTTCTGTGTGGTGCTTTGGTGGTTTTTGGACCACGATTTCAAAAAAAATATTGCGGTCACCATTTTGGATCCCCCCTCACCGCATGGCATGGTGAGACGACAAGGATGCCCCCCACCAGAGCAGCCCAGGACAGGAGGGGGGGGAGGCCAGGGACCCCCCAGAAACCACCCCACTGGTAGGTGCCCTCACTCAGGCACGCATATTTTCGCCTGCTTTTTAGGCTGGGAATCAGGTTGTTGTTGTTTTAAACTTTTTTTCTGTGCCACTTTGGCATTGCGCGATTGCCGCGATGCCATGAACGACAACGACAAATCAGACCCAATTTTTCTTTTATCGGTTCGAGTTCGAGTTCTGACAGCTTAATTGTCATTACAGTTTCCGTTGTGTAATGGAAATGAGGAACGGAAACGGAATTTCGCCAAGTCGTGCCCATGTCTATTGGAATATAGTCTCAACCATCTGTCTGTTTGACCAAATTAAATCCATACAGTGATTCCCAACATGGAAGGGATAATGTGGTACCTGCCTACTTTCTTTCAAAGATGACAGGTCTGATGGGGGGGGGAGGCTGGCAGCCTTAATTCTGTGCTACAAAAAATAGTTGAACATGCAGAGATTTGAAGGTACTTTTTAAAGAACCAGGCACTCTCATTTCACTGCCTGTCTTCCCTCATATTCTCTCCTCTCCCCCCACTCAGTTTATTTATTTATTTATTTATTTATTTATTTATTTATTTATTTATTTATTTATTATACTTATTGACCACCTGATTTTCCTGTGGGAACTCTGGGCAGTGTACAACACGTTATAAAAACAGCAACTGTCCAAATCTGCAACCCCAAAACATACCCAATCACAGTATAAATACTGAAAAAGAAATAATAAAGTACAAATAAATATGATAATGCTAACATGAAAATACTAAAAACAATAGTAAAAATAAAATAGACCTAGCACAACAAACAACCATGGCATCGTCAAAATCCGGCAAGAAAAGGCTGGTGCTAGCAGTTATACAACCAAAACCAAATCATAATCACAATCACAATCACAATGTACTCAGAGGTCCCAAAGCATTCCCTGACGAGCCAGGTCTTTAAAGCCCTTCTAAAGGCCAGCATCAAATCCGCCAGCCTAATCTTCATAGGCAGTTTATTCCAGTAAGCCGGGGCCACCACCCTACAATTACTTGAGTTGTAATGACATAGTGCTCCTTGTGACATCTGACAGTTCGTAGTGAAGGACTCTAAGCATTTACATTACATAAACAATCACACCTTGGCTACCATTGGCCCTCTTTCAAATTCATGTCAAGGGAATGAACACCAGGACACAGAACATCTGTGAATCCTGGAAAAAGAGTAGAGAATGTCATGTCTTTAATATGGAATGAAGGAATGCTCTCCCTTTAAAAGACAACTCCAGGAAAATCTAGCCCAAGCCATATAGAGAACAAGATTGCTTAGAAGCCACTCAATAGTCTATGAAATGGAGTTGGCACAAGAGAACCTAAGAAAATTGTGGCTTCTGTACCAACTCAGTTATCTGCTAGTAAAGAGAACAGGCAACACAACACTTACAGTATATCACTGTACTCTGTGGTCCTGAACATGAAGTGCCTTCTGTGTTAGCTGCTCCAAATGCTGCTGATGTGGCTCATTAGAGGGTGACAAATATCTGATATTTATCAAACCTTTACTATTTTATTTTTGCAAGCCATTTTTGTGTTTTATAGGCACTTATAGATGGGCTATTGCCTAATTTTATATTGTACTCTATCAAAAGCACTGTAATGCTTTTGACACAAATGAAGAAATCAGTGTTATTTCTTGAATACCTTCCTTATGCCCCATTTTAGTGCCTTGGCTGGAACCATTTTGTGAGCCCACCACTCAGTTGACAAGCTCCCCAGCCCCTCCCACCTCCATGCCTCCCAGCCAGTGCAGTCATGCCTTGAAATGTGATGATTGGAATATCATGTTTCAAGTGGCTCTGTCTCATGGGCTGGAAAATCAGATTATATTTGCAGAGCTTCAATGTATGAAATGCTACACGTTGCTCACAAAGTGAATAATGCTCAAATAACAAGACACTCTTTAATCAATTATTTCACTGAAGAGGAAAGCTTGTCAACTTCAAAGAGTTAGAGGAAACAAAAAATGTTTATGTGAACACCATTTATGAAACCCATTTTTTTGTTCACCCAATATGATTATTCTGTTTGTTGTTCCATTGTTCCAGCCTTCCTCCAATATTATTTCCATATTTCTGAACACAGGGTCTGAGGGGAAACAGCACAGGAGGGCTGCCAATCTCTTATTTTACTCCTTTTATACCAAGAAGCAGAACTTGTAAAATAGGAAAAACAAATAGGAGGGCATATTCTACACTTACGGGGAGTTTGTAGAACTTGCTCTTAGGGGAATGGGCAACCTGGGGCAGGATTCCAAGGAACAAGAAGAAAACTGGAGGAGTAATACCTCCTTAGAAAACCTTGGTCCAGCTGGCCCGGCTGGTAGTACCTTGTAAGTGCCTCCATCTGGTGTTACAGGAGAGGACGGTCAACGGTTTTGAAGGCGGAAGAGGGCTCTCATCGCCCCAACGGCAGAAAAAGCGGAAGAACCACCCTTAGGAGAAGGGAACTCTTTCAAACCTCCACTGCCTTGTGTCTATATCCATCATTAGAAAAGGCTTCAGGAGTCACCCTCGAGGAAAAAAACTGGAGCCGGAGTCCTGGATACAGTTCATGACTGTATACAATCATGTTCTGGCAAGTCCTGCGACGCAGCTGGAACTAATCATATCGGCTTTGCTGTTCCATTGGACCACTCCAGCTACGTGGAGAGGGGGGTTTTGCTGCCTGGGTAACAGCCTAATCTCCATATTGAAGTACCCAGGCCTTGTGCCCTGGACTGGACCATTTGCAGCAAAAAGTGGGGGAACAACACAGGAAGCAGCAGCTACCTGGGTGTAGGCGGATCAGGATGGAAACCAGCAAACAAATTGTTGACTCTGCACCATGCAATAAACGTAAAAAATCTCACGCCTAAAGTTGGGCACATGGAATGTTAGGATAATGAATCCTGGTTGTTCAGACTATCTCCAAGAAATGGACACTATACGAAAAACAGCTGTCATCGACAGGGAACTGTGCAGACTGTGGATGGACATTGTTGCTCTCCAAGAGACAAGGCTACCTGACTCTGGATCTGTCAAGGAGAGGAACTTTACGTTCTTCTGGCAGGGAAAACCATCAAACGAGACCAGGGAATGTGGGGTAGGCTTTACTGTTAGAAATACTTTACTAGGTCTCATTATCCCACCTGCTGTAGGAAGTGAAAGAATCCTGTCCATGCAACTACACTCTACAGCAGGGTTAGTTACACTTATCAGTGCATACGCACCAACATTATTATCTCCAGCAGAACTTAAAGACAAATTCTATGATGATCTAGCTGCCACTATCAAGAAAATCCCTGATAAAAGACCAATAGCTATCCTCTGTGACTTTAATGGCAGGGTTGGAGCTGATTATAACTCCTGGCCCACCTGCCTAGGTTGGTTCAGCATTGGAAAGATGAATGAAAATGGCCAACGCCTGCTGGAGTTTTGCTGCTATTATAGTCTCTGTGTCAGCAATACATTCTTTAACACAAATCCCCAGCACAAACTCTCTTGGAGACATCAAAGATCAAAGCACTGGCATCAGTTCAACCTGATTCTCGTCAGGCGCTCCAGCATTTCTAGCATTACAATCACACGCAGTTATCTGAGTGCCGACTGTGACACAGACCACTCCCAGGTGTACAGCAAAGTAAGACTGAAAACAAAGAGATTGCTCCACCTGAAGAAGGAAAGAAGATCAAAAATTGATACCAGTAAGACCTATAACCAAGGAAAAGTGGAGGAATTCTCCCATGTACTCAAGGAAGCTCTTCCTGGCCCTGCTGAAGATAATGCATCTAAACGTTGGGAACATTTTAAGAATGTTGTTTATAACACTGCTTTATCAGTATTTGGCAAGGAGACTCGAAAGACAGCAGATTGGTTTGAAGCCCACTCAGAAGAGCTGATGCCAGCTATTGAGGAAAAGAGGAGAGCCTTGACTGCATATAAAGCTTGTCCCAGCGAGAACAACCTACAGGCCCTGCGAGCTGTTTGTAACAAAGTCCAGCAGACTGCAAGGAAATGTGCTAACAATTACTGGCTGCAACTGTGTTCTCGGATTCAGATGGCAGCTGATACAGGTAACCTCAAGGGGATGTATGATGGAATTAAACAGGCCTTGGGGACAATACATAAGAAAACTGCATCCTTAAAGACTGTTTCAGGTGAGATCATCCAGGATCGTGAGCAGTAGATGACACGCTGGGTGCAGCACTACTCTGAACTATATTCCAGAGAAAACACAATAACCGAAGAAGCCTTAAATAATATTGAGTGCTTGTCTGTCCTGGAGGAGCTTGACAATGAACCAACACTAAAAGAACTAAATGTAGCTCTGGATTCACTTGCCTCTGGCAAGGCACCTGGAAAAGATAACATCCCTGCTGAAGTTCTGAAGTGCTGCAAAGAGATCATTGCCACTGAACTGTACAAAATCCTCTGCCTTTGCTGGAGGGAAGGGGGAGTACCACAGGATATGAAGGACACTAATATTGTTACACTTTGTCAAGCCCCGCACACAGAATACACAGCAAGCCAAGTTCAGTTCTTTGCCAGGAACTTTAGTTGTAATCCAGATAACGAACAAAGTACAGTCCGAATCAAAGCCAAAATACCTTACAGAGCCAAATGCCAAGTTCAAGGGTACAGAGAAACATCGTAGTCAGAAAGCTGGTCCAAGGTCAGGAAACAGAGTCTGGATAAACACAGGAACGTGGTGACAAGGTAACTGATGTGTTGCTCCCACAGAGGTTTCAGGGTAAACTTGCTAGCTTTATCCTAAACCAGGGAACACATCCATATCTCTGGCAAGGCTCCTGCTAGAACTCAGGGCTTTCAGATCTAATTCTACGCCTATCATTAAAGATCCTTTCCCTGGCTCTCCTGTTAGTTCTTCTTTGCAGGATCCTGTTCCTAGCCCTCATAGGAGGAGGAGATGTGCCCTCAACTGTGTTCTCAGACTCAGCTGCCTGCTGAGTTGAACTGCAAGGCTCCTCCTGCTGTTCTTCAGCATTTAACCCTTCACATTCAGGTTCTATGACAGGCAGGGTCCTGGCACGCTTTATAAGAACAAAGGTGACAGGAGCGACTGTAACAACTATTGTGGTATCTCTCTTCTTAGTGTTGTCGGGAAGCTGTTTGCACGTGTTATACTGAAGAGGCTCCAGATACTTGCAGAGAGAGTCTACCCAGAATCACAGTGTGGCTTTCAAACCAACAGGTCCACTACTGATATGGTATTTTCCCTCAGGCAGTTGCAGGAGAAATGCAGGGAACAAGGACAGCCACTTTTTGTAGCCTTCATAGATCTTACGAAGGCATTTGATATGCTTTGTAGGGACAGACTCTTTAAAATACTCCTCCAGGTTGGATGCCCACCCAAACTCCTTAACATCATTAGGTCTTTTCATGAGGATATGAAGGGCAATGTAGTTTTTGATGGCCTGGTGTCAGATCCCTTCAACATCCGAAGCGGAGTGAAGCAGGGCTGTGTCCTTGCACCAACCTTGTTTGGGATCTTCTTTGCTACCATGCTGAAGTATGCTTTTGGAACTTCAACAGGGGGTATCTATCTCCCTACCAGATCAGATGGAGAACTCTTCAACCTCTCTAGATTGGGAGCAAAGTCTAAGGTACAGGTGAAGTGTTTGCGGGATCTCCTCTTCGCTGATGATGCCGCCATTACTGCTCACTCTGCTGAAGATCTCCAACAACTCATGGGCCATTTTAGTAAAGCTTGCAAAGATTTTGGGCTAGAAATCAGCCTGAAAAAAACCACAAATAATGGGCCAGAATGTGGACTCTCCTCCTCACATTACAATTTCTGAAAAAGAACTGGAAGTTGTCCATGACTTTGTGTATCTTGGCTCAACTATCTCAGATACACTCTCACTAGAGTCTGAGCTGAATAAACATATAGGTAAAGCAGCAACTATGTTTTCCAGACTAACAAAGAGAGTATGGCTCAATAAGAAGCTGACAGAACATACAAAGATACAGGTCTATAAACTTGCATACTGAGCACACTTTTGTATTGCAGCGAGTCTTGGACCATCCATGCCCGACAGGAAAGAAAGCTTAATACCTTCCATATGCACTGTCTTAGGTGAATATTCAACATTACCTGGCACGACAAAGTTCCAAATAGCATAGTCGTGAATCGAGCTGGAATCCCTAGCATGTACACTTTATTGAAACAGTGACGCCTACGCTGGCTTGGACACATTGTGAGAATGGATGATGGTCGGATCCCAAAAGATCTTCTATATGGAGAACTAATGCAGGGAAAGCGCCCCAGAGGGAGACCACAGCTGCGATATAAGGATATCTGTAAGAGGGACCTGAAGGCCTTGGGAATGGACCTCAACAGTTGGGAAACCCTGACCTCCGATCGCACTGTCTGGAGGCAAGAGACACAGCATGATCTACATAAATTTGAAGAGGCATTTGTCCAACAGGAAGAGGAAAAGAGGCAGGCACGGAAAGAACGAAACTCGAGGACTGGGCAAGAAACAGAATACATCTGCCCCCAGTGCGGTAGAGACTGCCATTCCCGAATTGGTCTATTTAGTCACACTAGGTGTTTTTTTAGGATCTCTTCTCCAGGCATGATACCATAGTCTTTCGAGACTGAAGGATGCCAATGATTTCTGAACAAATGTCAACACACAAATACATATATGATAAGCCATCACATTGCTTCTTATGACAACCCTACTAGTTTATTTTTTAAAAAACAAATGGGATAGTCAAGGAGTGATTTACCATTGGCACGAACCCTTGTGAGTTCCTCAGGCTGTTCAGGGATTTGAACTCAGGTCTCCTGAGTCCAAGTTCATCACTCTATCCACTACATCACACTGCCTTTCTAGCCTAAACTGTAACAGTACATTAAAATGTGTTTCTCAACACACTTTCACATCTAAATAAAGCATACTGTATATTTATTCAGGTAAATGGTAGGAAAGAAACCATTTGTGTATATGCAATGCTTTGTTTCCCAATAACTATTTTGTAAGCAGTGGCCAGACCAGTACAATTATATTGGGCAGCAGAGCTCTGAAATCCCCATAGGAACAGCCAGTGCTGGAATAGTCATCCAACTGGCATTTCTCCCTCTGTGTAAATGCCTGGTCTGTTAAATGCATACTTGCCAACCATGGTGCCTGGAGGCTCCCAGTGCTATCTAAAGAACAGATTTGGCTGCTTCCAAACTATACTGCCTGAGTGTCATATTGTGCACGGATGCCTTTCTCCTATCAATGTGAGCAGAACAAGGCTGTGGGCCCATTTGAGAAGCTGCTAAACCAAGAAGACAGATGAAAATCAATATTGAAAATGATATGAATAGAAAAAGCAAAGAAACAACTGACTGCCACTGAATCTTAAGAAGAAGCAGTGGGTTGGGGTAGGGAAAGGTAATACGAATATAATCTGATTGGAGATATAGGATATATTTCATCTTCCAGGAACCAAATTAAATATTGCATTCACCTTTTTCTTAAACGCCACACAACTCCTGTGCATTGCTGTCCCTGAGCAGGTTACTTCTACAGGTCACTTTCCAGAAGCAGGGCTGATAACATCCAGTGAATCTCTGTGGATTTTTATAGTGTTTGCACCAGAGAAAGGACTGAGGTCTCATAGATATCATTTTCCCTGGCTCTGGGATCATAACAACTCTTTGTGGGCATGAAGTTGCAAGTAAGAATATGTAAGTCACTTGGCATACACTATTTGTTTGTTTTTTATTTTTTTATTTTTACAGTGCTGACCACATGGCCCCAGGGGCTGGATTGGCACTTTTTTATTCTTTTTATTTTTTTCTTTATTTTAAAGCACTGACCAAGTGGCCCCAGGGGCTGGGGGATCTCAGATCAAAACACCAATAGAACTGTCCACAACTGTTGTGTTGTTATGCAATGGTTGCATAATCATGCTGTAAACTCTCCAGAAAATGCTCTAATATTAAGAGGCATTGTACAGTATATGTCAAAGCAACAACAATAGATACAAATTCAAAAATATGTGATACCTTGATAAACCACTAAAAATTGTACAATAAACAAGCTTTTGTACATTAAACACCACTTCATCTGGTTTGTAATCAATGTGAAGAACCGAAGCAATACAATGTGTTAATTACCAGACCATTAAAATCATTATAACTGTAAACTAATGCACAATTGGCTAATTGTGTGTGGGGATCACACCTGGGTGCAGGAAACTGTGAACGCCTCCTTGAGAGAGGGAGTAGTCCCTGCCTCCTTGAAAGAGGTGGTAATTTGACCACGCCTTTAAGAGCCTATCCTGGACCCAGGGGTGGTGGTTAACCAATGACCAGTAGCAAACCTCCCTTAATTTGGCAAGTTGCTGGAGTTGGTGATGGCCAGGCAACTCCAGGCACTGCTGGATGAAATGAATTTTTCTAGATCCATTTCAGTCAGGTTTCAGGCTGGGTTTTGCTACAGAGACTGTTCTGCCCCATGGAGTTTATGTCACAAGGTTTCTCAGGGCTTGATACTGTTCCCTGATGCCACCAATGATGATGTTCCAATGCCAGGAAAAAAATCTTCCTGTTTCATAACTTTTTAAACTGTTATAACATAGATTGTGGGTCCTGGTGGCAATTTTCGTGTATTGTGTTTTAATGTTTGTAATTGCTTTAAATTGTTAATTTTAATTTTGAATTGTAAGATGCCCAGAGACCTCTGGGTAGCGGGCAGCATACAAGTTCATAAATAAATAAATAAATAAATAAATAAATAAATAAATAAATAAATAAATAAATAAATAAATAAATGTCCTGGGTGCTCCATGGAACTCAGATGTGTTTACTTTCACTGATTCAGTTTCACATGGGATATTCTTAAACTGTTGAATTTACTGCCACAAGATATTGTAATGGCTTCCAGCAAGGCTTTAAGGGGGAATAGATAAATTCATGGCATATATCATCTGTGACCACTATTCTGGATGCAAATACATCAGCATAGTTATCTGGGGCAATAGAAGGAGATTTGTATGTTCCAGTATCTTGAACTCACATATACATGTGTGAGTTTACATGGACATGTGAGTGAGGGGGGGAAAGTACTACCATTCTTGCACTGGAAACATCCTCAGAACTCTGCTACATAGCAGGTCACCTACACAACATCATTGTCCCTAGATGAGAAGCTAAAGACAAAACATTTTGAGGAACTTTGGTGAGTACAGTATTAGGTGCAGAATGGCACATAGGAAACAAGAGTGAATTCTGATTTTTTTTTTTCAGCAGCATTTTCAGTCCTTTCAATCAAAGAAAAAAGAAAATAAGGGCTTTTAAAAAGCAGCAGCAGAAGGCCTAAAAAGAGTCAGGAGGAACATGGAAGAAGTTTATGGATTTTCTTTCAAAGCCATTCCCTACAGGAATGAGTAAGTCACATATTTTCAGAAAGCAGGGAACCTGTCAGTCACATTCCACATACCCATGAGACCATGTCGATGAAAGGGAAAGGAAGGTGACTGATGGGCTGTGTAAACACTATAGAATCGAAAACCCACCCTCACGTTTTTGAAAACCAAGAAAAATGTGATAGAAAGTCCTAAATTGGGTGGCATAGCTAATACCCTGGGAGACAAAACCAAAATTCAAAATGATCTTGATAGGCTGGAGTCCTGGGCTGAAACCAACAAAATGAAATTTAACAGGTACAAGTGCAAAGTACAGCACCTAGGAAGAAGAAACCTAATCCACAGTTATAAGATGGGGGACACCTGGCTCAGTGATATTACAAGTGAGAAGGATTTTGGAATTCTGGTAGATCATAAGCTGAATATGAGCCAACAGTGTGATGTGGCCACCTAAAAGGCAACTGCTATTTTAGCTGCATTAACAGAAGTATAATTTCCAAATCCCATGAGGTGCTTGTCTCCAGGGATGTGGCGTGGGGAGGGCAGGTGGGGCAGAGTGCCCTGGACACAGAAATTAGGGGGCACCAAATTGCCTACCGCTCTCTGCCCCACTGCCCGCCATCTCAGAGTCCAGCTCCAGGCAGGCAGGCATGTGAGAGCGGTGGCTGCATCTTCGTTACTGCATGCCCCACACCCTTCCCATGCCCGCAGGATTGCTGGGTGGATGAGACAGAGTTGGGGAAGGCCAGAGGCGTGCCCCCCCCCAAAAAAACTTTGGTGCCAGGCACCCCAAAACCTTGTTATGTCACTGTTTGTATCTATTCGGCACTGGTTAGGCCTCACCTTAAGTATTGTGTCCAGTTCTGGACACCACACTTCAAGAAAAATGCTGACAAGTTGGATCAAATTCAGAGTAGGGCGACAAGAGTGATTAGGGGGCTGGAAATGAAGCCCTATGAGGAAAGACTGAAAAAAATGGGCGTTTAAACTGGAGAAAAGAAGACTGGTGAGGGGGGGTGATATGAAACCATTTTTCAAATATTTGAAGGGCTGTCATACAGAGGAAGAGCAGGATCTGATTTGAATCACCCCAGAGTGCAGAACACACAGCAACCGGTTCAAGCTAAGACAAGAAAGCTTTTGGCTGAATATCAGGAAAAACTTCCTAACTCATAGAGCAGTAAGATAATGGAACCAATAACCTTGAGAGGTGGTGAGTGCTCCAACACTGGAGGCCTTCAAGAGAAATTTGGACAACCACCTGGCAAATATACTATGGTTTGTATTCCTGCATGGAGCAGGAGATTGGACTTGATAGCCTTGTAGGTCCCTTCCAACTTCACTCTTCTGTGATTCTATGATTCTATAAAGCAGGTGAAGACCTTTCCACTAAGGCCATGGTCACACCTGGGTTTTGATCCTGATCTTCTGAAGGTCCGGCTTTTCCTCTTCGTCCCATCATGTGATTTAAATGTGGGGCAAGAGTTCCCAATCAAAAGCTGGTGGTTTTTTTTTTCATTTTAAAGTGCAGTTCAGCCCCCTTGGCCAGCAGGTGGCGATAGCATTTAAAAAAAAAAGACCACTTGACTGCAGGAAATTAAAACTTGTAGGACCCGATAGAGCTTCCTGTTTCTCTGAAGGTGAAAAGCAATTAACAAAAACAGTGCCGATCAGCCCCAGGAACAGCCGGTCAGTGCTATGAAATAAGAAAGAAAAATAAACCCGGATCATCTGCGTGGTCTCACGGCATCTGCCTCCTTAAAAGCTGGATTTTCAAAGTGAGGCAAAAATTTCCCTACCTCTTGGGTGAGTCACAGAAACCTCACTTAAGAGAGCATTACCGGGTTTTCTTTTCTCTTTTTTTTTCAAAAGCCCGGTGGCTGGGGGGACGGCATTTTTAGACACAGGTTATCTGGTAATTTAAACTGCTTTTAAAGGGACATGGGACTGGGGCCATTATGATGCAAAACAGAAGAAAAGAAGGATAGCATGTGAAGGCTTTATTTGATTTTGATTCTTTTGTTACCTTTTATTCTTCCTTGATAAAACCTCTTTTCTTTGTTCCCTTCTACTTCTCTTTTTGAGCTTCCTAGGTGCCCTAAGCACATCCAATATTGCCTGATTTCGGAAGCTAACCAGGGTTGTCCCTGGTTAGTTAGTTAGTTAAGAGACCTTTATTGGCATTAAAACAACAGACAAGTTAATAGTACAGTTCAAAAGAAAAACCAGGAACAAACAGGTAATAGTTCTGATATAATCAACTAATAGTGAAAACAGAAGAGGGAGAAGAGGAGAGCCCAGGGCGCCAAGTTGCTAAAATTCTGGAAGCAAAAGTTGCCACCTCCTCTAGAAAGAAGGTGACATGTGTGGAGAGAAGAAACTTAAGCCTAGTTGAGTCTTCCCACCCCTGCATCCTGCCAAGGACTGAGGACAAATGTTTCTTACGGAGTGTATCATGAAGTGGGCAGTAGAAAAAAATATGTTCAAGTGTTTCTACACAGTTGGTTTGACACGGACAGAACCTCTGAGAATAGGGGATTCCACCAAACCTGCCCGCCAACAAAGCAGATGGAAAAGAGTTGCATTTAGCAAGTGAGTAAGCTTTACGAGCCTCTGGGCATGTCAGGTGGGTAGAAAAAAGGCTGGCTTCCCAGGGCAAACCGGGACGTTAAATTGAAGGGGGGGGAGCATGTGGTGTTGGCTTCTCTGCACAATTTTCTTGCCATTCAATGTCCAGTAGCCTATCTTTAATAGTCTTGTAGGCTTCAGATTGTCTAAGCATAGCGAGCTGCTCAACATCCAGTCCCACTGTTTTAAGTGTAGTAAGTATGTCGGAAATCTCTACCGGGAGATCGGGGTCTAGCAAGAGTTGATATAGTAGGAGAGATTGGACTGGGTTGTAAAAGATTCCAAGCCAAAATTTTATTGATCTTAGCCAAGCCAAAGTCTTCAGCCGTGTCATACCTGTTTCGAAACAGAGAACAGCATAGGGTACACATCTGGGTAGGCCCAAGATACTTCTCAGAAATGGGGCTTGTATACGCTCAACTGAGTGATCTATGGCTTTGTACCAGATTGGATACCCGTATAACACCTGGGCAAGAGTCTTGGCCTTAAATGTTGTCAAAGAGGCAGGGACATACCTATTACTATAGTTAAAGAAGCGCAAAATTGTGCTGGAAGAAATGTTGGTACTTGGATGAGGCGACCACCAGGGAATATCAGATGCTGTAGGCACCTGGAGTAGGAACTGGCAAACCACTCCAGTATTCCTGCCAAGAAAACTCCATGGACATGGGGTCATGACTGTAATGACACAACACACACACACACACACACACACACACACACACACACACACACACACACACACACACACACACACACACACACACACACACACACACACACACACACACACACACACACACACACTTCTCTTTTCATAGGACCATGCCAGAAAAACAAAAAATGTGTTGAAATTTATTTTCAAAGTTCTTTTTTACAACAGGCGATGAAAAAGAATGTGGGACATACATCTTTTATTCCAGAACAGAAGATTTTTTTTTAATGTTAACAGGTTATTGCAGAAGATATTTCAAGATTTGCTAGTTTGAAAAGAGATTATGGAACAAAGGAAGAGAAACCTTAGGCAAAGATATGCAGAGGCCAGATATGCAGAGGCCAGAGTTAATTACATTTGCTAGCCATAAAGATCCAAAGGATGTGGAAAAGACAAAAGAGAGGAAACACAGTATATTTAACTGCCAACCAAACAGAAAACCTCTCTAGGATACACTTCATTAAGACTGAGAAAGAAGCAATAGATAGTTGTTGACCGGGAGACAGATGGCAATTAGACATGGGCACGGAGCAGCAAAATTTTCCATTCCGTTACTTTTTTTTTGGTTCCGTAGGTAACGGAAACGGAAATGGTAATTAAGCCATTACAATTTGAACTCGAACAGAAAAAAGAAAAATCTGGTCGGGTTTTTCGTTTCTGTTTGTGGCATCGCGGTGATTGCATGATGCCACAAGCACAGAAAAAGTTTTTAAAAGTTTAAAAAAAAACCGACTCCCTCCCGGCCGAAAAGCAGGCAAAAATATGCCTGCCTGAGGCTTTGCCACCTACCAGAGGGGTGGTTTCTGGGGCGGTCCACGGCCTTCCCCACCCCCCTCCTCTCCTGTCCTTGGCTGCTGGCACCAGGCTGGGGGGCATCATCATTGTCGTCTCGCATTCCATGCGGTGGGGTTTGATCCAAAATGGCGACCACAATTTTTCTTTTGAAATTATGGTCAAAAACACACCAAATCACCACAGAAACATGTGGAATTTATTTATTTTAAATGCCTGAATTTTAATAGTAGCAGCAATGGGTTTTTATAGCAATAAAACATCACATTTATTTTATTTTATTTTATTTTATTTTATTTTATTTTATTTAGACCTGCCCATGTGGGCTGGGCATGGGATGGGACCAGGCAATTTTTTTGAACAATTCCACCAATGGCATGGCCAGGTTTTGACTGACACTTCTGGATGTGCCAGAGGGCATAAAAAGCCGAGGCTCCTTCCAGAAGTCGCAATCGGGTCTTGGATGTGGTTGAGGGAGGACTGTGCTGTGCTAGTGGATTATTCAAGGAGGGAGGCCTGTGGAGGCTTTAGGTTTTAGGCAGGCAGGGAGGGAATTGATTTTTTATTAGAAAAATTTCTTTGATTCCCTGCAGCTTTGGTGAAGGCAAGCTGTTAGGGTTTTCTATTTGTCCTCTTCTCTGGCTGTTTTTGTGGGGAGAGGAGGATATTTCTGATATTGGATAAAGGGGGAGGGTTGACTGGGAGTGGGAGGTGTGGATTTATTTTAAAATATATATACTACCATTTATTTTCTATTTTTCCCAACTTCAAATTGCTTGCACACACACACACATTTGGGGTGCAAGCCAAGAACAGAACCTCTATCCTCCTAAGTGGAGAATATTTCACAACATTATTTAGTTTACTAATTACTTACTTAATTGTTTGTTTTTAAACTTGTTGTGCTGTGTGTGTGCCCTTGAACACACAGACACATTCCATTTAAGTGGGACAGAAGAATTCAGAGAATTATTTTCAGTTTACCTGACTACTACTACTAAACGATATTGTTTTTATTTACACCCCAATATCTTTTTTGGGAGGCTGCTGCTTCTGCTGATATCAGCCTTACAATATTATATTGATTAATTACTCCAGTTTTTGTTTTTGTTTACATACATACACTTGTCTTGTGAGTGTGCACTTGAACACACAGGCAGGCACATTCCATTTCAGTGCATCAAGTTGAACTCAGAAAATTATTTTCATTTAATTCCCTGAATACAACAACTACTACTAAACTATATTGTTTTTACTTACACCCAAATATCTTTTTGGTAGGCTGCTGCTGCTGCTGATGATATCAGCCTTTAAAGATTTATTGATTCTTTACTCCAGTGTTTGTTTGTTTTTTACATACATACACTTGTCTTGTGTGTGCACTTGAACACACAGGCAGCATTCCATTTCAGTGCATCAAGTTGAACTCAGAAAATTATTTTCATTTAATTCCCTGAATACAACTACTACTACTACGCCTCCTCCGTAACAGAGCTCGATCTTCGCCGTGGTTTACGGCGGAGCTGAGAGCAATGAAGCAGGAACAGAGAAGGCTAGAAAGCAGCTGGAGAAGGAGTCAGACGGTTATTAATAAGACTGTGGTTGTGATCCAGACCAGGCGCTATTCCCGAGCGATCAGGGAGGCTAAGTCATCTCATTTCTCCCTGAGAATTGGTGAGGCCTCCAACCGCCAGGCGGATCTCTTCCAGGTGGTTCGAGACCTCACCAATCCTGGTCTGGCTAGGCCTCCTCCTACTGATTTCAGTAGTGAGAACTTCACAGTCTATTTTCGATCTAAAATAGAGGCCATCCGGGCCGGCTTCGACTCCAGTTGCATTAGCCCCTCCCTGCCATCCCCAGTCACTGGGCCGCCTCACTCTCCTTGGATGGATGAGCTGGGGCCTGTTACCCCTGTGGAGGCCTCCAGGGCCATGGCCAACTGCCGGCCTGTGTCCACCCCCTTCGATCCTTGCCCTGCTTGGCTGATAAAATCTGCCGACGGGAGCATGGCCGAATGGGCTTCTGCCATCGCCACCGCCTCCTTGGGTGAGGGGTTTTTTCCCTCTTGTCTGAAGGAGACGGTGGTCAAGCCCATTCTTAAAAAACCTGGCCTATCACCGGACGAATTGGCAAATTACCATCCGATTGCCAATGTCCCGTTTATGGGCAAGGTCATCGAGAGGGTGGCTGCGGTCCGGCTGCAGTCATACCTGGAGGAGCAGCAGTGCCTTGATCCATGCCAATCCAGGTTCAGGCCCTACCGGGGGACTGAAACAGCTCTGGTCACGCTGCAAGATGACCTAATCCGGGCGGCCGACAGGGGTTGTTCTACCCTGTTGGTTCTCCTGGATTTGTCAGCAGCCTTTGATACCGTCGACCACGGTATCCTACTGGATCGGCTCTCCGAGGTGTGAATCGGAGGCACTGCTCACAGTTGGCTCCGTTCCTTCTTGGAGGGCCATCCCCAGTATGTCCAGCATGGGGGGGAGTTGTCGGCCCCGTGGATCCTCCCATGTGGGGTTCCACAGGGGTCGTCTCTGTTCCCTATGCTGTTCAACATCTATGTAAGGCCACTGGCTGGGGTCATTAGGAGATTTGGAGTCTGCTGTCACCAGTACGCTGATGACACGCAGCTCTATCTCTCCTTTTCCACCTCTGCAGTGGAAGCTGTTTGGACTCTTGATGGGTGCCTGGACGCCGTATTGAGATGGACCAGGGTGAACAGGCTCAAGCTCAACCCCGGGAAGACGGAGGTTATGTTCTTTGGGAACTCGCCATCTGGGTACGGAGGCCCCCTCCCCTGTTTGGATGGAGTTTCCCTCCAACTCACGGAGAGGGTGCGGAGTCTGGGCGTGGTTCTGGATCCGGCACTTACCTTGGAAGCCCAGGTGGCGGCCGCGACCAGATCCGCCTATTACCATCTTCACCAGATAGTCCAGATCCGCCCATACCTGGATGGCGACTCTCTGAGAACTGTGGTCCAAGCGCTGGTGATCTCGAGGCTGGACTACTGCAATGCCCTCTACATGGGGTTGCCCTTGACTCTCCTCCGGCGCTTGCAGCGGGTACAAAATGTGGCTGCCAGGCTGGTGGCGGGTGTGCGTCGTCATGACCACATCACCCCAGTCCTGGCTTGCCTGCATTGGTTGCCCGTTGCATCCCGGATCAGATTCAAGGTCCTGGTTTTAGTTTATAAAACCCTCCATGGCTTGGGCCTGGACTACCAGTCAGAGCGTATCGTCCAGCAATCGACCTCGGCCCGACCTGTCCGGCAGTCGCGAGCACACTCGCTCCGGGTCGCCACCCCTCGAGAGGCCCGGAAGACACTTACACGTAACTGGGCCTTCTCAGTGGCGGCCCCCTTACTTTGGGACACCCTTCCGAGCGATGTGCGCTCTGGAGAGTCCCTGCTGGCCTTTCGCAAAGCCTTAAAAACGCTTCTCTATCGCGAGGCCTTTGGTGAGCTTTAATTAATTTTTTTTTTTTCTCTTTCTTGCCGCCATCAATATTTGTTTCCAAGTAAATCGCCTCCCCTTAGTTGGCGATGCTAGGGTGCTTATGTGTTTTAAAATTGTTTAAATTGCTTTACCCTGTTTAGTTGCTGTTTGTTACATTGTACTTGATTATTGCGCTTTGTCGCTACTTTGTAAGCCGCCCAGAGTTCCTCCGGGAAGATGGGCAGGATATAAATGCAATAATAAATAAATAAATAAATAAATAAATAAATAAATAAATAAATAAATAAATAAATAAATAAATAATTACTAAACTATATATTTTTTTTATTTACACTCAAATATCTTTTTGGGGAGGCTGCTGCTGATGATGATGATATCAGCCTTACAAGTTTTATTGATTCTTTACTCCAGTGTTTGTTTGTTGTTTACATACATACACTTGTTGTGTTGTGTGTGCACTTGAACACACAGGCAGACACATTCCATTTCAGTGCATCAAGTTGAACTTAGAAAATTATTTTCATTTAATTCCCTGAATACAACAACAACTACTAAACTATATTGTTTTTATCTACATCCAAATATCTTTTTGGGAGGCTGCTGCTGATGATGATATCACCCTTACAATATTATATTGATTCTTTACTCCAGTGTTTGTTTGTTGTTTACATACATACACTTGTTGTGTTGTATGTGCACTTGAACACACAGGCAGGCACATTCCATTTCAGTGCATCAAGTTGAACTCAGAAAATTATTTTCAGTTTATTATTCCCTGACTATAACTACTACTACTAAACTATATTGTTTTTATTTACACCCAAATATCTTTTTTTGGGAGGCTGCTGCTGCTGCTGATATCAGCCTTACAATATTATATTAATTCATTACTCCAATGTTTGTTTCTTGTTTACATACATACACTCATTGTGTTGTGTGTGTGCACTTGAACACACAGGCAGGCACATTCCATTTCAACATCAAGTTGAATTCAGAAATTAGAAACTTGTACTAAGGGCCAGCAGGGCAACATTGAAAGCCTGTACAAAAGAACACAGTGTGAGAGTAAGCTTGTGGGTCAAAATGATAAGTTTATTAGAATAGTTTGTTACTTAACACAAATATAAAAAGAAAACATATTCTAATACTTTTTGAGAAATAAAAAAAATGAGGAGGGGTGGCAGAGCTAGAGGGAAGGGAAGGGGTACCCCCACTAAAATAAATAGGGGCACATTTCTGAAGGAAGGCACAGGAAGTAGTAGTGCAGATAGTGATATTGTTGCCACTCCCTCTCCAAGAAGCAGCTGCACAACCAGGATGACCTTACCATCTTCTGTCACTGAGGGAAGCATGGATGACTGCATGCGAGACCCAACACCACCATGCTTTGACATGGACACACACCCCATTTATCAGGAGGAAGATGAAGACTTGGAATCAGAAATGAGCTCTTTGCATCTACATATCCCGGATTCTGAGGACCTGTTGGCAGGAACAGACGAAAAGGCAGGCTTCAGGCAGTGATGGAAGGAGCAGCCCTATTTCCAGCCAGGACCAGAGTACCATCAGTGACAGCAGCAGTCAATTGTCCCATCAGGGTACAAGCCACACCACCACCAGCACAACAGTGGCAGGCAGTACCAAGGGGGGCAGTACTTTCCATTAGCCTCGCGGCTCTCTCTGGGAGAATTTTGATAACAGCTCAGAAGACTTGAGGCTTGCGGTGTGCAAGAAATGCGGGGCAGTCATGCGCAGGGGGAATGACCCCAAACACCTCTCCTCAAGTGCCTTGTGTAGCCACCTAATGTGAAGGCACCCTGGGACTCTGCCTGCGACAGTATCAGGCCCTGGTTCCTCAGGGAGAAAGAGAGGGGAAGAAGGCATGAGGACGGACTCCAGAGACAGCTCCGCTGAGAGTGGGAAGAGGCAGGCCACTCTGCAGGAAGTGGTGCCGCTGTGTGGGAGTTTTGTCAGCCAACGAAATAGGGCCAAGGCACAGGAGACCACCACTCGTGTGGTTGGTGAAATGGTGGCCATGAATGGGTTGCCCCTCTCCTTTGTGGAGTCATCAGGCTTCAGGCACCTGATGAAGCACATGGCTCCATGGTACGAGCCTCCATCCCGTCGTACCTTTAGCAGGCGGGTGATTCCCTCCCTTTTTGAGTCCATCAGGGACATGGTCCGGGCTCTGCTGCAGGCAGCCAGGGGAAGGAAGATCCAGTTCACTTCCAGCCTCTGGACCGGTGGGCACCACGGATACCCCTCTCTGATGGCTCATTGGTGGCAACCCAAGGAGGCCCTTGACACCAGGGCATCCCAAGAACAGCTGCAGGGGGAGCCACAAGGGAGCACCCCAAAAGGGTACAGGGTGATGCTTCTCCAGGCACAAAGCATGGAGGACAGTGCAAAAGGCATCCACATTGCTGAGGTCCTCAAGACGGCACTGTGAGAGTGGGCACCCGAGGGGGAGGTCAATTGTGGATTCATGGTTACTGACGCAGGCCGTAACATGATCAACGCGGTTGATAGGGCAGGGCTACATGGCATCGTGTGCGCAGTTAATTGTTTTGTGATCACCCAGGCTCTTGGACAATGCTGACTCTTTCCCCCTCATTGTTGTCAAGCCCCGCACACAGAACACACAGCAAGCCAAGTTAAGTTCTTTGCCAGGAACTTTAGTTGTAATCCAGATAAAGTACAAAGTACAGTCCAAGTCAATCCAGAATAATTTACAGAGCCAAATGCCAAGTTCAAGGGAAACAGAGAAACGTCGTAGTCAGAAAGCCGGTCCAAGGTCAGGAAACAAAGTCAGGATAACACACAGGAACATGGTGGCAAGGTAAGTGACGCGTTGCTCCCACAGAGGGTTCAGGGTAAACTTGCTAGCTTTATCCTAAAACAGGGAGCACACCCATATCTCTGGCAAGGCTCCTGCTAGAACTCAGGGCTTTCAGATCTAATTCTACGCCTATCATTAAAGATCCTTTCCCTAGCTCTCCTGTTAGTTCTCCTTTGCAGGATCCTGCTCCTAGCCCTTATAGGAGGAGGAGATGTGCCCTCAGCTGCGTCCTCAGACGCAGTTGCCTGCTGAGTTGAACTACAAGGCTCCTCCTGCTGCTCTCCAGCATTTAACCCTTCACATTCGGGTTCCATGACAGGCAGGGTCCTGGCAATTGTTAACCCTCTAGTTACCCATTAAAGGATTCGTTTTTGCCTAATCGCACCCATACAGGGGTCCTTTTCCAGAGTACCAGGAATGCCCAGGACCTCCCCCAAGAGACTCCTGAAGTGACCTACATTGGTGGTCCCCAGAACACCACCTCTAGCCCAACCCAGAGGAGGTGCCACTCTGTGGGGCAGGAAAGGGAGGAAATAAAGATTGTGGGTTTCCTGTTTTGGGTTGCTGAATGCCTCACTTCTGCCTTGGGTGATCCATTCGCCTTACCATCTTTATTAGGCCTAATAAACTGGTAATATTTGCCTGGATCTCTCTGTGTTGGGTTTCTTCATTGGGTCTTGTGAAATCCAACAGCTTGCAGCAGGATTAGCTTGCTGTGGTCTCAACATTTTTGGCACCCCAGATGGGACAGGAAGGGTTAAATCTCCCTGAAAACCTCTGTGGGCTGCCTCTAATTCTTTTGGCCCTGTTTTGGGAGCTTCCCTTCTGCAGGGCTGAGGACGAAACCAAGGGTACCCTGACTTTCTCTGGTGCCGCCAGCCTCTTGCTGGAAGAAGGGAGTCCGGACACCCTCTGGCAGACCCTTGTCGCCCCAACGAATGGAGTAAGAGACAAAGAGTCCATCACGGCAAGCTGAAGGTTTAAGCACCGGAGCTGGGACCAGAAGATTGGTAAGAATTGCGATACGCCCCGGAACCTGAGTATGCGTGAGTGTGGGACGGCTCTACCCCATCCGAGCAAGAGAGTGCGTGTTTGGGGGTAGGATAAGGGGGTCTCTGTAGGATTCTTATGATAGGAGTCCAAGTAGGGGGTAGGGGTGTGTGGTCACCCAAGCCACCGGAGGATTAAAAAATTCCCTTCCCCCTGCGTAGGGTCCCACAAAAACCTTGTCCTGTGTTAACTCCAAATTCCTGAGTGTGCTCCCCAGGTAGAGGTGAGGCCTGGACCGTGGGGTTGAGAATCTCAAAAGGCAGTGAGACTCACGTGTGTGAGAGCGGGGAGAAGCCAGAGCCAAGAAGGGAGGGGAACAGATGTGTTCCTGGCACAATCTAAGCCATTAGGGCTGTAGAGCGTGTGGCGAGAAACTCCCCAGGCCTGGAATTGTGTAGGTTAGGCTAGGGGAATTTGGACAAAAAAACTCCAAATTTTTAATGGTACGATAAAGTTCTGGTGCTTGCCGTGATGGGAAACTAATTATCTCCCACTGGGGTACAAAAGACCTCCTTCGCTGCACCCTGGACCACCTCCCTGCCTGGGTGGATCCAGAGACCAAATGTAAACAAGAAAAAGGGGGAAACCCAGAAAAAACCTAGGAAAATTATGCAGAGATGTTTGGCCTTTACACCATTTGGGCCAGAACCTCCCCCAATGGCCACTGGAGGGGGGCAATTGGAGTGACCCTCCACCACATGGAACGATAGCTTGTAGATACAAAATGAAGGAGCCCTTGTTTGGGTTTGAAAAGAGAGTAAGCCAGTTTTTAATGGGATGGCATCAGATGGATAATGCTATGCTCATGCCTGCATTCCCACTGGGAAAGCAAGATTTTCAAGTGGACTGTCCTTGTGGAGATCCCAATTTCTATGCAGGGACTGTTTTTTTTTGTTCTTGGCACAGTGTTGTGTCTTGTACCCCGAGAGGGGGCCACTTTACCTGTTTCCTCTCCGGGGAAGCATTGAATGAATGTGTTATCTTTCCTTTTATGAATCGGGATGCGTAGTCTTGCGATTTCTGTGTGGGTCAATGTGTGTGGTTTCTGCCCCCCCTCCCTTACTTTGGCTGCTAAGCCTCCTCTTTTCGTTGTGTGTATATTTGTGGAGAGAGAGCATGGAAGTGTGTGTGGCTGTGTGGATATGCCCTCCTCCTCTTACCAAAACCAGGGGGGACGACACCCCTGGAACTGTAGCTCATGTTACAGCTGGTAGGCGGGCCACGTGGTCGGCACAAAATAAAATAAAATAAAATAAAATAAAATAAACCTGATCCAGCACGCAGGCCCCTGTACATAAGAACATAAGAACATAAGAACATAAGAAGAGCCATGCTGGATCAGGCCAAAGGCCCATCTAGTCCAGCTTCCTGTATCTCACAGCGGCCCCACCAGATGCGTTTGGGAGCGCATGAGACTAGATATCTGTCTCCTGATACCACTCCCCTGCATCTGGCCCTTGAAGTACCCTGGTTTAAAGGCTAGAGATTACACATCTCCATCATGGTTTGTAACCCGTGATGGACTTTTCCTCTAGGAATCTGTCCAATCCCCTTGTGAAGGCATCCAGGCCAGATGCCATCACCACATCCTGTGGCAGGGAGTTCCATAGACTTACAACGCGCTGGGTGAAAAAATATTTTCTTTTGTCAGTTCTTACTCACCCAGCACTCAATTTGAGTGTATGTCCCCTAGTTCTGGTATTTTGAGAGAGGGAGAAGAGCTTCCCTCTATCCACTTTACTCATACCCTGCATTATTTTGTATGTCTCAATCATATCCCCCTCAAGCGCCTTTTTCCAGACTAAAGAGGCCCAATTGTTTTAGCCTTTCTTCATAAGGGAGGTGCCCCAGCCCAGTAATCATTTTAGTCGCTCTCTTCTGCACCTTTTCCAGTTCCACTATGTCTTTCTTGAGATGCGGTGACCAGAATTGTACACAATACTCCAGGTGGGGCCTTACTATTGTTTTGTATAACGGCATTATAATGTTGGCTGTTTTATTTTCAATCCCCTTTTTGATAATCCCTAGCATGGAATTGGCCTTCTTCACTGCTGCCACACATTGGGGAGACACCTTCATGGAGCTGTCCACCAACACACCAAGATCTCTTTCCTGATCCGTCACGGATAACTCAGAGCCCATGAGTTGATAGATGAAGTTTGGATTTTTTGCCCCAATATGCATTACTTTACATTTGGTTACATTAAAACACATTTGCCATTTCTCAGCCCACTCCCCCAGTTTGGAGAGATCCTTCTGGAGCTCTTCACAATCTTCTGTGGTTTTTACCACACGGAAAAGTTTTGTGTCATCTGCAAACTTGGCCACCTCACTGTTTATCCCTGTCTCCAGGTCATTTATGAACAGATTGAAAAGCACCAGTCCCAGGACCGAGCCCTGGGGCACACCGCTTTTCACTTCTCTCCATTGTGAAAATTTCCCATTGACACCTACTCTTTGTTTCCGTGATCTCAACCAGTTCTCAATCCATAAGAGGACCTGCCCTCTTATCCCCTGACTGTGCAATTTTCTCAGCAGCCTTTGGTGAGGGACTGTGTCAAAAGCCTTTTGAAAATCCAGATAGACTATATCCACCGGTTCACCCAAATCCACGTGCCTGTTGACCTTTTCAAAAAATTCTAAAAGGTTTGTAAGGCAAGATTTACCCTTACAGAAGCCATGCTGATTTTCTCTCAGCAAGGTTTGTTCTTTTATGTGTTTTAAGATTTTCTCTTGGATGAGGCCTTCCACCATCTTCCCTGGGACAGATGTAAGGCTAACCGGCCTGTAGTTTCCTGGGTCCCCCCTCCTTCCTTTTTTAAAAATTGGTGTGACATCCGCTATCCTCCAGTCCTCCGGCACTGTGGCTGTTTGAAGAGACAAGTTGCATATTACCGTTAAGAGATCTGCAATTTCATTTCTCAGTTCCCTAATAACCCTTGGGTGGATGCCATCTGGGCCTGGTGACTTGTTAATCCTCAATTTATCAATTAGTCCTAAAACCTCCTCTCTTTTAACCTGTATTTGATTTAATTCTTTAGTCAAGAGGGGCGGCTCAGGCAGCGGAATCCGCTCAAGGTCCTCTGTCGTGAAGACAGACGCAAAGAACTCGTTCAATTTCTCTGCAATGTCCAAGTCCTCCTTAACCTCCCCTTTTCCTCCTCACCATCCAGAGGCCCAATTGGTTCTCTGGCAGGTTTTCTACTTCTAACATATTTAAAGAAGCTTTTATTATTACCCTTTATATTGCTAGCCATGCGTTCCTCAAAGTCTTTCTTTGCCTCCCTTATCATCTTTTTACATTTCTTTTGCCAGAGTTTGTGTTCCTTTTTATTTTCCTCATTTGGGGAGGATTTCCATTTACAGAAGGACCTCTCCTTGTGCTTTAGAGCCTCTCTAACTCCACTCGTTAACCATGCCGGTGTCCTCTTGGACTTAAATGAGCTCTTCTTTCTTTGTGGTATGCACTTGTGCTGGGCCTCTATTATTGTTGTTTTAAACAGGCTCCATGCACTCTGAAGAGATTGGATTCTTCTAACCCTCCCCTTCAGTTTCTCTCTAACTAGTTTCCTCATCTGAGGGAAGTTTGCCCTTCGAAAACCGCCCCATGTGCACCAGACCCAACCCGTGAGTTGCCAAACCGGCCCATGGGCCAGCAAAATTTTTTAAAAAAGCCAAACACTTGTAGGTGGGCCACGTGGTCGGCAGTAAAAAATAAAAATAAAAATAAAAATAAAAATAAAAATAAAAATAAAAATAATCTGATATGGCCTGCGGGCTGGTAGAATTAAAAAAATAAAAAATAAAATAAAAAATAAAAACACCCACTGTTGGGTTCAGAAAAAAAATAGAAAAAAATGTACCCAAACTAAAATCAATTATGGAATGATTATTTTTTTCTAAAAAATCATTTTGTAATTGATGAACCGTACTATACTGGAAAATGAAACGAAATGAAACAAATCACCATTTTTCCCGGTTAGTGCCCATCTCTAATATGCACGATAATTACTTACTGACAAAATGCAGAAAATATTTTTTAAAAAATCTGAAAAAGGGATTTCCATGCTCCCTGTTTTCTGCTTTCCTGTCTGTCTTCCAACAGAGGTACATTTCCATTTCAAACATAATTTAGATTCCCCCCTCCTCTTCAGACTTCTTAGCATTCTTAGAGCGCTACCAATTTTACAACTTAAATAGTAGGTCATAAAGTTTGAGGCTCTTCCATGCAGAACAGAACTTTACATTGGTTAATTAAAATTGCTATTTTTGGTTAACAGCTTACTATGTAGCCTTGAACATAAGGGCATTCTGTTAAAGACATCAGAGGCCATACAAATAAGAAATGCAAAAGGGCAAATCATATCCACTTGGGAGGTGGGTGTTGTACAACATGCATTTTAAAGAGATACTGACTGTGCAGTGGAGAATGAGGCTCTCAAGGTGCATACTGACTGTGTAGTTTAAGATACATCTTGGATGCCCCATTATTTTCCTAATACCTCCAAGTTATAAAGCTGTGTAATTTTTGGAGTCTTAAATGTTGGAAATTGTGAAGTCAGTATCTTGTTCCCTGAGCCTGCAGGTCCAAAACCTATGGTCTTGCTCCATTTGGGATGATGGGAATCAAAGTAGGATTTAAGACATACCAAACATATTCTTGTCTGTGACAAATGCATCTGTCTTGTATGGTCATCTGCTGCAATAACTCACCACCACGAATCCCTGTGTTTTTGCACTAAAGCCAGATAGGGCTGTGCACTGAAACTTCAACCCAGTCTGTGTCCCAACAAGGTTATGCAGATCCACATTCAATCTGTTAAGGCCTTGTTGGAGATAATTCTATTGAATCTATGCCCGTATTTATATCTTCATTTATATCCAAATATCGGGGGGGGGGGCAACATCCTATATATCTATCTATCTATCTATCTATCTATCTATCTATCTATCTATCTATCTATCTATCTATCTATCTATCTATCTATCTATCTAGACTGCCTGATTTTCCATGAGGAACTCTGGGCAGTTTACAGCAAAACAGAGTGAATCCAAGTAATAAAAAAACAGATAGACCATAAGAATAAAACAGGAAGCAAAAAAAATCATAAAAGGTGGCAAAATAAGGAATAAGCAAAAAACTAATAAACATTCCACCTCCTAGTCACCAAAGGCAGCCTTGAACAGCCACATTTTAATGATTTTCTAAATGCTGAGAGTGACTTCAGAGTCCTATTTTCACTAGGGAGGTGGTTCCACCAGATACGACCAGCAACTGAAAATGCACGGTTCCTGGTGGAGATCTTCCGAGCTTCCCTAGCAGTGGCACTTCTGAGCATTAGGGCCTGGGATGATAGGTTCCGTCAGATACCCTGGAGGCAAGCCATGGAGGGTTTTGTAAATCAAAACCAATACCTTGAACCTTATTCAGGAGGCAATGGGCAGCCAGTGCAAATGGGCCAGAACAGGGGTGATGCGGTTGTATCTTCCCGCATCAACCACCAATATGGCCACTGCATTCTGAACCCACTGCAGTCACCAAACAAGGGTCAAGGGAAACCCCATGTAGAGTGTGTTACAGTAATCATTACATCCTGTTTCTGTGAATGGGTTTTTAAAAATACTTTTGCCAGCCTGTGGGCCGGTTCCGCAGCCCGTGGGTTGGTTCGGCAGCCCGCGGGCCGGATCATGTAATTTTATTTTATTTTTATTTTATTTTTTATTTTATTTTTTATTAATTTTTTTACTGCCAACTACGTGGCTGCCTACCAGCTGTAGTGTGGCCAGTTGGCTTTTTGTGGATGCCCCCTCCCTGCAGCCAGGAGGACCGGACCAGGGAGGACCAGCACCAGGTAAGAGACACAAGCAAATGAAACGAACCAAAATGAAACAGACATTTCCATTTTGTTTCATTTCTCTTAGAGTGGGCAGTTCATTATTCATTTAATTATGTAACAAAATGAATAACAAATAACAAAAAAGAACCAAAAGTTCATTCCATGCCCATTTCTAGTGCATATATCTGCAGGCCACCTTACTCTCCAGTCTATAATATTTCTAATATATACTGTCAAATATGTTTTTACAATTGTTTCTAAAAGCAAATCTTCTGCCAAACCCTCTATTGATTTGAGACCATGTATGTTCAACCAAGTCCCCTAGGACTTTCCCATAAAATAAGTGGTTTGGGATTGTAGTCTTTGGATTTTCTGTTTTTGTATAGGATTTGACTCCTATGAGTTTATTCATTCATTTATTTGACTTTTCTGCTGCCCATGTGGTTGCAAAGGCTATTCTGGGCAGTATATAACACAATAAGTTACTTTTGGACTTAACCAACAACATCACAAACTTTGAAGCTTCCTCCTCCTCCTCCTCCTCCTCCTCCTGAATACTCAAGGGATATGATGCTGCTCATCTAGCAAACCAAATGCTATATGAGATTTGTCTCTGGAAAAAGCAAGTTTCCTTTAAAACCATTTGAAAATTCAATCTCTTTCCAACAGGTGTGTGTATCTCTTTTGTTTCTGTAGGTCAGTCTGTTTTTAGTGCCCCATGGTCTTGATATTCAGAGGGACACGGGGTTAACTTAAAGGGAAAGGATGAGATTCTTTATCTTCTGCCTGTTTCAAGGCAGAAGGGCATTAAGGAGATAACATTGACCAGTGAGTTAGAGATGTAGGACTGAACTGAAAAAGGAAACGTCAAGAGTAGAAAATAGATCTGAGCCTTCATTACAAAAGGCAGTCATTGATAGGAACCTTAAAACAAAAGAGGACAGGAGCCTGTGCAGGTCATCATAGAATGACCATCAATATAAAAAAGGACAAGAAAGGGATTAGAGCATATGAAATTGGAATCTGATTAATAGCCTGAAATGCATTTTAAAATCACATAAATGAGAGAGAGAAATAAAATCCTTTTCCAGCCAATGTGTATTACTTTCTAATTGCCTGCATTTTGTTCATTCCACATTGCCCCCCCAAGGACAGAGAAACGACGCGAGACTCAGTACTGGGTGGAACAGGACCAAGGTTTATTAACCAAATAATACATCAGCCAATTAATCCAATCGCTTAACGCCAAATAAAGCCAAATAACACTGTAATCTGTAATCTCCTGATTATTTGGGCGAGTGCAGGAGCCCTGCAGGAGGGGGCCAATGTTAGCCCCCGGCGGCCAGTAATCTCTATGATTCTCGGCACAGAGGATGAGTGCCCTCACGGGCCTCTCACTTCCCGGGGTAAGGAATTCACTCTTCCCCCGCCTGTGTGCTGTAATCTTTATGTGCTTAATACTCACCGGGTGTCACCGCTTTCCTCACTACCCGCCTCCGCTGGAATGCCTTGGCCAAGAATACCCTACCCCTGCAGCCTGCGAGTGGGGGATAGGCGAAAAATCCCATCCCGAGACAGCCAATCCCTCGGAACGGGCAAAAATTCCTATCTGGCCCCTACCGGCGACCAGTGACCTCCCACTCGCTGCTCCTCAAGGGTGGGTGGGTGGGTGAAGCCACAAGGCGAAAGAGGCTGGGCTGGGGGGGCAAGGCCTTAAGTAGGCCGGACGTCTCGCGCAGCCCTCCAGCCTTGCGAGGCTGGCTCTCCAGTCTCGCACCGCCCCGTCCAGGGTGGCAAAGGGGCTCCGCCCCGCAATTGCGCAGCGGAGCTGGCCATTGCCCCCCCAAGGACAGAGAAACGATGTGAGACTCAGTACTGGGTGGAACAGGGCCAAGGTTTATTAACCAAATGATACATCAGCCAATTAATCCAATCGCTTAACGCCAATTAAAGCCAAATAACACATCGCAAAAGAGGGGGCGACTACAGTGCGGAAATCGTAGGGGCCGGGCGGGCGGACCAGGACCTCCCCCCGGAGGATTATTTGGGTGAGTGCAGGAGCCCCGCAGGAGGGGGCCAATGTTAAGTTGGCGCCCCCCGGCGGCCAGCAAGCGCTATGTACCCTGTCACCGAGGACGAGTGCCTCCACGAGGCCTCTCACTTCCCCAGGGCAGGATAAGGAATTAACCCTTCCCCCCGCCCGTGTGCTGTAATCTCCTGATTCTCGGCACCCGCAGGGTTGGAGTTCATAGCTTTATGTGCTTAATACTCACCGGGTGTCACCGCTTTCTGCACTACCCGCCACGGCATGGGCAAGCTTGCTATGCCCCATGCCCCCCCCACCAAGCTGCCCAATTCAGCTTGCAGCCCCCTCCTTAGATCCTCCAATAAGATATCCAAACCCACCTCAGAGAGGTGCACGCCGTCAGGTCTATATAGTGCTTCATTGCTGGGTCTAATGGTCGGGTGGCCCACCACCACTCCCCCTTGTTGCACCACGTGCTTGCACACCTCCCTGTTGACACTCCGTCTGGCCCTGTTTAGGCCCGTCTCCCTCGAGCGGGTCCCCCACACCCTTCGCGGTATAATCGTGGACCATATTACCTTACTGGCCGGGAAGGCCTCCCGCCAGTCCTTCAAATCCTTGATGATTTCACCAATCAAGGCTTTGCCGGTTTGGCTGCATAGGTCATTGCAGCCTGCGTGTACGAGCAACATGTCAGGTGGCATCCACCATGCCAGCCTCCTTTCCAGGGGCATCACCTCCGACCAGCGCATGCCCCTGATCCCTTTCCACTCCACCGTTGTGGAGGCGCTCAGACCCAGCTGGATTCCCCATGACGATCTCCAAGCGTGCCTTGCTGCCCAATATACGAAGCTGTGCCCAATGATCACCACGCACCTCCATGTTGCGCCTACGATATCTGCAGAGGGAGGGACCAAAAGCAAGACGAAGCGGTGGGGTATGCAGATACACGTTATACCTGTGGCAGGGGGTGGACATAGGTTTCGAATCTGCGGGATTTCCACCGGCCGATTTTTTGTATTCCCTCCCGTCCAAAACCCATAGCCGCCGCAGTAGATGCTGCCCTGAACCGAAATGAGTGGGTGCCAAAGAGGGCAGGTGGTATGCCCGCCCTCTGCATGGCCAATGCTGTGACCCTCCAGAACTGGAACCTAGTGAGTGGTGTCCCATCCTTGTGACAAAAGAGGTACCCATCCCCTTCCCCTCTGAGCTGGATAAACTCCTGAAGGGTGGACACCGGGCAAATCTCCCGCCACACACACGTTTCCCAGCTGAACAGTTGCCCCCCTGCCCCTCTGGTACGTCTTAGACTTGCGTATGCGAAGTAGCACACCACCCTGCTCGAAGGTGATGTCTTCTATCTGTAGATCCGCCCTGGACTTGTCCCCTTTCCCTGAAGCGACTAACTAGCTGACCCTTAGGGCTGCGAAGAATGCGACCAGGGATGAAGCACAAAACAGCGCCTGCTCGTAAGCGTCCCTGCACACATGCTGCCATGCTTGACCTAGTCTCGCCAGGATGTCGGGTGTTATGGGGGTCCGTGGATCAGCCTTTCCCCCCCTTTCCTTCCCATATCCCTTCACCATTTTCCTGACCCGGAAGTCACTGGTGTTGTCTGCGCAGCCTGTCGCCTTGGCCTGGAAAGCTAGAGCCGATAACTTGGCCTGGATAGACCCAGACATCAGCCCTTCCTATACAGGGAGATGACGAACTGCTGCAGGTGCTCAATTGGGACTGGCCACACTGGCTGCAAGCCTTGCTCGGCCCTGAATGACTCGAACTCCTTTGTTGCTGCTTCATATCCCCGCCTGGTCCTCGGTGCCAATGCCAACCCTATGGCCCGCTTCGCCTCCCATCTCCAATCTCCCAGACGGCTTCTGGCAGTTTCTCTGGGTGTGCGTTCATTCCTGGGGCCAGCTCCCTGAACCTCTGGATCTGCTGTCGGGAGAGGGCATCCGCTAAGCTGTTATCCAGGCCCGGGATGTGCCTGGCACATACCACTATGTTTAGCTGCAAAGTGCGTAGGACAAACGCCCTCACCAAGCGCATCACCCTCCCCGATCTGGCTGACATGTTGCTAATAATGTGCACCACTGACATGTTATCACAACAGAATTGCACTGCCGCGTTTGCCCATAGGTCCCCCCACAGCCACAGTGCCCCCACGATCGGGAAAAATTCAAGGAATGTCAGGTCCCTAGTAATGCCTGCCTCCTGCCATGCGGTGGGCCATGTGCCGTGGCACCACCTCCCCCTGAAATAAATCCCATACCCCAAGGATCCGGCTGCATCCCTGTGCACCTGTAGGTCCGCCCCCAAGCGTATCTCCGACCTCCAGAAAGACATGCCATTAAAGCCCGTCAGGAACTGCAGCCACACCTGGATGTCTAACCTCATGCCCCTTGTTACCCTGGTCCTATGCAGCAGTTTTTTTAACCCTTGCATGGCTGTACAGAGTTGCCTCGTAAAGGCCCTACCCGGGGTGATGACCCTACAGGCAAAGTTTAGGTGCCCTACTATTACCTGTAGCTCCCTGAGTGTCACCTTGCTCTTTTGCTGGAGCTCAACTAGGCGCCGCCTCAAGTCCTCGAGCTTATCCGCCGATAAGCAGCAGGACTGTTGGATTGTGTCCAGCTCGATGCCCAGGAAGGTAAGGGCCGTGCACGGGCCCTCAGTTTTCTCATCTGCCAATGGCACCCCCAACTCGCTAGCCAGCCTCTGGAAGGTGCTAAGAAGCTGAGTGCATGACCCTGCCTCCCTGCTCCCGCATAGGATAAAATCATCCAGGTAGTGGGCTGTGGTTGATACCCCCGCCTCCCTCCTGAGCTTCCATTCCAGGAACATGCTGAAGCGCTCGAATGTCACGCATGAAATTGAACAGCCAAATGGGAGGGCCCGGTCCATGTAGAACTCACCCTCGAACTGGAAACCCAAGAGCTCAAAGTCATCGGGGTGTACCGGTAGGAGCCGAAATGCTGACTTAATATCACATTTCGCCATCTCCGCCCCCACACCGCAGTCCCTGATCATCCGGACCGCTGCATCAAAGGATGTATAGCGGACCGATGCCAGTTCCTGCGATATGGCGTCGTTGATGGAGCTACCCTCCGGGAAAGACAGGTGATGTATTAGCCTAAACTCTCCTGGGGCTTTCTTTGGCACCAACTCCAATGGGGATACCCTGAGGTTTGGGACTGGAGGCTGGGTGAATGGACCCAGGACCCTCCCTTCCCGCAGCTCCTTGCAGATCTTCTCCTTTGCCACCCCCTCCATGCCCTTAAGTGACTTCAAATTTTTGGCTGAACTTGCCCTTCTCTCCCCCACAGCCGGGATTCTAAACCCTTCTGAGAAGCCCTCTAGCAGGAACTTGGCGTCATCCCTCCTGGGGTAAGCTGCCAGCCACCGCTGGAGTACGGGGAGCTTAATTGGACTGGGAGCCTTTTGGAATGGTGGTGTTGGGCTGGTTCCCCCGCCCCCCGCCCCCTTGGTCCTTGCCTCCTCCCTTCTGGCGGCTAAGTGGGGGGCCCCACATAAGGCGCACTCATGCTTAAATTTGCATGTTTTCCTGGCGCACCCCACTTGGCCGTTAAAGTCCCAGCACAACAGGCGGGGATGAACCGCCTGCCCCGCATTACTGCAGGGTGTCGTGGCCTCTGCTGGGTGTTTAATCAGGTGGCCACTGTTGAACCTGTCCCCCAAGGCCGGGCGTGTAGGAGTCATAATTTGAAGCCACAACGATGTAAGTGGCACATCCCACCTGAGCGTGTGATCTAGGGCCGCCCTCTTTCTGAACTGCTCATCATATTGCAGCCACGTGTGTCCCGGGAAATCCGTAAATGCCTTAAAGATCAAATCCTGATACTGAATCAGGGCTTGCGCCCGCCATGGCTGCGCCCTTACAATGACAGACATGTATATTGAGTATGCATGTATATTGAGTATTTATTTAAAGCCTTTGATTGTGTCCAATGGCCTGCGTTAAAACTTTTATTAGTGAAATGGGGATTTGGCGAAAAATTTCTAAGTGTAATAAACCAACTCTATTCTCATAGCACCTCATCAATCATTGTCAATGATGGGATGACAGAAAAAATTACCCTAGGCCGAGGAACAAGACAGGGATGTCCTTTATCGCCAGTTCTGTTTTGCATAGTGATAGAGCTACTAGCTAATGCAATAAGGGAGGACCAACTTATTAAAGGTATGGGTAAGGAAGGCAAGATAAAAATCAGTTTATTTGCGGACGACGCTTTGTTAACAATAAAAAATCCGGTAGAAAATATATTAAGAATAAAAGCACACCTAAAGGAATTTGGTGAAACAACCGGATTATGTGTCAACTGGCAGAAATCAGAAATCATGCTTTTCAATCAGGATAATCGAGACATGGAAGAGATCTCCAATCATGAACTGAAAGTTTGTAAATGTATAAAATACCTAGGGATACTTTTAGATAAAGACATTAGTGAAACGAAAGAACGAAATTACACAAAAATAAAGGAAGAAATTAGAAATAAATTACAAAATTACTCCAAATTAAACTTATCATGGTTTGGTAGAATAGCAATGGTAAAAATGAAAATACTTCCTAAAATAAATTTTCTTTTAGAATGTTACCTATTCAATACACAGAAATTGAAATTAAAGTTTATCAAGATCTTTTAAATAAATTCTGCAATGGTGGAAAAAAAGCAAGAATAAATAAAAGCTTATGGTACAGATCTCAAAAAGAGGGAGGTATAGGCATACCTAATCTTAGAATGTATTACATAGCTAATCAGCTTAGCTCCCTGGGGGAAATACTATTTAAACCTCAAAAACTAATATGGTGGGAACTTCAATCAGAGGAACTAAATGAAGACATAAATAAATATGTGTTTAGTTTCCCCCAAAAAGGAAAAGTTACCCAATTAAAAATCCTCTTCTAAGTTCCCTATTGCTCACTTGGAAAAAGTATGGAAAGAAATTGATACAGGAAGGTTCCCGCTTGGTGCGGTGATCGATCAGATAAATTTCCCCACGAACATGAAGAAATTGGGAGACTTATTTAAATTAAGGAAAGTGGCAAGACTAAAAGATTGGATTAAAAAGATGACATCAAAACAAGAAATTAAACGTATTCTGCAAACTCAGGAATTGTCGTGGGTTGAATTACGCCCAGTTAGAAAGCTGGACGAAAGAATGGATTAGGAGAAATACACAACTTAGAGGATATACAAAATTTGAGCAATTTCTGACAACATATGAATCAGAGAAAGGAAATACAGGGAAAGGAACAGTTGGCAAATTATATAAAATAATTCAAGATTCATTTGAGAATAGGGAACAGGACACAATAAGAGAGCTATGGAAACAAGACATAGAGAAATAAATAAATAATGATGAATGGAAAAGAATTTGGAATTTGAGGATTTTACGGTCATTATCAGTCAGAATAAAAGAAAACTACTTCAAACTAGTTTTAAGATGGTATATGACTCCAGTCAGAATGAATAGAATGAATCCAAAATATTCCAAGCTCTGCTGGAAATGCGAAAAAAAGATAGGTACCTATTTTCATTTATGGTGGGAATGTGAAATAGTTCAAAAGTTTTGGCAAGAGATTATTGAGGAGATAAGAGAAATACTACAAACTGATATTAAATGTGTACCGGAAATTGCTTTGTTATCATTATCATTACCATCTATCAATGAATATGATGTGAAAACTAAAGAATTAATAGCAAATCTTATGACAGGAGCTAGACTGATTATTGCTAGGAATTGGAAACTGAAATCAGACCTTAAAATTGCTGAATGGTATAAGGAAGTGTGGGACATAGCACTAAATGATAAACTATCTTGTAATATAAAAGTTTTGAGAGGTGAAATAAAAAAAGATACTTTCTATGATGTTTGGGGGAAATTTATAGATCATGTACTATTAAAAGGGAAAGGGATACAACCAACTTATAACCCAACACAGTTCTGGCGTAAAGGACCTTAAGAAGCCTTTTGGAAGAAAAAGAAAAAAAAAAGATGAAGAAGAAAGAGAAGATGCAAGAATACTGGACGGTTTCTTGGGGGTGGGGGGCACTTTGTACTGTTTATGATTGTCTATTACTGTTTTTTTATATAATTGTTTATCATTGTTATTTTGTCTTTTTTATGTTCAATAAAAAAAATTAAAAAAAATATTGAGTATGCAGGGAGCCAATTATTCTATGTCCTCTCTGGCTTTCTCTTCAGGCGTCTGTCTTTGTCTTTCTCATCCTCCTTATCTCCCTCCTTAGCTTCCACCTCCGTATTAAGGAGGCTAAACAAATCAACATATTCTCCTCTCAGAATACGATCCCTGGTAGCAGGTGCCAGGTGTCCCCCCAGAGGTAGGGCCTGATCCCCATAGGGAATGGCGTCGACTGGGACTGCTCCCGGTTGCCCTGCTGCCCAGGTCTGCCTGGGTCTGGGGCGGGGTTAACCATAAGTTGTCCCATGTTACACTGGACTGGGCCGTTGTGTGGGACTGCACCTCCCGGCCACCCGCCCTGCCCTGTTGGCTGGTTGGCATTAGGTGCGAATTGGGGGACATTTGGCAAGGGGGCGGGGTTACCCTGGGTTGCCCACTGCAGCGGTCCCACATACACTCCCTGCTGGCCACTACCCCCCGGTGCCGGCCCTGGGTACTGGACGCTGCTGCCCGGCTGCAGGCCGGACCCCGCCCACCCCTGCGCAAGAGCTCCCCCCTGTCCCGTAGATGGCTGCTGCCCCCCTCCCGCGGCTTGGTGATAGGGCTGAGGCTGCCCCCATGGCCATGCCCAAGTGCCTTGATTAGCACCCTGTGCCACCGCCGACTCACCCGGCCTCGTACTCGGTATCGGTACTGCCCGGGACGTGCTGGGCTGCATCATCTGCTCCAGCCACTCTGCGCCGCCATCGCCGTCCTCCTCCACGGTGCCCCCGTGCGATGGTCCCGGGTCTTCGGCCCTGCTGGCCGCTCCGCTGTCTCCCTGATGGCCCTCGAGCCTATCCATGCAGGCAGAAAGTTCTGTTAACAACTCCCTAATCATCGCCCGCCTTCTCACCTTGGATGGCCTCTCCGATCTACGAGGTGGCTCCCCTTGAGCAGCTGGTTGCGGCTGCGCGTTCTGGTCCGCAGGCTGTGCGGCTGGCCTGTTCTGGGCAGATGGTCCTGGGGCTGGGCCTTGTCACGCCTCCCTTGCATCCACCCGGGCTCTAAGACTTTCCAACTGGGCCAGCTCCTCACCCTCTGAGTCCGATCCTGGAGGCGTTATCTGGGGAGCTGGTCTTTTGGCCGGCCCCTTCCCCTTGCGCCCGTTGTGTCTCCCTCCCGGTGCCATCTCGCCTTTCTCTTGCTGGGAACCCTGCTCTCCCCTAGCTCTCCCAACCGCCTTTATTCCCCGTGGGGTACCACCCGCGCTAACCCTCCAAGCCACCCGAGGTCACAATCTGCACCCCCACCGATCTTAAGGTCCCCCTTTACTAAGGTGCTATCACCCGCCGGGTCCAGTCTCCCTCGCGGCTTGTACAGCTGAGGCCGAATCCTGGCCCCGCCGTCCCCGCCCCTTCCTGGGTTCCACCTCTACCTCCCCGGCCACCAAACCTCACGGGGTAGGTCCCGCCCCGCTGCCGCTTGCTCCTTGCTGGCGCGTCGCTGGCCGGCCAGCCGATAAGCCGCTCCCCGTCGGGCCGCTCCCGGCTCCCCCGCTGCACTGCCGCAGTTGCTGCGCAGTCCTCTGGCGGCTCCGCCCCGCCTCGTCTGCTGCCAGGCCACTCGGCGTCCTGAGCTCTCTCGCTGCCGGGGGCTGTTTCCAGCAGCCAGCCGGCGAGCAAGCTCCCTCCTGCGGGCGCTTCTGTTCCCGGGCACCGCCTCCTCAGCAGCTGCTCCGCGCGCTAGCGGAGCCTCTCCTCGTCTTCCGCTGGCTCCTCGGCGTTCCGGGGACGCTCTCCGCCTCAGGCCACTCTTCTCCTGTCCGCTTGGCTCTGGGCGACCCCCTCCGTGATCTCCTCTTCTCATTTCCTCGCTCTCCTCCTCGCTCTCTTCCTCTTCTTCCTACTTCCTGATCCGCCACGTGGTCCGGAGCCGAGTGCCGCAACGTCCTCCGTTCCTGAAGCCACGAGGCGAAAGAGGCCGGGCCGGGGTGGAGGTCTTAAGTAGGCCGGACATCTCGTGCAGCCCTCCAGCCTCGCAAGGCCGGCTCTCCAGTCTAGCGCCGCCCTGTCCAGGGCGGCAAAGGGGCTCCACCCCCGCAATTGCGCGGCGGAGCCGGCCAACAGCTTCAGAGCTGCCTTCATTCAGTCCCTTTGACCAGGGGTGAGTCAAATACAGTCCAGGGCAATTATCTGAAAACTTACTTTTTGGGAATACGTGCCCCCAAATCCTCTAATCTGCATAAAAACTGAATCCCCTCTAAGTCATTTTCCACTTTTGGGTCCCCAGGCATTGTGTGGGGTGGTGTACAGTACACAAGACCTGTGGGCTGACCCCAGTTTGTTTGAAAACACCTTTGAACTCTTTTATGTTATTTTTTTAAAAGATAGAATAAAAGAATATCTTCTTTTATTTTATTTTATACAGCATATTCAAATGTAGCAATATATATATTGCCATTTATTTTAAAACGGTCAGCCTTTTCCTGTTGATGTTTCCAGAAATACAGCTGTTTCTGCAATTTTCATTACATCACATTCTTTCTGCTCAACTTTCCAAGGGCTTACAAAGGAAAATTTATGGATCCATAAGCACATGTCCGCTGTCAATTGGGCATCCTTTGTGGATGAGAAATTGCTTCTCTCCAGATCTTCAGAATCTGCTTTGTAAAAAGAAAGAAAAATAATTATTTGGGGGAAAGGAGGACAGAGAACAAAGTGCATCTGTTGTTTATCTCTGCAATATGCAGCCTGCTGCTCTCTGCATTTTAAGAGGTCTCCCCCTACCCCACCCCAAAAAACCCAGATATAATTATGGTACTTTTGAAACGGCATACGTTTGACTTTTCATTACTCATTGGCAGAAATCCCAGTGTTTAGCATAGGTTGTATTAGAGTAGGCACACTGGAGCAGTAGGGATTTGGTAAGTGAACTCTTCCACAAGTTACACTGATTCATGGGGATCCACTCTTGCAAAACAAAGTATTGTATCAAGATTTTAGCTATTGTCTCAAAGGGACTTTGTTATACTTAAATACTGTGCATTGAAGTAGAAGCACTGGTGTAAAACAAATCGAGGTTTGACACTAAATATTAGGCAAAGTTAGATGATGATGACGATGATGACAATGGCCACAGCTATTGCTATTATTGGGAGGGGTTGCTAGAGGATAGGATGAAAATCCAAAATGACCTTGACAGATTAGTGTGCTGGGCCAAAGCTAACAGAATGGATTTCAACTGAGGGAAATGTAGGGTACTACATTTAGGTAAAAAAAATGAATTGCACAAATATAAGATGGGGAATACTTGGCTGGAGGATAGTACCTGTGAAAGGGATTTGGCAGTCTTGGTGGACCACAAATTGAACATGAGTAAGCAGTGTGATGTGGCAGCCAGGAAAGCCAATGTGATTATTGGTTGCATCAACAGAAGCATAGTGTTTAGGTCAAGGGAAGTGATAGTAACACTCTATTCTGCTCTCATCAGACCCCACCTGGAGTACTGTGTCCAGTTCTGTGCTCCTCAGTTTAAAAAAAGATGTTGACAACCTCAAGTGGGTACAGAGGAGGGCGACCAGGATGGTTGAAGGTCTGGAAGAAATGTCTTATGAGGAATGGCTTAGGGAACTGGGAATGTTTAGCCTTTCAAAAAGAAGACTGAGGAGGGGTATGATAGCTATTTTTACATATTTGAAATGATGTCATAAGGAAGAGGGAACAGGTTAGTTTTCCATGGCTTCAGATACTAGGACTCAGGGCAATGGTTTCAAACTACAGGAAAAGAGATTCCATTTGAACATTAGGAAGAACTTCATGATGGTTAGAGCTGTTTGACAGAGGAATATGCTGCCACAAAGGGTGGTGGAATCTCCTTCTCTCGAGGTTTTTAAGCCGAGGCTGGATGGCCATCCGTTGGAAATACTGTGATGGTGGTTCCTGCATGGCAGGGGGTTCGACTGGATGGCCCTTGAGGTCTCTTCCAACTCTATGATTCTATGATTCTATACATGATTAGTGTTATTATTATTAGTATGTGCAAATGTGTTTCACTTCAATCAGTTTGATTTATTCGTCTTTCAAACAACAACCTATTCACTTTGTAGGCCATCTATTTTGGTTTGTATTGGAAGATTGGATAATATTAGTATGCATTTGCAAAAATCAAACAGGAAACAGGGAAAGTGAACAGGGAAAATAAAAAGCTGTGATTTAGGATGGGAAATGACATTGAGTGCCATCAACATTTCTCAGCTTCCAATGTAAAACACTCACCAGTTTCCTTTTTAACTCCCTCCTCACACAAGCTGGTTCCCTCTTGGCTGTTCTTCCACAGCCAGGCAAAGACTCCTCAGGCAAACTTTCCCTCAAACTTAACTGAATCTTAAACTACAGGGTTTTCCAAACAGCTTGTGAATCACTGCATCTGGAGTGGTAAGAGAACAACTATATAGAAAAATACTGCTGGATTTGCTGCACTTATAAAATGAGGGAATATGAACTATATTTACTGACCACATGACAAAAAGGCTGAACAGAATTGGTCTATCTCTTTTTGCTCCAAAAGCAGCCTTTTCTTCTCTGCTGAAGGGCTTCTATTTTTCAAGTTGGAGGGATTAAGACAAAATTTCCCTCTGGCAGTTAACGGTGATACCCTCTTATAAAGAAAGAGAGCATTTATGTAGGTAGCATTTTGATGATGTGGGCAGTTTGGGTACCATGTTCAGAACTAGGATGTGGAAAACATGCAAAAGTAAAGCACCACAAGTTTGATTCACTATGAAACACCTTTATCATTTAAACCTTTTCAGATTACTCAAGTCTCAAACTACTATTTATCTGGAAAATCTGAAAAGGTTTAAATGATAAAGGTGTTACATAGTGAATCAAAATTTTGTTTCTGAAAATCTGTTCTATAGAAAAAGAACATGGAAAGGTATTTCACAGTCTCAGAATATAGAACATCAAAAAGTCTGAACAGTAATTTTGCAAAAAAAATATTACATTTTATTTTTATTTATATACCACACATCTGTCAACAAGGCCACCCTGGGTGGTTTACAACAAAAACAAATAGAAATTAACATTGATAAAAACTTAAATATAACAAACAATATTAATATTAAATTAATTAATTATCTAATACCTAAAATTAAACAATTAAATAAACCAAAGGTAAATATAGATGCATGCAGGAATGGAGGTAAATAGTTTTAAAATAATTTAAAATAAAGTGCTGTTTGCAAATAATTCAGTCTGATTTCTAGTCACATATGGTTTTAAATTAGTTTGTGACACCAGAGATCAGTAATTCCTGCATACGATATCTGAAAGTAAGGGAAAGGAATAACAGATGGGTGTGAGAAGTGGTGATCCTATATGGAATCATTTTGAGGTGTGAATCATGATACTCTGCACAAATACTGTTAAGACTTTTGATATTCTGTATTCTGAGACTGTGACCTATCTTTCCATGTTATTATGCCATAGAAATATTTCCCAGATATATAGTAGTTTGAGATTTGAGTTGGAGGATTGAAGGAGAGGATACTTCCCTGAAAGCCATGGAAATTCTATATGGCTTGTCAGAAAATCACACCTGGTATATTTGCCCTGACAAATATATTTGCACTACTCCCCTTTCCGTCAAAGGACATTTCCAACTCCCCTGCCCACCCATGTTAGCATTCAGCTGTGGGTGGGAATGCGAATCAAACTGCATCCAGTATGAATGGTGAACTCCTGAATCAATCCACAGCCTCCATGTGAACAATGGGTCATCTTATGCATAGAAGTAAAGTGAGGGGAGATCTGCACAGTTGAAAAACGATAATTTTGGGTTGGAGAAGAGGGGGTTGTCTTACACATGGGAGTGCCTTATAGATGGAAAAATATGGTAAGCTGCAAATCAAATTGCAGGAAAGCCGAATCATTCCAACTCAACACTCCAGTATAGTTGTGGTTACTTCATGTCCCGTTCATCCCTCCTTGCTCTCCCACTTGGGACCAGTACAAAAAAAATCTTACTCCACATCCATAGCATGACAGCAAAAAGTTGTCTTGACCATGCCCCCGGAACTGGGAACAGAGCATGACAAGTCGTACCTGCCCCTGGACTTGGGAATTCTCTTGTCATGGTTGGTTCCCAGTTCAAGTTCCGAGACAAGGGACTGTGTGGTAACAACTGTCAGGCAACAACCAATGTCCACCTCATGGTGCAGTGGTTTAATGCCTGTACTGCAGGTAAAACTGTGCTCACAACCTGGGGTTCGATCCCAGGTAGCAGGCTTATGGTTGACTCAGCCTTCCATCCTTCCGAGGTTGGTAAAATGAGTACCCAGATTGCTGGGGGGGGGCAATGTGTAGCCTGCATACTGTAATTAAAAACTATAAACCACCCAGAGACTACTTGAAGTGGTATGGGGCAGTATATGAGCAGACCAAGCAGCAGAAGCACCTAGTGGTCAGAGGCTGAAGCGGCATTCAACAATAGTTTCCTTATGGGAAACACCTGTCAATGCAAATGTTTAATAAAGAAAGTACTGAAAATTTTGTAGCATTTACATGTAAATCCCGGAAAACCAATAAATCGAAATATCAAAAAAGTTTTATTTAGGATATTTTTAAAAGGGTTAAGAAAGCAAGACAAATTCAGAATTTGTCATGGAACAAGACTGTGAAATAACAGATGTCACAAGACAACTAATCACACCTGTGAGTAAACGGAAACAGGGACTGAACAGGGACAAAACCACGTGACTGTGAACAATGCTGTCACAGTACAAATGTAATCGTGGAACATGGTGGGACGTGAAGTAACCACCTTAGTTTGTTTGTCTCGGCCAGCTATGCTTGGGTATTATATGTATTATCTGACACATTATAACCACTTTCAGAAACGAACCTGCACACATTTGAGTACAATGTGAGGAGAGAGCTGTCCCTACTATCAGTAGAATTAGAAACTCTGAGATTTATTTGCTTTATTGCCATTTAACATTTAAACCTGGAAATGTTTAATTCATCTAATTGCCTTCACGTGTCTGGGATTGTTTTCTAGACATGCCATAAATCCTCCTGTGAAACAAGCATCCTCCGAATACACAAAATATCTTTAGAAGGAATGTAAATACATTATTTAATAAAATAGACAATTAATATTTTAAAATACTATAATGTTCTTTGTTAAAAAGAATTGTGCACATGTAGTTTAAAGAGGAAATCATTTTCTTTCTCACTCTAAAGGACTGGCATGTGCTTTAAAGCAGCAATTATCATCAGAACAGGAATATTTTTGACCTTTGAATTCTTTGAGCCTCTGAGCTGAGATAAGAAAGAATTGCAAGGTTTATTAAAACATCAGTATTCAGACACACAAGAGGATATTTGGAGCAGAATTACATTGCACCCCCCAGACCTGAAATAAACAGGCAACATGCCATATTGGGTTTTAAATTGGGCCACAGCTTTATTAAACCAATTTAATCAATTTAATCAACAGTCCCTAAATTAAAAGGGGAGGGGCCTGCCATACTGCAAGTAAACTTTGGTCTGATTTATCCTTGACCTTCATGCCCTTACAATTTTAGGTGAGTTCCTACCTGGAAATGTGCTATTAACTTTATTCAGCAGATTTCCATACTCTGTGGGACTAACTCCCAAAGGCAGCCTTCAGTACATTTACCACAACCTATTAACTTACTATTGCTAAACTACTATTCCCTAACTAGTTAAAGTTCTGTTAAAGGCTGCCCAACTCCCTTTAATGGGACCATCCAATTAACTTACAAAAGACTTGCACCACCTGCCACGGCAGAGGGACTACTAGGTATGCTCCTTGCCCCCCACCAGGCCAGCAATTTTGGCCCAAAGCCCCCCCCCAACAAACTGTCCATAAAAAGTTTAGGCCCAAATCAAAAAGTATATGCTATCACTCCTTACGATACTAGGCATTGCATTGAAATACCTGGGTGAGTGAGACCTGACACTAGTCCTTGCCTCACTGCTCTCCCCATGTCTCAGTTGACACATTACTATGCCATAACAATTTGGCCAGGTTTTAACACCGTGCCATATAAATCTTGGTATGATCTTAGACCATTCCCCCCAAGTGGGTGGGAATTGGCATTTAACCTTCCTCAAGTCAACAATAACTTAAAGGATTGAAGGTTTACCAACCACTCATGTACTGATCATTGCTGTCCAGGTGGACCAGCAAGATATCAATGCCTGCTCAGCAAGCCCTCTGGGATGCCACGTCTAAGAAGAGATCCCCTGCCATGCCTATTATGCCTTTCCAACTGTTTTTTTAATTGATTCCATGCCACATAAGTCTTTGTATGATATCAGAGCATGCCACCCAAATGTGTGGGAATTGGCTTTTGAACTTTCCTCAGTTCATCAATAACTTTGAGGATTAAAGGTTTACCCCCAATTGTTTCAAGTAATTGCCACCCAGGTGGACCAGCAAGACATCAACACATGCTTCGCAAGCACTCTGAGGCACTACATCAAAGAAGTGATCCCGTGTCATGCCCCTCAGGAATTTCCAACTGAGCAATGCATGATCATCCAGGCCCAGGGAGAAGGAACAATGACAGCAGATGCTTCTTCCTCATTGGAGTTCAGCCCCGCATGGGTGAAGAGCAAGGTAAGGGATTGGCCGATTGTGTTTCGGAGGCTTCCACACACCACCAGGGATCCCACATGTCATTTTGGAACTAGTAGCTTCCAAAATGAATAGCCCATCTCTAATCAATTCTGATTGATTTTGACCATTTTTAGGGTTTTCCAGGTTGACAATACTGCAGTTCTGCTCTTCTGTGGGGACCCAGGGATTGTGAAGTTTTCCCAAGGACCCACAGGCTGACTCTTTTCCCAGGAGGTACAATGGAGGATCAGACTCCAACCTCCGGCTCCACAGCCAGATGTTAAGCCAGTGGTGGTGAACCTTCAGCACCCCAGATGTTATGGACCACAACTCCCACAGTTCTTTGTCACTGACAATGTAGGCTCAGAATACTGGCAGTTGTGGTCCAATACATCTGGAGTGCTGAAGGTTCACCACCACTGCGCTAAACCAATGAGCTATAAAGGCTGTGCAAAAATATTTTAATTAATTAACATTAAAACTGTTCTTATAAACTAATGATTGACATCTAAGTAAACATAAAAAGATAAAATGAACATTCTCCTACAAAGACCGGATGCTAAAATAAGCATATAGAAATATGTGAAGTCAAAAGTGAATTCTGCCTTTTATGTCAGGTAGCTTAAAAACAAATAAACCAAAAACAGTATACAATGGAGTTTTTTTAAATCCCAGTAGTTAAAAGTTCAAGACATTGGTCTCTCGTGTCCTTCTCCTTGTATCAAGCAGCAGGTCAAAGTCTACTGCAAGTTCAGCCTGCATTTAGTCAAAACCCATCACAGTTCTTCTGAGCTAATAGAGGACAAGTACTGTATGGTGAGACCTTTCCAAAACAGGAAAGAAGACCCTTTGTGTATCTTATTGGAGTTGCACCCTTGTGTTGTAAGCAGGGCTGGTGCTAGATTTTTTTGCGCCCTAGGTGAGGGGTGGGAGTGGGGTGGATGGTGGGCAGGGCAGGGGGTGGGCAGGGTGGTGGCAGGCAGGTGGTGGGGGTGGGGTGGGGACAGGGGACAGGGCAGGGGTGTGGTGGGAGGCGGGGTGGGGTGGGGTGGGAGCGGTGGGGGAGCAGGGTGGTGGCAGGCAAGGGGCTGTGGTGTGTGCAGGGGGTGGTGGCAGTGGGCAGCGATGGGCGGATGGCGACGGGCGGATGGCGGGCAGTGGGGGGACGGACGGCGGTGGCCAGCGGCGGGGGGCGGCAGGCTGGCCAGTGCCCTCTCTCCATTTTGGCACCCTAGGCAACTGCCTAGTTCTCCTTAATGGAAGCGCCGGCCCTGGTTGTAAGATCTTAGGACAGGTTACAGAGCCATATAAACAATTTAGAAATTTGAAATCTACAATACAATTTAAAATTAAACTAAAACACATAATATTAAAGCTAGCTACAAGTTGTGTAATAATTTGGCATAAAAATTGCACAGTAGCATTAGTATAGTATGTTTCAACTAAAGTAGCTCCATTGGACTCAATTGAACCTCAGAGGAACTCACCAGTTTCTCACTGACTTCCTTTAAGAAACAGGATTTCACCCATGCTAGGTTTATTAGCTTAGCTTTTAGCTCTGAAATATTATCTTATCATGTGATTAGGGTCCCTTCAACTGATAACTGTTAGCATAATGACAATCTTTCACTTTTTACAAGGGTTTTCCTCCTATATGTAAAGTATATATTTTCAGACAAATTGAGAAAACATTTCATGGTGAATATTGTATTTACCTACCTGGGAATGAGGTAAATGTTTATCCAAGGATACCTAGAAGGTACTTTTAAAAGGTCACACAAAATTATTTGATTTTCCATTATAGCAGTGTTGGACAACGTATGGCGAACCTATGGCACAGGTGCCAAAGGTGGCACTCGGAGCCCTTTCTGTGGGTATAACATTGCCCCTTCACAGCCAGCTGCATTCAGGTTAAATTGCTGTATGGGCACTTTGTGAATAATCAGTGGGTTCTGAATCACAGTTTGGGCACTGGGTCTCTAAAAGATTTGCCACCACTGCATTATAGCAATACTCTTCATAGAGGAACAGAACTCATAAAAATGACTTATTGGCAGGAGGCTTCTACCATCCTTCAGGGTCTATCCAAGTTTTACCCTTGAGTAGGATCTGATTTAGATGTAATGTAAGTGTCTTGGACAGATTTTTGATTCTTACAAAAGAGCAACACCTTAGTAATTACTTCTGCTGAATTTCTGCCGCCAGAGGATAAGGTTGGGTAAAGCTTTTATAAGTTTTTTTTAATTCATGTGTCAAAATTATTCACTTGCCTTTGGGTACCAAGCACCTTGCTTTGGGCAAGCAGAGAAGGGCTCTGTTTCTTGCTTTGCCTCAAGCAACAAAATCACTCAAGCCAGCTCTGAACTGAGCCAGTGCATAAAATGACTCTGAAATTAGTATAGACACTGACTCTCTACAGCGATGGTAGGTGAGGTCTGCTGCTGTAATATTGTGCCACAGCCTTGACACACTGAGTGGAATCCATTTGTTCTTTGATCAGCACAACTGGGAACAGGTGTGAATGCTAGGGACTGGCTGTTGTTCAATTCTGATTGTAGGCCAATGGTACTCTGTCTGCGATGAAGATGGCAGAGACAGCACAACTAAAAGATGAGGAGTGTGCGATTTAATTTTACATGATAGTACGCTTTTCTGGTTGTAGTCATTTTCGTCTTGGCATGAAAGCCCAAAGTGATGTCAACTTCTCCAGTAGTTCTTGAAGCCTCTGGCTTGTCCCCTTATCATCTGCTGCCAGATAATATTTTATTCTCTGAAAATTGCCATTACATTTTCCGCATGACAGTCCAGCATAAAATTAGATCATATTGAAGCCATATTGATTGGAGAGGGGACATCATCAGACAAGTCACAGAAATTTATTACATTGTACTTGCATTTTGTACTTAGCCCTTTAACTTTTTTTCAGAGCCTGCCACTGTCAACCTGCCAAATATGTCTGTTGTAAGAAACATTATCCAAAGATGCTGCAAAAGTAAACAAAATTTAATGAAAAATGGAAGTAATTGTGACAGCTAACAATCAGAAGATGTAAATTGAAACAGTAAAAATGTTGCAAGTCCCCACAAAGATTTTTTCTTATATTCATAATGAAAGATCATTGTTATCGACCAGATTTTAAATATATTCAGATAAGTCATTTGCAGATCCATAAATCATGTTGTCAGTCATATTGCTAGTTATATTATACTATGTGCTGTCAAGTCACAACCAGTTTATAGTTATTCTAACAGGGCTTTCAAGACAAGTTAGATATTTCAGGGGTGGCCTTACCAATTTCGTTCCCCCAGTGACTTTCCGTGGTTGAGTGAGAATTTGAACCGAGACCTCCTGAATCCTAGTTCATCACTCTGTCCACTACAGTAGGAATCCTTAGGTAAGTAGTAGAGATGGGCACGAACCAGAAAATAAAGCAATTCATTTTGATTTGTGACTCATCAGGAGTGGCGAGCAATGGTTTTATTATTTTTCTCCTGCTGAATGAAGAAACTGATTTGCCAATTTATTTTTGCCTTTAAAACCCTATAAAACATCCTCTAGAGCACGTAGAAACAGAAATCTTTCAGAAAAGCTTCCCATGACTCTCCTCTACAAGCCCTGGAAGTCTGGTGAGGCTTGGGTTCAGGATAGCTGAGGTATGCACCCCCCCCAGGTCCCACAGGAAAGTGCTCTACAGGCACCAAAATTGCAGAGAAGGTTCTACTGATATTCCTCTTCAATCTCTCCTTGTTTGGTGAAACTTGGATTTCAGGCTTCTGTGTTATATACCCACAGACTTGCCCCTTCACCCCCCAGGAAACTACCTTTTAGCAGCTGCCTTGGAGAAACCCAATCTTTATCAAAATTAGAGAGATTGTAGAGCTACGAAGCTTCTGTGTAATTTTGGTGTTTCTAAGTGCCTGGTGGGCGTTTTATAGCCCTCAAACAGGCAAATTTAAAAAATCACCAAATTTATAAATTTGTATTCATCAGGGATATCAATTCATACAGATACCAATCAGTGAACAGGCACTTTTTTGATAAATTTTGCAATCCATTTTTAAGTTGGTGCCCATGTCTAGTAAGTATGCATTTACCACTAGAGTGCTATCTAATAGGAAAGCAAGCATGTAATGATACAAACACTTAATAGGGAATAGGCCCATTGAGCTTAACAGAATTAGCTTCTGCTTGGTAAAAATGTTTAAGACTGAACCTTGCACATAAAAAAATTCCTGGTGTTGGTGGAAGGAAAGCAGAACCCTTGATGTAAATGAAGTGGATATTTTTTTTAATCCATCCTGCTTCTACCTTCAAGATCTCCAGCACCACATCAAGCATTGTTCCCAAATCCATCAGAGCAGAGCAAATATTTAGAGGAATGACTGTGAGGAGGCTATCAGCGAAAAACAGTCTCCCCTTTTCCATCCACTCAAGCCCTAAGTCACATCCTTTTGTTATTTGCTTCAAATCAGTTTGGAATTGGGCAAATATTCCTGCTTTGCTTGATTTTGCAAATAAATTCTAAACCCAAATTGCATCCTTAAAAGTAAAATACATAAGTATATAAATAAAGTGCAGTCCAGTCACATTTAAAAGCAAAGTGTAGCAGAACAAGACTGATTCAACTGCACATACATTCCTCATTCTTGCATACCCAACATTGGGATAAAATGTGTGTACCTTAAGATAGTTGTTATATCAAGGTAGGCAGCATTTTAGTTGACCACTAAACTTTAGCATGGTGGCTCAGCAGACTAAGGCTCTGAAAACTGTTGGCTGCAAAGTCAGCAGGTCAGCAGTTCAAATCCTGGGTGCCATGCAGTGGAGCAAGCTCCCACTGATAACCCCAGTTCCTGCCAACCTAGCTGTTTGAAAACATGTAAATGCAATTAGATAAATAGGTACTGCCGTAAAATGTGGCAGTGTTTCCTTGCACCCATGTCGGCCATGTGGCCATGGACTTGCACAACACTGGCTCTTTGGCTTGAATATGGAGATGAGCACCGCCCCTAGAGTCAGACACGACTAGCATGCATGTGGGGGACCTTTACCTTTACCTTTATCTTAAACTTCAGTGGGCCATGCCCAAAATAAATATCCCAGAGTAGCAGAACTCTTTAAGTTATGTAAAAAGAATGTTTGCTTTTAAACAGACTGTCTCCTGAGAATGGTGTCCTTTTTTTTTTCTATTGGAAAACACATGCTGATGGTGGAAGATCTACAAATTAAACAAGATTCTTGGAGTTCCGCTTGCCTACTTTCTTCCTGGGACAACTTGACCAATGCTTGAGAACTCTACCAAATGAGTACTGAGGAAAAAAATTTGTTTTGGAAGTGTAGAATTACCTCAGAATAAGTCCTGTCAAATTACTTCCATTCAGGCATGAAAAGACTGAATGAAGACTGAATGAAGACATGACGACTGTAGTGGCGATTTCTGAGCTTGACCTCATGTCATAAAATCAGATTAGGCTAATAGCTGCTGGCTGCCTTTAGGTTGAACTGGTTGCCTCTGAGAGAAAGGGCTTTGAACATTAATTTATTTCTCTACTTTTCTGCCAAAGAGTTTAAAATTGAGTTCCCTTTTTGGCACCATGCGTTATAAGTTGTTTTTAAATTGACATCTATGTCACCTTTAAATAAGGGGCCATTTATTACTGTCTATAAATCAATTAGCACTTAAGCACTAATTAAATCATAACCACTTAATACAAATGTGTTGCAGGGGGAGGTTTCTCCCCAGCTAATGGCTTTATTGCCAGGGTGATGCAATGGAGGTGGAATGCCAACTCTCAGAGATTCTACTCTCACATATGCTAAAACTAGAAAAATAGAAATATATACAGCTGAGGCTAGGCATGCCATTTCCAGCAAGGTTTTACAAGTCTAAGTTATTGAACTGAGTAGGACTGAAATCACATTTATGCTGGGTACCTTGATGTTTTAAAAGTAATACATGGTTCTTAGTATAACAATACAATTCAATAAACAACCTTCTAACTAAAATGTCCCTGCATATAATATTTAGTGTTGCGGTGGAAGAAAACATGACTTCTTTTTCTCTGTTTTGCAAAATACTTTATGTGACTTACCAATGCCACTGAAGAGGTAAATCGTACACAAAAGAATGGAAAGATGTTATGAATTTGCATATAGTTATGCAAACTAGAAATAGTACACAGACTTTGCAGATAACAAAGCTTGTTATAGCTGCAGCTTTTTCTGGGGCTGGGAATAACTCCCATTAAAATCAAAAGACATGCACGGAAATGCATTTTAGGAGTTCAGAAATATGCTCAGTAGAAGCATGTTAATGCAAGAATTAAAATGATTCCATAGGAAAAGCTTATTTTTCTTTAAACTAAAAAGAAAAGGGACTAATTTTGTATTATTTAATGAAGCAACTGAACTAGAACAACATTCAGTACCAGCTTTCTGCTTCCACAGAATTCATCATCTAGCTACTATTAGTAGTAGTGGGAGATTGCAACTTGCCTGCCTACAGAAGTCTAATATTCAGCAAGTTTGTTACTTCTCTTATTCTGGTTAGCATTCTTCTTTTTAAAAAATGAACACATTAGAATCTCTCCAGTAGCCAGAGGAGGTGAATTATGACCTGTATATTTCATTTATTGACTTTTCTATACTATCTATTAGAGATGGGCACGACTTGAAATTTTTTTTTCGAATTGTCGTTAGTCGGGCCGGTCCCGTTTCGGCTCGTTTCCGTTTTTGTGAAAATTCGCAAAAATTAGTCGGTTTGTTTTTTGTTTTTTTGTTGTCATTAGTACTGGTTTTTTTGGGGGGGAGCGGGCTCCTGGAGGCACCTCTGTGGGGTGGGTGCCTCCTCTGGCCCACTATAAAGGGAAAGTGGGCTCCTGGAGGCACCCGTGGGTGCCTCCTATCCTCACCCACTAGGAAGGGGAAGCAGGCTCCAAGAGACCCCTCTACATGGGGGTCTCCGCTCCTCACCTGCTGCTGCTGCAAAATGGTATGCAATAGCCATATGGATATTGCATACCAGTTGTGCAAATGTGCAGACAGTGACTGTGAAGACTAGTGGATGGCACTGAACCCAGAGCCATAGGTGAGATGCCTAACTAAGGCTCTCGTAACACCATGTCTCACACAGAAGGGAATTGTACTTGCGTGTAGTGCAATGCAAGTACATCTGGTTTAGGGTTAAGGTGGGTTAGGGTTAGGGCTAGGGTTAGGCTAGTGATGGATAAGGTTACGGTAGGCTAGTGGGTTGCACCTCTGGGTGCCTCTCTGACCCACTAAGAAGACAGTCTGTGATGTATGGGTACGGAGTCAAGGGTTAGGGTTAGGGGGCTAGGGCAGGTTTTAGGGGGCTTTTTGGCACATCCCACAAGTCTCCATGGCCAAGTGGCCATGCGTTTGGTGGGATGGCTCCAAAAATTTGCATGGTCGTCCACTCCCACATGGCTGGCCACTCGGCCAGCCCATCATTGCGCAGGTGTAAATAAAATAAAATAAAATAAAATCAATGGAGGACAGAGGAGGAGAGGAGAGACATTTTGTTGCAAGAAAAAACCCACTGCTACTGTGAAAAATCTGGCAGTTTATAAATTTCCGCATGTTTCTGTTGTGCTTGTGTGTTTTTGGACCACGATTTCAAAAACAATATTGCATTCGCCGCCCCATTTTGGATCCCCCGCCCGCACCGCATGGCATGGCGACTCGAGTCCGGCTGCCCAGGACGGGGGGGAGGCGGGACCCCCCTCCAGATACCACCCCTCCGGTAGGTGCCCTGCGCCCTTAGTCAAGCAGGCATTTTTCCGCCTGCTTTTTTGGCCCGGGAATGGGTGGGGGGGAGAGTTTAAAATTTTTTTCCTGTGCCGTCCGTGCCGCTTGCTTGCGCTTTAATTGCGGTGGCCGGCGGCCGGCGAGACTGGGCTTTTTGCTGGCTGCCTGCGAGCCTGCGGGGAGTCCCACCAGAGAAGCCCAGGACGGGGGATGGGGGGGAGGCCGGGGACCTCCAGAAACAACCCCTCTGGTAGGTGCCCTGAGGCACGGCAGGCATTTTTCCGCCTGCTTTTCGGCCGGGAACCGGGTTTTTTTAACTTTTAAAAACTTTTTTTCTGTGCCGCGTGGCATCGCGTGATTGCGTGATGCAAGGAACGAGCACAACAAATCAGACCAAAATTGTTCGTTCGTCGGTTCAATCTCGAAGTCTGGCGGAGTAATTCCCATTACCGTTTCCGTAGAGTAACGGAAACGAGTAACGGAAACGGAAACGGGAATACCGCTAAGTTGTGCCCATCTCTACTATCTATCTATCTATCTATCTATCTATCTATCTATCTATCTATCTATCTATCTACCTATCTATCTATCTATCTATCTATCTATCTATCTATCTATCTATTTAATTTATTTATTTTGAATATTTTTACCCCACCTTTCTCTTTGGAAAAGGACCCAAGGTGGCTTACAATAATTAGGGACAATATACAGCCCTGAACATTTAAGACATAATTCAAGTTAAGAACAGGGAATTAGAAGCAGCAACTTAGAACATTTAAAAGTAAAATTTAAAGCTACAAAGAGCATGAAAAAAGAAAAACATTCTATTATGAGGGGTGGAAACATGGGAAACACTGATGTTCTTATGAAATCAGTCAATGCAATCATGCATGGTAATCCATGTAAAAGTCACATCATAAGTTGTCCATCATTCAGAGAAAGCTTGCCTATCTATCTGTCTGTCTGTCTGTCTGTCTGTCTGTCTGTCTGTCTGTCTGTCTGTCTGTCTGTCTGTCTGTCTCCTTTTAAAGGGATACAAGGTGTCATACACCAACCAAAATAGGTTTTAAACAAATGCTGTCCCAAACCCTATAGTCTAATGCTGTGATGCTGTCAAATATACCATATATACTCAAGTATAAGCCGTCCCGAGAATGAGTCGAGGGCCTAATTTTACCCCCAAAACTGGCAAAACTTATTGACTCAAATATAAGCCGAGGGCATTTTTTTAAGCTATACCCAAGTATATACGTTATAGCGGTCGAGCTCTAAAGGGGCTGGGAGTAGTAACTGGCAACATGTGCTGGGAGTGTGGAGGCAATAAGGGAGTTAATACCATGGAGTAAACTCCCTGATTGCCTCCACAGTCCCTGTACAGTTGCCAATACAGTGGTACCTTGTATAAAGGAATTAATTTGTTCCAAACGAAATTATGTTAAGCAAAATTTCCTTTATACAAATTCCCATAAGAATGCATTGAAAACAGAGTAATCCCATTTTTATGTTGTACGGATTCTCCCCATAGGCGATTATGTTAAGCAAATTTCCCCTATCTCTGGAATTTTTATGTTGTACAAATTTTATGTTATACAAGCTGTTTGTTATACAAGGGTCCACTGTACTACTCTCAGTCCCTTTAGACTAAGCTTCATAACCAAGTCCCCTTACCCCCAAATGTTTCTAAATTTCAGTCAGTTCCCTAAAATTGCTTTATGAAGGTACCCCTGCTACTTTGGAGTCCCAAGGTAAGTAAATTTTAATTGCATATTTTTAAAATAATTTTCAAGTGTGTATTTTTTAAAACAATTCTCTCAAAATTATTTATCTTGGGTGCACCAAAGTAGCAGAGGTACCTTCAGAAAGTGATTTTAGGGAATCCCTTGAAATTTGGGAACATTTGGGGTTAAGGGGGCTGAGTTATGGAGCTACAAAGAAGGTCCCCTAAACCTTCTCACTGGAATCATATGGGAAGTGGGGGCACCACTATTGCTCACCCAAACAGGACTTGCCCTTCACTGTCCTCCCTAAGCCATCTGAGCACCTAAATTTACCCCCCAAAACTGGGACATTGACTCAAGTATAAGCCGAGGGCATTTTTTTCAGCCAAAAATGGTTGCTGGAAAACTGGGATTATACTTGAGTATATACATAATTGTAGTGATGTAAAGATAGTTTTCACAATGAACTTCACTCTACCCTTGATGGTGTGCCAAGATCATACAAGTGATCATTCTTCATGACTTTAATGTCCAAGGAGGCACCAATCATATAATGTAGAATGAGTCCCTGGAAAGCATAGTACAAGGAACTGGAATAACATTAGTTTGCTTCCCTTGAGAATTTGTAATTACAGTAATACATTTTGTTAATCAAGAATGCATTATTTTGACACAGAAAACAGTACTAAACGATCTGAATGCATTTACAATCCTAACACTTGAATTTTTAAGTTTCACCTTTGTTAGATGTAGAGATAGAAAAGATGCATACATTACTAAAGTGTATATGTTATCTAGCTCTACACAAATGTGATATGTTTCACAAGAAGAACTATCAAGCTGCTCATCTCCAAAATGAACATGCAGATAAAGCTGCCACCATGCCTACATGGAAACCGAGCATTAAAAAAAGCTAAGTCACAAGGGAATCCAGCTTGATGATGGAGATACAAATACAGAACAAATTCCACCTGGAAGCAGAAGTACTGATGATCAATGGAAACCTCATCATGATACTGTATCTACCCCTGCCATAAGATTTCTTGTGTTTCTCTGAAAAATACATTTCTCAGTATTGGTTTGATGAGAATGGTGAGGGAATCACAAAAACTTTTGAACAAGAACATCAATTCCATGAACTACATCAACTCAACAAATCAATAGGCAATAAAGCTGCTTTCAAAAAATAATAATCACAAGTTGCAGTCTAAACTTCAAGAGGACTTAAAGCTCAGCAAAGAAGGTTCAGGTCTTTATAGATCTAACAAATTCATTGAAGCAGCAAAACAACAAACAAACAAACAAACAAACAAGAACAAGAACAAGAACAAGAACAAGAACAAGAACAACAACAAGAACAACAACAACAAGAACAACATCTATGGTCTCAATTTGGGGCAAGGTTGCCCCACCTCAGCTCTGATGACTCATTTCTCATCACAGAGTCACAGATTTTGCAGAGAGGAGATGAGCATTTTCAGAATTTGCTAATAGAGATGGGCACGAAACGAGCGATTTTTTGTTTTTGTTTTCATTTTTTCATTTCGTTATGCAATGAAAATGAAGCAATTTTTTAAAAACAAAACGAAAATGAAAACAAAATGACCAAATTTGTCGTGTTTTTCGTTTTCGTTGCAGCAGATGCATTGAACTAAAAGGAATGCTAACGAAACAGCAATTTTTGTTTTTGTTTTCGTTTTTTTGTTTCATTACCTAACGAAACAAAAATGAATTTTTTTGCAAAAAATGTCACAAAAACGAAAACGAACCGAAATGGACCCCTAAACGACCAAACAACAAACAAAACACCATTTTTTTGAGTCGTGCCCATCTCTATTTGCTGAGCAGACCATCTGAAATTAGAGAGGAAGTGATTAGCAAGCTGCAAAAGTTCAGCTGATCTTCTCCCATCTCTGGAATGAAACACAAACAGACCATACCCAGTTATCCCAGAGTAAAGCCCAGGGCAGATTATTTGATTTGATTTGATTTGGCAGATGCAATTCCAGTGGAAACCTACAAAAAGTAGTAGTTCTTGATTTTATTTATTTTTATTTCTTTATTTTTGAACTTGTATCCCACCCATCTTCCCAAGGGAACTCTGGGCAGCTTACAGAGAGCTGACCATTGCAGCAATTTTGTACAATGTAATTAACAACAATACAATCACAGTATGAGCAAGCAAGTACAATTAAAACACAAGCAGCACCCTTGACTAGAGCGATATGATCGCAACAGCAACTTTACTTATAAGTATAAGCGACAAATGACAGCAGATGGCGGGGGGGAGTGTGGGGTCAAATTAAGCATGATCACCAAAGGCCTCGCAGAAGAGTAGAGTTTTTAAAGCGCTGCGGAAGGCCAGCAGGGACTCTGCAGAGCGCACTTCACTAGGAAGGGTGTTCAACAACGAGGGGCCTGCGACCGAGAATCTTGAGTCCTCTTCAGATGTTCAAAGACTAGAATACCCATAGGAACATGGTAATGTACCAACCTGCTCCAAATGCACTGAACCAGCTCTGGAAGCAAAATATATCAAAACAAGGGCTCATTTCATTGCTGGGCAAGCTTCTGGTGCACGGGGAGGCTTTGCCTCCCCCCTCCACCAGAATCTTGTGCGATTCCATAAGGTTCCAGGTGGGGGGGCAAGAGAGGGCTAAATAAGCCTGCTTCCCCCCAAACACAGCCTCTCGTCACAAAAGGACTGTAGAGGGAGGCTCATTGCTGCAACATGTGTGGTTTTGCTTTCAGCCGCACAGTTGGCGGCAAGAGTGGCTGCGAGTAGCGACGGTTTGGAGGGTGGAGTCTCGTGGCGCAGTGGTTAAATGCCTGTACTGCAGGTAAAACTGTGCTCACGACCTGAGGTTCAATCCCAGGTAGCCTGCTCATGGTTGACTCAGCCTTCAATCCTTCCGAGGTTGGTAAAATGAATACCCAGCTTGCGGGAGGGGGGCAATGTGTAGCCTGCATAATTAAACTGTAAACCGCCCAGAGACTACTTGAAGTGGTATGGGGCGGTATACAAGCAGAACACTTTGCTTTGCTTTTTGCTTTTGGAGGGCTTGTGGCTGCAGCACCCACCCACATTCAGAGTGACTCAGTAGAAAGGGCATCCAAAGGGGAAGCCCATTGTTGAGCTGCTTCAGGATTGTAGCGGCATCCATAGCTGCTGCCCTAGGATATGGGCCAGAGGGAATTAAACAGATAGGACTGGGCTTCAGGAAGTTATAAGGTATATGCACACCCTTTGTTAGGACCCGTTCTGGCTATCTTTCTTTGCTTCTATTACAGGTTTGATCCAGAGTGTGCCGCAGAAACATATTCTTGTGATGGGGCACAGCTTCATTTACTGGTCGGAACTGCATTCATCCAGTTCAGTGTGGGGGCCAAATCTGAACTTGGAAACTTATGCCGTGGTTGCCTGGCAGGGCAACTACGGGATACATTGGAGTGAGTTTTGGTCAGCAGCCATGCGTGCAATGGCAGAGCTATATCCACACATGCTGGTAGTACATTTAGGGAACAAAAATATTGGCAAAATGACAGGCAAAGCCCTGATTTTGAACATAGTGAGAGATCTGACATCTTTTCAGAATTGACGGTTGTGTGGTTGACAATTATACCACACTGGAGCTGGAGGGCAGAGCGTGTACCGGGTAGCCTGAACAAGACTCGGAGGAAGGTTAACCACAAAGTTTGCAAAGCAGTCTGTGATAATTTGGGGAAAGTTGTTGGTCATCCACTTTTTTTTCTTTGGGGCGGCTGAAGTCGTTTAGACAGGACGTGGTCCATCTCTCACGTTTGGGCATAGACGTATTCTTAGAAGATTTGCATAGGGGTTCATGTGGCACTGCTTGGCTGAGGGGGAGCAAGGGATGTAGCTGAGCTAGCCCCATTGATGTGGCAGGTAGTGCAGAGGCCAAAGTCAGTAAGTACCAGTTAATAAATGTTAGTCGAGCCCATGTAACCTCAGTGGCCCAACCATTACTACACACTGCCTCAGCCTCTCTTTTAAGTTTAAACTTTAATACATGTTAATAAACTGTGGCCCTGATAAGCACATATCTTTGTATTGTGTCTTATTCCAGGGTTGGGGGGCAAAAGATGCTGATTATATAGCCCAGGATCAATCTCAGCTTGAAAGCAGAGTCTTCACTGAAGTACTACAATTTAACTATTGTGTCATAAGGCACCCATATGATTCCCCTTACTCTTAGAGCCATTCCAGAATTTCCTTGTAAGTGTTATGTTTTCATTGCATTGCATTATCAATATTTGGACCACAAAGTGCAGCATCCAGACCAGAAACAAAGTATGAAAGACACTGCAGACCAAAAGAACCAGAAGAGTCAGCAGTAGCTGAACACACCCTGAAACAAACTGGACATGAAATCCTCTTCCAGGACATGGAGGTACTGGACAAGATTAGCAATCACTATGTCAGACTACACAGGGAAGCCACTGAAATTCACAAACACAAGGACAACTTCAACAGAAAAGAAGAAAGTCTAAACGACAACAAAGCCTGGCTTCTAATACTGAAAACTACAGCCTGCAGAAGATCAAATTTCAATGATTCCCACCCAAGGCACAAGCACCAGTGATCAGTTCACACAATAGAACAGCTGACAACACCCATCAACCACAGGGAAGGATTGCCACTATCCCTGATTTCCGTGAAACTTCTTAATCCCTCCACATCACAATACTACTAACACCTATTATCCTGAATAGGACAAGTTCCCCCTCTCCCACAACTTAAAAAAACCCACAATCTCATTCATTCTATACCCCAGAGCACAGAAAAAACTCCTAGTTCCCTGAGCAACTTACCCTCTGAAAATGCCGGCCACAGAGATTGGCGAAACATCAGGAAGAAAAACTTCCAGAACATGGCCAAACAGCCCTAAAAACTCATTACTACTACTACTACTACTACTACTACTACTACTACTACTACTACTACTACTACTACTACTACTACTAATAATAATAATAATAATAATAATAATAATAATAATAAATAAATAAATAAATAAATAAATAAATAAATAAATAAATAAATAAATAAATAAATAAATAAATAAATAAATAAATACAGGTAAGAGAGGCAGAGTTGGATAGCTTTCCTAGGCCAGAAAGCAAATTTAGTCAGTGTGGCATGAATTACAATTGATACATGTGCACTGAAGGCATTGGCTACTGATAGACTGTAGACCTTTGAAATCTCCATAAATAACTAGTCCTTCCAGATATTCTACTTCCATTTAACATCCTGGACACAGCACCAAAACTCCATTGTCAAAATTGAATGAATCTTTATTTACGGTTGTTAACCAAGACAAGAAATACCAAATATCAATCTGCCACAATAAAACGATTTGCCAGAATAAAACACCTTAAAAACATTTTAAAAACATTGTAAAACTTTTGATAAAAGCCATTAAATAGAAACAGGACTGTTATAAAAATAGTCAATATCAGAAGGGTAGATAATGTAATATATCAAAGATCAGGCCAACATCAAACCACAGAGTGGAGACCACACTCCATATGGTGATCAGGAGCTAGAATTACTGGCAGTCATAAGCCTACGTACAACTACTGCAGCAGTGCAAAATCTGGCAACACAATTTGAAATCTGCTGGGACCTGTCAGAGAGAAGTAACTTTGCATAGAATTTGGCAGGTCTCCCAGGAAATTTCTCGATAACAGGTTGAATAAGTTCCTTACGTAAGTCACGGTAGAAGGAACAGTAAAGAAAGACATGGGTGACTGTTTCTACTTGGTTCATTTTGCATGGGCACAAGCAATTTGAGAGGGGAGTATTTTGAAATTTCCCATCCAAAAGCTTGGAAGGAAGAGCGTTCAATCTGGCTAAAGTAAAAGCTCTTGTAATCTTTGGAGGCATTAAACCAGTCAGGTATGGGGATATAGTAAAATTGTTGTAAGTGACTAGACTGTGGTTACCCAGAAAGCTCACATGATCTTGGAATTCTATATCCCAAATCCTTTGTCTAACTGCAGCTTTGGCATTAGCATAGCCCATCACTGTTAAGATACAGTTAGAGAAGCCAATTTGCTGTATTTCTTTGGCTACAAACTGTTTCCATTTGGACTGGAAAGAATCAATTAGTACCAAGGGGGCCAACCCTTCTGTGAGGAACATAAGTTTTAGCCAATAGTTAATCATAAGGGCTTTGGCCAGTGCTCTTATGGACACTAGACCGGCCTCCAAACGAAGGGCTACATTTGATGTACATGGAGGTACAGCCAGAATTGATCTCAGAAATTTAGTCTGTACTACTTCCAAGGAATGTAAGTTTGTACCTGCGAAAATTTGGGAACCATACAACATTTGGGAAATAACCTTGCCCTTGAAAACCTGGATAGCAGAAGATACTTGTCGCCCTCCTTTAGAATAAAAGAATCTGGTTATTGCTGCAGCACTCTTCTGGGCATTCAATGATGCATGTTTTAGTTGAGCGACCCAGGAGCCTGTAGAACTTAAAATTATGCCCAGGTATTTGAAGCATGAAACCTGCTCTATGGGGTGGTTATTTATAACCCATTGTCAAAATTACTACAATTACTTGGCAAGTGTATAGTTCAGTGCAAACACTGCTACACATTCATCTCAAAGGTCAATTTTACTGTATTTATTTGTTCTAGATTATGCCACACATTGAAGTGAAAGATTAAATCTCTCTCTTGAAGTGCAGCAATAAAATTAAAGTCATAATGAAATCCAACTGAAATAGCGATATTTCATTTACTTTTTCAAAATTAAAAAGCTGTTTCCATTTCTGAATAAAGTTATTCATGAGTGTGTAGTGTGTACCATTTTAATTGCCCCTATTTATCATATCTGTGTTAAATATGGTTCAGTTTATTTTGTCACTGTGTACTATTAGGTTTGTGCATGATTCCTTGTATTTCTGCTGAAAATGTATTTAACAGCAATATTTTTTTTAGCTGCATTAATAAAATAGGACTCCTCTTTCCCTAATTTGGCAATTACACACCCCAATATAAATCTCCTGCTTTAAAAGGGCCACAAAATATTTCTGGTTTCCTTTAACCCTGTGTCTGGTATTAGAAAAATATCACTAGGATTATTGGGCGCTTGAAATAATTGCACAGGAATATGTCATTCAGGATGCACTGCACAGCCCAAAATAGGGATGTGAAGAAATGTCGCTAATGTCTCCTTTTTCATCAAGATAGCCTGGCACGACTGCAAGACAACCTATCAAAAATTCTCCAACTCCTGCAACAGGTTTGAGTGTATCTATTTTAGAAGCAGGGATGTACTCCAGCTCTAGACAAAAATATCCAAATGGGGTAGAGCAAGGATTCTGATGCAGGTTTGGATTCCCCAATCAACTTGGGTCATCACATGCATCCCTACAAATTACTAATGTTTATGATGGAGTTTAGGGATTGGAATTAGATCATTAGAAAGATAAAGTTTGAAAAGGAAATAAAAAGACTTGGTCTCTGTTGCTCTAACAGTGGTGGTGAACCTTCAGCACTCCAGATGTTTTGGACCACAACTTCCACAGTTATTGGCAATACAGGCTCAGTAGTTGTGGTCCAAAACATCTAGAGTGATAAAGGTTCATGGTAGCCAAACTTCAGCCCCCCAGATGTTTTAGACCACAACTCTGAGAATTCCAAGCCTGTATTGCCAATGACAAAGGACTGTGGGTATTATGGTCCAAAAACAACTGGAGGGCTGTAGTTTGGCCACCATAGCAAAGGAAGCACCACTGTAGAAGTCTGACTGCTGAAGCTCCAGTGAAAGGCAAATTCCCTCTGAAACCCCCCACTTCTGAGACCCTGTGGACCCTGTGGATGATCAGCCATGTCTATGGTGATATAACAGAGAATCAAGTTCTGTATGAGCTCAGGAACTTATAGAAGAAACAGATTTCACTTTTCCATCTAGCTTTTCCAACTGCAGGAATGTTAGAAGAATCGAGTTTTAATCCCCCAAATCTCATATTGAAATAATTCCATTAATTTCAGAAGTGCTCTCCCCCCTTTCCCTCTTAATTTTACCAACACCCTTCATCCTAGTATACAGTACACAGCAAGGTGAGCCCAGATATCTGTTTACTCATACTTCATTCAGTTCATCATCTGTATCGTGAAACTGGTTCTACTTTACAAATTTGTTTGGTTATAGCACCCAGCTTAACCGGTAGCTTTGCTATTTCCTCCTGCATCCCCTAATTTAGCCTGATGATAAATTCTGTATAATCCAAAAATTTACTAATTTTTTTGGCTGGTCCTTTAAAAAAGGTGCCCAACTGGAAGCACAAGCAAGCTTCAATGGAATGTTCCCATAAATCAAAGAGGCTGCCACCCCACCGTTATATACCCATTGACCTGTTTACAAATCAGTCAACCAACCCACTGGAATCTCCGTATTTTGATGCCATGTATATTTGCCATATTATAGCTCTCTCTTATGTCTGAGGACTTGGACTTGTCCATAAAAATTCACATTAAAATATAAGTTAGCCTTTAAGGTGCCACCATATTTCTTGTCTTTTTTTATTTGTTCCTTTATTTTTATTTTGCTTTTAACCTATAATCCCTATTGAATGAATACTGAGCTCTTTTATAGAATAGGCTGGAAGCAGCAAACTGCAAAAGTAGATAAAGGAAAACTATGTGACATGGAAAACTGCTGATGGCAAGAATTATCTGTCTTTATCTGTTTGTCCTTTAGAAAACTCATCTGCAGCTGGGATCTCAGCGTAAGAAGCAGCTCATCATTTAAAAAAAACCTCTAAGAAGAACACAGCTTTCATGTTGTGATTAGAGTATATATGCTTTTCATTACCCAATGCCACTCAAATTGCTTCCTGCTGCTTGATGATCATCTGATGGGGATATTGTTCACCAGGCAATTGCTGTGTGAGAGCAAGTCTATAAGATGAAAATGCTTGCCAAAAAAAATCTCAACAGGATGTGGCATTTGTCCCTTCAAGGGGAATCAAACTGGATGATGCAACAGGCAAACGGATACTGGGATGGCTGTTCTATTTATCGGGGAAAGAGAGAACAAAAAGGCACCTGTTTCTCAGCGAATGGGAATGAAAACTAGCTGTGTAAGTCAAGGCAAGGAAATAATGCACTCCCCTCCAAAAAAGAAAAGAACAGAATAAGAAATCTACTACAGAGTTTAAAGAGGCAAGACATGTTTGTGGGATTAAAATTGGGCCACAATTTATTGATATGAAATTCATTCAATTCAACTGTTAAACATCCCTTAAACAAGGGGGGCTGAATGTGGTGCAAGCGGATCAGTTAATGATTCCTAATATTATCAGAAGGGTGCTGCCCACCTGTTCAGCAACATCCCAAAACCTGTGGTCTGGGCAGCCGTCATTTCTAATCTTTGAACCTATTTATACCTAACACATAATGTTCCTAATGTTCCTAATCCATTTCCTAATTCATATTGTGGGCTACCAGCTCACTAGGGAATATTATTCAATAAATTTCATCTGACTTAAATTTACCACTTGTGCTACCTGCCAATTGTGACCAGTTATAAACCAACCTTTCAACTTAAAGAGAATGGGATGGATTAAAACACACTGCCACTCTGGCCCAATCTGAGTGGCAGCCAAAAATTCCCTTATGTGACCAGCTAATCTCATTCTCTTATTTGGGAGGGGGGGTAGGAAGATTGCTGAATCCGGAAAGAGGCCTCTTGTCACATGGCAAGGCCTTATAAATCTAATGCCCTTGCAAGCAGCCCATAGGCTGCACACACATGACACCAGCAGTGTGCGTGGGCAAAGGGGCCCCACCCTGCACTACGCCACTCTGGAACTGCCCTTAATCATGGTAAATTTTAAACCTAAACAAAAATGTCCAATATTAGTTCAGGATGAAACAGAAATCTCACAACTTAGTTCAGGTTATCAAATTTTGTTCCTGGAAATTGGTTGGTCCATTTAGAAGCTTTATGGGATTCATTGGGATAGATCTCTATTCTGTTCTGTTTTTATTTAATGCATTTTTTACTTCATAAATGGATTATTTTACAAATGGATTGAAAGCAATAAAGAGAACAAGAAAAGGAGGCAAGGGAAGCAAGGGGAATAAAAAGGATTGTTAAATAAATATTAATATAAATAAAATATATGGTAATAAACCATCATTGGCATTAACATAAGCTTATTATATCTTTCTTCCCATTTGCTTAAAGTTAGTTTTGGTAGAATACACATCAGCATGTAGCTAAGGTAAGCTTAAGAGTGGGCCGCTAGACTTCCTGGGAGACATGTCAGCTGACATCTCCCAAAGCATGGAAGGCTGATGGAGGTACATGCCCTTCCACCTCTGCTGTCTCAGACAAGTTGCAGAGTACTGGTAAGTCGCTTCTACAGTATTTTCTATCCAAAAAGCCTCAGAGGTTCACCATAAGTGAAAATATTTATTTCCCAGTGTTTGGGAAATAAAGTCTTTTTGCTGTAATATAACGTCCATCAGTTAAGTACTGAGACACAGAAATACAACTGAAAAGTACATATAGATCTACAAATAACAAACATGTTTTTTCAATTACTGTATATACTTGAATATAAGTCTAGTTTTTCAGCCCTAACTTTGGGCTGAAAAAGGGGGCCTTCGACTTATACTTGGGTCAGTACTTTTACCCACTGAGGCAAGCGCTTGGGTTGGTGGCTAAAAGTCATTTTAAACATTGTGCGCCACTTCTCCTGAACCCCACCCGTGTTGCAGGGGAGCGGCATGCAATGTTTAAAATGACTTTCAGCCACCGAGGCAAGCACTTGTCTTGGTGGCTAAAAGTCATTTTAAACATCACACCCCACTCCCCCAGCTCACAAAGGAGGAGCTGCTAGGCCCTGCTGCATTTCCCACCCTAGACTTATACTCAAGTCAATAAGTTCCCCCAGAATTTTTGGGTTAAATTAGGGGCCTCGACTTACACTCAGGTCGACTTATACACGAGTATATACGGGTACAACAAATAATATGCTACAGTATACAGCAGCTAACCATGAAGAAACCACCAGTAGATATACAGTATTAGAGGTGGGCACAAATTAAAAAAAAATGAATTTCAAAATTTCTTCAAAAGTTGCTAATTCATTGGTTTGTATGTGGATGAGTTGATACCCCCAATGAATACAAATTGGTGAATATTTAGTGATATTTGATTTGCCAGTTTTCTGGGCTTCAAAACAGTCCCCAAAGCACCTTTTTTCTCAATAGACATAATATGATTAAAACATCTCCCCCATCCAGAGACTGGAACTAACATATGGCAATAAATTAAGTTAGCTTTGGGGACAATAATGGTTTTAATGAAAGCATAACATTTTTAAAGGCCTGAGGTCTAAAAGAGTGTTGTATCTCACTGCTCTTGGCATCAGTTTTTTTATTAAGAAGCCTTTCCGTTCCAGTTTTTACCTAGTAGTTCACGTAAATAGCAATCACTTTTAAAAATGAACATGTTTGACTTCAGTTTCGGGAATGTTTCTTCAGCAATGCATTAGATTAATATGCCAAGGAAGGTAGGGTGCAGGAAAGACAGCCTGTTGTCAAGGCAACAAGAATGGCAGCAACCAAATGAAATGAAATAGCAGCAAGCTGCAGGAGGAAAAATATCTTCCATCTTCTTCCTGGAATGTCCTGGCTGGGAAAAAAAAAAGGAAATTGAATATTGCCAGGCCAGTTCCTGCAGTCTTCAAAGAGTGTGTGCTCCAGAACTTGGGTGATTTAATTATCTCTGTAATGGAATTGGAAATACTGGAGACATTGCAATCAATACACACAGACCTGAGAAGATGATCATATAAGAAGACTTGAGGAGGGCAAGATGGAAAACCAGTCTCAAAGAGGATGATACTAAACCTAATAATTTCCCTTCACTAGAAAACTGCTCCTTGGCATTATTTATTTATTTAGATTATTTGGTTAGGGGATTAAAGAGAGCAGATTTTATTGGGTAGGTGAGAACATAGATGTGAAAGGCACTGGCGGAAAACCCAGATTGAAACAGACAAAGAAACAGTGAAGTGCCTTTGGAAGGCTTACTCCAAGGCAGTGGAAGCAGCAAAGATAGCATTTTTCTTTACTGCAATTGATTTGGCACAAAATCGCCCAGTGGAGCTTTTCAGAATGGTCAAAAGTCTGCTACATGCTGACCCACGGGTGGATAACACAGACCACTCTGTATCTCACTGCGAAGAATTTGCATGACACTTCGCGGGCAAAATTGAACAGATCTGGGCTACCTTGGATGTTGATATTGATCCAGAGCCTGTAAATAAAACACCCCACCTGGCTTGTCCTGTATTAATGGATGACTCTCAGCTCCTACGGCCAGATGATATGGTTAGGACCCTTGGGGAGATGAGGGCCACCACATGTGTGTTGGATCCTTGCCCCTCATGGATCATAAAAGCTTCCAGAGAAGGCATGGCAGACTGGTTAGTGAGAGTAATGTATGCCTCTTTAAAACTGGGCAGGATTCTGTCAGGTTTAAAGGGGCAATAGTAAAACCATTGTCAAAAAAGCCCTGCTTAGACCAAATGATACTGAACAATTATCAACCAGTAGCGTTGGAACAGGTTGTGGCTTCACAGCTCCAGAGGTTCCTGGATGATATAAACTACCTGGATCCATTTCAATCTGGCTTCAGGCCTGGCTATGGAACAGAGATGGAACTGGTTGCTTTGGCAGATGACTTACGCATGGAAATGGTTAGGGGATCTGTGACCCTTTTGGTTACTAGACCTCTCAGCTGCTTTTGACACTATAGACCATGGTATCCTCCTGACTTGATTCTCTGAAATGGGAATTGAGGGTACTGCATTAAAGTGGACTACCTATTATGTGACTTTTATATGAATCTACCATACATGATCAAATAGACTTTGTGTTTATAGACTTTGTGATTGCATTAAAGTAATGTTGTCTGTTAATGCTCTAAGATGTCCCTCAATTCCCTGCTCTCAATACTTGAATATGTCTTAATTGTATTGGACTGTATGTTGCCCTTCATTACTGTAAGCTGCCTTGAGTCCTTTTTTCAAAGAGAAAGGCATGGTAAAAATACTCTAAAATAAATAAATAATTTTTCAAAAACCACACAGTTGCTTTTGTCCCTCCATGGCTTAATACAAGGGCATAAAATTACACATTCAATTTTCAAATTTCATTCTGGATTGGTAAGTAATTCAGTATAGAAACATGAATTTTAGTCCACTACTATACAGCAAATGTGTGATGTAGTAGATAGAATACAAGGCAAAACTATGGAGACTGTGATCCAAATCCCTGTTCCGGCATGGAAAGACAGTAGTTATGTGTGTGAAACTGATAAAGGCACTCCTTAAATACCCAATTCACCTTGAAAGTCCTAATAGTGTCACTAGCAGACAATTCCAACTTGATGACTTAATAAAAATATAAATGTGAATAAAAATTTAATGTAAACAAACATTAACAATTTTGTTTTTGCTAACACACCAATCACTGATTGGTATGTTAGCAGTATGACCATTTTCACTTTGTCATACTGTATTTTATAGATGAAATAATAAATTACATCTTATATTTTATTGTGGCCTTCCTCAATGGAACGTAGAGTGGCAGAGGAGCAGGGGTCTGTCTGAGATCCCAAGGAATTACAGTAGTCCCCCACTATATTGCATTTCATATATTGCTCTTCTGGTATACTGCAGAGAGAGAGAGAGAGAGAGAGAGAGAGAGAGAGAGAGAGAGAGAGAGAGAGAGAGAGAGAGAGAGAGAGAGAGAATACAGACCATATTTTACAACTGTTTTATAAGTACCTCCATGTGTTGGAGCTGAAGTTTGCACACTGAAATCTCAGTGAACGAGAAACCAATGACTGACAACTTCAGACCTGTGAAGTCATTTCTAGATCAATATTACTCTGCTTACTCTGCTGCTTTTCATTTATTCCAGGTTGGTGATTACCTGCTGGTGTTCTGGGCCTCTCCTGTTTCTTCAGGTCAAGTAGAAGTGGAAATAGGTAATGGGGAAGGGGATGTAGGAGACAGGGAGGTGAAACTGATTTTAAAGACAGGCTGGTAAAGAAACAACAACATTGAGCCTTTTCACACAACCCCTAAACTCCGTGGTAAATGGCTCCCAGCTCCGGAGCTTAAAATTGTTTCCCCACCAGCTCCAGAGTTTACAGAAAATTAAGTGTGACCACGCCCACCTAAGCGTGTCCCAGCCCACTTTTCAGGTACCTGCTCTCCGGGGATGAAAATCCCTGATGCAGATGTAATGTAGTGAGTGCCGGGCTCTCCTCGCTTCTGTTTGTTGTTGTTTTGCCCCCGCCCCTTTAAGAGATCTGAATGCTGCCGGGAACAGAGCGAGACCAGCAGAACGGAGGTAATCCGGATTTCTTTTCTTTCTTTTTTTCTCCCTCCTCTCACGCAGACAGCAGCCAGGGGTGCAGAGGGGGTGGGAACACAGATAGAGCAATGAACCCCCAAGATCTCTGGTCTGAATTTAAGTGGCCAGCGGATCTTAGGGGTCATGTGAAAAGGCTCATTATTTCGTGACTGGCAGCCCTTGTGGATGTTAAATCATATGTGCCAAAATAACTGCACAATGTTTGGGAGTTACACATGGAAATATTGTCTCAGAAGCAGTAGAACAAGAATGTAAACATAGTGCACTGAAGAATAGTTGTGGAATGCATATTACTTATTCTGCCTTCTACTCTCTGCAGCTGCAGAGTTCAGAATCCTCCCCTCAGCCACATGTGTAAAAACAGAAGATACTAACTCTTCCTGCTTCTTTAACTTTAATATAAAAGGAGCAATTATTTGAATCAATGAGCTGGACTCATGGTTTGTCTACCATCCAGTGCCTGAAATCCAGCAGTTAGTCAGAACCAGAGTAGACCCACTGAAGCTGTGGAAATGTGATGTGATGTGTACATGCCACTGACTCAAAAGGCCTATTGTAGTTATCTGGAGGTTGAGTCATGGCTACTGGACTTCTTGTTGAGAGATAGAGACATTTTGCTGCTCATCCAATCAGCTTCATCAGTCTGAATATAGCTAGTGCGAGTCCTCCATCTTATATATAAGATAAGATATATGGCCCAACATAGGAGGGGTAACAGCTCAGGACCCGAATCAGAAGTGCACCTCCATTTGAAGGACAAAGGGCACTCTTTCAAAGATGAGGATGTATGCATATTAGACAAAGAAGATAGGTGGTTGAGAGAGGAGTAAGGAAAGTGATTCATGTGAGCATCAAAACCCCTTCCTTCAACAGAGGTGGCGGCCTCAGGCATAGTCTATCTCCTACTTATCAGGGTGTGCTTTCCAAAGTACCCAGACAAATCAAAAAGCCTTCATCACCAAGGCCATAGCTAACATCCCGTTCTTGATAGGTTTCAGCACCATAGACCATTGTTCACCTGAAGGCTAAGGATATTATTGCCTCCCTAACAAGCCTATTCAGGCAATTTTTCATCTTATGAGTCTAATTCAGACCAGGGTGACAAGAGGTCAAAGCTGACTGACTATAAGATGGAGGACTCGTACTAGCTGTATTCAGACTGATGAAGCTGTTTGGATGAGCAGCGAAACGTCTATATCTCTCAAAAAGAAGTCCAGTAGCCATGACTCAACTTCCAGATAAACTCACCTGGATGACTGAGAATCTTCACAGACACCTATTGTAGTTGTGACTTACTACAAGATTTCAGCCAGCATGTATACATGTAAGGGGGTGGGGGGAGGCATTGGCTTGGGGAGCAAGATTAAATAGGAGGGAATGCCCTCCATTTCATACAAGAGCTTCAAAGTTAACTTCATTTCATTTTGAAACGTATTAAACATGTTGTAAAGGGGGAAAATCAGTTATCTAACATGAGTTGTTCCTGAGACTGATATGAAGTTTCTAACAGTAGATTAAGCTGTTGTTACCATTCTCTGCTAACTTTCCCATCCTTGGCTAAGAGTTGGTTTTTGAGGCTCTGGCTCAGCTGAAACATTGTAATAGGGAACTTAACAAGATAAACCACATCCCTTTGCAGTTTTAAAATTCCCTAAGGAAGAGGGATACATTTGATCACACTAAGATTTTAGTAGATATTTTTGGCATCAAATTGGTCCTTGGCAACATCTTCATTGGGGGGGGGACTGTTGCCCCACATACTTAATTTGAAGACAGAAACAGTTCAGAAACCTGAAGAATGCTATCATCTCAATTTAACACTGATATACAGTCAGTCTTCCCATCATCCCACCTTGCAGCAGAAGAGAATGTAATATACCAAGAAAAACTGTCCTGAGTAACTGAGTCAATGTCATTCTCTCCCCCCCCCCCGACACACACACTCCAAAATATACTGATGATCAGGAAATATATTTTCCATCAGCAATTCTTGAAGTAGCACTGTCAGCACTCCCCCTTTTGGTGTGGGGGGATGAGATGGGGTAAATGCAGAAGCCTAGTGGACTTTTAAAAAAACAGTTCCAGACCTCTGCATAAGACTGTGCTTCTAAATATTAGGGACACTAGTCTTTAGAAAGTCTTTGCCTCCATCAGCAGAATCTAGATCTGATACTGACATCCTGGAGGACATAAAGTATCAGGGCAGTGCTGCTATGTCTGTTAATCTTATAAAATTATCCTCCATAGTATCACTGCCTGAGAAGCAATTAGATACCATGATTTTCATATAGTTCTGTGGTCCCCATGAGGAACCACAAAAAGAAATATGTTGAAGCTATCGTGTATTGGGGGATGTATGCCTGATGTCTAAGGCATACAATACTAAAGGATTTGTGTTGCATGGAGAGTTAATGTTCTAAGGAATGAAATACACTCATGCTGATGAGTATTCCCATGCTAAGTGTCAGGTAAGTACATTACCAGAATTTCCTAAAAGTCCAAGGAGAATTCTACAGAGGTCTCTCTGTGTATAAACACAGGACCACATAAACATACAAATTATAAGCTTGCACTCACAGGTTTTTTTGCCCTACGGCTCAGGTACTTATTGTCCATTTTCCTTGTCTCTGATTTTGGCTATTGTAATCTTAGGGGACAGAATACTGCCAACTTGAGAATCTTATATTCTGAGATTCCTCCCCATTCATTCATTCATGACACATCATTTAGATTTGCTCAGAAGCAAGTCTAAATGTTCTATTAGTTTGTATGCTTCAGAGCTGCTTTTATTACTGAAATTCTCACATTGCCTTTTACATTTGTCACTGCACTTCTACATTGCATTCTGTCATGCATTCATCATAGAATCATAGAATTGTAGAGTTGGAAGAGACCTCAAGGGCCATCCAGTCCAACCCCCTGCCATGCAGGAACCCCCATCACAGGACTCCTGACAGATGGCCATCCAGCCTCTGCTTAAAAACCTCCAAAGAAGGAGACTCCACCACCCTCTGTGGCAGCATATTAAACTGCCAAAAAGCTCTAACTGTCATGAAGTTCTTCCTAATGTTCAACTGGAATCCCTTTTCCTGTAGTTTGAAACCATTGCTCCCAGTCCTAATCTTTGAAGCTACTGGAAAACAAACCAGTCCCCTCTTCAATATGACATCCTTTCAAATATTTAAACATAGCTATCATATCCCCTCTCAGCCTTCTTTTTGAAAAGATAAACATTCCCAGCTCCCTAAACCATTCCTCATAAGACATTTCCTCCAGACTTTCAACCATCCTGGTCACCTTCCTCTGTACCCTATCAAGGTTGTCACCATCCTTTTTTAAATTGAGGTGCACAGAACTAGACACAGTACTCCAGATGGAATCTGACCATAGCAGAATAGAGTGGTACTATAACTTCCTTTAATCTAGACACTATGGTTCTGTTGATGAACCATAGTGTCCAGATCAAGAATCACATTGGCTTTTCTGGCTGCCTCCTCACACTACTGACTCATGTTCAATTTGTGGTTCACCAAGACTCCTAAGTCCCTTTCACATGTACTATTTTCCAGCCAGCTATCTGGAAAAATTTCTAGATATTTCTGGAGGATTCCTATTTGACATGACAATGGCTTCCAGGCTTTTGTCCTGAAATCTCAAAAAAATGGACCATTGCCAAAATGTACCTGATTTATAATCAGAAATGGGCTCATAAAGAACAAATTTTATTTCTGCCACCACAAAAGGGATAGACAACTTTAAAAGCACCCCTGTCATCAAATGAAAAGAGCCAAGTTGGTGCAGATTTGATGAGAAGAAAAATGGAACAAAGCAATCAGAATTGATTAGAAATTACAGTGGACTCAGCCTGAGATTTTGTAGAAAATTGATGATGGAATATTACCATCCCATGCTTCCCCACCCCATACATCATAAAGAAATGCATTCTTTCAGACAAAATGTGATTGATTGGCTTTGCAGTAGAAAATGCTGGTAGATGACATGCAGTTGTGTGCACTTTCTTGTCTGAGGGGTCGTAGTGGGGAGCTAGTATAAGGATACCAAGGTATATCTTCCCTGTCTGATTTTGTGCATATATTAGACATGGGCACGACCAGAAAAAATGACGTTTCGAGTTTTCGTTTGTCAGAATGGGTCCGTTTCAGGTCGTTTCTGTTTGTCACGAAATTTTTCAAAAATTTGTCGTTTCCATTTGTCGTTTGTCGTTTGTCATTTCCAGCGCGATTTAGCGCGATTCGACTTCCCAGAGCATAGGGGCGTTCCGTAATCAGGGCTGGTGCTAGGTGTTTTTGCACCCTAGGCGGTGGGCAGGGCGGGGGTGGGTGGTGGTGGGGAGGTGCGGGCGGACAGCGGTGGCAGGGGGGCATGGGTGGGCGGCGGCCCCAGGTGGGCGAGTGGGTGGGCAGTGGCGCGGGCCGCAGGCGGGTGGCGGCGTGGGCGGACGGGCGAGTGGGCAGTTAGGATATCACTTACGATAGAGGTTCTGTTCTTGTCTTGCACCCCAAATGTGTATGTGTGCAAGCAAATTGAAGTTGGCAAAATAGAAAATAAATGGTAGTACACCTCCCACTCCCAGTCGAACCTCCCCCTTTATCGAATATCAGAAAAAAATCCTCACCAACACCAGCAGCCAGCCCTCCCCCTCAACCACATCCATACACCCGACTGTGATTTCTGGAAGGTGCCTCGGCTTTTTATGCCCTCCGAGACATCCAGAAATGTCAGTCAAAAACCTGGCGATGCCCTTGGTGGAATGGTACAAACAATTTGCATGGTCCCATCCCATGCCTAGCCCAAATGGGCAGGTCTAAAAAAATAAAAAATAAAAAATAAAATAAAATAAAATCAATACGACATTTTATTGCTATAAAAAACCCACTGCTGCTACTATAAAAATTCAGGCATTTAAAATAAATAAATTTCACATGTTTCTGTGGTGATTTGGTGTGTTTTTTTTACCACGATTTCAAAAGAAAAATTGCACTCACCATTTTGGATCCCCCTCCCACCGCATGGCATGCAGCGAGACAGACGACGAGGATGAGCCCCTCCAGCCTGGTGCAAGCAGCCCTGGACAGGAGAAGAGGGGGGGAGGCCGGAGACCCCCCAGAAACCACCCCTCTGGTAGGTGGCAAAGCCACAGGCAGGCATATTTTCGCCTGGTTTTTTGTCCGGGAGTCGGGGTTTTTTAAAAAAAAAACTTTAAAAAACTTTTTCTGTGCTTTGCATCGCATGATTGCCGCGATGCCACAAACGGAAACGAAAAACCCGACCAAATTTTTCTTTTTTCGAGTTCGAGTTCTGACGGCTTAATTATCGTTACCGTTTCCGTTAAATAACGGAAACGATAACCAAAACGGAAACGACAATTTCGCCGAGTCGTGCCCATGTCTAGCATATATATTTCACATGGAAGGAAGATGAATCAGTAGGACATGGGCATTCATCATTTTACTGTTCAACACAAATGAGTAAAAGGCCATGTTTTGCATGTAGAATTCTCAGGTTCACTCTCCAGCATTTCCAGGAAGGGATCGGAAAGAACTTTTCCTGGGACTCTGGACTACCAGCAGGCAGGCGAAGAGCTAACATGTTCATGTTTCTTTCATTTTGGGTTCTTTCACAGGGCATTCTTGTGTGCTTAAGTCCTTTCAATTTTACATGAAATGGAAATATTCTTTTGGACCATTTATTTTGTGTTTCTCCATTCATGTTTTCTGGCACATCACAAGTCTAAAGAATCCTTCCAAACTACTCCAAAAAAAGACAAAGGCAAGGAAACAGAGATTCAATTTAATTCCGAAAAAGGAAGAGTAAATAAGAAAAAATAATCCTCAGATCTATTAAAAAAAACCCTCACTCAAACACAAATTTAAAAAAATCAACAGAGCAGCCAAATGTTTAAAAAAGAGAAAATAACAGTATGAGTTCAGTGGATCTCACTAAGCACAACAGAGACCCTCTGGCCCAGGGGTCCTCAACCTAAGGCCCGGGGGCCGGATGCGCCCCCTGGGTCCTGAACCCAGCCCCAGGACCAATTGAAGATCCCCCCCACCTACCCCCTGCTTCGCAAGCAAGCCAGCCTCCGCAGCTGCTTCTATTGCTGAAGTGGGCTGTGTCGCTTCCCCCATTCCCTCCACCCACCGCTCAGATGATTGGCATGCTAGCTAGTGGGACAGTTCAAAGTGGGAGGGCCACAACAAGGTCTCCTGATCCCCCACCTGCCGCCCAGATGGTCAAGGCACCGGCTGCACCCAAGCGGGACAATTTAAAATGTCGGCCTTTTGGGGGGGCTGTGGTCCGGCCCCCAGTGGTGTCTGGCGGGTAGTGGACCGGCCCACTGTTTGAAAACTTTGAGGTCCCCTGCTCTGGCCCTTGGGTAGCACAACGGGGTGGAGGGGGGGGGAACAGCCAGCCAGCCAGGCACTGGCTGCTGGCATGCAACCACATCTCACCAGAGCAAGTAAGAACACCAAAAAACAGCAAGAAAGAAATGCTCAGACAGCCCAGTGTCAGATAGCACAGTCACAAAGTATATTCTCCTGCTTCACACCCCACCTCAGAAGCAAACAAAGGTGACAAAAAACCTTCACCCAAATGAGCACCTTGAACTGAATAAATAATGTGTAAATTAGCCAATTATCAATTTAAAACAAATCAGTGAAAGCACACACAGGGGGAAATAGTAAAATTAAACAAACACACATACATCAAAAAACAAGAAAAACAAGCAAGCAAATTAAGACAGCAACATATAACAAAAGACCTCTCCAGAAATTTATTTATTAAACTTGTACCTTGCTCATCTGGCCATCCGACCACTCTGGGCGGCTTACAACAGTACTAAGCAAAACACATATCAAACAGAGCAAACCTAGGATATAATAAACTAAAATAACAAATAACTACACTATTACCACACAACATCAATCATTGTGCATTATAAAATCATATTCAAGACTTCGGTTGAACTCCCCCAACCAGCCTGGCTGAAAGACAAGCAACGGGTGCAAAATGCAGTGGCCAGATTGGTTGTTGGTGCAGGCAGATTTGACTGCATCATCCCGATCTTGGCCCACCTACATTGGCTACCTCTTGCCTCCCGAAAAAGGTTCAAGGTACCGGTTATGACTCACAAAACCCTCCACGTCTTGGGACCAGAATACCTGCAGAGCAAATCTCCTTAAGGTCAGCTACATCCCAGCCCACCAGAGCTTTGCAGATGTTCTCCCTTCAGGCAGCTACTTTTAAGAAGGCCTGCAAAGTGATCACTCACAATCAGGCCTTCTCTGTGGCTGCCCCAACTTTGTGGAACCATCTTCCAGATGAGATACACCTAGCACATTTCCTGCCTGCCATCAGACAAGCCCTTTAAAGAGGCCTTTGCTGGGCAAAGCAAGGAAACAGCCTGGGCTGGGCAAGGATCACTGGCTCCCTGCTTCGTCCACCAACTTGGTAAAGCAAAAACTGACCTGCTTATATACCACCCCATACCACTTCAGGCAGTCTCTGGGTGGTTTACAGTTTTAATTACAGTATGCAGGTTACACAGTGCCCCCCCCAAGCTGGGTACTCATTTAAACAACCTTGGAAGGATGGAAGGCTGAGTCAACCATGAGCCAACTACCTGGGAATGAACCTCAGCTCATGAGCACAATTTTAGCTGCAGGACAGGCATTTAACCACTGTGCCATGAGGCAAAGCAGGGACACAGTGATTCTTGCCCAACCTGGCCTGTTTACAAGGTAAGTGGTGGAGGTGGATCATGGCACAGCCTCTTGGCTGCAAACAGCCCAGGCTGGGTGAGGATCACCGGTTCCTTGTTTTGCCCACCAAGTTGGTGGGTGAAGCAGGGACCAGGTGATCCTTACCCAGCACAGACTGTTTGGGAGGTAAGTAGTGGCAGCAGATCACCGCCACCACCACTTACCTCATAGACAGCCAGGAACCCAGTGATCCTCACACAGCCTGGGCTGTTGTGTGAGGATCACTAGGTCCTCTGCTTCACCCACCAACTTGGTAGGCTAAGCAGGGACCCAGTGATCCTCACCCAGCCTGGGCTGTTTGTGAGGGAAGCTTCACCGGTAGTAGAAAGCTGCTCCACACAGCCAACAGACTGCTTGGAGCTGTCAAAATAAGTTGTCTGTTGGCTGCAGGGGGAACTGTCTTCTGCTGTCTGGTGATTAAGGGGGTTTGAGACAGACTTTCCATAGGAATGCATTGAAAACCTATTAATCTGGTCCCTCTGAAAGAAAGAAAGAAAGAAAGAAAGAAAGAAAGAAAGAAAGAAAGAAAGAAAGAAAGAAAGAAAGAAAGAAAGAAAGAAAGAAAGAAAGAAAGAAAGAAAGAAAGAAAGAAAAGGATTCAAGATGGAGGTAAGTGTACAGGCAGGTAGTAATGCAAATGGTGGGTACCAAGAGCTCAGAATATAAAAATCCCACACAGAAGGAATGATTGAAGCAAAAAGAGCATTCCTCATGGGCTTCAAAGTAGCTTGTTGGATGAATCATTTCTGAGGTGATTTGACATACAAAGGGTAAAAGATAGGTTACATGAAAGAGGGAACATGAAAGAACATGAACACAACCTAAAGCTTTCATGAAACCCTCTTGTGTAAACATGAATCATTGTATTTAAGAGGCTTTCATTAATTGCCAAAAGAATATACTTTACATGAAAGAGAGGCTCTCTTGTGTTTGGGGTATTTCATTAAAGAATGAAAGGTCCATTCCAAGCTATCAGTCAGGGTTGACAATATTTGGTGCAAGAAAGCTTCCTACGTTCCTAACTAGAATTAATTGGCAAATTAGATTGTATTAGTTTAGGTTTCAGTTGAAAGTTCACTAGATTTTCTTTTCCATAATAGGGACTTAATCAGAGCTAGGAATCATAATTTTATCATTAGTTATTACTATAGCATTATTGACCTATATATAGTGATGTCCCTGTGATCTCACAAAACACGTCATACATTTTTTTTAGAGTTAGCACAAAGCTGGCATCAAGCACAAGTTGCACAACTTCTTACACAACGACTTGCCAATATGTCAGTGTGAATGTTCACTCTGACAGTATGATGTTGAATTTAGACCACTCTGTTTCTTTTGTATACTAGAAGAACATTGCATGACAATGACATGGGTTGTGTCTCTTCCAATTCATGGCCCTATTTGTACAACTGCACACTATATTCTTTTTGTACATGCAGATTTTCTTCTATATACACATATCTCAAATTTTGCAATTCCAAGGAGTCTTTTAGTCTCATTACACCTCCACTTTCCACAACCTTCATTCCTCATTATTAGACCAAAAGCTACAATAAATTGATTAATTTAAGGCAATCCTTAAAATGGAATTCTGGGGGACCTAATATCTATGCACTTGCCCTAACACTAAGTGTGGCTGGCTACTTTAATGTGGACAGTTCCCTGCTTGAGAAGAGGGAAGTTATGTTGTCATGTCTGTTCATTCACTTTAAATATATGAAAGAGACTGCAGTTTATCATATTTTCAGTTAAATTTATTGTTTCTTTCCTCTTTTAAAAGTGAAAGTAAAATCAACAAATAATAAATCATTCTCTTAACCTTGCCTGAACAATCAGTATCCAATAAACTAAAAGATCGAGTGATCCCATCTTCCAGATTATCTCTCCTAGGGCAATATTACATCTTAAAATCAGTATGAATTGAGAGGTCCACATCTCCAATGGGGTCCTCAACTGGGAATGAATCATATATGCCAGGCATGTCCAAAGTCAGGCCTGGGGGCCAAATGCGGCCCATTTTCAAATTTTGAGTGGCCCACAGCCTCTTCTCCCCACTGGCTCAGCCTGTCATGCTTCCCTACCAGCTGGCCTCTCCCCATACTGGATGCAGATGTCAGCTTACAGTTTTATGGTTTGCCTGCCCTCCTTGCCTCTGTCTGTCCCCCCCCCAGCCACCCAACCAGCTTTACCTGTCACTGGCTCCATTGCCTCAGCATCCTCCCCACATCCTTGCAGGTCCTAGAGCAGTGGTTCTCAACCTGTTGGTCCCCAGATGTTCCTGGACTGCAACTCCCAGAAACCTCCACCACTTATTGTGCTGGAAGGGACTTTCTGGGAATTGCAGTCCAGGAACATCTGGGGACCCACAGGTTGAGAACCACTGTCCTAGCAGCTTGCCTGAAGTCCGGCCCAGGAGCCAAATGCAGCTGAATGGTCGGCCCACACACAAATGTTCACCTCACCAAATCTGGCCCTTTTTGCAAAAAGTTTGGACACCCCTGGTATATGCCTTGGTTGAAAGGCTGGCATGCCCACCAGTTGTCTATTTGTCTCACACCTGTCAAATTGCAGAGTGGTTTCCTTTGCCAAGTGAATTGACTGGGGCAAATTCCATTATACCAGCAAGTAAACGTGCAGAAGTGGTGGGAGAAATCTGCAGATATCTTCTTGTGCTGCTTGCTCATTTCGGCTATGCAATTTGGAAATGTACTCTCTTTTGCTGGCTGCCTCCCACTGAAGTCAGACTATCTCAAAAGGGATTAGCAAGAGATTATTCTTCTTCCCTCACTATTTCATAAATCATTTGCATCTCTGCGAGTGTGACATGGAGAGACCATTGCTTCTTCCTGCCAAATAACTGCCACCTGTTCTCGATGTCTTCTTCTCTCTCTTTTTAATGTCACACTAATTTCCTTGGACACGTCTTGCTTCCCTTGATGCTGCTTTCTTTCAAGTACTAATTTATTTTAGCTTTCATATTTATCTCACCTCTTTTCCCCCCATTTTACTTTTGAAGTAATGCCTGTCATTTAAATATCTCCAATCGAAAACTTCTATCAAGAGGAGACAGCCTTGTATCACTTTTCAGAGCCCTCCTCTGTAGACGGCCTCTTAGAATTCCTCCCCATTTCCTCTCTAAGCCTAAAAGAAGAAAGTTGGCAAAAACTTATTTTTAGAAAACTCTTTATATGTGTCTTCCTCCACCCTGCCCAAGTCAAAGGAGCATTACACACACACACACACACACACACACACACACACAGAGAGAGAGAGAGAGAGAGAGAGAGAGAGAGAGAGAGAGAGAGAGAGAGAGAGAGAGAGAGAGAGAGAGAGAGTAAACTCTGCAATTTTGTGCATGTGAGACCTCAGTGTTTCTGCCTGGTATGTGATAGAAGAAGAGGAGTTTTGAGAGGAATTTTGAGGGAGGCCAAAAGGTCCTAAGCCTCTTGGCAGTAGGAAGAGGGGTGATTCCATGCATACACACTCACAAATGTGTATTTGTTTCTCATTCCAGCTACACAAATCATGAGATTCTACAGATGGCCATTATGCCCAGAGTTCTTTATTCTAAAGCACTTATGAAGTTCTGCAGTCTAACTACTGAGGTAACCAAACTGTTTCTCTAACCTAATGGCTCAACCATATACTGTGGCTCAGATCCAGAAATGCTTATGGGTTCTACTGCTATTACCATATTTTTACATCGATAAGGTGCCTCATGTATAAATTACAGTTTTACAACCACAAGGTTCTCTTCTCAGCTTACTTCCATGAATAAGGCAGTTTTATACAAAAATGTAGTCTTGTACATGGGAAAATATGGTAAATGTGGACTTTTGCCCCTCCATTCCCAGAATAAAGACACAGGTAATGGAGTTAACTAGAGCCACACATTCTGAATTCTTGATTTTTAACCTCTCTAAATCCTACAGAGGGGCCTGAACATAGTGTGGATCCCTGGGGCAGGGACTAGAGGTACTTCTTACCCCTTTTTTGTCCCCAAATGAGTGACCCCCCCAGGGGACATACACTCAAATTGAGCGCTGGGAGAGTAAGAACAGACAAAAAATATTTTTTCACTCAGCACGTTGTTAGTCTGTGGAACTCCCTGACACAGGATGTGTTGATGGCATCAGGCCTAGATGCCTTCAAAAGGGGATTGGACAGATTCCTGGAAGAAAAGTCCATCACAGGTTACAAACTATGATGGAGATGTGTAATCTCCAGGCTTAAAACCAGGGTACTTCAAGGACCAGATGCAGGGGAGTGCTATCAGGAGACAGATATCTTTTTTGTGTGCTCCCAGACGCATCGGGGGGGGGGCACATTGTGAGATACAGGAAGTTGGACTAGATCGGCCTTTGGCCTGATCCAGCATGTCTCTTCTTATCTGTCCCCATGAGAGCTCATACCTGGCCAGCTAAAACTAAGTTCTCTTATCTTAGATGGACAGTGTCCAGGATTGACCCTCATGCACACTGATCCTCTTTGAATCCTAGTTGCCATGGCAGTGAGAACAATAACACCCTTGTGCCTCTTGGAATCTCACTGATACTCTCTTCCCATTCTGTGGCTTATTTAAGTGTGGCTTATTTAAATGAAGTGCCACATTCACTCATGCCTGCAGTGTGGGATAGGCAAAAATACAGCCATCAACCTTTTCAAGTCAATTAGATGAGATAGGGCCCAAATTTCTATCAGGCCCAGAAGTCACTGCAGCCACACTGGATGCAACAGTTTTGCTGCTAATGAAAAATGTCATCTCGTCTCACCCCCAGCCAGCCTTGTTAGTAGCACCCATTGGTGCATCTACCTGCCTATCTCCCACCACGAAAAGAGGGCAAAAAAATCCCCATCTGAGCATGTTAGGGCCAGCAGAGAGGACAATTTGGCTTCTGTATGAAAGCCTAGTGATTAGTATTTATTTTATTTACCATTTTAATAGGGTACTTGTTTAATTCTTTTAAAATATTTGTATATTTACTGTTTTTAGTTTTCAAACATTGTCCTCTTAATGTAAGCTGCTTTGAGTCCTTTTAAGGAGAAGGGTGGGGTAAAAATATCTTAAATAAAATATGCAAATATATTGTAAATATATAGCAAATAAACATGCTGATACCTTTGCCATTATCTAATGCAATTCAATGTATTTTATATTCCATTCAATTGATTCGCTCCCTTTGCTCATGTCATGTGTACTTAGTTCTAAAGAAGTGGTTCCACCTTGCTTATTTAATCCATCTCCTTTTCTTTACTTGCACAGCAACATTGGCTATCAATTGTTACATGTGCATCATATGGCCCAGCAAGCACTGAAGGGTGATAGAATAATTCATTGTCAGCAGAATAATTCATGTCACTGTAAACTCAGCCTTTACACAACAATGATATTTTACATCAACAACACTTAAAGAGAAGCCTATGAGATTGCAAATGATTTAGGAGTACTGTACACACACAATGGCCAAGCATAGTGGAACTCACCAGTATGCCATATCAACCACTCTAGAAGAGAACTTTTTGAAAGTTACTTTTGAAAAGCAATTAGTTACAGTTATTCTTCAGAGTTACATGGTTAACCATCATTACTACATTTTAAACTGTAACTCTTTCTTTTCCTTGGAAGAAACTAACATACCGTAGTTCCTTGTAGATACATTTTGTAACAAATCTGAATGCTGCTAGCTAGTGACCTGTGGGGAAAAACAGGCATTCTTCCTACCACCATTGTCAATTTGACATACACAAGAAAATATTAACACAAGCCAGAACTACTATATGCCTTTCTATCTTTCTCCATTTAATTAGATCATACAATGCCCACATTATAAAAAGAATGCACAGCTACTCTACGAAAGGAATGAAGTTATTTCTTACTTGCTTAATGATGCAGGTTGTATGAGATTGGATGTCAGTGTCTCACATTCTCCTAAGGCTTTTTAAGGCTTTCCCATGCCAGTAATATATACGCTTGACCTCAAAGTTTATTTTTAAGATATAGTTAATATACTGGTTCATTTACTTTCCTAATTGATTTATGTGAAAAACGTTTTAAATGTGTAGAATGTGATGTCAACGTGTCTGTGGATCCTGTAATATGTCTTCCATCCATTGAGACAGGTGGATTTGAAGCAGATTTAGCTCTGTCTCTCAAGTGTGTTATTCTTCCCTATTGACTTAATAGGTTTCATGACCTGAATTGCATCTGTCTGGATTTGAGAATCAGGGATGTCCCAGAAGAGCAGTAACTGGAGAAATGGTTAGGGCCAATATTTAATTCCAGTGCCCACACATTTTGAGCTGTTTATAGAATCAACATCTAGAACCTTGTTAATGTAAAAAAAAAAAGTTGGAACACTTTAGGCTGGCAATATTTCCACAGATACAACGTATTCTTCTGTTCTCTGTTGAGTTGAAATGGATAATAATCTTACTGGAGATGAAGAAAGAAAAGGAACAAACAAAGAAAAAAAGAAAAGAAAAGCCCTACTTTGAATGTCGGTAGATTGTGCTTAGGAATTGAAGTTGAGCATGGCATATAATTAATCAGAATCTTTGGACCAGCAGGGTTTTATAACAGCTTCCTTTAGACAGGAAGTGGCAGACCCTTCCTGTAAGGAAATGTGTATCCCTTCCATTAACTATAGCTACAGTCTCACCTTGGCAGATATAATTAACAGGTGGTAGCCCTCACCATTTTAATATCCACAACCTCAAGATGGTTCTTGGAAAATGCTGCTGTTGTTTGATCCCCATTTTTATTTTTTATTTATTTAGTTAATTTAAAATATTGTTACTTAAAAAGAACCCAAAGCAGCTTACATAATTAAAAGGCAATATTTAAAGTAAAAATAACAAACAGAACAGGTAGCTTGTGTCATTAAAAACAATATTAATGCTGAAATGATAAGTATACAAATATTAAAAAGGAACAAACAAGTACCACTCAGAGATTGTAAACACAAGTAGTACTAAAGACCCAGTCAGGACACTAATGCAATAACAATCCATTTAAAAGTCATATAACAGATTGCAGAAGTAAGGCAAAGATGGAGCAAGTCTGGTCTCCTGTGGGAGGAAGTTCTAAAGTCCTAAAGTTCTCTCCTGGATTCATAGTTGCTTAATCATTCCAGCATACTGTGAACGAAAATATCAGTGGTACAAATTGCACAGTTTAGTTTGATTGCTGAACAAATGTAACAAGTCCTTCTTAAATAGTTCATCTAATATTATTTGTGTTATATTTATATTTATATTTATATTTATATTTATATTTATATTTATATTTATATTTATATTTATATACCACCCGATTTTCCCAAGTAACCTTCTAGCTTTACACTTTAAATATGCCTTCCAGATTTACACTTTCATGACTTGTGCACATGCAATTTCTTCTAGAATTAAATCAGGGACCTTTTGTACATTGGGGTGAGCAAACTGTGACCATCAAGATGTTGTTGCACCATAGCTTCTCAGGTCTAACCAACAAAATCAATGGTGAAGAAGTGCAATAGTTGCAATCCAGTAATATCTGCCATTGCATTCTCTCATCCTATATACAGTAGTTTTCCTTGTATTGTCTGCTCTCAGCCTCTCTTAAGCACTCCAGTTCTCAAGATCACAGTCTCCATCCATATTATCACACTCTTCATGGGAGCTGAGCAGCACCCTATAAGACTGCATTGTCTTCTGAAGTGAGAATGCTCAGAGCACATTTTGCTGCACATATAGAAATGCACACTTCAGCACTTCAGTTTGAGTTTATAAATATGAATTGCCAGATTCATTTTATGGCATGCTCTTTTCTGCAGCTTTGTGTGAAATCAAAACTATTACCAGGAAACCAATTGACCCCAAACTACTAAGAGCGGAAAATGCTTCCCCTCTCTATCTCTGATTTATATACTACCTCCTTACTCCAAGCGCTACACTGCATAATTTACACAAGTGTGAAACTTTGACAGCCCCACAGGAAAAAAAATAGCAAAAAATATCCAAACAAATATAAGTTGAACAATAATAGGGTGATTTCTTTTATTTGCTGATGTACTCAGAAAAGGTGTATCTATGCTTATGATCTAGAAAGTTATGAAAGTAAATTATGGTTCTATTGTAAAACTAACCTGTTAAAGGCATTTCTTGACAGAAAAGGCATTTTTCCAACTCCCCACCACCACCACTCCCACTGCGTGAGTATTGGCAGTTTCTTTGACTTTTGTCAGCGGCACGAAGTTGGTGTTGCATATCTACATTAGACCTTGGCGTGCATCTAGAGATTCATTCCCTCTCACAGCAAGGGAAGGAATTGATTTTTAATCAACACAGTTGATCAAATAAGTCTTTGGTATTGAATGTGGTCTGGAACTCCATGGAAATCATACAGGGTTGACAACATAATAAGTAAAATCCCCCAACTTAACAGGAGGCTGTATTTATCACCTGATAAGGTGCCATTTTGTGGGTGCAGGCAATGTCCTTCCCTGGGGGCAGCACAGCTTTGCAGGCTTTAGCCACAGCAGAGTGCCCGGCTAATGAGGTTGGTGGCGGGTGGGTGTTTTCTCTCACCAGCATGCTGGAAAGGAAGGATTTCCAACCTGTCTCTAGGAGAAAAGGAGACATCACCTTATGGAACAGTCTTTCTGCTTGGAATCCTCCCCTAGTTTTTCTCCCTTTGTTTGGTTGTGTTTTTTTGTTCAGTTGTGCCAGTATAAATGGTTGCTGGTTTGGTCTCTCATAGCTTTCTTGGAACTGGTTTGAAGCATGTGGATGGGTCAGGTGAGATGGTAGGGTAGAGTCAGGCAGGTGCTTGACCCTCCATGGTGGGTCCATTTCAAGGGATGGGGGTAGAGAGTCACTGTGGAGGTTGGTTCAGGGGACTGCAAACACTGTACTGTATTCTAGAGGTGCCAGAGGACACTACAACATGGTTAGTACCCACACAGTTGATATCAGGTTCCAAGAACCAGGGTTCAGAATGTAGTCACCAAATGGGTCAGCTGATGCAGGTCTGTCCTCTATGCTACTACCAGTACTATTGGCAACATTTACCAGTAAAGATGTGCCCTGTTTTATTTTCATTGTTTTTGTGTTTGTGTGCTTACTTGTGCCCAGTCAGATCTGCTGTCTTCCACTGGGCCTTCTTAATAGGGGCTGGATTTGATGCCCCGTGAGGTCCCTTCCAACTCTACAGTTCTAAAAATGAAGAAGAAGAAGAAGAAGAAGAAGAAGAAGAAGAAGAAGAAGAAGAAGAAGAAGAAGAAGAAGAAGAAGAAGAAGAGAGTTGTCTCAGGTCATTGCTGCTTTCTTTTTGCCCAAAAGATGGTGTCAGCTGCATATCTTAAATTAATGATTTTTGTAACTGCCAGTTTTCATTCTTGCTTTATCTGAATCTAGTCTTCCTTTCTGTATGATCTCTTTTGTGTACAGATTTAAAAGGTAAGGGTATAAAATGTTCATTTGCCTGACTCCTTTGATTTTATGGCTATGGTTTAATTTTCTTAAGAAATTATTTTGTAATGTTAGTGGTTTTTTAAAAAAATGTAATGTGTTATTATTATACTTTATAGTGCTGATGTGTTAATGTTAAATTATGTTTTTAATTTGTTTCAAAAAAACATTTTTTTAAAAAGCCACAAAATCCTCCAAAGACTCCATCCTAAAGATCGAGGAAGTATGTCAGAGTATGTGCTATTTGATCAGCCAGCAGAAGCAATACTTATTGAATACATTTTTAGCCAGAGACAGAGGGCATTTATACACGACCCCTAAACTCCGCCGCAAATGGCTTCCAGCTCCGGAGCTTAAAATGTTTCCCCACCAGCTCCGGAGCTAACAGAAAATTAAGTGCGACCCCACCCACTTTAGCGCAACCCAGCGCACTTTTCTTGTACCTTCTCTCTGGAGGTGAAAATTCTTTGATGCGGTGCAACGATAGTGAGTGCGGGGATCTCCTCGCTTCTGTTTGCTGTTTTTTGGCTCCCGCCCCTTTAAGAGCTACTTAAGAGTTACTTAAGAGCTACTGGAATGTTGCTGGGGCAAGAGCCGGCAAGAGCGAGAGGCAGAACGGGAGGTGAGCCACAGTCTTTCTTCCTTTTTTCTCTCCCTCCCCTCACGCAGCCAGCAGCCATGGTGGGAACACAGGAAGAGCAACAAGTCCCTAAGATCTCTGATCCAAATTTAAGGGACCAGCGGATAATAGGGGTCGTGTAAAAGCGCCCAGAGTTTTCTTAAAACCAAACAGCTATATTACAACCTGTGCAAAAATATATCACAGCATCACAGAACTTCTACAAAGTTCAACAAAGCATAGAGGGGAAAATCACATTAGTACATAGATACAAACTTCAACAGCATAATAGCACACATAACGTTGACAAAATATATGACAGAGAAACAAAGTGGGTGCCTTACTCATGGAAGGTCCAATGAACAATGATTTACAGAACATTTTTATACATGTGTCTGTCCAATCATAAATGACATTACCTCATAGGTATTGCTTGCAACCCCTTGCATCAGCCAAAATTTATTATGTTAATTCTTAAAATCTGGACTCCATTAGAAAAAAACTATACATCGAGACACTGTGACTTTGCACTTTTACAGGATCCATCTTTAAATCAATCAAATACATATCAAACACATATAGAACATCCTGTCTAACACATGTATTTCACTATCTAATATCTGACAAAGTCACACGGGAAGTATTCATTACATCATCCCCACCAACATAATGATGCAAGTCTGTGATGTGTCCTTTCTTGTATTCAAATGGAACATTTGTCCTGTCAGTATTGTTACCTGCAAGATCTGTCAAAGTGTAGCTGCAGTTCCCAGTGCCTTTTATAGACACTCTAATAAATTGTCCATTGGGTAGCAGACATCTCTGGAAGGCTCCATGAAGGAGCATGTTTGCCAAACATGGCTTAGTTTTTTTAGCTCCTAAATTCACATTAGTGCTATTCACACTTCCAGCCAAGAACAGCTAGGTACAGCAATACATGAGTTATGGAGTGCCTCTGCTCATTAACTCATTATTTTAAAAAGAAAGTCAAAGAAACCACTTTGGAACTAATACTGCAGCATTCAGGAAGAGTTTACATTACATAATGACAGATTTTATTTTTTCAGGGGCAAAAATTTCCTTTGCATTTGTGGCCAAATATAATACTGTATAATTTTCAGGGTGTGTGTGAGAGAGAGTGTGCAGATTTGGAGACACCACAGAATGTAGCAAATGAATTCCACCACGTAGGAAACCCTGCTGTTGCCATCAATCCATTTTACAAATTCAAGTCAGAGCCGAACAATCAAGAAAATTTAAATATCAGATACAGAAGACCATATTTCTAATGTTCCATCATCCAGCAAGTACTGCTCCAAACGGACCCTGCTTCAACCACCACCCCTTCATCTCCACCTGCTTGCTGCTGGGTCTCCTCGTGAGTGAGAGGCACGAGAGGTAACCTAGTCAGCTTGCCAATTGAGGGGTGGGACTGGAGAGCTGGGACTCCGCCCTACAGCTTTTTAGCTGTCTGCAAGCTTGTGCTGTGGTTCCATCATCCAGCAAGTACTGCTCCAAACGGACCCTGCTTCAACCACCACCCCTTCATCTCCACCTGCTTGCTGCTGGGTCTCCTCGTGAGTGAGAGGCACGAGAGGTAACCTAGCCAGCTTGCCAATTGAGGGGTGAGACTGGAGAGCTGGGACTCCGCCCTACAGCTTTTTAGCTGTCTGCAAGCTTGTGCTGTGGTTCCATCATCCAGCAAGTACTGCTCCAAACGGACCCTGCTTCAACCACCACCCCTTCATCTCCACCTGCTTGCTGCTGGGTCTCCTCGCGAGTGAGAGGCACGAGAGGTAACCTAGTCAGCTTGCCAATTGAGGGGTGGGACTGGAGAGCTGGGACTCCGCCCTACAGCTTTTTAGCTGTCTGCAAGCCTGTGCTGTGGCTCCATCATCCAGCAAGTGCTGCTCCAAACGGACCCTGCTTCAACCACCACCCCTTTGTCTCCACCTGCTTGCTGCTGGGTCTCCTCGTGAGTGAGAGGCACGAGAGGCAACCTAGCCAGCTTGCCAATAGAGGGTGGGACTGGAGAGCTGGGACTCCGCCCTGCAGCTTTCTAGCTGTCTGCAAGCTTGTGCTGTGGTTCCATCATCCAGCAAGTGCTGCTCCAAACAGACCCTGCTTCAACCACCAACCCTTTGTTTCCACCTGCTTGCTGCTGGGTCTCCTCGTGAGTGAGAGGCACGAGAGACAATTTAGCTGGCTTGCCATCAGAGAGGTGTGGCGGGGGGAGGGGCATCGGGCTGATACCAACCTCTATTATTTGCCTGTGAAAGGGAGAGGGTGGTGGGATGTTGAAGCTGAATGGTGGGGTGGTTTGTTTTTATCTGCCTTATTCTGTTTTGTTTTATTTCATTTTTTTGTCATTTTCTTGCCATCTGAGATAGAGATAAGGACTCACAATGGAACTGATGGAACAGGAAGGAAGGAGGGCAATGGAGGGGGGAGCCATTGAGCCTGTGCTGGGTAGAGGAAGGTATGGGGGTGGGAGTGGAACGTGCCCGTGTAGGAGAAGAGAGGTTAGATATCTTACATCTATCCCCTCTTCTGGTTCCACTTCCAACCTGAAGGTATCAGGTGACCATATCAGCGAACCTACGGGCCACACGGTGCTGTTGTTGAATGCCAGGTCGGTAAAAAATAAGACCGCCCTCATTCATGATGTCATCCTGGAGGAGGGTGCCGACCTGGCATGCATTACTGAGACCTGGGTGGGAGAGGAAGGTGGGGTTCCCCTCTCCCAACTCTGCCCACCTGGGTATTCAGTCCAGCACCAGTGTCGCCCGGAAGGTCGGGAGGGGGAGTTGCTATAGTCTATAGGAGTTCTATCTCCTTGACCAGGCTTCCTGTCTCCTTGAGAGGAGGTTTAGAGGGCCTGTATTGTATGCTGGGCTCACGAGACAGACTGGGGATTCTGTTGGTGTACCGCCCACCCTGCTGCATTCCAAAAGTCTCCTGCCTGAGCTGACGGAGGTGGTCTCGGACCTGGTGTTGAGGACCTCCAGACTGTTGGTACTGGGGACCTCAACATCCATGCTGAGGCTGCCTTGGCCGGGCGGCTCAGGACTTCATGGCCGCCATGACAACCATGGGGCTGTCTCAACATGTCATCAGCCCGACACATGAGAAAGGCCACACTCTAGACCTGGTTTTCTCAACGGGATTGGAGGATGGTGGTTTGGATGTGGAGGGGTTGGTCCTGACTCCATTGTCATGGTCAGACCACTTCCTGGTCAAGTTTAGGCTATTAGCTACTCCAACCCTCTGCAAGGGTGGGGGATCTATTAAGATGATCCGCCCTCGGAGACTGATGGATCCAGATGGTTTCTTGAAAGCTCTGGGGGATTATCCGTCTGATATGGTCGGTGCTCCTGTCGAAGCTCAGGTCACCCTATGGAATAGGGAAATGTCCCGGGCAGTTGACACGATCGCACCTAAGCGCCCTCTCCCCTTGCGCAGAGCCCAGACGGCTCCTTGGTATACATCTGAGCTGCGGGCAATGAAGCAGGAGGGGAGACAGCTGGAGCGCAAGTGGAGAAAATTCCGCTGTGAGTCCAATCGAACACAGCTTAGAGCCCATTATCGGGCCTATTCTGTGGCAATACGGTTGGCGAAAAGGCAATATTTCGCAAACCGTATTGCTTCCTCAGAGTGCCGTCCAGCAGAGCTGTTTCGGGTGGTCCAGGACCTTCTTCAACTGAGAAATACGGAGGAGGTTCTGGACCACTCAGCAGCCCGTTGTGATGAGTTTGCTGTTCACTTTGAGGGAAAAATCGCTCAGATTCGCAGGACTCCACTATTGGTGCAGAATCAAGGGATGTGTCCAGTGCGCCGTGCTTAGGTCCAGTATTATTGGATGAGTTTCAGTTATTGAGACCCAAGGATGTGGACAGGGTGCTTGGATCTGTCCGTTCTACCACCACTCTGCTCGACCCTTGCCCTTCCTGGCTAATTGAAAGATCTGCCAGGGGGGTTCGCACCTGGGTCCAGGAAGCTGTAAATGCCTCATTAAGAGAGGGAGTGGTCCCTGCTGCCTTAAAGGAGGCAGTAATTAGGCCACTCCTTAAAAAAAAACCAACCTGGACCCAGGGCTGGTGGGTAACTACCGGCCAGTAGCGAACCTCCCTTATTTGGGCAAGGTGCTGGAGCGGGTGGTGGCCGGACAGCTCCAGGCGCTGCTGGATGAAACGGATTTTCTGGATCCATTTCAATCTGGTTTCAGGCTGGGTTTTGGAACAGAGACTGCCTTGGTCGCCCTGTACGATGACCTTTGCCGGGAGAGAGACAGGGGAGTGCAACCCTGTTGATACTCCTGGACCTCTCAGCGGCTTTCGACACCATCGACCATGGTGTCCTTCTGGATAGGCTGGCCAGGTTGGGAGTTGGAGGCACTGTTTTGCAGTGGTTCTGCTCCTTCCTGGCTGACCGTGTCCAGAAGGTGGTGCTGGGGACAGTTGCTCCGCCCGTGGCATTTACGTCATGGGGTTCCTCAGGGCTCAATACTGTCTCCCATGCTGTTTAACATCTACATGGAACCACTGGGAGAGGTCATCAGGAGGTTTGGGCTGAGGAGTCAGCAATATGCTGACGATACTCAGCTCTACCTCTCATTCTCCACCAATCCAGGTGAGGCGGTTTCTGTCCTGAACTCGTGTCTGAGCCAGATAATGGACTGGATGAGGGTTAATAAATTGAAACTCAATCCAGACAAGACGGAAGTGCTGTTAGTGGGTGCTTTGCCGGACAGGTTAGAGGGCCACTTCCCTGTCTTGGACGGGGTTGCACTCCCCCTAAGGGACAGGGTCTGCAGCTTGGGGGTGCTTCTGGACCCTGGTCTAACTCTGGAAGCCCAGGTGGATTCGGTGGCCAGGGGCGCCTTCCTTCAGCTGCGGAAAATATACCAGCTCCGCCCCTACCTAGACGAGCAGAGCCTCATGACAGTTACGCATGCGCTGGTAACATCCCGTATTGATTACTGCAATGCGCTCTACGTGGGGCTGCCTTTGAAGACGGTCCGGCGACTGCAACTGGTTCAGAATCGTGCGGCGCGGCTGGTGAGTGGTGGGGCCGCCAGAGATCACATCACGCCGATTCTACATAACCTGCATTGGTTACCAGTTGCTGCCCGAGCCCAATTCAAAGTGCTTGTCTTGACATATAAAGCCCTAAACGGCTTGGGACCTAGATACCTGAAGGACCGCCTCCTTCCATATGAACCTACCCGGCAATTAAGATCTAGCCAGGGGGCCCTCTTGAAAGAGCCATCCCTCAAGGAGGTGAGAGGGATGGCTTGTAGACAAAGGGCCTTCTCGGCAGCTGCCACCAAGTTATGGAATGCCCTCCCAAGTGAGATCCGCCTGGCGCCAACATTGATGACATTTCGGCGCCAGGTAAAAACCTTCCTGTTCCAGAAGTTTTTTAATTGATACAACATAGACTGGGGTCCTTTGATGGCAATTTTAGTGATGATTTTAGTATAAGGTTTTGCTGATGTTTTAATTATTTATTGATATTTTATGTCTTAACTGTTTTAATTCCTTGTTGTAAGCCGCCCAGAGACCTTTGGGTAGTGGGCGGCATATAAGCTGTAAAAATAAATAAATAAAATAAATAAATAATTCCTACATTTTGCGGGGACCCTTTCTCCTCAGCGATGGAGTTTACTTGATTGAAATGGAAACCAACATTCTGTTTGCAGAGTCGGCCTTTTAGGAAGGTCACTAAATGCTATGGAACCATTGAAAAAAAGAAACCGCACAAAAAGGCAACATTTCCTGCCAATTAGGAGGCACACACATATTTTCTGAGCCAGGAACAGAAGGAGATATGTCATTTGGTCTAACAAGTGGAAAATACAGTGACACAAGACACTTGATCATTACCATAAATATGATAGGTCCCTAATTGCCACATCCCCAGCTTCCTTCACTTCTGCTTGTCTCTCATTCCCCCCTTCCCCTATGCACTCTGATATATTGTTTTTTTAAAGGTCTTGGTGCACCAGTGATTCATGACAGGCAGACTCTTGTGCAGAACAGCTCTCTGGTGCTCTAGGGAGTCAGAGGGAAAAGCAGTTTCTTAAAAAGACATCAGCAAAGCTTAATCAGACCACACGAGTCTCCAAGGAGCTGTCTTAAGACTACATTTTTATTTCCTTTGTTCTAGCTAGACTTTGACATGATTAACTCATGTTACCCGTAGTAGAACAAGAAAGAGTAATAATGCAACAAAGCCCTCTTCACCTAAGTTCAAGGAGGGAAAAAAGATATTTGTGCAAGTACAGCTTTCTTTGTTAAATCAAGAGATGGACTGTTAGTCTGAGAAACAAGTATCTCCTTGGAGTATACGTAATGACAGAAATTCATTCCTTGATGTACGGCATATCTTATAGCTACTGAAGTTCCCTAAAGACATTTTAGGGAGAACAGAAAATTGGAGATGAAAGAGTACAGCCCAAATTTATTGTAAACAACAAACGTGTACAAAGCTATTAGTAAATAATCGTGCCTGCATTTCCCTTCCTGATCTTGGGAATGGATTGTCTTGTAAAATTATGGGAGCCAATTTAAAAGTTGTCCCAAGTGAATTTTGTATTAGCTTTGAATCAAGTCAATTTATTGGTGGCAAGGCTTTTCATCCCCAAAAGTACATAAATTATTGTAACAATGCTGAAAGCTGTTAGGCTCATAACTGTGCCTGACAGTTATCATTCTCACATGAGAAACAATGAACTGAACTCTATTAACAAGTCAACACAGTAATAAAATCCTTGGAAGATTTTGAGCATCGACACTTTGTGTTTGCACTGTATCATCATTTTCTGCTCATCATACTGCATCAATAGCAATTTCCACAGCTGCAGTTTACACAATAATGTAAATGATTATAAGCAGCGAAATATTCCAAGGCTTTGATAGTTATCAAAGGGCTAAAAATCCTAATGACTGCAGGTGGTTTGGTTCAACAAATTTATAGGCTGTACTTTATCAGAGCACCGCAATATCATGGAGACATAAAATGTTTGATAATAGAAAATCGGGATTGAAGATAATTAAGTATCATTCGTCAGCAACCTATTGAAGTACAACCTATTTTGTAGTAACTATTAAAACTGGAATTTCAACATTCAAACCAATTTCTGGATGCCTTTCAAATATCAAAGGCTAAAATTCACAACTGTATCCAGCATGCTTCCAAAAGGAGATATCTTAATTCATGTATTGATGAATGTCAGACTTTATGCCTCGCAGCAAAAATGACACCCTATTACGTTCCAAGAGACTGGAATACATGTGAGTTTCCAAAGTTGTTGTCCCAGAAGTGAGGAGAAAAATAATGAATGTGAGCAAATATAATTGTACATACTGGGGAATTACACAAAGTGACAATATAAAACAGTAGTCCTATTTAAATAATTAACTTAGGATTTCTCTCCACTATTTAGTCTGGACCAAGGATAGACAAACAGATTTAATTCTGGTCTATGTCAGTTTTGTAGGCATTCAGTTGTATCAGGTTTTTGTCCTGCTGAATATCCAGAACATCCTGAACATGTTTAAAAGAAAAAGGAAAGGAAAAGAAAAGAAATTCGCACATTTCTAAGACATAGATGTCAGTCACTCAAAACCTTATTGTTTATGGCCATTGGCCTTTACAATGTACAATGTGGTGTAGTATAAAAGAAATTCCAACTTTTAAGCATAATTCCCCCTAATATAAGACTTCTGTAGAAAGCCTCATATAATATATATGTTTGTATGCAACTTTCCCCAATTGATTAATTTCTGATGATATAATGTGCATTGCAAAAATCAGAGAAGGGAATAAAGCACATTATTAGTTCAGGAAGAGTACAAAAATGGGTGTTGCCTTTCTAAAATGAAATACAGTAAATAGAGATGGGCACGACCAGAAATTTTTTTTTGAGTTGTCGTTTTTCGGGACGGGTCCGTTTTGGCTCGTTTCTGTTTTTCGCGAATTTTTTTTAAAAATTGTCGTTTTGTCGTGTCGTTTGTCGTTTGTCATTACCACCGCGATTTCGCGCGATTTGACATCCCAGCGAGTGGCGTCCCACTGGCGCTAGGTGTTTTTGCGCCCTAGGCGGTGGGCGGGGTGGCGGGGGCCATGGGCGGGCGGCAGCAGCGGCAGGGGGAGGGGCGGGCGCGCGGGCGGCGGGGCGCGCGGGCACGCAGGCACGCGGGCGGTGGGCGGGCGGGCAGGGGCGCGGGTCCCACAATGACCCAGAGCAGGCGGAAAACACTTTAAACTGACTTGCTGCACAAGACTGCGTCGAATAAAGCAATTGCAATTTTTATTGCAAACAAAGTGGGCAGTGCACCCACAGCAGAGCTGCAGGCAGGGTATGAAAGGACCTTGGCTTGCCACCAAGCAAATGAAATTTTTAAAATAAATCCACACCTCCCCTCCCACTCAAACCTCCCCCCCTTTGAAGCACTATCAGAAAAGAAATCATAACAAACTGCAGGAGAATAAAAAAGAATAAACTGCGTTGCTATTCCCCACAGCAGACAGAGAATGAAAGGAATTATTATTATTATTTCCTAAAAATTCAATTCCCTCCCTGCCTGCCTAACTGAAATCTAAAGGCTCCGCGAAATCGAAACTAGTCTAGCACAGCAGCCAGCTACACACAGCTCTCTCCCACCCATATCCAAGCCCGGACTGCGACTCTTCTGGGAGTACCTTGGCTTTTTATGCCCTCTTGCACATCCAGAAGTGTCAGTCAAAACCTGGCCATGTGATTGGTAGAATGGGTCCAAAAATTTGCACGGTCCCATCCCATGGCCAGCCCATCATTGCGCAGGTGTAAAAAAATAAAAATAAAAATAAAAGAAAAGAAAATCAGTGCGACCTTTTACTGCTATAAAAAACCCGCTGCTGCTACTGTAAAAATTCAAGCATTTAAAATAGCTAATTTTCACATGTTACTGTGGTGCTTTGGTGGTTTTTTGGACCACAATTTCAAAAAAAAATATTGCGGACGCCATTTTGGATCCCCCCGCACCACATGGCAAATGGAGACGCGGAGGATGCCCCCTCCCAGCCCGGTACCAGCAGTCCAAGACAGGATGGGGGGAAGGCTGGTGACCCCCCCCCCAGAAACCACCCATCTGGTAGGTGCCCTCAGACAGGCATATTTTCGCCTGCTTTTTTGGCCGGGAATCGGGTTTTTTTTAATTTTTAAAACTTTTTTCTGTGCCGCTTGGCATCGCGCGATTGCCGCGCGATGCCAGGAACGACAACGACAAATCAGACCCAATTTTTCTTTTTTCGGTTCGAGTTCGAGTTCTGACAGCTTAATTGTCGTTACCGTTTCCGTTACGTAACGGAAACGATATCCGAAAACGGAAACGACAATTTCACCAAGTCGTGCCCATGTCTAATACTAAATTCTTCACATTTGGAAATAAGTTTGCAATGAAGAACTTACTTGCCTTATTTCGTCTATTTTAGCTTTGATATTCTGTTTATGGATTTAAAGCTGCAGTTTATACATCATAAAATTAGGATTAATGCCCATTAGGTAAAACAATGACTTTTCTTTAAATACATGAATAAATTTACTTATTATTAAATATATATTTTTGGAATTGAGCTAGTCACATAATAAGTTTCTATTGACACAATCACAGAATTTTGCAGATAGTCAATATCTTATTGCAAGTATCCATTGGCTACTGGAGCTCACAAAAGAAATTCAGAAGATCAGTCTATGATGTAGAGACTACAGCAATGCCTTTGACTGTGTGAATCATAAGAAACCATGAGGAGTCTCCCAGCACAGTGGTTAAACTGCTGTACTGCAGCTATAACTGTGCTCACAAACTGGGGTTCAGCCTCACGGTAGCCAGCTCATGGTTGACTCAGCCTTCTATCTTTCCTTCTATCTTGGTAAAATGTACCCATCTTGCTGGGTGGTGTGTGTGTGTGTGTGTAGCTGGCATAATTACTTGTAAACTGCCCAGAGAGTGCTTTAAGTGCTAGGGGGTGTCATATAAGCAGAGCACTGTTGCTTTGGGTTGTTTAGCCTGAAATAATTGGGTGTGTTTCAGCACTTTATTGTTGTGGTAAAGAAACTACCATTAAGACAGAATGTGGCAAGACAAAATGGTTTTGTGTAGGCAAAGGTGTAGGGCAAGGATGTATTTTGTCTCCCTATCTGATCAACCTGTACAAAGAACTTATGGCATGGAAAGCTGGATTAGAATCAGGTGAAGGAGGCATGACATTTCATTCATTCATTCATTCATTCATTCATTCATTCATTCATTCATTAGATTCCTATAGCACCTATCTGGGGGAAGATAAAGGAATAGTTTTATACATGCAGATTACACCATCTTACTGGCAGAAAGCAGTAATGACTTGACATGGCTCTTGGTGAAAGAAGGAAGTATCAAAGCAGGACTGCAGCTGAACATTAAGAAGACGAAAATCATGACTACTGAAGAACCGCACCTCTTTAACGTTGGCAATGAAGAAAAGGAAATTGTGAAAAACTTTTTATGATGGATCAGTTATCAATCCAAATTGAGATGGTAATCAAGAACCCTGAGAATCAGAAGAGCAGCAAGGAAGGAATTAGAAAAGATCATCAAGCGTAAAGATGTGTCACTGGAGACCATGCCAAGATAATGCATACTCTTTTGTTTCTGATTGCCATACACATATTTGAAAGCTGAGCAGTAAAGAAAGTTGCCAGGGGGGAAATTAGTCTGAAATGTGGTGCTAGAGGAGAACTATGTGAATATCCTGGATTGCTGGGAAGACAAACAAGTAAGACCTAAAGCAAATCAAGCCTGAACTACATCTGGAGGTAAAAAGGATGACATTGATGCTGTCCTACTTCAGGGACATCATAACAAAGCTGGATTCTCTGGAAAAGCCAATAATGCTGGGAAAATTTGAAGGCAGCAGGAAAAGAGGAAGACCAAATATAAGATGGATTAGCTCCTTAAAAGGAAGCCACAAGTCTGAGTTCGCAATTGCTAAGTAGGACTCTTAGGAAAAGGCCATGTTGGAGATCCTTCATTCATAAATTGTGGCACTCAAAGGTAACTTGACAGCAGATAACAACAGAAACAGCAGGAGTTTTGAGGTATGGGAGGTTTGTCATTGCCAAACCCCAGGAAGTTTCTCTGGTCAGGCAAGGACTGAACCCTGGTTCCCTGAAGACCCAGTATGACACTCTCCCTGCTGCACCATACTGCCTTTACCCACATTTACTTTACCATAATTTTAAAAGAAAGACAAAGAAGGTAAAAAAATCTGACACAGTTCTCTCATCACATAAAAGCATACTAAAACAACTTTCCTTTATAGAAAATGTTGCAAAATTATACAAATATGTGTTTAAAAACTAGGTTAATGTACATTTCTTTCCCATCCTTACAAGGCACTTTCAAACAGCATCCAACCACCTAAGTGCTGCTGTCTACTTAGAGCTAAAGAGGATGGAAATACTCTGCAGACCTTTCAGCTGAAAGCCTACATCAATGCCATTCTGTCTTCTCATATTTCTTTGACAGCAGCATCATTATAAACTTGGAGGAAAGAATTCTTCATTATGCCACACCTGGTTGCTATAGACAGAAATGACTAATCAGCAGCTGTCTGGTCCATAACTGTGAAGGGAAAATTCAAGATTGTTAGACAGATTGGCCTTCCTGTCACCAAACTGGCAGTAAATTGCAACCATATGTTTTCAGTAGCTATCTGGCTAGGACTGGGCATGGCCAATTATCATTTCCTTCCCTTAACTTCACCTCATTAATTATCTCAAAGAATAATATTTAGAGTTGACAGCAAAAATTAATTTCCTACATATCAATTAAACACTCACATCTGTGAGATGGGTTCTGCTACTTCTGCATTGTGTAACGAATATTATTTCTATGAGCCTTGATTGATTGATTGATTGATTGATCAATTGATCGATTGATCCTTCATTCCTTCATTCATTAATAAGCTGTCTTTCTCCCCATAAGAGGACTCAAACTTAAATATAACTCTTCAGTCAGTGAGTGTTCTGATAATATTTTATGGATTTCATACCAAAGAAGAAAGATGAAAGTCAAGAATTGGATCACCTTGATAGGAGTAACTGAAATTTGGTGGGACTACTCCCATGACTGGAATAGAGCAACTGAAGGATATAAATTGTTCAAAAAGAACAGAGAGAATAGAAAGTGAGGTGGAGTTGCAGTACATGTCAAAATATACATTCTTGCACAGAAATACAGGATGAGATTGTCCCATTAAGAGCAGCTGGATCAATCTATTTGGTGCAAAAAACAAAGGGAACTTGCCAACTGGAGTATTCTATGGACCACTCAATAAAGATGAGGAAACACATCAAATATCTGAAAAACAAAATGCAAGGATTTCTAGAAAAACACGAAGTAGTAGTGATGGGAAATTTCAGCTATCCAAAGATATATTGGAAAGCAAATTCAGCCAAGTACGGCCCTCTCAAGTTATTTTTTGCTTGAGTGGTCAATCATTTTCCTCCACCAAGTCATCTTTAGTGGTTAAAATCAAGCTGAGGATAGCTAGTCCTCCAGTTTCTTTTGCCACTTTATCCTCAGTCTGATTCTAATCATTGAATATGACCTAGACCTTTACTTCACAAAGTGCCTCGCTTCGAACCGACCTTGCCTTCGCTGTGAGGATAGCTAGTGGTCTCCCTCGATCCCACCCCTGTTTATCAGTGCTCACGCCATTTTTACTACCAAATATCCCTCAGTCTGATTCTAATCATTGTTCCCAAAAAAAAAAAAAAAAAAAACTATGATCAATACTTGGCTGTCATTTCCGGTTAGTGTCTAATCTGGTGGTGGAGAGAAGGGGGCTTGAACTTACGTGGGGAGACTTGAAAGCCAGCAGGGTACCATGTCCTGCCCAACCTCTCCCTTTGGATGCATCTTTCTCCCTCCCCATTCCCTTCTCGCTTTTTGAAATGATTTTCAAGTCCTCCCTCTGATGCAGACCCGACAGGATCGCCCGGCAGCGGAACTCCTGGGCGTCCCACACTTATGCATGATTTTTATAATCTTCAGTTTGGAAGCCGAAAGGGTAGAGTTTGGGTATTTAAAAATAAAAATATAAAAAAACCTCCACACGACAAAGAGATAAGTAAAAAGATTCCCAGCAACTGGCAGGGGCACCACTGGCCCTGGTTGGAGCAGGTAAAGGAGGGGTGGTCCATTGCAGCCAAAAAGGAGGGGCATGCAGACTGAAATGATCGATTCGCACAGAAAGGAGGGTTTGCCGCGAAGAGAGCGGTTCATGAAGTAACGGTCTTAGTGGAGGAAGTGGCAGAAAGGGGAACTCTGGGTGAGAGTGACCATGTCCTTCTCGAATTCTTGATTTGTAAGGAAACCAGAGCAGAGTGTAGCCATACACTTATGCCGGATTTTTATAAAGCCTGTTTTAATAACCTCCGGACAAAGATAAGTAAGGTCCCATGGCAAGAGAGCCTAACAATAAAAGGAGTTGAAGAATGGCAGGAATATTTTAAACAAGAAATAAAGAACAGTCTATTCCAATAAAGAAAAAAAGTGGAATGCAGCAAAAAAGGCACCGTGGCTTCACAAAAAGTTCCGGGAGGACCTGAAAACAAAAAAAGACATGTACAGGAAGTGGAAAGTAGGCCAGTCCACCAAGGAAGAGTACAGGCAAGTAGCAAGGAAATGCAGTGATGACACTAGGAGAACAAAATCAGAGGATGAGTAGACATTAGCTAGAAACACTCAAAAAAATTTTTAAAGCCTTCTTCGGATATGTGGAAAGCAAAAGACAAAGAAAAAAAATAGTGGCATAGCTCCTCAATGGAGATGGGAAAATGGGAACAAATGGGGGGGAGGCAAAGATGCTAAATTTGTATTTTAGGTCAGTCTTTTCCCATAAAACAGATTTTGAGCCTCCTGGCATAAGTGCAAATGGAAGGGAAAATTTCAGCTTGAGATTAATAAACCAATAGTCAACAAATACCTTGCCTCCTTGAATGGGCTCAAATCTCTGAGGCCAGATTAACTGTACCCAAGTGTACAGAAGGAAATGTCTGAAGAACTCTCAGAACTGCTATCCATTATTTTATTTTTTTGAAACCATGGGAAACAGATTAGGTGCCGGACAATTGGTGGTGGGCTAATGCTGTCCCTATCTTCAAAATGGGCAAAAAAAGAGGAACCTGGGAACTACAGGCCAGTCAATCTGAGAATAATCCTAGGAAAAATCCTGGAACAGATTATTTAGCAATCACTATGCAAGCACCTTGAAAACAATGCAACAATAAATAGAAGCCAACATAGATTTGTCAAGAATAAATGCTGCCAGACTAACCTGGCCTCATTTTTGAACAGGTAACCTCTCTGGTTAACAGAGGTAATCCTGTAGATGTAATATATCTAGACTTCAGCAAAGCTTTTAATTAGACATGGGCATGACTTGGTGAAAGTCTCGTTTCCGTTTCCGTTTCTAGATTCCGTTACATAACGGAATGAAGAACGACAATTACTCTGCCAGAACTCGAACTCGAACCGACTAAAGAAAAATTGGGTCTGATTTGTCGTTGTTGTTCCTGGCATCGCAGTGATCGCGCGATGCCAAGCGGCACAGGAAAAAGGTTTTTTAAAAAACCGATTCCCGGCCAAAAAAGCAGGCGAAAATATGCCTGCCTCAGTGAGGGCACCTACCAGAAGGGTGGTTTCTGGGGGGGTCCCCGGCCTCCCCCCTCTCCTGGGCTGCACAAAGTGTGCATCCTTGTCGAGTCGCCACTCGCCAAGTGGCGCGGCAGAGAAAAAAAGTTTTAAAAATAAAAAAAGCCCTGATTCCCGGCCAAAAAAGCAGGCGAAAATATGCCTGCTTCAGTGAGGGCACCTTCCAGAAGGGTGGTTTCTGGGGGGTGGTCTCCCCTCCTCTCCTCCCCCTCTGTGCATCCTCTCCTGGGCTGCGCGGCAGAGAAAAAGTTTTAAAAAATTAAAACCGATCCTCCAAAAAGCAGGCGAAAATATGCCTGCCTCAGTGAGGGCACCTACCATCACCATGCCATGCGGTGCGGGCGGGGGATCCAAAATGGGGCGACCGCAATATTTATTTTGAAATTGCGTGGTCCAAAACACACCAAACCACCACAGAAACATGCAAAAATAGCTATTTTAAAACTGCCTGAATTTTTTCAGTAGCAGCAGTGGGTTTTTCTTGCAACAAAACGTCTCCAAATGATTTTATTTTATTTTATTTTTATTTTTATTTTTTCACACCTGCGCAATGATGGGCTGGCCATGGGAGTGGACCATGCAAATTTTTGGAGCCATTCCACCAATTGCATGGCCACTTGGCCAGGTTTTGACCGAGACTTCTGGGATGTGCCAGTCGGGCATAAAAAGCCCACTAACCCTAGCCCGAACCCGAACCCTAACCCAAACCCTAACCCATACGCCAGTACACTGTCCTTCTTAGTGGGTCAGAGAGGCACCCAGAGGTGCACCCCAGTAACTCACCCTAACCTTACCAGTAACCCTAATCCTAGCCCTTGCGCTAACCCCTAACCCCAAGCCAGATCTGTGTAGTCGCATTGCACTACAGCAAGTACACTTTCCTTCTTAGTGAGTCACAACAGGCGCCCGTAGGGGTCCTCTCTCACTTTCCCCAGCCCAAGTGCACCACAGGCAGTGAGTCACAGAGGCACCCAAAAGAGAGGTGTCTCTGCCTGCTGCAACTGCAACTTAATGGTATGCATATCCAATTGGCTATGCATGCCATTTTGTAGCGGGCCAGAGGAGGCACCTACGCCGGAGAGGTGCCTGCAGGAGCCCCCCCAAAACCAGTACTAACAAGAGATGAAAAAACGACAAATGAAACAACAATTTTTTGGAAAATTTCGCAAAAACGGAAATGAGCCGAAACGGGCCGGCTCCAACACACGACAACTTGAAACGTAATTTTTCCTGGTCGTGCCCATCTCTACTTTTAATCATATTCCCTATGATAGCCTGGTCAGTAAGCTAACTAGGTGTGGACTAGATAAAGTGTAAGGTGGATATATAACTGGCTACAGAATCATACTCAGAGGGTGTTGGTTAATGACTCTTCCTCTTAGTGGGAGGAGGTAACAAGTGGGGTACCCCAAGGCTCAGTCCTAAGTCTGCTGCTCTTCAACCTTTTTTTATTAATGGCTTTGTAGATTACACAAAATTGGGTGGAATAGCTAATACTCTGAAAAACAGAAACAAAATTCAAAATGATCTTGATAGGCTGGAGTACTGGTCTGAAAGCAACAGAATGAAACATAATAGAGATAAGTGCAAAGTACTACACCTAGGAAGAAGAAACCTAATGCACAGTTACAAGATAGGGGACATCTGTCTCAGTAATACTACAAGTGTGATGGATTTTGGAATTCTGGTAGATCATAAGCTGAGTAGTGTGATGTGGCCACCAAAAAAAAAAAAAAAGGCAAATGATATTTTAGGCTGCATTAACAGAAGTATAATTTCCAAATCCCATGAGGTGCTTGTCCTCCTATATTCAGCACTAGTTAGTCCTCGCCTTGAGTATTGTGTCCAGTTCTGGACATCACACTTCAAGAAAGATGGTGATAAATTGGAACAAGTTCAGAGGAGGGTGACAAGGGTGATCAGTGGACTGGAAAGGAAACCAAGCCCTATGAGGAAAGATTGAAAAAACTGGGCATTTTCAGCCTAGAGAAAAGAACTATCATACAGAGAAGGGGCAGGATCTGGTTTTTTTATTATTATTATTCAAATAAATTAACATCCATAGCACAACAAGGCAAGTCAGAATTATAATACAATAACATCATCTTACTTTTATATTCTATAATAGAGATGGGCACGAAATGAATTTATAATTTGTTTTGTTATTCATTATTCATTTTATTATGGAATGGAAAGAATAATGAACAGAGCCATCAAACAACAATGAAATGAAACAAAATGGGAATTTCCATTTTGTTTGCTTAATTTTTCATTTTCTCATAGGAATCCATTGAAACAATGCATTCCTATGGGGGGGAAACTGGTGTTTCCCCCCGCCAAAGCTGCCAATCAGCTGTAGCATGGGGCTTCAGTGGGAAAAAGTCAGGTGGGGGATTTAAAAAAAAATAAAGAAAAATTTAATTTTTTTTAACAGTGCCAACCCGGCCCGTGATCCAGCTGGTTGATGCTGTAGTAAAAATATATATATATTTTTTAAGAAAAGTGCCAAACCAGACCACAGGCCAGCTGGTTGGTGCTGTAGTAAAAATTTTAAAATAAAATAGATATATTTTTTAAAACAAAACACCAACCTGGTCGGCACGATAATTAAAAAACAAAAAAATGAAACAAACAAAAATGTTACTTTTTTTTCAAAAATCATTTTTACGACCCCAATACAATAAAAAATGAAAAATGAAACAAAACACAATTTCGTCATTTCATGACCATCTCTATTCTATAAGCACATGATCTTTCTGTATATACACCCACTAATTCATATTCTAATATACTTAATTAATTCTTTTAAAATATTACATTCTAGCAGTCAAAATTATTTCCCATAGCACATTCTTCCTTTCTTGTACAAATTCCATATGTTAATAAAGGTTTCCAGGTTTTCATAAATTTATCATGTCATTTCCCCTCTATATTTGATTGGTCAACTTTTCCATAGGGATCATTTTCCAGATTCTGTTCATATACTTTTGTACTGAGGGGTCTTGAGCCTTTCTCCAGTTTTCTCAAGATTTGCAATTAGAGGTTTATAAAGTAATTTTTCATTTCCATCCTTACGTATTGAAAATAATAATAAAGCTTCATTTGTAATTATTCTTTAATTTAACAGGATTTCTATCCATTTAATTATTTCCTGCCAATATGCTTCCACTCTGGGGAAAGAGATTCACATGTATTCTAATGTACCCTTGCTTTCAGAATTCCTCCACTGTGCCACTGTGATATACAGGAAAGTGGACTAGATGGGCCCTTGACATGATCCAGCAAAGCTCTTCTTATGTTCTCAGCAATGGAGGGAGATCCATGGATTTTCAATGGAGTGCCTTCAGAAAATAGCATACATCACTCCTGTATGACTTGACTCTTTGTGAAGGGAAGGCCAACACAGAGTGGTACAAGAGAATAGAATATGATTGATAAACTCGATAAAAATTTGCCCGTTTGAGTCAACTGAGCACAACACCGCTACTCAATGGCAGGAACAATACATTTGCAGACATCACGCTGCAAGCTTTCTACTGAGGGTGATCAACAAACAGAGGTAAAACTCTTGGAAACGCATGTATTCCTTGGACATGGAGCAGCATCCAGCCAGACAGTGCTGGGAACTTTTCAAGCTACTGACACCACCAGGGCCAGGGCAGCAGCTGAGAGCTTTTACCCATTCAGCAGCAGATGCAGTGCTGCTGGAGCTGCCCTTGGGCAAGAATATCACATGCTAGCCATTGCCAAGGTAGCCAGAAGCCTTCCTGCATGGGTGGCGATGCTGTTCTTGGCTGAGAACAACATCATTTTCACCATATGCTGAGCAAATGTGGACTCTGCTCCTCTAGCCCCAGCACTGACAGGAGCTGGAAATCATCCCAGCACTGGTTTGCTGGCTCTATAGAACCCCTACTGTAGTTTTTTTAAAAAGTGCTGATTGGCAACCCCAGGAAGGCTTGTGTTGTATGCAGTGGCAGAAATCAGTGTGAATTCAGTTTGGTTTCTTTTTTTCTGAGCATGCAGTTATGGTCAGTGATTCCAAAAGTCAAGGAAGATGGAAGGAACCTCAGGGCTATTTTTGCAGCTTCTTTGGCAGTTACAAGGAACCTGAACCAAAAACACAGGTTCATACAGTGATGTGAAGCAGCGTGCTGTGAATTTTGAAAGGAAGTGGGTCTCCGATGAGTAGCCTTTAGCACCTCATACATCTGTGCATGTGCTTGATTCAGATCTCTTTGATTCCAAGGGTCGTTGCTCTTTCTTCAAGCTCAGTTAGTTTTCTAAGTGTTTCCTGCAGAGCCTCTGTGGGAACGGGGGAAGAAGTCCACCTTGTCTCATGAAACAATTACCCACTGGAGGATGAATTAATGACCATTGTAAGCATGGGGTGTGGACACCCTACGGTCTCACAGCAAAACAATAATTCATATATTAACTACCTAAAAGCAGCAGCAAAGTCTGTCAGGGGTTCTTTGAACTCCTTAGGCCAGGCATATCCAAACTTCGGCCCTCCAGATGTTTTGGACCACAACTCCCACAGTCCTTTGCCATTGGAAATACAAGGTTGGAATTCTGGGAGTTGTGGTCCAAAACATCAGGAGGGCCGAAGTTTGGCCATGCCTGCTTTAGGTCTACAAACACAATGTAAAAGCTTCTGGGAGCTTTTGGGAAGAGCAGTTCCATCACCGCTCCACTTGTATTAGTGCGAACCACACACTGAAATGGTTGTTAAGATTATTGCAGACAAGTGGTATCAAAATGTGCCCAAGTAGGTTGCTTACCAAATTTGAAAAGGAATGGTTCTCTTCAGCTGTCTGGACCCATCACTTTGCCTGCTGTTGCTGTGGCTGAAAGTGTGCTGCAAGATGCAAGGTGTGCAGCACAAAAGATATACATTTCTCCACTTAAAGGGACACAATAGCATCATGGATGCCATTGCTGGTGGAATCCCCACATCACCTAAAATGATGTGATATATGAGATATGCAGTTCTAATTTTCATAATAAGGTAGCCCAGCCATGGTTAATTCATTACATTCATCTAGCATACTGTAGGGCACTGTCTAATAATAACCAAGAGCAGCCAAGTTCATTCTGAGACAGTCCCAGCATTTTCTAGATATAATGTACCCAGAAGTGGATTGTGCTGGGCAGATGGGTGGCAAGACCCAAAACTCATTAGCAGGGTTGTTTCTGCTGGCCCCTTTCTCAGGAAGCACAGCACTATCATTTATTCATTTGATTTGCATACTGCCAATATGGCTACCAAGGCCACCATTTCAGGTGCTCAAACAAACTGAGCTATACCAGTGTTAGGTCATAGTATAGGGGTGTGTTCCTTCATTCCAATTTCTAGGTGGAAAGGAATGACTTTGAGGGAAAGGTTTTTTTAAAGGAAAAAAGAGAAAAGAGAGAAAATAACACTAAACCCCTTTGTCAATTGTTTGGAACACATAGCTTATGAGAGGATGGTCATATGCCATCCCTTCCTGATCATTTGTCTAGCCCCACCATTTTCCATTCCCTTCAACTACCTAAATCCAAACCACTATTGCTGATGAAAGTCTGCTGCTACATAAAGTTTGCAAAAGGACATAAACAAAAAGGCCACAAGCAGTTGGCATGGCACCATAGGTGCTTTCCCTCTCCACATCCTTCGGGCCAACTGGACCACTGACCTTCTCTGGGAGTACTCCATTCCTGGTAGGAGCTTGGCTGGCCTGTCTCTATCCAGCAGCTGATCATTCTGATAAGAAGGCAGAATGGGGATTTCCCACACACAGCCTATGAGGGGCCGGCTGCTGGAGCAGGCCGGGACAGGCTAAGCAAGCTTCAGCCTGGTGTGGAGGAGAAGGTCCCCAGCAGTGTGTGGAGCCTGGTAAGAGGGGAGGAAGGTGTATGGCTTTATGCCTGTCTTTATCCCTATCCAAAGATCTTGTGATCTTGCTGTCTGAAATGTGACAAGTTAAGCTTCCCCTTTACAGTCTATCACATGGATGGCGAACCTTTTTGCCACCGAGCGCCCAAACTCGGTGTTGGCGGCGGCAGTGGTCGAGATCGGTGGCAGTGGGGGGAAAGGGGGCGAAGGCAGCAAGGGTGACAGAGGGGGTGGGGTCAGGGTCATCATTGGCGGCGGTGGGAGGGGCAGGGATGGCAGCAAGGGCGATGGTGATGGGGACAGGGGCGGTGGGGGGTTGGGAACGGTGGCAGCGGGGGGTCAGGGGTGGAGCGAGGTCAAGGGCACAAGGGCGACAAGTTCAGGGTTAGTGGCGGCGGCGGCGGGAGGGGCAGGGATGGGGTTGGTCTTGGCGGCAGGGTTGGCAGAGGCGGGGTCAGGGGCAGCAGGGGGCGGCAGCAATGGCGGCAATGGCAATGGCGATGGCTGGTCCAGCGGAGGGGGAAGGGGGGGCAAGGAGCATGTTGCATGCCAGGCAAAAGCTCTTTCTGTGCCACCTTTGGCACGCATGCCATAGGTTCACCATCCCTGATCTATCATCTCTACACACTTCATAGACATGGGTTGAAAACCACAAAATCTATCATCATTTTGGGTTTTTCAATGCCAGGCAGTAGGAGAGAAGGGGGTCCAAACTAACAAATCAGTTAAGATCCAGGACACAAATTGGATGGAGCCTGAACTACTTCAGCTCAAGTTGGCCTCCAAAGTGGGCAACTCTTGCAGAGCCCTGGTGAAAGCCCTTGATTCCTTTTACATGCAAGAAACTGGAAAATGTAAAAAGGAGGGCAGGGATTAAAAACAAACAAACCAATAAATGGAAATGTTCATTAAAATTCTGTCCCTTTTAGTATGTGTATGCCCTGATCTGATCAACCTATGAGAGTAAATTTAGAAATAACTGAATTGTTGTGCTAATGAAAACAAACTGTAAATGAAATTAAATGGACGAGTGGAGTCTGCTCCATTTTGTCTTCTGTTTAATGTAGACTGTTATGTTCCACTATTAGGTCATAATATATATCTTTAATAACAACAAAAATAAGAACTGCATTGTCTTTTCTTTTTATAGACAGTCCATATATACCCCAGACATTGTAGGAGCTTCCAGAGATGAAGAATAAGTGCATTTTAAAAGACCAATTTAATTTTGTAAGGTTAAAATTGGAAAGACAATTAAATCTGATTCAAGGCACAAATAAAATCAATTCTGTACAACTAATAGACCCTTTGAATTAAGATTTTAAAAAAGATCTTCAGGGCATCAAACTTATTTGAAAATGAGATGCAGGAAGAGAGTGTGATGGGGGAGGGTGCCATTTCTTTCTTTTTTAAATAATGTTCCCATCTAAGAAGGCAAATATCTTTAACTCTTCCCCACCCCCCAGCTGAACTCTGAGGAGAATTCCAATCTTGGAAACAATTTCTTTTTAAAAAACATTCATAAGAGCATGGAATTCTCTATTGCATCACAAATGCATTGCAGGAGCCATTTTGCCTACCTGCCTGGGGGAGGCAATGACGGAGAGGCTCTACGATGGCCCGATTGGGTTGGGAGGAACTGACCTTTAAAGGGATCTCCTAACAGTCATGCTACCTCCCTGTTGCTGATTGTTGTGAAGTGAGGAGCTTGCAGCGAGCGCACAGGTAGTTTCACTCTTGCAGCCGCCTTGTGGCTCCTGTGAACAAGGGAAGTGGTTGAGGGAAAGAGTAGCAGTTGGGTTGTAGCCTACTCACCCCACAGGTTCAGTTGACGACACAGCAGGCGGAGGGGTGGAGAGTTGGGAGCTTCCTGTAAGGTTGGGAGCTTGTGGGGATTCATTTTTTTAAAAAATAACCCAAACAGATGGAACAGAATGCCAGAGGATACAGCTATCCTGTTTCCAGCACCCCTCTCCCCATCCTGGCTTCAGTATAGTGGCTTGTAGAGCACCCCCACCATTCTCCAGCCCAACCTACCAGCATTTATTTCTATTGCCTTGGGGATACTAGGCCTTTCACCCACACACCCCTGTGGATTAATCCCCCCACACCTTACCAGGGTTAGCTAGACTGCACCCCCTCCCTTTTTTTTGTAAAGGGAGGTTTTTTTATCTTGAATTGGTGGAGGGTTGAGGTTGTTGGGGCTGTTGGTAATACACCCTGTGTTTGTTGCAACACCTGAGTCAGTTGGGATAATTTTGCTGTTTTACAGGGTTGTTGAGCCATGGGTTGAGCATTATGGGATGCAAGAAGACACAGTGTGTTAAGAGAAGTAAGCAGCTCTCCAAGAGGAAGGCTGCCACCTGCCCTGCATTTCAATTTCTCCCTCAGATGAGGATGATTGGCCTGATTTTGGGTCCATTTTGACTAGACTGAGTAACTTGGAGAAGGAGAGAGCAGTTTCTCAAGGGGCACCACCTGTGTACAGCACAGGCAGTGGTCTAATGGTGTGGTCATTGAGGACCAGTTTCTGGACCTGGTGAGATGGGGTAGTTACCAGTTGCCGTTTGGTCATCCACTTCAGTGGCAACGACTTGGCTCGCAAGAAGGGCAAGTCTTTAATCAAGCAGATCTTCGCAAATCTCACTTTGCTGAAGATGCAGTCATCAAACCTGCAGATTCTATGCTCAGCAGTCATCCCAAGAAAAGTATGGCAGCCCCCCTGCAACCCTAGGGATTCACTGGGTGTGCAGGGATGTGAATAGGGAAGTTAATCAGGCAGTGTTGGCAGGTTTGGGTGCAGTTGTGGAACACCCATGCATTCAGGTGGAGAGGAATGAGCTTTATTGCAGCAATGGAGTATATCTGTCAGAGCGGGACCTGCAGTTGTTCCTGGATGACATTCGGGGGTGGGGGCTTGTGGCGGCCTTGACAGCAGGCGCTGGACATATGAAGTAGCCCAGTTCCGTGGTGGGTAGTGGTGGAATGCAGGTAAGGCCGGGAGTTAATGGACACCTGAGATTGGGTGTTAGCTGGCCTATCTCTCAGTGCTGAAGTCCCTGAGGACTCGACACTGGGAGGGGGTGAAAGGCAGGGTCCCTCAGGTAGCAATCACCCAGAGCCAGGGGCCTCGAGTAGTTGGGACTTGCTGGGTATATCCCAGAATTTATTCCATCTCCTACCTGGGTTCGTTTAGGGTTGGGCTGGCCTCAGACAGATCAGGCTTCCATCCTGCTGATGGCCCCTTTTTTGTTTTGATTTATTGCAGTGCTAATAAAATGTGGCCCATTTTTAATCCAAGCTCTGTGTCTTGCCTCTTTACTCTGGGTTGTGTGGGCAATGTAGGGACAAAGCCATTTCAACAGAACTGTATGCAAATGGTGCATTATACCACTCAGTAAGATCCATTGTGCATGTGGACAATATACAAAACCATAAGAAACTGAAGGAGTTCAGTAGAATGGAACAGAACACATTATCTTGATGACCTCCCCGTATTCTTTCCAAAGTGGATACATCTAAAGCACTTTTAGAAATTGACTCTAAATACTAACTCCATGCTCCTGCTGTTTCCATAAAGTGGACATGACAAATCCGTGAGTTAAAATATGAATAAGCTGGCTAAGTCATCAGCATTCTGTTCCTTGAGATATCAAGGCCAAAATCTGGAATCAGAATGAGCCCTTGTGATACCACTGAGATGGGGCAGCAAAAGGTAGGAAGGTACTGGAGACAGAACTAACTTAAAGGAATAGGTAGAAAGGTATTCAGTATAAATAGGCTTAGGATCTGAGTGCCCTTGCAAGGTCTGCAGCCAGATGGGGTCAGGAGGGCTTCTGGTGTGGCAGCTGGTGCAGCAGCAGAGGCAGCCACCCCTGTGCAGGAAAGGAGATGAGACACTGCAGTCACCTCAGCGCCACCCCTACTCCTTTGGTCACCACCAGCTGGTAAGGAAGGAAGCCTAAATGGAGACCTGTCAGACAGCAGCGATGCCTCTTGCCCTTCCCCGCCCGAGATTTAGGTGGACTTTTTTACTTCCCTTTGCCCACATCCCCAACAGCCCAGGGCTTCAGAAAGAGGAGCCACCTGGCCACTTGCCTGCTTCCTTTCCTTCTTGTGGAGCAAGCAGCACAAGGCTTAGGAAAGCAGTGGAAGGGCCCCCTCCACCCCATTTGCTTGCCTACCTCCCACCAGCCTGCCCACCCTCTCTCCTTTCCTCCTTTCCTCTCCCACTACAGAGGCAGAGCAGGGGGCGGCAGTGCCAAGTAAAGGGAGCTGCAACTAGCATCTCTGTGTGTGACTGGCTGGCATGCTGGCGGACTGGGGCAAATATCGAAGGTCCGCGGGTGCACAGCAGTGGGAAGAGGAAGGCTTTCCAGAAGGAGTAGTGACAGGAAGAGAGCAAGAGAGACAAAATGGCAGCTGAGGATCTTATATTCTGTTCTTATACTGTAGGGGTGTCCAAACATTTTGTAAGGAGGGGTCAGCGGGTGTGGCTTGCAAGGGATCAGTGGGTGGGCTTTGCAAGGGATCAGTGGGTGGGGCTTGCAGTTGGGGCAGGGGCAGGCACACACCCCCACATTCTCAGCCACCAAATCAGGACCTCCTTACAAACAATTTGGGCACCCCTGCTTTATGATTTACTTTTGGTATAAATCTCTGCTTTAAAATGGAATTTGTGTTTGTGTGTGAAAGAGAGGGACTTTTCACACGACCCCTAAGATCCGCTGGCCACTTAAATTCGGACCAGAGATCTTAGGGTTTGTCGCCGTTCCTGCGTTCCCACCCCCTCCGCACTCCTGGCTGCTGGCTGCGTGAGGGGAGGGATAAAAAAAGGAAGAAAAGAATGCCGCTCACCTCCGTTCTGCCATCTCGCTTTGCTCCCGGCACTGCATTCAGATCTCTTAAAGGGGCAGAGGGCAAAAAAAGAACAAACAGAAGAAAGGAGAGCCCGGCAGTCACTACTGTTATATCCGCATCAGGAATTTTCACCCTCCGAGAGCAGGTACATGAAAAGTGCACTGGGACGCGCTTAGGTGGGCGTGGTCGCACTTAATTATCTGTAAACCCCGGAGCTGGTGGGGAAATAATTTTAAGCTCCGGAGCTGGGAGCCATTTGCCGCGGAGTTTAGGGGTCGTGTGAAAGGGCCTGGGGGGGGGGAGAGATTAGGATTTCTCATCATTTGTTATTTTGTTTCTATGAGCAGCGTAGAACATTTTACTCACTGTGGAGTTTTAGAAATAATCATAATATCCTTAAGAAAAAACAAACTGTTGCTTTCATGTGTTTTTCAAGAGATATATTTATTAAATGACGGAAGTGCCTCAAAAGTTTTATCGCAGAAGGGTAGCAAGCTGCGATGCACCACAGAGATGAACCACAGACTTGGAGATCATTTAGTCCAGTCTGCTGTGCAACTCTTAAGAGACAGCCACTCACCACTCCCTGGAAGCAGTCTATTTCACCGACAAACACCTGTCACTGTTAAGAAATTCCTTCTGACATATAGTTGAAACTAGCTTCCTTGTGGTTTCTGCCCATTCAGTCAAGTCCTGGAGCAATGAAGAACCAATCTGCCCCATTTTGTGCCTGACCGCCTTAGAGAGAGCTGAGGGCCACCAGCTTAAACTAAATAGGAAATGATCACACTGAGATCAGCAGAGCATTTAATATGCAGTCCTATGCATGCACAGTCAAGAAGTAAGTCCCTCTGTGTTCAGTGAAGTTTCTTCCCAGATAAATCCCACATAGGACCACCGCCTCAGCAAGAGAACTGCTGCAGAATAATAATCAAGAAGAAGAGGCTAAGGAATAAAAAAAATCCCTAAAAAAATTCTAAAAGATCAAATATTACAGTTGCTTTTCCTCTCCATGAAAATAAATTATTCTCATTGTTTTGATGACTTGTGGGTTGGTGAATGTGCACTCACATACCCATGCATGAAACTGATGTCTCCAGATTTGGGAAATATAAAAGCATGTTCAAACGAACTGTTGAGGATGATGTTCTTGTGAAATACCTGGCTTGGCAAAATGATGTAGCATTTTTCCATTCTGTAGAAGAACAAAAGAAAAGAAAGATTTCCCTTACATTATCTCAGTATAATCTTTCACTTTATAATTATGGTTTCACAGATGAACTTACTAGTTGTGCTGGCTGCTTCTTTGACAATGGGGCCAGGAAGCTTGAAGCTTTAACGTATTTAAAAGTTGCTTTCAAAAGTTGTCTAAGGTGACAAAAGAAAATTTTGTCTACTGGAAATCTTGGAGGTCTTAAGATAAACAGGCCATGTTTATAATCTGCCCTTTGGATTTCTCTCTCTCTCTCTCTCTCTCTCTCTCTCTCTATCTATCTATCTATCTATCTATCTATCTATCTATCTATCTATCTATCTATCTCTTAATTTGGGTGTTTAATTGCTAGCAAAACATTTTCACAGTGTGATATTCTGCTAGGACTGAGAGCAGCTTTGTTTTGGTAAATCTATAATGCATGTTGTCACAGGCATGGCCCATCTCAGAAATCACCATGAACTCAAGCTAGACATGGGTTTCAGAACCGTTTTCAGTTGTAGGGGGGCAGAATACTTATGCATTTATTTAAAATATTTATATCCTGCTTTTCTTCTATAAAATGATCTAATCTATAGAAAGTTTTGATAGTAGTCCTTTCCCCTCTCATTCACTATCCAGACCAGGCCAGTTCTGTAATGTTTATTTAAAAGGAAAATAAGGAAACAGAATATTACAAAAAAGAATAAAAGAGTCCCCAAACATGAAAATATATGGTATGCTTTTCTGATATCTTAAGCCTTTCATGCCCCAGTTTTCTTCTTTCCTGGAGCACTTACTTTCTAGAGCCCTAGTTTTGTGCCTGTTTTCTCTGATGGCCTGTGGTCTGAAAAGGGAAAGGGAATGTAAGGAAAATACAACCTTGCATGCTTCTCTTTTATATTTTCATTTTGTGCCTACTCTACTTACAAGTTTGACCTGTATTGATAAGTTTTCTTTCCTTTAAGATACATTTTTCTTTTTCCTAGGGAGTGGGTGAGATAGGGCAGATCTACTCATGCTTTCCTTGTTATCAAATGAATGAATGAATGAATGAATGAATGAATGAATGAATGAATGAATGAATTCCAAAATCCCTACAACTGAGTACTTGGTCTCCCAATTAGGCTTCAGCTGCCTTTGTCCTTGCATTGATTGAAAAGAACAAAGATGAATTACATTTGGCGTTCCCAAGGTTGTGGATTGTAATTATGAGAACACGATAGGCCTTCCCCAATATTGTGCCACTGCAGCCTTTCATCCAAAACATAAGCCTGCTCCAGTGGGCCATGAAATCTTCCTCAGCCAGTTTCCAAAGCAGTAACATGAATTGCTTAGGTAGGGGAAGGCTTTTACATTGTTTGGTCATTTCAGCATCACTGCAATGTTTGCTTTAGACCAGGGTCCACTGTTTTCCAGTGGGTTCCAATCTAAGCAAGAAAGTATATGATAAAGAATGACGGTTTCCCTTCCAGTCTCCCCAAATTCAGCAAGTAAGTTTTCTGGGTTTTTATATCTTCTACACAATGAATTGCTTTTCCTTAGAAGAATTAAAATATATAAAATGTTTCTGCATTTGACCCTGACCAATGTAGGGGGTGTGTGCAAGATGGAATTTATTAAGGAAGCCATTCCAGAGTCCATGGTCTAGATTTCATTTCTATGATAGGACAGAATGAATGTAATTTTGTTCCCTGCCAAACTTGGGTATTTGAACACATTTGCTTCTGAAATGTAGCCAGAGATGTCATGCCCTGAAGTAGCTGTGAATACCAAAGCATATGGAGACTGTGAATCTTTCTCTTCTTTTATATTATGCTACAGGAAACACTAGAAAACTATTCTCAGGGTGACATTTCAAAACCACTCTACACTGTGGATTATAGGTTGCCGTTCTTACAAACATCTTCTTGAAGTTGGAACTTAAAGTGTATACCCCCAGATCTGCTGATGTCTGGGTCATGAGAGTGGGCTGTCAACATCTTCTGTATTAACATGAATTCCTTCTCAACAAAATGATGGAGTTGACTTTTTTACATTTCTGCAAGTTTTCTTTTTCTTACAAGAATATGACACTCAGATCACTTGGGCTTTCTTTGCTGTGCAATAGGCCTTAATCATAACAGACAAGGGCTAAAAATCTAGTGATAATAATATGTTTAAGTATTGAGAACAAGGAATTGAGGGATATCTTACAGCATTAATAGACAACATTACATTAAAGCTACAAGGTTATAAGAGTTATAATAAACACAAAGTCTATGTGAACCTATAGATTCATATAAAAAGGCACATAATGGTATTCTATCATTCAGGGAAAGCTTGCCTGGAGAGAAAGGTCTTTGCCCGTTTCCGGAAGGACAACAGAGATGAGGCAGTCCTGGCCTCTAGTGAGAGGGAGTTCCAGAGTCTGGGTGCAGCAGTCAAGAAGGCCCTTTCATGGTTTCCTACGAGATGAACCTGTGAGGATGGTGAGATGGAGAGAAGGGTCTCTCCTGATGATCTTAACACCCAAATTGATTCATACTGTGAGATTCGATCTTTGAGGTAGCTCGGACCCAGGTCGTACAAGTCAAGATCAGCACCTTGAATTGTGCCCAGTAGCTGATTGGTAGCCAGTGCAGCTGTTTTAATAGGTGTGTAATATGATCTCTGTACCCTGCCCCAATTTATCTGTCATCCTGGCAACTGGACTTCTTTTCTTGTGGGATCAAAATGTTTAACTTCTCATCCAAGTAGCTTTTCCTCTCTGAGAAAACTTGGTGGGAGGATTCCAATGTATAGTTCACCTTAGTATCATCCCATGTTGTTTTGTTTTGTTGCAAAATGAAATGGTAGAACACATTTCATGACAACACAAAATGAATTGTCAATGTTGGCTCTAAAAACGAAACAATTCATCCTAGTAGCACCAAATTTGGTGGGTAGATTCCTTACACTCTTCCCTGTAAGCCCTCTTAGAGAGGTTTAGGATTCAGAGGGCCAAGTTATTAAACTCCAAAGTGGGTCACCCATGGAAAAAGAGGAAGAGGAAAAATGTGGCCTTTTAAACTCAAGCCTCATTCTTCTCTGTGCTGTGAAATGCAAAGGAGTGGGGTTGAGGCAGGTGCTGATAGGTCTTGCTTGGAAGGATTGCTAAGGGATAAAGCAATAAAAACCCCAGTTTCGCTCTCTGAAAAAAAACAAGAGAAAATGTATCACTGTGAGCCTGTGCTTCCATCCTTTAGGGAAAGAAAGCTGCCCAGATGCCCCGAGCCCATCTGATCTCACCTGATCTCAGAAGCTAAGCAGGGTTGGGCCTGGCTAGTACTTGGATGGGTGACCTCCAGGGAATATCAGATGTTGTAGGCACCTGGAGTAGGAACTGGCAAAGTCACTCCAGTATTCCTGCCAAGAAAAATCCATGGACAAGGGGTCACAAAGAGTCAGCCACAACAACAAACAACAACAACAACAACAACAACAACAACAACAACAACAACAACAAGTGAAAATAGAACTGAACAGAATCATTTCAGCACTCGCCTTAACCCCCTCATTCGCATTCCACAGCACAGAAAAGAATGAGACTTGAGTTTAAAATGCCACATTTTTTCTTTTCGTCTTCTTCCATGGAGTACCCTTTTTGGAGTTTAATAACTTGGTTCCCTCAACCCCAAACCTCTCCAAATTTGGATGGTTTAACGGGAAGAGTCAAAGGAAGCTACCCACTAAAATTGGCGCCTCTAAGACCCAAAGGAGCCATTTTATAGCATAACGAATCATTTCATTTTGTTTCGTTTCATTCTGAGTATTCTTTTAAAAATTCCTAACAAGTCATCAATTTGTATTCCTTTGGGGACTCCATTTGTGCCTGATATAAAGCAATGAAGTTTGAAAAAATTGGCCAAATTTGTCAAGAAAATGTGATCCATTTTCCAATTCATCCCCATCTCTAGTGTGAACCCTATTCATGTGTCACAAAGTGTGCAGGTCAGAGGGGAAAACTTTAGTGGCCTTCCCATTTTCATCATCTTCCTTCACCAGGAGGGCCTCAGGTTTGCAGAGTGAGAGTGCTCTTTTCCATGGGGGCCCTCTGTGTAAGTCAGGACTGTGATTTTTCTGGGGTGCCAATGACTTCTCCATGTGGAGAACCCACACAGATAATAGGGGTTATTTATGTCTTCCCTTCTCGTGTAAGATGATGACCATGAAGAGGATGGGACTAGAAGGCTCCATCATCTTCACTCTAAACACCTTCTAACACCTGGTCTTGTTTTGTTTTATTGTCATGATTTCTGCACTAGATTGTAAACTGTGAAGATCAATGGCTGGTTTCTGGGCAACCAAGTGTTTTCTCCCTCTGTTGCTACTTCATTTGTCTTCCATTCTGCTCTGCAGTCTTTGTCTTAGCCAATTCAGTTAGACTTAATAAGATGGGTACCAAATATTTATTTGATGTCAATTGATTGTAGATGGATCATTTGGTTGTGGTTTAATTAGCTTGTAAGTGATAAGCCCAATTACCTTGTAATGATCCAGAAATTACATCAGCTACACACTCATGACTGAGCTCTTATACAAAATGTCCACAATGTGTGTGGATTCCCCCTCCCCCCTGTTTATTGAACATATTGTGTGTGGTTATTTTTCTTGGGGAGGGGAAGCTAATACTAGATTTAATCAGATCTCAATTAGACACAGAAAAGTATCTCAGATTAGCATTTATTAACCATGCTAATTGGCCTGTTTCTACAGCTTTCACACTGCAATAGGAAGTCCATTTTTAACAATGATGGTGACAGCTATGGAAGGAGGATATGAGCAAATCCAAGAGTCTTGGAAGTTCATCCATTTTGTCTAATATTTTCATAACTTTTAATATATTGAACATTAATATAAGGATTAATATTAGCGGATAGAGATGGGCACGAAACAAAAAAATTGTTTCCATTTTTGTTTTTTCGTTTCATTACGTAATGAAATGACAAATGAATTTTGTCTCTGAAATGAAACAAAACGAACAGAAACACCGGAAATTTTGTCGTGTGTTTCGTTTCCATTACTGCAATATGAGTGAATTGCTTAAAATCCTTTAAAAAATCATAAAAAATGAAATAAATGGTAATGAAATGGTCACGAAACGAATGAAAATGAAAACGATTTTTTTTCAAAAAATCGCAGAAAATGGAAACGAACCGAAATGGACCCTCCAAATGACAAACAACAAAAATGCAATTTTTTGATTCGTGGCCATCTCTATTAGCGGATTTTCACAATTTTTAGAATCTGCTGCAAGCCACTTGTTTCTTTTAAAATATGTTAATTAATGTCTGTTGCATCTATGACTACGGAGTTCTTCATTTTGGAGCAATGTAAAATAACATTTTAATGCTTGTGGCATCTCATTTCATTTGTAATTAGAGATGGGCCTGAAATGCCAAAATGGCATTTCGTTTCATTTTTCATTTTTGGTTTTTATTGTTTCATTTTGTTTAGAACAAAATGAAATTGTTTTAAAAAATCATTTTGTTGTTTTTTTGTTTCATTTTTCATTTTTCATTTTTTTAAACATGCACTGACCGGCTGGCCCACAGGCCAGATGGGCACTTTTTTTTTTAACTTTCTGGCCTGCGGGCTGGGTCAGTGCATTTTAAAAATTTTAAATTGTTATTTCTTCTATATTGCATCGACCAGCCAGCCCGCAGGCCAGGTCAGTGTGGTTATTTATTTATTTATTTATTTATTAAAAAATATCATGCCGACCAGCTGGCCCATGGGCCAGGTCGGCACATTTTTTGTTTTTCCTTTTTAATATCTTTTAACTCTCGACGACCTGCTGCCTTTGGGATGGGTCGGCACATTTTTCAATTTATTTATTTATTTTATCCCCCACTCGATGGTGCCTGATTGGGTGGGGGGAAAGGCTGGGTTTTTTTAAAAAACAATCCCACCAAAGCCCCATGCTACAGCTGATCAGTGGTGGCTTCTGTGGGGAAAAAAGCTTACGGTTTACCCACCGGGTGCGTTGGGGAGTGGGACCACTGGCTTTTTCTCATACGAATGCATTGCTTCTATGCATTCCTATAGGAAAACAGAAAACGAAGTGAACAAAATAGAAATTTCCATTTCATTTCATTTTGTTTTTCTTTGATGGGTCCGTTTGCTATTCATTTTGTTCCGTAATTAAATGAATAATGAATAACAAAAAAAAATCATTTCATGCCCATCATGGTGCAGTGGTTAAATGCCTGTACTGCAGGTAAAACTGTGCTCATGACCTGGGGTTCAATCCCAGGTAGCCGGCTCAAGGTTGACTCAGCCTTCCATCCTTCCAAGGTAGGTAAAATGAGGACCCAGCTTGCGGGGGGGGGGCAATATGTACGCTGCATACTATATTTTTTTAAAAAAATGTAAACCGCTCAGAGACTACTTGAAGTGGTATGGGGCGGTATATAAGCAGTCCACTTTATCTTTATTTGTGATGTTGAAAATCGAGTTGAGAAACTCTGGGATTGAAAAGCAATTGTGTGTCATTTTTTTCTTTTCCCTCCAATGGTTGGAGGGAAACCCATAATTAATCATGTGATTAATTATGCAACCCATGTGTAAGCAGCTACACAGAGGAGAGCTTACTGGACAGGGGAAACCCACACCCATAACCTCATGTGACTGTTGGCACATAGGATGTTGACCTATATTGGTATCCCACCTTTCGTCCAAGGAGCTCCAGGGAGCATATATAGCCCATGTACTTCCCATTATGTTTTCATAACTGTCCTCTGAGGTAGGCCACTGTGTTAGCTCATAGCTGAATGGGGATTTTTGGAAATCACATTGTGGTCATTACACCATAATGGCTCTTTCACTATGATCTCCATGCACTGTTACCAGGAAAGTATCATCTTAAGTGTGCCATGTCAATGCATGCTGAGGGGAGAGTATGTCTGCTGCCACTTCCATCAGCCTTGTATGTGTGGAGGGTGGCAGAATGAAGTGAGGAAGCTCACCTTTCCATCCTCTTGTCAGGCATTAGTTATTGAAATATATGTATTAGACAGGATGTCCTATATGTATTTGATACATATTTAATTGGTTTAAAGATGGAGTCTGTAAGAAGTACAAAGTCACAGTGACTCAGTATATAGTTTTTTCTAATGGAGTGCAAGTGTAAATAATTAACATAATGAATTTTGGCTGATGCAAGAGGTGGCAACAGCTATGATGTAATTTGTGATTGGACAGACATGTGTACAAAGATGCTCTGTAAATCACTGTTCATGGGGCCTTCCATGAATAAAGGCACCCACTTTGTTCCTCTGTTATATATTTTGCCTATGTCCTGTATGCTGTTGTGCTGTTGAGTTTTGTATCAATGTATTAATGTGATTTCCCCCTCTATTCTTTATTGAACTTTGTTGAAGTTCTATGATGCTGTCATATATTTTGAACATTTGTAATATAGCTGTTTGGTTTTAAGAAAACTCTCTTTCTGGTTCTCACAATTTATTCATTAAGTATTGCTTCCGCTGGCTGATTAAATAGCACATACTTTGATAGCTCTCCTGCTGGAGACTGGTCACCATCATCATTGATATATTAATTCATGGATTAATTAATTTATCCTTTCTTGATTTGCTGTTCTTTAATCCGCCCATTCTATTTTAGTTATCCCTTTTTTCTTTAAGTGATTTTTATGTTATTGGTCATTTAGTGTATGTTTGTTTTGTTTATTAGCCATATTTTTATATTGTATGCTGTTCTTAAGTGCTTGTTGAATTATTTGCACACTGCCCAGGGTAGCCTTGTTGCTAGATTGTGCTGCATGGAAGAGGGTTGGACAGGATGGCCCCTGAAGTCTTTTTCAACTCTATGATTCTATGATTCTATGATTCTATGATTCTATGGTATATAAGTTAATGAGTAAATAAATAAATAATAAATTAACTTTGGATATGATGGCTATAGTTACACAATAATGTTTTGTTGCATTCCAAATCAGCCTCTCTGGTTCTTAATTTATGAAGGCCGGCTCCTTCTTGTACTTCTTTTCCCCTTTCATTTTACCTTGAGTGCTCAGCTACAAGGTTCTTTGTTCCTTTTCATTTCTCATGATGGGGTCAGCATGATCTTTATTAATTTGTGCTAATGATTCCTTCTTGGCAGCTCTCCCAAGTTACAGAGTCTGGGACTGAGACCGTCTTAATGCACTGGAACACTGATACACATGTTGGAGAAAATGATGCAGGCAGAAGTAGGAGTAGCCTGAGACTATGGTGTGACAGTGCTCCATTTGCCCTAATGGAGCAGATCCCACTGGTCCAAATATCCTGAACAATACAACAATCACTGTTGCGAGTTTTTCAGGCTGTTTGGCCGTGTTCTGGAAGTTTTTCTTCTTGACGTTTTGCCAGACTCTGTGGCCAGCATCTTCAGAGGGCAAGGAGCTCAGGGAACTAGGAATTCTCTCTCTGCTGTGGGATACAGAATGCTCCTAGTTCTCTGAGCTCCTTGCCCTCTGAAGATGCCAGCCACAGAGTCTGGTGAAACGTCAGGAAGAAAAACTTCCAGAACATGGCCAAACAGCCCAAAAAAGTCATTAACAACTATCAGATCCCAGATGTGAAACCCTTCCACTCTACAATACAACAATTCTTTAATATCTTACCTCAACTCCCCAACACAAAACACTAGGATGGGAGGGCATTTTAAAGCAATTTGTTTCACTCTTTGTTCCAATATCATTTTAGTTATAGACTCATAGCCCAAGAAATTAGCTAGTTTATTAGTTAGTAAAATATTATTTTACTGTTGTAATCATAAAGTGACATTTCAGCTTTCTCAAAAATAACTAATTTAATCATTTTTTTAAAAAAATACATGAATGCTGTGAGCCACTTACTAATGGTAAGAAACAGATGTGTTCAGCTGGAAAGAAAGGATCATATCTTACACTAAAAATGGCCATTTTGCTATGAGCAAACTCCCTTATAGTGATACTTCGGTTTGTCAGAGAATAGCTCCAACCTGGCCCCATAAACGAACACCCATGTCACTAGATCAAAAAAGCCCACCCTATAATAGTATTGCCTGCAGATTGTGTGATTGCTAGGAAATACCTTGCACAAAACCATGTCTGAAGTGGTCCAAAATGCAAACAATTCCCCTGTCTGATTGCATCCAGAGATTCCTACCACCCATCTCCTTCTCACTTCAATACCCACAACAGAGTTTCCAGGAGAAGGGACACACTAGAGCAGAAGTAGTTCTGCTCTATATGATTTCCATCCTCCACCATTTAGTGGAACCATAACCCATAACTGTAGAACTAAAAAGTTGTAATTATACTAAAAAACAGAGTGATGATATCTCTGACTAACTTACATTCACAAAGTAACTTAACTATGGAATCAACCTTGTAAAAAAGAAGAGAAAGAATTGGAATTCATTCCAAGTACAGTGGTACCTTGTATAAAGGAATTAATTCATTCCAAATGAAATTATGTTAAGCAAATTTTCTTTTATACAAATTCCCATAGGAATGCATTGAAAACAGAGTGATCCCATTTTTTTGTGTATGGATTTTCCCCCTAGGCGATTAGACAGTTTTGTTGTATGGATTTTCCCATAGGCAATTAGACAGTTTTGAGATAGAGCAGAATATTCATCAATTCAAATAGATAGCAAATATTAGTATTTTGGATTTGGTTCACTTTGAGAAAGCCTCACATCATTTTGGACCTCTTTGAAATCAGTTTGAAACTGCTCAGATCAGTCCAGGATTCGAGATTCAAACAAACCTAAGATCTACCAATATTGATAGGTTAGATTAGACCAATATCCTCTCTACCATAGCATTCTTATTACTGGCATTGATGATTCAGTCATGTTGTGGTTCTTGTAATTTGGTACTTGCAATTTGGAACTATTCCAGCATAGGTTACAGATGCCAAATTGGCAGTGGGTCTTCAGCTGACTTTCTTCCTCATCTCCAGATTTGGCAAAAATTGGGTTTGGGAGGTAGACCCCCCCCTCCTGGAAGATCTCCTCCCCTTCTAGATTGCTCTTTAGCAGCTGGCTTGGGAAAAATGAAGTGAGTGAGTGATATGAAGGAACAAGAAAGGGTATTGTTCAGCATGCAGTGGACTCGGGAGAAAACACAAGGACAAGATGTACAGACTAACTAGCTACGCATCCTATTCTCATGCCAGCTGCTGCAAAAGTAAAATCAACAGCTGAACTGCCCAGGTTGTGGCTCTTATAATCAGCTATTCCCTGAAAGCACCTCCACCAGTAATACCACAGCTAATGACCCATACTTAATGGGTATTGGGAAGGACTTTCACACACACCAGGCCATTGTCCACCTAACAAGCCTGTTCAGGCCACTGTCCACCAAACAAGCCTATTCAGACCAAGGTGAACTATCAATTGGAGACCTCACACCAACTTTCCTCAGGCTGACAAAGCTACTTGAATGAGTAATGAAACATTTTGCTCTCACAAGAAAATCATCAAGCCGAATTGTTCCGCATAGTGCGCGATCTATCCGGGGTTGGTCACAGTGAAAGGCCTCCCCCTAGTATTTCCTGTGACCAATTTGCGGCATTCTTTAAGACTAAAGTGGAGACCATCCGCCGGGACCTGAACCACCATTTACAAACAGTAGATCGAGCAGAGATGTCCAGTGCATCGCCTTGCCCGGCATTGCTTTCCAGCTTTCAACCAGTGACGCTGACAGATGTGGACAGAGCCCTTGATCGCTGTCGGGCCACCACCTCCTCCTTGGATCCTTGCCCGGCTTGGTTAATAAAAACAGCCAGGCCAATTATGAAGGAATGGGCCACAGTAATAATTAATGGGTCTCTCCTTGAGGGCAGGGTCCCCTCGGCCTTCAAGGAGACTCTCATTAGGCCCATTCGGAAAAAACCTAATGTGGCGGCAGACCAAATTGACAATTATAGGCCTGTCGCCAATATTTCTTATATGAGCAAGGTCTTGGAGAGGGTGGTGGCAGATCAGCTTCAGGGTCTTCTGGATGACACAAATGCCCTCGATCCTTTTCAGTCAGGCTTCAGGCCGCGCCACAGTACGGAAACGGCATTGGTCGCCCTGCATGATGACCTTTTGAGGGAGTCTGACAGGGGCAAAACGTCCCTGTTGGTCCTCCTCGACCTCTCAGCGGCCTTTGATACCGTCGACCACGGTATCCTCCTGGGGAGGCTCTCCGAGTTGGGGATTGGAGGCACTGCTTTGCAGTGGTTCCATTCCTTCTTGGAGGACCGCCCCCAGCGAGTGCAGCTGGGTGAGATGACCTCCGCTCCTTGGTCTCTCAATTGTGGGGTGCCACAGGGGTCGGTCATCTCTCCCATGCTCTTCAACATTTATATGAGGCCGCTGGGAGGGGTCATAAGGGGGTATGGAGCTTCGTGTCACCAATATGCGGATGACACCCAGCTCTATATCTCCTTTCCATCTTCTGCAGTGGATGCCATTCCGTCCTTTGAGCGCTGCCTGGCGGCCGTCTCGGATTGGATGGGGGCTAATAGGCTGAGGTTGAACCCGGGCAAGACGGAGATCCTCCGTGTGGGCCCCCTGGTGTCTGCGGGTTGGGGAACTCCCTCACTTTTGGGGGGGTGACTCTCTCCGCGAAGGATGGGGTCCGCAGTTTGGGTGTCCTACTGGACCCGGCACTCACCATGGAAACCCAGGTGGCGTCAGTGGTCCGTTCCGCTCATTGCCAACTGCGGAGGATTGCCCAGCTGCGGGCCCTCCTTGACATCAGGCGTTAACTACGCTGGTTCATGCACTTGTAATCTCGAGAATAGACTACTGTAGTGCTCTCTACGTGGGGCTGCCCTTGAGGTTAATGCGGAGATTGCAGCTAGTGCAGAATACAGCTGCCAGACTTCTAACGGGGCAAAGAAAGCACCAACATATTACCCCGTGCTGGCAGCCCTGCACTGGCTGCCGGTGCGCTACCGCATTGACTTCAAGGTTTTGACGTTAACATACAAAGCCCTAAACGGTTTGGGACCTCAGTATCTGACAGAGCGGCTCCTCCCAAGAAGAACTGCCAGGATCACCCGTGCCAGCCAGGCAGGACACCTGGGAGTCCCAACACCGAGGGAGGCCCGGAAAGCTGTCACAAGGAGTAGGGCCTTCTCGGTGGTTGCTCCCCAATTATGGAACCATCTACCCCCTGAAATTCGGCTGGCACCCTCGCTTCAAATTTTTAAAAAACTATTGAAGACCTGGTTCTATAGAATGGCATTCCCTGATTCTTTAAACATTTAGTAAGGCACTATTTTTAAACCATTTTATCAAATATCTTGCCATTTTTAGTTTCATTTTAGCTTCATTTTAGTTTTCGTTGTTGATTTATGTATATATTTTTATTTTGTACATTGTATTTTGGTTTTTAAAATGTATTCCTTTGTTTGTTGTTACATGTTGTAAACCGCCCAGAGTAGCCCTTGGTCTAGATGGGCGGTATAAAAGTCTAATAAATAAATAAATAAATAAATAAGTCTGGTAGCTATGAGTCAACTTCCGGACAACCTCACCTGGATGACAGAGAATCTGCACAGACATCCAGCCTGATTTGTATTTCCTTTTCTGTTACAAAAACAATGCTATCACAATGCAGGAGCTTTCTCCACATTTTTTGATACTGTGGTCACAGCTTGAATGCCCAGGGATGGGCACAAACAGTACACTACATGCCCAGAGATGGGCACAAAACAGAAAAAATGAGACTTGTTTCATTTCTTTTAATTCATCCGTGATTTGTTTCATTTCATTAGAAATAAGTTTTTTTAAAAAAATGTACAAAACGAACCAGTAACTAACTGATTTGCTACGCTACAAAATGGGTCCCCTGGGTCATAGAAGCACCAAATTTGATGGGTACCTTCCCTGGACTCTCCCCTTTAAACCCTCCAAATTCAGGGGGCTGAGTTATTCAACCTCAAATGGGGCATCCCAGAAAAACATGTTTTCTACAGCACAGAAATATATGCTGTAGAAAATATTGATCCCAGCCATGCATCTCATCCAAAGTGACCGGGTAGCTTCCCAAAGTGATTTTATGGAACCCTTTGAAATTTAGAAAATTTAGGGTTTATGGGGGCTGAAATATTAAACTCCAAAGGAGGTGTGGGAGTGCTTAATGGAAGGAGTGTGGATTGGAGCTTTACCATAGAGAGGGGAAGCTAATTAACCCTATAATTGGTAAAGCATGCCAGACACACTCCTTCCATTAAGCACCCCATGTCTCCTTTGGAGCTTAATATCTCAGCCCCCAGAAACCCTAACTTTTCCAAATTTAAAAGGGTCCCCTAAAATTGCTTGGGGAAGCTAAGCCTGCCATTTGCCTGCATGGGATCTGTAATTTTCCAATGAATATTTTTTAGTTTTTTAAAATATATTCAATGGAAAATTACTGATCCCAGGCATGCAAATAGCAGGCTTAGCTTCCCCAAGTGATTTTAGGGAACCCCTCAAAATTTGGAAAGTTTTGGGTTTCAGAGAATGGAGTTATTAAGCTCCAAAGGAGGTGCGGGTGTGCTTAATGAAATGAGTGTGTCTGGCATGCTTCACAAATTATAGGGTTAATTCACAGATTTCCTTCAGTGTGCCAATCTACACTCCTTCAATTAAGAAACCCCCCACAGCCCCTTTGGAGTTTAATAAATCCATTCCCTGAAGTCTAAAGCTCTCCAAATTGAGGGTGCTTCAAGAACAGAGCTTGAGGAAGCTCCACTGTTAGCTTCTTTGTATCACTATTTTCAAGCACATAACATTGCCAGGCTAGCCAGTAATAACCAGACGACACACGGTTTGTTTTGGTTTAAACAGGGCCACAATTTATTACTTACAGAAACAGGTTAATAACTTCATTAACTCAACTAGAACTTTATAGGAGGGTCTGTAAAGTAGCGCAATCAAGACAGGAAATTGGATTTATCAGGTCCACTTACTGCAAGGAATTTATTGCAGCCTGTTATCTCTATGCTGCAAGGGGGATGCCAGGGTAATTTTTGGGCATCCCCCGTTACCAATGTCTTGGCAGTCCTATTGATCATATTGGGTTATTATTAATTACTCCCTATCCACTACCTGATCTGATGTATTAATATAGGACTGCCGAGGACCTTGAAACTATTTGTTGGAATATGGATCCGATGGTCAATATTATATTGCGCTACCCGCCACCAAGAGACGCACCGCTGTCTCTTACCCCAACTGACCACCTAGGTCAGCGCACAGACCCTCCTGAATATCATGGAGAAAAATTGCAAGGCCCTTGTCGGATAAATGCACCCCATCGGGCCGGAACAAACTCAAATCACGAGCGGTGATGGTGGGATGCCATATAACAGAACCCATCTCCGCCGATACGAAACGGGCGATTTCCCGGTTGACCCCCTTACGTGCCTTGTGCATTTTCTGGGGGTGATGTTGCGAGCCCCAAACCAGACGGGGGATAATCGCTGACCAAACAATCCACGTATTGGGCCGATGAGTTTTAAAAACTCTCAGATCAGCTATGATCTTGAGAATTAAAGACTTGCCCGACATCCGAGTCAAGTCATTGCCCCCGAGGTGAATTACAACAATGGAGGGCGAGGGATCCAGGGGTTCAGCAAGTGCCATCACTAAAAAGGCGTTCCAGCACATGCCCCGTTTCCCTTTCCAAACCACATCGGCCCATCGCTCCAGGCCGAGATCGCGGCCACGTCCAGATTTAACGGCGAACTTGGCGGCCCAGTAAACAAAACTGTGGCCGTAGATGGATATCCGGGTCCGCCGGTCGCCAGCCGAACCTGCAACAGAAAAAGAAGACAACTGGCCCGATTTTACGGGTCCATTAGTGGACGCACATAGGCCTTAAACTGGTGAGACTTCCACCGCCCTATTCGCTGTATCCCAGCCGGCTCCACGCCCAGAGCGGCAGCGGTGGAAGCAGCGCCAATGCGAAACGAGTGTGTACCAAAACGCCAGTGCGGTACGCCAGCGACCTGGAGAGCCTTGAGCGAAACGTTCCAAAATTGGAATCGCGTCAAGGGCGACCCGTCTCTGTGCTGAAACAGATAGCCCTGCCGCTTGTCGACCAATCGGACATAATTTTGAAGGGCTAGAACGGGGCAAATTTGTGGCTCCGAACACCTACGGAGGTGTATCGTGCAGCCCACGCCCCACTGGTCCGTCTTAGATCTGCGAATACGCAGAGAAACCTGGTCTTCACCAAGGGCCAGGTCGGACCATAACAAAGCTGTGGCCGAGTCATCAGTTTTGGAAAAGGCTACCAGCTCGCTGACCCGCAGAGCGGCGAAGAAGGCGACCAATGCGGCCGCATTGAACAAGTGAACTTCGAAACAATCTAAACAAACGTGGGGCCAAGCTTGTGCGAGCCTGGCCAACATTAACGGGGAGATGGGTGTCCGGGTATCACGTGATTTCCCCCTCTCGCGGGACCAACCCTCTACCATCTTGGCGATCCTAAACTGGCAATCTGGGATCCCTAAACCTTGGGCCTTAGCGTAATAATAGAGGGCCGACATCTTTCCCTGGATGGTGCGTGGAGCAAGGCCCTTGAAATGCAAATGTACGGCGAACTGGACAAGTTGATCTGCAGTGGCCGGCCAGAGTCGCACAAACCCTTCCTTAGCACAAAATCGAGCGTACTCCGCACATGCTGCCGAGTATGCCCGACGAGTACTGGGCGCTAAGGCCAAACCAATGGCCCTATTGGCCTCTACCCGCCAAGCCCCCATACCTCCGGCGGGAGTTGGTCGGGTTCCATCAAAGCATGGGGTGCTAGCGCCCTGAACCGCTCCATCTGTTGGCGGGACAGGGCGTCAGCCAGGTCGTTCCGAACCCCAGGTACGTGGGCCGCACGAAATAAAATATTAAACTGTAGACAGCGGAGCGTGAAGGCACGGACCAAACGCATCACTCTTTTTGATTTTGATGTCAAATTATTAATGATATGGACTACCGCTAAGTTGTCACAATGAAATTTAACTGATGAATCGGCCCACAACTCAGCCCAGAGGTAAAGTGCTCCAACAATGGGGAACAACTCGAGGAATGTAAGGTCCCTTGTCAAGCCGGACTGGTGCCATTCCTGAGGCCACGAGCCGGCGCACCAGCGTCCCTTAAAAAATAGCCCAAAGCCACAAGCCCCGGATGCATCAGTATACACTTGCAAATCGGTAGCCTCAACCACCTCCGCACGCCAGAAATAGACCCCGTTAAATTTAGACAGGAATTCAAACCACATATCTAGGTCCTCCCTGATTGCCGTCGAAAGGCGGCGCCTGTGATGTGGGCTACGAAGGCCCACGGTTGCATCGCAAAGCCTACGCAAAAAAGGCCTCCCCGGTGCAACGACCCTGCAGGCGAAATTTAAATGGCCAATCAATTGCTGTAATTCGCGGAGGGTAGTCTTTCTACACGACTTGAGTAACGTGATGCGCTGAAAAAGATCTTGCAGCTTTTGATCGGGTAGGCGGCATGACTGGGCAACGGTGTCCAATTCGATCCCCAAAAATGTGAGTACAGTGGTCGGGCCCTCGGTTTTATCTTCCGCCAAAGGTAGGCCGAGCTCAGCTGCCATGTCTTTGAAGGAGGTCATAAGACGGGCACAACGGCCGGTACCCGCCGCCCCGGCGAACAAAAAATCGTCAAGGTAATGGACCACATGGGTGTCCCGTGTCCGTTGCTTGAGCGCCCATTCCACAAAGGTGCTAAAACGCTCAAACGCCGCACAAGAGATGGAACAGCCAAAAGGCATGGCTCTGTCCATGTAAAAGTGCCCGTCAAATGCAAAGCCCAATAGCTCGCAATCGTCGGGATGTACGGGCAACAATCGAAAGGCTGACTTCACATCGCACTTTGCAATCTCTGCCCCAACCCCGCAACTGCGTACCATCCTAACTGCCTCGTCAAAGGGGGTGTAATGGACGGAGGCCAACTCCGGCGGGATACAATCATTCACGGAGCGTCCGGCCGGGTATGAAAGGTGGTGAATTAAACGATACTCGCCCGGTGTTTTCTTGGACACCACACCCAATGGGGAAACTCGGAAGTTAGGAGTAGGCGGGTGGGCAAAGGGGCCAAGTACTCGCCCAGCCACCAGTTCAGCCGCAATTTTCTGTCTGACTATATGCTCCATGCCAGTAACGGATTTGAGGTTGGGGGCCATATAGGGTATTCGCTCACCCAGAGCAGGAATTCGGAAACCATACCGGAACCCATCCGTGAGGTAACGCGTGTCGGTCTGTGAGGGGTAGCTACGTAGCCACGCCCTCAAAGTCTGTATCCTGATTGGGCTAGGTCCCTTTTGGGGGTGGATTGGTTCCGGGATGGTTTCGTTTCCCCCCCTGGTCCCTACTGCCGTCTCCTCCGGGGCGACCCCGTGAACAGGTGGATGCCGGGTGGCTTGCCCCACAAGTGGAGCAGATATGACGAAATTTGCACTGCCGACGTCCGCAGGAGACCTTGCTGTTGTAATCAAAGCAGACCAGCCGGGGTTGAACCGGCTGGCCCGCAGATGCGCGGGAATTTCCTGGGACGCCAGATCGCAAAACGGGGTGGCCACTATCCAATCGCTCATTGGCCCGGTTGGACCCCATTACTCTCAACCACAGATAGCTGTGTGGGCGGTCCCATCGTAGGGAAGGGTCCTTAGCGATCCTCCGGCGGAACCCCTCATCATACAAGAGCCAAGCCATGGAAGGAAACTCTAAACGCGCCCTGATAATCAAATCCAAGTAGTGCCACAGGTCGGCGCCCTTTTGGGGGTTTGCTTTGGAATAAATGCCTGCATAAATAACGAAGGCATTCAACCAATTGTTCCAGGAACGGTCCGGCTTGCGTTTCCGGATCCGTTCCTTTTCTTTGTCATCCAGTTTTTCCAAATATTTCACGTCGATCTCCCTATTGAGGAGTTCGAAGATATCAATATACTTGCCCGCTACAATTTTCTCAACCATGGCCTCAGACAGGTGGTCTCCCAAGGGCAATCATTCATCGCCTTCGGGCAAGTCGCCAATCCCCGGCTTGGAATGTTCAGGGTCTTTTGCAGTGCCTGATACAGGTTGCAATGGCAAGGGTGGTGGCACACCAGCTGCCTGTGCTGCCGAGTTGGAAACGGACAAATCTAGTACCGGTTCAGTTTGCGCTGCCGCCTCGGCCCTGCCTGTGTAACCATGTGCACTGGTCTGCCTGCATACTGGGGCGGTCGTTAGGGTAGCGGGTACCGCCTCGCCTCGCACTCGTGCATTTGGTATGCTCTCGTGCCAAGGCCAGGAGACTTGCCTATGTGTAGAATTATGAAATGGAGTTGACTCACCCCAGTCTGAGCGGATGGGTGGCGCCGGCTGGAGCGGGGCAAGACTTCCTGTAGCACTGGACAAGTCAATGGCATGCTGTTGATCTTCTTCTATAGCAGCCACGGGTGTCAAGGGCAATGCCGCCATCTGGTTAGGTCGTTGCAGGAGCGATGGTCCCCTGGCGTCGGACGCGTCGTCAGCGATCCTAGAGGTAGAAGGTGCTGTAGTCTGGCCTGGGGGTCCAGCAAGAGAAGATTCAAGAGATGTGATACGAGACCACATAAGATCAGTTACGATTTTTAAGGCCGATGTACGATGGCCTTGCCCCTCTCCCGGGGTCTGGGGTCCCCCAAATGACGTGGCCATCCCTCGCCTCTTAACATTCTCACGCTCCAAGCGAGAAAGTTTTTTCCATGCCGCCGCTAGGCGCGGCCACTCATCATCAGAGGATGAAGGTGACTCCGGGGTAGGTTGGGGCGGAGGCCTCTTTTTTGCTGGGGCCTTGCCCTTGCCTTTTCCCGATACCTTCCTGGGCGCCATTTAGACTCGTGTAGGACGCGAAATGCAAGGCTGGGTAGGGCAATGGTGTGGTGGGTGGTTAAACCCTATAGGGCTCCAGGGCGTTAGGGCGCACAAGGGGCTGATGCGAGCCGATGATGTTTTAGGCCCAATCAAGCGGCTACTCAGTAGCCACAAAATGGCCGCCGAATACAATGGTGTGTAGCTCCCAAGGGGTAGGCCGCCTGTATACCTACGCAAGCCCTCCTCCCAGAAAATAAGGGTACCCCCTTGTGGAGCCCTGTCTTAGGGTAAATAAAGAGAACCCCCCACACCTGGATGGCCAGCTACCAGGTAGAATAAGGTGGATAGAGAAATGTCCTCCCCAAAATGGCCGGCGCCAGCCGGCCTGGTTGGAGTCCCCAGGCAATACAAGAAAGTAAGGCCGCTTAGCCGGCCGATCACGTGGATGGAGCCGAACCCAAGGCCTCCCCAGCTACCAGGTGGGGCGTCCACTTCAGGCACTACCCCCCCACCCGCTGTTAGCACCCCCGCCTTTATTTTATTTTATTCTATTTTTATTTTATTTTTTATTTTTTATTTATTTATTTTTTTTAATCAAGGATGGGGTGAAGGGCGCACTCCCCCTGGGGCGCGGCAACGGATGCAACCCGCCTCGTCGCGCCCGGGCAGGAGCCCTATCGCAGCAATCAGCTGCCCCGAAGCTCAATCGGGTACTCGCCGGCGCAGCGCCGCAGCGCCAGCCTTACCACCGAGCCGGCGCTCGTCCACGGTAAGTTGGGTAGGGGGGTGATAGACCGTGTCCCGCCCGCACCCGTCCGAGAACGCGTCCCCCCTGCCGCCGCGGTCTGCCTCCCCCCACCCTCAATGCCCCGCGAGCTCACTGGAGCTCGGCTGGGCTCCCTCCCGCCTCCCTTCCCCGCAAGAAGCCCGAACGGGCGACAAAATAGCCTGCAGTCAACACTCGACACTGTCGCAGGTCCCGTCCGGATCGAACGGCTGAGCAGGCAGGCGGTGGAAGGGGCGCGGCCATCCCTTATATGGCCGCGCTGTCAGCGTAAGCTGCGCAACCGGCGCAAACCACCCACCGCCTGCCTACTGGCAGCCGGCAAAGCCTCCCCTGCACCTCACGAGGAGGTGCGGGGACGCCATTACAATTAGAATTTTTTTCTGGGGGAACCCTTTTTGAAGTTGAATAACTTTGCCCCTTCAACCCCAAATCTCTCCAAATTTGGAGGGCTTAAAGCGGAGAGTCCAATGAAGGTTCACACCATATTTGGTGCCTCTAGGACCCAAGGGTGCCATTTTACAGAGAAAAAATCAGTTCATGTTAAACTTTAAAAAACCACCAGTTCATTTCATTACTAACAAAACGCTGCTTCCCTGGTTTGTTTTGTTTCATTTTGTTTCACTACGTAACGAACTGACAAATCAGCATTTCAATTTTTGTTTGGTGCCCATCCCTATTTGAAACCATTCAAATGCAAAGCCACGGTGCAAGATTTTCCTAAATGTAGTGCACTGTTTGATCCATCTCTGCTCATACAATGTTTCCAAAATGTGAAGATTAGTTTTTCCTCTGCCAGAAGTTAGGAACAGCTGGCCAGGATGTGTGACATTCTTTGGATACACCTGTTTGTGGAAAAAGAGTTCATTTTGTGCTTATAAAAAAGTCTGTGTTAGCATAAGAATGCTTCAAAAGCTCAGGAAGATGTATTTCTTTTCTTCCTATCACTAGAAAGAAGTAGAAAATGGCTAGGGATTCTGAAAACTCTTTTTAAAAAGAAAAGTAAACATTGCCCAGGGATTGAATATGGAACAGCAATTAAGCAAAGCCTGATGAGATGATGCGACAACACCAAAGTACAAAGCAGATTTGTGGCATTACTGATCAACTGCTACTGATTTTCCTCATTTCAGCCATCAAAGCACCAATTACTTTTTCACAGCAACCACATAAAATAAAGCATTTGAGAGACAGTCATCAGAACAACAGTGTTTGGGGGGTTGAAAGGGGAAAATTATGGTACAGGTTCTAAAATACATTTCATTCAATTTCTGTCTTATTTGTTCCACAGAATGAGTTTCCACTAGTATAACTCATCAAAATTGTGCATATGGGTCCATTGAATTTCATCAGCTCCAGGCAGTATGACCAAAGATAAAATATGACAATGGTTCAATTCCAATTTTATGGGGTACACCACATGTTTCTCATATCTGAAAGACAGATGTCAGGCAATCAAAAATGACTTGTCTATAAATGTGATTGCAGGACATTGACAGATCACAAAGACCATCAAATGAAATGACTGTTGTGACTCTGGGGGAACTATTTTACTGTTATTTAATTGTGTTAGGTGTCATCTCATTGTTTCCAAGTTAAGGCCATCTACAGACTTTTTAGTATATCTGAGATGTTTATCTTTGCTGCTGCTCCTTTAAATGTCTATAGCTGAGAAAGGTTATTTCAATCTAGATCTCCTGAACTTTATCCACTATAGCACATTGGTTCACACCATTAAATGACAAAGGGAGAAAATAACATAATAATTTAATAGTAGTCCTGCAATTTATGTGGGATAGAAACAACTCTCTTTTTGAAAGAAAGAAAGAAAGTCAGTATGATTGGGTTGATTTTGTGTTGTTGGTGGTTTCTAGTATTGTGAACAAACTGAATGCTCTGTTGATTTGATTGTGCTCCCAAAACTATGCTTATCTTAGGCCAAATCACATATGCAGGTACACAATTCTTGGAAAGACTAAGGCTACAGCTTTTTATTTTATTTTCTGTTTCTTTGCTTATAGCACCAGTGGCTCTAGCAGGGTATTATGGCTGGATCCAGAGCATCAGGAGACCCACGTGTCACCTCAGTGTTATTGTCAACTGCAAACTAGGAGTGACAATCCATGTAAGACTACATGGCCACATACCACTTTTGGGCTCCCTGTCACCCAGTAAAGAGGCTGGTCCTCCTGCTTCTGAACTAAGCCTGACCACACTTTCACACCCAGTTCCCATCAGGGGATTCCTCTACCCAGAAAGTGGGTGGTCTGCATCGAACTCCAATCCAATGCCCACAACTGCCTCCTCCCACTTCTGCATTGGAGGGTAAATGCCAACTAGAAATATTGAGAGCCACTGACTAATCTCCCTAACAAAGAGAAGAACATACCAGGAACTATCTTCTTATTCAAAACCTCATTTTTTTCCAATGCAAAAACACTGAACTGGAAGGTATTCTAAGAAACTGACTCATCCAAGTTGTAATCCCATGATTTCATTCAACTTCTTTGGATGGCATTCAGATCCTGCCTTGGCCCTGAGAGGCCTCTCAAAATCAGGCAATTTTCATTGCTTGCCCTTTCCTTCACCGCCACCAGCGAGAGGAGTAGCAGCATGCAAGGAAATTTGTGAATATGCTGCTACCTCTGGTGGTGGTGCCATTTTCTCTCCCATTTAGCACGGTAACTTGGTTTACTAGGGAAATAGAATAGCAGATATGTTTTCCCAAGACTTTCTCTGAGATGACCGTGTGTGTGTGTGTGTGTGTGTGTGTGTGTGTGTGTGTGTGTGATGGCAGAAAAACACTTAGATCTTCTCCCTGAGAGATCAGACAAGAGTCTTCCATAGGAAAGGGAGATATGACTTTAGAAGCCTCCTCCAAACTCCATGAGAAACCTCTGAGTTGGGTTCTTCTCCGGCTCTTCAATTCCAGAATTGGAAGTGTAGGCTGAAGACAAGACACCCCAAGAGTGCGCAAATCAGTGTGCCAGGAGAATCTGTACATCCGCAGGACCCTCAGTTTTCCTAGTCCCCGGGAATGCCTCTACCTTGGCTGCAGATCTAGGTCAGAACTGGCACTGGTGGAGATTACTTCCTTTTTCTCAAAAAGAAGGAATGCATTATTAAAACTCATCAGAGAACAGAGAGCCTGCATGAGCCTGGCAAGGCGCTGGGTTCTTCAGAGGCTCCCCAGCTGGAACTCTGCACACCTCATAGTAAGTCTGCTATGTAATTAATTTATTCACGTCTATCCCCCTGTTTTGTCCAAGACACCCAAGAGAGACATAGAGAAACAACAACAACAAAATGTTTTGGTGCAAAATTAATGCAGCCTAACATTCAGTAATGAAGCAATTTTGTAAAATAGTATGAACAATACTCTACATGCCCAAAGCTAAACCATTAAAGGAAAATTATGTTAGGCTGCTATATTTACAAACATTTTTCATATTTTCACATTTTACAATTTTAATTATACAGTATAAGAGCCAACAGTATTCTGCTATTCCACATGCTCTCTGAGATATAAAGTAAACACTTTTCTCTTGAGTTTAATCTGCCACCGAAAATTTGGGGGTAACGGATAGGACAATCTTGGTTGGCCATAGCCATATTGGCGGAAAACTGACCCACACAATATGTTGTTGTTGCTTCTGCCAATAGTTAAATACTTCTTTGTCCTAGCTGGCAGGCCACAGTTTTGTGAGTCAGAGATTCAGTTTGCACCACTGGTCTTATTGATTGGTTTTACTCTCATTTTTAATGAGCCACTGTTTATTTCCTGTGGCTCAAATGGAAACATATCCTATTTGTAGTTGAAGCATGGCTTATAAGTGTGTGTGTGTGTGTGTGTGTGTGTGTGTGTGTGTGTGTGTGTGTGTGTGTGTGTGTGTGTGTGTGTGTTGCACATGCAAACAAACAAACAAAGTCTACGCAAAATGGATTCAGGTTGCTTCCCAAGGCCAGGAAAACTAAATCTGTCTTTAACTATGGCTAGTTTAAGTGTGGTCTTAACATGCATGACAACTATATTAATTTCAGTCACATGAAAATTGATCTCTTCTGAAATAATAATAATAATAATAATAATAATAATAATAATAATAATAATAATAATAATAATAATAATAATAATAATAATAATAATAATAATAATAAAGGATCAAATACCTTCTTAAATAAGCAGGGCATAGGCTGAGATAATTTGTATTAATTTTAGTTCCGTGTATAACTTAAATAAAGCATTTGTGTCTTTTGTATTTATTCAACAATATTTGCATGGCTTTTAAACATTCTGAAATATATATTCAAATGAACAGATATTTTTGTTCATATTACCCCATCTGATCTGAGTCTTTTTAAAAAGTTATGTCAGTGCCTTGCCAAATATTTAGATGAGCAGCTTGTTCAAATATTAGACCACCTAATTTTCAGATTTCACCATTATCTCCCATGTTCAACCAGAAAGAAGTGCTGCATTTTATCAAGTCTCTCTGCTGGATGAAAGAAATTGTATATTTTCCAGAATTCATTGATTGTCATGGGTCACACCAAATGTTTATGGGAGAAGAACTTTAAATCACAGGAAAGTTTTCAGTTCACTCTATACCCTTAGAATTTAGCCATCATCATCACCACCACCTGGCAATTAAACTAGATGGTTGCAATCAAGGCAAAAGCAGACAGGTTTTTGACCCCAGGCTACTGTTGCATTTTACTATGAATTTGCAGTGTTGTGGTGTTTATGTAAGACTGCTTTTCAAAATATATTAACAACCAAGGTTCTGTTAATTCATGTAGATTATGCTGTAACTATCTAGAATACATTGATTCTCTTTGTGTGTGAAGCCAAAGCAAAAATGCACCTACATGCCTTCACACAAAGTACCATGAGTGCACATTGTACTCATGCATTATATGTAACCTCCTCTCCCACAACATTCGTCTCTCCACAGATCACTTTCAGGCAAAATGTATTTATTTACTTATTTATTATATTTCTATACCACCCATCTAGCTACCAGGTCACTGTGGGCAGTGTACAACAAAGGTAACCAGCAAACAAATTATAAATAAAGACAACCAAATTATACTAGTCAAAATATAAACAATATAAACAGAAAGTGCAAAAACAATTAATGAATAAAAGACAGAGGCAGTATAAATCTGGGCAGGGATACGAACACTAGAGTTATGAACCAGTCTCAGAGAAAGCCTATTTAAACAGTCAGGTCTTTAATGTGTACTTGAAAATACCCAGTGTAGGGGCCAGGCAGATGTCAGGGGGTAGAGAATACCACAGAAAAGGGGCCACCACTGAGAAGGTTGGTTCCTGGTTTTGGTGTTCTGGCCTTCCTTGAGGTTAGGGCTCTCAATTTCCTTTCCTCAGAAGAATCAGTGGTTTGGGCAGTGGAAGAAGGTGTTATGTCAGGTATAGTGTTACCAATGTCCTAAACCATTTAGGGCTTTGTGTATTATCAGTACCTTGGAGTCAATGTGGAAACAAACTAGCAGGCAACACAGAGCAGCCAGTGTGTGGGAGATATGATGATGTGCACCCCAGTTAGTAGCCCGACCATTGTGTTCTGGATCAGTTGAAGCTTCCATATTAGTCTCATGAGGAACCCCATGTAGAGAGCATTGCAGTAGTCTAATCTCAAGATTACCCATCCCTGTTCCAGCATAGGAAGGGCCCCAGTGTCCAGGTAGGAATTCAGCTGGGTGACCTGCCAGAGGTGGAAATGGCTATAGCAGACCACAGATGCTACTGCTGGATCCAAGAGAAGGTCCAAGCTGCTAAGCTCAGCATTAGTGGGGAGAGTCACTTCCCCAAAAGAACAGGAGTTTACCAACCTGCAAACACTACGGGTCACCACATGCAGGACTTCCATCTTGTCTGTGTTCAACCTCAGTCATTTTGCCCTGATCCACTCCAGCACAGCCCCCAGGCAGTGTTCAAGAGACAGGACAGCATCCACTGCAAGGGGTGGAAAGGAGCTGGAGCTGGCTGCCATCGGCATATTGATGATATGAAGCTCCAAATCTCTGGATGACCCCTTCGAGTAGTCTAATATAGACAGTAAATAGGATTGGTGAGATCATTGACCCCGTGGATCCCCACAGTTGAAGATCCATGGGGTGGAAGTCATCTCATCAAGCTGCACTCTTTGGAGACAGTCCTCTCAGAAGAATCAGAGCCAAGCAAAAGCAAAGCCACAATCCCCACCCCAGCGAGTCTCCCTGGGAAGATACAGTGGTCAATGGTATCAAAGGCCACTGGAAGATTGAGGAAGTCCAACAAGGACATTTTGCCCCATCAGTCTTCCTCAGGAGGTGATCAATGCTCTCTGCAAATAATGGCTGGGCCTGAACCTGGACTGAAATGTATTGAGGGCATCAGTCTCATCTAAGGGCATTTTTACACGACCCTTAAGATCTGCTGGCCACTTAAATTCGGACCAGAGATCTTAGGGGTTTGTCGCTGTTCCTGTGTTCCCACCCCCTTTGCACTCCTGGCTGCTGTCTATGTGAGGGAGGGAGAAAAAAAGAAAGAAAAGAATGCTGCTCACCTCCGTTCTGTCGTCGGCACTGCATTCAGATCTCTTAAAGGGGCAGGGGGCAAAAAAAAACAAACAGAAGTGAGGAGAGCCCAGCACTCACTACGTTACATCCGCATCAGGAATTTTCACCCCCGGAGAGCAGGTACTTCAAAAGTGCTCTGGGACGCGCTTAGGTGGGCGTGGTCACACTTAATTTTTTGTAAACTCCGGAGCTGGTGGGAAAACAATTTTAAGCTCTGGATCTGGGAGCCATTTGCCATGGAGTTTAGGGGTCGTGTGAAAAGGCTCTAAGAGTGCCTGAAAATAATCTCTCTCTCTCTCTCATTCAGCTTTAGGTTAGAGAAGGAAATTGCTATTTGGCCTTTGTTTACAGCTTATTAAGGTAGTTTTCCTTAGCGGTGTCTCCTGTAAATCAGGAGAGCTACAGGAGAGCTAAGTTAAGAAGCTCCAAATAAAGATGTTTAGCCAATTTTCTCCTCTCTCCCTGTGAGGCCAGTTAAGGTGAATCACGAAGCATTCACCCAAAGAAACTTGACTTCCTTGACTTCCCTTGCATTTTTCACAGCAACTCAATCTGCATTTTTCTCACTTTTGCATTTTTTTACCTCTATAGTAACCTTACAAGAGTGGTTTTATCAATTTAGCCTCCCAACCCTGATGGATTTCCATTGCTAAGCAGAAATTCAAACCCAGGTCTCTTGATTCCCAGAAACTAATGTATAGTTCCCTTAACTATAGGAAAACGCCAGCTTCTCTTTATAATCTCTGTTCTTTTCATCCTGAATATGTAGAATTTTGCAAGTTTTACGTTTCACAAAGTTGATTTTTTTAAAAAAAAACAAAAACCCAAAACTCATATGCCTGAGCACTCCAAATTAAAGAGTTAGAGATATTCCCAAAGTAGTTTGCTGAGAGGGACACCACATGTAAGTGACTTTACCACTGGTGGCATCCTATCATGGAATTCCTTTGACTTTGAGATCTTCTTGTCCTGCACACTTTTGTCTTTCAGATTGCAGTTAAAAATATCTTTATTTGTACAGCAGTACAAGCATGAGTATACTTGACTTGTTGTCTACTGCTATTTTTATTGTTTGTTTTGTTTTATTAGCAGACACTTCTAATGTGTGGTTTTCAATATTTGGAATTTTCAATTTTAACTGTGCATGCTTATATTGATGGAAAACTTCTAGGAGGAAAAATGTTGTACTGTTTTCTTCAAACCAACATGGAGGGGCTAACGTTGGCCCTTTCTGCCTGAGGGTATCTGGAAAAAAGGTAGCAATTATAGATGGGCACAAATGAAAATTAGTTTTGATTGGAAAGAATGAATAGCTTCCTATGTGATAAAGTCAAAAATGGTACCTTAAAATTGTCATTGGGGTGGTTCATTTCATTGTGCACATGTTGTACATTGACAATAAAGGTATTATTATTATTATTATTATCATTATAAATTGCCAATGCACCATTATAAATTGTCAATGCACCATTGGTGATTCATCAAAATTGCCACGCTGAGTTAGTTATATAGCAAAAGGTTTATTAAAGACAGATAGAAATAAAGCACAGAACACATACAATACAGGTTAGCTTAAGGAACAAAATGGCTCTGCTGTCCTGGACAAAGGACTAAATGACTTTCCATGGTTTTTATAGTTTTCTGTATCGTAAGCATGATCTAAGACTGACGTATTTAGTACGCATACACGTGTCTTCATGTGCTTGCTCATGTTTTTGGCTTATAGCCATTTGGCCTTCAAGGCCTAGAATGATCTGACCCTATTTCCCAGTTCAAAGCTGGTTCCTTATTACTGGCTAGCTGCCATATGTTGCTCTCGGCAAATTGACACCTCGGCACTATAAGATGACCTTAGTCTTGTTGGCTTGGCTCCATTCTAGCTAACCACAAAATATTTCCTGACAGACTGGCACCCACGCTGTAAGATATCGTGCCAAGTCCCAGCTGTTATGCCAAGTTTTGCTGGGTCAACCTGACCCTGTACCCTGTCAGCATATTTGGGTCTGCTTATAATATATTTTGATTTTGCTCATGCTCATTCATCCCTATCATATGTTAAGTGCTTCTACCATGTCATACTTTCTGGGCTTCAACACAAAAATTATATTACAGTGACATAGTACTAGTAAAGTTACCAGAAGGAAGCAATCAATTCTTTGCTGGTTCAACCAGAGTGAGTAATTGCTTCCTTTGTGCCACCTTTCTCTGCCATCCTGGTCGGTTCAAAATCTCTTAAAAAAACCCACACACACTTTTAAAATTACTGTTGGGGGTACGCATTTTGGAGCTTAATAACTCATCCCCCTGAACACCATACCACTCCAAATGTGGGGAGCTTCCAGGGAAGAGTCCAAAGAAACTCCCCAGTTCTGAATCATTTTGTTTCATTTTGTTTCCAAAAAAAATCATTCGTAACAAAATGAAACAAAACTACTAAAGAAACAGAGTGGAATGGAATGAGACACTATTATGTTTTCTTTTTGTGCCCATCTCTAGTGAGCACATCCTAGTGCATTACTGACACCTGGATACATATGGATTGAAACCTAGATTTTTAGGCAATGTGTAAAAGTCCTGAGCCTCGATGGTCAATCTGGTAATTTTCTCCCACATCCTTTTATTCTATGTTATTTCTAACCTCCTGGTTATGAAAAAAAATTACAAAATGAATTGAAGTAAAATCTTATCTTTCCATTTTGTCCAAGTTTCACAAAGACTATGCTGTAAGCAGAGAAATGCTAACATATTGGTTTTACAGTCTTTCTGAATGTCCAGCAAAGAGACATTCTTAGCCTATATATTCTTTCAGTCTGTTGGTTACCCGAAGACTCAAAAAATATGCTTTACTCTTGCCAGGAATCCAGGGCCTTTGCAACTTCATCTGACCAACAGCAACCAATTCACACATTTGCTGTGACCTTTTGAAGCAGCTTAATTGTATGGATTGAATCAGTCATCAGAAGGGTCTCCATGCCTAGTCAACTAATTTCCTAGAGGCTTCTAGGCTAAGGCCACAGGGGGCAAAAAGGCCATCTTTCTGCATTTGATAGTTTTTAAGATGATTCAAACAATGAAAAGCAAATATCTCAACTAATGACGAATATCATGAGTAATTCCATGACCTGATCATTTGTGCAATTATCATAAAACACTATGTTGCTGTGACAAAGCATAATTTCTGTTGACAGCCTGACAGTGTTCCAAGGAAATACTGCATCCTTCTTAAGTGTAAAACCATACATCAAGAAGGTGCTGCTACACTGCCTGAATTATTTCTTCTATAGCCATAAAACCCATGGGCAGTCCTTGGTCTGAATGAGTGGGACTCACTGCCATGCTGAAATGAAACAGTTTCTTCTCTCCCAGGTCACAGTCTAAGCCTGTGTAGTAGTGCACATTTACATTAGTCCTTGTGCAAATTATTACATTACTTCGAATGCAAGAACGTGTTGTTAAAGAATGGTTATTAAATTCCTGTTTACCATCTACACCTGTGGAAGCTGGATGATGGGGAGGAAAGCTTGCAGAAAAAATTGATCGTCTCTTCTGAAATATGGTGTTGGAAATATGGTGTAGCCTTATGGATATTGTGGACCACTAGAAAGAGAAGTGTGTCAGTTCTAGTTCAAATAAAGTCTCCACTCTTGGAGAAGCTAATATTACAAAGCTAAGGCCATTGTACGTTGGGCATATAATGAGAAGATAAAATTCTCTGGAAAAGAAAACACTGCAAGGAAAAGTAGAAAGCATCAAGCATAGAGAAAAACCAAACATCAGATGGAATGACTCAGTAGAAGATGCTATGGCATTTCCTTTGCAAGACCTTACCTCCATCTGTGTCTGTAGATGTTAATATGGGGGAACTTCCAGTATTCTGCACATAGAATTCTTGGGGAATTCTAGGAAATGGAGTAAACAAACAAAATCCCAAACAAACAAACCAAAAGGAGTAAGAGAAGCACAATCCTTTTGTTAATGACAGGATCCTTTGGGAGTCATTAGCCAAAATTTTATTAGTCTACCCAACGATGTAATGCAGTTGGTACAAATCTCATTGGCAAATGGCCACAAATAAAGAAATTTGTGGCCAATTAAATTCCTTCCAACTGTATTATGCCAAGAGGTATAACTAACAGATTTGGGGCATACATTTATAGATCACTCACCATAACTTGGAACTCACTTGACAGCTCAGAAAAACAATAAAATGGTGGAGCACTGTTCTTCCAACCTCTGTATCGAAGAGCTCAAGTACTTTTGCAGGAATCAAATTGCTGCTAGCAGGCAGTGATTGTTCTTTGCCCATCTGGTTCATTCTAGAGCACCAGCCCTTGCTACCTGACAGCCGAAATTGTCTGCAGTCCATGAATCTTACGTAACAAAGGAGAAAGATAAGAGATGTCTGATCTCTCTGGCGGTTTTCTTTTGAGATTTCGCTCACCATCTGCCATGAGTGACTCCTTTGAAGGCTTCTTATTTTCCTTTACTACTGGCCTTGATGAGGGAAAATGAGGGTGAGAGAACTTGATCTCCTAAAGCTCCCAGGGCAGCTTTGGAAGTTACTTGATAGAAAAATGTGCCAAAGCCAGCCATAACAGATAGGTCCCTGAACATCATTCTATCATTGCTTTGTTACGGATGGTTTCGGCACATGATTAGATTCATTTTGCTTAGAAGTAACTTCTCAAGCTCTGCCCACAGTGGAGGGTTTTAGTTAAGCTTAGAATGTCCAACCGGGACCTGCTTAGGAAATGCTATGAAAACTCTTCTGTGGAATCTCTTTGTTGCTGGATTGTTATTCAGTAGAGATGGGCACGACTTAGCGGAATTCCCGTTTCCGTTTCCGTTACTCGTTTCCGTTACGCAACGGAAATGGTAACGGGAATTACTCTGCCAGAACTCGAACTCGAACCGACTAAAGAATAATTGGGTCTGATTTGTCGTGGTCGTTCCTGGCATCACGGCGATCCCGCGATGCCAAGTGGCACAGAAAAAAAGTTTTTAAAAGTTAAAAAAAAAAACCCGATTCCCGGCCCTAAAAGCAGGCGAAAACTGTCTGAGGGCACCTACCAGGCCAGAAGGGTGTTTTATTTTGGGGGGGTTTCCCCACCCCCCTCTCCTTGGCTAGTGCTACTGCTGCGCTGCTGGTACCAGGTGGGGGGGCATCGTCTCGTCTGCCTTTGCCATGCGGTGTGCGGGCGGGGGGATCCAAAATGGTGACCGCAATTTTTTTTTTGAAATTGTGGTCCAAAAACCCACCAAAGCACCACAGAAACATGCGAAAATTAGCTATTTTAAATGCTTGAATTTTTACAGTAGCAGCAGTGAGTTTGTCTTGCCAAAATACGTCTCCGTTGATTTTATTTTATTTTATTTTATTTATTTACACCTGCGCATTCGCAATGATGGGCTCACCCATGGGAGTGGACCATGCAATTTTTTGGAGCCATTCCACCAATCACATGGCCAGGTTTTGGAGACTGTACAAGGCTGGGAATGCGCATCCATTTGCCATGCAGTGCGGGGGGATCTAAAATGGCGACCGCAATATTTTTTTAAAATCGTGGTCCAAAACCCCACCAAAGCACCACAGAAATATGCGAAAATTAGCAATTTTAAATGCTTGAATTTTTACAGTAGCAGCAGTGGGTTTTTCTTGCAAAAAAGTCTCCATTGATTTTATTTTATTTTATTTTATTTTATTTTTTTACAACTGCACATTCGCAATGATGGGCTCGCCCATGGGAGTGGACCATGCAAATTTTCCACCAATCGCATGGCCACTTGGCCAGGTTGACCACAGAGACTTCTGGGATGTGCCAATCAGGCATAAACAGCCCACTAACTGTAGCCCGAACCCGAACCCGAACCCTAAGCCTAACCCATACGCCAGTACACTGTCCTTCTAAGTGGGTCAGAGAGGCACCCAGAAGTGCACCCCAATACTCACCCTAACCTCACCCGTAACTAGCCTAACCCTAGCCCTTGCGCTAACCCGTCTTAACCCTAAGCCAGATCTACTTGCATTGCACTACACGCAAGTGCATTTCCCTTGGAGCGGGTGCAAAGAGTCTGCCAGTCCGTTACTTGTGGCTCTGGCTGACTCCTGCAGCAGCATTTGTGTGCCATGCAAACCATGCCTGCAAGTGCTGCCTGACTGTGTCTCACTGACTGTTGCAGGGAAGGCACCCCAAAGAGGGGTGCCTCTGCCAGTCTGCTGCGTCTGCAATATGCATATCCATAGCATATGGCTATGCATGCCCTTTTGTAGCAGCGCTGGCGGGTGAGGATAGGAGGCACCCACCACAGAGAGGTGCCTCCAGGAGCCCGCTACCCCCTCCCAAAACCAGTACTAACGACAAACGAAAAAACGAAAAACGAAACGACAAATTTTGTGAAATTTCACGAAAAACGGAAACGAGCCGAAACGGGCTGCCTCCGACACACGACAACTCGAAAACGTCATTTTCTCTAGTCGTGCCCATCTCTATTATTCAGAGATGCAGTACCCCAGAATGTGGAGGTAGTGTTTAGTGCCCAGATTTTATAATAACTTGTCTTCTTCTATTTCAGCTTCCTTGAGCTGACCACACACTCAAACAAACAAACAGTTTGATAGCTGGGAGAGGTTCCTTCTTTCCTGCTCATTGCAAGATAAAGGGGCCATTGCATGCTTCTTCTTACAGGGTGTCCCAGCCTTCTGTGGAACCCTTACCTTTGGAAAGGACAGGCTTGCATGGCTGATTGTAAAGACTGGTTGAGTGGAAGGAAGACCACCACCCCCCACCAATTCAAGAATGTAAAGGAGTGATACCCCTACTTTTCCACAGTTAATTTGTGCCTGTTTCTGTTCTGTGCATGAAAAACTGTCATCACAGTCATAAGCCCTACTTGTGAGAAACAGTAAGTCTCATCCAGTTCTTGCGGTTGAGTAAGAGAATATTTATTTATTTATTTATTTATTTACAGAATTTTTAAGCATCCCCACTACCCAGTGGTCTCTAGGTGGCATGCAACAATATATTAATACTATGAAAACCATATTAAAACCATCAAAATAACAGTTTAAAACAATCAATATAATTGGGAAGAAGGTATGGATTTAAATACAGAAAAGATACAGGCTATATTAAGGGGGATAAGAGAGGTAAAATTGGAAAAAATTAAGGATATGCAATTGAAGGTGTTGCATAAATGGTATTATACCCCACATAAATTAAATAGAATAAATAATAACACATCACAATTAGACATGGGCACGACCAGAAAAAATGACGTTTCGAGTTTTCATTTGTTGGAATGGGTCCATTTTGGATCGTTTCCGTTTGTCATGAAATTTTTCAAAAATTTGTCGTTTCATTTGTCGTTTGTCGTTTGTTGTTTCCACTGCGATTTAGCGCGATTTGACTTCCCAGAGCATAGGGGCGTCCCGCAATCAGGGCCGGCGCTAGGTGTTTTTGTGCCCTAGGCGGCGGGCGGGGCAGGGGGCGGGGGGCAGGGGGAGGTGCAGGCAGGCGGTGGTGGCGGGGGGAGGTGCGGGCGGGTGGTGGTGGCGGGGGGCCATTGGCGGGCAGCAGCCATGGGCGGGCGAGTGGGCGTGCGGCGGCGCAGGCCGCAGGCGGGTGGCAGCACGGGCGGACGGGCAAGTGGGCAGTTAAGATATCACTTAGGATAGAGGTTCTGTTCTTGGCTTGCACCCTAAATGTGTGTGTGTGCAAGCAAATTGAACTTGGGAAAATAGAAAATAAATGGTAGTATATAATATATATTTAAAATAAATCCACACCTTCCACTCCCAGTCGAACCTCCCCCTTTATCCAATATCAGAAAAAAATCCTCACAAACTGCCAGAGAAGAAATAAAGAATAAACTGCTATTCCCTTCAGCAGACAAAGCTGCAGGGAATTAAAGAAATTATTTTCTAAATTCAATTCCCTCCCTGCCTGCCTAACTTAAATCCTAAAGCCTCCAGCCTCCCTCCTCAATCTCGATTGGATCACACCAGCACCAGCAGCCAGCCCTCCTCCCTCAACCACATCCATACACCCGACTGCGATTTCTGGAAGGTGCCTCGGCTTTTTATGCCCTCCGAGACAAGTGTCAGTCAAAAACCTGGCAATGCCATTGGTGGAATGGTTCAAACAATTTGCATGGTCCCATCCCATGCCCAGCCCAAATGGACAGGTCTAAAAAAATAAAAAATAAAATAAAATAAAATAAAATCAATACAACATTTTATTGCTATAAAAAATCCCACTGCTGCTATTATAAAAATTCAGGCATTTAAAATAAATGAATTTCACATGTTTCTGTGGTGATTTGGTGTGTTTTTTGACCACGATTTCAAAAGAAAAATTGTGGTCGCGATTTTGGATCCCCCACCACCACCACACGGCATGGCGAGATGACGATGATGACCACCCCCCCACCGTGGTGCAAGTAGCCCAGGACAGGAGAAGAGGGGGGGAAAGGCCGGGGACCCCCCAGAAACCACCCCTCTGGTAGGTGGCAAAGCCTCTGTCAGGCATATTTTCATCTGCTTTTTTGGCTGGGAGTCGGGTTTTTTTTTAAAAAAAACTTTTTAAAACTTTTCTGTGCTTCACATTGCGCGATCGCCGCGATGCCACAAATGGAAACGAAAAACCCAACCAAATTTTTCATTTTTTGGTTCGAGTTCAAGTTCTGACGGCTTAATTATCGTTACCATTTCCGTTACGTAATGGAAACGATAACCAAAAATGGAAACGACAATTTCGCCGAGTTGTGCCCATGTTTAATCACAATATTGTTGGCATTGTAAAAAATAAAAAGGTGCTTTTGCACACATGATATGGAAATGCAAGAAAATACGAACATTTTGGAAGAAAGTAGAAAATTGGTTATCAGAAATTACAAAGAAAAATATTGAGCTAAAAATAGATCATATTTTCTTAGGGTTAGTAGATAGAGAAAAACAATGGAGAGGCATAAAAAAGATTGTGTACTGTGGAATAGCAGTGACTATAATGGTATTAACGGGTGGATGGAAGGAGGAAGAAAAATGGAAATATGATAAATGGAAAGATTATATACATCAATTTTTGCAAAATGAATGGATACAAATTATGCAAGAAGGAAAGACAGAAGGGAAACATAGAATTTTAAAGGAGTGGGAGAAATATATAAATTGGATAAAAGGGAAGCCTGAGAACGAGAAATGGGATAGACTATTCCATCATGCCTTAATAACGTTTAATATGAAAGGGTGGTGGAATTTGTGCTTGCTGGGGGGGGAGAGCAAGGGTTAACGAGGAAGGGACCAAAGGATGGTGTAATGTTTTTGAAATAGTTGTAAAGACTGGAAATGTATGTTGTTGGTTCCTCAAATAAAATAAATAAATAAACCAATCAATGTACAAATAATAAAATCCTGCTGCTCATGTGCCCAGCTATAAGAACACTATCTAATTAAAATGTCAGCACGCTAGCATATAGACATAGTATATTGGTCATTGAGGGCATGGTTTGCTGGGGGGAGCCCACATACACTTATGTTTCTATTTACACCGAATCATCCTTCCCCTTTAAGAGCTGTTGTACATTTGTCTTTCCCAGTGGTAAGGCATGCTTGTTTAGCCCAGGAGAGGGAGCAGCTGGCTGCAGATACAGATTGGGAGGGAAAGGAAAGAGGAAGTGTGTGTATGAGGAGGGGGGATAAGGGAAGGTAAACAGAGAGAGGGAAGGGAGAAAATATATATATATCTCCCTCTTTCTTTCTTTCTTTCTCTCTTTCCTCTTCCTGCTGCCTTTCATTGTCTCTCTCTCTACTTTCTCTCTCTATATATGAAAGAGGTGGTGCCTGGCTCAGTCTTGCAAAGAGTAGGTTTCATCAGCAGGACACAGAGTGTCATTTTCTCCTCAGAGCTGATGGGGAAGATGAGAGAAGAGTGTGACAAGAGAAAAATAGACTTTCTCAAATATATAAAATCCAGCTGCTCAGGAGCCACCATACCCTGCCTCCACTCCTCCCTCCACTGCTGCTGCTTTCTATTTAGTGGCTCTCATTCCTTCATGCTCTCAGTTATCCAAGGCACTTGATTTTATCAGAGGTGGCATCAAGAGGAGTGAAATAAAAATATTTTCACTTTGCTTGACAATTGGGGATGGACTTATTTTTACAGCTGATCAGGCTACATGGGATCATTTGCTGTTTGAAGGAGACAGGTACATGAAATGGCACATTGCTCTTCCCCCTGCCCTAAAGAGACCCTTTATAGACTGATCTAACCAACATCCAAAACAGTCAGTCCCCACAGTCCCTGTGTTCATTCCTCCTCTTTTGCCTCTGAGGATGAGATGGGTGAATCACATCTTTATTTTGAAACCAGTCTAGTAATTCACATTCTGTATAAAGTAGAATTCTTATTTGTCCTTCTCTGCTCAATAATTTTTAACAGACAATTAGAAGCAAACCTGCTCCTCCATGATATAGCAGTTTAGAATGGAACGTGTGACTCTGGAGGTAGGGATCAGAATTTCACCATATATTGCTTCTTCTGCAGTTGCTTTTTCTCTGCTCCACATCTCATGAAATTAAATTTAGCACATCCAATTGGCAATGCTTTTTGGCTTTGATGAAAAATCAATGTCTCTCTTAATGGAAGAACCCTAGAGACATTCTTCCCAGACATTCTTAAAAGAATAGCCCTACTTTTGCTTCAAATAAATCCTCATTCGTAGCCTCCCTATTTGGAAGGTGGTGAGTGTAAGAGTAGCTTTTCCTTCTCACCGTGGTTTACATCAGCACCCTTTTCTTCCACCTCAGTAGAGGTAGCACAGTGGAAAATCACAGCGAACAGACAGAACAAAATAGAAGGTTATAGAAAAGTAAGGATACGGGGCTAGAAATGGGCACGAAATGGAAATATAGCATTTCATTTCACTTTTCATTTTGTTTCATTTCATTATTAACATTTTTTAAGGATTTCTGAAATAAAATGAACCAAAATGAAATTATTCATTACTATAAAATGGCTCCCCTGGGGACTAGTGGCACCAAATTTGGATGATAGCTTCCTTGGACTCTTCCCTTTAAGCCCTCCAAATTTGGAGATGTTTGGGGTTCAGGGAGTGAGTTATTCAAATCCAAAGTGGGTCCACCCAGGAAAGAATTCACTTGTAATTGGAAAGTTATATACTCGAAAATACTGATCCCAGGCATCTAGCAGCATGGAAGTTACAGTGGAGCTTCCTCAAGGTCTTCCTCTAAGACCCTCAAATTTGGAGAGCTTTGGGATTTAGGGGTTGAGTTTTTCAACTCCAAAGTGGGTCCCCCAATAATCCATTTATAATTAGAAAAGTGCTTTATATAGTTTTAAGGACAGGTTTGGTTCTGGTTTGGTTTCTCTTACAAATGATTTTTCCTGGAGGGACCCACTCACTGGGTGTGTGAAACTGGTAAGGCCATTCTGTCCTGAGAAATCGGGTTGCTCCCCACTTCTCCTTCCATTGCCAGGCAAAGACCTTCCTCTTCAGGCAGGCTTTTGAGCACTAAGTAAACTCAAAAATGATAGCATTTAACTTACAGGTTTTTAAACATATTTTTGGTTTGATTTTAAACTTGTTTTTTTAAAATCTTAATATATGTTGAATTGTTGAATATATCTAAAATTAGATGGTTGGTAGGTAGGTAGGTAGGTAGGTAGGTAGGTAGGTAGGTAGGTAGGTAGGTAGGTAGGTAGGTAGGTAGGTAGGTAGGTAGGTAGGTAGGTAGGTAGGTAGGTAGTTTTTTAAATTTGTTGTTTTCATTTGTTTTAAGTCATCTTATGTCCCTTATGGGAGGGAAGGGGAGTAAATAAATAAATAAATAAATAAATAAATAAATAAATAATAATACATACATACATACATACATACATACATACATACATACATACATACATACATACATACATACATACATAAGGATGTGGAAGCTTGGAGTTGCGATGCAGCAGAGGGCAGTAGGTTTGATGGGGGCAGAAGCCATGAAGGGTGCCAGCAAAATTTTGGGAAACAGGTGGACTATGATTACTTGGGGTTGGCAGTTGCCCTATTGATCACTTGAAGTTAACGACAATGATGCTAGAGTAGGAAATAGTAATTTCCTACACATTATTTCTCACAGCTGAGTAGGAGTTAAAAGCTGTGTTCCCCATTGTGGAATCCCAAACTCTAACTCTGGGCCATGACTATTGCATTTGCATAAGAAAGTTTAAATATGGGGGATCAATGAGCCTCCTGCCCCCTTTCCGTTACCAAATGTTTTTTCATGACATTTCCTTTCAAAGAGGCCTTGATCAAATGTCTAAATCCCTAATATATGTGCACTAATGAGTCATTTGTAATTATCTCAGTTTAGGTTAGAGAAGAGAAGGCGTACGTAAAATGGCTGGATATTAATTTTAGCTATTTATTGCTTTGAATTTAACACTCTCAGATCTGCATTTAAATATGTTCTCTTCTAGGTGTCTCCATATTTCCTTACTCACAAAGGAAGACCCCATCTAATTCCATGTTTTAAAAGCCTATCATGGCCTTCAGATAATTCTCCTGTGAATCCTTCTGTGTTGATCTGCTGCTTTTATAAAATGCCTAAACATTCATCACAATGGGTACAACAGAGTGCTTTTATTTGAAATAAGTTTTCCTGGTTTGTTTCTGTTTACCTATCATTTATGAGCTGGTGATGGTATCAGATGTTACATTACAACACAAGTAGACTGAAGTCCCAATCTTACCACTTCATATTATGGTGGGAGTGAAAGGGTCACAGAAATCATATAGGATACAGATGGGACTTTGGAGTTAACCTGAATGAGAGCTGGAGGGGAAGGGGATGAAAGAGGTACTTAACTTTGATTTTGCATTTTCTAAATTAAGTTCTAGACATGGGCACGACTTGGCGAAATTCTCATTTCCGTTTCCGTTCCTCGTTTCCATTACGCAACGGAAACGGTAACGACAATTAAGCCATCAGAACTCGAACTCGAACCAATAAAGAAAAATTGGGTCTGATTTGTCATTGTCATTCATGGCATCGCGGCGATCGCGCGATGCCAAGCGGCACAGAAAAAAAGTTTTAAAAAAACCCGATTCCCGGCCAAAAAAGCAGGCAAAATATGCCTGCCTGAGTGAGGGCACCTACCAGGGGTGGTTTCTGGGGGGGGGGTCCCCGGCCTCCCCCCCTCTCCTGTCCTGGGCTGCTCTGGTGGGGGGCATCCTCGTCATCTCGCCATGCCATGCGGTGCAGGGGGATCGAAAATGGCGACTGCAATATTTTTTTTTTTGAAATCGTGGTCCAAAAACCCACCAAAGCACCACACAGAAACATGCGAAAATTAGGTCTTTTAACTGCCTGAATTTTTACAGTAGCAGCAGTGGGTTTTTCTTGCAATAAACGTCGGTCTCCAATCCCATTGATTTGATTTGATTTGATTTGATTTTTATTTTTATTTTTATACACCTGCGCAATGATGGGCTGGCCATGGGATGGGATCGTGCAAATTTTTGGAGCCATTCCACCATTCGCATGGCCACTTGGCCAGGTTTTGACTGAGACTTCTGGGATGTGCCATCCAGGCATAAAAAGCCCACTATAACCCTAGCCCTAACCCTAACCCTAACCCTAACCCATACGCCAGTACACTGTCCTTCTTAGTGGGTGCAGAGGTGCAGCCCACTAATTCACCCTAACCTTACCCGTAATAATCCTAAGACTAGCCCTTGCCCTAACCCCAACCCTAAGCCAGATCTGTACTCACATTGCACTACACACAAGTACACTGTCCTTCTTAGTGAGTCAGAGGGCGCCAAGCAGAGGCATTCTTCTCTCACCTCGCTCACAGTCCAAAGTTCCAAAAAACTCCAAACCTGTACGCCAGTATGCTGTCCTTCTTAGTGAGCTAGAGGCACCCAAAAGAGAGGTGCCTCTGCCAGTGTCACTTGGTACGCAATGGCTAAATGGTCATGTACCCTTCCTTTTCCCTTTGTAGCGGGCCAGAGGAGGCATCCACCCCAGAGAGGTGCCTCCAGGAGCCTGCTAAATGCCTTCCCTTCATAGCGGGCCAGAGGAGGCACCCACCCCAGAGAGTTGCCTCCAGGAGCCCGCTACCCTACCCCCCCTAAACCAGTACTAACGACAGACGACAAACAAAATGACAAATTTTTGAAAAATTTCGCGACAAACAGAAATGAGCCGAAACGGGCCGGCTCCGACACATGACAACTTGAAACGTCATTTTTCCTGGTCGTGCCCATCTCTATTAAGTTCCACAAAACCACCTCAAAAATCTGAAAGCTTTGTTTTAATGAAAGAGATAGCAAAAGCTTCAGATTCCTTCATGTTTTCCTCTTTCATTTGTCCTTTTCTTTCCCACTTGTTTGCCAATTTGTTTGGGAAATCTTTTATCAAATAGTTTCATGAGGTCTGCTATCAGTAGCCAATCAGAACATCCCATGGGGGGATTTTGAATGGTAGAACTACCTCGATTGGTTGTGGAACCCAGTGAAGAATCTTCTTTTGTTTCAGTCCTTGTGAGTGTGATCTGCATGCCACTCAGCTCCAGGGTGCCTTACATCTTCATGTGGTCCTGTGGCTTCTTTTTGCCTTTTTGAGGGCATTCAAAATATTTGACTGTATTTTATTGATTTCTTTTGCTTTATTTGCTTCCTTGCTTTTCTTCTTTGGGACATAGAACACCTGTGTGGTTTTAGTTTGGCTTTTTCTCCTTTGTGTATGCATTTGATTGGGGCCGGGTTAGGATGTTTTTAATGTTAGACTGGTAGTTTTTTATAGCATTGTTGTTAATTTACTGAGGATTGCCCACTCTGCCTGTTTTTGACATAGTTTCTAAGGGCTCTCTAGGGCTTTTGAATTTATTCTCTTTCACTTGCTTTGCCTTTGCTTTTTAAAAGTAATTTAGGGCTTTTGGATAAGTGCCTGAAGAACTCTAATGGGTAAACTCAAAATGGCTTAACCGGAAAGACCCCCAAAACAAATGAGGTACTCTGCCCTGAAATAAACTGGAGTAGACATGGGCACGACTTGGCAAAATTCTCGTTTCCGTTTCCGTTAAGTAACAGAAACGGTAACGACAATTACTCCACCAGAACTCGAACTCGAACCGATAAAAGAAAAATTGGGTCTGATTTGTCGTTGTCGTTCCTGGCATCGCAGCGATCACGTGATGCCAAGCGGCACAGAAAAAAAGTTTTAAAAATTAAAAAAAAACCGATTCCCGGCCAAAAAAGCAGGCGAAAATATGCCTGCCTGAGTGAGGACACCTACCAGAGCGGTGGTTTCTGGGGGGGGGGTCCCCAGCCTTCCCCCTCCTCCTGTCCTGGGCTGCTGGTACCGGGCTGGGAGGGGGCATCCTCGGCGTCTCCATTTGCCATGCGGTGCGGGGGGATCCAAAATGGCGTCTGCAATATTTTTTTTGAAATCGTGGTCCAAAAACACACCAAAGCACCACAGAAACATGCGAAAATAGCTATTTTAAAACTGCCTGAATTTTTACAGTAGCAGCATTGGGTTTTTTCTTGCAACAAAATGTCTCCATTGATTTTATTTTATTTTATTTTTATTTTTATTTTTTTACACCTGCGCAATGATGGGCTGGCCATGGGAGTGGGCCATGCAAATTTTTGGAGCCATTCTACCAATTGCATGGCCACTTGGCCAGGTTTTGACCGAGACTTCTGGGATGTGCCAGTTGGGCATAAAAAGCCCACTAACCCTAGCCCGAACCCGAACCCGAACCCGAACCCTAACCCTAACCCATACGTCAGTACACTGTCCTTCTTAGTGTGTCAGAGAAGCACCCAGAGGTGCACCCCAGTAACTCACCCTAACCCTACCCCTAACCCTAAGCCTAGCCCTTGCGCTAACCCTAACCCTAAGCCAGATCTGTGTACTCGCATTGCACTACACGCAAGTACACTTCCCTTCTTAGTGAGTCACATGGCGCCCATAGGGGTCCTCTCTCACTTCATTCCCCAGCCCAATTGCACCGTACACCTGTATGCCAGTATGTTGTCCTTCATAGTGAGTCAGAGTAGAGGCACCCACCCAAAAGAAAGAGAGGTGCCCCTGCCTGCCACTGCAACTGGTATGCAATGCATATCCAATTGGCTATGCATACCCTTTTGTAGCGGGCCAGAGGAGGCACCCACCCCAGGTGCCTCCAGGAGCCTGCTTTCCCTTCATAGCGGGCCAGAGGAGGCACCCACCCCAGGTGCCTCCAGGAGCCCGCTTTCCCTTTGTAGCGGGCCAGAGGAGGCACCCATCCACCCCAGAGAGGTGCCTCCAGGAGCCCGCTACCCCCCCAAACCAGTACTAACGACAGATGAAAAAACAACAAACGAAATGACAAATTTTTGAGAAATTTTGCAACAAATGGAAACGAGCCGAAACGGGCCGGCTCCGACACACGACAACTCGAAACGTCATTTTTCCTGGTCGTGCCCATCTCTAACCTGGAGCAAATGAAATTAGAAACTTTTCCCTTTGTGCCTTTCTAAGAAGTTATTCTTTTCTGACAAAGTCACTATTTAAGATGCTACTTAATTTTATTCATTTATCTACTTAATACATGTTTTGCAAGATGCTTAGCATGGCAAAACATGGCACTCAGCCCTTTTTTCTTCATAGCCATTCAGTAAATTTACTAACTAGTCAGTCTGAGAAAGAATTGTGCCATGTTATCTAGTAAGTCCTGTGCCTCAGTGAGGATTAGAACCTGATTCCCCATTATTTTACTCCCACTATCATAAAATAAATAAATAAAATCTTACAATTGCATCATTGATTACTCATGTCCACAACAAACAAACAAACATCTATCTTGTGAATTCCTTTGTCTTTGGGTCTCCATCTGCAAATATATAGCTTCTGGGCTTCTCTTTCTGCATATTTTCACTTTTCACTACAGACTCCTCCAACAGCTATCTGATACCCACAAACTTACTTTAATGGACATAGTTTTGCCCAAAGATTCATCCACTTGACTCTTTATTGCAGATATTGCTCATTTAATGGACAGTGAGCTCCAACTACATTCCTAATTCTTGCTGTAAATTTGAGATGACACATGCAGAATGGTGTATCCTAGAGAAGGTAACATGCAGAAACAAAAATCCATTGTGATAAGAAAAAATAGTTTATGCATACAAAACTGCATATATTGGGGGAAGCATGCCTGAATGTGTGTTGAAATATGTATGAGACCCTGGGAAGTGCATGCATACTACTGTATCGGTGTCAGAGGAATTTTAGCATGGAAAATATAAAACCAAGCAAAATCAAAATTGATAAATCCCTCTGTCTTTATTAATTGGTTGCCCCCCCCTCAGTTTGCATTTTAACTGAGCTACTGCACACTTGCTACTAATGAGGAAGGAATATTTTTTTTAAAAAAACTAAGCAACTTTCACTTTATGTAGTGCAACAGTAAGATAATCAGACATCTTTCCTTGAAATGAAAGGTGACAGCTGCCACAGGAAGGAGAATGTAACAAATGAGGGACACCTGTCTCAGCAATACTACAAGTGAGAATGATCTCAGAATTCTTGTAGATCATAAACGGAATATTAGCCAACAGTGTAATCTGGCCACAAAAAAGGCAAATGCTATTTTAGGTTGCATTAACAGAAGTATATTTTCCCATCAGGTGCTTGTCTTCCTCTATTCAACACTGGTTAGGCTTCACTGTGAGTATTGTGTCCATTTCTGGACACTACATTTCAAGAATCTGGAATAGGATGGGCAGAAAATGAAAAACGAAATGCTGTTTTGTTGTTTCATTACATAAAATGAAACGAAATGAAACGAACCGAGGAGGCAACATTTTGTTATAGACGAAATGAAATGATTGTTTTTGCATTGAAATGAACTGTTTCATTCATTGTTTTCTGAGGGCTCCTGACGAGCTGTCAATGGCTGGAGCCCTTTAAACCTGATCTAGTCGGCACCAGGGGATTCCCCCTGGTGCCGACTGGGCCAGGTTTAAAGGGGTCCAGTCGATAATAGCTCAGTAGGAGCTCTTTAAAATGGCTCCCAGAGTCCCGGACACCAAATCTGGTGCCTCTAGGACCCAGGGAAGCCATTTCGTTTCATTTCATTTCATATCATTTTTTTTAATCATAAGAAACAAAATGAAACAAAACAGGGGTGAGCATGAAATGGAACAAAAGGAAACATTATTTTTATGTTTTGTGCCCATCCCTAATCTGGAAGTTGTGTCATGGCAACTGGCCTTCTTTTCTTGAGAGACTCAGGCCGCGGTCAAACGAGCATTTTCTCTGTAGTTTCCCTTCGGCGAACTGCACAGAAAAAGATCATGTCCTAACTTTGAAGGGAAGTAAATTTGATCCCCGGTCGACCACGTCCCTTGAACAGCAGTTTCAGCGAAGTTTCAACAACTACCGCCAGGGGCTGGATTTAGAAACTTTGCTCGAAAATGCTTACTTATTTGCTTCTGTAACCATGACAGGACACCTAAAATACGCAGTAAAACTGTTGTTCCCCTTTTTCAGCAATGGAGGCTTGGGAAATAGAGTAGGAAAGAAGGGGAAAATGCAAAGTAGACAGGTAGAGACAGAACCAGATTAGGAAAATACGACACAGAAGAGAGGACACTAAAGTGTACATTAAAAACCATGTGATCGCCCGACAAAAAATATGCATGAAATTTATATACGCAGAGAACGCTGGTGTGACAGTGGCCTGAAACATTTCGCAGCTCATCCAAACAGCTTCATCAGACTGAGAAAAACTAGTTGTGAGTCCTCCATTTTATTGCTCACTTTGACCTCATGTCACTCTGGTCTGAAATAGGCTCCTAAAATGAAGAATAACCTGAATAGGCTGATTAGGTGGACAATAGTCTCAGGCTCATTAGGTGGAGAATGGCCTAAGGTGTGGGAAAGTCCCAACTTTACAACCTTTGCAACACCTATAAAGTATGAATCGTTAGCCATGGCCATGTTGGTGGAGGTGTGAAGTATTCTTGATTTGTCTGGGGATTGATAAAAGGGCTGCTTGATAAGTAGCAGACAGATTGTGCCTGAGTCCCCAAACTCTGTTGAGAGAGGGGTTTTCAATACTCACATGGATGGCTTCCCTGACCCCTCTCTCAAACCACCTATGCTCTCTGTCTAATATGGGCATATCCTCATCTTTGAATGAGTGCCCTTTGTCCTTCCAGTGGAGGTATACATTTCAAGAAAAGATGCTGACAAATTGGAACAAATTCAGAGGAGGGTGACAAGGATGATCAGGGTGCTGGAAAAGAAGCCCTATGAGGAGAGACTGAAAGAACTGGGGATGTTTAGCCTGGAGAAAAGATGATTGAGGGGTGATAGGTAGCACTTTCCAAATATTTTAAGAGCTGTCATCCAGAGGAGGGGCAGGATCTGTTCTCCACCATCCCAGAGTGCAGAATGCACAACAATGGAATCAAGTTTTGGCTGAATATTAGGAAAAACTTACTAAATATTAGAGCAGAACAACAATGGAACTGGTTACCTCAAGAGGTAGTGAGTGCCCCAATACTGGAAGCAATGAAGATAAATTTGAACAAGCACCTGGCAGATATCATTTGGTTTGTATTCCTGCAGTGAGCACAGGATTGGACTTAATAAGTAGGGCACTTTCAGCCTTCACTATTGTATGATTCTATGAAATATATGGTGCAAGGATCCATGTCTGGTTTATGAGGAGTAAATACACAAATACCAGTATACATTAAAATTGATGAACTCTGCGGGATAATATTGGAAATGCATATCTTAGATAGAAACTAGAGATGGGCCTTTTGTTTTGGAAGTAGTCAGCTTCTAAAACAAAACACGGGAGCCCAGCTGATGTTTGGAACTGGAGGAATGAAATAAACCAAATCCGTATCTTGTGCTGGGGTGGCACAGGGCACAACTCCAACAAGGAAAAGGCCTCCAATGCACCATTTTGTCTTCTCCATGGCACAGGCCAATCAGACAGGGAGGCAGGATGATGCATTTCCCTGCACAGCTCCTGATTGGTCAGTGCCAAGGAGAAGGAAAGAGCCTTCTTCCTTGTTGGAGTTGTGCCCTGTGCCACTCCAGTGTAAGATAAGGGATTGGTTAATTTCATTCCTCCAGTTTTGAACATCAGCTGGGCTCCCCCATTTCATTTTGTGTGCTGACCACTTCTGAAATGAAAAGCCCATCTATAATGGAAACTCCAGCATTTCTTTTAGTCACTAGGAGTGTAATCACATTCATGTCTGCACAGAAGTGAGCACTACTGAGTTCCATAGAACTGACTGGCAGGAAAATGTGTATATAGGATTGCTGTCACCTTTTGTCATGATATTTTCCTTGTTTTGCTGGATGGTTCAAATTAAATCATTTTAATCACTACAGTTGTTCTAGTTCAGATCATGAGCCAGAGACTAGAAATGGAAATAACGCTTATTAATTAATTCCTCACTTAGTGGGATTTATATAATTTGCAATTCATACAGTTCACAGAAATCATGCAAATTGTGTAACTGAGCAAACACTGAGCTATCAAGAGTGCCAGGAAGTTCCTTGATATCATTGCCAGCAAGAAGCAGAATGTTCAAAATCCTTTTCATTATCTGTAAGAAAGAGACATGGGAGGGTTTCTAATCCCAGGACAGGCACTTCAGAAAAAACAAAAACAAAAACAAAACAAAAAAAAAAACCACACACAGGTGATAAAGCAGAACCTGGCATATCAGCATAACAGAATTAAAGTTAATATTGAAGTGGTCAGCAAAATTTGACTAGTCTGAAATAATGCAGCTGATGTTATCAAGGAGAAAACTATACAGGTGAACCATCAGGTCAAACCACCATGTACACAATTAAATGAATACATGGGCTTGGAGATGCCCCTTCTGCCTGGGGCATTCCCTTTGGAGTTTAATAACTCAGCCCCCCCAAAACCTCAGGGGCTTAAGTTCCCCTGCTATTTTTGTGCTGATACATGGCTGTGAACCACATTTTCAAGTACATTAAAGATTATGTAGCTTCATTGGACTCTTCCCTGTAGGCCCCCCCCAAATTTTTTGGAGAGGTTGGGGGGGGCAGGAGGCTGAGTTATTAAACTTCAAAGGGGATGCCCCTAGGAAAAGATTATTCTAACTGAAGGAAGCCAAGCCACTAATCACTCACCCGCTGGGGAAAAGGCTATTGCAGTATCCAGATTCAATTAGAATGATATTTTCCTAGGGGCAACATTTTGGTTTTTAATAACTCAGCCCCCTGGCCTCCAAACCTCTCCAAATTTCAGGAGTTTACAGGGAAGAGCTTGACAAACCTCCTCAGCAATTTTGGTGCTTATAGATGACTGTAACCTGCATTTTCAAGTACATAAACATAACAAAACATGCACTCAAAAATATGGGTGACATGAACGTTTTGGCATGGAAATGGCAGGGTAGCTTTCTCAAGCTCTTCTCTACAAGCCCCCAAAATTTGGAAAGATTTGGGTTTCAGGGGGCTGAGTTATTAAACTCCAAATGAGGTCCCTCTAGGAAAAACTCGTTCTAATTGAGTCAGATGTTCGGAACTCACCATGGGTGAGCAATTGGCAGCTTCCAACTCAATTAGAAATGATTTCTTCCTAGGGGACCCCAATTGGAGTATAATAACTTAGCCCCCTAAACCCCAAACCCCTCTAAATTTGGGGGGCTTATAGTTAAAAGCTTGAGGAAGCTCTCCTGCCATTTTGGTGCCTCTAGGAACCAGGGGAGCATAGCAATTCATTTTGTTTTAAAACTACTTTAAAATTAATTACTAACGAATAGAGATGGGCATGACTTGGCGGAGTTCCCGTTTCCGTTTCCGTTCCTTGTTTCCGTTACGGAACGGAAACGGTAACGGGAATTACTCTGCCAGAACTCAAACTTGAACCGACTAAAGAATAATTGGGTCTGATTTGTCGTGGTCGTTCCTGGCATCGCGACGATCCCGCGCTGCCAAGCGGCACAGAAAAAAAGTTTTTAAAAGTTTAAAAAAACCCCGATTCCCGGCCAAAAAGCAGGCGGAAATATGCCTGCCTGAGTGAGGGCTCAGGGCACCTACCAAAGGGGTGGTTGACCCCCCCCTCTCCTGTCCTGGGCTACTCTGGTGGGGGAAATCCTCGTCGTAGTCGCTCGCAAGTTGCAACAAGCACCGGACTCACCGCCGGCCGCCGCAATTCAAGCGGAAGCGGCACAGAAAAAAAGTTTTAAACTCCCCCCCCATTCCTGGGCCAAAAAGCAGGCGAAAATATGCCTGCAGTGCAGAGTGCACCTACCTGGGCAGCCGGACTCGAGTCGCCATGCCATGCGGTGCGGGCGGGGGATCCAAAATGGGGCGGCGACTGCAATTTTTTTTTGAAATCGTGGTCCAAAAACACACAAGCACCACACAGAAACATGCGAAAATTGCTATTTTAAAACTGCCAGAATTTTTACAGTAGCAGTGGGTTTTTCTTGCAACAAAATGTCTCCTCTTTCCTCTCTCCATTGATTTTATTTTATTTTATTTTATTTTATTTTATTTTATTTTATTTTATTTTATTTTTACACCTGCACAATGATGGGCTGGCCATGGGAGTGACCAATGCCCATGCAAATTTTTGGAGCCATTCCACCAATCGCATGGCCACTTGGCCAGGTTGACCACAGAGACTTCTGGGATGTGCCAACCGGGCATAAAAAGCCCACTAACCGTAGCCCGAACCCTAACCCGAACCCGAATCCTAAGCCTAACCCATACGCCAGTACACTGTCCTTCTAAGTGGGTCAGAGAGGCCCCCAGAGGTGCACCCCAATACTCACCCTAACCTCACCCATAACTAGCCTAACCCTAGCCCTTGCGCTAACCCTGTTGCCTAAGCCAGATCTGTACTTGTATTGCACTACACACAACAAGTACAATTCCCTTCTTAGTGAGACACAGTGGGTGCAGAGAGTCTGCCAGTCCGCCACTTGTGGCTCTGGGTGACTCCTGCAGGCTTGGCTCGGCCGGCAGCATGTGTGACATGCAAACCATGCCCCCGAGGCCTGACTGATGCAGGGAAGGCACCCCAAAAAGAGGGGTGCCTCTGCCAGTCTGCTGTGTCTCTGCGTGCAACTGGGTATGCAATCATATCCATATATGGCTATGCATGCATGCCCTTTTGCAGCAGGTGAGGAGAGGAGACCCCCATGTATGAGGGGTCTCCAGGAGCCTGCTTTCCCCAGCGGGTGAGGATAGGAAGCACGCCCCCCAAAAAAGAGGAGCCTCCAGGAGCCCGCTACCCCCCCAAACCAGTTTAACGACAGACGAAAAATGAAAAACGAAACGACAAATTTTTGCGAAGTTTCACAAAAAACAGAAACGAGCCGACACAGGCTGCCTCCGACACACAACTCGAAAACATCATTTTCCCTAGTCGTGCCCATCTCTACTAACGAAACAAAACTACTAAACAAATAAACTAAAGATGGGCACAAAATGCCAAAATGGCATTTCATTTTGTTTTTTTGGTCGCTTTGTTTTGTTTTGTTTTGCATCACACTTTCTGTAACGGAAAACGTGGGGTTGCTCCTCTGCCCAGATCCATCTGCAATCAATCAACTGCAGTTTTTTGAAAGCGGGTGTCTGGAGATGTCAAGCCCCAAATGGATTCATTAAGAAACCCACGGCCTTCCTCTAAAATCTTTCTCACTTACCAGAATAATTATTCAACAAGGCACCTTCACTTGAATAATTAAAAGCATTTATTTGACTAAAAAGGATTTCTCAGAAATAGTAACTTATTGAAAAATAAAACATAAAAAAAAATCAAAAGCAAACTTCAGAGGTAAAAGACTCACTAATTCTACTTTAAGACTATGGACCCTCGTATAACAAAGGGTTTGTATAACATAAAATCTGTACAACATAAAAAATCCGGAGATAGGGGAAATTTGCTTAACAGAATCGCCTATGGGGAGAATCTGTACAACATAAAAATAGGATTACTCTGTTTTCAATGCATTCCTATGTGAATTTGTATAAAGGAAAATTTGCTTAACATAATTTCATTTGGAATGAATTAATTCCTTTATACAAGGTACCACTGTGCTGCTAAGTATTAGTCCATTAGTCCATATTGCAAAATCCATTCAGGAAAAATCTCTCTCTCCATCTCTGTCTCTCCATCTCTGTTCACAGCATGGGAAAAAGTCACAGGCTGCCTCTTTGACCAATCAGGGTTCACTTGCTTCTTAGATGGAATGTGTCTTCAGGCTTTGTTTACATTCATTTCAGATAGAAATTAGACATGGGCACGACACGGCGAAATTGTCGTTTCCATTTTTGGTTATCGTTTCCGTTGCGTAACGGATATGGTAACGATAATTAAGCTGTCAGAACTCGAAATAGAACTGAAAAAAAAATTGGTCAGGTTTTTCGTTTTCGTTTGTGGCATTGCGGCGATCGCGCAATGCGAAGCACAGAAAAAGTTTTTAAATTTTTTTTAAAAAACCCCAACTCCCGGCCAAAAAAGCAGGCAAAAATATGCCTGCCTGAGGCTTTGCAACCTACCAGAGGGGTGGTTTCTGGGGGGTCACTGGCCTTTCCCCCCTCTTCTCCTGTCCTGGGCTGCTTGCACCAGGCTGGGGGGGTCATCCTCGTCGTCTCGCCATGCCATGCGGTGGGGGGGATCCAAAATCGTGACCACAATTTTTTTTTTGAAATCGTGGTCAAAAAACACACCAAATCACCACAGAAACATGTGAAATTTATTTATTTTAAATGCCTGAATTTTAATAGTAGCAGCAGTGGGTTTCTTATAGCAATAAAACGTCATATTGATTTTATTTTATTTTATTTTTTTATTTTTTTAGACCTGCCTATTTGGGCTGGGCATGGGATGGGACCATGCAAATTGTTTGAACCATTCCACCAATGGCATTGCCAGGTTTTTGACTGACACTTCTGGATGTCTCTGAGGGCATAAAAAGCCGAGGCACCTTCCAGAAATCGCAGTTGGGTCAGTGTATGGATGTGGTTGAGGGAGGAGGGCTGGCTGCTGGTGCTGGTGTGATCCGATCGAGATTGAGGAGGGAGGCTGGAGGCTTTAGGATTTAAGTTAGGCAGGCAGGGAGGGAATTGAATTTAGAAAATAATTTCTTTGATTCCCTGCTAGACATGGGCACGACTAGGCGAAATTCTCGTTTCCGTTTTCGGTTCTCATTATCATTACATAACGGGTAACAGTAACGAGAAATACTCCGCTCCAGCTATTTTTTCTGGTCGTGCCCATCTCTACTCCGTGCAGCTTTGTCTGCTGAAGGGAATAGCAGTTTAATCTTTATTTCTTCTCTGGCAGTTTGTGCGGGTTTTTTTCTGATATTGGATAAAGGGGGAGGTTCGACTGGGAGTGGGAGGTGTGGATTTATTTTAAATATATATTTTATACTACCATTTATTTTCTATTTTCCTAACTTCAATTTGCTTGCACACACACACATTTGGGGTGCAAGCCAAGAACAGAACCTCTATCCTAAGTGATATCCTAACTGCCCACTCACCTGTCCGCCCGCGCCGCCACCTGCCCACTCACCTGCCCACGGCCGCCGCCCTCCCACTTGCCTGCCCCCCCTGCCCCGCCCGCCGCCTAGGGCGCAAAAACACCTAGCGCCTGCCCTGATTGCAGGACGCCCCTATGCTCTGGGAAGTCAAATCACGCTAAATCACAGTGGAAATGACAAACAACAAATGGAAACAACAAATTTTTGAAAAATTTCACAATGAACGGAAATGACCCGAAACGGACCCGTTCCGACAAGCGAAAACTCGAAATGTCATTTTTTCTGGTCATGCCTATGTCTAATAGAAATGAATGTAAACAATATCTACAGCAGGCTAGGCATAGCACATTAATATTGGCTTTGTTTACATTTGACCTTAGAGAAAGGCTTCCCTAATTCTAAATTATGTTATATTTACCATCTCTTTGTTGTCTTATGCAATCAATTTCTTCTTGAAATTCTAGAACTTACTATATCGCTGACTGAATGTAAGATGTGCAGCTGCCACAGCACTCATTTTCTGATCATTGTGCATCTACCAATGTGCTATTTCCTGCACCCTTGTGGAGGAAAGACTTAGCTCTGCATTCACTCTGCTTTGGGAATGGAAGAGAATCATTTCTAATTGGAGTTCCAGGTTTCCCCTTGTAAAGAGAGGCTGTGCTTGGGCTGCTGGAGAATCTGTTTCACCCTGTGCCTAGATATTGTAAAAGTTACTGTTTGACGACGACCCCCACCATCCACAGATGATCCCCCAAAGCTAAGCCCCAGTGTCTGATTGAAGGCAGACTGTCTGAATCTTCATGTCTGGAAGCATTGTCTGGAACCGTTTTGAGGCAGAAAAAAACAAAAAACAAGATACTGTATTTCCAGTTCTAGCTCAGATCACCACAGGCTCTGATGAGAGGGCCACACAGATGGACCTTGCTGTGCTCCTCAATACAATGCACTGCAGAACTGCAGGCTCCCTGTATTGCCCCATTAAGATCAATGAGGACTGTGTTGTTTAGAGTTCCCCTTTTACAGATTGTCTAAGCTGGTCTGGTCAGAAATGTGGCATTTTCTGAAGTACCAAAGCCAAAATGGCAGCCAGTATGCACCTATCATGACATACATTCTTCCATCTGTTTTTTCTTTGCTTACTTCTCAGAATTATTCATATTCCTTGGAGGCCATGGAAAGGTTGAGTCACATTCTGGAGAAGAGAAGAGAGATAACACAAACAAGAGTTGAATTACAGAAATATGAATGTGAGATATGTTATTTCCCTTTTAAGTCATATGCAAGCAAACATGGAGGGGAGCCTTCTCAACCACTCAGCTCAGGCAGTTGTTCAGCTTTTCCTACAGACAGCAGCATGATTTAGTTCTCTCAAAAGATAAATGAAAGCAAGGTTGCATTTGTAAATAGTAGGCTACAATCCCAGGAAGTCTTATATGCAGCTGTAATTAATGCAGTTGGGAGCTCTATTTGTTCATTTGTCTTTGCAGTAGTTTCCATTCCTCAAGGGACAAGGTATTACTTTTAAAACTGAACAGTGACTTGCCTCTTTGGCAGTGGGATTTTCAGCAGAGAAAAAGCATGATAAACAAGCAGTGAGGATATAGATGGAAATTTACACTTGACTACACTATGAGTAATCTGGAATTTTCCATCTTCTTTAGAGACTGTGGCCTCTTCAGTTGGGCATTCTTCCTCCATTTCCTGCTCCATAAATTCTAGATGAGAAAGTCCAGACACAAAAGTGTTTATTGGAACTGGGATATAGATAACAATAAATGAATTTATAATATGGTTAGATTCCTAATGTGGTGTAGTGGATAGAGTAATGGAAGAGGGCTCTGGAGAACAGGGTTTGAATCCCCACTTAGCCATGGAAACTTACTGGGAGTGTGGAACTGGGAAAACCAATTCTTAAATATCTCACTTACCTTGAAAGCCCTGTTAAGGCTACTATAAGTCAGTTCTGACTTGACAACACAGAACAAATACATGTCAAGAACTCCAGCCTTAAAAGTCTCTTACTCTCCAGTTCCCTCCACCAGGATGTCTAAATGCTCCTCAACCAGCCCCAGGAATTTGGTTATTCTCCCATCTATAAGTCAGCTCTGGAGCTCTCTCAGTATGGAGGTGCATCTAAGAGCAATAGCCAAGATTCTTGCAATAAGGACAAGTACACAAAGGTCTTCCTTAGGAGGTCTCTGATTTATTTATTTATTTATTATTTATTATGAGAGCTTCTATACCGCCCATCTTCCTAATGGAACTCTGGGTGGTGTACAGGGGCTGAACCAGGTCAGCCTAGTAATACAAACAAACAGACAATGCAATACAAACAATTTAAAACAAAGTATGCACCCCAGCGTAAAACAACAATAACTAATTAAACAGATGGCGGCGGGGGGGAGCAATAGCATTAGACTAGGTCACCAACCTAACAACCCTGTTTTCTATATCTCATCCCATCACTGGTATTCCAATTGGCATTTTCTCCACCAGGATCAGAGCTGGGTCATCATCCAGTTTTACCCTCAGTCTTCCACTGTCTCATTGGGTGATGCATACAGTCCCCCTAGTAGGGTAGCCAGTATGGAGGCTGGAGGTTTTGGTGCATTCCTCTTTTTCTTTGGGGGACCCACAATTGCACCAAGACTTCTCTCCAGAGGTCCTCCTTAAATATATATTCTCAATCTCCTGGGTGCTCTGGCTATTTTTATGTGGAGTTTTTGCCAAAAATGTCTCTAGGAAGTCTTCTTTGGCATCCCCTCAGGCCCTTTGGATCCCCCTCCTCTCTCACAGGAGAGCCAGGACTTGTCTCTGCCATCTCCTTGGTCTGACATGCCAATCTCCTGCAAGGTTGTCTCTGATGAGGATTTTGCCATTAATCATGGCAAGGTGGCTTTTGTATACCTCAGCCATCAGGGCAAACAAAATCCCTCTTCCACCTAGGGGCTGTTTCTCTTTCCACCCGGGGTCTCTGCCTCTATCTCCACAGGCAGGGCCTCTGTTTAATACCCATTGTTCTTTGAGAGAGGAAATCTCCTTTCTTCGGTCCACCTGTTTCTTCTCCTGATCTCCTATTTCCTTGGAGGAGTCTAAAGTTAACTTGGTCAGTACTTCAGGCTCTAGGAACATGATGGTCCCCCACCAAGGGCACCTCCATCTCTAACCTCTTTTCAGAGACTCACATTGAAATGTTTCCAGAACCTTCCTGCTTGTTACTGCTAGTGATCATTTAATCACTGATCATGTCCTCCTCTTGATCATGTCCATACTAGTAAAGCAATTTCTATCACCACGTTTCCACCCAAGTCCCCTGATTCCCTCAATTAGGATAAAATCTTATTCAAATCATTGCCATCAATTACAGATCTTACCTCATTCTTGAATAAAATCCTAAAAGGATTCTGGCCAATAAGATTTATTCTTCAGCTTTTGTGGAAGGTAGCTCACTTTTTGGATGCATCTGAAGAAACAGACTATAGTCCATGAAAAGTTTATAAGTCTTTCTGTTTGTTTTACTGAATTGTCTGGAAAGGCATACAAAAGCAATCAACTTATCCAGCTTCATTTTTGTATGATTTCCACCCAAAATCTTGCTTTAACATTCTTGAGACAGGAGTGAAAGAGGTGCATGAACAGGTGAACAAAAATTTAAATTTGTTAACCAACACTGAACAAGAGAGGCTGAACTGAGATGCTTAAAAACAAACAAAAAATTAGCTGAAGAAGACAGAGTAAAATGTGCCAGGATGAGAGGTATGCTGCACTAAATGAAGCTTAATATAAAAATGAATATATATCATATGATCATGCTTTCTTTTCCTATTTCTAAGTGATATTATAAGAACCTATCTACTAATTTAGTCATAAGATAAGGATTATTAATCAGGCTGTTTAGGCAGGAAGAATTTTACAAGCTTCATTTGAGTCATGCATTAAGCCCTCTGGGACCATAATCAATCTCTTTTTATCTAATATGCATGACAAAATCACACTCTGTCTTGACCTCAGATTCCAACTTGCTAACAAGACCAAAAACTGTGTTGGGAAGTGTTTAGTGTAGGAAGAAAGTAATAGAACATTGTAAAAATGCTGATTCAAGTATTTGAGGAAAGACAACCCATTGCGTGCCACACACAGAGACATACTCACACACACACAAAGACAGAGGGGGAGAGAGAGAGAGAGAGAGAGAGAGCTCAGATAATATGACCTCAGAATTCAGCTGGAAGTCTGCATGTTTGCACGCTCTTCCATGTCAATAGGCAGTAGCTGTCTGGAATAATGGGCACATGCTTTTGATACTGTGCAACATTTGAGATGTCACTGTCCCCTATGAGCATCTGTATTCTGTCTATGTCATGGCCACAGCAGGACATTTCCTTGACACATTTTAAGCTGTTTGTTTCAACTGCTCTAAACCAGGATTACGTATATTTCAATGGCAGTGGCTAAATTTTGTGTGTCCATATCCAAACCCTAGATTCCCAGACCATTAGTAGCTCATGGTTTTATATCTGTTATTTTAATTGTTATATATTTTAATATTTTAATATTTTAATTGTAATGTATAAGAATATTACTCTTTGTAATCCTTTTTATCCATAATTTTAAATTTTAGCATATTTAATTTATTAGCATATCATTATCTATCTATAAATTTTACTCCTGTGTAGTTTTACATGATTTCTAATTTTTGACTGGACATTGATGCTCATATGTATTATTTGTATTACACCTTATTTTAGATTGCATATCTAGTACTTTGGTCTAAGACCAGAAAGTAACACAAAGTGTTGGGTGAGTGTGCTCCCTCTTGATATCAGTTTCCAGATGATACAGGGCTGTTCAACTTTGAACAGGCCAAGGTGTACTTTTTCCGGCCCAAAGTGCCTGAGGTCTACTACACTAATACCTCTACTTACGAATTTTATCTGTTCCAAGCACGTGCTGATAACTAAAAACTTTTGTGAGTAGAGCAGCGGTTTCCCATAGGAATGCATTTAAAATCCATTAATCTGTTCTGGAGGGAACAGATTTCAATGTGCCATGGCCCTTGAACTGCCCCGCTCACTGAGACAGTAGGCTGGCAGACCCAGAACTTTGCTGGGCCAGTGGTGGTCCTTGGGATGGGGGAGGGAGGGGTAGAGAACTTATCCCCTCACTTTTTTTATTGATGGCTGGCAGGCTACTTCTGAACCCTTCACGGGCTACCAGATTCCCGCGGTCTACCTGTTGGGCAGGCCTGATGTATGATATTTGCTCATATGTTGCATGCAGGAGTAAACATTTATCATCATCATCATCATCATCATCATCATCATCATCATCATCATCATCATCACACAGCAGACAAAATAGCCATGTTGGATTTTGTATTACAAATCACTAGATTCATCACGTGATGAATCAGCGAATTATGCAAGCAGATCCTAGTAAGGTGGCTTTTTGCAGCTGACTAATGGTGATTATGGACAATACTTCACATCTATCTCATCGCTGTTTGCAGTCCCACTGGGGACCGGTACCAAGAAATCTAACCGCACATCCATTGTGGGATGAGGGGAGTTCATCAGTGACCACGCCCCCTGAACTGTGATCTAAGCAGGATGACAGATTCCCCTCCCTGGCCTCGGGAATCTCCTCATCTCACTTCTCGTTCTGATATGAGTGCCCGTGAGGTAAGGCTCATTGCACAACGTGCCATTCTCCATCTAGTGGCAAGATTGTGAAGTGCCATTCACCAGTACATTCCCTATGGAGTTAGCAACACAGTGAGATTAAAAGACAAATGCCTCAAACTTAGCTCCATAACGCATTGAAGGCAAGGCTCAGAGAATCAAAACATTGAAAAACAGAAGGTTGGGCCAAAAAAATAAAAAAGGAGAACAAAGGCATGGAATTTCACATCTCATCATGGAAACGAGGACGTACTGAAACAGTCATGCCAGTATCATCAATCACACGTGTGCGTACACGGGAACAGGGACAGAACTACAAGAAGACTACGTGACTGCGACTGACATCAACACGCAATGAACTTTCTCCTGGGATGAGAGTGGACATGAAGTAACCGTCTTTGTCAACTGCAAATTAAGCATTCCAAAATTACAGTGCTAGGATGATTACTTCCTGGAAACCAATCAACACAGACATGCTGCACAAATTAAGATTCTCAACTTTCATACTTGGCCCTGGTTTCAGTGTGGATGGTGGATATTTGTGCCATAAGTAATGATGTCAAAAGCAATTGGAGACAATCAATCTTGATGTCCAGCAGATGCTCTTAAGACTTTGGATCCATGAAAGGAATTTTGGGAAGAGAATGGCCGTGTGTCTCAAAAGTACATAAAGAGTAGTTACAGACTTTATTTATTTATTTATTTATTTATTTATTTATTTATTTATTTATTTATTTAAACATGGCTGGAGCTAGACCTTAACTAAGAAACTTAAACCCCTATTTTTCTAGTGTCAATACACTTTTGATCTGAGTTCAAATGTTGATGGTATTTCATAAAGCCATAAACAGCTTGGGAACTGAATATCTGAGGGAATGTTCTCTCTACCCATACCTGCCTGATCACTAATCTGGTTGGCTAAGAATAAAATTATATTTTTTACCTGAAAAATACATTTCAATGCCCTTACATCAAGTATTAAGAAGGGCCTTTACTAGAGCCAGATTTGAACTGCTGGATTCCATGGTCAAATATGGGCGTTTTCACCACCTCCCTTATCAGGAGAGAACCTGTATTTGTGGATCCCCTTCTGTTGAAAACATTTCTCATATTCTCTTTGAATGCCAATTATATGCATCCATCAGGCTTGAATATCTATCCCCCTTTTTAGAAAGAACAGTCCATAGGGACCCAATTCACAGATTGTCTTATCTTCTTTCGGGCTCTAATGTGTACATTGTTTGCAAAGTTGCCAAGTTTGTAATTAAAGCTGCAGCTTTAAGAACGCAATACGTCGAACAAATTGGAGTATCCTGCAAAGGAGATCTACATATATGACTTCTGTATATTCTGAATCTGTATTGTAGGGTACCCTATTGGATGGTGTTGCATGTACTTCAATGTATTCTATATTCTGTGTTGTTATTGGTTGATATGGTCATAGGACTAATCAATAAATTTATTTGTTGTTGTTGTTCTCTCTACTCATACCTGCCTGATCAAAAAGATCTGCTGCAAGGATCCCTCTGTGCTCTGTGATAGGGAATGATCCATTATGCAGAGACATGGAGCACACTAGTTCTAGAATGTTCTTTTTAAAGGCTCATCTGGTGCTGATACTAAACTTATTCTGGTGCCAAGTTAAACCATCACCAGGTCTTCTTTATTCTTCTTGGTTCTGAAGTATGTATATAATTTTAATGTTTTAAATAATTGTATATTTAAAAGGTACAGGGGAACATAGGGTGTTTATACACGACCCCTAAGCTCCGCTGCAAATGGCTGCAAGCTCCGGAGCTTAAAAATGTTTCCCCACCAGCTCCGGAGTTTGCAGACAATTAAGTGCGACCCCACCCACCTAAGTGCGACCCAGCACACTTTTCTTGTACCTGCTCGAGGAGGGTGAAAATCGCCAGGTCCGGATTTAATCTGGTCAGTGCGGGGCTCTCCTGGTGTCTTTTTTTTTTTTTCTCCCGCCCCTTTAAGAGAAGGGGTGGGAGGGGAAAAAAGCAAACAAAGAGAAGGAATCAGCACATGGAGCTCCGGCAGCTTCTCCGAGGTAAGTCTGCATTTCCCCCCCACACTTTCTTCCTCCCTCCCCTCAGCAGACAGGTGCGGAGTGGTGGGGAGGAAGGAAGAGCAACGAACCCCTAAGATCTCTGGTCTGAATTTAAGTGGCCAGCGGATCTTAGGGGTCGTGTGAAAAGGCCCTTATAAATATTATGTATGTATGTATGTATGTATGTATGTATGTATGTATGTATGTATGTATGTATGTATGTATGTATGTATGTATGTATGTATGTATGTATGTATGTATGTATGCATTAGATTTATACACCGCCCATCTGGCCATCTGGCCACTCTATTCCAAATCTAAATAAACAAAAACTCAAAGGACAGGTAAAATGGTCATTTCCTGAACAAGTGGTCTTACAATTACCTCTAAATGTTCTTTATTTAAAGCCCAATACTATCAATTTGCCAATCTGTTTTTTTGTAACTATGGTTGGGCATGCAGATTGGTCTGTGGTAGTGGTAGAGGATCTAGCTTGGAGAACAAATCATCACTTTCTCATCTTAGTTGGTATACCACAGTGGCAGCCTACTAGAGAAATGAGGTGGTGCCCTCATCTAGTTCAGTAACAAGATTCAGATAGCAAGTAAAAGGTCAGGGGAGTTTTTGTGGGTGGGCATTTTTAGGGAATGAACTCTATCATGTATTCAATGATGCAACATGATGCCTTACCTTACCTAATTCTGGCCTGCCTCCTCACTTTTGGCAACACATTGTTTAGGCAAGCAGTTTTGGATTTGTTCTTCTCCTTTGATAACTCACTTCTCTCCAAACTGGCAGATTGCTGTTTAGTCTTGCTTGACAAGCCTATCATCTAATCTTGCTAGAAAACAGCCAAACATGAGAAACACTGCTGTTTTCTCACTCATTAACAGGTTCCTTGTCATTTTCCATGTTCTCTTTTCCACCCACCACAGAAGCAAAAGGGAATCTCTCTCTCTCTCTCTCTCTCTCTCTCTCTCTCTCTCTCTCTCTCTCTCTCTCTCTCTCTCTCTCTCTCTCTCTCTCTCTCTCTCTCTCTCTCTCTCTCCAATGTGTAGATATATACAGGTATATATCTTATTTAATGCTATTTCTTATTTATTATTCACTAGCCCTTTTTTAAAAAATTTCTACATGGCAAATGGTTTTGACATGGACAGTTGCATTTGAAATGTGGGTGAGTTGAGCACCTCTGTATGATTTTGTTTCTTGTCGCCTATATCAGGGTTATCAATCCATCTCTATGTTTGTCAGCCAGGAACCTTCAGGGTCCCTAGCTCCACAAAATACATAGGTGCTGTGTTCCCTCTGAATACTCAATGTTCAGAAATACAAGGAAAAGCCTCTACCCTATCCATAAATTCCTTCAGCACCCAGAGAGTCTCAGAAAGTGGAGGCTGAGGTGGTAGAAGCCATCAAGCTAGACTGCCTAGTTGGTCAATGGAAACATCAATAACAAGGAAGTTAGGATTTGCTATATTATCCCTCCTCATGGAGAATTAAGACTTAGAAAATTATTAAACATGTATGTCTATATGTGGGCATGTGTGTGGGACATGTTTATCTGTATGTATGGGTATATGTATATGTTTGTGTATGTACGCTTTTATATACATACAGATAAACATAAGATTATAATGATAGTGGTGTACATCTGGTAGCAATGGGTGAGTAGCTGTTTGGGGTATATAAACTGAACCAGAATGAATTGGTTGGGGGTAATAAAGGTTGATTATCTGGTAAAAATGTTTATGCTGGAGGTTCTTTTTAAAAGGGTAGTCCAGATATAACGGGAGTTGGTTATTATTGAGGAATGATTATTTCTCAATAATAGTTGATTAATCCCCAAGTATAATAGTTACATAAAATTATGAAAACCCACTATAGATAATATATAGTTTATAGAGTTTTTCTTTCTAGATAGTTTTTTAATAAAGTGTAATAGGTAGGAGATGTGAATGTATATAAGAATTTTGTATAATGCAGTATTAAAGCTATGATTAATAATGGACTGGGCCAAAAATGCTACTAAGATCATGGCCAGGATGTTGGGTCACACCTCCCCCCCCGAAAGTCAGCAGACTCACTTAATAAATAGGGCATCAGAGAGAAGAGGAGGAGACTAATCTCTATATGTGTTGGGACTCCATTTGAATGTGGGATAAAAAGGGAGAAGGGGGACATGTTAGGTTTTTGTTGCTGTTTTATTTGTTTTTATGCAGTTAACTTGGGGCTGACAAATTTTAAATTAAATATATACAATGGTTAAACAAGTTAATATAACATCTTGGAATTTGATTGGCCTAGAATCTGTTATACAGTGGTCCCCCCCCATTCGCGGTTCATATACTATGGTCCTGCTATATTGCAGGGCCGCAGTATATGAAAAATGACCCCTGGGGTAAGGGGGGAAAGGCCTGCTTCAGGCCTCTCTTACTTACACAAGGATTAGCGCTGCCCCAAACAGGCCTGTGAGGGCCTCCTGAGCCTTCCTGAGCCTTCTGGAGGCCCCCAAAAGCCCAGGAAGGCCCTCACAGTCCCACTTGGGGCAGTGCCAGGCTGGGGGTAAGTACAAGGGCCCTCAGCTAGGTGCCCCAGGCCTGACCTGACCTGCATCTGCATATCACAGATTTTCACTTATTGTGGGTCGGGTCGGGTCCCTAACCCCCGCAATAGGCAGGGGGTCACTGTAAAAAGGACTAAAGTTCAAGCAAAGTTGAATAAAAGTCAGGCTGATATAGTCTTTTTACAGAAAACTCATCAGAATAAGGATGAGATGTGTGTGTGTTGTGTCATTACAGTCATGACCGACTCTTTATGACTCCATGTCCATGGAGTTTTCTTGTCAGGAATACTGGAGTGGTTTGCCAGTTCCTACTCCAGGTGCCTACAGCACCTGGTATTCCCTGGAGGTCACCCATCCAAGTACTAACCAGGGCTGACCCTGCTTAGCTTCCGAAATCAGGCGCAATCGGATGTGCTTAGGGCTTAAATGTAAATGGGTTGATGTGTATGAAAAATCATTTAGCACATCTAAGTCTAGAAGGGTAGCTATACTGATAACTAAAAGGACGGAATTTGAAATTTCCAAAATGGATAAGTACAATCAGGGTAGGATGTTGATAATACAAGTGAAATTAAAAGGAGAAAATTGTACTCTCATGAACTTGTATGTGCCAAATGATAACCAAGAAACGTTTCTGAGAAATTAGATAAGGAAAGGATATATTGTTATGGCAGGAGGTTTCAACTTGGTTATGGACATTAGCAGAGGTAGGATGAAACCTTTGAAAGAAGAATCAGGAGGTGATCAAATGTTATTGGATAAACTCATTAAAAACAGATTTTAAAGATGTCTGGAGGGAGTTAAGAGGAGATGAGAGAAAAATAATCATTTTATTCCCCTGTACATAAATCTTATTCTAGAATAGATTATATATTTGTGTCTACAGATTTAATATCTAGAATAAATAATGTAGGAATGGGTATAGTACAAATTTCAGACCATGCCATGGTAAACGTGGAATTTACACCTGGGTGTGATTATAGAGAAGCAAAAAGATTAAGGATTTATTTACATAAATTGATAATAGATAAAATTTATAAAAATTTGGAAGAAACTTGGAAGATAAATGAAGATGGGGAGGAGAAACAAGAATAATTTTGGACACAATGAAGGCAGTAGCAAGAAGATATGCATCGAAAGAGGCATGCATTTTTAAGCAAAGAGCATATAAAAATCCAAGATTTGGAAAATGATATTTTAAAAATTAGAAAATATATTTATTTCAACAAGGGATGGTAAAGTATTAATGGAGTTACAAGCTAAAAGGAAAGAACTAGAGGGAATTAATTTAGAGAGAGTGCAACAAACTTTAATATATCTGAAAAGAGAATATTATGAACATAATAAATTATTAACAAGAATGACACAAATAAAGAAAAATAAAAAATGATAGGAGTAATACAGGAACTGAAGGGCAAAAGATGTAATAAAATACAGGAAAAGTTGGAGACATTCCAAGAGTATTATAACAATATTTATGCAAGTAATAGTCCATCTACAAGTAGAGTTTATTAATTTGTGAAGGAAAATATTAAAATAAGGATTGAGAATGAAGATTGTGAAAAGATGCATAAATTAATAACAGATGAAGCGATTGAGTGGTTCATAAGCAAGTTGAAATTTGCTAAAACACCAGGAACTGATGGAATTGGATCAGAATTTTACAAAGTGTTTAAGAAATTATTAATACCTAGAATGAAAGAATTATTAAATGAGATTATTGAAGGGGGGAAAATTCCCCAGTCATGGGAGGAATCAATAATAGTACTGATTTTAAAGCCAGGTAGGGATCCAACCTATATGGACTCTTATAGACCAATTTCATTTATTGATCAAGATGCAAAGATATTTACAGCAATTTTGGCTAATAGATTAAATAGTTTTGTAGGTAAATATATAAATAAGGACAAGAATGGTTTTATAAGAGGTAGACATATGGCAGATTTAGTTAGAAGAGTTTTGAATATGTATTTAGCAAGTAATGCAAAAGGGAAGGTAGGAATAATTTTATTAGATATTTTTAAAGCATTTGATATGGCAGAGTGGAGTAACTTAAAGATTTTGATTAATCATTTAGGTTTTATTCTTTAGTTTAGCAATATAATAAGGCTAGATTTTCATAATAAGGCTAGATTTTTAGTGAATGATGGAATAACTCATACTATTACCCTGAGCCAGGGAACAAGACAGGGTTGCCCATTATCTCCAGTTTTGTTTATACTTATAATGGAAATGTTGGCTAACATAATAAGAGAGGATAAAGAAATAGAAGTGGTAAAAGAGGGGAAGGCAAATAAAATTAATTTATTTGCTGATGATACATTATTAATAATTAAAAACCCTATTGACAAGTATTTAAAAATTACAAAAACATTTAAAGGCTTTTGAGGAAGCAATAGGATTAAAGGTAAATTGGAATAAATCTGAATGTATGTTGGCAAATTATAAAGAGAAAAAGTTATTCAAGGAAGTATTTGAAGGTAAATTAATAAATAGTATTAATTATTTGGGGATAAAATTAGCATGAAATATACAAGATATGTCTAAAATAAATATAAAGAAAGGAAGTACTGAAATGAATATCAAAAATTAAGGATTTCCTGATTTGGGAAGATTTCAGTATGTAAAAGGAAAATTATCTCTAAACTGATTTTTTTATTTGGGATGTTACCTTTAACATGAGATGAAAGAGAGCTAAAAGGGATCCAGGGGAAAATAAATATGTTTTGTAATGATAATAAAAAAGCTAGGATTAATAAGAGTTTATGGTATTATATATATAAAACAGGGTGGTTTAGGTTTATTTAATATTAAGCTATATAACATAACTAATAATAGAAAATGATAACCTAATTTGGAGAGACCTAGACATTATGCAAATGGAGAATATATATTCTTAGGGAAGACGTAAACGTCAAAATGACAAAGATAATTAATCCATTCTTTAAAAACATGATGGAATGTTGGAAGAACTTTAGGGAGATTCTATGTCCACTGGTTTCACCTTTGATTTGGGTAACAGATATTAAGAGCTTTCCAGAAAGTTTGAAAGGGAAGTTAAGTAAGGTGCTGCAAGATACATACATACATACATACATACATACATACATACATACATACATACATACATACATACATACATACATACATACATACATACATACATACATACATACATACATACGGGATTGGTTAAAACCAATGCAGAATAGACAAAGTATAAAGGAGAGATTAGGAGAAAATATTTTTGGTTGAATATTATACAAACGGGAAATTGGACGAAAGAATGGATAACTAAAATATGAGATTGTAGAAAATTGACAAGGTTTGAAGAAATTATAGATAGAAGAAATAAGATAGAAAATAAAGAACAGAGAAAAGGTATAGTAAATGGGATATATAAGTTATCAATTCAGGAGGAATATAAAAATAACAACCTAAAAGAGATATGGCAAGAAGATATTAATAAATAAAAGAGAAGGAATAGGGGGAAATGTGGAACAAAAGAATAGTGAAAAATATGCCAGTGAGAATAAAATAATATTGTTATAAAGTATCTTTTATATTTTTATTTATTTTCTACACTAAATTACATAAAACAAATATATTGCTTGTCTCCTGTAGTGTTATTGATTCCATCACAATTTTCCCAACATTGAGCTCAATATAATTCATATCTCCTTTGGCAGGTTAAATGAGTATACTTTTATACTTAATTTCCTCCTATCTCATCCATATTCTATCTATCTTTACTTACATCTATTTTTGATACAAATAATATAATCTCGCTCTTTAGCTCTTCAATACTAAACGATTTAGGATAGATTTGACTAACTATATATCTTCTATATATCTTTTATATATCAACCAGAGTATATTTACCTATTCTTCCAATGAGTGCCTAATCGCAGCAATCATCTCTAATTCAATATATTACTTTAAAGGCTATTATAAAAGACCTCATGGTCTATATGTTTCACTTTATGCATAGGAAAATTTTATCTATACCTAACAGCCACTATTCTTTTAAAAAAATCTTACAGATTAACATTTATTTATATATCAGGTTTGTCTTCACATTTCCATTTTCCGTTTCCCATATCATACCAATTAACTAGTAGCCTTAGACAATCAGAATATAGAAAAAAATTTTATGTAATAAATTCATTAAGGCAAAAATTCTTTTTTTTTTCAATTTTCCCTTTTCCTCCCATACCCCTTATCTTCACAGGTTGCTTTCCCCTTATCAAATACATAAACCTCATGGTTTGTTGTGTTATCTTGATAGTAATCTTGATGACCACTCTACTACTGATAAAATCCCAAATTTTCCTCTTTTTGGCACCCATGTTGAGTAAAACAGATGCGCTTGTCATATTCTGTGGACTTGGCACATCTAAGGGCCTAGTCTGTACCATTCTTGTCAAATTTGTCTTCATGTTGAGATCCACCCTTTGTTCTTGTATAATCTCTTGATTCAAGCTAATTTCAGTTTTCCCCAGGGATTCACTGTTATCCAAGAGTTCGTGTTGGCGTCTAGCTTTGATAGATCCTGCTGTTGTCATCTGTAGATTGGAGTCCGGTGTCTGCTTTATTTCTATTACTTTATCAGTATTGGAAATATCTGTATCTTTTGGAAATTTCTTATATCTTAGATTCAAGATATCGATTATTCTTTGTAATATAGATAAAAGTATATTTTGTGAATTCTTCTGAAATATTTTCCCAATCCATTGTATTTTTATGGCTCACAACAAAAAGTTAAAGTTGCTTGTAATTATAGTTTCTGCCGTTTAATTTCCAAAAGGAAGGGGTGTAGAAGGAGATGACTGAATTAAAGTCCTAGAAGCAAAGTCCTTCAAAGCATGAGATTATCTTAAGGTTGAAAAATGTTCTTTAAAAAACATACTCTCCAACGCTGCTCTTAAAACTGTGTCATTAAGTCCAGCAGATAGCGAAAGTACAAAAAGCATAAAGTAATTTCTTTTAAGGTTGCATCTTAGAGTCACCACATACCAAAGAGCAGAAAAACATAAACTAATTTCCTGAAAAGAAAAGCAATAAAGCAGAAAGGCAATAATGTAGTGTGCAAATAATAACTTACTCTGCACGTCATTTCAAAATATTCACCTTTTCGATAAGCAACACTTCTAGAAGAGGAGGGTTGATGCTTATTTGAAGAAAATTTTCTAAAGCCAAGAAGGAGCTTTGCATAGATAAATGGAGGGGGGGAGCAGATCTACTCATGATATGACAAGTATATAAAGCTTATTTACAGCGTCCAGCACCAACAGCTGTGCCTTCGTCAGAATGGTATCTGTCTTCCCGCAGTGGGTGGTAAGACATACTCCTCCAGCTTCTTCCGAAGTTCAACGCTGACCCCTTCATGCCTGCAGGTGCTGCCTTTTCTTTGTTTCCCCTCCAGGGAAATTTACCCCCTTTAGGGACCCTTTGTTTGGAGTAATTCAACTTGATAACCTGGAGCACTTATCAAGTTGTATCACCGTGGTGTAGCAGGAACCTGAAAAAAACCATAAGAGTTGTAATTTTGTTTAAGTCCTGAGGGGGGGGTTGCATGGGGTTGTTGTTTTTTGTCCTATTTGCTTGAGTTTTGTTCAGTGTTTTCCCCCTTCACTGTATATTGTTGTTTTATGTTTTGTATTGTAGTTTTATAATTTTAATAAAAAAATAAAAAAGAGAACAAAGAAGACAAGAGAACTGTGATGATAAACCACCAGTACCCTTGACTGCAGAAGGAGGAAGGTTTGGGTTCTTTTGCAGAGGACCTGCAACTAGATACTGTATTTCTGCTTTGATGAAAGAAACCAAGCCAAACACTTTGAAAGAGAACAACAACAAGGAAGATAGGAAGTATGCATGCACTACCCAGAGACCTTTGGGTAGTGGGCGGCATATAAGTTGAATAAATAAATAAATAAATAAATAAAATAAAAAGAGAAACCAGATAATAGAGGGAGCAAGTGATCCCATTGCCTTTTTCTTTCTTTCTTTTGTTCTTCTCAACCATCTTCCATCTTCCTCCCTCCCTGGGATCCTATTCCAGATTCACATGTACAAAATGTGAAAACAATAGACATGGCACCAGTACATCACCTGCTGCTACCAGTTATTTTTAGGCAGGTTCTTCCATGTTACAGTATAGCCTGGCTCCTCCACTTTCCTGTCTCTTCTTCTCACCAGCAACAAGGCACACAGATGTAGGGGGAGTCAGGCTTGGGCTGGACTCCATTTGTAGGCCAGCTTGTTGTAGAGATGGGCTCTAGAGAATAGGACAAGGTACGTGCTTGTAGGTGGCAACACACTCATGCACAAGAGAAAGGAACCTGTAATGCTTTCATGGCTGCCCCCTTGACTCCCTTTTGGTTGCAGGTGGGTTTTCAGAAAAGTGGGAAACTACTGTGAGGATTACAGAGTTTTTTAAATTGAACCTCATTTTTCAGCAGGCTGTTCAAGACAGCACTGGAAATTTGCTCTCATGCTGTTCTGTAACTGATGTTCTTGGTGTGATCTCAGAGTCTTCCTTGCTTTTCCTCTTGTGTAGATCATGGGCTATTGACCCTTTCCCTTCTTCCTTAACATCTTTCTTTCCTGCAATCTCTATTCCTGACTCTTTCTTCTTTTATCTAAAGATCATTTCTTTAACCCCTCTTTCTAAGAAATATCATCTATACCTTACAACTTCCCTCTCTGTTCTTCCTCTGAGAGTGAAATAGATATTGGAACAATGGTGAGTATTTCTCCAGCCCTGGGTTTTGAGCTTCTCTGGAGAATTTAGTGAAGCCTACCCAATTTTCATCCCATAAACCTTTCTTCTATACAAAAACGCTGAAACTAACCAACCTGATGTGCATTTCTTTGCTTTTCCCTTACCTTTTAACTCAATTACAATTTCCAGCCGCTACAAAGAAATGTTTAACAGCTGGATTTTATCGAGATTTTTTTTAAAGAAATGATGGATATTGCAAAATTTGCAATTCAAAAATATGAAACTTTAGTTCTGTAGTATTTCATGTCAGATAGGTCATCAGTATTTGGGGCTTACATTTTATTGAAGTACAAGATTTGAATCCCCTCCCCTTCCTCTGTGTTTTCAAAAGAAAGATCAATGCTGATTATTAGAGATGGGCATGAAATGAACTTTTGGTTTGTTTCATTATTCGTTATTCATTTTGTTATGTAATGAAATGAATAACAAACTGCCCCCTCTAAGAGAAATGAAATGAAATGAAATGGAAATTTCCATTTTGGTTCGGTTCATTTTGTTTGCTGGTATCTCCTACCTGGTTCTGCTGCTGGGCCTGGATGGTCCTTCCTGGTCCAGTGGGTCCTTCTGGCTGCAGGGAGGGGGTGTCGGGGAAAGCTGACTGTCCACACTACAGCTGGTAGGCAGCTGTGGTCGGCAGTTAAAACAATTAATAAAAATAAAATAAAATAAAATAAAATAAAATAAAATAAAATAAAAGATCCAGCGTGGGGCCCCCAGTATCAGCCCACAAGCACCAGCCCCGGCCCACGGGTTGCCAAACTGGCTCATGAACCACGGAACCAGCCCATGGGCTGGCCCCCCAAAAGACCCCCAAAAGACCCCGATCTGGCATGCAAGCCCAGTACCAGTCCACGAGCACCAGACCCCACCCACGGGTCACCGAACCGGCCCGCAGGCAGGCAAAAGTTTTTTTTTTTTTTAAAGCTGACTGGCCGGTTCACGTGGTCAGCAGTAAAAATAAAATAAAAATAAAATAAATAAAATAAAATAAAAAAGGAGTGCTGCCCCAGCCCCAGGGGTGGCCAGGGGCTAAACCCTAAAATGAAAAGCAATCAATCAAATAAAAACAAGCCCTGACCCAGAGGGCTGTGTGGTCGCCGCTTTAAAAACAAAAAAATAAAAATAAAAACGGAGCGCTGACCCGGCCCCAGGGGTGACCAGGTCGGTGCTCCAAATTCAAGAAAAAAAAATACTAAAACTAGCACTGACCTGGTCCCAGGGGCCGCACAGTCAGCGCTTCAGAAGGGAAAAAAATGAATAATGAATCAAAACAAACCAATGAAATGAATATTTCAAAAAAATTGTTAAAAATGAAACAAATTGCCATTTTTTTGTTTATGCCCATCCCTACTGATTATATATTTTTAAAAATGTGTCAGAGCCCTCTAAAGCCAGTTTGACTGCAGACATATCTGTTGTTCAATTTTTTTTCCAGGTTCACTTGACATGTCATGTATATAAGTCTGCAGATGTCTGTGGAATTTCTGAAGCCCATATGTGTTGCTAATCCAGAGACATGGTGCTACAAACTGGCAAGTACAGGGCTGGTTGTATATAGTGCCTGGTATATTTAGCATCCCAGCTCCCAGCTTTGGGCACCACAGACCACTTTTATGAATGGTCATGAGAGCAGATTCATCCCTGTCATTATACAACAACATATGTAAAAATACTTTATATTCATGTTACAGGCTTGCAGCATTTGTACCTGGAAAGACTGACAAGGGTTTACCCCCTAGAGCAAGGGATCAGCTGGTACTAGCCATTCCAGTTTGATGAGAGATTTTTCAGTTGCAAGCAAAAGCTTCTTTTTGTCCCTTGGTTGCTCCTTTCTCTTCAGCTAGGCATAGGAAAGAATAATTGTGGAGAAAGAAAACCCACTAGATGGATCTGTATAGAATCAGGACTAGTTGGCATTAGAGATTCTTCTTCTTTGTGAGTGTCCAGTTATCCTAAATACCTTAAATGTTTTTTCTTGTTTCTTTTCCTACTTCTGCACATTGCATTAACTTTTTCATTGAATGCACTGAAACTCTTTCTCTTATGATGTACTCAAGTTTGGATCCTTCTTAGACACAGTTCATTCTGTCCACTGAGAATCTGCTTTGCCCACCAGCCAAAGGTTTTCTCAGTTAAGGAAAGAGAAGGCAAGCCCTTAGGGTTGGAATTTATCTTCCATTTTATACTGCACTTTCCAAACCCAAGGAGGAGGGTAGATGCCAAAATATACAGTGGTACCTTGTATAAAGGAATTAATTCATTCCAAATGAAATTATGTTAAGCAAATTTCCTTTATACAAATTCCCATAGGCATGCATTGAAAAGGGAGTGATTCCATTTTTATGTTGTACAGATTTTCCCCATAGGCAATTAATGTTAAGCAAATTTCCCCTATCTCTGGAATTTTTTTATGTTGTACAGTTTTTATGTTATACAAACTGTTTGTTATACAAGGGTCCACTGTAAATCCTCACATCTTTTGGGTAAACAGAAGTCTTCATAAATGTGGACAAATGAAGGGGAAGAAAGTGGCTGCTGCTTCTAATTCAAAGTGACAAGGTGTTGGTTTTTTGTACAGATTGCGTGAGGAACATGCTTTAAATGAGTATACAGTGGAACCTTGACTTACGTCATTAATCCATTCCAGTGGTCTAGACTTAAGTCAAACATGACTTAAGTCAAATGAACGTTTCCCATAGAAATTAATGGGAAAGCGGATTAATCCGTTCCAGATGATGAAAAAGACCCCCGAAAACAGCAATTTAACACAAATTTGACTGGGATAGGAGATTTCTTCTGGGGATGTAAATGAAATGTCTCTTCAAAGAGAGGAGGAGGCAGTGGAATTATAGTCCACAAGTTATATGCCTCCACTTTTTAATGTTCATAGCAACAATGTCTAATATTTAAGTTTTACTGATTTTTAACCTGACGTTCCAAGTTTTGAACAACTCTATGCTTACCATTAGAGTCCCACAACTTTACAGCTCCCCAACTAAAATGCTTCCATTGTGGACCAGACTTCTGCAGCCAGATTTTTTTAAAGACTGAGCCGACTGTCTAACCAGCAAGGCCAGCCCCGAGCTCCCGGCCCTTCTTCTCCTCCGGCAGCAGCGGCGGCTTCGGTGAAGCCGAGGACCAGCTCCAGGTGCTCTGAGCTGGCCTCGCCGAAGCAGCCGCTGCCGGAGGAGGGGATGAAGGCAGGAGCAGTTTGGAGGTGGGAGCCACGATGCTGGGTTGTGGCTGCCACCCAATTCCGGTGCCTTGCGCTGGGGCTCCGCACTGTAAGTCAAAGCCTGTGACTCAAGTCAAACAGGCCCCTTCTTGCTGCAAGTCAAATATGATGCAAGTCAAGCAGTATGTAAGTCAAGGTTCCACTGTATTTTATTGCAGTTATCCACTTAATATACTGAATATCTCAAACCTATTAAAAATGAAATTCACAAGTTGATGATCATATCAGACATTTTAAAGATTTTTCTGCATTTTCAATGCACAGGAGAATGCTGATACTTGCTTAAATGTCGTTATCAATACTAAAAGGTATCTATCAAAAACATGTTTTAAAAAAGGCAGAAGAGTACTTAAAAGAGTCTCTCTCTCTCTCTCTCTCTCTCTCTCTCTCTCTCTCTCTCTCTCTCTCTCTCTCTCTCTCTCTCTCTCTCTCTCTCTCTCTCTCTCTATATATATATATATATATATATATATATATATATATATATATATATATATATATATATATATATATATATATATATATATATATATATATATATGCATGTTAGGGTGGATTCGGGTTTCTTCCCGTGTAGAAATCTGGTTGTTTTGGCGACGTTTCGACGAGGTCTCACTCGTCATCTTCAGGCTGGTGTTCTGGCTTCTTTCTTCTTGAAGCAAAGCGTGGTCTCAGTTGAAGTCCTTCTATAAATACTGCTGGGGGTGTGGTTCTTGCTTTGTTGCTGATTGCAGGTTCCTTTGTTCCTTTGTTCTTTTGTGATCTGCTGTGTGGCTGAGGCGATCGTTAAGGGATTAACTGCTGATGGCTGTTTAGCTGGCTGTTTACATGCTGGTGGGTTAGATGGCTGGTGGGTTCTGGCAGTATCCTGGGCTTTGGTGGAGTGGGGTCCTGTGTCTTGTGAATTCATTTTGGTCTGGCTACGTGTCTGTGGTCTCCCAATGTTTTTTTGGGGTGTGTGAGTGTGCTCCATGTGGTGACTGGAGTGGGGTGCCGCAGTAGATGGTGCAGTCGTGGTTTTGTTATTGGATGGTGGTTTCGTTTCATCTGTGGGAAGGGTCTGGGTTTGTGTTTGGTGTGGATGGAAGGTGGTGACATCTTGTGTCCTTTTGGACCTGGTGTCAGTCTTTGTGACAGAGGCTCGTCTGTTGACCAGGGCTAGTTTCCAGATGTCAGGCAAGCGGGAGGTGTCATCACGTTTATTCATGTTGTTTGGGTGTTTCTCTATTTCAATGGCTTCCATGATTATTCGACTGTTGAAGTGTTCAGTTTTGGAGATGAGTTTGGTTCTTTCAAAGTCAATTTCATGACCTGTTGTTTTTATGTGCTGGAAGAGAGAGGAAGATTTTTCTTCTTTTTTGACTGCGTTCTTGTGTTCTGCGATGCGTGCGCTTATTCTCCTGTTTGTTTGTCCGATGTATGTGGCTGGACAGACTTTGCATGGTATTTCGTAGACTCCTTGGTTTTCTAGCTCAATCTTGTCTTTGGGGTTTCTTAAGATGTTGGCTATTTTTGGTCGGTGCAAAAGGCTGTCTTGATATTGTGTTTGTGGAGAATTTTGCTGATTTTGTCTGTGGTGCCTTTGATGTAAGGGAGGAGGGCGTGCCGTTGTTCTCTTCTGTTTCTTGGTTCTTGGGGGGTGTTTCCTTTTGGATTAGATTGGTGATGGTGTTTTTTTGGAATCCGTTCGCAATTAAAACATTCGAGAGAGTGTGTAATTCTGTTTTTAGGTGGTCTTTGTCAGCGAGGCGTTTGGTTCTGGAGATGAGGGTTTTGCTACGGAGTTGATCTGTGCAGGGTGGTGGTGTGATTGTGCATTTAAGTAGCGGTTTGTATGTGTTTTTTTCTGGTAGATGGTATGTCCTAAGGAGCCGTCGGGTTTTTGTAGATTAGGACGTCCAGGAAGGGAAGTTGGTTGTTGGCTTCTATTTCCATAGTGAATTGTATTTTGGGGTGTAGGCTGTTGAGATGTGTGAGGAAGTTGTTCAGTTTATCTTTCCCGTGTGGCCAGATAACAAAGGTGTCGTCAACATATCTGAGCCAGAGTTTGGGTTTATGTTCGGACTTCTGTAACGCGTTGGTTTCAAAGTGTTCCATATATAGGTTTGCGATGACCGGTGAGAGGGGTGATCCCATGGGTGCTCCTTCTATCTGTTTGTATCTTTGTCCATTGTGGATGAAGTATGTGTTGGTTAGGCAGTGGTTGGTCAGATCTAGGATGTGTTTGGGGGTTGTATTTGTTGTGGATAGCTGTCAAGGCTTCTTGAATGGGCACTTGTGTGAAGAGCGAAACAACATCGAAGCTCACGAGTAGGTCATTGGGTTGTAGGTCTTGTTTCTTTATAATTTCTATGAAGTGGAACGAGTTTTGTACGTATGAAGTGATGGATTCTGCATAGGGCTGGAGTTGTTTGGCAAGAAATTTGGCGAGGTTTTGTAGAGGTGAGCCTATGGAGCTGACTATGGGTCTGAGAGGTGTTCCTTCTTTGTGAATCTTGGGGAGGCCGTAGAGCTTGGGGCATCTGGATGATTTCTCTCTGGGGATGATGCTTGGCTTGATTTCTTCACTTAAGGGAGAGGCTTTTATTTTGGCTTTGGTGGTTTTTTTCCAGGTAGGTGGTGGGGTCTGTGTTCAAAGGTATGTAAGCAGGGTCTTGTAGTAGGTTGGATAATTTGGCTTGGTAGTCGGATGTGTTCATCACCACTGTGGCATTGCCTTTGTCTGCTGGGAGAATGATTATGTTGTTGTCTTTCCTCAGGTTGGAGAGGGCTTTTTGTTCTTCTTTGTGTAAATTGCTTCTGGGTGGTTTGCTGGAGCAGAGGACATTGGTGACTTCGAGTCTGATTTTGTTGGCTTCATCTGGGTTGATTTTGGTTAGGCTGGCTTCCACTCCGCATATGATGTTTTCGGTGGGGATGTGTCTGGGGCGATTGCAAAGTTGAATCCTTTGGAAAGGACTTTGGTCTCTGCGATGGTGAGTGTCCTGTCTGATATGTTGTGAACTGTTTGTTTCATGGGCTGTTGTGTGGGGGTTGGGCTTCTGGCGTTTTTCCAGTTTGTGGAGTTTGTTGGTGTGTGTGTCTGTCTTGTGGGAGGTCTCTGTTTCAGCTCTCCAGGCGGCCAGTTGCTTGGATTTGTTCCAGAGTGTTGGGTGGATTTTGTTGCTGAGTTTGAGGTGGAGAGTGAGTAGGTCTCTGTTGGTTTGATCTAGTAGGTATCTTTTCCTGTGTAGTTCGCTTCTGATTAGGGCTAGTTCTGTTCTTTTCAGGATCCTTTCGCTGGATGGGGTTTTTGAGTGGAATTTCAGTTGGAAGCTTGTGGGGATCACATTTTTGTTTCGGCAGTTGCGTAGGAATGCAATGTCACATAAGATGGTGGCTCTTCGGACTTCTAGTTTCTCGTAGGTTCTGGTCAGCTGGAAGGTTTCCTCCCCGTAGAGGTCGGATATTTGTTTTCGTAGATTTTCACGGGTATAGGTATGCATGTTAGGGTGGATTCGGGTTTCTTCCCGTGTAGAAATCTGGTTGTTTTGGCGACGTTTCGACGAGGTCTCACTCGTCATCTTCAGGCTGGTGTTTTGGCTTCTTTCTTCTTGAAACAAAGCGTGGTCTCAGTTGAAGTCCTTCTATAAATACTGCTGGGGGTGTGTGGTTTGCTTGCTTTGTTGCTGATTGCAGGTTCCTTTGTTCCTTTGTTCTTTTGTGATCTGCTGTGTGGCTGAGGTGATCGTTAAGGGATTAACTGCTGGTGGATGTTTAGATGGCTGTTTAGATGCTGGTGGGTTAGATGGCTGGTGGGTTCTGGCAGTATCCTGGGCTTTGGTGGAGTGGGGTCCTGTGTCTTGTGAATTCATTTTGGTCTGGCTACGTGTCTGTGGTCTCCCAATGTTTTTTTGGGGTGTGTGAGTGTGCTCCATGTGGTGACTGGAGTGGGGTGCCGCAGTAGATGGTGCAGTCGTGGTTTTGTTATTGGATGGTGGTTTCGTTTCATCTGTTCCACACCAAACACAAACCCAGACCCTTCCCACAGATGAAACGAAACCACCATCCAATAACAAAACCACGACTGCACCATCTACTGCGGCACCCCACTCCAGTCACCACATGGAGCACACTCACACACCCCAAAAAAACATTGGGAGACCACAGACACGTAGCCAGACCAAAATGAATTCACAAGACACAGGACCCCACTCCACCAAAGCCCAGGATACTGCCAGAACCCACCAGCCATCTAACCCACCAGCATCTAAACAGCCATCTAAACAGCCACCAGCAGTTAATCCCTTAACGATCGCCTCAGCCACACAGCAGATCACAAAAGAACAAAGGAACAAAGGAACCTGCAATCAGCAACAAAGCAAGCAAACCACACACCCCCCAGCAGTATTTATAGAAGGACTTCAACTGAGACCACGCTTTGTTTCAAGAAGAAAGAAGCCAAAACACCAGCCTGAAGATGACGAGTGAGACCTCGTCGAAACGTCGCCAAAACAACCAGATTTCTACATCGGAAGAAACCCGAATCCACCCTAACATGCATGCATATATATATATATATATATATATATATATATATATATATATATATATATATATATATATATATATATATATATATATATATATATATATATATATATATATATATATATATATATATATATATATATATATATATATATATATGTTTTTCGTAGATTTTCACGGGTATAGGTATGCATGTTAGGTGGATTCGGTTTCTTCCCGTGTAGAAATCTGGTTGTTTTGGCGACGTTTCGACGAGGTCTCACTCGTCATCTTCAGGCTGGTGTTCTGGCTTCTTTCTTCTTGAAGCAAAGTGTGGTCTCAGTTGAAGTCCTTCTATAAATACTGCTGGGGGTGTGGTTTGCTTGCTCTGTTGCTGATTGTAGGTTCCTTTGTTCCTTTGTTCTTTTTGTGATCTGCTGTGTGGCTGAGGCGATCGTTAAGGGATTAACTGCTGATGGCTGTTTAGATGGCTGTTTACATGTTGGTGGGTTAGATGGCTGGTAGGTTCTGGCAGTATCCTGGGCTTTGGTGGAGTGGGGTCCTGTGTCTTGTGAATTCATTTTGGTCTGGCTACGTGTCTGTGGTCTCCCAATGTTTTTTTGGTGTGTGAGTGTGCTCCATGTGGTGACTGGAGTGGGGTGTCGCAGTAGATGGTGCAGTCGTGGTTTTGTTATTGGATGGTGGTTTCGTTTCATCTGTGGGAAGGGTCTGGGTTTGTGTTTGGTGTGGATGGAAGGTGGTGGCATCTTGTGTCCTTTTGGACCTGGTGTCAGTCTTTGTGACAGAGGCTCGTCTGTTGACCAGGGCTAGTTTCCAGATGTCAGGCAAGCGGGAGGTGTCATCTCGTTTATTCATGTTGTTTGGGTGTTTCTCTATTTCAATGGCTTCCATGATTATTCGACTGTTGAAGTGTTCAGTTTTGGAGATGAGTTTGGTTCTTTCAAAGTCAATTTCATGACCTGTTGTTTTTATGTGCTGGAAGAGAGAGGAAGATTTTTCTTCTTTTTTGACTGCGTTCTTGTGTTCTGCGATGCGTGCGCTTATTCTCCTGTTTGTTTGTCCGATGTATGTGGCTGGACAGACTTTGCATGGTATTTCGTAGACTCCTTGGTTTTCTAGCTCAATCTTGTCTTTGGGGTTTCTTAAGATGTTGGCTATTTTTTGGTCGGTGCAAAAGCTCTCTTGAAGCTCTCCAGCTATGTCTAACTTTATGTGGGGGTTAGATACATTTGCAGATACTTCTGCAACTCCTCACCACCAGTGATAATATACTGATGACCATCATCAGTTAAAAACACATGGAGGTATACAGTTGATAACAGTAGGGCTTAGGGCACATAATTAAATAGCTGGTTTGTGAACACTTTATAGCCATGATTCCTAACAGGCAACAAGGGCTTCCCCCAAATAAGTCAACAATAAGGGTAATTCCACAATAGGTCCAGCAGAAAATTATATGAAAGCTAATTGCACTGGACTACTACTTGTGTTTGTGTTGTGTCATTACAGTCATGACCAACCCTTTGTGACCCCATGTCCATGGAGTTCTCTTAGCAGGAATACTGGAGTGGCTTGCCAGTTCCTATTCCAGGCACCTACAGTGCCTGGTATTCCCTGGTGGTCTCCCATCCAAGTACTAATCAGGGCCGACCCTGCTTAGCTTTCGAAATCAGGCGAAATTGGATATTCAGATGGTATGCAGAGTGTTATGTAGTAACACAGCAGGTGAGCATATCATTCTCCTCAGAGAAACAACTAGGCTAGATTTTTCAATTTTATACCCACCATTCACCTTTCTAGTCCTTTTGAGGCCATTTTACCAAAAAGGCTTTAAGCCACCCAAACTGTCCAGAAGAATAACCTTTCCTAAGTATCTTCAATCCTTTCTCCTCCCATCTTTTCAGCTGAAAGTGGCTCTCTTGATTAGCTGGTACCAGGAATAAAGGAATCATGGCCTTGGGAATTCCTTCTTATACTGTTGTAACACAGTCAGCAAAACTTTGAAAGTGAGGCTTTTAGCTTGTCCTGGGATGGGTAGGCGAGACCAGAGAGCGGGTAATCACCTGTTAATCTGGCAGGTTAGTGTGCATCTTAAAGCATGCAACTGTGATGATGATGATGATGATGATGATGATGATGATGATGATGATGATGATGATGATGATGATGATGATTGATATAAAGTTCAATTTTATTATGTACTTCCTTGGAGCACTGGGGAGTTAGGGTATCTCAGAGTGTTGTGAGGGGTATCAGCCAGAAAGATTTCCCACAGCCGCCAGTACCTTGACCCTTTGAGGCTTACCCACACAAGGAAAATCTGGGTAGTGTGGCTGAGTGGTTTGTGTGGGGCCCTCTGTCCTAACGGTAATCTTGACATGTAGGCCATATATACCCTGAGCTCTCGGGAGCTGATTTTCGGTGTGTGTGTGTGTGTGTGTGTGTGTGTGTGTGTGTGTGTGTGTGTGTGTGTGAGAGAGAGAGAGAGAGAGAGAGAGAGAGAGAGATGGAGGAGGGAGGGAGGGAGGGAGGGAGGGAGAGGGAGAGAGGTCGAGAAAGAGGTGGGCATTTGAAGCAAATTTGCACAATAGGAATAAGCCCCATGTTTATTGTTTTGAAAAGGGCTGTTGGGAAAAATGAGTGTTAGAAGTCCCAGTGCTCCCAGTTGGAGGAAGAGTTCCCTTTGCCCTGAGAACAGCAGATTCACTTCAATGGGGCAGAAAATAGAAACATGCAGACTAGTGTGGGCAGAGTGTGTGTGCTATGAGAGCCAATTATCAGTGCCATAGATACATAATTTCATGTTAAATATAGCAAATGCATGCTTACAGAGCAAATTTGCCCACTCTCATGCAGCAGCTGGCATGGGAGGAGGACAAGGGGCACTTCTTCAATTCCTATTCAAAGAAGTCCAACATCATTTTATCTCTTCTCTATTGGTCTTCAATATACTGTTTCTAACTTCTCTTTATTTCCTGTTGGTCAGCTGGTGTGCTTTCCTTATGATCCTTCAGCATTCTTTGCATTCTTGATTCTTGCCCCCTTTTGTTGTCCTTCTCTATTTCTTTGCATTGATTATTGTAATAATTATCTTTGTCTCTATGTGACAGTTCCTAAAAATACAGTGTTCAGGATTCTAACCTGATTTCTATCACCTTCTACTTTTGCTTCTTGCCTGCCCTTTGCAGTTTTAATACTTCTTCTTACATTCATCTAGGTTTTTCTTTTATTTTTACTATAATGGTGTTTTTGTTCTTCTTGCATAATAAGTTACTTGGCTTCCATCCACATGTCATCTGGTTCATGGTCCACTGTATTTAGTTCTTTATGTATTCATCAATAGACATGGGCACGACTTGGCGAAATTCTCGTTTCCGTTTCCGTTTCTCGTTTCTGTTACGGAACGGAAACGGTAACGACAATTACTCTGCCAGAACTCGAACTCAAACCGACTAAAGAAAAATTGGGTCTGATTTTTCGTTGTCGTTCCTGGCATTGCAGCGATCGCGCGATGCCAAGCGGCACAGGAAAAAAGTTTTAAAACTTTAAAAAAAAAAAAAAAACGATTCCCGGCCAAAAAAGCAGGCGAAAATATGCCTGCCTGAGGACACCTACCAGAGGGGTGGTTTCTGGGGGGTGGTCCCCAGTCCAGCCTTCCCCCCTCCCCGTTCTGGGCTGCTTGTACCAGGCTGGGAGGGGGCATCCTCGGCGGCGGCTCCATTTGCTATGCACGGTGCAGGGGGATCCAAAATGGTGACCACAATATTTTTTTTAAATCGTGGTCCAAAAACCCACCAAAGCACCACAGAAACATGCGAAAATTAGCTATTTTATATGCCTGATTTTTTATAGTAGCAGCAGTGGGTTTTTCTTGCAACAAAACGTCTCCATTGATTTTATTTTATTTTATTTTTATTTTTATTTTTTTATACGTGCGCAATGATGGGCTGGCCATGGGATGGGACCATGCAAATTTATTTATTTATTTATTTATTTTCAAATTTCTATACCGCTCCTTCTTCCCAGAACGGGAACTCAGGGCGGTTTACAACGAAAAAAATTAAAAACAAAATGTCATCAAAGCAGGGACAAATCCTATGGGAAGGATAGGCGTGGTTAAAAAAAAAGCCTACTCTAGTCATTATTAAAGGCGTCAGTAAAGAGTAAGGTTTTTAAACCTCTTTTAAAGGACGCCAATGATGGAGCCTGTCGCAATTCCCTCGGCAGTTTGTTCCAGCAGGACGGACCCACCACCGAGAAGGCCCTCCCACGAGTACTTGCTTTGCGGGCCTCCTTCGGGGGGACAGTCCGGAGGGAAAGTGCCAAAGATGAACGGGTGGGTCGGGCTAGATTTAATTGTCGGTGAAGACGCTCTGCCAGATAATCAGGGGCCAAGCCATGGAGGGTTTTGTAAACCAAAACCAACACCTTGAACCTTATTCGGGAGGCAACGGGCAACCAGTGGAGGCGAGCCAGGATGGGGGTGATGCGGTCAAACCGACGTGCACCAACCACCAGCCTGGCCGCCGCACTCTGGACCTGCTGCAATCTCCGAACAAGGTTCAAGGGGAGCCCCATGTAGAGAGTGTTGCAGTAATCCAGCCTCGACGTGACCAGTGCCTGTACCACTGTCCTCAGGGAGCTCTCGTCCAGGTACGGGCGAATCTGTGCGATAAGCCTTAGATGGTAGAAGGCCGACCTGGTCACGGCTGACACCTGGGGTTCCAGGGTCAGACCCGGATCCAGGACGATGCCCAGATTCCTCACTCTTTGCGCCAGCTGGAGGGCGGACCCGCCCAGACTGGGAAGAGGGCCACAGTACCCATCCGGGTCGCCCCCGAAGAACATGACCTCGGTCTTTCCCGGGTTGAGCCTGAGTCTGTGAGTCCTGGTCCAGTCCAAAACTGCAGCCAGGCAGCGATCAAGGGTCTCGACGGCCTCCACTACACAGGTGGAAAAGGAGAGATAGAGCTGCGTGTCATCAGCGTACTGATGACAGCAGACTCCAAAACTCCAGATGATCTCAGCCAGCGGCTTCATATAGATGTTAAAGAGCATTGGGGAGAGGGACGACCCCTGAGGCACCCCACAAGAGAGTGTCCAGGGAGCCAACAACTCACCCCCCAAGCTCACTCGCTGGGTGCGGCCCTCAAGGAAGGAGCGGAGCCAGCCAAAGGCCAGACCTCCGATCCCCACCTCCGAGAGTCGCTCCAGCAGGATACCGTGGTCGACGGTATCAAAAGCCGCTGACAGGTCGAGAAGGACCAGCAGGGTAGAGCAACCCCCGTCGGCCCTCCTCAACAGATCATCGTGCAGAGCGACCAGAGCCGTCTCCGTCCCATGACGCGGCCTGAACCCAGATTGGAAGGGATCCAGGACATGGTTCTCCTCCAGGAATGACTGGAGACGCAGGGCGGCGACTCGCTCGACTACCTTGCCCAAAAAGGGAACATTGGCTATGGGACGATAGTTGGACATATCGTCCACAGCCAGGCCAGGTCTTTTAATAATTTTGGATCCATTCCACCAATCGCATGGCCAGGTTTTGACTGACACTTCTGGATGTGCCAGAGGGTATAAAAAGGCGAGGCACTCGAGAACACTCGCAGTCCGGGTTTGGATTTGGGTGGAGAGAGGGCTGTAGCTGGCTGGCTTGCTAGACTAGTTTCGATTTCGCGGACGCGGAGCCTTTAGATTTCAGTTAGGCAGGCAGGGAGGGAATAATTGATTCAATTGAATTATTAGGAAATATTTCATTCCCTGTCTGCTGTGGGGATTGCAACACGCAGTTTATTCCTTGTTATGCTCCTGCAGTTTGTCAGGACTCAGGAGGATTTTTTTTCTGATATTGGTTTAGGTTTGACTGGGGGGGGAGGTGTGGATTTGTTTTAAAAAATATATACTACCTGTACCATTCCATACTTATTTTCTATTTTACAAAGTTCATTTTCATTTCATTGCTAGCAGTTTTCTTTATTCTCTCCTCTCCTTTTTGTGTGTGAGAGAGGATTTATTTCATTTAGTGCCACTGCTTCAAGTTCAAAGGGGAGCTTTTTGGAGGTGAGGTGTGGATTTATTTTAAAAATATATTGAATATACTTACTACCATTTATTTTCTATTTTCAAAAGTTCATTTGGTAGCTGGCAACAAGTTCCTTTACCCTGCCTCCAGCACAGTGCTGTGGCTTCTGGGAATAGCAAGCCTAGCAGTTTTCTTTAATCTCTCCTCCTCTCCTTTTAGTGAGAGAGAGAGGATTTATTTCATTTAGTGCCACTGCTTCAAAGTTCAAAGGGGAGCTTTTTGGGAGGTGAGGTGTGGATTTATTTTTAAAATATACTAGCCTAGTATATTTTAGATTTCCCGTCAACCAGTGCACTCAAACACATTTGTTGGCATTGGCAAGCCAAGGGCACCTCTGAGGGAGAATAATATTTTACATTTTAGAAATACATTACAATATTATTTGTGTACTTTACTTTTACTTTTGTTTATTTGCTAAACTTTCTGTGAGGACACTGCAGTTAAACAGCACAGGCCCATTCAGTTTACTTTGCTCACAGTGTAAAACACAGTCCTACTCCTGTAGCAGTGTAGTGTGCTTGCTCGTTCATTTATTTACAACAAGTTACAAGGCACACCCTTGGTGGGTACCAGCGCAAGTTTACTTTGCTCACAGTGTACAACACAGTCCTACTCCTGTAGCAGTGTAGTGTGCTTGCTTGTTCATTTATTTACAACAAGTTACAAGGCACACCCTTGGTGGGTGCCTGCACAAGTTTACTTTGCTCACAGTGTACAACACAGTCCTACTCCTGTAGCAGTGTAGTGTGCTTGCTCGTTCATTTATTTACAACAAGTTACAACAAGGCACAGCTTTGGTGGGTGCCTGCGCAAGTTTACTTTGCTCACAGTGTACAACACAGTCCTACTCCTGTAGCAGTGTAGTGTGCTTGCTTGTTCATTTATTTACAACAAGTTACAAAGCACACCCTTGGTGGGTGCCTGCGCAAGTTTACTTTGCTCACAGTGTACAACACAGTCCTACTCCTGTAGCAGTGTAGTGTGCTTGCTCGTTCATTTATTTACAACAAGTTACAACAAGGCACACCTTTGGTGGGTGCCTGAGCAAGTTTACTTTGCTCACATTGTACAACACAGTCCTACACCTGTAGCAGTGTAGTGGGCTTGCTCGTTCATTTATTTACAACAAGTTACAAGGCACACCCTTGGTGGGTGCCTGCGCAAGTTTACTTTGCTCACAGCGTACAACATAGTCCTACTCCTGTAGCAGTGTAGTGGGCTTGCTCGTTCATTTATTTACAACAAGTTACAACTCAAGGCACACCCTTGGTGGGTGCCAGCGCAAGTTTACTTTGTTCACTGTGTACATTACAACACAGTCCTACTCCTGTAGCAGTGTAGTGTGCTTGCTCGTTCATTTATTTACAAAAAGTTACAACAAGGCACACCATTGGTGGGTGCCTGCCCAAGTTTACTTTGTTCACTTGTCCTACTCTGTAGAACACAGTGCCATAATAATACTTTGAGAAATGAAAAAAATAAGGAGGGGTGGCACAGCCAGAGGGAAGGGGAGGGGGACCCCCACTAAGATAAATCGGGCTGCATTTCTGAAGGAAGGCACAGGAAGTAGTGCAGATAGTACTCCCTCACCAAGCAGCTCCACAACCAGTACCGTATCATCCTCTGTCACTGAGGGAAGCATGGATGAGGCGATAAAAATCCCTTCAGCAATACTTGACTCTGACCTCCTTTATCAGGAAGAAAACGAGGACTCGGAGTCAGAAATGGCATCAGAATCAGAAACGGGCACTTTGAATCTAGAGGTTCCAGATTCTGAGGACCTGATGGCAGGAACTGACGAAAGGCAGGCTTCAGACAGTGATGGAAGGAGCAGCCCTCCTTCCTCCCAGAGTACCGCCAGTGACAGCAGTAGTACTCTACTTTCCAGGCAGGGCACAGGCCACACCACCACTACCGCAGTGGCAGCAGGCAATACCAGAGGGGCCGGTACTTTCACTAAGCCACACGGGTGTCTCTGGGAGCATTTTGAGAACAGCCCACAAGACACAAGGATGGCGGTGTGCAAGAAATGCGGGGTGGTGGTGCGCAGGTGGAATGACCCGAAACGCCTTTCCTCAAGTGGGTTGCGCAGCCACCTGATGCGAAAGCACCCTGGGACTCTTCCTGGAACCCTGTCAGGGAGGAAAAGAGTGGAAGAAGGGTTAGGGAAAGAAAAACACAGCTCCGCTAGTGCTGAGAGTGGGAAGAGGCAGGCCACTCTGCAGGAAGTGGGGCCATTGTGTGGGAGGTTTGTCAGCCAGCGAAATAGGGCTAAGGCATAGGAGACCACCACTAGTGTGGTGGGTGAAATGGTGGCCATGAACGGGTTGCCCCTCTCCTTTGTGGAGTCATCAGGCTTCAGGCACCTGATGAAGCACGTGGCTCCATGGTACGAGCCTCCATACCAGCATACCTTCAGCAGGCGGGTGATTCCCTCCCTTTATGAGTCCGTCAGGAACATGATCCGGGCCCTGCTGCAGGCGGCCAGAGGAAGGAAGATCCACTTCACTTCCGACCTCTGGACCGGTGGGCACCACGGACACCTCTCTCTGACGGCTCATTGGTGGCAACCCAAGTAGGTCCTGGAGCCCAGGACATCCCAAGAACAGCTGCAGGGGGAGCCACAAGGCAGCACCCCAGGAGGGTATAGGGCGGTGCTTCTCCAGGCACAAAGCATGGAGGACAACGCCACAGGGTTCAACATTTCAGAGGTCCTCAAGATAGCAATGCAAGAGTGGGGATTGCGGAGAGAGGGGCAGGTCAATCTCGGATTCATGGTTACTGACGCGGGCCGTAACATGACCAACGCGTTTGAAAGGGCAGGGTTGCAGGGCATTGTGTGCGCAGCACACAAACTGCATCTGGTGGTGGTCGATGCCATTGGGGTGGGAGCACCGAAGGACTCCTGGGGTGAGGGGACCCTGGAGACCAAGGCCTTGCTGGACAAGTGCCGGAAAATCATCGGGCACTTCTCTCGCAGCGTCAAGGCATCCAGGATGATGCGTGATAGGCAGGCGGAGACGGGCCGACCAGAGCACGTCCTGATCCAGGACGTGACCACCCGGTGGAACTCCACCTACGAAATGGTCAAGCGCCTGGTGAAGCAGAGGGAAGTGGTGGAATATGTCATGTCAACCACCCCAGTCCTGCATGAGGGGAGGGAGATGGACCTTGGTGCTACCGAGTGGCTCGCCCTCTCCCAGATGGTGGGTATCCTGCAGCCTTTTGAGGAGACCACCCACGTGCTCAGCAGCTACAACACCAGCCTGGGCCACGTACTCCCCCTGGTCAATGCCCTTCGCCAATGCCTAGAGGCCACTATCCGGGAAGAAGCCAATCTTCTCCCAAAGAGCAGGGCCTTGGCAGAGAGGCTGCTGACCGGCGTGGATACCCGCCTTGGCCCACTAAGGAGGGAAAAGGTGTACCAGATGGCATGCCTGTGCGACCCTTGCGTCAAGGGTTCCCTGGCGGGCAGCGCTGCCGATCTGAACTCCTGGAAGACGGAGCTATGCCATCGTCAGGAATCTCTCCAATCAGGGCCAGGCATTTCCGAGAGCGCACGGAAGCCAGAGCGATGCAGAAGAGGGATCCTCGCAAGGATCCTCATCCTTCTGTACTCCAGGAGTATACACCCAGAGGCCAGGTTCCATGCCAGCTGCCAACTACCTGGCCTCTGCCCTAGCCATGGCAGTCTCCTCCTCAGTGGAGGCAAGGGAGGAAGAAGAACTGGACCCCGCTCTGACCATGGTGAAGGAGTACATGGCCGAGCCCCTCCAACCCCTCACCTTGGACCCACTCCACTACTGGGCCAGAAAGGCAGACCTCTGGCCCGCTCTTGCGACTCTGGCGTTGGACCTCCTGTCCATCCCACCCACCAGTGTCCAGAGTGAGCATGTCTTCTCCCACTTGGGAGATGTCCTGAGGCCGCGCCGCTCCCGACTGGACCCGGAGACCGTGGAAAGGTTGACTTTCATCCGCTTCAACCTTTCCACGTTGGGATTACCCCAACACTCCAAGACCTAAGTCCCAAGTCATTCTGCCATGGGTTCCTTAAATGGCCCTCCCTTGCCTAACATCAACTACCAGGGCAATATTTATGCCGGTCCGCCTGCCTGTCTGCCTACAAGCCTGCCTGCCTGCCTACAAGGCTACCTGCCTGGCTGGCCCTGTGACTACCTGCCTAGTGCCTAAATGCCTGCTTGCCTGTCTGCCTGCCTGACTGCCTTACTGTATTCACACACACACAATTGGAAGGGTTTGTATTGGCCCAATTTTTTCAGCCCTTGCCTGGGTCCAAACCCGCAAGGACCATTCTCAAAGTGTCATTTGAAAGGGTCTGTATTGGCCCAATTTTTTCAGACCTTGCCTGGGTCCAATCCAGCAAGGACCATTCTCAAAGTGTCATTTGAAAGGGTCTGTATTGGCCCAATTTTTGCAGCCCTTGCCTGGGTCCAAACCAGCAAGGACCATTCTCAAAGTGTCATTTGAAAGGTTCTGTAATCTGTATTGGCCCAATGTTTCCCCGTTGGCCATGGCTGGTCTGAGTGAGACCCTAAAACCTGCCTTCCTTGGTGCTTCCTCCCTTCCCTGGGGTTTAGGCGCCAATCTGCTTACAAAGTGGTCAGGAAGCACTTTACAACAACCTACCTCAAAGACTGAGTAGCAGGGGGCTAGCTCTCCTCCTTACAGCCTTAAAGAAATAGCCCAGTTCTCCTGCTTCTACTCTGTCTCCTTGGTTGATGAAACTCGGTCTCCTGGGGTGGAGAGAGAAACTCTGCCTCCCAAGGCAGAAACAATCCTTCCTTTTTGGCTTTGTGCCTTCCCAATCCCTAGCCTGGGTGGCTGGTATCCTGCAAGCCTGCCTAGCCTACATACCTGTAAACCGGACTGCCTGCTTCCCTGCCTGCCTGCCCGCCCCTCTGCCAACCTGCCTTCCTGTCAGACTCCCAGCTTTGAGCATGCCTTGCAGCAGCTTCTGATTCAACCCCCTCTAGTCTGGCCTTCTGGCCTCCCCTACTTTGTCCTCTGGGCTGGTCTGTGACCCACTAAGAAGGACTCTGGGTTTGTGGTCTGGTCTCCTTTAGAGGTGGTGGTGGTGAATGATCACCCAAGAGGGGAACTCAATCAGGATAGGAATACCGGGAAGGAGGTTAGGGTTAGGCAAGGGGGATGGGCTGCAGAACACTGTGACTCACTAAGAAGGACTGGAGTGGAATGTACTTGCGCATACTGTGTGCTGTGTAAACTGTACTGCACATAACCGTGTGTTGTCCATTTCTTAGAAATAGAAGAGTCTGTCAGGAGGAACTTCCAGGGTGGGTTCATGGTGGATCTGTGAGTCTGTGTGACTCATTAAGAAGGGCATTGCCCTTGCCTATTGGCAGTTTGCTACTTGCCAACGTAACAGCACATGGGAAGGAAGAGTCAGACAGAACTCTTCCTTGCTGTCCCTTTGGCAGCATCAAGACTAAGGCCTTTGGGTCTCCGCCACTCTTTCCTCTGGGCTGCTCGGCACTGTGGCTCACTAAGAAGGACATCTTACTGGCGTGCTGGTGGCACTCTGTCACCATTTACAAATAGAAGATTTGCCCGAAAGTTCCAGGCTTGGCTTTTGGAGCTGTAGGAACTGTGACTGACTACTCAGACTCACTCAAGCTATGTGGCCTACGCCACTCTTTCCTCTGGGCTGCACGGCACTGTGGCTCACTAAGAAGGACATCTAACTGGTGTGCTGGTGGCACTCTGTCACCATTTACAAATAGAAGATTTGCCCGAAAGTTCCAGGCTTGGCTCTTGGAGTTGTGGAAACTGTGATTCACTATGAAGGGCATGGTAGTAGATTGCCGGCAGTTAGCAAGTCTACCAGCACACAGCTGGGAAGGAAGAGTCAGACTCAGATTCTGGCTTGCTGTCCTTTTGGCAGCGTGTGTGGTCTAAGACTCAGACTCACTCAAGCTCTGTGTCTTCTCCCTGCCTGCCTGTCAGGCTCCCGGCACTCCCGGCTTAGAGGAGGCCTTCCAGGTGCTTCTCCTTCAGCCTAACAGCACGGTTCAGTGCTTCAAGTTCAGCCTCCGAGCCGACATGCGCCCTGTCGGCCACTCCCCTCAACTTGCCCATGCAGCAACCCCGGCTGCCCCCGCCTCTAGGCGGAAAATCACTTGACCAACTGTAAGGTGCAGTCATGACATCAACTATTTTGTTTAGAATTGGGGGAATCTGTCATTCTGGTTCTTCACACAATCCAGGTTGGGAAATCCCTTGGCAGAAGGAGGGGAGATTCCTAACTAGGTGCTTCTCCCTCCACCTCCTCTAGTCAGGCCTTCTGGCCTCCGCTTCTTCCTTTGAGCTGCCAAACACTGTGACTCACTAAGGAGGAAATTGTGCTTGTGTGCTAGAAAACAGCCGTGCGCCCGTGATTGACTAGGCAAAACTCTGCCGCTGGCCTTGTGCCATTTTGCAGCCCCTACTCTGGCCTTTTGGCAGCCTGTAATCTGGCCTCTGGGGCTTTGCCTGCAGAACTCTCTGACCCACTAAGTAAGACACAGAACACAGCTGGGCTTCGTGGTCTTCTTGGGATACCGGAGCTTGCGGTAACCCGAGCAATTGAGGGGAACTTATTTGGAGAAGGGGTTTAGGGTTAGGGTCAGCGTTAGGGTTAGGGGGTTTGTTTAGGCCTCCGCTACTCTTTCCTCTGGGCTGCAATGCACTGTGGCTCACTAAGAAGGAAGGGAGGAAGCCTCCAGGCTTGGTTCTTGGTGGATACTCTGTCGCACACTGACTGTGACTCTGTGATTCACAGGCCTACTGTCTCCTCCGCCACTCTTTCCACTGGGCTGCCAACTGTGGCTCACTAAGAAGGAAGGGAGGAAGCCTCCAGGCTTGGTACTTGGTGGATACTCTGTCGCACACTGACTGTGACTCTGTGATTCACAGGCCTACTGTCTCCTCCGCCACTCTTTCCACTGGGCTGCCAACTGTGGCTCACTAAGAAGGAAGGGAGGAAGCCTCCAGGCTTGGTACTTGGTGGATACTCTGTCGCACACTGACTGTGACTCTGTGATTCACAGGCCTACTGTCTCCTCTGCCACTCTTTCCACTGGGCTGCCAACTGTGGCTCACTAAGAAGGAAGGGAGGAGGCCTCCAGGCTTGGTTCTTGGTGGATACTCTGTCGCACACTAACTGTGACTCTGTGATTCACAGGCCTACTGTCTCCTCCGCCACTCTTTCCACTGGGCTGCAATGCACTGTGGCTCACAAAGAAGGGAATTAGACAGCTCCGCTTCTGAGAGTGGGAAGAGGTAGGCCTTTCTGCAGGAAGTGTTGCCGCTGTGTGGGAGTTTTGTCAGCCTCCGCTGCTCTTCACTCTGAGCTGCCATGCCAAACACTGTGACTCACTAAGGAGGACATTGTGCTCTTTCCACTGGGCTGCCAACTGTGGCTCACTAAGAAGAGAAGCATACTTGCGTAGGTGTATGTGTTACATACGTAATTACGTATACGTAATAAAAGAGTTTGTCAGGAAGTTCCATCCCTGGGCCTTGTTGGTGGATACTAGTAGTCTGTTTCACTGACTGCAAGTCTGTGGAGGAAGGGCTACTTGTTGGTTCCATTGGCAGTGCAAAGCACTCGCTCACTGAGAAGGGAACATGCCTGGGATGGGATTTTACCAGAGAAGCAGCACACACACAGCTGTGAAGGAAGACCCTCTGGCTTGCAGTCCTTTTTTCAGGCTGGACTCAGGCCTCAGAGTCAGGCCCCATGTGGCCCCCACCACTCTTTCCTCTGGGCTGCAAGACACTGTGGCTCACTAAGAAGGAAAATGTACTTGTGTGCGTAACTGCGTACTCCTGTATGAAAGTCCCATGTGTGGTTCTTGGTGCTGTGCTGTGTGACTCAGTCAGTACTAGTTGTTGTTGTCACATTTTCTTTGACCCAATTTTTAATATTTTTCTGCTCACTTCTCATAATGTGCTCTTCATCACTGTCAGTACAATGTTTTCAAGTTGCATTCTACAATTGGGAATTTGGGAGATTTTGAGACATTCGCCTCAGAGTTAGGCCCCATGTGGCCCCCGCCACTCTTTCCTCTGGGCTGCAAGACACTGTGGCTCACTAAGGAGGGAATTGTACTTGTGTGCTGGTGGCACTCTGTCTGTCACCATATAGAAGATTTGCCTGAAAGTTCCAGGCTTGGTTCTTGGAGGTGTAGGAATTGTGAATGACTACTACTAAGACTCAGACTCACTCAAGCTATGATGTGGCCTCTGCCACTCTTTCCTCTGGGCTGCAAAACACTGTGACTCACTAAGAAGGACAATTTACTGGCGTACTCATGCCATTCAGTCACTTTGGGTACTGGAGCTGGCTGGCAATGATCCTCCCCTACTCGGGCCCTGTGGCCTCAGACTCAGGCCTTTGGGTCTCCTCTCCGCTACTCTGTCCTCTGGGCTGTATGTGAGTCACTGAGAAGGGAATTCAGGAATTCTTCTTCTAATCGAGCGGTCCTTTTGGCCTCGCCTACTCAGGCCCTGTGGCCTCAGACTCAGGCTATGTGGCCTCCTCCAGCCACTCTGTCCTCTGGGCTGCAAACCACTGTGGCTCACTAAGAAGGGATGAAAACTTACAGTATTAGTACTGTAGCACACTATTTGTATGTATGATTGCTTTTCCTGAAAATAAAATGCAAAAAAACACACATAATGTAGCTTAACAACTAACCTGAACACATGATGTTCAAGCTGGCACTTCTTAACACTGCTTAAACACTTTATAATCATTTTTGCCCAAACCCTGGAACAAAGACTGCCGGACAAGAAAACTTAATGTTACGTAACGTTCACCAAGCTACACTTGTAGGTGGTGGCAGTTGAAGAGTTATGTGAGAAGTTGTGGGAACACTCATGTCATCAGGAATAGTTGGAGGTGGGGTTAGGGTTAGGGTTAGGGTTGATGTTTTGGCCCCCGCCACTCTGTCCTCTGGGCTGCAGGACACTGTGGCTCACTAAGAAGGGATGAAAACTGCTTGTAGCACAGCTTTGAAGAGGCAGCACACTGCCTTGCTGGCCTTTGGGCAAGCCCGTACTCAGGCCATTCAGCAGCTCGTTTGGGTACTGGCAATGATCTTCCCTTACTCGGGCCCTGTGGCCTCAGACTCAGGTCTTTGGGTCTCCGCTACTCTGTCCTCTGGGCTGCAAGACACTGTGGCTCACTAAGAAGGGAATTGTACTTGCGTGCGGGTGGCACTCTAGAAGATTTGCCCAAAAGTTCCAGGCTTGGTTTTTGGAGGTGTAGGAACTGTGACTGACTACTCAGACTCACTCAAGCTATATGGCCTCCGCCACTCTTTCCTCTGGGCTGCAAGACACTGTGGCTCACTAAGAAGGGAATTGTACTTGCGTATGACTACGTACGTACTGTCACTCACCACACCACCACCAAGAGTATGTCAGAAAGTGCCATGTGTGGTTCATGGTGGTACTAGTACTCACAGTCACAAAGAAGGGCTGAAAACCTGTGGCCTCCGGTTCGCAGCCCTGTGGCCTCAGACTCAGGCTATGTGTCCTCCGCTACTCCTCACTCTGGGCTGCAAAACACTGTGACTCACTAAGAAGAACGACATTTTGCCTGCGTACTGGGAGTTTGCTGGGATAATATCACACACCTTGGACTTTGTGGCCTTGTGGCCTCCCTTTCGCAGGGCCCTGTGGTCTCAGACTCAGCCCTTTTGGGCTCCCCTACTCTGTCCTCTGGGCTGCAAGACTCTGTGACCCACTAAGAAGGACACAGTTTACTGTTAGCACAGCCCCGTGATGATAAGGCAAAAATCTGCCATGCTGGCCTTGCTGGCACCCTTACTCTGGCCTTGTGGCCTCAGGTACTCTGGCGTTGTGGCCTCCCGTACTCAGGCTCTGTGTGGTGGTCTCATACAGTCTGGCCTTGTGGACGCCCTTACTCTGGCCTTGGACTGTGGACGTGGATGCCCATAGTCCTTCTTGTATAGCCTAGTGGGATCTGGGCCGTAGTTAGAGTTCTTCTGCCTAATCCAAGCTGTGTGCCCGTACGCCAGCACACTGTCTTCCTTAAGAGCAACCCAGAGCCCAATCCCTACCTATTCCAAGTTCCTAACCCAAACCCTAACCCTAATATCAGACTCTAACCGCTAGATGACCAGGGTTGCACTGGCTTGGCTTTACAGTGTGATGTGAAGCCAGGACCTTGGAGATGGGGCGGCCATTGAAAGGAGTAGACCCTCATCCAGATTTGGGGAGGAACGGAATGTCTGTGTCTCCTGCTGCCTCTGAGAGGTGGAGGGGAGATGGGATGGATAAAAGCTTCAAAACAAAACAACAACAAAAGTATAACAGGCAGCCAGACCAAGTAGGGTGGCCGGCCGGTTCAGCGCTGAACTGACCAAGAGAAAAAAAAGAATATTGCATTTCTGGCCACTTTGTTTGCTTTATTGCATAGGATGCAGTCTTATGCTACAATATATTTATTAATATTATTCATCACCACCCAGTTTAAAGTGTTTTCCGCCTGCTCTGGGTCATTGCGGGACGCCCCCATGCTCTGGGTGGGAATGGGAAGTCAAATCGCGCTAAATCGCGGTAGAAACGACAAACGACAAATGAAACGACGAAACGACAAATTTTTGAAAAATTTCACAAAAAACGGAAACGACCCGAAACGGACCCATCCCGAAAAATGACAACTCGGAAAAAAAATTTTCTGGTCGTGCCCATCTCTATTCATCAATGTTGCTTAAATGATATTTTTGGCACTATGATTCTTTTATTATTATTTTTCAGCTTATCTTTAATATTAGCCATTAGCCATTCATGATAAGTACCACAGCTTGCTCCTGGTCCTGTTTTGGCATAGAGAAGACAGCTTCTCCATCTCTTACTTCCAATTACAAGCCGGTTTGATTTCTATATGGACCATCTCATGATGACCATGTATATAGTCTCTTCAGTTGTTTGAAGCATATACTTGCAATAAACAGATTGTTAGCTTTGCAGAACTCTATGAGCTCTTACTGCATTTCTATGTCCCAGGTCTAATGTTTCTGCATTTCAATTTGCCCTTTTTTAGTCATCTTTATGCTTGCATAATTGCTATCTGCATCATCTTTCAATTTTACCTTCTTTGTCACCTGTTGTTGGAGCATATACTTGAATGATGGATACTCTTTCAGAGAGTAAGATCTTCCATTATAGCCTTTAACTTCTTGTGCTACTTCTTGCCACAGTACTAGACTCAGTACATTTATCAAGGTTTGTCATTTCCAGAGTTCTATTCTATCACTCTGTGAATGCCAATGTGCAATCCAGTCTAGTGCTGCAGTTTATATTGCTTGTTAAGGCAGGCAATATTTATTTAATATGCGATAAATTGAATCCAGGGTCTAAGTACTAGAAATGTTATTTTAGTGCCATGTTGTAAATAAAAGTGTCAATTCCATGACTGTGCATCTTCCACTTAACTCTCAGACTAATTATGAGAAGTAACTCTTTTTGCAATATTGATGGACATATTTTCTATGTCTCACTGAAGTCTCACATTGTCTCTCCTGTCATTATAAAAAAGGATCCTAGTATGACTCCTTATTATACAAATGCTAGAGTGACAAATTTGTCTACCAAGTAAGAATCTGGATGGGGACAAAGAACTCAGATTCTAAAGGCTGTGCTCCACCCACTCAGCTGCTGGGCAATTCTCCAGGAAAGGAAGAATTCTTAAAAACAAAACATTTATAGTTTTATTGACAATCCAATTAAGATAATGCATACCACCTTATATAGCTTGTTATACGTATAATACAGAATACAACAAATTAAACCTTCTTAAATTATCCAACATTCCAGTCCATATTCTGATTTATCCCATTTAATTTTTGTATAAGATCTGAGGTCAGCAGAGGTTGCCATATTTTCAGGAATTTATTTATTTATTTATTTATTTATTTATTTATTTATTTATTTATTTATTTATTTGTATACCTCAATCTGATTTTCCTCAAATGGGAATTCTGGGCAGTTAACAACAATGATATATCAAACAACCCAAACATAACAATAATGGTAATAATCTAGAGAGAGAAAATACAAAATCCCAATAATACACAATGTTTTTATTTATTTTTATTATTAATTTATCATGCTTTATTTCTCCCCTGTATAGTTTGAATCTACTAGTCAGTTTTTCCTTAACTGCAACTTCCCACATTTGGTTTGCAAATTTTGTGAGTGAGAGATCCTGGGCATATTTCCAGCCCCAAGTAATATCCATTCTAGCCACACCCATGAGAAGTGCTATAAATTTTTATTAGCTAGCTTTTCATTTCCCCCAGTAAATAATGAGAATAATTTCTATTTAGTTAGTTTCTCTATCCAGTTAATAACCTTATTCCAAAATGTTTCTATATTTGGGCATGCTAATCGCATATGCTCTAAAGAACCTTTACATCTGCAATTATGCCAACATGAATCTGAGATTCTTCTCTTAACTTAAGATGCCCTTCAAGGAGAAAGTCAGCATAAAAATAAAGTTTATTATTTATATTATTTTATGCAATTTTGTGGAGATCTTACTGGATCCCATTCCTTGTTCCCACTAGCTGATTTTTCTGTTCTACACTTCATTCAATTAATGATTGCCTGGATACTGTTTGCATTGGTAAATCTACAAATTCCAGGGCTGTGAATGGTATGCATGATGAAATGTGTCTAAGCTGAAAGGATGTGTAGAAAATATGCATATATTTTAAAAATGTGTACATTTGCCAACAGATGCATGTGAATAATGGATACAGTTTAAAAACTGTGCAGTTATTTTAAAAAAATCTGAAAAAGCCAGGCTGATTTTCTCTCAAAAATACACACACAGCATCCAAAACAAAACACACACATTCATGACCAAACCAGATAGTGAGACATAAGGAGAAGGGAGGGGAATGGAGGATAATAAGGCATATAATTTAGATACTGTACATATACAACAAAAGTAAATTTACAGATATGTTATATTTTAGTGTCCTTATTCTGCTTTTATCTTTCTATTTGATACCTTGAATTTTAGAGAATAGATCTTTAGGGAACAGATCTTTTCTCCTTTTGTTGTTATTTCATATTTCCTTACATTTATTGCAATAGTTCTCTTAGCCTCAGTGTGACTGTCATTGAAAGGTTACATTTAAAATTATGACCTTTCTTTTTTCGCTTCTTACTGTTGCTTCTTCTCTGACCTTAATAATTGCAAGTGTTTCATCATCAGTCATCCATCTAGGTGTCCCTTTCTTCTCATGCTGTGAATAGTCCTTTTCCATTTCTCCCTGATAATACCCTTGGTTTTGATCCACACTTCTCCTGATTCAGGCCACTTGAATTTAGTAATGAAGACATATTATCTATATGGACTTTAAATATATCCAAAATGTTATTTAAATCATATTTGGCACCATGATACTTTTATCTTTGTACCCTAACTACTCTAATTTTTGACAATTTGCAGTCAATAATACAGTCTGCTTCTGCTGTCATTTCACCAGACCAAATATGGCTTTCGCATGAATCCCATCTACTTTCTCAAATTACATACTGCATTTGATTTTAACATTCTGGTGCTGCCCAGCATTTGGTTGCCTGAAGTATATATTTATAATAAACAGATGAATGACTTCAGAAAATTCTGCCGTCCATTTTTCTCCTCCATTTTTTAAACTCCGATGTCCACTTTTTGAATAATGTTTCTAGTTGCTGTGTTTCCTACTTTTGTGTTCCAATCACTTGTGACACAGGTGATGGAGTTAAATAAGGCCACAGCTCATTAATCTTATTTTCAACCTCTCTCATCTTGCAGGGAGGCGTGAATATAGTGCCAGTCAACAGGGCAGGTAACAGGGATAAGTATCTCTTACCCCTCCCCTGTCCTCAAATGGGTGAGTCTGAAGTCCTTGGTCAGAGGTATCCCAGATGGCAAATCTCTGGATCCTAGTTGCCACCGCAGTGGATACAAGATACAATAATGCCTTGTGCCTCTTGGGAACTCACTGGTACTTACTTCCCATTCCACATAATCCACCATGGCAAGGGCTAACCAAAAATATACCCTGAGCCCACACCAGGCTGCTAACTTTAACCAAAAGGACCTAAAATTGTGTCCAACTCCAGTGGGACAAATGAACCCTGTCACCTTGTAAAGCTCCTTCTGGAGAAATCTGAAGTCTGGCTGGACCACAATAATGCACAGATCCCAGGACAGTTCTGTAGGAATGTCCTACTATACTGTCCTGCGTACATAATCCATGTGCCTGGATTACAGCCTGACACTCTGAATATCCCACTGCTGCCACTGTTGAGCCTGAAAAACAGAGAGGAAACGTGATGGAATTTCAGTTCTGGCTTGCTTGCAATTCAGGATGATGGAATCTCAGTTCTGGCTCACTTGCATTGGTTGCCCATTGTGTCTTGAATAAGATTAAAGGTCCTGGTTTTGATTTACAGAACCCTCCATGGCTTGGGACCTGAATACCTGGTGGAGCAGATCTTCCAGAGATCAATGGAGGCCTGACCTACTAGAATGTTGCAGGCGCTCTGACTCCGGGTGGCCATGCCCAGGGAGGCTCAGAAATCGGTAACCCATAACTGTGCCTTCTCTGTGGCTAGCCCCTCACTTTGGAATCAACCTCTGAGTGAGTTGCGCCTTGCACAGTCCCTGCCCACCTTTTAAAAAGCACTCAAAACCTTGCTTTTTCAGGAGGCATTTGGCAACCTTTAATTTTCTTTATTTTTTTCTCTTACCCCGCCCTCTGTGTCGCCATCCTGCCGATGATCTTTCAATTATTTTGTCGGGGTTTTTTTTTCTTTTTAAATTTCTTTTTATGCCTTTTCTTGATTGTTGTACTTTGTGTTTGTTGTTCACCACCCAGAGTTCCTTCGGGAAGATGGGCGGTACATAAATAAATAAATAAATAAATAAATAAATAAATAAATAAATAAATAAATAGAAAGTGCCGGCTTACAATATCTGCCCAAAAAGGGCTTCACACAAAGGTCCCAAAGTCCTTTACTGAACAACAAATGTGGGTGTCAAAACATGGAATTTTGGGGACACATTTGAGGGACCACAAATTCCTCCTTGTCTCATGTTGCTCTTCCCCTAAAATTGGTGCACTGCACTGGGAGTTTGGGTAGCTGAGCTGCATTTTCCCCTCCATGCCTATTGTTCTATAATTGCATGCTAAGCCTTCTGTTCTACATTGTTCTGCTGTCAGCCTGCTTTGTCTACATTTCCCAAGTCTAACTTTTTGCCTTCTGTCACATTGCTGCCACTGTCTGGCAGAGTCCCCTCCTCTCTGTTTTCCAGGCTGTCTTCCTCTCCACCTTCATGTTCCTTCATCGGGTTTAGCAAATCTTCTCCTGAAATGCCACAGGATGAGCCTAAGCCATTTTCCCCTCGCTGTCACACACTGACTGCTTCTTTTGTTTTCGGATGGAACACTTATACTTGCAATTTTTCTCTCCTCAAAGAAAATAGGCTTTAACTGCTCTGATATATTTTATATTCCTGCCTGAAAGCAGAAAGGCTCAAGATTGAACAGCAGTGTTCTTAAGGGGGGGAGTATAATATAAAATATATATTTTTAGGGAAAAAAGCACCTTCCATTTCACATAACCAAATAAGTTTATTGTGTCAAGTATGTTTATTTATTTATACAAAATAAAATGCATTTTTGTTATTTTGTTGTTTTGCCCAGAAAGTTTTCTGTGAATTTTTAATTGACACACACAGACACACAGACACACAGACACACAGACACACACACACACACACACACACACACACACACACACACACACACACACTCTCTCTCTCTCTCTCTCTTTCAGCAGCTCTCTCTCTCTCTCTCTCTCTCTCTCTCTCTCTGCAAGGGGGAAAATAGAATCTTGCCCAGTACAAGAGACAATGTGTTTGTGTGTGTGTTTGCCTGCTTATTTTTAAATTACTCTTACAAAGAATAAATGTAAGTGAAAATTCACTTGTTTTGTTGTCTGTTGCAGTTTATTATTAGTGACCTCTTGCCACCACAGCACCAGTAGTGTACACTTGAGATTAGCAGGACAGTGTGAGGAAAAGCACATTGCATATGATTCTCCCTGTTTCTCAGTCTGTAGTTATTATTGGATGAAGTAGTAGTAGTAGTAGTAGTAGTAGTAATAGCAGCAGCAGCAGCAGCAGCAGCAGCAATAGTAGAAGTGCTACCTAATCCTTATTTCATTCAATAGCAATCTTGCAGTACTGCAAATACAGAAACAATGGCACCAAAGTGTCCAGCATAGACGTTGCAGTAGCAGCAGCTACCTCAGTGACCAACAAACACATTGATCCATGATTGTAGGACAGAAGTTCAACTTCCTCATACCGTGACAGGAACAACATGTTGCTGTGAATCTTGTATGTCTGAAGAACATGAAAAATTGTCAAAGGAACAAAACAGACATTAATAGAAATACAAACTCCTTGTGAGTTGCTTGTTTTCCCTCTCAAAATGTGAGAGTTTTCTTCCATAGCAAGGACCAGAATCAGCAGTATATCTCCACTTGAAGGACAAAGGGCACTCATTCAAAGATGAGGATGTACACATATTAGACAGAGAAGATAGGTGGTTTGAGAGAGGGGTCAGGGAAGCCATTCATGTGAGCATTGAAATCCCCTCTCTCAACAAAGGTGGGGGGGGGGGCTCAGGCACAGTCTACCTGCTACTTATCAGGCAATGATTTCAACAATACCCAGACAAATTGGACTTCCGGTTCTGGCTACACTATGGCGAGACAACTTGATAAGTGCTCCAGCTTATCAAGTTGAATTTCTCCAGAAAAGGGGATCCTAATAAGGGCAAAGTGGAGGGGAAACGAAAAAGAGGCAGCAACTGCAGACCAGTGAACTTTGTGGAAGCAGGAAAATGCTTCATCTCCCACCAGAGGAAGACCTTCACTATGGTGAAGGCAGAGCTGTCAGTGCCGGATATTAAAGCTTGTAAATCTCTTTGTCTTTGTAATGTGAAGAAGTACATTCTGGCTACAGCAAGCTGGAAGATGCTATTTTATATATATCATGCCATAAAAGTTAATAGAAATATTGTTTTTGACAACATTGGAAGTAGTGATGGCTAAGTGATGCTTGTCTGGTGAAAGCCATTGATTTTTATGGGTTCCCATAGTGTGCCTTGTTAACCATTGACTATTTACTGTGTCTGCAGGACTCTATGACCCTAAAGGATATTCCAGACAATGACAATTTACAAGCTCATCTTATCTTAGATGTGGTAATGTCACTGTACTTATATTGTTCCCAAATAATTTCTAGAGATGGGTATGAATCAATTCAGCCTGGTTTGTAGAAATCCATATGTGTGGCAATCCACCCCCCCATTCCCAGTTAGCTGTCCCACTCACTCATGCTGACCACGATGCACTCTGGTGGTGCTCCAGTTTAGGCAGGAGCCCAGCATTCTCTTCCTCACCTCCTCCAGCAGCTGAGCACTAATTGCCTATGCAGCAAGAAACACACCCTTGCCCCCTGAGTGGTCAATCTGTTGGAGGAGGTGGGAAGGGAGAGCCCTAATTCCTGCTCTCTGAAAAATACACATTTTGGCATTGTGTTGTCACCTTCAGGTTTAAGTCTCTCCTCCCAGGTACTCCAGAATGCTTTATTTTTGAGAAATTGTTCCACACACATTTTGTCTTCAGAGCAAATTCTTATCATATTACTTCCTCCCTGTAAGCCTCATAGCAAAAAGATGGGTACAAATCACAAAAAGGCAGTATGTTGTCAAGCTGGGGGGCAGGGGACTCGGGGAGGGGAGGGAAGAAAGTAAGATAAGAAGAGCCATGCTGGATCAGGCCAAAGGCCCATCTAGTCCAGCTTCCTGTATCTCACAGTGGCCCCACCAGATGCCTATGGGAGTGCATGAGACTAGATATCTGTCTCCTGATACCACTCCCCTGCATCTGGCCCTTGAAGGATCCTGGTTTTATGCCTGGGGATTACACATCTCCATCATAGTTTGTAACCTGTGATGGATTTTTCCTCCAGGAATCTGTCCAATCCCCTTTTGAAGGCATCCAGGCCAGATGCCATCAACCCATGCCTCCACTTGGAGACCAGAAAAAATATTTGTTTTGCTTTTTGTGCCTTATTCCTCACATTTCCTTTCTATAGTTATTATGTTAATTACAAAAATGTTGATGCTACTAAAAAGTGGAACTTAGCTTTTGCATGGGTACCTGCTAGATTTAATTTGGCCAACAGGGCTTGTTTGTGTACGTGTTTTGTAGTCACGCTATTTCCAGATGATATCATTGATGATCCACTCTGGTGTGAAAATGAACCTTGCTCCTTTTGCCTGCCTTCTGCTTGCACTGATAAAGACTAAAACTGCACTGCAATTTGTAAATTTGTATTTTTTAATTAAAATATCCTAATTTATTGCTACAGAGCAAAACTGTATACCACATCTTGTCACTTTAGCAGTATTTCCCTTGTCTAGCATTGCTTAACGAAGAAGGGATTTGAATGCTGTAGGAGCGGGTAAGAGTGTGTTGATAAATGCAGAGAATGGGAAAGAGGAAAATAAGCTATGTAACATGAGGACACTAGAAACACCTTCCCATGAATATTCAAAAGTTCTGTGTGAATGATGAAACTCGCTTAAATGGTGTTTGTTAAAAAAGAGTGCCCTTAGCTGGCCTCTGCTACAGCTGATTGGCACTTGGGGCTCAGCCCCCCAAAATTAAAAATCCCACCTTTTCCCCCAAAGGAAAGGAGGGATATTTAAACTATTTTTGCCCCCCAAATGCCAATCAGTTGTAGCGCAGGCTTGGGGCTGGTAAAAAAATGTTTTAAAATTAAAAATCTTAAAATTTTGTTTGCTGCCCCAAGCCCGCACTACAGCTGGTCAGTGCTTGGGGTTCAGCAACAAAGAAAGAAAGAAAGAAAGAAAGAAAGAAAGAAAGAAAGAAAGAAAGAAAGAAAGAAAGAAAGAAAGAAAGAAAGAAAGAAAAAGAAAAAGAAAAAGAAAAAGAAAAACACTGCCTTTCCCCCCACACAATCAAGTGGGGAGAAAGGCAGGATTTTTAATTCTTTGTGGGGGGCTGAGCCCCATGCACCAATCAGCTGTAGTGCAGGCCAGCTGAGGGCCCTTTTTTAAAACAAGCGCCAAACGTGCTACAGCTGATCGGCACTGCAGCTTTGGAAGCCCCAACCTCAGGGGCTGGTCAGCGGCTGGGGGGCGAATGAAGAACAAAATGAACGAAAAGAAAAAAATTGTTTTGTTCCATTCCATTTTTCTTTGAGGGAGCAGTTAGTTATTTGTTTTATTATGTAATGAAATGAATAACTAATAACAAAACAAATTAAAAAAACATGTCTTAGCAGGAGATAAGGACAGCAGCAGATTTTACTTACAGTAAAATCTTAAATTGTTTTCCCAAATCAAAGAAGAACTAGAATTTTGAGAAGAAACTTTGAGCCAGGTGAGAAATATGACATTTGAAAAGTTGTTTTTATGGAAATCTTTGCAGCAAAGAAAAAAGTAAGTTGATGTGCTTTATGTGTAGTTACTTTCCAAAACTTCTGTTTACCATTGGTAAATGTCAACCAATGCCATTTTCCCACAGAAGAATGAACACTTCCCACAGAAGAATGAATGTTCAACAAAATTTAAAGCAGACAGAATAAAAGTAAGAAAAGTCCTAGAAACCAGATATGTATGTACTGCACATATTATTTTTAAAATAAAAGGCTATGACTTAGTTACTCAGGAGTAATTCTTGCAAAACATGACATAGGCACTTAAATCAGTGATGTGCAGATTTCAGATTTCCAAATGTTAACTCTATCCACATTTACCAATTAAAAATGTCTAATGAGGAGTGAATCTGCTATACAATCTCAGCACTTTGCAGAAGTGTCATGTTGTATAATTAGCACTCACAATTAATGCATGACATTTTATGAAGGGGAAGTCTGCTCATATTATTGAGATTTTTTTTTACTGTCAAGCTTGTTCAAATTCACGCCAGATGACTCTCTTGAAGATATTACACAGGAACAGATAGGTAATCCCCCCTTTATTTTTGATGTTTTTGTGTTTGTAAACATTTTAATTTTTCAGACTCTGCACCTTTTCCTGCACTGCTATTTTCTTGAACCAAGTGATCTGGAAGGATATTCTGTCAATACCCTGTCTTTCATCCCTGGAAAGGAAAATAGTTATTGACGACTCATGTGATGACAGTTGGGTGAGCTGATTATACAGTAATACCTTGGTTTACAAGTGCTGTACCATGTTTTAAGAGTGTTTTGCAAGACAAGCAAACATTTAATCTAATTTTTGCCTTCATCATCTAGCAAAGAACTGGAGCAGGTCACAGGAACACAAGTGAGCCAGTGGTGGCTCTCTTTATTGCCCCTACTGGATTGTGGGTGAATACTTGCAATGTTCCATTTCAGACAAGCCAAGCAGATGAGGGGGGAGAGAGAAGAGGAAGGGAGGTCTCCCTTGCACTAGCCAGGAACATGCAGATTGGGTTTTATTTTTCTTTATTTATATTTATATTTATATTTATATTTATATTTATATTTATATTTATATTTATGCTCAATATTTTAGTATATAAACATAACAAAACATTATGTACCTGAAAATATGGATTGCAGCCATGTTTCGGTATGGGAATGGTAGGGGTAGCTTCCTCAAGCGATTGTTGGTAACCCCCTGAGATTTTGAAAGGTATGGCTCAGGGGACTGGTTATGAAACTCCAAAGGGGGTCCAGGTAGTTAACTGAAGAGTGTGTTCGGCGTTCACTCCCAATATAGGGATTAATGCATCAGCCAAATTGCTTGAAGAAGCTACTGCTGCCATTCCTATGCCAAAACTTGGCTGCGAACCATATTTTTGAGTGCATAAACATAACAAAACATTATGTACTTGAATATATGAATCACAACCATTTTTCAGTATGGGAATGGCAGGGGTAGCTTCCTCAAGTGATACTAGGTAATCTCCCAAAATTTGGAGAGGTTTGGGTTTCAGGGGGCTGAGTTATGAAGCTCCAAAGGGGGTGTCCCTGGGAAAAATCTTTCTAATTGGAATCTGAAGCCAAGCTGCGGTGGTACTATTGCTTGCCTGATGGGCTTCCGACTCAATTAGAAATATTTATTCCTAGGGGCACCCCCTTAGGAGTTTATTAACTCAGCTGCCTGACCCCCAAACCTTTTCAAATTTCAGGAGCTTTCGGGGAAGACCTTGAGCTACAATGCCATTGATTCCTCTAGGATTAATTATTTTATTCTGGGGGTGGTGGTGTTTTGTTAGAAAACAAAACACGTCCTACCATTTCATTAAGTAATGAAGTAAATTGTCACCTAATGAAACGACAAAACTGCATTTCAGTTTTCGTTCTGTGCTCATCTCTAGTTGTATCCTAAAAAGGTTCATCTGGAAATAACATCATTTGTTTTTTACTAAATTTGTATGCCTCTAGCCAGAAACAACAGTGACAAGTTACAGGTCCAAATAACCCTTAGCTGACCAATTGGTGAAAGCAGATGCAAATCGCTCTGTTCTTGTGTACAATGTCTCTTCTTTCTCCTATTTGCTTTGCTTATTTATCTCTGTCATGAGTAATGTTGTAAGCCTTCCATCCAAGGCCTTTTCTTATTATTAAAAAGACTCTTAAGTATTTAATCAAACTTGCATTGATCACTGCTCGGCTGGTGTTTATAGTGTTTATGCAACTTGGTGATGTTTGACTGTGAGAGCAGAGTGACAGAATGCAAAATTAATTAGACTTCTAGTCTGCTCTGGCATGCAATTTATTCTGCAATAAAAGAAGTGTCAAATGATAGGAATATTTTTGAAGTTCTTATTTCATTTCTTGTCTGTCTGTTCAAATTACTGTCTTTCCTCACCACCTTTTATAAAGAAATGAATTCAGTATTCTGCATTGATTGACCAACCATATATGAAGAGAATCTACTTTTAGCCCTCATACAGTTTTCGCTTCCTGGTGACAGACTGTGCTAAGGCAGAGTTCAATAATTTTCTTTAGGAATTTGACTACTGTGACATGCAGAAGCCATTTGTGAGAGTCAAAGGAATGAGCTGTCACTTCTCAACCAATTGCTGCTCCACGGGGAAGCAACCAATCAGAAGAGACTAGAAAATCAGGAAAGCTGGAGGCGATGGCTAAACCGGCAGAAAGGATCTATAGTGAAAGGGGTTAGATGTTGATGAGTAAGTAGGACTGATCCTGGCATTCTTTGAGGTGGACAGAGCTCTAGGAGAGGTTGTGAGATGTTTGGGAATTAAAATGAATGCCATTTGCCCTTTCTTTTAAAAATATCAAGCTCTTATTAGCAGTTTTATTGACAAAACACCATACTGAAATGTTTGGACAATGTTACTTTAACATTCAGCCTAGGAGAATGACCCAGCATGGACACAAAGGCAGGTTAGTGGGTTAGCCATCTGGGACAGGTGAGGAGAGTATATGTATGACACCCATGGTACCATGTCAACATATTTCTCTACTGCAGGCCAAACTAATTCATGCCCATCTCTGTTTTTGAGAATGGAACTTCTCCTCTTCCTCTGTACAGATCCAGACAGATACCACATGCAGTAGATAACATTCAGGTCAGAGTGTTTTTCAAAAAGGTGCAGGGTGGTATCATTTATGCACCATTACTCAAGACTCAGATTACATCAAGGACTGCAATCTGTGTTGCATTATTGTGACACAGACTACAGAATTTCACTTAGACTTCTTTAACTTAAGGAATATAAAACTAGTTCTTCAAGACACAATTATTGCCCCAGCATAGTATTTGATATATCAATGGATATACAGCTTAAAGTTCAGCTTAAATGTACATCTTAAAGTACAGCTTAAAGTAAACTTTCAAATATGTTCTGCTATATGTAACATGCAATGTAGTCAGTACTTCCCGTTTCTGATAACATGAAGATAATGTTACAGCTGACAGGTATATCTGCGAAAAGCTTGATCTTTTAATGGTACTTTTTATTTTTATTTTTGTAGATCTCTTCAGTTTGCTGACTGATATTGGTCTACCTCTATTAAAATACTTTTTAATATATTAATTTAATTTATGTATTTAAAGTATTTATATCCTGCCTTTCTTCTAAAACATTTGCTCTCAGTAAAAGTAATATAAAGAACACCTGCATATCATCTTGGTTATCTTGTACACACCTGAAGATAAGCAAGTGGGGAAATCAGTGGGGAAATGTGTCCCAGGTAAAGTGATGGAAACCATCCTAAAAGATAATATTTATAGGCATATAGAAGATAAGGTGCTGCTGGAGGAGAGCCAGCCAACATATGGATAAGATCCAGTTGACATTGTTTATCTGGAAGGGAAAATGGAATCATCTTGTCCTCATCCCACTAAATGGATACTACTCCAAGTGATTTTCAACCTGGGACCCTGCTTCAACCTAAAATGATCTAGAAGTAGGAGTAAATAGCAAGGTAGCCAAATTTGCCAATGACACTAAATTATACAAGGTAGTAAAAACTGAGAGAGATTGTGAGGAGCTCCAGAGGGATCTCTTGACACTGGGGAGTGGGCAAACCAGTGGCAAATGAGCTTCAAGATTAGCAAGTGCAGAGTGAAGCATGCTGAGGCAAAAAAAAAAACCCAATTACATTTAAAAACTGTTGGGATCTGAACTCTCTGCAACAAACCAGGAAAGGGACCTTGGTGTCCTGGTGGACAGCTCAAAGAAGGTGTCAACCCAGTGTGCTGCAGCAGTGAAAAAAGCAAACTCGATGCTAGGGATCATTAGGAAGGGTATAGAAAATAAGTCAGCAAATGTCATTTTGCCTCTTTATAAATCTATGATGAGGCTCCATCTGGAATATTGTGTAAAGTTCTGGTCACCATATCTCCAGAAGGATATTTTGGAAATGGATAAGTGCAGAGGAGGGCAAACAGAATGATTAGGGAATGGGAATACCTTCCTTACCATCTGAGGCTGCAACAGCTGGGCCTCCTCACTCTTGAATGGTGGCATCTAATTGGTGACCTGACTGAAGTTTATAAAATTATACATGGTATGGAAAAGTAGATAAGGAAAAACTGTTTCCCATATCGCACACCACTAGAACTACGGGGCACTCCATAAAACTTTTGGGTGGTAAATCTCAAAAAAATAAGAAAAAGTACTTTTTCATCCAGAAGATCACTGGTCTGTGGAACTCCTTGCCAAAAGAAGCCTTGACAGCTTTAAGAAAGGATTGGACAAGTTCATGGAGAACAAGGGTATCCATGGCTATCATTATTGATGTCTAAGGACAACCTCCTGGTTGAAGAGATAGGCAGGATATCTCTCAATGCCATTTGCAGGGAATCTTAAGCAGGTGAAGACATCAGCTTGGGAATACCCTGAAGCAAATGGTGAGCCATTGTGTGAGACAGAATGCTGGACTGGATGGGCTGTGGCTTGTTTCAGCAAGGCTGTTCTGATGTTCTTATGAATTTGAAGAAGTGATGGGTACTACAACAAATGCCTGCAAACAAAGAATTTTGTTAGGCCTTTTTCTCCAAGACACTTGGATTTTCCCTTCATTGCTGGCACCTTTCAAATCTATGCCAATATAGAAAATATTGTTACAATAATCACATATTAACACAGGAGAGAAATGATAACAGAAAGAGGTATGTTGGCCAATTAAATATTGCATCACAGCTAGTTATCAAAATCTGTCCTGAAACCTCAGTGAAAAGTATGCGGAGTGTTGGCTTTCGTTCAATTTATGAGAATCCCTCTCAAGGAAGGCAGAAAAGGGATGGGTTAAGCCTGAGTCAAATAGCAAGATGATTAAGCTTGATTAGGGTAGACTGATGTGTGAGGGAAAGGCAGGTGAATAGATTTGTTATTCATAGAAAACACTGTGAGGATTAATATGATCAGCCAGCTGATTTGTGCAATTTTGTAACTCCTGAGAATCAGGCGAAACAAAATGTGATTCAGGACAACTGCCTTCATGTTCTGCTCTTAAAGAACTATTGTCCACCCATGTGGCAGGAGAAACTGTGACGGGGTGAACAAAACATTTTGTTCAATATTCCAATCAGATGAATCAAGCCAAAAATTACCCTCCAGCAACAAAGTTTCCAGCTCAAGCTTGCACTGGCTCCCACTGGCAGGTGAAATCAACAGGAAGAAGCCACCACTGAAGTGACGGTTTATGTGTCCTTCTGTCCGCCACCTTGCCTCCCTACTATGTAGTGATACTACATTGTCACAGCGTCTCAGAGTGGGGATGTGGGATACTTTCTGCTCTGCTTTGGTTATGCTGGCTTGGTATGAAGCTGGGAGGAAAGGCTAATTTCATCCAAAGCTACATTCACCTTGAAATGCCATTACTTTGAAATATTATATTGTTTCCGAAAATATTCGCTTTAAAATGTCATTTTTGGATAAATGAGAAATGTTCTGAAATGTAACAGGGGTGGGTGAATTTGAAGAACTGTTGGTTTTATTTAGCATAATCTTTTGTGAACACCCCCATACCTGACATCTTCAGGGGAAAAGAGCACAAAAATCTATCTGAAGTTGTATATGTCCATTGGATTCAGTTATGGGGGTGGGACAGAATAAAATGCAATTTTAAACAATGACACATATTATTAATAGAGATGGGCATGAATTGAAAAAATTGTGTTTCAGTTTTTCATTTTTCATTGAGTGGTCCATTTCGGTTCGTGTTCATTTTTCATGAATTTTTGAAAAAAATCATTTTCATTTTTTTGTTTTTCATTTTTCATTTTTACCCGCTTTTTGTGCGATTTTTAAAGAATTTCCGTGTGTGGGCGTCCCCCAACGCCCCAGACCAGAGGGAAAACACTAAAAAAAAAGATGCTGGCAGAGATACAGTATAGAAGACTAGGTACGCAGGGAGGCTGCAAAGGCAGCAGCGGGCGTTGCCCAGGGTGCAAGGCAGCCACAGAGTGACTGCACTGCGGGGCAGGGGAGGGTACTCACTGAGAGGTACGCACGCACACACACAGGGAGGCTGCAGGACTGAAGCTAGAGAGAAATCTCTTCTTTCTCTCCCCTAAGAGCCAGGCTGCAGCCAGCAGGAACACAGAGACACACACCTGCCTGGCTGGCCTTAAGAGAGAATAACGAGTCGCAGAGACAGCAATCCCACCCTAACTCCCACCGGAGACTGCAAGGAGGATGGGGGCTGCCAGAGCTTTTTATGCCCTCTGTGACTGCCAGACCTGCCCAGTCTGCAACCTGGGCATGCTATTGGTTGAACATGATCCCATCACATGGCTTGCCTCCATTTTGTGGCTGGCGACATCCATTTTGTCATCCTTAAAGGGAAAAGAAAAATACATCACTATGGGAGAAGACAAAAACAAACGTTTTAAGGACCCCAACCCCCCGGTAGGCATTATCAAACAGTATAAATAATTATTGCTGCATTTTATGGATGTCCAGGGCGTTTTTTTAACATTTAAAACAGCTCATTTCATTGCACGTCGCCATTAATAAAAAACGAAACGTAACAAACCCAATTTTCGTGGTTCTGTTCTGTTCGTTCCAATTTCATCACAATGTTCATTATTCATTTTGTTACGTAACAAAACAAATAACGAATAACAGAAATGAAAAAAAGTTCATTTCGTGCCCATCTCTAATTATTAACTCTACTTGAAAACTGATCTCCAGGACTAAAATTGGGAACCAAGAACAATAGTCTAGAGCAGTAGTTCCCAATTTCCGCCCACTTGTGGCTTCCCTGAGTGGGGGAGACCATCTGGGGACCCAAGTTTAGATGATAAACCCAGTACAGTTATCAACAGAATGCCACTTATTAGCCTTTAATCACTTCTGGGATGGGCTCTTGTCTTCACGTGGTAGCCAAATGGTCAAGATTCTGCACAACCATGTGGTGTAGTCCCATGTGCCAAACCTGTTAGGACAAGTTAAGAGTTTCAAATCCTGCTTTCAGTCCCAAATAGAGTATATGGCCCATTGAGTCTACTGTTCAATGGGGACTCAACAGTTATGTAAATCCCACTGAGTCAATTCATCTAATCAAGTTGGGCTACCAATATGATTCCGGCCAAAGTTAGTCAAGTTTCAAGGAGGAGCCCCAGAAAGTGCTGCAACACAGAAGGCATTCAAAAGAAATTTGTCAACCACCAGGCAAATACCCTTTGGTTTGTATTCCTGCATTGAGCAGGGTGTTGGACCCGATGGTTTTATGGGCACTGATTCTATGAAAGACCAACTGAATGACTGAAGATGGTATTTTGCAGATCTTGCAGGGCAAGATCTTAGTGAGTGAAGACAAAGTGACACCACACAGTTAAAAATCCCAGACTATGACTCCTTTTTTCATCAGATCACCACATGTCATCCAAACACAAAGCAATTGTCAGGGCTGTTTTTCGACAAGTGTGAATGGTAGTAGTGAGCATAAGAGGGTATCCTGTACACCATCTTGACTGCTGTCACTGATGTTGTGAACATTCAGGTTATCCTTTGCGATGTATCCCTTTTCTTGCTGGCAATACACGCACAATATTGTGCAGCAGTATCAGGCCATTTCCTGACTTTTTGAATAATGGATAAAGAAGCACAATATCCCACATTCATAAACCACAGGTTTTGGGGAGAATCGAGTGTCCTGACTTTTACAAATGGGAGTTTAAATATGCATATTGCACACACAAATTCAACCAGAAATTCCCCTCATATAAAATTACCCAGTAGTAGAGGATTTCAGGAGATGAGCATGTTATCTGAAACATGGTTACTGGGAGAAGTCAGAAAATAGAACAACTCAGATGCATCTCTAGTCCTTCTGCGCCAAACTATTTTGAAGGGCTGTTCTGGACTTAATGAGATGGTGAAGGATATGTGTGATTAGGTGCAACACATACAGTGGATAAACTATTTCCAGTTTCCAATCCCTTTCTTTGGATTAGACAAGATGAGGAAGACTGAAAGCTCTATGGAAGTGTCGTGTGTTTGTTTTTTTTAAAACGATGGTCCTTTGTTTTTGAAACAATTAAAAAGAAAGAAGTTGATGTTATTAATGAAAGTCACTGGAAACCAAGGTCAAAATTGTCCATCCTATGTGAATGGAAGATAATGAAGGAAGACAGACAAAAATAAACTCATTTGAAATATGCTTTTGGTAGAGATACTAAAGACATCTAGAAAAGCAGAAAGGTGGATGCTCAGTCAAGTCAAGCCTGAACTCTCAGTTGAGCAAAAATGAGTAATCTGAGCCTATCCTGCCATGCATAAATAATGGAAATACAGAGGTGACCAGAATAGACTACAGTCCTTGGGGAATGGGGTGGACTGCTAGACAAGCATCAAGATGTTACCTGAGATGGATTGACGCAAGAAAGGAAGCCACAGCTGGTAGTTTGCAAGATCTGAGCAGAACCTAATGGAAAAGACAATAGGACATTTTGGAAGTCAGTAATTCATGCCTTTAGCAGGGTTATCTCCCTGCTCCCTAGCCTTCACACACACACCATGTTCTCCCCTCACATTGTAGCTGTCCTTGCCTGCTGTTGTTGCTGTCTCCTTACTTGCTAGACAACCAGGTATTGCTTTGACCCCAACCACAAGGTAAAAGAGAGAGAGAGAGAGAGAGAGAGAGAGAGAGAGAGAGAGAGAGAGAGAGCTGAAAGCTATTTTCTATTTTAAAAATCTTTAAAATATTTGCAAAGGAAGGAGTTAAAAATGTTGGCCAGGAAAATGTTTTATTTACAGTCATTGAATCTGTGGCAGGGTTAACTTTAGAAGTAGAGATGGGCACGACTCAAAAAATGGTGTTTCGTTTGTCGTTTGGTCGTTTAGGGGTCCGTTTCGGTCCGTTTTCTTTTTTGTGACTTTTTTTGAAAAAAATTTCATTTTTGTTTCGTTAGGTAATGAAATGAAAAAACAAAAACGAAAAAGAAAAATTGCTGTTTCGTTAGCATTCTTTTTAGTTCAATGCATCTGCTGCAACGAAAATGAAAAACACGGCAAATTTGGTCATTTCGTTTTCATTTTTGTTTTGTTTTTTAAAAAATTTTGTTTCATTTTTGTTGCATAACAAAACAAAAAAACAAAAATAAAAACAAAAAATCGCTCGTTTCGTGCCCACCTCTATTTAGAAGATTAATCCAATTAATCTTATCACCATTATAAGAGAAAGCCCATACTTTCATCTAAGAATTAGAGATGGGCACAAATAAAAAAATGGCATTTTGTTTGTCATTGAGAGGTCCATTTTGTTTCATTTCCGTTTTTCATAAATTTTTTTGGAAAATTTTCATTTTCGTTTTTTGTTTTTCCATTTTTGTTTCTACCCGCTTTTTGCGCGATTTTTAAAGCATTTCCGTGTGTGGGCATCCCCCAAAGCCCCAGACCAGAGGGAAAACACTAAAAAATATTGATGCTTGCAGAGACACAGTATAGACTAGGTTCGCAGGGAGGCTGCAAAGGCAGCGGCGGGTGTCGCCCAGAGTGCAAGGCAGCCACAGAGTGACTGCACTGAGGGGCAGGGGGGGTACTCACTGAGAGGTACGCACACACGCACACAGGGAGGCTGCAGGACTGAAGCTAGAGTCGCAGGGACAGCAATCCCACCCTAACTCCCACCGGAGACTGTAAGGAGGATGGGGGCTGCCAGAGCTTTTTATGCCCTCTGTGGCTGCTAGACCTGACCAGTCTGCAACCTGGGCATGCTATTGGTTGAAGCTGTCCAAGAATTTACATGATCCCGTCACATGGCTTGCCTCCATGTTGTGGCTGGAGTGGCAACATCCATTTTGTCATACTTAAAGGGAAAAGGTAAATACATCACAATGGGAGAAGACAAAAACAAACGTTTTAAGGACCCCAACCCCCTGGTAGGTAATAATTTCAAATCATCGCATTATCGCTGAATTTTAAGGATGTCCAGGGTGTTTTAATATCCAAGAAATCAATATTAGGCATCTGGGAGCCATTTTGGGTCGATGTCCCCTAACTCCTCTTAAAGAAAAAAAAAATACAGAGATCTGAGAAAATACATAAATGCACGTTTTAAGGACACAACCCCCTGGTAAGTATTATCAGACAGTATAAATAATTATCACTGCATTTTTATGGATGTCCAGGGCATTTTTTAACATTTAAAACAGCTCATTTCATTGCACGTCACCAGTAACAAAAATGAAATGTAACGAAAATAATTTTTGTGGTTCTGTTTGTTTTGTTCCATTTTCATCACAATTTTCATTTGTTGTTTCATTACGTAATGGAACAAATAACGAATAACAGAAATGAAAAAAAGTTCGTTTCGTGCCCATCTCTACTAAGAATCAATAAGAGACAAGAATGGCTCAATTACCTCAATATAAATAAATAAATAAATAAATAAATAAATAAATAATAAATAATCATCGTCATCATCATGCGGCCAGGAATAATGTTTTGTGCTCCTGCACAAAATATTGCTGTATGCTTGTGTAGTAAAATACTGGCAGCAATGGCAATATTGCTCTACCTCAAGATCGAATACAACCACTGGGACTTTACTGGGGTTTGTTTGTTTTGTTTTGCTTTGGTTGTTGTTGTTGTAGATTCACTGAGCCTCAAACCCTTCTCGCTTCAGGTGCAAATCCACATCTGAGAACAATCCCTAGATTACACCAACACAACTGGCAAAGAGATCTTGATATGCCAAACCCCCTAGCATTCAGTACAAATTAATGCCCAGGGGGACAGGAACCCAGAAGCACTTGGGATGCAGAAATCTCAGAAGTTCTATGGGTTTGCTTTCTCGTCAGTTCTCATAATAATGGCAGGAAATTTCATGTTGGGAAATAGGAGGCTGGGGAAAGGGGGATTATTTTCTTATTCTCTCTTATTGTATCTGAGCTATGTAATCCCTAATGCATATGTGCGCTCTTGAAGGGGAACAGAAAAAGGGTGGTGGTGGTAGAGACTCAAGGTGGCTGGATTTGATTTTCAAATCTGTATAAACTGTATAAACCTGCCTAGATCTTAGGATCTGCTGGAGAGGCTATTTTCTGTGCCCCGGCATGTCTGTGCAGCTGCACTCTAGCTGCAGTACCTCAGATCTTTGTCCTGAGGGACAACGGAGCAAGGAAGTTGAAAACTGAGGAGTGAATGGTTGCTTTCTTCTCTTCCATACTTTTAAAAATAAGAGAAGGAAGGATTTCTGAATGCTTCCCTTGGCATAGCAAGTCTGCTTTAAAAAAATGCAAGTCACTGGAAGCTTTTGTGCGTGTAAGAAGGTTGGTGAGAGAGGGAAAAGGGGGAGGGGGAAGAGAGATGGTGAGAAATGTGGGGGAGAGACTGAAGCAGAGGGAGATAAAAGGGAATAAAAAGGCAGTGAAATAAAAAGTGTGTGTATATATATATCTTATGTGGAAGAGTTTGGGAGGAAGACCTCCGGTCTTGTACATCTTCACATCTTGGCCCCCACTGATTACTGACCTAGATCCCCACAAAAGATTTCTCTGGAAAATAACCTCTCAAGAGAGGTTGTGTAAAGGTAGTAATGTACTTCATTTTTAAAAAACGAAAAGCAAACAATGGCTGAGGAGGGGGTGGGGACATTTGATTGCTGTGTTTTAAAAAAGGGTGCATTTTTGATACTCTGAAGGTTTTTTAAACTAGTAAAAGCTATTTTTGCATATAAAATAAATCAGAATACTAATTTCTTGACACTTCATCTGTCTTTTCTCAGCATATTAGTTTAGTAATGAATGGCTATGTTGACTATTGCTTTCATTACCTTATAGCCAAACAAATGAGATTTAATTTGCATATTATAATAAATATCTAGTATTCTCTTCTTTTTGTTGGGGATTTTTGTTGTATTTTTATTGAGGAATGTTTGGATTCATTGATTCTTTTAGGTATGTAAAATGAAGCACAGAGAAAGGACACCACATTTGGATTTTTTTGTGGAAGGGCTGAAAGGTTAAGTTGGCCTTGAATTTTATAAAGACACAGGGTCAAATCTGCATCCAGAAGTCTTTAACAATCAGGTTTTTTTCTTTCTACTGCAAAAGAAATATGAGAAGCATCTTTCTTCTGAGAAACTCTAAAAAATAATTCCCTGGAAATTTGGGGCCTCTAGAAGACAGAGGAATATTTTTATAGTATTTCAAAGGATAGATGAACTGATTTATCAATGAAAATTCATCGATTTGGTGATATGTTACTCTCAATGAATCATGATGAACCACCCTTTTTAATATGTCTCCATCTCTAATCCATAAACATGCATGGATTATATGCTAATTTTTATTGTCCTCCATCACTTTTATACTGGTACAAGACCTTAAAATGGCTTTTAAATGCTATATGTCATTATATTATAATAATCTACCATCATCTATAAATTTAAAAAATATATTTTGAGTAGGAATAGTATCCTTCACTAAAAGCTCCCCTTTTTTGCAGATCATTCATCTGAACAACTACAACACAAAATAGTCTATGTCATTTATTTAATGCAATGCTTAGGTAGATCATGAGCAATTTCTTAGTTGAGAATGGAGTGTTAATTGCCATTCCCTGGCTAACTGCTTCTTAACTGGCAATACTTGGATGCATGACTTCTCCACAAGCAGCCTGATTTATTCTTTCCAATTGCAATGTAACATTCCCCTACCCTCCCACAAATAAAAAGAAATATCGATGTCATGCATGATGAATCTTATTGTGGTAAACTGCCAAGCTCATGCATATTATGATTCTACCTTATGAAATAATAGCAAGCTGTCATTCTAAATTATTGGCAACAGCAACCAACCAAGCCAACGTTGATCCCTGTGTCCACTTTTTAAAACAATTTTCAATGGTGTTCGTGCTCATAAAGAATCTCCTGGTCGCCATGAGGCTGGCTGGGACATCAGCAATATTTTTTCCTCACATAACAGGGAAGAGTCATTTTCCCGCACCAACTTGCACTTTGCCCACCTGAGGAATGAAGATTGTGATATGACAAAGCCATCCGGAATTAAGCTGTAGTCATGTGATACTCAGGGATAGGCAGCAGCATCATATTAGTGCTAAGATATTGAAGACCTCAGTGTATCATATGCAATTCTTTTTTTAAGCATTTGAAGCTCTATGCTCAATTTATACATTTTCCCCTTTAAATGCAGCTGTCTGGTCTAGGGATGGGCACGAACATCTTGAAATTTGGAAAAGTTAGGGTTAGAGTTAAGAGTTCCTAGGAATAGAGTTATTATTAAGCTCTAAAGGAGGTGCAGGGGTGCTTAATGGAAGGAGTGTGTCCACCGTGCTTTACCAATATTAGGGTTAATTGACAGCTTCCCCTCAGTGCACCAATCCACACTCCTTCAATTAAGTACCCCTGCACTCCCATTGAACTTTCTCTGAAATCCAAAACTTTCCAAATTTCAAGGGTTTACAGGGGAGAGCTTGAGAAATCTCCACTGCAATTTCCACATTGCTAGCTGCAAGTGATAAAAGGAATAACTGGCAAGTTTGGCCTTGGAGTTCCAAATGAAGCAGGGCAAAGGCTAATTAAGTTTTGTCAAGAGAACAAGCTGGTCATTGCAAACACTCTTTTCCAACAACACAAAAGGTGACTCTACACATGGACATCACCAGATGGACAATACCGGAATCAGATTGATTATGTTCTCTGCAGCCAAAGATGGAGGACCTCTATACAGTCAGCAAAAACGAGACCTGGTACTGACTGTGGCTCAGATCATCAGCTTCTTATTTCAAAATTCAAACTTAAACTGAAGAAAATGGGGAAGACCACTGCACCAGTCAGGTATAATCTAAGTCAAATCCCTTATGAATACACAGTGAAAGTGAATAATAGATTTTTTTTTGGTTTAAATATTTATTTCACATAATATGAACAAACAAAATCAGCAATTGTTAAGAACCACTTTAGAATGTTAACACAAACAAGAGTCTATGGTGGGCAATGGGGGGGGCATGGCTGGAAGAGCAGCTGAGCAGCAGCGTTTCTCGGGGCTCCGAGAAGAACTGGCTGTTTACAGCAGATCAAGATCTCCTGAAGAAATCAGGAGCAGGGGTGTGTGTGGGAGAGCACACTCCTGGGCCGTTAGGGATCTGAGAAGCGCAGGGGGTTGAGCAGCAACTCACCCTCTGGAGCGTTTCTCTCCCAAGGCAGACGATCTGGACTGGCGCCATGATGGTGATTCAGCTGCTTCACCACACCAGGATTCCACTTTAAGGTAATCCAAACACATCGAGGGCCAGGGCACACCAAACCCCTCTCCGAGAATTGTGTACAGAGAATTAGCAGCAAAGAGTGGATTGGAATGTTTAAAGCCCACTTCCACAAACATTTCCCTGAGGTTGAAAGAGGGAAAGCGGCATAGAAGACACCCCCTTCCCCCTTGGAGGTCTCTTTCACTTTCTCCTCCTTCGCTGAGTTACCAGGTATAGGCAGAGTGACAAGACCTGGAAATAAATCAGTGACTGGTTGTAAAGCCCTGAATAGTGTTTGGTCTCTACAAATAAAAGCTATTAGTGGTCAATTAACAGGCAAAGCAGCATCAAAGAAAGCTCGGAGGTTGATGGTAGTTAACCCGAAGCTGTTAAGTTTGACCAGAAGCCATTACATAGGGAGACTGATCCAGCCATTAACTCTTTGCTAACCTGAATTAGTCATTAACTCCTTGACTCTCTGTTGCTTGTGAGTCAAAAACTGAGCCAAACTAGCTGGATCTTAGTTTACGTGTCGTCATTCCTGAAGGCTGTGGAATTATAAGGACATCAAAGTGTTATTCAGAGCCTTGGGCAATTGCCAGCTTCATTAGCACGAAGAGTGGGGCGCGTAACGTGGCGGTAGGATATAATCAAGATTTCGCAAGGTGTTATTGAAGCCTTGGACATAAGCCAACTTCAATAACACAAAGAATCTGGCTTTCTTTTTACAGGTGCCTGCATATTGGGCGAAGCTATCTCTAACTCTGGAGGACATAGGTGTTTAACTTAAATTAAACTTAACTCAGGATACAAGGTTGCAGCCTGAAGATTCTGTATTGGATGGGTCCCCTTAAGCACTTATAAGTGGCTTCTAACTGTATTGGCAAGCTTTGGTCAGACTTTTGGTCAAGAACAATCTATATTAGACAGTGGTGAATAACATTACTTTAATCCCTGCCTTTGATATCTGTTCTGGCTACCAAACTGGTAGACATGAGTAGTATGTTATAGGCTATATTATTGGTTAAGAATTATGTTGAAGTAAGGGGCAAAGGAAGGGGAGAAGGGTTAAAGGCAATTGAAAAAGGGTCTCATATCAATTCAAATTAACCCTGGTGTCAAATTGAGCTTTAGGAAGATGGCAACCTGAACAAAGAAAGAGGACTCTCCAAACCAAACAGCAAATTTAATGAGACTCATAGCCCAAGATCCATTTAAAAATGCCCTTCAAGACCTTCAAGAAAATATTGTGAAACAAATCTTAGATCAGATGCAAGAGGTTAAGACCTAGCTCAAAGCTGGAATAGACAGTAATAATTTGAAAATAGATGCTTTTACACAGGCGATTAAAGAGGTGGAACATAAAGTCACTAAAATTGAAAAAAGAATTAGAAATCATAAAGGAAGAGAAAAGTGAGGATCAGGATAGATTGATGTTGATAGAAATGGATAGGGCATCGTATTTTTTGAGAATTCAAAATGTGGAAGAACATGGAGAAGACTTAAAGCAATTAATAACTGAAGAATGGGCCACACAAACAGGATTAACTAAAGAATTACAACAATATATAGACAGAATATACAGAGTAGGCAAATGCATACACAAGGAAGAACAAACTGCCAAACGAAGTGCACATAAAGTTTATAAAGAGATCAATAAAAGAGAAAATATTGAAATTTAATCAAGAGAAAGATCTGACAATAAGGGGGGGTCAAAGTCAATATCATGAAACAGGTACCATGGAGCATGTGCTCATAGATAGGAAAATCCCCTTTAAATGGCTCACCCCAGAAAGCGTCTTATTTAATTGGGAGTTGAGAAGATACAATCTAAATAGCAAAATGAAGGCAAGAAACTTCCTGGAAGAGATGAGACACAAATTGAAGCTGACTGAAGAAGATTTGCAGTTTTCCAGTGAAGAATCAGAAGGGGAGATATTGAAACCACAGAGAACTCTAACACCCCCCTCACCCAGGAAAACAAGAAACTGGAACAAAAACAAAGGCAAAGCAGATAAATCAGACAGTAAAAACCTGTAAAATGTCAAGAGAACCCAAGTTTTTATCTGTTAATGTTAAAGGGATGAACTCGCCCCAGAAGAGAAATTCAATCTTTAATAAACTATACAAAACCAAAGCTGACGTCGTATCAATTCAAGAAACTCACATTAAAGAATCAGACAGGAATATGCTAAAGAATGACAAATTAGGACAAGCGTTTATAGCAGCAGACAAACAAAAGAAAAGGGGCGTGGCAATGTATGTACAGAAATACCTTAATCCAAAATTAATCCATGCCTCAACAGATGGAAGAGTTGTAGTAGCAGAGATAACAACAGAGGGCGAAGAAATATTGCTAATAAATATCTATGCACCAAATGAAGCACAAGAAAAGTTCTTCACACAATTAAAAGAACTCCTGACAAGAGAACTGGAAAAAAAGTATGCATTATGGGGGACTTTAAACAGTAGTTGATAAAGCAAAAGACACCTCAACGACAGATTGGGCAGGAAGAAAAAAGTAAAGAAATATGATCCCTAAAACTTTCTTAGAAATGGCAAAGGAGCTAAACTTAATTGATATTTAGAGAGCCCGAAATCCACATAAAAGAGACTACACTTTCTACTCATGCAGACACAAGTCTTGGTCGAGGATTGACAATTGCTGGATATCAGCAGATTTGACACACCAAGTGGAAGAAATTGAAATATTACCAAATACATATGCAGACCACAACTCAATAATAATGACGTTAGGGTAATCGAGAAGAAAAGGAGGATGGAGATTAAATACCTATCTGATGGGGGATGAAACTTTTATAACCAAAATGAAAAATGAATTAGATCTCTTCTTCCAAAAGAATAAACTCCAAGATACAGAAATGACAACAATTTGGGACACAGGGAAGGCCTATTTCAGAGGGTTAGCAATACAATACAATGCACAAAAAAGGAAAGAAAAGAAGAAACAATATCAAGATCTCCTAGCATCCTTAAAGGAGGATGAACAGGAGCTTAAAAAAGACCCTCAGCCACCAACCTAAAAAATAAAATAAACATTCTACAACACAAAATCCATTTGCTGGAACAAGAAGAGATGGAAAAAAATCAAGGCAGAATTTTTTTGAAAACACAAATAAACCAGGAAGATGGTTAGCATATAAAATCAAGAGAGAGAGAGAGAAAACAAGGATTGGCACACTAGAAAACAAAGAAGGCCTGGAAACACATAAGCAGAAAGAAATCCAAAAAATAATAGAAGACTATTACATAAACCTGTATATAAAAAAGAAATTGAGCAGGAAGATCAGTGGAAATATTTAGACAAGATAGGGAGCTGGAAATTCAGTCAACAACACCTAGAGATGCTAAACAATCCGATAACAACTTGTGAAATTATGGAGGCATGGAAAAAGTAGAAGAAGGGGAAGGCTCCAGGACCGGATGGTCTCCCAATGGAATTTTATCAAGGACTGGAGGGAACTCTAGCCCCACAGTTTAAAAAATTAGTGGAACACATTGGAAGAAACAGCAAAATCCCAGACTCATGGAAAAAAGCACACATATCATTGATACACAAAGCAGGAACGGAAAAAAAAAATTAAAAATTACAGGCCAATCTCTCTTTTAAATGTAGATTATAAGATTTATGCAACTATCTGGGCAGCAAGGCTAAAGAAGGTGCTTGCAGAAATGATACATAAAGACCAAACAGGATTTATCCCAAAACGAAAACTAACATCAAATATAAGAACAATAATAGACATCTTGGAATACTACGAACAACACCCAGAGAAGCAAATGATGCTGATCTTCCAAGATGCAGAAAAGGCTTTTGATAATTTGAATTGGAAGTTTATGCTCCTGCAGTTAAATAAGATGGGGGCATATGGACTTTTTCTACAAGCAATTAAAACTATTTACACCGAGCAGAGGGCGAAGATCAAAGTGAATAACCAAATGACGGAAGACATCCAAATAATGCAAGGCATGAGACAGGGGTGCCCACTTTCCCCTCTACTATTCGTTTTAACTCTTGAGACTCTGAATAGACAAATAAGAGGGAATAAGGAAATTAGAGGCTTTAAGATCAAGGGGGAAGGGTATAAATTGAAAGCATATGCAGACGACCTGGCAGTAATATTGGATAATCCCCTGCACAGTATTGAACAAGTATTAGAAGAAATAAAAGAATTTGGAGCAGTGGCAGGCCTAAAAATAAACTATAAAAAAACCAAAATTCATGACTAAAAATATGCACAAAAAAGAGGTGGAGGAACTCAGCCTTAAAACAAATTTTCAGGAAGTCCAAAAAATAATATATTTAGGGATTATGATCACAAAAAAACCCCAAGTAACTTGATGAAGGAAAATTACAAGCTGCAAATATCAATGATGGGTCGAATCTCAACAATCAAGATGTCAGTCCTCCCAAAACTGTTATTCCTTTTTCAAAACTTACCAATGATACTAAATTTTAAATACTTCAAAGACCTAGACACGCTGATCTCAAAATTTATTTGGAAAGGAAAAAGACCAAGAATAAAACTCAAAATACTACAAGATTTAAAAGAAGGGGGAGGGACAGGGCTGCCAAACTGGTTACTATATTATAAAGCCTGTGCCATGGTCTGGATAACACTTGAAAATCAAAGAATATTAAAACTAGAAGGCCATGATTTAAGAATGGGTTGGCAGGCATATGTGTGGTGCGGGGGAATCAAGGAGCAGACACATTTTTCAAACCATATAAGAAGGAAAGCACTTTCCTTAGTCTGGCAAAAGTTTCAAACACAGACTTATAAAAAAATACCTGAGTGGGTAGCACCTATAGAGGCCTTCACGTTAAAAACAATAAACCCAAAGGGGTTACTACTTACTTACCAAGAATTGCTGAGTCAAGAGAAGGAGATGAAAGATAAAACAGAACTGGAGAAATTGGGTTTAGCAACAGATTGGTGGTCAATGGCAAAACTGGAATCAAGATATAAAAAAGATAAATGTATGGGTTTCTTTGAAGGAAGAACACAGGTGGATGAACTGTGGATTTATACAAATGAGGGAATAATCAAAAATGTATATGTACTTATTAGAATATGAATTGGAGGATGAAAGGGTGAAGGAGGGAATGATTAAATGGGCTCAAAATTTTAAATATAACATCGATATTGATGATTGGACTAAAATGTGGAAAGATAGTCACAAATTAATTAAACCTGTTAGTCTTAAAGAAAATATATTTAAATGGTTTCACAGGTGGCATCTCACTCCAGTAAAACTTGCCAAAATGTCAAAAGGGTCAAATAATGTTTGTTGGAAATGCAGAAAGAACCCAGGGACTTACTATCATGCACGGTGGTCATGCGACGAAGCTCAGAAGTTCTGGCGACAGACTTGGAAGTGGCACGAGAAATTGTACAAATTAAATTGAACTTTAAACCAGAAACGTTGTTGCTGAATATAATGCCAGAGATTATTGACAAAAATATATATATATTCTCTTGTACATATATATGGCAGCTAGACTGCTCTGGGCCCAGAAATGGAAAAAAGGTGAAATACCAACTAAGGTTGAACTGCTGAAAAAGCTACTGGACATTGCAGAACTGGATATGCTCTCAGAGGTGTTACGAGACCACCCAAGACATTTTGTAAATGAGAGCTGGAAGATGCTATATAATTGGGCCTAGAAGCAGACAAATGGACAAGGAGCAAAATAGATATAAAGATCTTTAGACAGTGAACCCAAAATCTGAAAGTTTTGCAGATGGCTGTTCAAGTGTGGAATCCTTAATTCCTTTGTATTAGCAAGTGAATAATAGATTTAAGGAGCTAGATTTGGTGGACAGAACACCCAAAGAACTACAGATGGAGGTTTGTAACATTGTACAGGAGGCTGCAATGAAAACTATTCCAAAGAAAAGAAAATGCAAGAAAGCAAAGTGGTTGTCCAACGAGGCCCTACAAATAGCAGAGGAGAGAAGGGACGCAAAATGCAAGGGAGAAAGGGGAAGATACAGAAAATTGAATGCAGACTTCCAAAGAATAGCGAGGAGAGACAGGATGGCCTTCTTGAATGAACAGTACAAAGAAATAGAGGAAAACAATAGAAAAGGAAAAAACAGAGATCTGTTCAAGAAAATTGGAGATATTAAAGGGGCATTTCATGCAAAGATGGATATGATAAAGGACAAAAATGGTAGGGACATAACTGAAGCAGAAGAGATCAAGAAGAGATGGCAAGAATATACAGAGGAATTATATCAGAAAAATCTGGATGTCCCTGATAACCAAGATAGTGTAGTTGCTGACCTGGATCCAGACATCCTGGAAAGTGAAGTCAAGTAGGCCTGAGAAAGCATTGCAAACAACAAGGCCAGTGGAGGTGACGGCATTCCAATTGAACGCTTTAAAATCTTAAAAGAGGATGCTGTAAAGGTGCTCCATGCGATATGCCAGCAAATTTGGAAAACTCAGCAGTGGCCAGAGGACTGGAAACGATAGGTCTACATCCCAATCCCAAAGAAAGGCAACGCCAAAGAATGCTCCAGCTATCGCACAATTGCACTCATTTCACACACTAGCAAGCTTATGCTCAAAATTCTACAAAGAAGGATTCAGCAGTATGTGGACAGAGAAGTTCCAGAAGTGCAAGCTGGATTTCGAAGGGGCAGAGGAATTAGAGATTTTGAAGCTGAGGCTCCAGTACTTTGGCCACCTCATGAGGAGAGAGGAGTCCCTGGAAAAGTCCCTGATGTTGGGAAAGATTGCAGGTGTGAAAGCATGGGGTTTAGTGATTTCAGCAAGTGATTTCAGCTCTGTGACATAGTAGGCTGGAGACAGCTTCTATTGTAACAACTCTTTATTCTGGGAGAGAACAAGGCTGGGGACTGGGGAGAGGGAGCTACATTTATAGGAACGAGGACAGGCTAGGAAAAGATACATTTTGGAGGGAACAATTACAAGCAATCACAAAGCTGCCTTTTGGCGGAAACCAATAGGATTGAGGATCCAAATGCAGCAACTCAAAATAACCAATAGGCCTGTTCCCTTTGGAACAGGAAGGCAGTTACTTCAACATAAGCAATTACAGATAATAGGAATACAGATCAATAGACAACACCCCTCCCCCTGGTGGGCACAGCACACATAATCCTTAAGATATTGTGGGGCCCTGCGACTTCTAATTGATCTCCTGACTACTGGTGTTGCAGGGGCTTGAGCAGGCAGTGTCTGTGGTGGAGAGTCTACTGTAATAGCTTCGTCTGACACGGAGGGTGTATTAGACAACTCAGTGTCCCTGATCTGTTCCTCGGCACCATGAGGACTTGCAGGAGCAGATTCATTTGCAGAAGCCACTGGCACCTGCATTCCTGGGGCATCTCTGCTCTGGTCTTGCAGCTGTGACTCATTAATGGGGGTAGTGTCATTCTCAGACTGCAATTCCTCAACTCCTGTACCCACTCTACTGAGCGCTCTGTGCCTCAGTTGGTCCATGTGCCTATGCCAGACCCTGCCATCTTCAATGGTCACATAATAAGAGACTGGCCCAGACGCTCTGGTGATCACCCCTGGCACCCACAGGGGACCTCTGGCATAATTTCTCACCCAGACCAAATCTTCAGGAGCAAAATCCCTTCTAGAGTCGCTCTCTGCCTGTGGAAATGCTCTAGCATTGCGGTTTGGCATTTTCTCTGGGTGGACATAATCCAGCACCGTTACCAGCCTTCTACCTAGGAGCAGCTCTGCTGGCGACTTGCCCGTAGTGGTACACGGCGTTGCATGCTGCAAAAACAACATCCAGGCAATGCGCGTTGACCAGTCACCCTCCATCAAGCGTGCAATAGATCCCTTGGCTGTCTGCACCATGCGCTCAGCCTGCCCATTGGAGGAGGGGTGAAAGGGAGCTGATGTGACCCCTCTTATGAAATTATCAGCCAAGAATGCCCTGAATTCTTGGGATACAAAGGCTGCTCCATTGTCTGACACAGTGGTCTCGGGCAACCCGTGGGCTGCAAACAGCTGTCTCAACACTTTGATGACTGCAGCTGATGACATGCTGGGAACCATAGCTACCTCTAACCATTTAGAATATGCATCAACGATAACAAAAAAAAACTTTCCTTGGAATGGCCCAGCAAAATCTAAGTGCAGCTGGCTCCAGGGAGTCCAGGTCTGCTCCCACCAGTGGACTGGTCCTCTGTCCACTTCTGGGTGCACTTCCTGACATGCCTTGCACGTCCGTACCCATTGTTCAACATCTTGGTCCATCCCAGGCCACCACACATAGCACCGGGCTAGCGACTTCATCCTGACCATTCCCGGATGCCCCATGTGCAGTGTATCCAGAACCCTGTTTCTCAGTGGCCCTGGAATGATCACCCTGTCTCCCCATAGGAGACAGCACTTATGCAGGGATAGCTCATGTTGCCTTGTTGCGTATGGTCTAAATTTTTCTTCATGCGGGACACCTGGCCATCCCCTCCCTACCCAAGTGAGCACACGGGAGAAAGCGGTATCTTTCCTCGTTCTCTCAGCTATTTCAGTGGCCGTTACAGGTGCCCCCGGAAGTGTTCCCAGCCTCATCACTTATTCCGCTGGGGCAGGATCTGCATCGCTCACACCAGGAAGGGGCAAGCGACTTAGCGCATCAGCGTGGCACAACCTTTTCCCTAGAACATGGGTCAGGGTGTACTGGAACCCATTCAGGAATATAGACCATCGCAACATTCTGGGGGAGAGAATCTGCGGCGTCTGCTTGTTCGGGTTAAACAATCCTAACAATGGCTTGTGGTCGGTTTCAAGGAATAAGTGGTGACCGTATAAATCGTCATGGAATTTTTTAAATCCCTGCCACAATTGCCAGTGCTTCTTTGTCAATTTGTACGTAGTTGCGCTCCGTTGGCGACAACATACGTGAATAGAATGAGATGGGCTTTTCCGACCCATCTGCTTCCCTATGGCTCAGCACAGCTCCCAGCCCATACTGAGAGGCATCACATGCCAGGACAAGAGGTTACGGCTCATCATAATGAGCAAGGACGCTCCTGCTAGTCAGCATGCCCCGTAAGGTGTCAAAAGCCTTCTGCTGAGCCTGAGCCCAACGCCACACACACTTTTTTTTCAATAGTCAATGCAACGGTTCCGCTATTGAAGCTTTCTGCGGTAGGAATGAATGATAAAAGTTAATAAGTCCCAGGAATGACTGTAACTCCGTCTTGTTCTGTGGGCGTGGAGCCTCAGTAATGGCTTTAATTTTAGAGTCAGTGGGGTGGATGCCTGTGGCATTAATTTTAAACCCCAAGAAATCCACAGATGGTACCCCAAAACTGCATTTTTCCTTTTTAAGCTGCAGCCCCACCTCTTTAAATTTGATTAACACAGCACGGATACACCCAACTAATTCCTGGGGGTCTTTCCCAGCAATCAGAACATAATCAAAAAATGGCAAGACCCCTGGCAGACCCCTTAACAGGCGCTCCATTAGACCTTGAAAAATCCCTGGGGCCACACAAACTCCCAACTGTGATCTGTTTACTCTGAAAGCCCCTTTGTGTGTTACGATAGTCTGTGCTTCCGCAGAGTGCGGAGTCACTGGCAGCTGCTGGTACGCTTGTGCCAGGTCAAGTTTGGTGAAAATTTTTCCCCAGCTAGTTTTGCCAACAGCTGTGAGATGACTGGAATGGGGTATGAATTTCCCCTGAGTGCCTTGTTGATAGTACATTTGTAGTCTGCACAAATTCTCACTTCCCCATTTGCCTTAAGGGGTGTGACGATAGGAGTCTCCCACTTAGAAGAGTCCACAGGTGAAAGAACTCCCTGTTTGACCAATTTGTCAGTTCCGCCTCAATCTTGGGTTGCAGCGCAAATGGCACTCGCCTTGGCTTAAGTCGGATTGGGGCCACCTTGGGGTCCCGCTCAAAGTCAATTGGAGGCCCTGTATAACAACCCAGTTTACCACTGAAGAGTTTGGCAAATTCCTGGCCTAATGCCTTGCCCAACTCTGGGGACGATTGGACTGAGTTGAGCCCTGATATACTCAGTCCCAAGGTGGGAAACCATTCTGTACCCAGGAGACTGGGGCGACTCCCCTTTGCAATCACCAATTTAAGCACGGCCTGTTTCTTCCGGAATTGTACCCTCACCGCACACATTCCTAGAATGTGGATGCGGTCAGCCGTGTATGATTGCAAGGTGGCTGGGAATGGTTCCAGAGAGGGGAACTTACCCCCAGGGAAGAGACCCCTTGCAGTCTGGTCTGAGACAATGGTGAATCCCATTCCAGAATCCACCTCCATGTCGCACGGTTGACCTTCAATCTTCACTCTGACGGATGTTTTGCCTTGCGCCGGAAACTGCACGGTCTCCATTAACTGACACACACACACACACACACAAGACACACACATATAGGTTTGGGGGGGGAAAGAGCCCACAATCCTATTGATAACAGCATTCATTGTGCCCAAACATTGGGTTGGATCCAGCTCATTGAGGGACTCAAATGCACCTTGATGTCCACTGCCATCTACCTGGGAGATTACTGGAGTGGGAGTTCTGGATGCCTTGTGGATGTATGCCACTTTGTGGCTCATCTGCCATGCAAGGGCAGGGGACAAATGCCCCAAGATGGTACAGACTAAGGCCCTCTCCCCTGGCACCCAACAAGGAGTTCTCCCTCCCCGGATCATTCAGGTCCCTGGCTGCTGCCTGCCCCACCATGAGCCACCAAATTAACAATTTGTGCCATCTCCAATGGAATTTCCGAACAGCCATAGTGCTGGGCAGGGCCACTTTACCCCCTGCCTGGCTAGCATCATGGTTCCATAGCTTAGGGGCTGCCCAGCAGGGCCCAGAATCTTCATAAGGCCTCACCACATGGCGAGAGGCCTCTTTTGTGATCTAGCTGTCTTCCCTTCCTCCCTCCCAACTGAGAAAATGAGAGTAGCTGGTTGTGTAAGATAAGAATTGTTGACTGCCATTCAATTGGGCTGGAGTGGCACTGTGTTTTCACCCATCCCATTCTCTTTAAAGCAAAGGGGAGATTTATAACCAGTCACAATTGGCGGGTAGTGCTAGCAGAAAATTTAAATCAGGTGAAATGTATTGAATAATATTCCCTAGCAAGCCAGTAGCGCTCAATATGAATTAGGAAATGAATTAGGAACATTAGGAACATTAGGTGTTAATTATAAAGAGGTTCAAAGATTAGGAATGAGCGCTGCCCAGACCACAGGTTTTTGGAGGGTGCTGAACAGGTGGGCAGCACTGTTCTAATAATATTACAAATCATTAACTGATCTGTGTGCAGTACATTCAGGCCCCCTAGTTTAAGGGATTTTTAACAGTTGAATTGAATGAATTTCATACCAATAAATTGTTGCCCAATTTTAATTCCACAACTGTTTCTTGCCTCTTTATTGCTGGGCTGGGAGGGCAATGGGAATGTTAAAGCTGATAAAATGGGCAAAAATGGAACATATTTTTGGCTCCCATAAATGTGGGAAGACTGTTGTTGATTCACATTCCATTCAATCTGATTATGTTGTCAGGAACAGAATGCAAGAGAAATAAGCAGCAATTGGCCTGGGACAAAGCAGCCAGTGTTTCATAAACACCATAGAAGGGTTAAAGGCTGACAAATTTCAGAGATTATAGAGTAACCAAAAACAGGCAGCAGGCAGTGAGAAGGAGCAGGAAATCATGCAAAGAAAGAAAGAAGAAACAACAGAATTGCAAACAGGCAAAGAAATAAAAACACTGTTCAAATGGCTGCAATTTTTAGAAATGATACTGAAGGGAGTATAACAGGAAGTGGAAGGTATGGCAGGGAGATCAAAAATAGCAATTTTCTGAGGAATAATCACTGAAAAAAGTGGCTGTGTAATAAGAAGACTGGTAGCAAGCAGAGATGGGCATGACCAGAAATTTTTTTTTGAGTTGTCGTTTTTCGGGACGGGTCCGTTTAGGGTCGTTTCTGTTTTTCGTGATTTTTTTAAAAAATTGTCATTTTGTCATGTCATTTGTCATTTGTCGTTACCGCCGCCGCGATTTCGTGCGATTTGACGTCCCAGCGAGTGACGTCCCGCCGGCGCTAGGTGTTTTTGCGCCCTAGGCGGCGGGCGGGGGGGGCGGGGGGGCCATGGGCGGGTGGCGGCAGCAGCAGGGGGGAGGGGTGGGCGCGTGGGTGGCGGGCGCGGGTCCCGCAATGACCCAGAGCAGGCGGAAAACACTTTAAACTGACTTGCTGCACAAGACTGCATCGAATAAAGCAATTGCAATTTTTATTGCAAACAAAGTGGGCAGTGCACCCACAGCAGAGCTGCAGGCAGGGTATGAAAGGACCTTGGCTTGCCACAAAGCAAATGAAAATTTTAAAATAAATCCACACCTCCCCTCCCACTCAAACCTCCCCCCGCTTTGAAGCACTATCAGAAAAGAAATCCTAACAAACTGCAGGAGAATAAAAAAGAATAAACTGCGTTGCTATTCCCCACAGCAGACAGAGAATGAAAGGAAATATTATTATTTCCTAAAAATTCAATTGAATCAATTCCCTCCCTGCCTGCCTAACTGAAATCTAAAGGCTCTGTGAAATCGAAACTAGTCTAGCACAGCAGCCAGCTACACACAGCCCTCTCCCACCCATATCCAAGCCCGGACTGCAACTCTTCTGGGAGTGCCTCAGCTTTTTATGCCCTCTTGCACATCCAGAAGTGTCAGTCAAAACCTGGCCATGCGATTGGTGGAATGGGTCCAAAAATTTGCATGGTCCCATCCCATGGCCAGCCCATCATTGCGCAGGTGTAAAAAAATAAAAATAAAAATAAAAAAAATAAAATCAGTGCGACCTTTTACTGCTATAAAAAACCCACTGCTGCTACTGTAAAAATTCAAGCATTTAAAAGAGCTAATTTTCGCATGTTTCTGTGGTGCTTTGGTGGTTTTTTGGACCACGATTTCAAAAAAATATTGCGGATGCCATTTTGGATCCCCCCGTACTGCATGACAAATGGAGACGCCGAGGATGCCCCCTCCCAGCCCGGTACCAGCAGCCCAGGACAGGAGGGGGGGAAGGCTGGGGACCCCCCCCCAGAAACCATCCCTCTGGTAGGTGCCCTCAGGCAGGCATATTTTCGCCTGCTTTTTTGGCCGGGAATTGGGTTTTTTATTTTTAAAACTTTTTTTCTGTGCCGCTTGGCATCACACGATCGCCGTGCGATGCCAGGAACAACAACGACAAATTAGGCCCAATTTTTCTTTTTTCAGTTCGAGTTCGAGTTCTGACAGCTTAATTGTCGTTTCCGTTTCCATTACGTAACGGAAACGATATCCGAAAATGGAAACGACAATTTCGCCAAGTCGTGCCCATGTCTAGTAGCAAGTTAGAAAGTTAACAAACTTGCACCTACCCAACTCAACAAAGAATGATATAAAACAGAGGAAATGAGAGGGGAAAGAACACACCTAATTTAAGGCAAAGTATTGGTTACTATTAATAACCTAATAAAGGCCGTGCTTGAAAATATGTATTAACATAAAACCAGTTCTCAAGAATAAATGTAAAACTACATTGCATTATAATTTTAACCTTTTTTTAAAAAAATAGAACTTCATTTTAACAATCCTTCAGATTACAAACAAAAGGGAAAGACAAAAGACAAAATAAAATTTAACATAACATAATAGTGTACATTGTAATCTCACATAATTAGTTTGCCATTTTAGACACCAGCTATTTACATAGTTTAAAAGGATTACATTTAGTCTCAAAATTCATTTTCCATTCTAAAAAAAAAGAGAGACCAACAATCTGGATTATTATTATAATTTTAACCCAGGAAAAGTGATTTCATCTTTCTGTAGTGAAATTACTCTGTTTTTCTCACAGATATGGCAGGTTGATGTCACTAAACAATGGAGGAAGAATATCTCACATCTTGAAGAAGTAGATGGTGCTGTTCCTCACTCTGTTGTATTCAAATATTGTACAGTGTAGCTCCAAGTAACTTTATAACTCAGAAACTGTTGATATGAATTTATAAGCATGAGAAAAGTCAAAATTATTATAAGCAGACCCAAAGGTGCTGACAAAACATCAGGTCTCAGTGACCCAGCTAAGACTTGGCATAATCGCACATTGCGGGGTGTCATTTTGCTTAGATCAACATTTGGCGATTAGCCAGGAATAAGGAACCAACTTGAACTATCAAATAAACTGGGTAATAGGGTCAGGTCATTCTGGCTTTGATGGCCAACTGGCTATGAGCAGGCATGTGTAGGTACGTGTGGGCACATGTAGGGGCATACAAGATAACATCAGTCTGAGATCATACAGACCATACAGAAGGGTATATAACCATCATGGGAAGCCTTTTGTGCTTTGTCCAGACCAGCAGGGCATGATCCATGCAATGGATCGACCAAGGCAGCTCTGAACTCTTAAGCAAAAGGCTTAAGAATTCATACTAACCATATCTATGTTTTGTGTACTGCTGGCTTGCTGAATACTTTATATATATTTCTGTATTCCTGTGAATGTCTAATAAAACCCTTGCTATATAACTAACTCTCAGTGTGGCAATTTTTAAGGAACCACCTGAACTTATCACTGTTAATGGTTATAATTTAAAATTTAACTACAATGGTAACATGGAAGTTTTAGTAATTATTTTAAGTGCTTACTTTCGAAAAATAATTTTTGAGGGTCTCATAAAAACTGACATTAAGTTTTTTTAAAAAAATACTGGGGAGAAATTATTGAGTGAAAATCTAACAAGAAAAAACACAGATGCCGAAATTATGCATGATGCAACTAAATGAAGAACTGATGGTAATATACCATGTCAGAGATGTGGGGAAAAGATAGAGAAAGGTGAATAAAACATAAATAAGAGTAAGAGTTAAAAGATAGAGAGAAGGAAACCTAGAACAAAGACATTAATCACAGAACATCTTTTAAACTTTCACCTCATAATAGAATTTCTGTTCAAAATTGAATGACATAAATTTGTGTGTAGGAAAAAGACTGAATGCAATCTAGAATAGACTGAGTGGAAATTAAATAGGGTTTCCATATTGATAGTACAGACATGTTGTTCTGCCTATTGCTGACAAACTAGGCTATAAAGGTGATGTAAACCTAGAATATGAAAGATTGATCTGCTTACACTCCATGAACCTTTCACAGCCTTTTAAAACACACATTATTTATTCATTTCTGGTTTTGTATTAATCATCCATTTATTCTACAAACCCCTCATTTTAAAATACTTGCTTTACTATGAAATTAAATGAATGTGTTTCATAGTGCAGAAATGGCATGTTGGAAGTCAAATTAGTAAAATGTAGTCATCCTATGCAACTTGAGCATAACTTTGGTTTTGATATGCGAATTAATGACAAACAAGCAATTATTTGGAACTATTTCATTGTAACTAGTTATTCCTGAGCTCTGGTTCAAGTACCCAGAAGCTCTTTAGCATCTTGAGGACATTTTCTTTTATTCTGGAAGGATAGCTATGGGTTACTTCTGTTGCCAGATTTCTCACTGTGAAATTACAATAAGTATACACAATTTATTTGCCACAAATGGTGAGTACCAACAAGTAATTTACAGCAAATGATGTTTAAAATAAGTAGGTGGTACAGAAGGGGGGGAGGGAAATAGATAGGACATGCACAACATGAGAGTCTTGAGAGTCCCCTGGACTGCAAGGAGATCAAACCTATCCATTCTGAAAGAAATCAACCCCGAATGTCCACTGGAAGGACAGATTTTGAAGCTGAGGCTCCAGTACTTTGGCCACCTCATGAGAAGAGAGGACTCCCTGGAAAAGTCCCTGATGCTGGGAAAAATCGAAGGCAAAAGGAAAAGAGGACGACAGAGAATGAGATGGTTGGACGGTGTCATTGATGCAACCAAAATTAATTTGACAAAACTCCGGGAGGCAGTGGAGGATAGGAGGACCTGGCGAGCTCTGGTCCATGGGGTCACGAAGAGTCGGACACGACTGAACGACTGAACAAAACAACATGAAAATAGCTGCTGCAAATAGCAGGATACAGCTCTAACCCAAAAACTGGCAGTGTCTACTCCACAAGGTAATTCTTGAAATCTATGAGAAATACCAGGAAAGCTTATCTTTTTGGGAGCAGGAGACTATAAAAATACAATTGCCAGAATGGAAGAAAATTGAAGTTGATTGCCATAGCAACAAAAGAATTATGCTGATGAAATATGGCACATAAAATCCTTGTATGCTACATTAGTGATAAAAGAATAAAAAGCAAGCTGCAGAGGACAAGAATGTATTCAACATGTACCTGGAAGGACACACTGTTCCATCCCAATGACTAAGGTTGAGTTACACAATATACAAAGCTATGTTTCTCTTTCTGTTTTCTTTCACTTAAAAAACAAGAAAACAGCAATAACTAAAAACTAAAAATCAGCCTGGGGAAGCTTTCGAATTGGTGCAGAACAAGAGAGTGAGGAATGGATGTCTAGAAAAGCTGAGAAATCCGCTTTTATTTTTTTAAAAACAACTTAAAAACCATAAAACATCCTAAATTGCTTTTCCACCCACAAGAAATACTGTGCTATGAGGAAGATATAGCATGTGAAGAACAGGTTTAAGTCCAGCAGGCCATTTTCTGGCCTTTAGTTCTCCTGGAATTTACAGAGGAAGCCCCCCTCCACAAAAAGAGAAGGGGGAGTGGCTTGATGTCCATTTCCACTTTCTAAAAAACAAGGTTTTTCAGAGTGTTAAATGGGTCATTTGGATTATTTATTTTTTAAAATATGAACCTTCACTCCTCAAGGGTTCCAGGAATTTTAGTTCACCTTTTTGCCAAGAATAAGAGGAAGAGGGGGAAAAAAGAGGGGGAAAGAAGATTTAAAAAGATGGGATTGGGGGTGGCTGAGGACTGCAAAAAAGACCTTGAGGCCTACAATGGCTGAGGACCACCTTTTGCTTATCTCATTGTAGAGGAATCGAGCAGCGTTCGCTGCCCTCAGCCTCTATGCCAGCTGAGCCTTGCCTCCTTCAGTGTCCAATTTTATTGTGTTGAGGAGCAACCACTAAAAGGATGTTCCCATGTTCAAGTCACATGAGTGCTTGATGTAAGTGGTGATTCAGATAAAGTGAGGCCTTAACAGTATAGAGCACGGTGCACCCTTTTAAGTAAACTTTAGCGTAAGGCTTCTTCTGTCCTTTCCTTCATGTTCATAATTAAGAGAGTGACCTTCAACTCATAAGAGGATGGAATAGTTGGGAATGGGATAAGTATGCATACCCATTAGCTACACACCTATACCCTCACACATTCAGGCAAATCTATGAAAATGGCTATTTCTCACATGTGATACACCTGATGAATTTCAAAGCAACTGAAATTACACAGGGGACATAACATGTACAGTAGTTGGTGTTACTGGCTTCCTTTTATATGTTTCTTTGTGCCATGAAACTACCCATCTGTATTATTTTTGGTGTATAACCTAAACGTCTGTTGCATAAAACTGCACATTCCAGGGCAGAGGATGTCACCTACAGTGGCTTGTCCCAGAATTCAAGCAGAGAACTCTTTCATTAATGGCTACTAAATCAGAGACCCCAATATGTTTCCATCATGATCTACAATTATTTCACACACATATATATGTGATTCATATTGGTACTTCCAGTTTGTTGGTGCTCCTGGAATAATTTACTTTAATAAAATATGTTTTTTTCTTTGTCATGGTATGTACAGTTAAGTATCTCTAAAGCACATTTTGTTCCTCAAAGTGAGTGTCAATACAATGAGTTCTCAAAAGTAATCCTACTGAGGTTCCATTAGACAAGAACATTACTGTTTGTATCCTCCTACTGTAACTAAAGCAACATTTGCCTCATAATGCTGTTTATAGCCCAAGGAAAAAATAGACCAACTTTGGGGGTGGGGATGTGCATTTGTGATTACAACATGCTATACTGATTGTCAAGGATGGGAATAAAGGAAGCAAGCCTTGACTATTACCCTGCTCCACCTTCAGACTAAAAGCACTCCAATCTTTTTGAGAAATAATCAATTATAAATTTCAAGGGTTTAAAATGAATGCAGACACCTGCTATTTCACTAGCTGAGAAAGGAGGGGGTGGAACCACACTAATCCTTTTCTCCTGAGGAAGGTCAGTGTCAGCCATTTTGAGCCTGGGTCTGATCCCAAGAGCTGCTGCTGAGAGAGACAAACAAACAAACAAACAGAAAAAAGTGAGCACTGGTAAATTTCTGAGATATTTGCGGTTGAAGATGAGCTGCTTTAGAAGCCTCTGCTAATTTAAACTGCTAATTTAAACTTCAAAGAACCACCTTTATTCAAACAAAGGAAGCAGCTAGAAGCTTCCTCAGATTTCATATAAACAACAAAGGAAGGAAATAGTCTTACTAGATAGAACACTAGATAGAAAGGTATTAAAAGTTTAAATTTTTGAGGCCCAATGGAATCTGAGGGAGCAGCTGTAGTTACTTGCAACACCTGTGACATGTTTGTCACCCTGCCAAAGCACATGGAGAACTACACTTGCAGCAAGTGAAAGCTGGTTGCACTACTAGAAGAGAAGGTCCAGCAGCTAGAGGCCTGCATATTGAACCAGCAACAAATTAAGGAGCTTGAACTGTTCGGACAGAATGAAGCAGATTATTCTGGACAAAGAAGTGATAGGGCACAGTTCTGAGGAAGATGTCACTTCACCAACTCAAGATGTAGATGAATGGAGGAATGTGACTCAAAGGAGTAAAAGGGCAAGGGATCGCTCTGAGAGTCTGAAATTACAGAATCAATTTGAGGCTCTTTCCCTATCATACCTCATGAGGGATATACAGAGGAACAACTGGATCCACCTGAGGATTTCTCCCTCATCACACTTGATGAGATACAGGAAAACAAACAACAGGAACAAACTGAAGACCTCTCCCTTAATATAGTTGATCAGGTGCATGTAGATGAACAGGCAGCAGAAGAGAGGCTGCTTGTACTAGGTGATTCAATTATGAGAAATACAGAGGGATGGATTTGTGATACACATGATAACTGTATGGTGACTTGCCTGCCAGGTGCAAAGGTTGCAGACATGACAAGACATCTAGATAGTTTGTTTGAAAGAACTGCGAAGGAGCCAGTTGTTAGGGTACATGTTGGTACCAATGATGTTGGGAAGGCAAAACAGTCAGTCCTGGAAGCCAAATTCAGGTTATTAGGAGGAAGATTAAAGTCACGTACTTCCAAGGTAGTGTTTTCAGAAGTGCTGCCTATTCCTCATGCAGGACCCACCAAGCAGGCAGAGCTCAGAAGCCTCAATGTGCGGTGGTGTCGAGAGGAGGGCTTCAGATTTTTCAGGAACCGGAGAACATTTTGGGACAAGCCAAACCTGTTCAGGAGGGATGGGTTGCACTTGAACCATGATGGGACCAGATTACTGGCACTCACCATCAAAAAGGCTGCAGAGCAGCTTTTAAACTGATAACTGAGTGGCATCCAGTTCAGAACACGTTATCCCTGTGGAATGAGGTTGGAGAGGTTAGAGAACGACAAAGTGATGACATAGTAGGTATTAGCACTGGGAGAATAGTGGGATGTGGTAGTTTGTCTACTGGAATTAAAAGCTGTAGTGGGGAGAGAACAAAGAAGCAGCCGTTCTTGGGGGACCCACTGTACAGGTGCTTCTACACAAATGCTCGAAGCCTCTGAGGAAAGATGGGAGAACTTGAACATTTGGCAGCTAGGGATAACATAGATATAATAGCCATAACAGAAACCTGGTGGAATGCGGAGAACCAGTGTGATAACACAATCCCAGAATATAAACTCTCTAGAGGGGATAGAGAGGGGTGGGTTGGAGGTGGAGTGGCCATCTATGTCAAAGAAGTGGAAAAATCCAGCAGAATGGAGATTGATGGTGGGTCTGACTCCACCAAAGAATCACTGTGGGTTTGACTACCAGGTCCAAGGAGCAATGTGATAGTGGGGATGTGCTATCATCCAGCAGATCAAAAACTTGAGGGGGGCCTTAAAATGAGGAGACAAATCATGGAGGTGTCTAAGAGGGACAGGATAGTAATCATGGGGGGCTTCGATTATCCCCACATTGATTGGGCCAATTCAAGCTTGCGGCAAGAAAGATAAACCAGATTTCTCGAAATGCTGAATGACTGTGCCTTTGAGCAACTTGTCATGGAGCCCACCTGAGAACAGGAAACTCTGGATCTAATACTGTGTGATACATAGGACCTGGTCATGGTTGTGAATGTCACTGATCCCCTTGGGAACATCGACCGTGCTGCAATCTCCTTTGCCATGCATGTCGGGGGAAGAGTGTCAAGCAATTCTGACACAAAGACCCTTGATTTCCGAAGGGCACCCTTCCCTCAGATGAGGAAACTAGCTGGAAAGAAATTGAAAGGGAAGGTAAAAAGAATCCAATGTCTTCAGAGGGCATGGAGCCTGTTTAAAACAACGATAATAGAGGCCCAGCACAAGTGCATACCACAAAGAAAGAGTTCATCTAAGTCCAAAAGGGCACCAGCATGGTTAACGAGTGGAGTTAGAGAGGCTCTAAAGCACATGGACAAGTCTTTCCATAAATGGAACTCTTCCCAGTAAATGGACATCCTCGTGTCCGACTCTAGGGCGGTGCTCATCTCTGTATTCAAGCACAAGAGCCAGTGTTGTACAAGTCCATGCCCTCATGGCTAGCACGGCTGCAAGGAAACACTGTTTTACCTTCCCGCTTTTTATAGTGGTACCTATTTATCTACTTGCATTTTACATGCTTTTGAGCTGCTAGGTTGGCAGGAGATGGGGTGATCAGCAGGAGTTTGCTCCACTGCATGGCACCTGAGATTCAAACCACCGAGCTGCCGACTTTGCAGCCAACAGTTTTCAGAAGCTTAGTCTGCTGAGCCACCACACATTATTTAAGTATTTATTATTTAATTGTATTTATTATTTAATCATATCATAATTTTAGTGGGTTAAATAATGATACGATTGAGTCTATAGCTTTATCTCAGGTCACTTTTAAAGGGAAGAAATAGCAGATATTGGGATAGTAGCCAAGTGTTAGAGAACAGATTCATGCATGGCATGAGACCTGCTTGTTTCCCTTAACATTAGAGGTGGGCACGAAACAGAATACCAATGGTTCGGGTTCTTCTGTTTGGGGTCCACGCTAGGTTTGGTTCGGTTTGGGTTCGTAATTTAAAAAAAATCATACAAACCTGAACCTGGCTGAACTGGTTCAAATGCGATGACTTACCTTACTGGCCAGTGGTGGGGGCTTTTCTTTTTTTAATAGTACCGACCACATGGCTCCTGGGGCTGGTTCAGTGCTGGTTTTATTTTTATTTATTTTTATTTATTTTATTTTAGAGCGCTGACCAGGCAGCCCCTGGGGCCATGTTGGTGCTGGTTTTTTAATTTTAGATTTTTTTAATAGTGGTGACTGCTCAGCTCCTTGGGCCGGGTCGGTGCTGGTTTTATTTTGTTTATTTTTTATTTTTTATTTTAGGGTGCTGACCAGGCAGCTCCTGGGGCCAGGTCGGCGCTTTTATTATTATTATTATTATTATTATTATTATTATTGTTTATTATTGTTATTATTATTGTTGTTGTTGTTGTTGTTGTTGTTGTTGTTGTTGCTCCTTGTTGTTGTTGTTGTTACTGGTTTATTTATTTATTTATTTATTTATTTATTTGGTTTATTTATTTATTTATTTATTATTTTAAAGCACTGACCATGCGGCCCTTGGTGCCAGGTTGGCGTTTTTGGTTTTTTGAATATTTTTATAGTGCCGACCGCGCAGCTCCTGGGGCCAGCTCGGCACTGGTTTTCTTTTATTTCATTTTTTAAATATTTTAAAGTGCCGACAGCACAGCCCCTGGGACCGGGTTGGTGCTGGGATTATTATTTTATTTTTTTTTTTTTATTTTAGAGCATTGAGCAGGCAGCCCCTGGGGCTGGGTCAGCACTGGGTGTGTTTGTTTTTGTTTTTGTTTTTGTTTTTTGTTTTTGAATTTTTTATAGAGCTGACCTCGCAGCTCCTGGGACCAGGTCGGCAGTGGTTTTATTTTATTTTATTTTATTTTATTTTATTTTATTTTATTTTATAGTGCTGACTGCGCGGCTCCTGGGGCTGGGTCGGTGCTGGTTTTTTATTGTTTATTTATTTCAAATCACCAACTGTATGGCTCCTGGGGCTGGATCGGTGATGGGTTTTTTTAATTGTTTAAAATTTATTTTAAAGCCCCGACTGTGCGGCCCCTCGGGCTAGATTGGTGCTGGTTTTTTTTTTTTTTAAGTTTTATTTTAAAAAGCCCCCAGCTTTTGAGTCACTGGCTTGGGTCCAGAACCTCTACAGTTGGTGTAGTTCCAGGACCAGAAGGACTTCCAGCGGCGGCAGTGACAGGGTAGGAGGGGTTAACTAAAAATGAAGCGAACAAAATGGAAATTTCCATATCGTTTCATTTTGTTTTTCTTTGATGGGTTGTTTTATTATTCATTTCATTAGCTAATAAAATGAATAACGAATAACAAAATGAACTAAAAGTTTGTTTCGTGCCCATCTCTACTTAACATAGTATTTTGCCATTAAATATTATACAGAAAACTATCTCCTCATTCTTTTTGTAGTGAGAAACATTTAGCTAGCTGGGTCTTTTCTTCTCACTTTGATTCTTACCCTGCTGTTATTGGCTTGATTGTTGCATCCTCACCCCCTCCCAGCTGCTGCAGATTAGCCAGCCAGTAGTTAAAGCAGATCTTTAAAAGCACACATATTTCATTCTGTCAACTATATTTTCTCACCCAGACACACTGATACTATAAAGGGCAATCAGACTTGTAAATGAAGCCCCTATTTACCTCCTGATGGCCAATCAGAAAAAGGCAATATATGTTTGCCAAAATGTAGTTGGGTAAACTTGCACCAGGAGAATCAGACCATTGATATCACCACAGGTATAAACAGGTAGAAGTGTTTTAAAAATGGGATTAGTAGAAAAAGATGCTGAAAATTGTACCTGGGGGATATAATGCTTAATTTAATAAACTTGCTGTTGCAGATTTATAATGATATCCTGGTTTCCTATAATATATTCAATTTGCCATTAAATTAAATATTTTAATCAATGTATTTTTAACCTTCATGGCCATGATGGGACATCATAGTCTGCTGGAGTCCTATTTTGTTGCAGAATTCAGGCAGAACTTTATGTATAAAGTAGGCATTCTACAGCTCTGTAATAAAAATAATAATCAGAAAACCATATTCCCACATTTCATCCATCCATGTGCTGTTTATTGTGTCTTTTTATTTTTATATTGTAGCTTATCTTTCTCCCAAACCATATAACAAAATAGGGGAAAAATAATATCACCTTCCGTTTCTTAGCATTCCAGAAATATATGATCCAGAAGTTTTGTAATCTGGCTGTCAGTCAGCTGGTTCCATTTGAAGGGAACACAGGAATTCCTAGGAAGTACAAGAAATATACATCAGTAGCACTGACAATGAAAAAAATGAAATAGAGATTTTGTATGTGTAGATTCAAAAATCAGTCCAAATGAAATTGGGTTTACCCCCAACCCAGCAAAAGGGGGAAAGATTTTCCCCTGCTCCAACCCAGCAAAGAAGGGGAAGAGCTTCCCCCTTTGCTGGGTTGGGGATAAAGTCCCTTAATAAACTGGCCTTTGGCTGCCTATTAATTGAGGGGGGTTTGGGATAGACTTCCCATGGGAATACTTTGAAAACCAATGCAATCCGTTCCTCTGGAACAGATTAATTGATTTTCAATGCATTCTTATGGGAAACCATGCCCCTCAAGATGAAATTTTCGTAAAACGTTAAGAACTCCTGGAACAAATTAAGTTCGTCTTAAGAGGTCCCACTGTACTCAAGGGTAATGATGTGACAACTGCACAGGAAGGAAATGGACAGAAAGAAAATTGATTCATTTGAATTATGGTGCTGGAGGATTGCTTTGCAGATACCCTGAACTGCTAGAAAGACGAATAAGTGGGGCATAGATCTAATCAAACCCAAACTATTTTTGGAGGCAAAAAGGTTGAAGTTGAAGCTGTCCTACTTTGGATACAGCATGAAAAGGCAGGTTTCTCTGGAAAAGACAATAATGCTAGAAAGGTGGAAGGCAGCAGGAAAAGAAGAATTGGGTTGACTCTCTAAAGGAAGCCACAGTCTTGTGTTTACAAGAGTTAAGGAGGGCAGATGAGGACAGGAGATTGTTCATTCAGAGGGTCACCAACAACCTGAGGTGAGATGATGACACATAAAAACAGCAGCAAGAAATACAAGAAATATGTACATTTAACCTCCACTGGAATACTGTTATGTTCAGAAAGTTCCCCAAAACTTATTCAAAGCAAGTTAAAAATAATAATCATCATCCTAGTATTTAAAGGTTTTATGTAGAAATGCAAAACCTGTATGGACAGAGGTAAGACAAGACCCACATCTGGACCTTCTGAGTCACATTGAAAGATTGTGCTTTCCTCTAGAAGTAGTGTCATGCAAAGCTTTCCCATTCCTCTGCCAAAGTGCAACTTAGGTATGAATGCAGATATAAAGATGAAGATATCACGTCAGCAGAGTTTTTAAAATTAATATTCTTCTATTCCTAGATGAAAAGACTTTGTAGGCAGTGCTTGTAATGAAAGGATGAAAAATGTGCCTGAGAGATGGATATGATTGAACGAACAGACGGGACAAGATGAGACCTTTTAAAATGTAGTATGTATGGAACAGTACAGCAAGAATGGGCTTACACCAGGGAGAAAAAGTATTTGAAATGGGTTTAGCATGTTTTAAATTGATTTTTTTTTAAGATATCAATTTTATATGCATGAAAGTATGCATTGCTTTAACAGGGATTTTTTTATTGAAAGCAAGTTAATTTACTCAGCCATCAGAGGGTCATTTATTTTAACTCAAATGCCAAATTGGTTTATTTGTGATTGATTTGGTATATGTGAACATTTCTGTCACTTCTCATAGTCACTTACCAATGTTGCTTTGGAGTTATTCATCCATCTCTCCATCCATTCATTCTTGCACACTGGCATAGCACTAGTATGGCACATAGGCTAAAGAGACGGGACTGCAAGCTTTTACTGCAGTTTACCACATGCACACAAAGAAATGCAAGAAGGCAGGCAAACAGCTGTAGAGAATAAAGGGACTGAGTGCAGTTAGAGAGGCTGTAAAGCACAAGGATAGGTCTTTCTGTAAATGGAAATCCTCCCCAAATGAAGAAAATAAAAAGGAACACAAACTCTGGCAAAAGAAATGTAAGAAGATGATAAGAGAGGCAAAGAAAGATTTTAAGGAACTCATGGCTAGCAATATAAAGGGTAATAATAAAAGCTTCTTTAAATCTTTTAGAAGTAGAAAACCTGCCAGAGAACCAGTTGGCCCTCTGGATGGAGAGGGAGGAAAAGGGGGGTTAAGGAGGACTTGGAAATTAAATGAGTTCTTTGCATCTGTCTTCACGACAGAAGACCTTGGGCAGATTCCGCTGCCCGAAAGGCCCCTCTTGACGAAAGAATTAAATCAAATACAGGGTAAAAAAGAGGATGTTTTAGGACTAATTGATAAATTGAAGATTAACAAGTCACCGGGCCCAGATGGCATCCACCCAAGGGTTATTAGGGAACTGAGAAATGAAATTGCAGATTTCTTAACGGTAATATGCAACTTCTCTCTTAAAACGGCCACAGTGCCGGAGGACTGGAGGATAGCGGATGTCACACCAATTTTTAAAAAACGAAGGAGGGGGGACCCAGGAAACTACAGGCCAGTTAGCCTTACATCTGTCCCAGGGAAGATGGTGGAAAGCCTCATCCAAGAGAAAATCTTAAAACACATAGAAGAACAAACCTTGCTGAGAGAAAATCAGCATGGCTTCTGTCAGGGTAAGTCTTGTCTGACAAAACTTTTAGAATTTTTTGAAAAGGTCAACAGACATGTGGATTTGGGTGAACCGGTGGATATAGTCTATCTGCATTTCCAAAAGGCTTTTGACACAGTCCCTCACCAAAAGCTGCTGAGAAAATTGCACAGTCAGGGGATAAGAGGGCAGGTCCTCTTATGGACTGAGAACTGGTTGAGATCCAGGAAACAAAGAGTAGGTGTCAATGGGATTTTTTTTTAATTAAAGAATTTTATTGTTTTTTGGGGAGAAGGAGGGAGTAAGGGGGAAGAGAGGAGGGGGATACACTATAAAAATTGCATTGAATATATCAAGTCAAAAATAACAATTAAGCATATTAATGAATCACCAAATAATATCACAATGCTAATAAGTTTGTTACTTCTTGCCATCTTTTTTTTTTTTTGAAATCTCTTCGTAGTCTCCCTTTAGAAATCTGGAGAGCCTGTCGATTTTGATACATTCTCTTATCTTTTCATGAAAGTTTCCCATTGTTGGCACTTCTGGTTGTTTCCAAAATTTTGCATACAGTATCCTTGCTGCAACTATTACATGATGAAGTACATATTTCTGGTCATACGTGATATTAATATCTACTATATTTAATAGAAAAAATTCTGGTCTAAGCTCTAACTTAATCTTCAAAAATCTTTCAATACATAATTTTACCATTCCCCAGTATGCCTTTGCCTCTTTACATGTCCACCACATATGATAGAAGGTACCACTGTCATGTTTACATTTCCAACATCTGGGTGAAGAATTATACATCTTAGATAAACGGTGGGGGAAAGTGCCATCTATAAAACATCTTATAATAATTTTCCTTAAAGGCTATTGATTTAAAGAGTTTAACTGTATTCCACAAGGAGTCCCATTTGTTTAAATACATAGGATAACAAAATTTTCTGCCCATCTTATCATAGTATATTTTACCAGTGTATCCATCATTTTCTCATTTAGCAAAATAGTATAGAATTTACTAAGAAGCTTTGAGTCATCAGAGGATAGTATTTTGTCATGTGGAGTGTCATTAGTCATAAATCCAATGGGAAATTTTCAGAATTGAGAGAAGTGAAAAGCGGTATGCCCCAGGGTTCTGTCCTGGGACCGGTGCTTTTCAATCTGTTCGTAAATGACCTGGAGACAGGGATAAACAGTGAGGTGGCCAAGTTTGCAGATGACACAAAACTTTTCCGTGTGGTAAAAACCAGAGAAGATTGTGAAGAGCTCCAGAAGGATCTCTCCAAACTGGGGGAATGGGCTGAGAAATTGCAAATGTGTTTTAATGTAGCCAAATGTAAAGTAATGCATATTGGGGCAAAAAATCAAAACTTTATCTATCAACTCATGGGCTCTGAGTTATCTGTGACAGATCAGGAAAGAGATTTTGGTGTGTTGGTGGACAGCTCCATGAAGGTGTCTACCCAATGTGTGGCAGCAGTGAAGAAGGCCAATTCCATGCTAGGGATGATCAAAAAGGGGATTGAAAATAAAACAGCCCACATTATAATGCCATTATACAAAACAATAGTAAGGCCCCACCTGGAGTATTGTGTACAGTTCTGGTCACTGCACTTCAAGAAAGACATAGTGGAACTGGAAAAGGTGCAGAAGAGAGCGACTAAAATGATTACTGGGCTGGGGCACCTCCCTTATGAGGAAAGGCTAAAACATTTGGGGCTCTTTAGTCTGGAAAAAAAGTGCCTGAGAGGGGATATGATTGAGACGTACAAAATAATGCAGAGCATGTGTAAAGTGAATAGAGGAAAGCTCTTCTCCCTCTCACAAAATACCACAACTAGGGGACATGCACTCAGATTGTGGTCTGGGAGAGTAAGAACAGTCAAAAGAAAATATTTTTTCACCCAGCACATTGTTAGTCTGTGGAACTCCCTGCCACAGGATGTGGTGATGGCATCTGGCCTGGATGCCTTCAAAAGGGGATTGGACAGATTCCTGGAGGAAAAGTCCATCACAGGTTACAAACTATGATGGAGATGTGTAATCTCCATGCTTAAAACCAGGGTACTTCAAGGGCCAGATGCAGGAGAGTGGTATCAGGAGACAGATATCTAGTCTCATGCGCTCCCAAACGCATCTGGTGGGGCCACTGTGAGATATAGGAAGCTGGAGTAGATGGGCCTTTGGCCTGATCCAGCATGGCTCTTCTTATGTTCTTATGTTCTTAATCTGGCAGCCAGGCTTACTCTGATGGCTCTTATAAATTTTCCACTCATTAGTGTGTAATCACCCCACAGCAGCAGCAAGTGGCTGAGAAAGATGGTGTGTGTGTGTGTGTGTGTGTGTGTGTGTGTGTGTGTGTGTGTGTGTGTGTGTGTGTGTGTGTGTGTGTGTGTATTCTAAAAGCCCACGTGGGTCATTCAACCAAGGCACAATCCATCTTAAAACAAATTAAATGTTTCCCCAATATAATAATAATAATAATAATAATAATAATAATAATAATAATAATAATAATAATAATAATAATAATAATAATAATAATAATAATAATACCCCAAGGGTGCCTTGTCATGGTGGGGGGTTTAATTGCTCCAGTAGGTCCAACCTTAGCAGAGAGGTCTTGACTGAGGAACAGAACTAAGAGAACCCAACAACCCATGAATCATGGTGAAATATAATATAAAGAAGCCTATACCAGCTTGGTCGTCACCCGGGTTAACATGGACCGCGATGGGTGTGGATGTACCTGAACATCCGTCGATAAATAGGCTACAGGTCATGGGTCCCATTGCTGAGCAACCAGGGCATGGGCCTTTAGAGTTACTGCAAGTTGGTCAACAAATTTTCCAAATAGGAGGAGAAAATAGATTAATAAAATCAAGCAGTCTGAAGTTGAAGAAAATATGGATGTTGTGCAAAAATGTGAACCAAAAGAAGGTTCAATCAGGATTGGAACACCAGCAGAGCTCACTATTAGGCAGCAAGAATTTAAGAATAAAATGCTGACACATGCTGCATTAAATGAAGAGAGAGGAAGAGTCCCAATTTTAAAAACTGTGCCTAGAAAAAAATTGGTACCATTGATGGACGACGTAAACTCTGCACTTGAGACAATCCAGATAATGTCAATTGAACAGATTAATCAGCTTGCTTATAGTGCAGAAGTAATAATAATGGAAGAACTAGGGATTCCACAATGGAACCCCCCCCCCAATGTATTAAGAAACCACGGTGGAAAATTAGGCTGGAGCTTAAAATCAAAAGACTCTGAACAGAAGCGAGTAACTTTAAAAACGTGCAGGAGGACAAATTAAAGAATGGTAAAATCAAGAAATATTTGACTAAAAAATACTGGCTAAGTAAAAGGAACATTGGAGAAGCATTGGAAATAGTGAAGCAGCAAATAACAGCAACAGCTAGAAAAAGTAAAAGATATGATGCTAGATTTACTCAGTATAAAGACAACCAGTTGTTTCAATCAGATCAAAGAAAGTTCTATCAGAGTTTAAATCAGAAGATAGGTAGGTATAAAAGATGAAAAGCCTGAAAAAATGGCAACCATTCAGTTTTGGAAAGACATATGGGGGACTAAGAAAGACTATAATAGAAATGCTGGATGGCTCCAAGTTTTTGAGAAGAAATTCTCCAGGTGCACAATGGAACAACTAGAAATAACAGCTGATATGATAGCCACAAGAGTACAAAGTGTCAAAATCTGGACATCACCAGGCAATGATCAGCTGCATGGGTTTTGGCTTAAACACCTACCAATCTGCATGGAAAAATGGCCCAACAATTTACGTAATAAAATGTTGAGGACGGGTTATATTAATGAGTGGATAACAACTGGCAAAACCTATTTGATTCAAAAGGATCCAACAAAAGGAGCAATACCTGAAAATTACAGGCCAATAACATGTTTACCAACTATGTATAAACTGCTAACAGGCATCATAGCTGATAGAGTCCAGGAATTTGGAAACAAATAACATCATGGCAGTAGAGCAGAAAGGGAACAAATGGGGAAGTAGAGGCACAAAAGGTCAGTTACTCATTGATAAAATGATCCTAGAAAATTGTAAAGCCCAGAAAACTAATTTATATATGACTTGGATTAACTATAAAAATGCTTTTGACTCGGTACTGCTTAGTTGGATTATTAAATGCCTGAATGCCATTGGAATATGTAAAAGTATTAGTGCCCTAAATGAAAATGTGATGAAGAACTGGAAAACAGAATTGTTTGTCAGGGACAAAAGCTACGGATTGGCTAGCATTAAACGAGGGATTTTTCAAGGTCACTGTCACCTCTCCTATTTACTATTGCCCTGATTCCCCTCTCAATAATTTTGCAGAAGACAAATTTAGGGTACCAAACTGCTAAAGATTCAGGGAAATTTTCTCATCTGTTGTATATGGATGACTTAAAGTTATGTGGAAAATCAGAAATTCAAATACACTCACTGACCAACACAGCCCGAATTTCAGTACTGATGTTAGTATTGAGTTTGGAGTAAACAAATATGCCACAGTGGCACTGAGAAAAGGAAAAATCACTGAGAGTGATGGAATTGAAATGCCAAATGGACAAGCTAAGTATCATCAGTCTGAAGGCCTATAAATATCTTGGCATACTGCAATTAGATAATATCAAGCATGGTCAAGTGAAAAATGTGGTCAGTAAGAATATATTCAAAGGGTCAAAAAAGTATTAAAAAGTAAGCTGAATGGTGGTAACACCATCAAGGCCATTAATAGCTGGGCCATACTGGTCATCATACTGGCATTATAAACTGGACTCAGATGGAGCTAGATAGTCTGGATAGGAAAACAAGAAAACGTATGACCATTCACTATGCATTACATACATGCAGTGATGTTGATAGGCTGTATTTACCTAGAAAATTGGGTGGTAGAGGTCTTCTGCAAGTAAAGCAGACAGTTGAAGAAGAGAAGCATGTGTTGGCAGATTATGTAAAAAATAGTACAGAGCCAGCATTATTGGAGGTGAAGAACAGGGAGGTGTTTAAAGTAAAGCAAACAAAGGGTCAATACAGGAAAACAACAATGCAAATAGGAGCTGATAGCTGGCATAATAAAGCGCTGCATGGGCAGTTCCTCGAAAAAATCAAAGGAAAAGTAGATGAGGAAAAGACCTGGTTATGGCTCACCAATGGAAATCTGGGGGACAGGAGCCCTGATTTTTGCAGCTCAAGAACAAGCTAGCAGAACAAATGCAGTTAAGGCTAGAATAGAAAAATCAGCTGAGTAGAGGCAGAGGAAATTATTGACCATATATTGAGCTGTTGGAAGAAAATTGCTCAGACTGATTACAAACATTGTCATAATGTAGTGGCCCAAATGGTCCACTGGAATTTGTGTCAGAACTATCATCCTCCCGTGGCAAAGGGCTGGTGGGATCATGAGCCTGAAAAAGTGACTGAAAATGAGCATGCAAAATTACTTTGGGACTTCTGAATACAGACAGACAGGGTTTTGGAGCATAATACCCCAGATATTGTGATAGTGGAGAAGATAAAAGTGTGGATCATTGTTGTTGCTATACCAGATGATAGTAGAGTCACCGAGAAACAACTTGAAAAGATTACCCAATATCAGGATCTGAAAATTGAACTTCAGAGACCCTGGCATAAACTGGTACAGGTGGTCCCAGTGGTAATTGGCACGCTTGGTACGGTTCCTAAAGAGCTAAGCAAGGATTTGGTTGGCTAAGTATTTAGAAGAAATTGGAGTTGACAAAGTCACCATCAGTCAGCTGCAGAAAGCCGCCTTACTGGGATCTGCTTCCATAATTCACCGATACATCACAGAGTCCTAAACGCTTGGGAAGCGTTCAACTAGTGATTTGTATTACAAAATCCAGCATAGTTAGCTGTGTGGTTAACAATAACAACAACAACACGTGAGCACTGTGACTTTAAACTGATTTGAAACACCCACACCATTCATCCATGTCCCGAATATCTCTTTCTTTCGTGTTCAGCATGTGTAGCTCAAGAAGTCAGAAGACTAGGATATGTCCAGTGCTCAGTGTGAACCAGACAGCTCTTAAATAAGCATTTACAGATTTCTTCGTCATTTTCACATTGGGGATTATCTATTCTTAAAAACCTGCATAGTTAAACAACATGGTCTTTTCCTTCCATTTTTTCTGGCTTGAAAGACTTGCAAATGATTTGGTAGTATTATGAGAGTGGGAATCATTCAGGTTGGTGATTGACACATCCTAGGAAATCTAGCAAATTAAGTCAAGTTTAGGCCTACTTATTTCAATAATGCCCACACTCCCATGAAATGACATTTTTAAAAGAGAAGATTGAGATTAAACTAAAGATGACAGTTCCTTTAATTATAGTCACCTTTCTTTCAAAACATATAGCAATAAAGAGGATTCATTAAGACTTTAATGTTCCAGGTTGATTTGAGGCACATTTAAATAAAACTTGAGTTAATATTCATGGGTCAAAAATGACTTAATAATGGTTTTCAGTTAGCTTGGGTTGAAAAAATAGCCCAGTGACCTCTAAATTTAAGCATCCTCTTAATTTAAACATAGCACCATGTAGCTGCATGATTGTGTATTGTTATGCTGCATTTATGTAAAATATTAGAGTTTTTCTCCCTTTTGATAGCAAAGTCACACACAGAGAGAGGACAGAGACTGTCTATTGATGTTGGCTAAATCATGAACTCCAAACTGAATCAGCCCATCTTGATCCCCAGATTCAAACTGCAGAAGAATGGCTAGATTTGTTTCTAGGGTAAAAGTAAACCTATCTGAGGCAGTTCAGGCTGACCTGGTATTTTAAATAAATGAGGGAAAACGACACTGCGAAGAGTGATGATCTAAACATGACTAGAGATGGGCACGACTAGGGAAAATGACGTTTTCAAGTTGTCGTGTGTCGGAGGCAGTCCGTTTCGGCTTGTTTCCGTTTTTTGCGAAATTTCACAAAAATCAGTCGGTTCATTTTTTTGTTTTTTCGTTATCATTAGTACTGGTTTGGGGGGTAGTGGGCTCCTGGAGGGAGCTGCAGGAGTCAGCCAGAGCCACAAGTGATGGACTGGCAGACTCTTTGCACCCGCTGTGTCTCACGTACTTGCATGTAGTGCAATGCAAGTAGATCTGGTTTAGGGTTAAGACGGGTTAGCGCAAGGGCTAGGGTTAGGCTAGTTACGGGTGAGGTTAGGGTGAGTATTGGGGTACACCTCTGGGTGCCTCTCTGACCCACTTAGAAGGACAGTGTACTGGCGTATGGGTTAGGCTTAGGCTTAGGGTTCGGGTTTGGGCTACGATTAGTGGGTTGTTTATGCCCAATTGGCACATCCCAGAAGTCTCTGTGGTCAACCTGGCCAAGTGGCCATGCGATTGGTGGAAAATTTGCATGGTCCACTCCCATGGGCGAGCCCATCATTGCAAATGTGCAGGTGTAAAAAAATAAAATAAAATAAAATAAAATAAAATAAAATAAAATAAAATAAAATAAAATAAAATCAACGGACACTTATTTTTTTGCAAGAAAAACCCACTGCTGCTACTGTAAAAATTCAAGCATTTAAAATAGCTAATTTTCGCATGTTTCTGTGGTGCTTTGGTGGGGTTTTGGGCAACGATTTCAAAAAAAATATTGCGGTCCATTTTGCCATTTTGGATCCCCCCCAGCCTGCACTGCATGGCAAATGGATGCGCCCCATCCCAGCCTGGTACCAGCAGCACAGCAGTAGCATTTAAAATAGCCAAGGAGAGGGTGGCTGGGACCCCCCCCCCCAAATAAAACACCCTTCTGGCCTGGTAGGTGCCCTCAGACAGTTTTCGCCTACTTTTAGGACCGGGAATCGGTTTTTTTTAACTTTTAAAAACTTTTTTTCTGTGCTGCTTGGCATTGCGTGATCGCCGCGATGCAAGTAACGAGCACAACAAATCAGACCAAATTGTTCGTTCGTCGGTTCGAGCTCGAATTCTGGCGGAGTAATTCCCGTTACTGTTTCCATAGAGTAACGGATACGAGTAACGGAAACGGAAACGGGAATACCGCTAAGTCATGCCCATCTCTAAACATGACATGATGGCATGATCATGAGGAAGAGGAGGGGAAGCTGGGATTTTTGTCATGGAGGTTCTTACTTCAGGCAAGATTTTGGTCTCATCTGAGGTAAGGCCATCATTTGCAATTGCCTTGTTTCCAGATACAGATCATGTGAGGCCATTAAAGTTACATAACCAATTCATAGAATCATAGAATCATCGTAGGGTTGGAAGGGACCTTGGAGGCCTTCTAGTCCAACCCCCTGCCCTAGGCAGGAAACCTTATACCATCCAGGGCAGGTGGCTATACAATATTTTCTTGAAAACCTCCAGCGATGGGGCACCCACAACACTGTTCCACTGCTTAATGGCTGTCACCATCAGGAATTTCTCCTAATTTCCAGGTAGGTTCTCCCTCTGATGAGTTTCCACCCATTGGTTCTTGTCATACCCTCATTTGTAAATGTGGATAAATCAATGCCCTCTTCCCTTTGGCAACCTTTCAAGTATTGGAAAACTATCTTTTCTCCCCTCAGTCTTCTCTTGGTGAGGCTAAACAAGCCAAGTTCTTTCAGTCATTCTTCATATGATTTAGCCCTCAGTCCCCTTATCATTTTTTGCTGCTTTTAATTGTCAGGACTCGTCATTTAGTTATTCAAGTAGTCCTTAGCAGATCAGAGAACCCATGCAGAGCAGACTGTTAATTATTCAGATCTCAATCTCTCTTCATTTCCTCTTGCTTCATCATATGAATTACAGTAGTTTAGCCCAAGTTTGTGTTTGTTTGTTTTATTTGTTTATTGTGGCTGCATTTCTCTCTGTGTTTTAGGAAATGAAATGTGTTCTCTCCTACATTCAGTTGGCCCTAACTGTGGCTGAGTGTTTGTATTGCCCTTTTACAGGTTGCTATTTTTTATTTATTTCTCTCTTTATCATTTGTGGATGGGTGGGTGAAAAAAAGGCAGCAAGAATGGACAAAAGAGTGTTCAAATGAGTGCTTGTGTTTTTATAAATTTTATCCTTTCTAAATAATGCAAATATGAAAGTTGACTAGTGCAGCCCAGGCATCAATATTTTGAAACATAGGCTCACCCTCCTATTACTATTGAATGAAGTCCAATATAAAAATGTATTGATGCAAAAATTTAAAAAGTTACAGCAATTTTGATTTCCATTGTAAGTCAGTGGAAGGTCAAATGTTCTTAATTTTCTCATTAGTCAAGACTTAAAACTCAGACCAAATTGGATGAGGTCTGCATCCATCCAGATTGAACCCTGGTCTACTACAAAGCCTTGGGAGTTGCTCAGGCAAACATGCATTAAGGATGTAAATCCTTTCTCGTTTTGTCTCCATGTGAAGGAATTAGAAACAGCAACGTTCTTTTCCTCACCTACAAAGTGTGAGGTGTTTTCTGCTGCTCCTGAGAGGGATTCTGGTATTTGCAAGAATAAAGTCACACAAATTCCAATTTGATTAGTCAGTCTGGTTACCTGTGCTGCCTTGCTCATGTGAAGAACCTGGAACATTTGTTTAAAAATTTACCCATTAAAGTTCAATGTTAGAATTTGGGCTATTAATTTGCTATCAGTGTTTCAAACCAAAAAAATTCAGGCAAAAATTAAAGAAAAACAAAAAACAAAACAAAACAAGACACAAGACTAACTTTCATATTTTAATGTGATGTTTCGTGCACATGTGCACTTCTTCAGACATATAGCAGCAGAATGAGGTGTGCCAAAAATGTTTCACTCATGAATAGAGATGGGCATGACTCAAAACAATGGTGTTTCGTTTGTCGTTTGGTCATTTAGGGGTCCGTTTCGGTTCGTTTTCATTTTTGTGATGTTTTTGCAAAAAAATTGTTTTTGTTTTGTTAGGTAACGAAACAAAAAACAAAAATGAAAACAAAAAATTGCTGTTTCGTTAGCATTCTTTTTAGTTCAATGCATCTGCTGCAATGAAAACGAAAAACACGGCAAATTTGGTCATTTTGTTTTCGTTTTCATTTTGTTTTAAAAAAAATTCGTTTCATTTTCATTGTATAACAAAACGAAAAAATGAAAATGAAAACGAAAAATCGCTCATTTTGTGCCCATCTCTACTCATGAAAGTAACATTTGTAGAACATTGATTTATTGTTTTAACAGACTGTTGTTGTTGTTGTTGCTGCTGCTGCTGCTGCTGCTCCTGTTGCTGCTGCAGTGTAAGTGTCCTTTCAAGCAAAAGTTGACTTGTAGTGACCTTAACAGAGTTTTCAGGGTAAATGAAACATTCAAGGAATAGTCTACCTAGTTCCATACACATCCGGTGAGCTTCCATGGCAGAACAGTCTCCTGAGTCCTAGTCTGTCACTCCATCTATCAAACCACAATGAATGATCATAGGGATATGGGAGGATCCTAAAAATATTATCCAATTATTCTCCTTTGCCTCTTAAATAGCACATAATTTTGTCTAGTAGTCACATTGCCCAAAGAGGAAATGTTTGCACCTCTCTTTAAAAACTAGGTTTTTAAAAGAGCATCTACCCTTGGGTGTATGCACAGAATTAAATTACAATACTCAGAATATTTAGTTAAAACAGTTAATGAGCTCCTTTGGTTTCCTGGGCTTCCAGGAGTTGTGGTCTCAGGCCATCAGCAGCTCCATGGATGGGGATTCACTGCTCTCTACAGAGCTAATTACCTACTCCCAGGGTGGCTCATCAGTGTTGCAGTCCTTTTGCCTGAGAATTCAGACCTCGTTAAAAAGTGCTTCAGAGAGATGATGGGTCACTCTGATTCCAAGCAGGTGCTGATGCTGTTGGAACCCTATTCCATCCCAGACCAGGTCAATTGTATTGTCTCAGAAATATGGGAATATTTCTGTGTATAAGATCACCTTCAATTTTTAGTTTTGGACAAACATGTAGTCTTATACACAGGAAAATACTGTATTTCAAATATAAAATGCACATATGGCAATAAAACATTAAGATAAAGGAAAGAATGCAAGCGCCACTTCGAAGCTCTGCCTGGTGTGCAGGGATACCACAGGCGAAGGGGAGGAAAGTAGCAAATGCTTTGTTTCATCATTACCTATTGAATCTGCAGTTCAAAACTAAAACAAACCTCTGTTTCCCAGGTTAAATGAGTTGGCCTCTGCATATTTCTTTCCTCTAGTTTTTCTTTAATATATGTCCATGCCTGGGTCACCACAACCAATTCTGGCAACTTTTCCCTGGAAAAGCTGCAGCAGAAGGTGTAAAGAAAAAAAGAGCCCATGGGGACGATGGGGGAGGAAGGCGAGAGGAAGAAACCGTCACGACGCCAAGCAAAAGGCAAGCTTGTAACAGAGCGAGCATCAGAGAAGGGAGAATAAGCTGCTTGTGGTCCCTGAGGGGCACTCTTTGCAAACAAATAATAATGGGAGCAGGAGGGGGCATTGAAAGGGAAAGAGGATCAATGGTTGCTGCTTACAATTAGCAACAAGAGTGTGAGAGTAAGGGCCTCTCTAGACAGGTCTATACATCAGCATTTGGAGTGCTGTTGGTACCTTTTGGTTCGAATCAAATTGCATCATCTGCATGTGTTTCTACTTAAACTGACCCACCCTGCCCCTTTAAGAGCTGTCCTGCTCCTTTCTGCTATAGGAAAAATGGCAATTTATCACAGTATTTAATTCATCAACAGTGAGGAATCGCAGTTCATGAATCTATGGGTTTCCCCACCCACTGCACAAGTGTCTGTCATGTATCCTGTTCCCTTTCATCGATCCCCAGACAAATCAGAAGTATTTCACACCTCCACCAGGAAGGCCACCACTAATGACCCACAATGGGTGTTGGGAAGGGTCCCATAAGTGGGACTTTCACACAAACCAGCCATTGTACATCTAACAAGCCTATTCAGGCCATTGTCCACCTAACGAGCCTATTAAGATCACTGTCCACCTCATGATCCTATTCAAACCAGGGTGGCATGAAACCAAAGTGAACTATAAATTGGAGGCCTCACCACTAACTTTCCTTAGACTGACAAAGCTGCTTGGACAAGTAGTGGAACATTTCAGTCTCACAAGAAAGGAAGCCCAGTTGCCATGACTCAACTTCCAGATAACCTCACCTGGATGTCTGAGAATCTTCACAAACATTTTTCCCAATGAACGAATGTGGACAGTTCACCTCACATTGAAAACGCCCAGAAAATGCCACCCGGGACCTAGAGATACCAAAATCACAGAGAAACTTTCCCTAACTCTCCTCTATAAGCCTTGCAAATTTTATGAAATGTGAATTTCAGACTTCTCAGGTATATATCCACACAAAAAGTCCCCCTCTCCAGCACCTATAAGCACCATAATTACAGATAAATGTCTTACGATTCTCTTCTACAGTCCTTCAAATTTTGGTGAACATTATGCTTCAGACAACCAAATTATACATCCTCAAAGTGATTTCCCCAACAAAAGTGACAGAAGCTGCTGGTGGCAAGGGTCCTCCAAAGGGTAAAAAAGTGGTTGAAGAACTGACAACCCAAAAGTTGCTTAAAAATCATTGATTCATATCTGTTGGAGGATTAATTGCATTTGAAGAATACAAAAAGATGGATTAGCGATTTTGAATGTTTATTGCAATTCAATTTTTAAATTTGTGCCCAATTTGAAAACTATTATTATTATTATTATTATTATTATTATTATTATTATTATTATTATTATTATTATTATTATTATTATTATTGAACAGCCTTGCTGGAACAGGCCACAGCCCATCGAGTCCAGCATTCTGTCTCACACAGTGGCTCACCATTTGCTTCAGGGTATTCCCAAGCAAATGTCTTCACCTGCTTATGATTCCCTGCAAATGGCATTGAGAGAAATTCTGCCTATCTCTCCAATCCAGAGGTTGTCCTTAGACTAGACATGGGCACGACCAGAAAAAATGACGTTTCGAGTTTTTGTTTGTCGGAACAGGTCCGTTTCGGGTCGTTTCCGTTTGTCGTAAAAATTTTCAAAAATGTGTCATTTTGTCATTTCGTTTGTCATTTGTTGTTTCCACCGCGATTTAGCGCGATTTGACTTCCCCCAGAGCATAGAGGCGTCCCGCAATCAGGGCCGGCGCTAGGTGTTTTTGCGCCCTAGGCGGTGGGCAGGGTGGGGGGTGGGCAGTGGGGGGGAGGTGCGAGCGGGCGGCAGTGGCGGGGGGCCATGGGTGCACGGCGACAGCGGCAGGGGGGAGGCACGGGCGGGCGAGCGGGTGGGCGGCACCGCGGGCGGGCAAGTGGGTGGGCGGCAGCGCGGGCCTCAGGCAGGTGGCGGCGCGGGTGGACGGGCGAGTGGGCAGTTAGGATATCACTTAGGATAGAGGTTCTGTTCTTGGCTTATATATTTAAAATAAATCCACACCTCCCACTCCCAGTCGAACCTCCCCCTTTATCCAATATCAGAAAAAAATCCTCACAAACTGCCAGAGAAGAAATAAAGAATAAACTGCTATTCCCTTCAGCAGACAAAGCTGCAGGGAATCAAAGAAATTATTTTCTAAATTCAATTCCCTCCCTGCCTGCCTAACTTAAATCCTAAAGCCTCCAGCCTCCCTCCTCAATCTCGATTGGATCACACCAGCACCAGCAGCCAGCCCTCCTCCCTCAACCATATCCATATACCCGACTGCGATTTCTGGAAGGTGCCTCAGCATTTTATGCCCTCCGAGACATCCAGAAGTGTCAGTCAAAAACCTGGCGATGCCATTGGTGGAATGGTTCAAAAAATTTGCATGGTCCCATCCCATGCCCAGCCCAAATGGGCAGTTCTAAAATAATAAATAATAAAATAAAATAAAATAAAATCAATACGATATTTTATTGCCATAAAAAACCCACTGCTGCTACTATTAAAATTCAGGCCTTTAAAATAAATAAATTTCACATGTTTCTGTGGTGATTTGGTGTGTTTTTTGACCACAATTTCAAAAGAAAATTTGCGGTCGCCATTTTGGATCCCCCTCGCCACATGGCATCGCGAGACGACGAGGATGACCCCCCCCAGCCTGGTGCAAGCAGCCCAGGACAGGAGAAGAGGGGGAAAGGCCGGGGACCCCCCAGAAACCACCCCTCTGGTAGGTGCAAAGCCTCAGGCAGGCATATTTTCGCCTGCTTTTTTGGCCGGGAGTCGGGTTTTTTTTTTAAAAAAAAACTTTTAAAAACTTTTTCTGTGCTTCGCATTGCGCGATCGCTGCGACGCCACAAACGAAAATGAAAAACTCGACCAAATTTTCTTTTTTTGGTTCGAGTTTGAGTTCTGACGGCTTAATTATCGTTACCGTTTCCGTTAAGTAACGGAAATGAAAAACGGAAATGAAAATGAAAATTTCGCTGAGTCGTGCCCATGTCTACCTTAGACATCCATAATGATAGCCATTGATACCCTTGTTCTCCATGAACTTGTCTAATTCTTTCTTAAAACTTTCAAGGCTGAGAGCTGTCACCACTTCTTCTGGCAGGGAGTTCCACAGACCAGCAATCCTCTGGGTGAAAAAGTACTTTGTCTTATTTGTTTGAGATCTAGCACCCAAAAGTTTCATGGAGTGCCCCCTAGTTATAGTGTTGTGTGATAGGGAAAACAGTTTTTCCTTATCTACTTTGGCCACACCGTGTATGATTTTGTAACCTTCAATCAGGTGACCTCTTAGGTGCTGTCATTCAGAGGCCCAGCTGTTGCAGTCTCCAACAGTAAGGAAGGTGTTCCAGTCCCCTAATCATTCTGGTCGCCCTCCTCTGCACTTTTTCCCTTTCCATATTATCCTTCTGGAGGTGCAATGACCAGAACTGTACACAATACTCCAGCTGGGGCCTCACCATAGATTTATAAAGAGGCAAAATGACCCTTGCTGACTTATTTTCTATACCCTTCCTAATTATCTCTAACACTAAGTTTGCTTTTTTCACTGCTGCGGCACACTGGGTTGATACGTTGATTCAGCTGTCCACCAGGCAAAAGCCCTCATGGAGCCGCCACTGAGCTGCACTGAACTTTGCTTGTCATTATGTATTAAAAAGCAGGCAAAAGAATTAGGGGAATGAGTTCAATAGACATGGGCACGACTTGGCGAAATTGTTGTTTTTGTTTTTGGTTATCGTTTCCATTTTGGGGGGTCCCCAGCCTTCCCCCTCTTCTATCCTGGGCTGCTTGCACCAGGCTGGGGGGGGGGGTCATCCTCGTCATCTGTCTTGCTGCATGCAGGGGGAACCAAAATGGCGACCGCAAATTTTCTTTTGATATCGTGGTCAAAAAACCCACCAAATCACCACAGAAACATGTGAAATTTATTTATTTTAAATGCCTGAATATTTATAGTAGCAGCAGTGGGTTTTTTATAGCAATAAAACGCCGTATTGATTTATATTGGATAAAGGGGGAGGTTCGACTGGGAGTGGGAGGTGTGGATTTATTTTAAAAATATATTATATACTACCATTTATTTTCTATTTTCCCAACTTCAATTTGCTTGCACACACACACATTTGGGGTGCAAGCCAAGAACAGAACCTCTATCCTTCCTAACTGATATCCTAACTGCCCACTCGCCGTCCGCCCATGCCGCCACCCGCCTGTGGCCCACGCCGCCACCCACCCACTCACCCACCTGCGGCCGCCGCCCACCCATGGCCCCCCGCCACCGCCCCCCGCCTGCACCACCCCCCGCACCGCCCGCTGCCTTGGGCACAAAAACACCTAGCGCCAGCCCTGTTTGCAGGATGCCCCTATGCTCTGGGAAGTCAAATTGCGCTAAATCAAGGTGGAAACAACAAACAACAAACGGAAATGACAATTTTTTGAAAAATTTCGCGACAAACGGAAACGAGCCGAAATGGACCCGTTCTGACAAATGAAAACTCGAAACGTCATTTTTTCTGGTCGTGCCCATGTCTAGAGTTCAATGGCTTTGTTTTTTTTTCCCAGGAAACTAGGAACTCCTGCAGGTGTTCCAGCCTTGCCATAGTCAGATTTGGAAAATCGCTGTGAATTTTCTTGAAAAAAATAATCCTCACCACTTCCTGACTCTTGCCTTACTATCTTTCCCCACATCACCCCACCCATACTTTACTTCACAAAATAAAAAGAGGGTTATTTCCTCACACATTGTGAAAACAGCAGCAGAAAGAAAGAAAGAAAGAAAGAAAGAAAGAAAGAAAGAAAGAAAGAAAGAAAGAAAGAAAGAAAGAAAGAAAGAAAGAAAGAAAGCAAGCTCCCTGTTTTGTTCCCAAGCTCATATAGAAGTGTTGCAGTAGTTTCATGGCAAACTGTCATGTTTTGCTTTGTTTTTTTAAAGAAAGATTTTGCAAGCATTCTTCATTTCCCTACTGTGTGCATTAGGTTTGCATAATAGTATTCTTTTAATCCACAGATGCTTAGGTTTTCTCCTAAAATTTATTGGTGCACTGGCTGGATATGTGGTAGTGAGTGATAGTCTCTGCCTCTGTTGGGAACTGAATTCTAGGAAACTAGATCTTACATTAGATTCAGAGCTTACTCTTCACAAAGGCTCCTGAAATGAATTATGAAGAGAAGGCCAGGCAAGAGGATGCAGCATCACCAGCTCGTTTAATAAATTAATGCTCACAGAGAACAATCTGTGCAGCACAGTGCTGCAGGCAAGGCTAAACAGGAGACAAGTGACAGCACAGCGCCTAAATGCTGACAGGAACTTTTTGGTATAGCAGTATAGCAATACACTGACAGATAATCCTACGGAAAGGTCGGGATGACAATTTTCACCACTTCCTTTCCTCTCCACCCACCCTCCCAGGATTACTTCTCACCTTTTTACAGAGGGTTTGGAGAACCCTCTACATCAGTCAATCCCAGCAGGAGATCAAATGACCTCCCCTGAGTGAGGGGAGGGAGCACTGGCACACAACTGGCAGAAGTAATTTCAGAAACATTGGCAATAATCTTTGAGAAGTCCTGGAGAACAGGGGAAGTCTCCATTGATTGGAGGAGGGCTAATGTTGTCCCCATCTTCAAAAAGGGGAAAAAAGAGGACCGAAATAATTACCACCCAGTCAACTTGACTTCAATTCCTGGAAAGATCCTAGAGCAGATTATTAAACAGTCAGTCTGCAATTATTTAACAAACAATGCTATCATTACAAGACGTCAACATGGGTTTCTTAAAAACAAGTCATGCCAGACTGATTTGATCTCTTTCTTTGGTAGAATTACAGGCCTGGTGGATGAGGGGAATGCTGTGGATATTGCTTATCTGGAGTTTAGTAAGGCCTTCGATAAGGTTCCCCATGGTATTCTTGCTAAGAAGTTAGTTGAAAGTGGGATAGATAGTGCTACTGTTAGGTGGATTTGTAATTGGTTGACTGATCGCACCCAAAGGGTTACCATAAATGGCCTCTCTTCAGCTTGGAGAGACGTGACCAGTGGGGTGCCCCAGGGTTCTGTTCTGGGTCCAGTGCTGTTTAATATCTATATTAATGACTTGGAGGAAGGAATAAAGAGTATGCTAATTAAATTTGCAGATGATGCAAAATTGGGAGGGGTTGCTAATTCCCTAGAGGATAGGATGAAAATCCAAAAGGACTTGACAGATTAGAGTGCTGGGCCAAAGCTAACAGAATGGATTTCAACAGAGGGAAATTACCCATGCCATGTAGGGTAAAAAGAATGAATTGCACAGATATAGGATGGGAGACACCTGTCTGGAGAATAGTACCTGTGAAAGGGATCTGGGAGTCTTGGTGGACCACAAATTGAACATGAGCCAGCAGTGTGATGTGGCAGCCAGGAAAGCCAATGTGATTCTTGGTTGCATCAACAGAACCGTAGAGTCTAGATCAAGGGAAGTGATAGCACCACTCTATTCTGCTCTCATCAGACCCCCACCTGGAGTACTGTGTCCAGTTCTGTGCTCCTCAGTTTAAAAAAGATGTTGACAACCTCGAGCGGGTGCAGAGGAGGGCGACCAGGATGGTTTAGGGTCTGGAGTAAATGTCTTATGTGGAACAGCTTAGGGAACTGGGAATGTTTAGCCTTTCAAAAAGAAGGCTGAGGGGGGATATGATAGATATGTTTAAATATTTGAAAGGATTTCATATTGAAGAGGGAACAGGTTTGTTTTCCATGGCTTCAGAGACTAGGACTCGGGCAATGGTTTCAAACTACAGGAAAAGAGATTCCATTTGAACATTAGGAAGAACTTCATGACAGTTAGAGCTGTTTGGCAATGGAATATGTTGCCAGGAAGGGTGGTGGAGTCTCCTTCTTTGGAGGTTTTTAAGCAGAGGCTGGATGGCCACCTGTCAGAAATATTCTGATGGGTTCCTGCATGGCAGGGGGTTGGAATAGATGGCCCTTGAGGCCTCTTCCAACTCTATGATTCTATGATTCTATGATTCATTCAAAGGGGGGGGGCACAGGCTGAAAAATGTGAGATGTTTCTGAATGATAGCCTTTCATGTTGTATCCTTGTTTGGCAGGAGGCCCCGGAGCCTGATAAGAGGCCCTAAGGGGAGGGCTCTTCAAGAATGGGCTATATCTAGATGGTGAAGCATGAGCCAGGCCAGGTGGCCCATCCCTGCCTTCCCAGGCAGACAACCACTCATCAGCTGCATCCCGTCTTCTCTGCCTAAGGAGGTGGGAAAGGGCCAGCTGGGCTTTGGGGTGGATTGGAGCGCTGGCCCTGAAAAAGGACCTCAGCACTGTGCAGCGTCCAGTAAATGGACCTGTGATGCAGCGGATGTGCTTTGTACAAATATGTACGAAGCAAGATGTGCCTACCTCTAGTTATTTCTATGCCATGTGTGCTCGCACAAATGATGATGATGATGATGATAATAAATAAATAAATAAATAAATAAATAAATAAATAAATAAATAAATAAATTGTTTTTCGGGGATGAAAGCTACGGATTGGTAGTAAATCTGCTATTTACTATTGCCCTGATTCCTCTCTCAATAATTTTGCAGAAATCTAATTTAGGGTACCAAGCTGCTAAAACTTCAGGAAAGATTTCTTATCTGTTGTATATGGATGACTTAAAGTTGTATGGAAAATCAGAAACTGAAATACACTCACTGACCAACAAAGCCCGAATTTTCAGTACTGATGTTAGTATTGAGTTTGGACTAAATAAATGTGTCACAGTGGCACTGAGAAAAGGAAAATCATAGAGAGTGAAGAAATTGAAATGCCAAATGAAATTGAAACATTGAATCATGTCCTCTTTGTATGTAATTTTTATACAAATGAGAGTATTAAATTACTCAAGCCTATAATGAGTGCCTTCCCAGATAGGAATTTGAACTGGTATTTAAAATATTTATTAAGTGACACAAACAAGGGCATCACTGAATCAGTGGCCACTTTTTTTTATGTTACCAAAGAATACGGAAGACAACCTCGGCCTCTGTTAGCTCTTAATATAATCATGAGTTGCACGCTGTTTGTGCTATTAATTTTTACTACCTAAACTGCTTTAACTACCTTGAAATTTTGTAATGGTTTTATTCTCTTATCCTTTTAAAACTACATGTATGTATTTTCTATTTTATTGGTTGGGTCGGTGACAATAAATAAAGATTGTTGTTGTTGTTGACATGCCAAATGGACAAGCCATTAAGTATCATAAGTTTGAAGCCTATAAATATCTGGACATACTGCAATTAGATAAGACCAAGCATGGGGAAGTGAAAAATATGGTCAGTAAAGAATATATCCAAAGGGTTAGAAAAGTATTAAAAAGTAAGCTGAATACTGGTAATAGACATGGGCACGACTTGGCGAAATTCTCGTTTCCATTTCCGTTTCTCATTTCTGTTACGTAACGGAAACGGTAATGACAATTACTCCGCCAGAACACGAACTCGAACCGACTAAAGAAAAATTGGGTCTGATTTGTCGTGGTCGTTCCTGGCATCGCAGCGATCGCGTGATGCAAAGCGGCACAGGAAAAAAGTTTTAAAAATAAAAAAGCCCCGATTCCTGGCCAAAAAAGCAGGCGAAAATATGCCTGCCTCAGTGAGGGCACCTACCAGAGGGGTGGTTTCTGGGGGGGGGGTCCCCGGACTCCCCCCTCCTCTCCTGGGCTGCGCACATCCTCGTCATCTCGCCAACTCGCCGTGCCATGCGGTGCGGGCGGGGGATCCAAATGGGGCGATTGCAGTATTTATTTTGAAATCGTGTGGTCCAAAACCACACCAAAGCACCACAGAAACATGCAAAAATAGCTATTTTAAAACTGCCTGAATTTTTTCAGTAGCAGCAGTGGGTTTTTCTTGCAACAAAACGTCTCCATTTATTTTATTTTATTTTATTTTTATTTTTATTTTTTTACACCTGCGCAATGATGGGCTGGCCATGGGAGTGGACCATGCAAATTTTTGGAGCCATTCCACCAATTTCATGGCCACTTGGCCAGGTTTTGACCGAGACTTCTGGGATGTGCCAGTCGGGCATAAAAAGCCCACTAACCCTAGCCCGAACCCGAACCCGAACCCGAACCCATACGCCAGTACACTGTCCTTCTTAGTGGGTCAGGGAGGCACCCAGAGGTGCACCCCAGTAACTCACCCTAACCTTACCCGTAACCCTAAGCCTAGCCCTTGCGCTAACCCCTAACAAGTAAGCCAGATGTGTATTCGCATTGCACACTACAGCAAGTACACTTCCCTTCTTAGTGAGTCACAGGGCGCCCGTAGGGGTCCTCTCTCACTTCGTTCCCCAGCCCAAGTGCACCGCAGGCAGTGAGTCACAGAGGCATCCAAAAGAGAGGTGCCTCTGCCTGCTACTGCAACTGCAACTTAATGGTATGCATATCCAATTGGCTATGCATGCCATTTTGTAGTGGGCCAGAGGAGACACCCACCCCAGAGAGGTGCCTCCAGGAGCCCGCTTTCCCTTCATGGCGGGCCAGAGGAGGCACTCACCCCAGAGAGGTGCCTCCAGGAGTCCCCCCAAACCAGTACTAACGACAGATGAAAAAAATGACAAACAAAATGACAAATTTTTGAAAAATTTCACGAAAAATTGAAATGAGCCGAAACGGGCCGGCTCTGACACACGACAACTCGAAACGTAATCTTTCCTGGTCATGCCCATCTCTAATTTGTAACACCATCAAGGCCATTAATAGCTGGGCCATACTGGTCATCAGGTATACCGCTGGCATTATAAACTGGACTCAGATGGAGCTCGATAGTTTGAACAGGAAAACAATAAAACTTATGATCATTCACTATGCATTACATCCACGCATTGATGTTGACAGACTGTATTTACCTAGAAAATTAGATGGTAGAGGTCTTTTGCAAGTGAAGCAGGCAGTTGAAGAAGAGAATCATGCCTTGGCAGATTATGTAAAAAAGAGTACAGAGCCAGCATTATTGGAGGTTAAGAACAAGGAGGTGTTTAAAATAAAGCAACAACATGTCAATACAGGAAAACAATGATGCATATACATCCAGGGCCCCAGCAATGCCTCCTGCTCCGGACCGCCACCCTGAGGTGCGGCAGCTGGGATCCCTCTGCTGTGCCTCCTCCTACAGTGGCAGTGGCTGGAGTGGCTTTCCTTCCTTCCTTCCTTCCTTCCTTCCTTCCTTCCTTCCTTCCTTCCTTCCTTCCTTCCTTTATTGAGTTGGGAAGGAGGAGGCAGCTCAGGCAAACTCTGGCCCCTCATCACTTTCTGGGCAGCCACTCAGGATGAGGAGCAGCAACCACAGAAAGGGCAGCAAGGATGTCACCACTGTGTGCAGATCCAGCCATGTGCTCCGTCCATCGTGCCCTCGCTGTACTCTACAGGCAAAGCTGCCTCCTCTCTTGGCCCGACCCAATCCGGCCCAATTTGGTGCACTGCAAGGGAGGAAGGGAGGTAGCAAGGGCTGGGAAGGAGGGAGGGGATGCAGGAAGGCCTGCCCAAAGCCACTCGCAGCCCGCTCACTGGCCGAGCCCAACCAGACTGCGGTGATCTGTTGGCTCACCAGCCCGCCCATCACCAATTGGGGAAAAATGCAGCCCTGCCAGCCTCTCAGGAACCAGGCCCGGGCCACCATTGGCCTTCCCTTCCCTTCCCTTCTTTCTCCACCACCTCCTCCTCACTGGTCTCTAACTCAGTGATGGTGGTGGTGGCCTCAGTCTCCGGCCATGGCTGGCCTCCCTCCTCCCCTCTCTCACTCCATGGACCAAGGCAGCAGCTCGGAGGGGGGCTGGGTGGGTGGGAAGTAGTTTCATTTCCCCTTCAGTCACCCATTGTCCATCCCTCCGTCTGTCCACTGCCAGTGCTGCTTTGGCTCGGAAGGCTGGCTGGCGCTGCCTCCGCCTGCCCCCTTCCTTCCTCACAACCACAATAACACAGGCAGTGGCCACACAAGGAAGGCAGGTGGGTGGGGTGGAGGAAGAGCAGGAGTGGGGGCTTGGGCTGCATCCGGTACCCCAACCATCTGGGCAGCTGGTGGGGGGAGTGGGGGACCTTGCCGTGGCACTCCCACTTTGAATTGCCCCACTAGCCAGCATACCAATCATCTGGGCAGTGGGTGGGAGGAGTGGGGGAAGTGACATAGCCCACCGCTTTGAACTGCCTCAGCAATAGAAGCAGCTGCAGAGGCTGGCTTGCTCGCTATATAGGGGGTAGGTGTGTGGGGGGTGCAATTGGTCGCGAAGGCTGGATTTGGGACCCTGGGAGGCCACATCCGGCCCACAGGCCTTAGTTTGAGGACCCCTGGACTAAAATGATTACTGGGCTGGGAGACCTCCCTTATGAGGAAGGGCTAAAACATTTGGGAATGTTTAATCTGGAAAAAAAGCCACCGGGGGGGATATGATTGAGATGTACAAAATAATGCAGGGCATGAGTAATGCAGGACACTTTTCTCCCTCTCACAAAATACCAGAACTAGGGGACATCCACTCAAATTATGGGCTGGGAGAGAGAACAGACAAAAGAAAATGTTTATTTACCCAGTGTGTTGTTAGTTTGTGGAACTCCCAGATACAGGATGTGGTGATGGTATCTAGCCTGGATGCCTTCAAAAGGGGATTGGACAGATTCCTGGAGGAAAAGTTCATCACAGGTTACAAACCATGATGGAGGCTTGAAACCAGGGTACTTCAAGGGCCAGATGTAGAGGAGTGGTATTAGGAGACAGATATCTAGTCTTGTGCATTCTCGGACACATTTGGTGGGGCCACTGTGAGATACAGGAAGCAGGACTAGATGGACCCTTGGCCTGATCCAGCATGGTTCTTCTTATGTTCTTATGTTCTTAATCTGGCAGCCAGGCTTACTCTGATGGCTCTTATAAATTTTCCACTAATTAGTGTGTACTTATGCGATCATAAGCCTGAAAAAGTGATTGAAAATGAGCATGTAAAATTACTTTGGGACTAGATTTGGGCACGACTTGAAAAAAAATTTTTTCGAGTTGTCGTTAGTCGGGCCGGTTCCATTTCAGGTCATTTCAGTTTTTCACGAAAAATCGCAAAAATTAGTCAGTTCGTTTTTTTGTTTTTTCATTTTCGTTAGTACTGGTTTTTTTGGGGGGGATAGCGGGCTCCTGGAGGCACCTCTGTGGGGTGGGTGCCTCCTCTGGCCCGCTATAAAGGGAAAGCAGGCTCCTGGAGGCACCCGTGGGTGCCTCCTATCCTCACCCACTAGGAAGGGGAAGCAGGCTCCAAGAGACCCCTCAACATGGGGGTCTCCCCACCTCACCTGCTGCTGCAAAATGCATGCATAGCCATATGGATATGCATACCAGTTGCAGACAGTGAGACTAGTGATGGCAGTGAACCCAGAGCCATAAGGTGATGCCTAAGGCTCTCGCACCACCATGTCTCACAAAGAAGGGAATTGTACTTGCGTGTAGTGCAATGCAAGTACATCTGGCTTAGGGTTAAGGTGGGTTAGGGTTAGGGCTAGGGTTAGGCTAGTGACGGGTAAGGTTACGGTGGGCTAGTGGGTTGAACCTCTGGGTGCCTCTCTGACCCACTAAGAAGACAGTCTGTGACGTATGGGTACGGAGTCAAGGGTTAGGGTTAGGGTTAGGGGGCTAGGGCAGGTGTTAGGGGGCTTTTTGGCACATCCCAGAAGTCTCCATGGCCAAGTGGCCATGCGATTGGTGGGATGGCTCCAAAAATTTGCATGGTCGTCCACTCCCACATGGCTGGCCACTCGGCCAGCCCATCATTGCGCAGGTGTAAATAAAATAAAATAAAATAAAATCAATGGAGGACAGAGGAGGAGAGGAGAGACATTTTGTTGCAAGAAAAAACCCACTGCTACTGTGAAAAATCTGGCAGTTTATAAATTTTCGCGTGTTTCTGTTGTGCTTGTGTGTTTTTGGACCACGATTTCAAAAACAATATTGCGTTCGCCACCCCATTTTGGATCCCCCGCCCACACCGCATGGCATGGCGAGTCCGGCTGCCCAGGATGGGGGGGAGGCAGGGCCCCCCCTCCAGAAACCACCGCTCTGGTAGGTGCCCTGCGCCCTTAGTCAAGCAGGCATTTTTCCGCCTGCTTTTTTGGCCCGGGAATGGGTGGGGGGAGAGTTTAAAAGTTTTTTCCTGTGCCGTCCGTGCCGCTTGCTTGCGCTTTAATTGCGGTGGCCGGCGGCGAGACTGGGCTTTTTGCTGGCTGCGAGCCTGCAGCGAGTCCCACCAGAGCAGCCCAGGACGGGAGATGGGGGGGAGGCCGGGGACCTCCAGAAACAACCCCTCTGGTAGGTGCCCTGAGGCACGGCAGGCATTTTTCCGCCTGCTTTTTGGTTGGGAATCGGGTTTTTTTAACTTTCAAAAACTTTTTTCTGTGCCGCGTGGCATCGCGCGATCTCGCGATGCAAGGAATGAGCACGACAAATCAGAACAAAACTGTTCGTTCGTCGGTTCGAGCTCGAAGTCTGGCGGAGTAATTCCCGTTACCGTTTCCGTAGAGTAACGGATACGAGTAACGGAAATGGAAACGGGAATACCACTAAGTCGTGCCCATCTCTATTTGGGACTTCCGCATACAGACAGACAGGGTTTTGGAGCATAATACCCCAGATATTACCACTGTGGAGAAGAAAAAATGTGTGAATAATTGATATTGCTATACCAGGTGATAGTAGAGTCACAGAGAAACAACTTGAAAAGATTACCCGATATCAGGATCTGAAAATTGAACTTGAGAAACTCTGGCATAAACTGGTACAGGTGATCCCAGTGGTAATCGTCATGCTAGGTGTGGTGCCTAAAAAGCTAAGCAAGTATTTAGAAGAAATTAGAGTTGACCATTAGTCAGCTGCAGAAAGCCACCTTACTGGGATCTGTTCGCATAATTCACCAATGCATCACGTAATTCTAAATATTTCGGAAGCATTCCACTAGGGATTTGTAATACAAAATCCAGTGTAGGTATCTTGTTTGCTGTGCAATAATAATAATAATAATAATAATAATAATAATAATAATAATAATAATAATAATAATAATAATAATAATAATAATAATAATAACAACAAATAACAGAAAGCTTGTGATGGAGAAAAGGGAATGAGTCAACAGAAGGCAGGGACATAGTCCATTCATTTGAACATCCAAAACAAATAGAAGGCCAATATGGGAAAGGTAACCAAAGTCAAACTTTGTTAGCAGACAAATTTATAACAACTCCTTTCTCCTTCCTCCTCGGTGGGTGGTTAAGCAGCTGTTTAAGACCATTAGCACTGCACAGTTTCCAGAGGGAAATAGGATGGCAGGGAGAGAGAAAAAGTTGTTCTCTTCCTTTCTCTTCATTGTGAGCTTTTTTTGTAGCTGTTTATTAGATTATATTTTACTGCGTGAAAATGCTTGTGCGGGGAGGGGGAAGCAGTTCATCTGAGCTTGTCATTCAGTTAATATGCACTCATGAATATGCACAGAGATATGCATTAGACAGTAAAGCAGCACACTGAGTTTCCATTCTGAGTTGCTGAACCCAAATGAATGGCAAGCTATTTGCAAAGATCCTATTTTCACTGTTAAAATTCCTTTTCTATTTTCAAGAGTGCTGTTTTTTTTTAAAAAAATAGGCATTTCATTTCTAAAAACTCATAAGTCCTTTTTACTTCTAAAAACACATAAGTCCTTTTAGCAAAAAGATCTTTCTTCTCTGCTACCATTGCATCTGCCAGGAACCGCCCAGTGGGACTGTTTCGTGTGGTGCGGGGCCTAGTCCATATGCCCCCCACCCCACCCCCACCCCCGTGGATCAAGAAGCACACACAGTTTCCCACTGTGGCGAGTTCACCAAACACTTTGCAGACAAAATCAATCGGATTCAACATGACTTGGATGCCACATTAGCATTTATGTCTGTTGATGTCCCCCTGGCAATTGTCTTTCCAGTTTTGTGGGATTCTTTTCAGCTTGTGCAGCCTGAGGATGTGGACAGGCTTCTCTGGAGTGTGAGGCCGTCCACCTGCCGGCTCGACCCTTGCCCAGCCTGGCTCATTAGAGCTTCCCAGGCGGGACTGGCTGAGTGGACAGGGAGGGTGGTTAATTCCTCCTTGATGGTGGGGGTTCTCCCACCTGCTTTGAAGCAGGCAGTGGTTAGACCCCTCCTAAAAAAAGCCCTCCCTGGATCCCACTATATTAGATAACTACTGGCCAGTCTCTGGGCAAGGTGATTGAGCTCTCAACTCCAGAGGGTTTTGGATGAAGCTGATTATCTAGATCCTTTTCAATCAGGTTTCAGACCAGGCTATGGGACAGAAACTGCCCTGGTCACCTTGGTGGATGATCTACGCTGGGGACTAGATGGGGGAGTGCGTCCCTCTTGGTCCTGCTAGACCTCTCAGCGGCTTTCGACACCATCGACCATGGTGTCCTTCTGGGCCGATTGGCTGTTACGAAAAGAGAGCTCTGTGATTAGTTTGCTTGGGAAGCCATTGTAAGCAGTAAACATGGAATAGCGTGCCTCGTGGGGAGTCCGTCACATGGAGAGGCTTCAACGGGTAGCTGTGCAAAAACAGCACGTGAGTATGGTTCATATATGTCAAGAGAGGTTTCCTTTTTCTCTGTTCAACAAATGAAATAACATTGATTCACCTCAGCAAAGTCATTCTAAGGATCTGGGAGTTGACTTTTTTTTCTTTTAAGATCAAAATGTTCCACTAGTCATCCAAGTCTCTTCTTCAGTCTGTGAAAGGTTGGTGGATGGCTTCCAATTTATACTTCAGACTCCTGACCCTAGGTGTTCCCCTTCCCCTTATCTAACCTTCAGTTTGCTAAATTTTGAGAATTTCTCCCCTGGGGAGAAAGGCAGTGTAGAAATATTCAATATAAATAAAAATAATAACTTTGTGCAACTGACCTGAAGTTTTCTTTGCACTACTTTTCATGGTATAGGGGCTACAGGGTATGCTATACGTCCCCCACCTGGCCATAAGTTTCATTCTTGAGCCCTCCTTACAAATCCTGCAGAAAAACTATCTAACTCCTTCTCACCTATATAACCCTGGATGACTTATCTTGATGTCAAGATGTGCTATCACAGACATCAAACAGGTCTTCATAGCCCTGTTAATTTTCTATCCAGGCCTTATCCACACATCTGGGGTTGCACACTATCCCTGACAAAACTACGCATGTTCCCAGGAACCAAGCCTTGAAAGTCTTCTAGTTATGAGTGAACTATAAAACCAATGACTTGCCCAATCTCTGGACAAAGTCATTGCCACCACGGTGTATCATAACTATGTCAGGGGGCACCTCCGGAGTACCCTGGGACACCTGTTTGAGGAACCTGTCCTAGAACATGCCTCTCTGTCCTCTCCACTCCAGTGCAGCCCAGGTGCTGAGGCCCAAGTTCTGGCCTCAACTGGATTGACTGGCATACAGTCTAAAATTAGTAGCTGTGGCCATAAAAACACCACCCAAACATGGGATCTCAGTAACTCAAACCTGCAACAACAAAACAAGTGCCAGCACCTAACATTGTTGTAGGGGGCCTCACATAAGAATGACATTGTCCCATCTTAATATCATCCACCCCATATCTCATTGCTTCTGCTATAGATGCTGCACCTATTTGAAATGAATGGGTCCTGAATTGCCATTCCTGTATCCTGGCATTTCAGAAGGTCTAGGAAGTGATTTTTGAAAACTGATATTTCATCAATAGTGATGCATCTCTGTGCTATGGAAAGCTGTCACTGCTAAGCATATTCAACAACTGTTTGACAGGAAAGGGCAGATCTCTAACTGATCATTTTCCTAGCACAATTACCTGCCCCTTCCTCAACAGGTCATTCTTTGAAAACCTTAAACTAACCACCACCTGATCTTTGGAAACTAGCACATCTTTCATCTGCAAAGATGATAACGACCTATCCCATTTTGAAGCTGCTACCAGCTCACTTACTCTTAAGTAAGCTCCAAAGAAAACCACTAGTGTTGCTGCCCTAAATAACTAACCTCAAAGGAATCCCTGCAAACTAATTCTCACATTCCAGCCAACTTGACTAAAACAGCAGGTAAAATTGGGATGCACTCATTCTTGTTGGTTCCTTGCTCCTTGGGCCACCCTTCTATCATCTTTCATAATTGAGCATCACCCTTGTGCCCTGGCAAAAACTAAAAAAATCTCAGTGAATGCTGAATGTAGTTATGACAAGTGTTGGGTACTACTGCTAAACTTGTAGCTCTGTTGCACTCAACTCTCCAAGCCTCCATACTACATCTGGTAGAACTTCTGGCTGATCCTGTCCCTTTGGCACAAACGCCCAGCACATGTTGTGGCATTAATATGAAAACTGCAAACATCTATGGGTGAAAGCCCACACTAGACTCATAACCCTCCCTGAAAGGAAGAAAGAGTTGACTACATGCACTACTGCTAACGTGTCACATCAAAAAGTTATCACTGAGTTTGCCCAGCACTCTGCCCAAAGCCATAAGGCACCTACTACTGGGAAAAGCTCCAAAACTTTCAGGTCCGTTGTAACACCTGTGGCTTGCCATTCTTCTGGCCACATCCCTGAACACCATCTACCATGAAAAAACATCCCATAGCCAGATGTCCCAGCTGCATCAGCATGCACCTGTACATCAGCTCCCAGAAGGAGCTCAGCCTTTCAAAATGATATCCCATAAAACCAGTCTAAAAACTAGATACTTTCTATATAGTTATTATAATTATATTCTTCCATCATCCCAGCAGACAACCATATCTGATGATGCTGGCTTTTTTATCCCTTTCATAGCCTCACAGACCCTCCTCAGAAACTAGCAGGCAAAATTAATTATTAATCTTATTTATCCTTCTTAATTTTGTCTCTCACTCCCTATAACTGACCTGAGATTTTTGGCCATGGTAGCTACCATAATTTCCCCCTGCTGGAAGATGGAAACCTGATTTAATGTGCATGTCTTTGCCTTGTTTCCATAGGTGGATAAAGAAGCCCCACCCCAGTCTTTGCCATCATGGAGGGGCCCTTGTACTTGAGTAGAACAGAGCATAAATGTGCAGTTAGTGCAAACTGGCAACACTGCTGGGGAAAAACTGAAAGAACTGGAGCAGTGAGAAGGTATACTTAAGGTGAGAACATGAACAATGCACAGCACTCTCAAGCAGAAGCACATAACGGAGGCACCGGGGTAGAAGAACAGTAAGACAAAGCAGATAATGTTGAGGAGAGAACAAATATAGTGTATGAAACCCCATGGGAAAGAGTTGCCATTGGGAGCAGAAGGAGGAGGAGACACTGTTAACCATAAGAACTGCAAAACTGCTTTAAGAAGAGAAGTCTGTCAGACAGCCCACAGAAGATAGCATACAAAAGACAATGTGGGAGGACACGAGAGATGTTAAGCTCAGCCAAGTATAGTCACTGAACCCACATTCTACCAAATGAAGAGGAGCAGAAAAGTTGTAGTAGGAGACCCCTACTACAAATGTGTGGGACTGAAGCCAAAAAATACTGGGAAGATATGTGATCTCAGCAGGTATGATGTCTCCCTAGAAAATGGATAAGAAGTGTGACAAAGAACTGCCATCTCTCATAAAATTCATGGATGCAAGTCCCTTTTATCTTGTCCTTGTGGGACCAAATGAGGCAGTCAAGAGGAACTACAAAGAAAACATATCAAACTTTGGACCTCTAGAATGGAAACTCAAGAACTTTGGGGCCCAGACAGTCTTCTTTTCCATCCTTCCAGTACTCAGAGGACAAATAGAAAGGGGAAGGGATTTTTTCAGGTGAATAGCTACAAAAGCAGTGTTGGAGTTGAACTTGATGGGCTTACAGGCCCCTTCTGACTCCAATATTCAATTGTTCAAAGATACTGTGATTTTTTTCAGTTTTCTTACTGGGTCTTTCAAATGAGGTTGGTGGGGAAGCATTCAAAATAATTGTCTTTATGATCTGGGACACATGTCTGACATCCACCAGCTGTGTTGTTTCTATAGGTGGATGTCTAGAGGTGTACTCAAGGTAATGCACTGTAACTTTCAAGTATCCTTTCTTTGTGTTGTCTTTAGAAGCATGTCTCAACTGGAATCTTGAGAAGTACTGAGCTCCTTTTTTGATGCTTGAACCATGACATGTAATTTCCCTGCTTTTATCTTTTCTGTTCCCAAACTCTTCTTCTTCTTCTTCTTCTTCTTCTTCTTCTTCTTCTTCTTCTTCTTCTTCTTCTTCTTCTTCTTCTTCTTCTTCTTCTTCTTCTTCTTCTTCTTCTTCTTCTTCTTTGTCCCACTTGGTGATGGGGTCCGCTACGGTTGTTTTGAGCCTCCACTTGACGTGGTCCAACATTTGACTTACACATCCAATCTTACACCTATTTTGGCATGTTTGTTTCATATCAGAATTTGGGAATTTTTGACCTTCCAGATGTTTTGAACTTACCAGCCCTACCCAGGACTGTGTACAAGAAGGCATTGGGGGTTTTTTATAATCCAAAATATCTGTGCAGCTTAAGGTTCTCTGCCCCTGTTATAGAATTTTTCTGAAATTCTATCCCACCTCTATCTCCTGTTTGTTACAGTTTGAGGCTCTATTGAGGGCTATATCACCAAAGAACTGGCAAACCAAGTTGTGAACAAACTGGTGGGTTGGACAACACCATGCAGAGTTTCAGCTTTGCCAAGGCATATATGTACACACCACAAACTATTTTAACAGAAAAATGTGTCTGGCCAAGGATAAGTACAGCATAGGTTATAAAGAGTGGCTGTGAAAAAATAGCCTCTGATCTCAAATGAGTCAAGCCCCCAAGGGGAACTTGCTTGCTTGCTTATCCACTCACTTGCTCACTCACTTATTATTTCAGTTTGTATACCACTCCATAGTGCTCACACTCCCTAGACACTTTAAAAGCAGACGCAGGTACAACAAATGCCTAACAATGAATAGTTAAATAGACAAAACCTTGTCCCTTGCTAAAACCTACCTTTCAATAAAATTAAACAGATTAAAACAGACTTGCATATCTCTGGTAGTTATTAAAAGGCAGTTTTAATAATACTCTAAAACAGGAATATGGTTATCAAAATTATAAAGATATGCATACCCCAGGCAAAGAATAGTTTCACAAGACAGCCCTCCAGCAGAGAGACCATCTAAATGGTATCTCCTTTTATTTTTCTAGTACATGTACTGTATGTAGATCAGGGGAAGGAAACAGCCTAGAAGAATTTGTATTTCCATAAAGAGTGTCCGATCATCTTCCCATGCATGGTCTCTGGAGTTTCCCATCCAAGGACATTGCCCTCCCGGAAAAAAGGGGGTTTATGTATATTTTGAAATAGGACAGACAGACAGACAGACAGACAGACAGACAGACAGACAGATAGATAGATAGATAGATAGATAGATAGATAGATATTCTACTCCAAATTAATAAAAGCCTAATCTTCCACTTTCTGGTGAATAATAACCCTGTTACTCTTCATTTCTCTAAAACAAAGTTATTCAACCACACCTAGTACCTGGGAATGCATAAAAGGTGGAACAGAATGGAACAGAACATTTTGGGCTGTTTTTCTCAGTATCTATTTTCTGCCCAAAACTAATCCAGTACTGGGATGTTCTCCCAGGAGGCATTTTTGACTGGTTGCATCAACCCACTACAGTTGCATGGGTCTCATGAATATGCTTGGATTGGCCTATTCGAAAGATGATGTTAGAAGCTGGCTTTTTTCTTTTTCTTTTTTGGAAGTGTAGATATGTGTATACGCACATAATATTGTTGTGATTAAATGTGTTGCATGGTTGTAAATTACTGATTTTATTTAAATGTTCTGTCATGTATAGGACAACAACAATAATAATAGTTCAAAATGATAAGGAGATAGTCAATCAAAATTATAAAAACATTAACTGTTACTATATAATAGATAAATGATTTAACAAAAAAGCTAAGTATATGTTAAATATTGGCTTTGGCATAGTATGTATGCTCTTTGTAATACTGCCATTTTTGTAGCTCTGATATTGTTTTTTCTGAGATCTCCAACTGCTTATAATACTGTAAGATGTAATTATTATTATTATTATTATTATTATTATTATTATTATTATTATTATTATTATTATTATTATTATTATTATTATTATTATTATTATCTGGTGAGCACAGCTGCCTGGTGTTAAGCTGGAGTTGGACTTCTACAAAGATTCTGAATGACTGGAGATATCTTCGTAGAATATATGCTGTTCCTAATAATGTTGCCATTTGTAGTTGACCAATATAGATCTTGTCAATGCCGAGGGTTTTCAGATGTTGATCCAGGTCTTTTGGGATTGCACCCAAGGTGCCTATTATTATTGGTGTTGTTCTTGCTTTCTTATTCCATAGCTTTTTTATGTTGATTTCTAAGTGCCAATATTTGGATATCTTTTCTAACTCTTTGCCACTGACACTTGTGTCTTCTGGTATTGCCACATCGATGATTTGAACTTTGTTTTCTTGCTTGGATACAATCGTGATGTCTGGAGTATTGTGGACAAGGTGTCTGTTGCATTGGATTCTGAAATCCCAGAGCATGACTTCATTTTCAGTAACTTTTTCTGGCTGATGTTCCCACTAGTGCTTGCTTGATGGTAGGTTGAAATTTTTACATATGTTCCAGTGGAGCATTGCTGCCACTTTATTATGATGGGCTAAATAATCAGTCTGAGATATTTTTGGCAAACAGCTGATGATGATGATGTGATCTACAGTTTTATACTTTTCTTTTCACAATCAACATTTACTATTTTTTGACGATTTATCAATTTTTGCCTTTATGGCATTTGTTCTTAAAGCTTGATCTTGAGCTGCCATGATAAGTCCTTCAGTTTCTTTCTTCAATATTGCTTTTCTTAACCAAAGCCATGTATGTTCTTGGTTGATCTCATCATTTGTGTATTTTATAAACTGACCATGCAGTGGTCAGTTCTCTATTCCGCTTTTCCAGTTCTCTATTTGGCTTTGCATTTGTTGACTTTTAAATTCTTGCTTAGTTTCTGGATATTCCTTTATTATGCCTTCAGTAACTATTGACTTAAGCGCAGCATTTTAACTATGGTGGAGATAGCTAAATATTCCTTGTTTTTCTTCTTCAACAGTTTGATGAACTTGCAAGTGGCCTCTGCCTCCTATTTTCCTTGGCAAGTAGAGCCTACTGACATCTCCTTGTGGATGTAGTGCATGGTTTAATGTCATCACTTTTCTTGTCTTTCAATCTAATGCTTCTAATTTTGCCTGGGTCCAGTTTATAACACCTGCTGTGTATCGCAAGACTGGAATAGCCCATGTGTTTATATCTTGGATGGTATTCTTTCCATTTAATTTTGATTTTAGTATCTTTATAACTTTTCTGATGTATTATTGGCTAACTTTATTATTTACATCTTTATGCTTGATGTTATCCGCTTGTAGTAGTCCAAGATACTTATCCCAGGTGCCTTGTTTTTAAAAGAACTTGCGCTTTTTTAAAAAAAAACTTGTGAGCATTGCAGCAGTAGTATTCATCAAACACTGGTACCGGCTTCAAAGAGCTGGGTGCTCATATTGGTCCCACCTAGGTAACAGAACTGACACATGAGCCTTTTCATTCCACCTCATTATTTCTTTCTGGCCTTTCTCCCCTAGAGTGCCCAATCCTTTCCTATGCATGCTGACAGTGTATTTTGTAACTAATAATGCCTCCACCATACCTACCTATCCAGACACAGATAAAAGACTGAAGATCTGCATAACTGGTCCCTGCCCCTTTACGCCCGCACACTCCATGCAATATCTGCAATAGTGCTTCAATGCTTTCATCCAAACAATGTGAAATAAATATTGAATTGTCCCTCAGAGGAAGCAAAAAACTATGATTATTATGGAAATGCAATAAATCATCATTGTGCTGAGTAACTTATTAAAGTTGACAGTCATTGCCATGAAATAAATTATAATTTTGCAGTCTGGTTCCAGAGCTGCTCCTCCAGCTGAGATCTCTGCTATGAGTTATGCAGAAACACAGCAAGAGAAAAAAATGGCTAATTCTAAATGGCTTTTCACAGATCACATCAAGAGCTGGAGTAAGAACTGGAAGGAGGTCTGAGATTTTTCAAACTCCATGATAATGACTAAAGACATGTAGGATGCAAGGATGATTGTGTTGTTATACATTTATCACTGATGAAGAGGAGTTTTTAAGGGTGAGGAAACACATGGATAATGAAACAGCTCATATAATCTTCTTTTTGTAGAAATCAGTGGCAAATCGGGAATGCTGTTTCCAAATTTCATCTTCAAAAGACTAGGCGAGGGTGACAAATATTAGAGGATTAGAGCACAAATACCACAAGAAGGGTGGGGAGTCTTAGAAATCAAAAGGACTTAAATACTAGATAATTCAGCCTATGCTGGCAATGAGATTCTCAGTAAATCAGCCCAGAGTTGCACCCCCCCAACGCCCATTGTGTTCCTTTTCCCCAGAATGCCAGCTGCATCCATCTGATTCATAGGTTAAACTGGGTGATTTCTGCTTCAAAATACTCCATCTAAATGAGAAACTTACAATTCTGCAAAGGTAGAGATGGCTGGTTAACAATACTGAGAGGAGACATATGACAATGACAAAGCAACGTGATGTAGGGTAGGTAGAGGAGGGGGGGATTATAAATGCACAAAGCAAAGAAATACGTGTCATTTTTGCCATGAAAATTATTGACGGGTGAAGGTGATGGTGGTAATAGGTCCAAGGAAACTAAAGGCCTTTTCACATGACCCCTAAGATCTGCTGGCCACTTAAATTCAGACCAGAGATCTTAGGGGTTTGTTGCTGTTCCTGCATTCCCACCGCCTCCGCACCCCTGGCTGCTGGCTGCGTGAGGGGAGGGGGAAAAGGAAGAAAAGAATGCTGCTCACCTCCGTTCTGCTGTCCCAGCACTGCATTCAGATCTCTTAAAGGGGCGGGGGGCAAAAAAAGAACAAACAGAAGCAAGGAGAGCTGGGCAGTCACTACGTTATATCCGCATCAGGAATTTTCACCTCCAGAGAGCAGGTACCTGAAAAGTGCACTGGGACGCACTTAGGTGGGCATGGTCACACTTAATTATCTGTAAACTCCGGAGCTGGTGGGGAAACAATTTTAAGCTCCGGAGCTGGGAGCCATTTGTGGCGGAGTTTAGGGGTCGTGTACAAAGGGCCTTGGTTGTTTTATTTTCGTTATAGCTGTGTTGTTTGTTGTACTCCCCAGTATCCCCACTTTGTGTATTATTTAAATGACTGAAGGATCAGCCCTTTGGGTATGGCACTGTAATTAGACCTTGTTCCCTTTATGTGTCACAGCGTAATAGGTGGGATGGTCTGTTCAGTAAAAACCCAGGCCTCAAATCATATGGATCAGAGACGGCACAGTGTCTTGTAAGCCAAAGGCAACCATTTGAATATGGCTTTGTATGGTTGAATAGTCCCAATGTGGAAGTTTACAAAGGACCAGTTGCTCTTACAAAAGCTCCCCCCCCCAACCCTGCAAGAGACAACCCTGTGAACATGTTGGCACCTGTATGCAACACTAGAGAGCATGTCAGCAGCAGCATTACTAACACAGTTCATACATACCTTATTCTTCTTTTTACCGCTTATCTTTTTTTCTTTTTATTTAGCAATCTTCTGGCTATTTTTACTTTCATTTTAGCTTTACTTTAGTTTATTGTTGTTGATTTATGTATCTTTTGCTTATATCATGTTGTTTGTATTTTGGTTTGTTAAATGTGTTACTTTGTTATTTTGTTATGCTATTTTATGTTGTAAACCACCTAGAGTAGCTTTAGGGCTTGATGGATGGTATAAAAGACAAATAAAATAAAATAAATACCTTATGGGAGCGAAAGAGGTAATAGAGAGCACATAGACAGGGTGTATTCTCTCTTTCTCTGTTCTCCATGACTTTTTTGATCCCAATAAGTAGTGCATGGAAGATGCTAGTGGCTTATTTGATAGGGAGAAACTAGAAATGTCGTAAAATACATTCTAAAGATTTTGTGCCCAGAATTGATAATGCCTATGTGTGGAAATAGATGCAGGTTAAATAGATTTTATTTAAATTTGGACAAGTTAAATCTAAGAAGCAATGAGATAAAGCTTGTCACAGTCAATAGCATACATCTCCTTATCTCTGCTCCTTTGCTTTAAAGAGGTTCACGTGCAAGCTTTTTCTGAGTAGAGCTTGAAATGTTATTTTCAAAAGGTAACATGTTACCATTAGCTGCTATTTTAAAAGTTATGCACTACTTACCAGCACATGACTAACACTTTACCTTTTACTGCTGTTGTTATTTGACAAACACAGCCCAATACATTCAGAAAACATAAAATATACAGTAAAAGTAGAAACAATAATAAATTTTATAAGCAGTGGGTATCAGTAATCAAGAAGCTTTTAAAAAAAAACCTTTACTAAATATTATGTAACTCTGCAAAACTAATGCCATGGCCTCAATAACCAACCAAAGTAATATTACTTTTTGCAAAACATCTAACGTTACACTCCCATGTATTCTTAAGTGAACCTGGAACAATAAGTTCATGGCTTTGAAAAATACTTACTGCTTTTGCACATGCCATAATTAGAGATGAGCATCAATCAGAAAAAAGTGTGATTTATTTTGATTCATGATTCATCAAGGTTGATGAATCACAAAAAACAAATTTATGAATGTTTTATGAAATGACACGTTGATTTGATTTGTTTTTCTATTTTAAATGAAATCTCCACCACATGCACACACCTAGAGACACAAAAATAGTAGGAATGCTTTCCCAAACTCTCCTCCACAAGCTTTGCAAGTTTGGTAGATAATGAGTTTCAGACATCTGAATTGTACACATTTCCTCCTCAAAATGCTCCCCCTGGGAAAGTGCCCTTTAGCAACTGGCTTGGGGAAACCCAATCTTCTTGAAATATGGTAGGATCATAGAGGAGAGTCAGTGGAAGCTTTCCTGCAAGCTTGGTATATCTAGGTGCTTGGGAGACCTTTTTATGGCCCAACAAATAAAAAAAAATCTAAAATTGCTGAAAAATTCATTGATTCACAGGGTTAGGAATTCATAAAGATAAACATCAATGGATTCGCAATTTTTGAAAGAATTTTGCAATTCATTTTTAAATCATACCAATCTCTACCCATAATATTTTGCAAGAAACAGACCCCTCATGTAAACATAGAAACATAGGTTTGCATGCACATTGCCATGAACACACTGTCAATTCCCTCCTTATTGCACGATCTTCCATTCCCAGCAGGGGCACAGACTTCCCTTCTCTGACTCCTCCAGCAGCTGCCCACTCAGATAAGGAGGAGGGGCCGGGATTTCTGTAGCACTGCTTTTGAATGGCTAGCTTCTGGAGGAAGCAGAAAAGGCAAGTCTATGCTCCTGCTGTGACTGGAAGATCTCCCAAAGAGGAAGAAATTAACAGTGTGCAGAAAGGTGGGGAAAGAGAATGCACAGCACTTGGGATGCCATGGTGACGATGCATTTTGTGCCCATCTTTACTGGTGGTGGGCAAATAAAAAGCATATGTGCATAAATGTCTGACTGTGAAAAGGGAAGTGAATAACAAAACTGATATAGGAGTTAATTTCATTTTGGAATGAAATGCTCAGAAATTTGCAAATTTCTTTATCTCCAGAATGAAAGGAACTTAAACATATATTAGATGCTGCAAAAGTAGAAACTGATGGATTTGGACATCAACGCTTGGGGCTTTAAGTTAAAAGCAGTTAAAAGCCTGGGTTCGATTACCTGTGTAGTCAAACATTTTAGTGCTGAATTGTCTACACCACCTTTTTTTTCTTTAGAGCCTTTTCATCATTAATGTCTGTACACTAGGCATGCACAAAATGGGTCCTTCTGTGCTGGGAACAGATGTATCTGTTAAATCTGGCTAATGTAATTGGATGAAAATTTCATTTTATTTTTGAAGAATTTACCAAAAAACACCTCAAATCATGTATCAGGAATGTAAAGAACTTGAGGTTTCAGAATACTTAATGTTGCGCGAATAATTTTTTGCAACTCTTAAAGATGCATCATTTGTGCCATAATTGCTTTGTGTTGTCCTTAATTTCTCTGGAAAAAATTGTTCGGATACATTCTGCTAAATAGCACTCTTGGGATTAAAACAGGTCTTATAATTAGCCCCTGAAGAAAACATACCATGTTTCAATGACAGTCTCCTCCAAGATCAGTGTCTCAAGATCTTCTTGGCAGCTGCCCCCAAGTTATGGAATGCCCTCCCAAGTGAGATCCACCTGGCGCCAACATTGATGACATTTCGGCGCCAGGTAAAAACCTTCCTGTTCCAGACGTTTTTTTAATTGATATAATATAGGGCGTTTATACACGACCCCTAAACTGCGCTGCAAATGGCTCCCAGCTCCGGAGCTTAGAAATGTTTACCCATCAGCTCCGGAGTTTGGAGACAATTAAGTGCAACCCCGCCCATTTTAGTGCGACCCAGCACATTTTTCATGTACCTGCTCTCTGCAGGTGAAAAAAAATTGATGCGGATAAGAGTGCCGGGCTCTCCTGGCTTGTCTGTTGTTTTTTTTGCCTCCCGCCCCTTTAAGAGCTCCTTGAGCCGGAACCAGGAAGTAAGGGGGCTCGTGGCAAGTTCGACCGTTACCGGCAGGTTAGTAAAGGCTTCTTTTGTCCTTTTTTTCCCTCCCCCCCTCACGCCAACAGGAGCAGGAAGTGCTGAGGGGTGAGGACGGAGGAACAGAAACGAACCCCCAAGATCTCTGGTCTGAATTTAAGGGACCAGCAGATCTTAGGGGTCGTGTGAAAAGGCCCATAGACTGTGGGTTCTCTGATGGCAATTTTAGTGTAATGATTTTAGTGTAAGTTTTTATTATTGTTTAATTATTTAGTGATATCTGATGTTTTAACTGTTTTAATTTTGATTGTAAGCTGCCCAGAGACCTTTGGGTAGTGGGCGGCATATAAGTTGTAAAAATAAATAAATAAATAAATAAAACACAAACAAAACCTTTGTTTGCCTTCTAGTGGCACAAAATAACATATGCTAATTTGCAAGCTATCTAAGATCAGAAGAGTTGGTGCAGTGACCATCCAACTCTTCTGATCTTAGATAAGATCAGAAGATTTGAAAAGAGCTGTCTGTAATATCTACTTTGACTAGAGATAATTATCTGCCCTACCCTTTCTCTACTGCTATGGAGGAGAGAGTCTGCAACTGCAGATAATATTTGCTTAGACAGTATTTCTGAAGTCACTGATGATGTTTCCTATGTTCCTACTATCTCCTGTTATAGTCCACCCTATCCTGTTCTATACCAGTTTTGTATTTTTATTTTTATTTTTCTCCAAGGGATTCTTGCCCTCTTAGGCAAGCTGTCATAGAACCAAAGGAAAAAAAAATTGGCTAAATTCATTAATATGTAAAAAAAGAACTGACAAGTTTTAAGGATGCTATAATTCAATGTTATATGATTTCCACCACCACTTAGCACTCAGATACATCTAATTCTGCCAGTGTTAAGAGCATTGATGGAAACATAGAAGCAGCTGAAGCCCGGCATGGAGATAGGATATGTTTTCTCAATATGCTCCGTAAAATGCCTCAGAAGCAACACTTATGCAACAAACAGTTCTGCCCCCTTTGTTCATCTATTGAGTAGAAGAAGGTAATTCAGTTGGTTGGTTGGTCAGTCAGTTGGTTGATCTTTCTTTCTTTCTTTCTTTCTTTCTTTCTTTCTTTCTTTCTTTCTTTCTTTCTTTCTTTCTTTCTTTCTTTTTATAGATGGCTGTGCAGTTTAAGGCATTCAGCTATCATTATGGAAGAGAAAATGTTCACATTATACTCTTCAAAATTTCCTGCTAGGCTAGCCTTCAGAATACATAAGAACATAAGAAGAGCCATGCTGGATCAGGCCAAAGGCCCATCTAGTCCAGCTTCCTGTATCTCACAGCGGCCCCACCAGATGTGTTTGGGAGCGCATGAGACTAGATATCTGTCTCCTGATACCACTCTCCTGCATCTGGCCCTTGAAGTACCCTGGTTTAAACCCTGGAGGTTACACATCTCCATCATGGTTTGTAACCTGTGATGGACTTTTCCTCCAGGAATCTGTCCAATCCCCTTTTGAAGGCATCCAGGTCAGATGCCATCACCACATTGTGTGGCAGGGAGTTCCATAGACTTACAACACGCTGGGTGAAAAAATATTTTCTTTTGTCAGTTCTTACTCTCCCAGCCCTCAATTTGAGTGTATGTCCCCTAGTTCTGGTATTTTGGGAGAGGGAGAAGAGCTTCCCTCTATCCACTTTACTCATACCCTGCATTATTTTGTATGTCTCAATCATATCCCCCCTCAATCGCCTTTTTTCCAGACTAAAGAGGCCCAAATATTTTAGCCTTTCTTCATAAGGGAGGTGCCCCAGCCCAGTAATCATTTTAGCAGTGGGAGTTAAACTGAGGGGGAAATGAAGACTTAGATATTTAATTTCTTTAATTAAAAGATTACATCTCCCTCTCTGCTGAACTTCAAGAGTGGCAATGAATGGCCAGGAAAAAAAACAGGAAAAGCATGCATGTCTTTTAAGGCTGCAATCCTAAACATGTTTAACAAGGCAACACATCCCATTGGGTACAGTAATATTTGCTATTAATAAAGGAGTGAGAAGGATTTTGGAATTGTTGTAGATCACAAGCTGAAAATGAGTGAATAGTTTGATGGGGCTGAGAAAAATGGCCGATGCTTTTCTTAGACTGCAACAAGGATGATCAGGGGACTAAGAAAGCAAGCCCTATGGAAAAAGACTGCAAGAATTTGGTATGTTTAGCCTTGAGAAAAGAACAGAAGGGAGATACATTAAAGCACTTTTCAAATACTTGAAATATTGTCATACAATGGGACAGCATTGTATGGAGAGTGCATGTCATCATATGTAGAGTGCATTGTATGGAGAGTGCATGTCATGTAATCATGAGCTTAAATTATAGGAAGCGAAATGTTGGTCCAATATTAGGAAAGACTGGTTGAGCAGTAGGAAGATGGAACCAATTACCTTGGGTGAGAGTGCTCCAGTGCTGGAGAAATTTAAGAGAAAATTGGGCAACCCTCTGTCAGATATACTTCGATTTGGATTCCTACATTGGGCAGGATATTGAATTCAATTACCTAGGCCACTTCCAACTTCAGGATTCTAATATTCTGTGATTTAAAAACTTTTAAAAGAAATCAGTGAATCAGGGAAAGCCACAGCAGCACATGCAGGGGGGAAATGGAAAAATAAAATAGACAAAATGACTCCTCTCCCCCAAACCAAGAAATGCAAGCAATTGTCACCATGGTAGTAGATTGCAGAAGTTTCTGTAGTAGATTATTTCCAATATTGCAGCTCGGAACTCAGGAAGAGAAGCAAAAATTGGGGATAGGCAGGAGAGAGGAGGTTTGGATCCACAGGATCTGACAATCTCCAAGCTCCTCCCCTTACCCCCAAAATAAAGTGGAAGAAAGAAGCAGATTAGACATCAGTATCAAGATTGTGTGTGTGTGTGTGTGTTGTGTCATTACAGTCATGACCGACTCTCTGTGACTCCATGTCCATGGAGTTATTGACAGGAATACTGAAGTGGTTTGCCAGTTCCTACTCCAGGCGCCTACAGCACCTGGTATTAGAAGGTGCTAAAATTTGTGTCTCCAAATACACATTGCTTCTATCTCTGAGTAATCAATTTGCAAATAAGTCCCAGGCTTATTTCCCAATTATCCATCAGCAAACAAAAACAAGTTAATTTGCACTTGCAGTGCTGTGAAAGCACTGTAATAGGAAAAAAATGGAGTCAAGAAAACCCAATGTCTCATTACAAAGCCTCATTTGCATCTGTTCTGAGGTGAATGTCAGAGCATCTTGGACCTAATGACTCCCGAAGCTGCTCCCTTGCTAAAGGAAAAATCACTCATTCTGTACCAATAAGCTGGGGAGAAAAGAGCTAAACATCCTTCCTTTTGATAATTGTGCTCTGATTGCAAGAATCTAGTAAGACTGGACACACTATAAATGCTAAACACAGAGGTTTTCTTCCTCTTCACACATACACCAGTTTAGGTCTACAGTGTATGCTTCAAAAAGGTACGTTTCCATGCAGATATAGTAAACCTCGTAGGAGGAGGCCAAGTATGACTTCCTCAGTCTTCCTACTCAGCATAGCATCACAGGCATCAATTTGACCTTTTCTTTTGGTATTGAAATAAATGGAAGCCTGACTGATATGGATTTGCACGGATTAATGCATTTCATAGTCCTTGTTGAGGTCACCTGAGTCAAAATTTGCAATTTTTAATATACTTTGAGATTAATTTCCAACAACGAATGACTCATTTCTCTAAGAAGAATTAACTGCCATAGAGCATGTGAGAGGAGGAGGAGGAGAAGAAGCAGACTTTTCTAGAAAATTATATGAATTTTTATTTTGCCACACGGATAGAGACATTTCACTGCAAAAATAATGGCACAGCTTAAAAGTCCATGAGATGTTCTCTTGATATTTTCAAGGTGAGATCGGTGTTGATGTAATTACAGCCACAATCATGTTCCCATCTCTAGGAAATGGTTCTTCATGCCATCGTATGATGAACAGTAGCACTTTATAAAATGTTGTTTTCTACACAAGTATATTTGAACTCCACCCCCCTTTCTCCCATGTTCCAAATTGTCCTCTATGAAGTGAGAAATAATGTTTGCCCACAGATGTGCACCATCCTTGGGCAAATATGTAAATACAATCCAAATTGAGATTTTTTTGTACATTTCCCAGGCACTCATTGGGTGGAAAAAAGAGCCAAGCGGAATCATGCCATAAACTGGCACCCTCCATACATCCCTCACATTTAGTCTGGCAGTCATGTTTCACAATTAGAAGCAGGGAAGGGAAATTAAAAATTAAGACAGTCACTAAAGTGGTGGGGGAAAATGCTCCTTTTTAAAGAAATGGGCCTTCCTTGCATTTCTTGCTGCAAAGTCATTGATAAAGTATACTGCAGTTTCATGCCATTATCTAGGAATGGGAATCTTCCTTTTCTCCCGCTTGTACCATCCAATCTATGACTTGACATGCTATTTGTATTTCGGCATTCACAGAAATTGGTTTTTTCCTGAAGAGCTAGAAATGCACAGTCACCATCCTGGATCTGGAGAAGAGGCTGTTATATTGATTGGGTTATCTTCATCCTTTGAGTCTTCCCTGGCCTTTATCCTCTGCCCTACTTTCTTGGGCTTCTGAGAGATTGCTGCTTGCTGGGCCATCAAACTCCCTTTGTGCATAAGAACATAGTATAAGAAAAGTCTTGCTGGATCGGGCCAAGGTTCCATCTAGTCCAGCATCCTATATCTCACAGTGACCCCACCTGTTTCCACTGGGAGCACATGAGGCAAATCAGGTGGGTGAGCCTAGAGGCTGAGTAAGGCCATTGCCTAGAGCAGGTTGATGTTGCCCGTGCATTTTATATGTTGAGCCTCATCTGTACCATTCAAGAAAGCTCCTGCCACAATGTGGAATTCTCCAGAGCCAACCTCTGATGGTTTCAAAGATGGCTGCTTGCCTGCTCCTCCATCTTCTTTTGGGGTTGGCCCACAGAACTATCCTCCTCCCTTGCCAGTGGCTTCTTCTCCTAGACTAGTGATGGCAAACCTTGAGACCGAGTGCCCAGACTGCGATTCAAAGCCCAATTATTATTATTTTTTTTGCAAAGTGCCAATACAGCAATTTAAACCTAAATACAGTTGGCTGTGAAGGGGCAATGTCGGGTGCCCACAGAAAGGGCTCCGAGTGCCACCTTTGGCACCCGTGCCATAGGTTCGCCAACACTGTCCTAGAGTGTGTTCTCATATACAGGCCAATAGAGGCACAGGCTTCTCCACTGTTGCATTCTTCTTTCTTCCAGGTAGCATTACCTCAGATTGTGCAGAATATTAGGGAAATGTCAGCTGGATTCCTCAGCTTCCTACCGAAAACAAGACCATAGTAGTGTGTTTTCTGCCCACACCACACTCTTTTTATTTTTCCATTCTTTTGCACAAGAAATGGCCAAAAATCTTTACAACACTATGGTCTGTTGGATGAATATTGTGCAGGAAATATGTCATTTGGCTCAGGAATTGTAATAATTCTGTGCAGATGGGAGTTTCTTCCATGGCTTGGGGAATGCTGATGGAACATCCAAAATATCTTCAAGACTCCTGGAAAAGAAGAAGAAGAAACTCAAAGAAATAAAATTTGCTTTAAGGATAAAAGGGGGAACTTTTTACAAAGTGGAGGTCACCTCTCTAACATGAACACATCCTTCCTCGTGTTGGTAGATGTGGGACTCAACACTGACACCAGTTGCTTCTCCTTTGTGTTATGAAATCATTTGGAGGCAGGCTGTAGGTAACATTTGTACCACAACTGCGACTGCAGCCTTTTCTTGGCTCTATCCTCAATGGGAAGCAGGGGTAGGCAGCATAATTATCACCATCTCGACACCATCGCCCCTGGGGCTGCTGCTTCTGCTACATGGTGTTGGGGTGGGGGTAGACCTTTGCCTCAAGCCTCAGGAGGCAGCAGAACTCGGAGTGTGTTTGGAAAGGGAGGATATGTTTTAATACCTTTCTCTTACTAATGATAACCATAAGGCTAAATATAACTGCCTTTGTAGTGCACTGAGGGAATGGTAATATGGTAATACATAGGTTCCTCTTAAGAATTCTTTTAGTTGCTCCTCTTATGAGCTTTCCACCAATCTGTTCACTCAAAGTTAAATAGGTATTTAGATCTGAAGCAGTAACTTTGAAGCTTATGCTTTGCTTCCCCATACTTAGCACTCATAGACCTCAATGTTTTACCCAATTTTCAGCTGCCATCTCTCTTGTTAATAATTGCTGCCAAATTTCATTTCATTTAATCTTTCTTTATCCACCCTCCTCAAATTTCAGACCAGTTAGAAGTTTTTAAAATACTTATTTGAAACAAGAACTGAGAGAATAATTTTCAGCTTACCATTTAATCAATGCTTCCAGTGGCTTCTAGAATAAATTTACTCAAATTTACCAAATTTACTCAAATATCTGCAGCACTTCAAACAAAGTGCTTGATGGATTTTTTTTCTGGTTCTATGAAAACTGTTTTATTCAACTGCTGTTTTCTAAATGAACCTAATATTTTCGAGTTAAGTCTTTATAGATTAATTTCATATTTTCAATTTCAAGTTTATATTGGATATCTGTGGTGCAGATTCCTCACCAGGGTGATTATGAATCCTTCTTGAATTCTTGTGCCTTTCCCTCATTGAGGATAAGCTAGTTAGAGTTGCAGTCCTGTGTATTCCTACTTGCAGCTAAAAATTATGTTGAATTGAACTGGATGGGGCTAGACAATCAAACGAGATGTGTGGTGTTGAAGTTACATTATTCTGAAAGAAAACAATCTAGCACTGTGAAAAACTGCAAGATGGATGTGGGACTGCAACATTTACCTTCTGTAGAGTCTCTGAATTTGACCCCATAGTTTTATTTTCATGGAGTCACAGATAACAGGCCAACTCAAATATCTTGCTTAGATAAGTCCTTCTTAATTATTGTGATTTGTGTTTGAGACACTGAAGTGAGAGCATTGCCTCGGAAGTTAATGATGGATTGTTCGAAGCCAACATATTTAAGTTATAACTGCCATTCCTGTTTGTCTTTTGGCATTCTACTGTCAAGCATGACAGGTTAAGCCAGATGCAGTCATGAAGGGATGACTTGTCATCAAGTTCAACCATATCAATATATTGTTTCTTATTAGAGACTGAAGGCTACTTCTGATTGAAACTACTGTTGATCAACCAGCAAATCAGATCTGGGATGTGATTAATGTTAATGATTTTCAACTATGTTAGCATTTGGAATTAGTTGCATTCTGCAATGAGATGGAATGAAGTGGCTCTTTTGCCTGCAAAGTTCAAGATTGTAATTCATACTTATCTGTAGCATGAGAAGGTAGCATCAATAGAATTTGCTTCTGTGTCGGCTTTAGTTGGATGCAAGAAATTCTAAAAGTCACCTGGAACATAAGGCGCTATGAAGTAAATTCAGGAGCTTTGCTTAACTTGAACGATATTTTTGGTGATCTGCAAAGTTATCATTGATTGAAGTACTTGGACTACCTGTCAGTTATGTGTTGCTAGCCAAGTCACAAATCGTTGCAAGGGCCTATTGAGTCGAGCCTGGAGGCTTTTCCGTGACTAATGCTAAAATGAACATATGCAAATTTCAAAAGAGATTTCTGTAAATATGCATGACACTCTGAAATTAGCTTCTGCAAACATCTATCCTTTAAAAAACCAGAGAGGCTGGAGTGTTTGCTGAAAAGCAGCGTATAAGAATAGCCCAGGCAGGACTGCATTTGATTACACATACAAACAAAGAGCTGGCAGGAATTCTGCAATACCCAACCAGCAGTATTCATCATAATCAAATTCCCTGTAGTAGCTTACATTTGGGGATTTAGTAAAGCATGGGTGATTGAAATGGAGAGAAAGGACATTTGAAGGTATTTTATTTTAATTATCAGTTTCATTGCATTTTATGTGCTTTTCTGTTGTCCTTTAACAGTCAAAGTTATGCGAGTGACAGCAAGAGACATCTAATCCTAGATGATCATGTGCTCCTCAGTCAGTGAGCTTAACAATCTATTTTCCCATGTAATGTGTACCACCCATCCTTCCATGACAAATATAATAATGAAGAGCTAATGCAGTCTTCAGGCAGTAGAAAGTCATTCAATTATTACAAGACAGAAACTCTTAAATTCTGGTGATTGTCACGTTGCCTCTGCACAGACACTCATTGTCCCATTTCAAACTTTCCCAAAGAACCCTTCAGCTCTAGTAAGGCTGCAGTGGAGAAGATCTGGGAAAGCTCTGTTGGTTTTTAACTTAGGGATAGAACTCCTTAATTACCGCATTCTTACATGGAAAATTATTCTCCTTGCCCCATGACTGGAGGATGTATTTTGTGACATTCTCAACAAGAGAAGGAGAAGGAGGTGGATAATGTCTTTTGTACAAACTAAACAAAATAAGGCTGTCCCCGCTAGAGTAACTGTCCCCGTTATGTAACAGAACGACTAACGGAGAATGGTGTAATTTAGGAACAAACTGAACAGAACCAGAATAAATGAGTTCGGTTCTGTTCGGTTCGTTCCTCTCTGCTGGCGATGACAGCCCAGCTGTCATCACCAACAGCAGGGGAGGACTGAGAGAGCCCCGTTCTCGCCTCCGCAAGCGGAGGCCAGGCCACGGCTATCTCAATCTCCAGTCTCCACAGCAAGGGGGTGACAGCCGGCTCAGCTGTCACATCCCTGCTGCGGAGATCGGATCACTGCCAGAGAGGGGCCTGCGATCTGGACTCTGTGAAGGGAAGCCGGATCTCAGCCCCCTCTCACCGCCCTCCACCCCACAGCCTGACAGCCCACTGGCTATCAGGCTCTGGGGCAGAGAAGGAAGGGGCTGCGCGATCTGGTCTCCGCGCAGAGTCCAGATCGGAGCCCCCTCTCGCCGCCCTCCACCCCACAGCCTGACAGCCCACCGGTGGGCTGTCAGGCTCCAGGGTGGAGTCGAGAAGGTAGGGGATGTGATCCAGTGTCCGCAGTGCAGAACACGGATTGCAGCCCCCTCCCAATCAGCCTCCGCCATCCCTGCGCTGGATGACAGCACTGGCCGCTATCATGGCTGGCGTGGGGAAGGTGGGACCCCCGTTCAGCCCCATGCAGAGGGGCTGAATGGGGGTCTCTCTCGAGTGGATCTTCCCCGGTGGGCTGCAGGCTCTGGGGCGGAGGGCGGCGGGAGGGGGCTCCGATCCAGCCTCTGTGTGCGGAGACCAGATCGGAGCCCCTTCCTTCCCGACTCCCGCCAGAGCCTGCAGCCCACCGGGTTGTCAGGTTGTGGGGCAGAGGGCAGCGAGAGGGGGCTTCGATCCGGTCCCCATGCGCAGAGACCGGATCGGAGCCCCTTCCTTCTCAACTCGAGAAGGAAGGGGCTGCGAGACCGCGGCTCCATCTCCTCCATCCTGGGTGGCGGCTGGGCAGCTGTCACCCGGGTGGAGGAGATCGGCTGAGTCTCGTGAGGAAGCTGAGTCTCCCCTTCTACCCTCTGCATGCAGAGGGGTGAAGGGGGGTCTGAAAGGGATCTCCCCCAGTGCTCTCTCTCCCCCACTTCCCCTCTCCTGAAGCCAGTGCCCAGTAGCCACTAGGTGCCAGCTTCGGGAGGGGAGAAGATTTAAAAATCCCACTCTCTCCTCCCACCTGATGGGGTGGGGGAACTGCGGGCTTTTAAAATCTCCCCCCAGCCTCAGGCACTGGAGCCGCCTTCAAGCCTGGGCAGGAGAAAAGTCCCGCAGCCATGGGAGCACTCTCCTGGCCGGCTTAACGGTGGCTCTGGTGGAGCCCCAGCCTGGGACGGCTCCCCGCGGCTGTGAGAGGGCTCTCCCAGGAGGCTTGCTGCCACCTCCGGTGGCACCCAGCCCTGGGATGGCTCCCCACAGCCGTGGGAACAATTTCCTGGCGGGTGCCAAAAAACAGCACCCAAAAAATGAAGCGGGCCCCTGGGGCCCGAAAAACAGTAACGGAACAAAGCGGACCCCAGGGCCCGAATAATGAGCATGAAATGCCATTTGGGCATTTTGTGCCCATCTCTAATCCCCACCCTTGCTGTCATTCCACAGGCAGGCAAAGGGTTGCTGTTTTTATTTTTGTTTGGTTTAGTTGTTGCGAGTACTGTACTCCCCCTTCTAGTTTTTATCTTGTTTGTTTACCATATTAGAAGCTACCTTGGGCTGCCTTGAGGAGAAAGGATGGGTAGAAGCATTTTAAACAAGGTACATGATCCAATAATGCAGATAGCACAACACAACCACCACCCACTAACTGCAAAATGTGGATAGCTGCTGCTTTGTAAGCATGGACATTTAAGGAGAGAAAGCAATTGTTCATGTCTATTTAAGCCATCAGCTATTCGTTTGGTGCTTGTTGCATGCTTCTCATAGAAAAGGCACCCTCTTTTTACCCAGAGACCATGTGCACAAATTACAAAATCCTTGACAAAAACAAAATAAAGGGAAAACAGTGTTCATTCTTCAAGAGGAAAAATCCCATGAAGATTTAATGTACCTGCTTGAGCTGTCTTTCTGTTAGGATAGACTCAGTTGATAAGAATGAAGAATTTGCCCAGTGTTCACCACTAGACATGGGCACGGAGCGGCGAAATCTTCCTTTCCGTTTTCGGTTTTTTGTTTCCGGAAGTAACGGAAACGGTAACCGTAATTAAGCAGTTACAACTGGAACCCGAACCGAAAAAAGAAAAATTTGGTCTGGTTTTTCATTTTCGTTTGTGGCATTGCGGTGATCGCGTGATGCAAAGCACAGAAAAGGTTTTTAAAAGTTAAAAAAAACTGACTCCCGGCCAAAAAAGCAGGTGAAAATATGCCTACCTGAGGCTTTGCCACCTACCACAGGGGTGGTTTCTGGGGGGTCCTCGGCTTTCCCCCCTCCTCTCCTGTCCTGGGTTGCTTGCACCAGGCTGGGGGGGGTCATCCTCGTCGTCTCGCCAATGCCATGCATTGGGGGGGATCCAAAATGGCTACCACAATTTTTCTTTTGAAATCGTGGTCAAAAAACACACCAAAGCACAACAGAAACATGTGAAATTTATTTATTTTAAATGCCTGAATTCTAATAGTAGCAGCAGTGGATTTTTTTAGCAATAAAATGTTGCATTGATTTTATTTTATTTTATTTTATTTTTTATTTTTTTAGACCTGCCCATTTGGGCTGGGCATGGGATGGGACCATGCAATTTTTTTGAACAATTCCATCAATGGCATGGCCAGGTTTTGACTGACATTTCTGGATGTCACGGAAGGCATAAAAAGCCAAGGCAACTTCCAGAAATCGCAGTCGGGTCTTGGATGTGGTTGAGGGAGGACTGTGGCTGCTGCTGCTGCTGGCTATCCAATCAAGATTAATATTGGAGGAGGGAGGCCTGGGTGGAGGCTTTAGGCTTTTAAGTTAGGCAGGCAGGGAGGGAATTGATTTCATTAGAAAATAATTTCTTTGATTCCTTGCAGCTTTGTCTGGCGAAGGGAAGCAGTTAGAGTTTTTTCTTTGTTCTCTTCTCTGGCTGTTTGTGGGGAGAGGATTTTTCTGATATTGGATAAAGGGGGAGGGTCGACTGGGAGTGGGAGGTGTGGATTTATTTTAAAATATATTATATACTACCATTTATTTTCTATTTTCCCAACTTCAATTTGCTTGCGCGCACACACATTTGGGGTGCAAGCCAAGAACAGAACCTCTATCCTAAGTGGAGAATATTTTACAATCTTATATTTAGTTTACTAATTACTTACTTCATTGTTTGTTTTTAAACTTGTGTTGTGTGTGCACTTGAACACAGAGACACATTCCATTTAAGTGGATCAGAATTTAGAAAATTATTTTTATTTTATTCCCTGACTACAACTACTAAACTATATTGTATTTATTTACACCCCAATATCTTTTTTGGGAGGCATAATACCACTACTCTCTTTTCACTTCAGGCTTATTTTGGGGGTGTGGCTGAAGCCACCTGTCCAGCTGCTGCTGCTGCTGCTGATATCAGCCTTACAATATTATTTATTCACTACTCCAGCTCATTGTTAGTTTGTTTACATACATACACTTGTTGTGTTGTGTGTGCACTTAAACACACAGGCAAGCACATTGCATTTCAGTGGATCAAGTTCAATTCAGAACTTGAATTTAGAAAACTAGTTTTATTTTATTCCCTGACCACAACTACTAAACTATATTGTATTTACACCCAATATCTTTCTTGGTAGGCATAGTACCACTACTCTCTTTTCACTTCAGGCTGTGGCTGAAGCCACCTGTCCAGCTGCTGCTGCTGCTGCTTACATTGATATCAGCCTAATCTGTGGGGGTGGGCATTCACGCTACTTACCCCTACCAATTCAAGATCAGTCATTGGGGGGCTGATTAAATAATAAAGCAACCAATTGCATTTGCTGCTGCAGCTGCTGCTTTATTTTTTTTTTTTGGGGGGGGGAACACTACCCTACCTCATTGTACAAATTCCAGTGACACACCACCAGTTCAATTACAGGCAGGGAGAGCCTAATTTGCTTGCACACACCCACAATTTGGGGGGGTGCAAGAAACTGAAACACCTCCAAAAGGGGATAATTTAAATCTTTTACAACATTATTTACTCCAGCTCATTGTTTGTTTGTTTACATACATACACTTGTTGTGTTGTATGTGCACTTGCACACACAGGCAGGCACATTCCATTTCAGTGGATCAAGTTGAATTCAGAATTTAGAAAACTGTTTTTATTTTATTCTCTGACTGTGCCTGCATGCACTGCAGTTTTGCTGACTGAGTGTTGAAGAAGGGAAGAGCAGTTCTTCTGGACTTCCGGTCTGGATTTAGTTTCATTTCAAATACTACCATTTGTTTTTTAGGCTTTCCTCCATTTCAGTGGATCAAGTTGAATTCTGAATTTAGAAAATTATACCAAGGGCCAGCTAGTACAAAAGAACACAGTGTGAGAGTAAGCTTGTGGGTCAAAAGGATAAGTTGATTAGAATAGTTTGTTACTTAACACAAATAAAATAAGAAAATATATTTCTAATACTTTTGAAAAATAAAAAATGAGGAGTGGTGGCAGAACCAGAGGGAAGGGCAGGGGGACCCCCACTAAAATAACTAGGGGCACATTTCTGAAGGAAGGCACCGGAAGTAGTGCAGATAGAAATATTGCTGCCACTCCCTCTCCAAGCAGCAGCTGCACAACAAACACCACCGGACCATCTTCTGTCACTGAGGGAAGCATGGATGACTGCATGCGACCCCCATCGCCACCATGCTTTGACATGGACACCCCCCCCCCCGTTTATCAGAAGGAAGACGAGGACTCAGAATCAGAAACAGGCTCTTTGCATCTGAATATGCCGGATTCTGAGGACCTGTTGGCAGGAACAGACGAAAGGCAGGCTTCAGGCAGTGATGGAATGAGCAGCCCTCTTTCCACCCAGAGTACCACCAGTGACAGCAGCAGTCAATTGTCCCAGCAGGGCACAAGCCACACCACTAGAGATGGGCACGACTTAGCGGTATTCCCGTTTCCGTTACTCGGTTCCGTTACTCTATGGAAACGGTAACGGGAATTACTCCGCCAGACTTCGAGCTCGAACCGATGAACGAACAATTTTGGTCTGATTTGTCGTGCTCGTTCCTTGCATCGCGCGATCGCGCGATGCCACGCGGCACAGAAAAAAAGTTTTTAAAAGTTAAAAAACCCGGTTCCTGGCCAAAAAGCAGGCGGAAAAATGCCTGCCGTGCCTCAGGGCACCTACCAGAGGGGTTGTTTCTGGAGGTCCCCGGCCTCCCCCCATCCCCCGTCCTGGGCTGCTCTGGTGGGACTCGCCGCAGGCTCGCAGCCAGCAAAAAGCCCAGTCTCGCCGCCGGCCGCCGCAATTAAAGCGCAAGCAAGCGGCACGGACGGCACAGGAAAAAACTTTTAATCTCTCCCCCCACCCATTCCCGGGCCAAAAAAGCAGGCGGAAAAATGCCTGCTTGACTAAGGGCGCAGGGCACCTACCGGAGGGGTGGTTTCTGGAGGGGGGGTCCCGCCTCCCCCCCGTCCTGGGCAGCCGGACTCGAGTCGCCATGCCATGCGGTGCAGGCGGGGGACCCAAAATGGGGCGGCGGACGCAATATTGTTTTTGAAATCGTGGTCCAAAAACACACAAGCACAACAGAAAGAAACACGCGAAAATTTATAAACTTCCAGATTTTTCACAGTAGCGGTGGGTTTTTTCTTGCAACAAAATGTCTCTCCTCTCCTCCTCTGTCCTCCATTTATTTTATTTTTTATTTTATTTTTTTTACACCTGCGCAATGATGGGCTGGCCGAGTGGCCAGCCATGTGGGAGTGGACGACCATGCAAATGTTTGGAGCCATCCCACCAATCGCATGGCCACTTGGCCACGGAGACTTCTGGGATGTGCCAAAAAGCCCCCTAAAACCTGCCCTAGCCCCCGAACCCTAACCCTAACCCTTGACTCCTTCCTTACCCATATGTCACAGACTGTCTTCTTAGTGGGTCAGAGAGGCACCCAGAGGTGCAACCCACTAGCCCACCTTAACCTTACCCGTCACTAGCCTAACCCTAGCCCTTGCACTAACCCACCTTAACCCTAAGCCAGATCTACTTGCTTGCATTGCACTACACTCAGCAAGTACAATTCCCTTCTGTGTGAGACATGGCGGTGCGAGAGCCTTATGCAGGGAAGGCATGACGCTACCACTCTCACTGGTCTCACTGTCTGCACAACTGGTATGCAATATCCATATGGCTATTGCATACCATTTTGCAGCAGCAGCAGGTGAAGAGGGGAGACCCCCATGTAGAGGGGTCTCTTGGAGCCTGCTTCTCCTTCCTAGTGGGTGAAGATAGGAGGCACCCACGGGTGCCTCCAGGAGCCCACTTTCCCTTTATAGCAGGCCAGAGGAGGCACCCACCACAGAGGTGCCTCCAGGAGCCCGCTCCCCCAAAAAAACCAGTACTAACAACAACGAAAAATGAAAAAACAAACTGACTAATTTTTGCGAATTTTCGTGAAAAACGGAAACGAGCCAAAACGGAACCGGCCCGACTAAAGACAACTCAAAAAAAATTTTTTTCAAGTCGTGCCCATCTCTACACACCACCACCAGCACAGCAGCAGCAGGCAGTACCAGAGGGGGCAGTACTTAAAAACGGAAACGAGCCAAAACGGAACCGGCCCGACTAACGACAACTCAAAAAAATTTTTTTCAAGTCGTGCCCATCTCTACACACCACCACCAGCACAGCAGCGGCAGGCAGTACCAGAGGGGGCAGTACTTTCCATAAGCCTTGCGGCTCTCTCTGGGAGCATTTTGATAACAGTCCGGAAGACTCAAGGCTTGCAGTGTGCAAGAAATGCGGGGTGGTCGTGCGCAGGGGGAATGACCCCAAACACCTCTCCTCAAGTGTCTTGCGTAGCCACCTCATGCGAAGGCACCCTGGGACTCTGCCTGGAACAGTGTCAGGCCCTGGTTCCTCAGGGAGGAAGGGGGGGGAGCAGACATGGGGGAGGACTCCAGAGACAGCTCTGCTGAGAGTGGGAAGAGGTAGGCCACTCTGCAGGAAGTGGTGCCACTGCGTGGGAGTTTTGTCAGCCAGCAAAATAGGGCCAAGGCACAGGAAACCACCACTCACATGGTTGGTGAAATGGTGGCCATGAACGGGTTGCCCCTCTCCTTTGTGGAATCATCAGGCTTCAGGCACCTGATGAAGCACGTGGCTCCATGGTAGGAGCCTCCATCCCGGCGTACCTTCAGCAGGCGGGTGATTCCCTCCCGTTATAAGTCCGTCAGGGACATGGTCTGGGCCCTGCTGCAGGCGGCCAGAGGAAGGAAGATCCACTTCACTTCCGACCTCTGGACCGGTGGGCACCACGGATATCTCTCACTGACGTCTCATTGGTGGCAACCCAAGGAGGTCCTTGACACTAGGGCATCCCAAGAACAGCTGCAGGGGGAGCCATAAGGGTACCACCCCAAGAGGGTACAGGCACAAAGCATGGAGGACAGTGACAAAGGCATCCACATTGCTGAGGTCCTCAAGACGGCACTGCGAGAGTGGGCACCCGAGGGGGAGGTCAATTACGGGTTCATGGTTACTGACGCAGGCCATAACATGATCAACACAGTTGAAAGGGCAGGACTCCAGGGCATCGTGTGCGCAGCACACAAACTGCACCTAGTGGTGGGCGATGCCATTGGGCTGGGAGCACCAAAGGACACCTGGGGTGAGGGGACCCTGGAGACCAAGGCCTTGCTGGACAAGTGCAGGAAAATCGTCGGGCACTTCTCACGCAGCGTCAAGGCATCAAGGATGATGTGTGAGAGGCAGGGGGACACGAGACGACCAGAGCACGTCCTGATCCAGGACGTGACCACCCGGTGGAACTCCACCTACGAAATAGTCAAGTGCCTGGTGAAGCAGAGGCAAGTGGTGGAATACATCATGCCCCACACTCCCGTTCTGCCTGAGGGAAGGGTGTTGGACATTGGTGCTACCGAGTGGCTCACCCTCTCCCAGATGGTGGGTAACCTGCATCCTTTTGAGGAGACCACCCACGTCCTCAGCAGCTACAATGCCAGCCTGGGCCACGTACTCCCCCTGGTAAATGCCCTTCGCCAAAGCCTAGAGGCCAGGATCCGGGAAGAAGCTGATCTTCTCCCAAAGAGCAGGGCCTTGGCAGACAGGCTGCTGACCAGCGTGGATACCCGCCTTAGCCCACTGAGGAGGGAAAAGGTGTACCAGATGGCATGCCTGTGCGACCCTCACGTCAAGGGTTCCCTGGCGGGCAGCGCTTCCAACCTGAACTCCTGGAAGACGGAGCTATGCCGTCAAGTCCGCAGGCCTGCCTCAAATCAGGCCCAGGCGTTCCCGAGGGTGCACGGAAGCCAGAGTGATGCAGAAGAGGAATCCTCGCAAGGGTCCTCCTCCTCCTCTACTGCAGGAGTGTACTCCAAGATACGAGGTTCCTTACCAGCAGCCAACTACCTGGCCTCTGCCCTAGCCATGTCAGTCTCCTCCTCAGTAGAGGCAAGGGAGGAAGAAGAACCGGACCCCGCTCGGACCATGGTGAGGGAGTATATGGCCGAGCCCCTCCAACCCCTCACCTTGGACCCACTCCCCTACTGGGTCAGAAAGGCAGACATCTGGCCCGCTCTTTCAACTCTGGCGTTGGACCTCTTGTCCATCCCACCCACCAGTGTCCAGAGTGAGCATGTCTTCTCCCACATGGGAGATGTCGTGAGGCCGCGCCGCTCTCATCTGTACCCGGAGACTGTGGAAAGGTTGACTTTCATCCACTTCAACCTTTCCACGTTGGGATTACCCAACACTCCAAGACCTAGGTCCTCAGTCGTTCTTCCACCAGTTCCTTCCAAACAGGCCTCCCTTGCTCTAACATGCACTACCACAGCAACACTTATGCCTGCCTGCCTGCAATTATGCCTGCCTCCCAGCTTGGCTTCCTCCCTGTAAGCCCAACTTCCCAGCCTGCCTGCCTGCCTGCCTGCCTACCAGCCTACCTGCCTGGCTGGCCCTGTGCCTACCTGCCTAACTGCCTGCTTGCCTGCCTGCCTGCCTTCCTGTCTCTCTGCCTTCCTGCATTCCCACTAAATTTGAAGGGTTCGATTATTGCCCAATTTTTCTAGGCCTTGCCTGGCTCCAAACCAGGAAGGACCACTCAATGTGTCATTTGAAGGGAATCATACTGTATCTGTAGGCCCAATTTTTCTAGCCCTTGCCTGGCTCCAAACCAGGGAGGACCACTCAATGTGTCATTTGAAGGGAATCATACTGTATCTGTAGGCCCAATTTTTCTAGCCCTTGCCTGGCTCCAAACCAGGGAGGACCACTCAATGTGTCAATGGGAAGGGTCTGTGTAACCCCAATTTGTCTAGCCCTTGCCTGGCTCTGAACCAGGGAGGACCACTCAATGTTTATAATTTTGAACAGGACAAGACTGTTGGGGTTGCCGCCATGCAACTTCCCCTAACCCTAACCCTAACCCAATCTAACCAATGCCTGTATGCCTCCCATCCTAACATTCCACCAGCGCAACGTAGTTATGCCTGGCTGTCTGCTCTGTCTATATGACTGCCTGCCTGAATGCTTCGCCTGCCTGCCTGCCTTCCACCTTTGTCTGCCTGAAAGCCTGTAATTCTGCTGCATGTATGGATCTAATAAGGGCTACATAATTAGCCCTGTTTTTTATAGGGCTTCCCAGGAATATTTTTTCTAGGGTCAGTGTAGGCCCAATATTTCCCCGTTGGCCATGGCTGGTCTGAGTGTAGTACACCCTAATACCTACCTTCCTCGATGCGTTCCTCCCTTCCCTGGGGTTTTGGAGCCACTCTACTTACAAAGTGGTCAAGATGCACTTTACAACAACCTACCTCAAAGACTGATTAGCAGGGGCCTAGCTCTCCTTACAGCTTTAAAGAAATAGCCCTGTTCTCCTGCATCCACTCTGTCTCCTGGGTTGACGAAACTCAGTCTCCTGGGGTGGAGACACTCTGCCTCCAAAGGCAGAAAAAATCCTCCCTTCTGGCACTTTGGCTTTGTGCCTTCCCTAGCCTGGGTGGGTACCCTGCAAGCCTGTCTTCCTACCTGTAAGCCAGATTTCCTGCTTCCCTGCCTGCCTGGCTGCATGCGCGCCCCTCTGCCTACCGGCCTGCCTGTCAGGCTCCCGGGACTCCCGGCTTGGAGGAGGCCTTCCTGGTGCTTCTCCTTCAGCCTATCAGCAGTTCAGTGCTTCAAGTTCAGCCTCCAAGCCAACATGCGCCCTGTCGGCCACTCTCCTCGACTTCCCCAGGCAGCAACCCCGGCTGCCCCTGCCTCTAGGTGGAAATTCACTTGAGGAGACCAACTTTAACAGGCACAGTCATCATCAACTATTTTGTTTAGAATTGGGGTACTCTGTCCTCCAACATGGGGGGTTCACTCCCACCGGTTACAGTCCAGGTTGGGAAATCCCTTTGCAGATGGAGGGGATATTCCTTCCAACTAGCATTCTGGCTTCCAAAGGCGGAAGAAACAATCCCTCCCTAACATTTGCACTCTGGCTTCCTGGCTTTCCAGGGTGGACTGTGTCTCCACTGGGCAGGCAAAACTCTGGCCTTGTGGCCTCCAAAACTCTGGCTTCATTCCTGAAAGCTTCGTTGAGAGATAAAAGTACCAGGCTGGAAACAATCCCTCCCCGAACTTCCCTGCCATTCTGGCTTCGTGGCTTTGCTGCGTGCGGGCGTAGACTGTGTCTCCACTGGGCAGTCAAAACTCTGGCTTGGTGGCCTCCAAAGTAGGCGGCTGAAAGAATCCCTCCCTGAACTTCCCTGCCGTTCTGGCTTCGTAGCTTTGCTGTGTGCGTGTGTAGACTGTATCTCCACTTGGCAGGCAAAACTCTGGCTTGGTGGCGTCCAAAGTAGGCAGCTGAAAGAATCCCTCCCCGAACTTCCCTGCCGTTCTGGCTTTGTGGCTTTGCTGCGTGCATGCGTAGACTGTGTCTCCACTGGGCCTCCGAAAACTCTGGCTTCATAGCCTCCAAAGCTCTGGCTTCATGGCTTTCCTGGGTGGACTGTGTCTCCACTGGGCAGTCAAATCTCTGGCTTGGTGGCCTCCAAAGTAGGCAGCTGAAAGAATCCGTCCCCGAACTTCCCTGTCGTTCTGGCTTCGTGGCTTTGCTGCGTGCGGGCGTAGACTGTGTCTCCACTGGGCAGTCAAAATTCTGGCTTCATGGCCTCCAAATCTCTGGCTTCATGGCTTTCCTGGTTGGACTGTGTCTCCACTGGGCAGTCAAAACTCTGGCTTGGTGGCCTCCAAAGTAGGCGGCTGAAAGAATCCCTCCCTGAACTTCCCTGGCATTCTGGCTTCGTGGCTTTGCTGTGTGCGTGCGTAGACTGTGTCTCCACTGGGCAGTCAAAACTCTGGCTTTCTGGCCTCCAAAACTCTGGCTTCATGGCCTCCAAAGCTCTGGCTTCGTTGCTTTCCTGGGTGGACTGTGTCTCCACTGGGTTGGCAGAACAATGGCCTTGTGGCCTCCAAAGTAGGTGGCTGAAACAATTCCTCCCTCAAGTTCCCTGGCACTCTGGCTTCGTGGCTTTGCTGCGTGGACTGTCACGAATCGGGCTCTGCTGCCTGCACCCCAACCATTCAAGGCAGCAGGTCCAACCCCACCACCCGTCCTTCCTGCTCTCTGAATGGCTACCTTTGTCAATCAGTTCTTGAAAAACCAGTGGTCCCTTTTGCTGGCAGTCCCGGTGGGGGTCCTTTTCTTCCCAGGCGGCCCTTCTAGCAAGTCGGCCCCCAATGAAAACAGTTACAGGGTTAGGGTTAGGGTTAGGGTTAGGGTTAAGCCACTTCCGGCGACACGGTAGGGAAGCCGGATGGGGTGGAGGGCAGCGGAGGGTCTCTGCCCTGGAGATGGGCATGGAACTGCGCCACCTGGTCAAGGAGGGAGAAGGTCTGCTCCATGCGCGAACCAGGCTCCTCGGTCATCGCGCTGGGGCCAAGAATCTGAGGCAGAGGCCAAACCTGCCCAGGCAAAGGCTAGGCAGGTGGCTCAGCTGGGCCGCGCTGGTATGGCATTTCCAGGGTGTTCCCACCGGGTACTCCCTCTACTCTGTCCTGAATTTGATCCTTGGGGATTCTGCCAGTCAGCTCCTTTGGATACTCCAGCTGGCGATGATTCCCCAAGAGGTTGAGGGGCACTCATCCGAATGAGTGTGTGGGGGGGAAGCATCTGAATCTCTGACCGCTAGTTGACCAGGGTGGCATTTGACTTGGCTTTACAAGGAGTGTCATGGGGAGGGGACATTGAGATGAGTAGACCCTCATCCAGATTTGGGGAGGAACGGAATACTGTATCTCCTGCTGCCTCTGAGAGGTGGAGGGGAGATGGGATGGATAAAGGCTTCAAAACAAAACAAAAAAGTATAACAGGCAGCCAGACCAAGTAGGGTGGCCAGTTCAGTCAGCGTTGACCAAGAGAAAAAAAGAATATTGCATTCTGCCCACTTTGTTTGCTTTATTGCATAGGATGCAGTCTTATGCTGTGATATATTTATTAAATATCTTATTCATCACCCAGTTTAAAGTGTTTTCCGCCTGCTCTGGGTCATTGCGGGACGCCCCCATGCTCTGGGAAGTCAAATTGCGCTAAATCGCGGTAGAAATGACAAACGACGAATGAAATGTCGAAACGCGAAATTTTCAAAAAAATTTGCGACAAACAGAAACGGAACGAAACTGACCCATTCCAACAAACGAAAAATCAAAACGTCATTTTTTCTGGTCGTGCCCATCTCTAGTCACCACATTTCCAATTTTGCTCATTTCACCCCCCACCCCTCCAGGATCATATGTGAATGAGCAACTGTGGATATTGCCATCTTTAAGTCACACAGCCTCACTAGTGAGTGGCATACGTTGTTTGCCCACAAAAAATGCTGAAAATGGAAGACTCTTGATTGCCTGGTTCAGTAGATGAGTTTGTGCAACTTGTATCACTCAGTTATACTACACTAGTCAACTTTTCCCTCAAAAGTTAGAAACACCATGATTACAGCAGCAAACACCCAGGAAATATATGCTCCATTCTATGTTATAGAGCTATACTGATGGAGCAGGGCTCCCACATCATATTTTTGTCCAAGGTGAGAAAGAAAAGAGCTATGACTCAACGTCTCAGTCTTAGCCACTACCTATGAAAATGCCAAAATTGAAAAGAACTGTTCCTGACTTCCTTTGCCTTCATTTATGTACAACTGAGTTCACAATAGAGAAGCTTGACCAGAGATAATGTATTTGTCAACTGGAGTGATTTCTTTGATTATACCGAGGTTGTTTTGATATGGAGCATGCACTGGTGACATCAGGAAGACGCAGGAATAGACGTCAGTGACTGACTGTGAGAATACCACATTGATTTTTATTCAGTCTGAAGTTGCTGGTTTTAAACAGGAACACTTTGAGGGAGGTTTGTTGCACTACAGCAAACCTAGTAAAGCATCTCATGACACCTTCTGAAGAATATAGCCCCTAATCAATGAAAGCCAGAAATGTTACATGCAACTTGTTAGTTAGTATTTTAGATTCAACAGGATTCTGTGTGTGTTTGTGTTGGTTTTTTTCTTTTTGGCTACAATTGTACTGCACCACGAATGAAGAGCAACGCTATACTAGCAGCGTTCCATGATTTCCAGCTTGTTACTATGAAGCCATCTGGTGCATGAAGGTACTTCCTTGCAGAAGCTCTGAAAAACTGGAACTGCTTGCACAAGTGGGACAAGGATACAGAAATCTAGTCTTTGTTGGGATATAGTTCTTCTGTTCTTTTACTGATCTTCCTCAAGAAGGTTGGAGCTCATTTTCATGGATGCTCCTAATGCTCAGTCCCTAGGATTATCTCATTTTAAAATAGAATCACTGTAGAATAAGGATGGTCTATCATTCTGGAACAGTGGTTCCTTCCTAACTTTGGGTATCCCAGGTGTTCTGGGAGTGGCAATCCAAGAACTCCTGGATTGCGTAAGATTAGAATCTACTGTTTTATAAGGCAGTTGAATTAGCAGAATGGAAAAATATTCTAATTGTTTTTTTGTTTTTGCTTTTGTTTTGTTTTTTTGAACTGTAATTAGAAATTGTGTGGCAAGGTTTGACACAAAATCCTTCTGATAATTGGATTTCTTTAGGGGTGCATATCTCAGAAATAAAATGCATAAATTAAATTTCATTTTTCTTGCCAAAGGCTAATCATGATTAATCACAATACAGCACAATGCACATTGCCATGAAAAATACTGAAGGGATGGAAAGCATAAGAAAACCTATGGCGGATATACATTGTTTATCATCAAAGGGAGCACTTTACTGCATGCACCTTCCATCTAACTGCAACCTTGTTATGTGTTTTGACCCTAAATTAAGAGGTTTTGGCAATAATGTCAGGAGGATTTGCTTCTGAATTTACTTCTGATTTGTTATATATAAGATTTTCCTGTTATTGTAGCACAGTTACAAACAGCCTGACGTGTCTCTCAACATATGAAGCTGGACTCAGAAGGCAGAAACTTTAGTTCTCTTATTGTAAACATATCTAGTTTCTTTAATTATAGTAGATGTTTTGTGGCACGATATTTAAACTGCAGTACTGCAGCCTAAAATCTGTTTATGGCCAAGCTTCATTTCCAGGTAGCCAGCTCAAGGTTCACACAGACTTCCATCCTTCTGAGGATGGTAAACTGAGCACTGGGTAAGGGGAATGTGTTGTCTTCATAGCTAAATTCTAAACCACCCAGACAGTGCTTTAGGGAGCATGCTTTGCATATGCTTTATAGTGGAGAGAAGTCATAAATTACACAGATTTTGGTTCTTCAAATACACTATAAGTTGCCACGAAAAATATCTATGTTCCTTCAGGTTGTTGTTGTTTTAATCGAAATGGGTGTTTAGTACTGTATAAAACAGAGATGGGCACGAAACAGAAAAAAGGTGTTTCGGTGTTTCATTTGTCATTGAGAGGTCTGTTTCGGTTCATTTCCATTTGTCAGGGATTTTTTGAAAAAAATTGTTACTGTTTTTTGTTTTTTCGTTTGTCGTTTCTACCTGCTTTTGCACGATTTTTAAAGCATTTCCATGTGTGGGCATCCCCCAACGCTCCAGACCAGAGGGAAAACACTAAAAAAAAAAGGATGCTGGCAGAGACACAGTATAGACTAGGTTCGCAGGGAGGCTGCAGAGGCAGCGGCGGGCTTTGCCCAGGGTGCAAGGCAGCCGCAGAGTGACTGCACTGCGGGACAGGGGAGGGTACTCACCGAGAGGTATGCAGCATGCACACACACAGGGAGGCTGCAGGACTGAAGCTAGAGTCGCAGAGACAGTAATCCCACCCTAACTCCCACCAGAGACTGCAAAGAGGACGGGGGCTGCCAGAGCTTTTTATGCCCTCTGTGGCTGCCAGACCTGCCCGCCCAGTCTGCAACCTGGGCATGCTATTGGTTGAACATGATCCCACATCACATGGCTTACCTCCATTTTGTGGCTGGTGGCGACATCCATTTTAAAGGGAAAAGAAAAATACATCGCAATGGGAAAAGACAAAAACAAATGTTTTAAGGACCCCAACCCCCCTGGTAGGTATTATCAGACAATATAAATAATTATCGCTGTGTTTTTTTATGCATGTCCAGGGCGTTTTTTAACATTTAAAACAGGTCATTTCATTGCGTGTCGCCATTAACGGAAACGAAATGTAACGACCACAATTTTCATGGTTCTGTTCGTTTCATTTCATTTTCATCACAATTTTCATTTGTCATTTTGTTACGTAATGGAAACGACAAACGGTAACGGAAACGAAAAAATGTTTGTTCTGTGCCCATCTCTAGTATACAACATTGCCAGTTTTGGAACCATGAAATGGTAAAACACACACATTCAGGTTGGCTTGCCGTTAGCTGATGCTCTGTGCCATCTGCTTACTTCAGCTGTAAAAAAATCCCTTATCAATGTCACAGGGATGGAATGTGTATACAAATATTGGAAAAGTCTGTTTCAGGAAGTGGCTACTCCTGAGAATAACTTTCTGTGGCTTTCTCGGTTACTTATAGATAGGTGGATAATCATAGTAGGAAAGTGCTTACCAAGTAGTCTTCTTGAGATTCAGGACAAGTGCGTTTTGAGTCCCTTCTTCGAAAAAAAGAACCTCTTTTTGCAAGTGCACACTTGTAAGCATACAATAGTAAGGAAAACCATTATAATAAGTGCATATTTAGTGATGACACAGAAGAAGACCTTTGCCCACCCAGCCCAGAGGAAAGAGGCAAGACACATGAATATTGGATTAAAACTGGGCCACAAATTTAACCACAATTACAACTTTAACTGATATCTATATTCTGACAAGGGTGCAAGACAAGGGGTCCTGACATAGTTCAAGAAAGTGAAGGCAAGAAATCATATCTCAAGTTCCTGCCACTACTTGAATTCCATGTTTCCACCCATGACACCACCCACTTGCTCAATATCCTCCTGACCCACTTGACTTGATTACCCCACACAGCCCTCAATTTACATCTTGACCATGCATTAGGTCCTTTGCTCTTATTATGTCTTCTGTTCCTAGCCCTTCCTGTTACCTTATATGAGAGTTGTGTTAGCACCTTAAGGGTGTCTTATTTTGGGGGTACACTGGAATTCAGTTACCTCTTGCACTACCTGCTAGTTGTGACCGAATATCAGCAAAACCAAACCAACCAAACAAACAAAACCCTACCTATTCTGTGCATGGAGAATGGGATGGGTGAAAACTCATTGTGACTCATGTCCAATCAGAGTGACAACCAAAAATTCCCATCTGGTCCCAAAGTGACCAGCGAATATCACTCTTCTTGGTTCTTGGGAGGGAGGGAGGGAGGGTGGGGCAAGCTCCAAAGACAAAATGAGGACAATCTCAGCAGGGCAGCCTGCTAAATAGGCTTGGAACCCTGCTGCTCTTCCCCCAACAAAAGTGTGCACTTTCTTGGCGCGAAAGCTCCATTAGGGCAAGTCCTGGTGGAAGCACCATTATTATTACTTATTGCTGCTGAAGATGTTTCTACAAGATATTGAATCACAAGATGTATTTAGTTTTTCACATGCTCCATTTTGGCTTTCTTTTTGCAAAATAAATTATGACGTAATTAATATGTTCTGTGTTGTTCATTTGAAGTTGTTTTTACCTAATTTTCAAACCTGGTTAAAGAGGAGATGTTTTTGTTATGTCCTAAAACCATAGAATTCAAAGAAAAGTGTACAGTGGTACCTTTACTTATGAGTAATTCAACTTAAGAGCAATTTGACTTAAGAGTGAAAAACCATTGGCATTTTAACTGCTGCCTTACAAATTTTAGTTGTGGTCTGCTCTACTTACATTTTTTATTGTTTCAATTGTTTGTTTATTTATTTTTATTTTTTGAATAGAGTTGCTCTACTTAAGAGTTGTTCGACTTCAGAGCATGTTTCGGAATGGATTAAACTCTTAAGTAGAAGTACCACTGTACTTTCTTTATAATATGTCAGTATCTATAAATAACAGAGAAAGACAGAGCAAGCTACCAGAAGCTATTTTCAGGAAAAGCCAAAATCTACCTCTGTGGTCTTTTAAGGTGTGCTTTCAACCTGTATCTAGCCTGTTTTTAAATTACTAATCTTTTAAAAAGTTATTATAAATGTAATTGCTTTTCTAATGTTATAACTCATGTGCTTTTATTTGCATGTGATTTTTAAAAAACTAATTTGTGAGCCATTTTGCTTCCCCTTATTTAAATAAATAAATAAATAAATAAATAAATAAATAAATAAATAAATAAATGGGCTAAAGCTAATTGTCGATTCCAAATACAGTAGATTCCCTGAATAAATGTAACTCCCATTTTAATCAGTGGGTCTAGTCTAGCCAGGGATCACAGTTGCATTCAGACCTATGATTATATTTGTGAAGAAGCATACATTCATCATTGCTAAGATAGATGGCAGAGTGTAAGAATATTATGGTAACCCATACCATCAAAACGTACAAGGCTTTCTTAGGGTGTCCTCTTCCTTTGCCATAGTCTTTTTCTCTACTAATTTTCCAAATAAGAATATGTTCTCTATTGCTTCGTCTTTCTCTGACTTTCTGAGTACTATTGCTATATTTTCATACAGTGAGTGTAACAGGAAACTTTGCATACACTGTACAACCAATACAGCTGAAGTTTGTCCAAGGATGATTTTGTCAATTCTCATTTTCTAGGACAACAACAGTCAACATCCCCATTATCTGTTCTTGCTAACTTTTCAATCTACCCTTGCTCCAGCTGAGCTGTGATACATAGCTGCAACACAAAAGAGATGGACAGCCTACAGGTTCCATTGTGGTTGTTCAGCAATGCTGTTATGAACAATGACACAGACATTGAAAAAGCACAGTGAACATGCACAAACCAGACTGAATGGCAGCTGGGTAAAATGGAAAGAACTGGCAATCTAGCAAGTCAGAGCTGAAACATATTGCCGGAGCTCCGAGATTAAATCTTCCACAGCGTCCATTTCCAGTTATACTTAGTGATGAATAGTCAGCCCTTCATATACAATGCACAAGCCGTACAATTCAGAGAGCAATGCTGCAGTCGTGAACACTTTCAGAAAGTTACATTACAGTAAGAGAAACAAATAGAGTGAGGTTAACACTCATAGCTAGCTGAGCAATCCAGTGGTTTAGGTATCTGGCTACCAAGCCAGGCATTGGGAGTTCAGTTTCCCATTGTGCCTCCTGTGAGTAGATCCAGCCTGGGTGGCCTTGGGCAAGCTGCACAATCCCATGATGCTCCAGAAGAAGGGGATGATAAACCACATCTGTGTATTCTCTACTTAGAAAACCCTGGAAAGGGTCTCCATAAGTTGGCATGCAATGTAGGCATGCAATTATTCATTATTATCCCTCACAATGTAACTTAGTTATACCTTCATTGCTTCAAAAAGAAATTAATTGGCAATAGTTAGTTCAGCTGTACATTTAACAGTTGGGACTGCTTCTGAGTTAATCGGTGAGTTTGTTACCTGCCAGAGTGAGCTAAGTGTAGAAATGTTTCTACACCTATCAACTGACTGTGTGATGGGCTGAGTCTCTTTGCTATGCTCTGCAGATATACTAAGATGTGGACTGTTTTTTGACCACCCAGTATTGCAGAGTCTGAAAATGGCTCACAACTATGAGTACCTAATCATCTATCTATTGCCCATAGCCAAACCAAACCAAACCAAACAACCTAGAATAAACATAAAATAAAATTAGATAGATGAAAATGAAATGAAATATAAACTTCAGCAGGTCCAAAATGCTGCTGCCAGTTTGTTCACTGGAGCTGATCACATGAATCATATAACTGCCCTGTTGGAACACTTCCACTGGCTGCCAGTACATTTCCAGACACAATTTGCAGTGCTGTTTTTGACTTACAAAGCCATAAGCAGTTTGGGTTCAAACTATCTGAAAGACTGCATTTACCTTTATGAGCTGCATTTCCAGGTTTTAATATCATCCAGGAAGGCTTTTCTCTACATCTTGTCATTCTCACAGGTATGCTTTGTAGTTAATCAGGAGAAAGCCTTCTCTGTTGCTACTCTTGAGTTGTGGAACTCCCGTAGGACAGGAGGATGAACCCATTTTTGCTGTCCTTTTGGAGAATGTTCTACCAGTGCCACAAATGCAGCATGAAAGCCATTTTGCCTGCCTGCCTGGGGAGGCTGGCAAAAAGCAAAGAGTGAGCATTTTCTCTGTTCCAGTACCTTGATTTCATTTACCGGGCATACACTAACTTCCGGGTCATGCATGGCTTTTGTATGATGAGGGATTCAGAATGAAAGCAGCCCTCAAGAGGAACCTTAACTGGAGTGAGCAACACAATGTGCTGTGGCTGCACTACATGACCCCGGTCCGACCAGTGTTCGGGGACCATTTTGAAAGTAGTCATTTAATTATGAAAGCATCCCAAGGTACTGCTCCCCACACGTTAGTGGGCCAAGTGGTTCAACCCCACCTGGTCTGCTGGGATTTTAATTCCAAGTGAGCCTGCTTTTGTAAGCCCTGTCAATACCAGCATCAATGCAGTTTGTGTAGTGGACCCCAACCAGCAGTGCAGTGTGCTGGGGGGGGGGCAGGGAGGCCCATTCCTGGCACAGCAACTCCATCAAAAGGGCCCCAGGCCAATTTGGATTTCTGTGTTAGATAGGTGACTGCAGGCGTATCTGGATAAGGAGGTAGCTTCTTATCCATGGCAGGGTTTTTGTGGGGGGGGCAGGGTCCATATTCCTATATAGGGTGTTCAGACAGCAAAGCTGTCCAAGAATTTGAAATCCATCATTGGGATAGAACGTGTGGTTATGGCTAAAATCCAGAATCAGGTCAAGGAAGGCCTGGTGTTGGGTCCATTTTTGGACTCACTGGTGCCAGCATTTAGGGCATCACCATTAGGGGTTGTGCCAAAGAAAGTGGCTGGTTGTGTGTGTGTTTTGTCGTTACTGTCGTGACTGACTCTTCTTGACTCCATGTCCATGGAGTTTTGTTTGCAGGAGTACTGGAGTGGCTTGCCAGTTCCTACTCCAGGCACCTACAGCACCTGGTATTCCCTGGTGGTCGCCCATCCAAGTACTAACCAGGTCCGACCCGGCTTAGCTTCCGAAATCAAGCAAGATCGGATGTGCTTAGGACATTAATTTTGTTTAATTCACCACGTGTCTTATCTGGAAGAGGACTCTGTTAACAATAGGATCCCACAGGAATTGTGCAGTGTGCACTACACCTCATTTGATCAGGCTGTGTGCATGGTGCGTAAATGTGGCATGGGAGTACTAATGACCAAATGTGACATAAAGTCAGTGTTTAGGCTCTTGCTGGTGCATCCAGATTATTTTGGTTTATTGAGCTTTTTGTTTGACTGTGCATTTTACATGGATAGGGTGCTCCCTATCAGATGAGAGAACTGGGGGTAGCCTTCGCTGAAGAGAAGACTGAGGGTCCTAGCAGTCCCTTGACATATTTGGGTATTGAGCTTGATACTCAGCAGCAGTGAAGCAGGTTGCCAGAGGAGAAGCTGATGGTCCTGAGAGATCGGATTTCATCTTTGCTGGTGCAGTGTAGAGTTTCATTGAGGGAGCTCCAGGAGATTGTCAAGCATTTAAATTTTTCCTGTAAGGTGGTGGCACAAGGTTGGGCATTTCTGTGCAGACTGTGCGAAGCCATGCATGACCTCATTAAACCAGATCATAGGTGCAGGTTGTCATGAGGGATGAGGGAGGATTTAACAGTTTGGTTGTCGTTTTAAAAGAGTTTTAATGCAATTTCTTTTTGATGGGAGGAGATAGCTTGGGCTCTAAGTTCCAGGTGTACACTGATGTATCTAGGGCCCATGATTATGGTCTTTACTTTAGGGGTTATTGAAGTATGGTGGTGTGGCCTCAAGAGTGGCAGGACAGGGGGTCACTAGGGATCTCACCTTTTTGTAATATTTTCCCCTCATGGCAGCTTTATGGCTTTGGGAGGAGGCTTGAAAGAACTCCATCGTCACATTTTGTTGTGACAACCAGGCAGCAATTTTAGAAGTTAATGTTAAAGCAGATGTTAAAATATGCTGTTAGTGAGGGCATTTACTCTCAGGCACCTCCGATTTAATATAGTTTCTTGTGCAAGGCATGTGACAGGAGTGGACAATGCTATAGCTGATGCCCTGTCCTGCCAACAGTTGAAATATTTTAAATGAATAAATAATAATGCATATTGTGAGGCTGACCTTGACATAAATTAACTCCAATCTACCCCAATGGAAAAAAATTCAAGTTCCCTCAAAATGGCCTAATCTGAAAACTACCCAAATATACTGCTTCTGTTTCACTGCATGATGGGTTGATGAAAAACAGTATGGAACTTTCTGTTTGAGGATATTACACAGAACAATAAATAGCTCCCCAACATTAAAACTGAGAGATTTGTTGAGACTTTTTTTGTCTTGGACATATGTGTTTGTAAAAAAACAAAAAAAACCTGTATATGGTAGATAGCTTCTGCAAGACAAACATACTGCTCTGCGGTGGGGCTCTGCATTGCGGCACCACTTTGACCCCAATGAATGCCTGAGAGACCCTACCAGAGGTGCTTCTAAAGTGGCAGCCAGGTTTCCCAACTCACCCACCACTTTAGAAGAACTAGTTTGAGTCTGACTGGTTGCCATCGGGGTCGGTTAGGAATTTTTGACCTGGACACCAACTGGCCTAGTGTACAGGGATTTTTCGCCTATCCCACACTGGTGCAAGGCAGTGGGAAGTTGATAGGGTTTGTTGCATTGGCCACACGGGCAGTAGTGCGGAGAGGGGTAAGGCTGCCGGTGAGTCAGATCCCAAATTCTCTTTGGGCTCATCCAACCTCACGGCATTGTGGATCCTGAGATTACAGCACCAGGGGAAGGATGCACTTGGGGGCAGTACTGGATCAGCAGGCACAAAGAGCAGGTCTGGTGGACCCAGAAAGGGGTAGGAGGATTTGCTGGGTAGGTTTGCCCTGTCCTGGGACAGGGCACACTCAGGGTTGTAACTCACCCTAATATGTTGCCTGTTGGAGGGGTCCCGGGAGAGCCCAAGGCTTCAAATATAAAGCCACACTATGGCAGGCCCCTAGTTGGATTTCTGTTGGTTGACATCACATTGCAAAGTTAGTAAAGTGTGACCCACGTTTGTCTCACGTGGGGGGGGGGCAAAGTGCATTTAGTCCTATTCTGTTGTATATGGGTTGATTGCTACTTCTTTTATTTTTCCATATATGAGTTTAAAGGGCAAGAAAACAATCACAAAAAACAGATCCTAACTCTATCATGAGCTGTTGAAAGTGTACTGCACATCTACTGATCCTCTGAAAGACTACTGAATTGTTAGTTCTTTTTGCTCCAACTCAATGGTGGGGGTACATGAAAGCTGTAATTCAACTACACAAAGGTCATAGATTACTCTCTCACACACACAAAAGATACAAGTAAAGTATTAGGTACATCCTTTAAAATAGGGATCTAGTACACATTATAGTATATAAAACACTTCTTTTCCTGGTTCTCATCTTCTTTTCTTTTCTTTTCTTTTCTTTCTTTTCTTTTCCTTTCTTTAACCAAGAAGGGGGCTTGAAAGGCACATCCCAGAGCCCATAAGGTCAACTGTTCCACAAGGAGAAGAGAGCTTCAGAATGTGATTATTCCACACTTAAACACATGCACTCCTGAAACATTGGAAAAGGATTTGATGGCTGTAGCAGATGTTAAAATATGCCCTGGATAAACAAAAATGCAAAATAAGGGTGAACAAATATGCATGCACTGGGAAAATATATCCAACCATATATAAATTAGGGTAAAAAGAAGTCATTAAAATAATGCAGGCACAAATGGATATTTTGTGAGAAATGTGTAGAAAAATGCAAAAACCTAAGTTTAAAGCTTAGGAATCTCAGTGTCACTGGACTGCAACATCTGCTAGGCCAGCGTTTTTCAACCACTGTTCCGGGGCACACTAGTGTGCCGCGAGATGTTGCCTGGTGTGCCATGGGAAAAATTGAAAAATTCTAAAGAAATTCAACCCAGGACCGGCGGGCGGCCCACACCTGGGAGGCGCTATAAATAGTGTCCAAGGGCCAGCTTGGCTCCTCCCCCCCCGAGGCCCGCGGTGCTGGCGTCACTTCCTCCCCGGCCAGACCTGGCCCCGCTCATTCTCTTAGTGTTTGCCCTGTGCCTGCCGCAGCCACTGCGACTCGCTCGCTTCCCTCTCCCCCCTCCTTTTTTTACCCTGGACCACCACCACTCCTTTCCTGGGAGCTACCAATGGACTGAGCCGCCCGACAGCCCGCTCGCCAACATGAGCCGGCCCGGGAGCCCCGGCCCAGAACAAACCACCAGGTGAGGGGAAGGGGGGAGGGGTGCCCGGCTGCCCCACGAGCACCGTGGCAGGGCTGCGAGGAGGAGGGGATGGAGGAGGCCTCCGCCGGGCCTGGGCTGAGGAGGCGGGGGCGGGGGGGCTACTGGCATGGCTGGACGGCCGGCCGGCCAGCCTTTAGGGTCCGGGAGGGGAAGAGCCGTCTCTGAGGGGCCCCGCGATAGGTTCCTTGAAGTCTTGCCCCTTTCTTTCTGTCTTGGGTCGCCCTCTTCTCTCTCTGTGTCTTTTCTTTCTTCCCCCCCCACCTCTCTTTCCATTCGTACCCTTTCCCCTCTTCTTCATAGAAACGTGCTCATTTCTAGCCTGCATATGTGTATGTCTAGCAGCCTGCCTACTGTAATTAAAACTGTAAACCGCCCAGAGACTCCTTGAAGTGGTATGGGGCGGTAAACAAGCAGAACACTTTCTGCCTTCTTTCCTTCCTGCCTTACTTCATCCTCCTACCCTCCTGTCGCTGGACTTGCTGAAGGCATCTGCCTTAGCCACAGTGTGGAGAGCAAGATGGGCTTTTGGGTCTTATTTGTGTTCCTGGAGAGTCAGTGCCCCTTCTCAGGTCTCCACTGGACACAGAAGTCCATGCAGGGTAAAATGTCTTTAAAAAACAACACAGGAAAGTGGGAACTGGGTGCTAGAGAGCGGGCTGCCTCAATCTGTGGCCCCTCTGTCCTGCTTCTCCCTACACCAGCAATGGCGAACCTTTTAGAGACTGATATAGGCACAGAGTTACATTTTTTAACATTTTCTAATGGTGGTGTGCCTCGTGATTTTTTTCATGAAACAAGTGTGCCTTTGCCCAAAAAAGGTTGAAAAACACTGTGCTAGGCAATATGGATAAATAGACATGGGCACGACTTGGCGAAATTCTCGTTTCTGTTTCCGTTCCTCGTTTCCGTTACGCAATGGAAATGGTAATGACAATTAAGCCGTCAGAACTCGAACTCGAAAGGATAAAAGAAAAATTGGGTCTGATTTGTCATTGTCGTTCATGGCATCGCGGCGATCACGCGATGCCAAGTGGCACAGAAAAAAAGTTTAAAAAAAACCCCGATTCCCGGCCAAAAAAGCAGGCAAAAATATGCCTCCCTGAGTGAGGGCACCTACCAGAGGGGGGGTTTCTGGGGGGGGTTCCCCGGCCTCCCCCCCTCTCCTGTCCTGGGCTGCTCTGGTGGGGGGCATCCTCGTTGTCTCGCCATGCCATGCGGTGCGGGGGGATCCAAAATGGCGACCGCAATATTTTTTTTGAAATCGTGGTTGAAAAACCCACCAAAGCACCACACAGAAACATGCGAAAATTAGGTATTTTAACTGCCTGAATTTTTACAGTACCAGCAGTGGGTTTTTCTTGCAATAAACCTCTGTCTCCAATCCCATTGGTTTTATTTTATTTTATTTTTATTTTTATTTTTTTACACCTGCGCAATGATGGGCTGGCCATGGGATGGGACCATGCAAATTTTTGGAGCCATTCCACCAATCGCATGGCCACTTGGCCAGGTTTTGAGTGAGACTTCTGGGATGTGCCAGTTGGGCATAATTTATTATTTATGTATTTATTTATTGAGCTTATATACCGCCCGTCTTCCCGGAGGAACTCCGGGCGGTTCACAGCATAAGAAATACTAATAACAGCTTTTTCATAGACAATTAAGCAGTTTAAAACAGTTAAACACAAGTAGCCAGACTAGGCAGTAGAGCGTGACTTTGCAGATGGCGGGAAGGAAAAAAAAAACCACCTTCAGTCACCAAACGCCTCCCGGAAGAGAAGGGTTTTTAGTGCCTTCTGGAAGGCTGGCAGGGACTCTGCTAGGCGCACTTCTGCTGGGAGATGGTTCCACATAGTGGGGCCAGCCACAGAGAAGGCTTGGGTACGGGTGGATGTTCTCCGAGCCTCCCTGGGCGTGGCCACACAGAGCATGTGCGCCCGCGACAACCTAGTCGGACGGGCCGATGTTGACCGCTGGTCGATCCGCTCTGTCAGGTAGTCAGGTCCTAGGCCATGGAGGGTTTTGTAAACCAAAACCAGGACCTTGAATATGATTCGGGCCGCAACGGGCAACCAGTGCAGGCAGGCCAGAACTGGGGTGATGTGCTCGAACCGATGCACACCTGCCACCAGTCTGGCCGCTGCATTCTGGACCCGCTGCAGTCGCCAAAGGAGAGTCAAGGGCAACCCCATGTAGAGCGCGTTACAATAGTCCAATCTCGAGATCACCAGCGCTTGCACCACAGTTCTGAGGGAGTCCCCATCTAGGTATGGCCGAATCTGGGCAATTTGATGGAGCTGAAAAAAGGCAGCCCTGGACACAGCGGACACCTGGGCCTCCATGGTGAGCACTGGGTCCAGGACTACGCCCAGATTCCGGACAGAGTCCGAAGGCCGGAGGAAACGCCCCCAAGGTGGGATAAGGGCCTGCATAGCCAGATGGGGAAGTCCCAAAGAACATAACCTCAGTCTTGTCGGGGTTGAGTCTGAGCCTGTTAACCCTGGTCCATTCCATGACCGCGCCCAGGCACTGATTGAGGGTCCGGACAGCCTCATCTGCAGCGGTGGAAAAGGAGACATAGAGCTGCGTGTCATCAGCGTACTGATGACAGCAGACTCCATGTCTCCTAATGACCTCAGCCAGTGGCCTAATATAGATGTTGAACAGCATGGGGGAGAGGGACGACCCCTGTGGGACCCCACAAGGGAGTATCCATGGGGCAGACAACTCCCCCCCATGCTGAACCTGCTGGGGACGGCCCCCGAGGAAGGATCGAAGCCAACTGTAAACAGTGCCCCCGATCCCAACCTCAGAGAGCCGGTCCAGCAGGATACCGTGGTCGATGGTATCAAAGGCCGCTGACAGATCCAGGAGGACCAACAGGGAGGAACACCCCCTGTCGGCCCCCTGGAGGAGGTCATCTTGCAGAGCGACCAAGACTGTCTCAGTCCCCCGGCCAGGCCTGAACCCAGACCGGAATGGGTCCAGGGAATGTTCTTCCTCCAAGAATGATTGAAGCTGGGTCACAGCCACCCTCTCGATTACCTTGCCCAGGAAGGGAACATTAGCGATCGGGTGGTAGTTGGTCAAATCTCCCAATGCTAAGCCTGTTTTTTTCAGAATGGGCTTTACCACAGTCTCCTTCAGGCAAGAGGGAAAAATCCCTTCCCTGAAGGAGGCTGTGGTGATGACAGAAGCCCATTCAGGCATGCTCCCACCAACTGCTTTCATAAGCCATGATGGGCAAGGGTCGAAGGGAGTGGACGTGGGCCGGCAATGGGCAATAGCCCTGGAGGCCTCAAGCGAGGAAACTGGCCCAAACTCAACCATACGAGGAGACCGAGGGGGTGCAGCAACAGGGGGTACAGAGGGTGGGCTAGAGCAACAGGAGTCGAAACCGGAACGGATGGCCTCTATTTTCGATCGAAAAAAGGCTGCAAAATTCTCGCTACTGAAATCAGTAGGAGGAGGCCTAGCCAGCCCAGGATTAGCAAGGTCGCAAACCACACGGAACAGTTCTGCTTGATGGTTCGAGGCCTCACTAATTCTCAGAGAGTGGTAAGATCTTTTAGCCACCCTGATAGCCCGCACGTAGCACCTGGACTGGACAGTAACTGCAACCTTCTTATTCGCCATCCGGTTCTTCCTCCAGCTGCGCTCCAGCCTCTTCCGTTCTTGCTTCATTGCTCGTAACTCCACCGTGAACCATGGTGAGGGACGAGCTCTGCAGCAGATGAGGCACCTAGGGGCGATCTGGTCGACAGCCCAGGATGTTTCATCAAACCATTGATCCACCATGGTGTCTACCAGATCGTCAGCCAGTCTGCCAGGGGGCTCCCCAATGACTTCCTGGAACCGAGCAGGGTCCAGGAGTCTTCGGGGGCGGGCCCATACAGATGGCCGAAGGTCCCCGCGGGGTGGGGCGGCGATTGACACAGAGAAAGACAGCAGGTGATGGTCTGACCATGACATGGGGGTGGGCACAATGTCCCATACCCTCAGACAAGAATCCTCAGACGCGGAGGTAAATACCAGATCCAGGGTATGTCCCGGTCTGTGGGTTGGACATAGAACATGCTGGGACAGGTTCATGGAGGTCATGGACTGCATGAATTCCAGAGCTGCACCAGACAGGCCACTGCCAGCATGCACATTGAAGTCCCCCACTACCAGAAGGCGGGGGTTCTCAAGAGAGCTGCAGCGATGAACTCAGTGAGCTCTGGTAGGGATTGTGCTGGGTTGCGGGGAGCACGGTAACTGAGCACAATGCCAAATCTGTCCCGCTGCCCAACCAACAGATGGATACATTCCAACCCAGGAATCACCAGCGTTGAGGCCCTGCTGATTTGAATAGTATCCCTGTATACAATGGCCACCCCACCCCCCTTACAACCCTCCGACCTTCCTGCTCCCTGTACCAGAAACCCAGGGGGGCACAGCTGGGCGAGCGAAGCTCCCCCTCTGCTCCCACCCAGGTCTCAGTAATGAATGCCAGGTCAGCCCTTCCATCAACGATGGTATCATAGATGATGGGGATCTTGTTATGGACCGACCTGGCGTTCATCAGGAGGCAAGATAGGCCGGAGGCACTGGCGGAGTGGCTTCGAGACACGTGGCAGTGAGCTGAGGGGTCAGAACGGGGGACAGGCGTGAGATGCCTGGCCCGAGTTCTTCTTAACTGACTAACCCCCCAGCTCCTAGTGTAGCGACCACGGCCCGACACGACAGGTATGGCAGTCCCTGCCTGCATGGTGAGGTGGCAGAAGAAAAAAGGAGAAAGGGGAAAAATAAAACAAAATAAAATAAAATAAAATAAAATAAAATAAAATAAAATAAAATAAGCAAGTTACAAGCAAGCAAGCCCACTATAACCCTAGCCCTAACCCTAGCCCTAACCTTAACCCTAACCCATATGCCAGTACACTGTCCTTCTTAGTGGGTCAGAGGCACCCAGAGGTGCAGCCCACTAACTCACCCTAACCTTACCCGTAATAACCCTAAGCCTAGCCCTTGCCCTAACCCCAACTCTAAGCCAGATCTGTACTCGCATTGCACTACACGCAAGTACACTGTCCTTCTTATTGAGTCAGAGGGCGCCCAGCAGAGGCATTCTTCTCTCACCTCGCTCACAGTCCAAAGTTCCAAAAAACTCCAAACCTGTACGCCAGTATGCTGTCCTTTTTAGTGAGCTGGAGGCACCCAAAAGAGAGGTGCCTCTGCCAGTGCCACTTGGTACGCAATGGCTACACAGTCATGTACCCTTCCTTTTCCCTTTGTAGCGGGCCAGAGGAGGCATCCACCCCAGAGAGGTGCCTCCAGGAGCCTGCTAAATGCCTTCCCTTCGTAGCGGGCCAGAGGAGGCACCCACCCCAGAGAGGTGCCTCCAGGAGCCCGCTACCCTACCCCCCCTAAGCCAGTACTAACGACAGATGAGAAACGAAATGACAAATTTTTGAAAAATTTCGCGACAAACAGAAACGAGCCGAAACGGGCCAGCTCCGACACACGACAACTCGAAACGTCATTTTTCCTGGACGTGCCCATCTCTATGGATAACTATGAGGCCCCAAGTGTTGAGGTCTAAAACATCTGGAGGACTGCATGTTGTCTATTCCTGATGAGTTTTGTTTGGTTTTTGTTGTTGTTTTGATGTATGGATATTTCCATTCAGATTATGCACCTATTGTGCTAATCAGGCCAGTCTCCCCCTTCAAATCACTGACATCCACATCAAATTTGGGAGTAAAAAAGCCCAAAACCTAGTTAATTACAGCAGCAGTTAAAACTGGCAAGCATTGATGAAATCCTTTTAGGGAATCAGATTGTAATAGAAGAGTGGGAGGCACCGGGTAAGCCCAACTGAGAAATGTATGGCCAACAACTATGATAGGACTCAATTTCAAGGGATGAGATCAATAGTTCTGCAACAGCTGGATGGCCATCAGTTCCACATTCTTGACCAAAATGAATTTTCTTCATTCTCTAACCATGCTGTCTTCTATGATGTTAATAGGTGAATATTATTATCATTAAGGAGCAGGGGACTTGGCTTAGATGCTATGCAGAAGGTATGTAGAATGTCTTGTGTTTGAACACAGAGCACTATTTTACCAGAAATCCCAGGCAATAATTATTCCCAGACAATGTTGACAATCCTGAGCTAGATGAACCAACGGCATCCTATATTCCTCCTACAGGATGAAACCAGTTTGCAAACATGGTGAACCAGCTCATTAAATAAAAAAGACTCAAGAAGGAAATGATGGCAGCAATCTTCTCCTCTGTTATTTGTCTCTAGCACGCCAGCATGGTGTAATAAAAGATTCATTACTTTTGAGGGGGGGGACTGGCAATCATTGGGTTGGATCCCCCTAATCAGGTAGGCACACATGCTATCCGATGAGAGTCTGCCATCTCTAACAGGACCATTCCAGAAAGACCACTTGGAATGGCTGATCTTTGGAGATCATGCAGACCCATGCCACCCCATGGTTCCTTATCATCCAGGGGAAGGTGGATCTGTCAGCCCCCAGCCGGGATAGGTCCAGTCCTTGTCTCTTGTTCCTTTTTTGGGATACCATACTGATGATATCACCATGGGTCCCTACCTGGTGCCTACCAACCAACTGGATCTATTCCAGTGCCCAAACTGCCCTCTTAATTGTGACAAATAACTATCAGCTGCAGTACAAAAAATGAAGTGAACTAAAAGTGCTTAACAAAATGTCAAATAATCAGGGCTGGGAGGGAGGTGGCAGATACACCAGCCATGTGGTCACCACCATTGCCTGATCACTGAGTCTGGCAGGGATGAGGTCCCCATGCGGGCAGAACACAAGAACATGGGTGAGTCTACATCTTCATCTTTCTCCCAATGCGTCCATTTTATATGTACAGCATTACAAGATTCAAGTGACTATAACAAAGAAAGGCTAGCTTCTTAGTTCCATTCCAGAACTGCTTTTGGGAATGGGAAAAGGGGGGAAAAGGGGGGGAATCCCCCCAAGTGACAATGAAACATTTTGATTTCATTTGAGCTAGACTGGTCATGCAGCATTGCTCTTCCTGTATTCAGCCAGGTGGCCAGCACAACACCCACACAAAAGCAGCACATTTTAAACTAACGTCTTTCTTTCTTTCTTTTTGAATGGGTTGCAAAGCACTGTTACATTTGCAAGTTACTAGACTTTATGTTGTGGTATTTTAGCAGAGTTTTATTTACAAAAGAATAACTATGCAAAATAACAACAGAACATAAACAGCTTTCTTCAGCATTCCATCTTCAGTCACAGAGTCCTTCAGCAGAGAGGTGTAGCAGCATGGATCATCATCAGGAGGTTGGGATGAAGTGATCAAGTGTTACCCACACTTGCTAACCACTATATACAGTTAATTACACATTACAGTCAGCTGCTCCCTGACTGTACACAGTTACAAACTCTTAAGCAACTTACATACAATTGTTAGTTACTTTACTGTTATACCCTAACACTTTACAAGTGAGTTGAGAGCAAGGCCTCTTAATAGGTCACCCAGACTTTCTGTGGGAGGGAAAGGCGGAGGCAGGAGCTGCATTTTCAGAACTGGCTTGGAAAACTGATTTTCTAGAACTGTGTGGGAAGTTAGGCGACTAATGCTGCACCGCTTGTGGAGTTGTCAGTGCTGTCTCAGGCTGCATGCACAACAACACCTGTGAAAGGGTCATGCATCGAGATTTTACCTGGTAATTATGGATTTGAAAATACTTCACTAAATGTGCTATTTCCTCAGCATGTATTGCTGGAATAGTGAACCTTTTTCAGTTTTTTCCTTTCTCCATGCGTTTCTGTAATCTCTCTATGGGCCTTTTCACATGACCCCTAAGATCCGCTGGCCCCTTAAATTCAGACCAAAGATCTTAGGGGTTCCTTGCTCTTCCTTCCTCCCCACCAGAGAAAGAGAGGAAAAAATGCAGCTCACCTGGAGGAGCTTCCCAGAGCTCCGTTTCTCTTCCGTTTCTCTTCTGCTTGCTTTTTTCCCTCCCACCTCTTCTCTTAAAGGGGCAGGAGGCAAAAAAAAAAAAAAAACACACACACACACAAGCAGAAGCCAGGAGAGCCCCGACCTGGGGATTTTCACCCACCTCAAGCAGGTACAAGAAAGTGCAGCTGGCTCACGCTTAGGTGGGCGGGGTCGCACCTGCAAACTCCAGAGCTGGTGGGAAAACACTTGTAAGGTCTGGAGTTTGCAGCCATTTGCTGCGGAGTTTAGGGGTCGTGTATAAAGGCCCTAAAATGGGCTAATTTTCAAAAGGTGTTTTGTTGTGAGGAAACCAGCTTATTTATTTATTTATTTATTTTAAAAAATCAGTTTCCTTACCCAAACACTTTCAAGGTGGTATATCAATAAAATTATAAAACAATATAAAATATGGAATGACTCAATATAAGCAGCCAACAATAATAACAAGAGCTGCCAGTATACAGTATGTTAATAATAACAATAGTATCTAGAGCAGGAACTGTTGAAGCTCTCTTGCTCTCTCACTCTCTCGTCTCTCTCTCTCTCTCTCTCTCTCTCTCCACCCTCCTGGGAAATTTGGAAAGAAGAGGCTTGAAAACACTTTCTGGGAATACAATTCGAAAGTGTTATGTATGAAAACAGAAAATGTATTGCTAAACAAATGTAAATGCCTTGCGTTGTTAAATGAAGAAACACATAATTTTGTAAATTCTCATAAAGAAAAAGGTGGCACATGATGGTGAAGAGATTCCCTGATTTAAAATGAATTTATTTGCCTTTAGAGGGGATGCTCAGTATAGATTAGGAGCAGATGCTCCAGAATGTAACCTCTCCGCAAGACTAAGTTCCTTCATAAAGATTTATCCTTTGTTTTTCAAATTCTGCTCAATAAGCCTATGTTCCTGGCATCCATCTATCCTGCTTCTGCAGCTGCTGGGCAGGCAGACCCTTCGTGCATCTCTCCTCCTTTTTTCTCCTCCTGCATAACCACTGTGGAGCAACATCATCCTGTTCCCCAAAACCCTTTTCATTCTTTTTCTCTGTATCTCTTGTCATCCCGACATTAGTAAATGAAGAAAAACACATTTCCCAGCATTTTGGAGCTGAGCCAGAGAGCAAACAAAGAAGAGAAGAAATTGGTGCAGGAAAGAGATATTTTCCCCTGCCCCCACCCCATTACCACCACAACTGTTGTTGTCGCTTCCAGGGCCAAAGGAGCAGCCCTTTAAGTACGAGAGAAGATGGAGTTATTCAAAACACACAGCCCCTTTGTTTGAAGGCCTGGGGTATGAAACCCAATCCTTGCTTCAGACACAGCTTCACAACAGCCCTGCTGCTTCCTGCCCCATCCAATACAGACATGGCCAGCAAAGATCATCTTGCCAAGAACTTCACATCTAAGATTACTTTCCTGGCAAACCACATCTTTCCATGTTTTGACCTCTAGTACTTGCTTTGAAGAAGTGGATATTGTCCATGAAAACTTGCAATGATTTTTTTTTCATTTTTTCATTAGTGGTCTATAAAGGTATCACCTGTAGCCTAATCTTGCATTTTTTGTTCAATTGTTTCATCATGTCCGACTCTTCTTGACCCCATTGACCAGAGCACACCAAGCTCTCCTGTCTTCCTTCCACTGCCTCCTGGAGTTTGGTCAAATCCATGTTGATTGCATCGATGATATCGCCCAACCATCTCATTCTCTGCCATTCCCCCTTTGTTTGCATTTGTAGGTTAGTGCTTATTCTTTGTGTATTTCATAACAAGTACAAAGATTCAGATTAATAGCTCTCAGATGATTCAGATCCCACTGATCCCACTGCACATTTCCAACCAAAGAATGAATCACCAAAGCCAATCTTTTCTAGAATATGTTATCTGTTTCTTTTAATCACTTAAAGCCTCCTTTCAATATTTAACCAACCAACCAAGCAGACTGCTTCCCTTCAGTCTGACCAGCCAGTTTCTATAATCAAACCGTATCTGGTATTCAAGCTGTGAATCCCAACATTCTAAACTTCCTCCTCCTCTCATTGGTTGTTCATAGAGATGGGCATGAAATGAATGTTTTTTCATTTCATTTTTCATTTTAGGTTTCATTCCCTAACAAAACAAAAACAAACTGCCACCTCAAAGAAAAACGAAATGAAACGAAACAGAAATTTTTGTTTTGTTCCATTTCATTTTTCATTTTCCCTTAGGGGAAAATATCTCTTTCATTTTCCCTTAGGGGAAAATATCTCTTTCCCTTAGGGGAAAATATCTCTTTCCCTTAGGGGAAAATATCTCTTTCATTTTCCCTTAGGGGAAAATATCTCTTTCTCTATAAAAAGCCGATGGTTCCCCCCTAACGCACCCAATGGGGTGGGGGAAACTGTGGGCTTCTAAAACGTTTTCCCCACCCCAAAGCAAGTGCTGATCAGCTGGTGCTCGGGGCTTCATTGGGAAAATAAAGTTTAGAAAGCCCACAGTTCCACCCCCAATCAGGCATGCCCGATTTGGGGAGGGGGGGAGGGAACCATAGCTTTTAAACTTTTCTCTCCACCCGAAGCTATGCACCCCATTTTCACCTGGTGCCGAATGGGCCATTTTTAAAAGGGCCCAGACAATGACACCTCAACAGGAAACTACTGAAATTGGTTGGGTGGGCAGTTCCGGGCTCTTGCGCTGCTCTCCTGACCATTTTTAAAGGGCTCCTACTGAGTTGTCATCAGCTGGGCCCTTTGTAAAATGGCCCAGTCGGCACCGGGGGGGGGAATCCCCCTGGTGCCGACTATGCCATTTTTAAAGTGGTTACGTATTTGCAGTAGCCACAGAGGGAACAAGTTAATTTGTTAAACATAAACATGTATAATGTACTACAATGTTTATAATGCTGTTTGGGCATTTCTTCATATTTTATCAAAAATGGCAAAGGCCCAAGCTTATCTCCTCTGAGAGGCCCTGACAATATGATTAGCTGAGATGCCTTAAGGAGGCAGTTCAATTAACTTGCCTGTTACAGTGCTCTATTTTCGTGTCCTCACCGGGCGATGTTTTAGGGTCGAATCCAGTACTACTTCACGTGCTCCCTTCGCATTGAGAAGCCTTTTTTAAATAGCCGGTTTCTTCTTCTTTTTTTTTTTTTTAAATATAAACCACTGCGTATCGATGCATCGATACCCGCCTGTCATTCTCTGCAGAGCAGAATAATTTTATCAACATTTGTTTTCTAGTTACGAGTTGTATTGCTCCGTCCATTGGCGGCGTGAAAAAAATGCTGTTCTCCGTCATGGGCACTAGGTGGACCAGCACACAACATATCTTTTGTATGACCCATGGCTCCTCCAAGGACATTAGAGTTCTCCCTTCCAAAATCCCTAGAGCAGTGTCGGAGGAACTTCCGCCTCCGTTATCAATTTCATGCTACAATAATGGCTCCCTCGCGTTCTGAGTGCCGGCTAAAGAAATTCAAACGGAGGATCCCATATTTTGTTGCACTGCTGCGCAGTTATTGTAAGTTGATAGACGGTATAGCTACGTTATGCTTCTTTAGCAGAAAACGGTTACTTCGACGCAGGCATTTGTTGAGGGAAACTATGGTTGGTTGCAACACTTTGATAAGGGTCATTTCCCAGTGGATACTAACGTCGCCTAGGCAGAAACTATTCTGGTGCTACCCTGGGCGTTCTCAGTGGTTTAACGACAAGGTTCTTCAGCTGTGGGACGACAGACAATGGTTGGAGAACTTCCGAATGACAAGGCGAACACTTTTTGGGGTCGCCGACAAGCTGCGACCATATCTGATGCGGAGGGACACAGTAATGCGTTCAGCGGTTCCAGTCGAAGAACGAGTAGCCATTGGCGTGTACTACTTGGCCAGCCGTTCTTGCTACAGAACCATCGCCCTGGTATTCCAGAAAGGAAGTTCTACTGTAGCTAGTATAGTCATCGAGGTGTGTCTTGCAATGGAACACGTCCTTCTCAAGGAAGAGGTTCGCCTATCAGAATTCACTAAGGTGGGTGTTTTAATGCGGGTTCGTCTGTAACAGCTGGCATTACGTTTCTAAGATTAGTACAAGTGTTCTGCCGTAGACTATTAGAACAACCGGATTGATGACAATGGTACATACTGGGAACCCCTTCTCCATCCCACAAAATCACTGAACAACGTTGGAATGCAGTCTACTTGAGGTGGGAAAAACGGCCTCCAAGTACTACTGTAATTTTCCCACTCATCACAATGTTGGTCAACGTTTCTCCCTGCAACATACACGGGTGGTGTGGTCAGACCAGGATGCCGTCTATGGGCATGTTTACTATCGGGAAGAAACGATTGAGGGGGGAAATGTATGATGCATACAATATTAAGGTCATGGGTAATGTAGATACTGGAAAGCGCATCTTGCATCCACAAAAAATCAAGACCTAGGTTGAAAGCGCTCTAATAGAGGGGATATTGCAAAACAACTGATTATTTAACTGATTGGGTCAGTCCAGGAAGCCTTATGATGGGCGTTGGACAGGTACCTGGAGCAATCTGTCCAATTGCTGTTCCTGCAATGCGACATCACGCACTGCTGTTCCAGGTATGCTACATTAATGCTGTAAAGGTTCTATTCATTTGTGGGGCAATGACTATTTCTTGTGCTTTCATTTTCAACAGATGACGTCATCAATGAAAATATTCGGATTTCCGCATACTATTGGATGTATTGATGGAACACACATTCCGATATGCCCGCCTAAATTGCAGGGTCCTGCTTACTTTAATAGGAAGTCTTTCCATTCTGTTCTACTGCAGGCTGCTTGCGATGGAGACGGAATTTTTTTTTTCGATGTTGACCGGGCATTCTGGTGTGAACCATGATGCTCATGTTTTTAGGTCATCGACTCTCTTCAGTAAGATGGAGGAAGGGACACTAATTCCCGGCAGCCCAATGTTCACCTATGCAGGGGTGTCGATTCCACCCATAATATTAGGGGATGGTGCGTATCCATTGTGTAAGTGGCTGATGAAGCCTTTCGCTATACCAAGAACTGACAGGGAGCGTCACTACAATAGGATTTTTAATCGATCAAGATGCGTCGTAGAAAGAGCTTTTGGGCGCTTGAAGGCAAGATTCAGGCGCTTATCTGTCAGAATAGAAGCACACATTGAAAACATCAACTCAATAGTTGCTGCTTCCGTGATTCTACATAACATTTGTGAACGGGAGAAGCATGAAATTCCTAATGAGGATCAGCAGCAAAGTTCCCTGGCTGATTCCCAAGAAATTTCGGAAACATATGACAACAGATCGGGAACTGCCCGTGCAGAGGCAGAAGCAGTGCGCAATGCCATTGCAGAGTATTTACAAACCCATGTGAAGTGACTTGTATGAAAACTGATTTCAACAAGTCTTTTAACCGTAAAGTAAAAACATATTCTAACTTACTCTGTGTGGAATTGGTCAACAAATTCCAACAAAGTAATGAGATTCCAGTTATGCTGCAAGTTGCGTCCTGATACAAGGAGCATACTGATTACAATTCTTTCAACCCCTTTTAGGGTAATAACATCCACAGTGACTTGCAATGAGACTCTCAGTGATCACAGCCTTCTATTGGGCCGAATGATATATGGTGTTGGGGTGCAGTGATGGGGGCTTCTTCATTTGCCTGTGCCATACTGTAACCTAAAATCATTTCTAGTAACAATAAATAACTGAATACAGCAATGGTTCAGTTGTCATTGATTATATCATCTTCATGATAGGACATTTTCTTGTATTAACCACATGATCTTTGTCTTCTGAGCTTCATTAAGCAGGATGGTTGCTTAGCAGGGAAATGATGCTTCAACTGAGACAAATAGCACTCTCCTTAGAACTGCAATGTGGGCATGCAGAGTTGTTTACTTTAAGTAAAAAAAAAGCCCCTTTAAGTAATGAGTCAGTGCTGTATATATAACACATGGCCTACAGCAATTTATCTGCTATCCCATCTGAAACCTCTGTAAAACCGACAAGAGCATCAGGAATTCAATCAAATAACTCCTGATTTACTGGTTGTGCCCTGCATAGGTGCCACAGCAGGAAGTAAGTACTCAGACTAGAATGATAACATCTATTGTTAAAGAAAACAGCAGATGACTAGTATAGCAAATCTCTTTTCAGCAAGGGGACTGTTCTCATGGCTTGCTTTCCTTTGGAAGCAGATCCTTGCAAACTTAACAGGGCACTCAAACGCCCTTTGTGCGGCAAAAAGTATTTCCGTTCATTTTCCATGCTGTTAAAGCTTGACATAGGATCAAAATCAGAAATTACAATACTCACTATAAACTGATTACCCACTTCAAGCTATACCTAACAGAACTGGTAAACAGCCATTGTTTTACGTCCAACAGATTGTCCCCTGCGAACCTCATTTTTATATGGTAAAAGTTCATGGGGACAGTCCAACTTTCTTTTTTAATTAGGAAAAGTTTTTGTGGTTATATAGGACTTGGAATAAGGAAAGCTGTTTTTCAAAACTGCCTCAAAGCAGAGTGAAAAAACAGGGCTGAGAAAGGGCCCCTTGCGATTTACAAGCCAACAATTAAACTCCAGGGTAGTCTACACCTTCCTCTTGATATGCAGATAAGTCAGTAGTGTTTGGGGGGGAAAAGGAAAAAACATTACAGACAACACAACTCGTAACTAGCAAACTTTCCTCTGAGCCAGAACTTCTTGGATATTGTAGATCTGGAATACAGAGAAAAGTAATCTATAAGGGACAGCTGCTCTCAGGAGTGACACATGGGTGCTATGATATCATAAACGTGTTTTTGATAAAACAATACAATCCCTCATGTTCTTTACAGCTCTTGGTGATGGGGTATCACCATTACCAGCCAACATTCCTTTGCATGGGTTGCCAGCACCTTTCCCTTGACATGCAGATTGATGCTCCGGGGGGGGGGGAGGGGGACAGGAAGTCTATGTACTGGGTTGTATTCAGGGAACATTACTGATCAGTATTGCTAGAGAATTTCTAGCGCGGAGATTTGAAAATGGATACTGAAGACACATCGGAAAGCAGTCAGGGAACTCCAGTTCAAACCAAAATTAAGAGAGGCATTATCTGGGGGAATGAGGAGACCTCAGCATTAATTAAGGTATGGGGAGAGGCAGAGATAAAATATGCATTATCTTCACTAAAAAGAAATATTGAGATATTTGAGGTGATCTCATCGGAACTTGGAAAACTTGGTTTCAATCGTTCTGCATCCGAATGCAGGACAAAAACAAAATCACTAAGGAAGCTTTACAAGCAGGCAGTGATTCATAACAACACATCAGGCTCTGGACGTTCAAAATTTGTTTGGTATGACGAGATGGCAAACATTTTCCGCACCGACACATCAATCCATCCTCTACGGACCACCGAAAGTGATTCTGCTGCTGGCACGGGTGAGTTACCAAAATAATTTTTTTACCTCAGCCAGTTATTTCGCCTAAGCCATTAGGTTCTTCAAAGAAGCATGCATGCATCGATGTACCGTCGTGTCGTTTTACCGCTGCGAGGGAAACGATTACTCTTATACCGGAAATAATAAATTCCCAACGAATACATTTTTTTCATTTGAGAACACATTGTTTCGAAATTACCAATTAATAACTGTTGTTAGCCATCGATCTGTCGAAGGGTAGCCCATAGTTAAAACAAAGGTTTATCAAATACACAGTAGGACGTCATTAATCAGGACCAAAAGGTTGGGGTTATAAGAATAGCCCCTTTAAATAAATTATTTATTTTAACTTCCAGGAGAACATCGAACTTCCGATGGATATAAAATTCTTTAAAAAAAAATCATGTTTATGAACACTTGGAAATAATATATATATAATATGTTTGAAAAATGTAAAATATAAATTTTAAGCATATTCCTTGAAATATATATTGTAAGTATATATTTCAAGGAAATATATATTAAAAATACTCGGGAGCAAACGATACGTCGATAGCTGCTCCGTTATTAGGTTGAAGCAATTCGATTCCGTTGCGGTTCCATATGAACTTAATTTTCATTGATTCAAAATTAAAAAATTATAGCTCTAGGTAACGAACTATTCCACTTCAAAAATATCACTTTTAACATACCGGAAAGTATTATAAATTTTGTTATGAAAAAACTGTCCTTTAAGATATAAAATTTTTTCACTGCTCCATGTGGGCTTTTCTGCGAGTCAAAACATGTGTGTCGTCTGAGGACACATATAGTTTCACAATAATGTGTCCAAAAAATTACGGGAAACCATCGAAACGTCGACGACTACTCCTAACTAAGTAAAGCATTACTATGGTTCCGTTTACATACGCTGATATTTTTTTTTTATATGATGGTGTTAGTTAAGAGGTATTTTTGTTGTTGCTTGCCAGTTATTTAAAAAAAAATCCAAGAAAAAATTGTTTTTTTCAATGATGAAATCAACACCATTGTGGTATGGTGAGGTGTGTTTACGGGTTGTTTTACTTTGGCAGCATTAAGTTAGATGAAATGTGTTGGAATAGAAAAGAACAGGAAGTACAACTTTAAATAAAACTTTGAAGTTCAAACAGCGTTGAACTGTCCACTACAAACATCCCTCATTTAAAAACGGGAAGGAAGTGATGGGAAGAGGGGCGTGCCTATAAGTAAGAAAACCAATCAGATTCAAGATTAAAGAATAAAACGGAAAATCGTAATCAATTGTCGACAAGCGCCAAAGCATGGCTATTGCAGTATGTGAACCAGCCATGTGGAGAACATTTACCAATTTTTTCACTTCCATTTGCTCCTCTTCCCACTTTTAGCAATGGAGGCTATGCGGGGCGTTACAGAAAATGCCGCCACGTTGATTCTATTCGAGGACGCAGACTACGATAACCACAGCTTCGGGCCCTCCGAAACTTCATTTACTGGTATGTAACTTTCCAGAGAAAAAAAATTCCGCACCTTTGTCATGTAACATGCTATTGTCTGAGGTACTGCTAGAGTACCAGCACCACCCTGGTCCTGGTTCATAGGCGGGAAACCGAAACAGCCAATAGTTATTTATACAAAATGAATCTAATGCTTTTTCCTAGGTTCTCAATCTACTGATGGATGCGAGCCCTCCACGTCTGGGTGTTCGTCTTCACAGAGCACACCTCCCACTGTTGCAGAAAGGGGCCTAAACAAAAGTGAGTAATCTTCTGATAGTGCTTTATGCTTTTACTGTGGGTGAAACAGGGTTCGATTGGGTTTGGTCCTTAATATAAGTTTTGGATCTGTACAATTGGCTTGTGGTTACTTATTATTAATATCACCTGTATATCACTTTTATGGACAACGTTTAAGTCTTAGTGATTATTAAAAATGTGTAATGAGGTCTAACTATTAATACCTGTTTATAATAGTACGTTCCTTAAATTTTTACTTGCTGGAATAATTTAGACCAAATTATCCACATGAAACTACCCTTTCATGTAATTGACAGCATAATATTCCTTTTATTATTCACTAATTCAGGATCGTATGAAACAACAAACTATGAGGCAACACTTGATCCTGCAACAAGACTGGCCTTAATCCGGAAACGGAAACAAAGAACCACTTCTGCTGCGAGGCTGGATAACACCTTATCTGGATTTGTGGAGTGGGTAAAGGACTCAGACGAACGAAAGGAGTTTAAAATGGATAAGAGGGACGAGGTGGACATACTGTTTCAAAAGGAGATAATTAACAGCCTTAGGGTTGCTAACACATGCCTAGAGAGACTTACAGATTATCTCACTGAAACACCATCAGGGGATTCTACACAAAAAGCGGCTAGCAAGACCAATAACGTGCAGACAAGTACTAAAACCTCTAGTTTGTCTAATTCCAGGGACAACAATCTCGGTCCCAATGATGGCGTAAGCGACTCAGAGGGTGACATTAGTAACCGTGCTGATACAGGTGACAGTTGTGAGGAAGACAGTGATGATGAGGGGTCAGTATCGCTAATTAGTGGACAGAGCACTGCAAAGAGTAATGTGCGTGATGCCACTGTGAGTGTGCTTGCTAGGAATGCAATCCGGAATGCCAAAGAGCCAATTAGGATCCCAGGAAAGCAGAAACCAAATTACAAGGGGCCGGCCACTTTGGGCCAAGGAGAGAATGAACGTTCCCCTTACCTTATTGTGAAAAATGAAGAATCAGTAGATGATTCTCAGTCCTTTTTGAAAACACCACAGAAAAGGAGAAGAATAAAAAAAAAATATATTCCCCATAGTTAACTGACCTGGGTATCCGTTTGTGATACTTGGCCCACCCGCGTCATTACAAACATTTTCTATCCTTTTGTGCACTGAATTTTTTTAATTTGTATTAAGTTAATGCACATTTATCAGAACAACAAATAGTAAACACCAAATGAACTCAATTTTAAAGTATGTTACACTATAATGTTTTAATTGCTTTGGTTTTCAAGCACCACTTGCTCTACTAAAACTTACTCATAAAGATTCCAGACAAAGAGTCGTTGGGGGCAATACTAGATTGGTTTTAATCTTATTTTATTGTTCTTAACAAGCCCAAGAAAATTATTTTTACGATAAATGATAATACTGTACAAAAAAAAGATTTACATGGCTTGTAGTTGATCTATTGGCATAACATTACATGAGAGGAATACTGGTATCATTAAGACAAATTTTTTTAGTGCTACTTGGTATTCTGCAATGCATACTTTACATTTGTTTTAATGTAAATAACTAACATTTTATTTAGAGACATTTTTAAACACTAGATAACTTATTTTCAATACAGAAAGTACTGTTTGTTTTAATGTTCTTACCCAAACCTTTAAGAACAGACATTTTTAATGACTATAAGATCGATTCTAAACTCAAAATAATTATTTCTTTTAATGTTGTAAACAAAACTTTTACAAGGATGCATTGATTTTCACTCTGGGGTTATAGTGCAAAGAGAAATAATGAGGCCTCAGATCCAGTTTTTAAAACAATCCTTGCAAATGCCAGAAACAATAACGTTTAGCAATATCAGAAGATTATAACCTTCTGGCTATGGTGGGAACAGCAACTGTTGTCAACAGTAAATTTAAGTTTTTTTAAAGGTTCTATGGAACCCCTTTATAAAAAACTTGTTAATGTTTTGTAGTACAAAAATAAAATTGCTCATTGAGCATTACATAGAAAAGAGTGTGCAACACAGAACGCAACTGATCTCTGCTGTAGCAGTTTAGTATGCTGCATCTCAACAATAGTTATCTAATAACCAGTAGTGTCTTAAAGGAATAATAAGGTTTCAGAAGAACCCAACTTACTACATATAAACACATTTACAGTGATATAAATGACTTAGTGTAAACATACCTATGCTGCTCTTTGAGCAGAATCAGTAAATATTTAAACAACAAAAGTGATATTTTAAATCAGTGCTAAAAAAACTTTTTAAGAATAACTGGGAGAACTTTTCCCAGTTTAAATGTAATTGGAACAACCCTGCAGAAGTACAGGTTAATCAAAATCAAACAAGGATTTTTTATCTCCTCCTCCTCCTCCTTCTCTGTGGTGGACGCGCCCCTTCAGCAGGCAGAACATGTTGTTCCAGTACCCCAACTGCAAGAAATCAAATGGAAAATCAAATCATTTTTGAGATCGTCACTGGTTCCTTTCCATGATTTTGCTCATCAGATCAATCTCAGTAACAGCAGAGAGTTCTGTTGTAGTTACAGAGCGATTATATATGTACATTGCAGTGTCAGTACTGCAAAGGTTAAATCAAAACAAAGGGCATTTCTTTCTCCAAACAAGGGGCAAGGCGTTTGCTGTTGATAGTTTTAAGTGCCTTAAAAATATACCTCTGGCAACAACCTCTTGCAAAACAGCAATCCATTGTTCCATTTCCCCTCGGGGCACCGCTTGCCTCATAATGTCCACAGGTTGTTCTGGAACATTTTCTATTGGGATGGAGAGGAAATATAAATGTGGAATTGTTCCCCCGATGGGTTTTTTTTGTAAAAATAGAACGCTTAGATGGTCACTCATAGAGCACTCCCTGCTACTCACCTTCACCTCCCTCATTGGCCTGGAGATCATGTAAGGCTTGCCCCCTTTCATTATCTTGCTGCTGGTCCTCCCTAGGCTGCAGCTCCCGGTCCAAACGTTGTTCTGGCTCCTGCTGCTGACGTGGTTGACCCCTCCTGTGGCCTACACGCCTAGCAGGGCCTGCTCCTGTTGGAACAAATAACACCAATGTCGATTTGCTTGGCATTAATCAAAAGTTTGAATTCGTGACAGACCCTCATATCTGTGTGAATCAGTCTCTTTAGGCCGCATGCTTAAACCAGACCAAAGAGAGTCATTGCCAGAACCCTACCTATCTACCAATCTGCAGAACTCATTGCAGCCCTTTTAATAATGTTCTATTTTAATAACAATCCCCGATTTTACTCACCCGCAGGGAAAAGATGAGCTGGGTCAGGGCGGTCTGCCATAATCCATAACTGGAGTAACTGGTTCCAGTAGGCAGCTTGTTGCCTTTCTTCTGCGTGCTCCCCAAAATAGTACAAGCACCTATTAAAGTTCTGGCGAAGAGTTTTAAATTTAGATCGAATTTGCTTTGAGGTCCTATGGTAGTTCAGCCTGGCTAGCTCTCGAGACGCAAGCCTAAAGGCCGCTTCATTCCTTCTAGGAAGCATATGAAACAACACAGGACCAAGTCTGTGTTGAATCAATATGTCCAATAAAGCCGTGACCTCTGCCTCCGTCCAGTATCGGCCCCTACCACCACGTTCCATCTTCCTCCAAAGATATTTTAATTCTAATTTAAATAACTAGCAAGAAAACAGTCCTTCACACAACCCTACTCTGTACCACCTCTCCACACCTTTCTAAAAGGTGCAACTGGGTTTTTATAACTACTGGAGCCCTGTCTCCGAGCAGCCCTGTGGAAAATGAAACAAACTTCAACCAATTGGGGGAGGGGTTTAAACGCAGGTCAGGGACCAGGAGCCTTGGATACAGTTTGCCACGGTATCATACTCAATGTAGATGGTTATTTCTGGTGAACCACTGATGAAAAAGTCTGTATGTAAGGTGCATATCATGGTTTGCAATGAATAAATACCTTCTTTTCAATGCATTTCTTTGTCTCGTTTATTTTAAGAACAACACAGATAATAAGTAGCAAATGATATCTTCAGTTTGAGGCGTCCTGCAGTAGCTGCAGGCTTACAATGGAAACATTTGCCTTGCCCTGCAGTTCTAATTGGGCCATTGTGTTTGAAAGGTCAGTGGGTGGAGCTGAAGATGGACTGGCTCCACGAAGCCCAGCACCTGCCATCTCCAGCAGACCCGAGGGCTAACAAGGGGTCAGAAGTTCTATCAGCGCTGCTGACCCTTATGTACAGAATGGGTTTCACATTAATAACGTTTTTGCAATGTTGACCTTGCGTGAAATAAAATTTTAACCTGTTAACCCGTTACTGTGTGTAGCGTAATTCGCCCCCCCGATATCTGTGGTGCGTCCTGTCATTGAGACTGCTTTTGAGAATGCAGGGTTTCAGACGCCACTTGTTTATTCCTTTCAGTACCCATGCAGAATCGGAAGGGGTGGCTAATTATTGACAATCTGATGAAAAATGCAAACGTGCACCTGTACTTTTGGTTGTGTGGCAGGGGCACATAGGAAGCACTTACATATAAACCCCAGACGGTACGGCTTGTACTGTAATAACATTTCAAAACTGTCATACTTCTTTTCAAGGGAGGGAGCACCAGTCTGAGTTGTGTGGGGGGTTACGGGCGGGGGAGTCACAGCAGCCAGTCAGTCTGGAGCCGAGAAGACGGTTCCGCATGAGGATTTCTCGGAGTGCTGAAGGCGGTTTTTGGTCGGAGTAAGATTCTGGCCATGCACCGAGGATGTGAAACTTTAAAGTAGAGAAAGTGTACAAGGGCGATATTAACGCGAAGGAGGGGTGTTACGTGTCCCCCCATTACGACCGCAAACACATCACCCCTACCTTGAATTATTAAATGATGTCGGAGCTTCGATGCAACGGGGCACAACTGTCAGACCAAGGGATGGTTTTTTTTTGCGCGGTTTGGTGGGGGGATTTAACGCGGGGGGGTGAAACTGCAGTCATTAAAAATGGAGCGGGGTGCAATGAACTTGAAATTCTACTCTGGGTATGCTCAGAGACACAGTAGCCCTACGGAACTTTTCCCTATCTGCCGCTAAAAGGAATCACCCCAGGGCATGAAACATGTGTAATGCGGTCCCTAAACAACAGTCAGTAGCAATGGGTTCTAAGAAAGGAGATGCGTTTTAAAATCTGGGCACGCTCAGAGGCACAGTCTGTAGCCGGGAAGAAGGTTTCGCAGGAGGATTGCTATGTGTGCTGACGGGGTTATTTGCGGGGGGAAGAATCACCGCCTTCTCTCATGCTTTTTGCTTTACACTCTGTCCATGCCCAGAGGCAGTGAATCTTTTCAGCGGAGACAGTGTATAAGGACGAATGAAACCCAAAGGATGGGTGCTATTTGTTCTAATGAAACCCAAAGGAGGGGTGGTACGTGTTCACCCATTACGCCCGCATACACATCACCCCTATAGTGGATTATTAAATGATGTGTTGGCTTCGATGCAACGACGCACAACTGCCGGAACAAGGGATGTTTTTTTCTGTGTGGTCTGGGAGGGGGGAAATAAAGGGGGGGGAACAGCAGTCAATAAAAATGGAGCGGGATACAATGCACTTTATTTCGCAGTCTGGGTATGCTCAGAGACACAGTAGCGTACTTCGGTGAAATATTTATATAGTGACAGAATTTCCAAGTGAGAGGGCACCCCATGGTCTACCCTCACGCCCCACGTAACTTTGTCCTGTTGGCCGCTAGAAGGAATTACTCCAGGGCATGAAACATGTGAAATGCGCTCCCTGAACAACAGTCACGAGGCACAGTCTGTAGCCGGGAAGAAGGTTTCGCAGGAGGATTGCTCTGTGTGATGACGGGGTTATTGGGGGGGTGTTGACTCACCGCGTTCTCTCGAAATGGATTCCTGAAAAATGCTTTTTGCTTTACACTGTGGCCATGCCCAGAGGCTTTGAAACTTTTACGTCACTCGCAATGGGTACTAAAAAAGGAGATCCGTTTTAAACTCTGTGCACGCTCAGAGGCACAGTCTGGAGCCGGGAGGACGGATTTGCAGGAGGATTGCTCTGTGTGCAGATTTGGGGGGGTGGGGAGTAATCACCTCGTTCTCTCGAAATGGTGTATGGAAGAATGCTTTTTGATTTACACTCTGGCCATGCCCAGAGGCAGTGCAACTTTTAAGTCACTGTGCAACTTCACAGTTCCAAAAAAGGAAAATCGTTTAAAGCTCTCGGCACGCTCAGAGGCACAGTAGTCTGAGCCCGCATGAGCCTCAGCCGTTGCTGAAGAGAATAGTATTCGAAGCGCCAAGGGTTATAGTTTAAAAAACTGTTTATGGAAGGGTGAAATGCACATGTTGGGATACGGAAATCACCCCGCATTATTAGGTGATGATATCCGGTAAAAAATGAAAAAAAAGGAAAACCAACGAGTAGCCACCAGAAAGTAAAGTTTCATCGCTGGTGCAACACAAACGCCACCACTTGGCTGCCGAAGTAAACAAGGAAAACAAGGGGGGGGAGGAAGGGGTAAACAGTGACACCTGGCGTTTGTTGATTTCTGTAAAAAGAACAGACATGAGACAGCGGGATTCATGTTAACCCCTATAAACATCCGCAAATACATGTTATATTGAAAGCGCAGAAATCAGGATCGAAAGAACGGGTAACCCGAAATATCGATGCATCGATATTTCGGAGGAATAGTAAATGGAAAAAAAAATATTTCAAAATAATCAGTGGCCACACGCGGAATTTGGATGCGAAGCGGGATGCAGGGAGATTCGGCCTCCGCCAGGATCTCTCCCCCGCCAAAATGAAATGTTTTTTGGCGCCTCCATCATTCAGACATGATTAAGGTTTAGGGCGTTTTGCTGTCAAATCTGACAGGAAAATATGCCATCTCATACACCCTGAAACTGATAGTCTGGTAGGTTACCCACTTTATATGGCTCTGTTTGTTATGACAGTTACAAAGCATACCACTAGCTTTTTTCTTCTTCCTCATCACTGTCACTTCATGTTGTGCAACTGCATTTATGTTCCAGAGAAAACCAAAAGTAAAACCCTGTTTGCTAATCCTGTGATTTTAGAAAACAAACAGAACGAGCAGACACAGCTTCGTATTTTAATTCAGTCATATGATAGAGCCATCATGGCTACAGATATAAAATGTATCATGCTTTGGCCACCCTGATGCTAAACGTAATTACAATTTTTCTCTGTTCAGTAGCATCACTGCCAGTAGACCCTTTTATGCCTAGTTTATGTCTCGGCTTTCACAGACTAGTCTGTTTGCTTCTGAAACGTCCACCCAGTTTTCTCTGTTTTCATCTAGCAGCCAGTGACTTCAACAGCAGTTCTGTGAAATCCATTTCAAAGGGCCACTCCTAAAAACTTCCAGACAGGCTTTAAATGTTACTTTAATGGTATTTGCAGCAGCTGTATTTGGGAGAGACCTAGAACTGGCCCAGCAGACTAGAGCGTTGAAATGGTCATCTGCACAGTCGGCACCTTGGCGGTTCAAATCCCGGGTGCTACGCGGTGGAGTGAGCTCCTGCTGTTAACCCCAGCTCCTGCCAACCTTGCAAGTAGATAAGTAGGTACAACCATAAAAAGTGGGAAGGTAAACAGTGTTTGCTTGCAGCTATGCTGGCCATGTGGCCATGGAAATGGCTTGAAAACAGAGATGAGCACCACCCCTAGAGTTGGTCATGACTAGAAGGCATGTGCAAGGGGAACCTTTACCTTTTCCTCGAACTACTCCCCCTACTTTTATCTCATGCCTGTATCTCTCCTCTTCCACTTCTGATGTTCATTCACACATATAAATCCACTATGCTTTGTCTGTATCTTCCAACTGAACATTTTGCTAGATTCTTCAGGATGGAAAGCATCATGAAAATAGCATTATAGTTGCTTAGCAACTGCAAAATAGAGTGTGGTGCTTAAGCAACCAAGCTGTGGGAAAGAGATGTAACATGGGCCTCATGCAATGAGTTTTTGCTGTCAGATGATAGGTGTGAGTCTTGAGAAATCTGAAATTTGATCTATAGATCCTATGAGAGGTGAAAAGCAGCCTTGAATGAATGAATGAATGTTTATTTATGGTTATTAACCAAATAAAAAGCAGCCTTGATTAGACCCATTGTCGTCCCTCATCAGTTGGAGATAGGTAGAATATGCAATCTTTCCATCTCTCATCTCCCATCTGAGTTAAATCATGAGTGGATATTTTGTAGTCTATACAGGTCACAACAGAGACCATGATTCTATGGTCCTCTGTGTAAAGATGGTGAAAGAAACCAGTTGAAGGGAAGGTGATGCCATACTTGATCAAAAGTGGTCCTGCTTGGGACCTAGCATGATACAAGAGTCTTATTGGACCAACTAGAAACAGAATTTAATTCTAATGCAGTCACATCAAGTTTCAGAGAAGAAAACTTCTTTAAAGCACAGGATCTTATTTATTTTTATTTATTTTGAATATTTTTACTCAACCCAAGGTTGCTTACAATAATGAGGGACAATATACAGCTCAGAACATTTAAGACATGTTCAAGTCTTCTTAACAGATAAAAATAAGTCTCCACAATCCTTGAAGGTTGTTCAAAACTAGAATAACCACACAACTCGAAAAAATATTACAAACTCCAAGAGCTAATCAACAGAGCTAAAAAGCACTCAGAAGAAAACTTTATTTCGTATCTAGCAATCTTGTCTGAAACAGAAGAACAAAAGGGAGCATCAACTTACCCAAAGAAAGGATAAACAGAAACCAAAGGTTTAGAAAGGATTTTGAAGAGCATACTGCTAACAGCATCTAAACCAAGAATGCAAAAAAAATTAATACATCAAGAATAAGAACTATAGAACTAAGGGAACAGGAAGGGGGGGCAATGTAGGGGGCAGCTGTTGAAACTGTGCTGGGTAGGGGAAGGTATGGCAGTAGGAGTGGAACGTGCCCGCATAGGAGAAGAGGGGTTAGATATCTTACACCTATCCCCTCTTCTGGTTCAACCCCTAGCCAAAAGGAATCAGGTGACCATATCAGCGAGCCCACGGGCCACACGGTGCTGCTGTTGAATGCCAGGTCAGTACAGAATAAAACTGCCCTCATTCATGATGTTATTCTGGATGAGGGTGCTGACCTGGCATGTATTACCGAGACCTGGGTGGGAGAGGAGGGTGGAGTCCCCCTTTCCCAGCTATGCCCACCTGGGTACTCGGTTCAGCACCAGTGTCACCCGGAGGGCCGGGGAGGGGGAGTTGCCATAGTCTATAGGAGTTCTGTCCCCTTGACCAGGCTTTCTGTCTCTTTGGGAAAAGGTCTGGAGGGCTTATATTGTGTGTTGGGCTCACGAGACAGATTGGGGATTCTTTTGGTGTACCGCCCACCCTGCTGCATACCAAGAGTCTCCCTGCCTGAGCTGACGGAGGTGGTCTCGGACCTGGTGTTGAGGACCCCCAGACTGTTGGTACTGGGGGATCTCAACATCCATGCTGAGGCTACCTTAACTGGAGCAGCTCAGGACTTCATGGCCACCATGACAACTATGGGGCTGTCTCAACATGTCATTGGCCCAAAACATGAGAAGGGCCATACCCTGGACCTAGTATTCTCAACGGGACTGGGAGATGGTGGTTTGGATGTGGAGGGGTTGGTTCTGACTCCATTGTCATGGTCAGACCACTTTCTGGTCAAGTTTAGGCTATTGGCTACTCCGACCTTCTGCAAGGGTGGGGGATCTATTAAGATGATCCGCCCTCGGAGACTAATGGATCCAGATGGTTTCCTGAAAGCTCTGGGGGATTATCCGTCTAATATGGTCGGCGCTCCTGTCGAAGCTCAGGTCACCCTGTGGAATAGGGAAATGTCCCGGGTGGTTGACACGATCGCACCTAAGCGCCCTCTCCCCTTACGCAGAGCCCAGACAGCTCCTTGGTATACATCTGAGCTGCGGGCAATGAAGCAGGAGGGGAGACGGCTGGAGCGCAAGTGGAGAAAATATCACTGTGAGTCTGATCGAACACGGCTTAGAGCCCATTATCGGGCCTATTCCGTGGCGATACGGTTGGCGAAAAGGCATTATTTCACAAACTGTATTGCTTCCTCAGAGTGCCGTCCAGCAGAGCTGTTTTGGGTGGTCCAGGACCTTCTTCAGCCAAGAAATATGGTGGAGGTTCTGGACAACTCATCAGCCTGTTGTGACCAGTTTGCCGCTCACTTTGAGGGGAAAATCGCTCAGATTCACAGAGAATTGGACTCTACTATTGATGCAGATTCAAGGGATGTATCCAGTGTGCCGTGCTTAGGTCCAGTTTTATTGGATGAGTTTCAATTATTAAGACCTGAGGATGTGGACAGGGTGCTTTGATCTGTCTGTGCTACCACTACATCGCTCGACCCTTGCCCTTCTTGGCTAATTGAAAGATCTGCCAGGGGGATTCGCACCTGGGTCCAGGAGGTTGTTAACGCCTCCTTAAGAGAGGGAGTGGTCCCCACCACCTTGAAAGAGGTGGTGATTAGACCACTCCTAAAAAAACCAAACCTGGACCCAGGGCTGGTGGTTAACTACCGACCAGTAGTGAACCTCCCTTATTTGGGCAAGGTGTTGGAGCGGGTGGTGGCCGGACAACTCCAGGCACTGCTGGATGAAACTGATTTTCTGGATCCATTTCAATCTGGCTTCAGGCCACCTTGGTCGCCCTGTATGATGACCTTTGCCGGGAGAGAGACAGGGGGAGTGCGACCCTGTTGATACTCCTGGAACTCTCAGCGGCTTTCGACACCATCGACCATGGTGTCCTTCTGGATAGGCTGGCCAAGTTGGGGGTTGGAGGCACTGCTCTGCAGTGGTTCCAATCCTTCCTGGCTGACCGTGTCCAGAAGGTGGTGCTGGGGGACAGTTGCTCTGCCCCATGGTGTTTACATCACGGGGTTCCCCAGGGCTCCATACTGTCTCCCATGCTGTTCAACATCTACATGGAACCGCTGGGAGAGGTCATCAGGAGGTTTGGGCTGAGGAGTCAGCAATATGCCGATGATACTCAGCTCTACCTCTCATTCTCCACCAATCCAGGTGAGGCGATTTCTGTACTGAACTTGTGTCTGGGCCAGATAATGGACTGGATGAGGGTTAATAAATTGAAACTCAATCCAGACAAGACGGAAGTACTGTTAATGGGTGCTTTGCCGGACAGGTTAGAGGGCCATCTTCCTGTCTTGGATGGGGTTGCACTCCCCCTAAGGGTTAGGGTCCGCAGCTTGGGGGTGCTTCTGGACCCCGGTCTAACTCTGGAAGCCCAGGTGGATTCGGTGGCCAGGGGTGCCTTCCTTCAGCTGCGGAAAATATACCAGCTTCGCCCCTACCTAGACGAGCACAGCCTCATGAAAGTTACGCATGCACTGGTAACATCCCGTATTGATTACTGCAATGCGCTTTACGTGGGGCTGCCTTTGAAGATGGTCCGGCGATTGCAACTGGTTCAGAATCGTGCGGCATGGCTGGTAAGTGGTGGGGCCGCCAGGGATCACATCACGCCAATTCTGCGTAACCTTCATTGGTTACCAGTTGCTGCCCGAGCCGAATTCAAAGTGCTTGTTCTGACATACAAAGCCCTAAATGACTTAGGACCTAGATACCTGAAGGATCGCCTCCTTCCATACGAACCTACCCGGCAATTAAGATCTAGCCAGGGGGCCCTTTTGAAAGAGCCATCCCTCAAGGAGGTGAGAGGGATGGCCTGTAGACACAGGGCCTTCTTGGCAGCTGCTCCCAAGCTATGGAATGCCCTCCCGATCGAGATACGCCTGGCGCCAACACTGATTACATTCTGGCACCAGGTAAAAACCTTCCTGTTCCAGAAGGTTTTTAATTGATATAATATAGATTGTGGGTCCGCTGATGACAATTTTAGAATAATGATTTTAGTGTAAGGTTTTTATTGATGATTTATTGATATTTTACTCTTAACTATTCTAAATTGTTTTATTCTTTGGATTGTAAGCCACCCAGAGACCTTGGGTAGTGGGCGGCATATAAATTAAATAAATAAATAAATAAATAAAAAAATAAACTATTGGAAGCAGGAATATATGATTCTCTAATGAAGAATTAAATTCTTCAAGAAACATCTTTTAATGAGTGTAGAATATTGTGCTTCTGTATCCATGATATAGAACCCCAGGAAATGGCCCAATACTGCTCCCATGTTGCCAGCAAGAAAAGAAAAGAATGCCAAACTTTACATAGCAAAGGTCAGCCTAAATGTTGACAGCACCAATGGCAGCAGTCAAGATAGTCTACAGGGCCCATGTTACTCACGTCCATTCAAAAGGTGACATCAAGCCACCCAGAAGGTGACTCCTCTTTGTTTTTTCATCAGTTTATCAAACAAAAAGCAAAGGTTGGGGCTATTGTTTTTTTTCCCAGGATGGCGGACGGCAGCAGCAGCTGCTTGTGACAGCTGTGTCTCTGTCTCTTAAACTTTTGAATTTTAAACATGCTGCCCAGTATTAATTTTTATGTTTAATTTTTTTTGGGCCTTGCCAGGGCCAGGGCTATGGAGGGGGGGATTTTAAAGGGGCTCAACTGAAGGGCGACGTGGTGAAGGCACCAGGAACTCAGAAGCTGAACAGTATGAGCATCCCTCCCCCCACCCTCCATCTCCATCCGCCCTCCTACCTTTTGGATGGGTCTCTCTGCGGATCGCAGGATGGCGTGTTTTCGATCATGCCGTGGCCCCGGCAGCCATTTGGAGGACGAACCAGCCCGCTTTGGAGGCCGCTGCTGTCTGCCGCTGGGTGTTTCTCTGCAGTCTTGCTGCCTTCGCTGCCGGTCTCTGCCGCTGCTCGGTGGGGAGGCTGTTGCTGCCGCCGCCCCCGCTCGGCTTTGCTGCCTCTGATTGCCGCTGCTCCAACTACGGTTTGCCGCGGTTGTTATTGCTGCTTTCTCACTGCCCGGTGGGGAGGCTGCTGCCACTCATTGGCCGGGCGGGGGTTGTTGTCAGCTGGTGCTGCCCAGCCCTGGTGCTGCTCGGCCCTGCTCGGCCATGCTGGTCGCGACTTGGCGAGGAGACTGCTGCTGGATGCTGGCGTTGATTCCTGCCATGGCTCGGGGAGGAGGCCATCGCCACCCGCGGAAGATCTGAGGATGTGGCGCTCCATCTGCCCCCATCTATCTTGGAGGACTATCATGTACATCGAACAACCATGGAGAGTTTGGGAGGGCTGGTGGTCCATGGAGAACTCTGGAGAGCCTGAGGACGCGGTGCTCCGGCCCATCGGCCCCACTGTGGAGGACTGTGGTTGGTTTGGGGATGTGGGGTTTTTCCATCTGCCCCTCCCACCCTCCTTTCTCATTCGCTGGAGAACTTTGGAAGACTGTAAAGTGCCTGGAGGTGTGGAGCAGTTCATCTCGTTCCCCCCACCACTTTGTCCCTTTCCGCTATGTGGGAGCCTAGCTGGAGGCAAGTGGACGCGGCAGCCCCTGTGCATCGAACTGTCGGGGGGCCCTGTTCGGCTCTGAGAGCAGCAGCTTGGTTCCCCCATGGTGGTTCCTGCTGTGGGACTAGCCTACTTCCATCTTGGTGTGCCACCCTATCCTCCTGCACTGGGATTTTAGACTCGAGGGTTGGACACTCTAACAAGTTCCTGGAGGAGTACTGGAGGCAGACTCTACCACCAAGGCTGTGATTAGAACCACCTGGCTGTCCTTGCTGGGTGACTTATAACATTGCTACTGCCTTTCCAGCAGCTTCTTTCCATTATGACTTCCCTGAGCTCCCTCATTTCTCCCCTCTCCCCTCCCTTGACCATCTGCTCTGGTTGAAAGTGCCCACTATTTTGCTGGTATTTATTTTATTTTTGCTTTTTGTTTGTTATTTTTACCTTGTTTGTATCACACTTGTTACGTTGTTTATTTATTTTGTGCTGTTATCCATTTATTGTGTTGTTAGTTAGTTTGTTGCATTATTGATCTTTTCCCCCCTTTTTTCTTTTTTTTTCTTTTTTTCCTCCCCCCCCCCCGAAGTCACCATGTTAGCAGGGACTCCTATTCCACTTGTGTCGGACCGTGGGCGTTATGCTAGGAGCTGGGGGGGTTAGCCGGGTGAGAAGAACTCAGGTCAGGCAACTCTTGCCTGTCCCCCGTTCTGACCCCCCAGCTCATTGCCACCTGTCTCAGAGCCATCCCGCCAGTGCCTCCAACCTGTCCTGCCTCCTGATGAATGCCAGGTCGGTCCACAATAAGATCCCTGTCCTTTATGATGCCATCTTGGATGGGAGGGCCGACCTGGCCTGTATCACTGAGACCTGGGTGGGGGCAGAGGGGGGGCTTCGCTCACCCAGCTGTGCCCATCTGGGTTTCAGGTCCTGGGCGTGGGCAGGTCGGAGGGCCAGAAGGGGGAGGGGTCGCCGTCGTCTATAGGGAATCTTTTCATGTCAGCAGGGCCTCGACATTGGTTAGTCCAGGGTTAGAATGCCTTCACCTGTTCGTGGGACAGCGGGACAGATTTGGCATTGTGCTGGGTTACCACGCTTCCCGCAACCCAGCACAATCCCTCCCGGAGCTCACGGAGTTTATCGCCGTGGCACTGTTGAGGTCCCCCCACCTTCTGGTGGATGGGGATTTCAATGTGCATGCTGGCGATGGGCTTTCTGGTGTGGCTCTGGAATTCATGGAGTCCATGGCCTCCATGGGTCTGACCCAGCATGTTTCATGCCCCACCCACACATCAGGGCATACCCTAGACCTGGTATTTTCCTCCATGTCAGGGGTTTTCGAGCTGGAGGTAGGGGAGGTTGCTTCCCTGCCGGTGTCATGGTCACATCACCACCTGCTTTCTTTCTCCCTAGTGGCTGCAGCCCCTCCCCACGGGGACCCCCGGCCACTTGTTTGGGCCCGCCCCCGGAGGTTTCTGGACCCTATTCAGTTCTGGGAAGCCTTCGGGGAGCTTCCTGGCAGCTTGGCTGACGATCCGGCCAAGGCAGCGGTTGACCAATGGTTTGAATCAGCTTCCCGCGCCATCGACCGGATCGCTCCCAAGCGCCTCCTCCGTTGCAGAGCTTGACCCTCGACGTGGTTTTCGGCGGAGTTGAGAGTGATGAAGCAGGAGAGGAGGAGGCTGGAGAGCAGCTGAAGGCATCTAACAAGGCTGCAGATGTTGTCCAGACTAGGCACTACAGATCAGGAAGGCTAAATCAACTTACTACTCCCTGAGAATTGGTGAGGCCTCGAACAGCCAGGCGGAACTCTTCCGGTTGGTTCGGGACCTCACCAATCCTAGTCTGGTGAGGCCTCCTATTGAGTTCAGTAGTGAGAATTTTGCAGCCTTCTTTAGACCAAAAATTGAGGCCATCCGGGCCAGTTTCGACTCTGGTTGCACTAGCCTATCCTCGGCATCCCCTGATGCTGCACCTCCTCTCTCTCCTTGATTGGTTGAGTTTGGTCCTGTCTCCTCCTTGGAGGCCTCCAGGGCTATTGCCCATTACCGGCCTGCGTCCACCCCCTTCAATCCTTGCCCTGCCTGGCTTATAAAAGCTGCTGGCGGGAGCATGCTGGAATGGGCTTCTGCCATTGCCACCACCTCCTTCGGACAGGGTTTTTTCCCCCTCGCACCTGAAGGAGACTGTGGTTAAGCCCATTCTTAAAAAACCTGGCATGGCATCAGACAAATTGGCCAGTTACCATCCGATAGCCAACGTTCCCCTTATGGGCAAGTTTATCAAGAGGGTGGCCGTGATCCAGATTCAATCTTATCTGGAGGAACAGCGGTGCCTTGACCCATGCCAGTCCGGGTTCAGGCCGGGCCGGGGGACCGATACAGCTTTGGTCGCTCTGCAAGATGACCTGATCTGGGCGGCCGACTGGGGTTGTTCTACCTTGTTGGTTCTCCTGGATCTGTTGGCGGCCTTTGATACCGTTGACCACAGTATCCTGCTGGATCGGCTCTCTGAGGTGGCTATTGGGGGCACTGTTCGCAGTTGGCTCCGGTCCTTCTTGGAGGGCCGTCCCCAGTATGTGCAGCATGGGGGAGAGTTGTCAACCCCATGGACACTCCCTTGTGGGGTTCCCCAGGGGTCATCTCTCTCCCCCATGCTGTTCAACATCTATGTTAGGCCGTTGGCTGGGGTCATTAGGAGATTTGGAGTCTGCTGCCATCAGTATGCTGATGACACGCAGCTCTATCTCTCCTTTTCCACCTCTGCAGATGAAGCTGTCTGGACCCTCGACCAGTGCCTGGACGCGGTCATGGCATGGACCAGGGCCAACAGACTCAAACTCAACCCCGAGAAGACTGAGGTGATGTTCTTCGGGACTTCCCCGTCAGGATACGGAGGCCCTCTCCCCAGCATGGAGGGGGTTTCCCTCCAGTTGGCAGATAGAGTTCGGAATCTGGGCATGGTTCTGGACCCGGCGCTCACCATGGAGGCCCAGGTGGCTGCCGTGACCAGAACCGCATTTTTCCATCTTAGACAGATTGCCCAGATTTGTCCGTACCTGGACGGCGACTCCCTGAGAACTGTTGTGCGAGTGTTGGTGATCTCGAGGATAGACTACTGCAACACTCTCTACATGGGGTTGCCCTTGACTCCGGCACTTGCAGCGGGTGCAGAATGTGGCCGTCGCTTTGACCACATCACCCCAGTTCCGGCTCGTCTGCACTGGCTACCCGTTGGGGCCTGGATCAGATTCAAGGTCTTGGTTTTAGTTTATAAAACCCTCCATGGTCTGGGACCTGACTACCTGGTGGAGCAGACCGCCCAGCGATCAACCTCGGCCCATCCAACGCGGATGTCGCAGGCGCACTCGCTTCGTGTGGCCACCCCCAGAGAGGCCCTGAAAACCTCGACCTGGAACCGGGCCTTCTCAGTGGTTGGCCCATCTCTGTGAAACCACCTGCCTAGCGATGTGCGCCTTGCAGAGTCCCTGCTGGCCTTCCGTAGAGCTTTAAAGACCTTGCTCTTTCGTGAGGCCTTTGGTGGCTTAGCGTAGGGTTTTTTTCCCTCCGCCATCTGCCTGCTTGTTTTTTTTAATTATTGCCATTTGTGCCCAGGTGCATAATTGTTTTAACTTTGTGTGTTGTTGTTTGTTGTGAGTCTGTTTGTCTAGGCTGAATTGGATCAGCTTTTTGTACACCACCCAGAGTTCCTTCGGGAAGATGGGTGGTATAGAAGTCCTATAATAAATATATAAATAAATAAATATATAAATAAATAAATGTAAAGTTCTCCTCCTGAGAGTCAGCTAACTGGGTTCTGAGTGACAGGGTCAAAAGTTCAGATTGCCCACACCTGGAGCTCATCTTCCCCATTGTGTCAGGAGCCTGGTCTCAGAAAATCTGAGAGAATGTTTACAGAAAACACTCAGGGCTGGCACAAACACAACCACTCTATGCTTCTGTGATGCAGAAATACTTTGAAAGTGCCTTTCAAAATTATATGCTGATTCTCTGGAAATACATGGTGAATTTCTCCTCTTTCAAGAGGATGATCAGTCCATTAGTTTCTTTAAAGCAAGACTGGTTTTTGCCTGCAACGTAGTGGCACCTAGTAGGGTTTTTCTTCAATGTCTATGTGAGGCAATGGTGTGGCTAAAGATATAATACAGATTAGGACTAGTCCATCTATGTTGGATTCCTGTGGCTCTTAAGAATTTCTGACAATTCTCAGATATTAAATCTGTCCCACTATCACTTTGAAATTGGCAAACCTTTTGTTTATTTCCTTTCTAAAAAATTGAGCCGCTGCTTGAATTTCTCATAGACCTCTGTCTTTTAAACAGATAGCAAATGATCCTCCAAAACAATTGTAAAAGGTGCCCCTCCCATTGTAGGAGATAAGGGGACAATTAAATCTGCATGCACTAATAGAAAGATTCTCCCAGAAATTCTTTCACTCTTTTTTGCTTGCAGGGAAAGCTTTAGATTTAAAGAAGGCTCAAAATTAGAACATACAAAGGTGAAACAGTTACTAATGCACATGATAACCATAGCAAGAATTTTACTTGCAAAATATTGGGAAACAGAGAAAATACCCAACTAACAAGAACTCTTGGGAAAATGCTTTGAAATGGCAGAGATGGATATATTATTAGAACTGCTGAAAGATAAACACAGAAGGCAAAAAAAGCTGGAAATCACTATACAATGTTTATGAATAGACATGGGCACGGAGCGGCAAAAACCTCATTTCCGTTTTCAGTTCTCGTTATCGTTACGTAACGGGTAACGGTAACGAGAATTACTCCACTCCAGCTCAAACCCGAACTGAAAAAGAAAAATTGGGTCTGATTTTTCGTTGTCGTTCATGGCATCGCGGCAATCGCGCAATGCCAAGCAGCACAGAAAAAAAAGTTTTTAAAAAAACCGATTCCAGGCCAAAAAAGCAGGCGAAAATATGCCTGCTTCAGTGAGGGCACCTACCAGAGAGGGGTGGTTTCTGGGGGGTCCCCGGCCTTCCCCCCCTCCTGTCCTGGGCTGCTGGTACCAGGCTGGGGGGGCATCCTCGTCGTCTCCATTTGCCATGCGGTGGGGGGGGATCCAAAATGGCAACCGCAATATTTATTTTTAAATTGTGGTCCAAAAACCCACCAAAGCACCACAGAAACATTTGAAAATTAGGTATTTTAAATGCCTGATTTTTTATAGTAGCAGCAGTGGGTTTTTCTTGCAATAAAACGTCTCCATTGATTTTATTTTATTTTATTTTTATTTTTATTTTTTTACACCTGCGCAATGATGGGCTGGCCATGGGATGGGACCATGCAAATTTTTTGACCCATTCCACCAATGGCATGGCCAGGTTTTGACTGACACTTCTGCATGTCTCAGAGGGTATAAAAACCCAAAGCACCTTCCAGAAGTCGCAGTCGGGTGTTGGGTGGTTGAGGGAGGGGGGCTGCTGCTGGCTATCGCTTCACTTGCTTGCTGTTCGAATTTGGAGGGAAGCTGGAGGCTTTAGATTTCAGTTAGGCAGGCAGGGAGGGAATTGATTCAATTGAATTTAATAGAAAATAATTCCTTTCATTCCCTGCAGCTTTGTCTGCTGTGGGGAATAGCATAGCAGTTTATTCTTTTTATTTTCTCTTGCAGTTTGTGAGTATTTTCTTTCTGATATTGGTTCAAAGGGGAGGTTTGCCTGGGAGGGGAGGTGTGGATTTATTTTAAAAAATTATATTTATATACTACCATTTATTTTCTATTTTCCCAACTTCAGTTTGCTTGCTTGCAGTGCACACACACACACATTTGGTGGCAAGCCAAGGGCACCTCTATCTAGTGGAGATTATTTTACATTTCACAATTACATTATTATTTATTTAGTTTACTATTACTTAGACAGCAGTTTATTCTTTTTTTTTCCTCTGGCAGTTTGTGAGGATTTTATTTTCTGATATTGGTTCAAGGGGGAGGTTTGACTGGGAGGGGAGGTGTGGATTTATTTTAAAAATATATACTACAGTACCATTTATTTTCTATTTTCCCAACTTCAATTTGCTTGCTTCCAGTGCACACAAACACATTTGGTGGCAAGCCAAGGGCACCTCTATCTAGTGGAGAATATTTTACATTTTACAATTACATTACAATATTATTTATTTAGTTTACTACTTTTACTTACATAGTTTGTTTTCTAAACTTCTTGTGAGGACACTGTGCAGTTCAACAACACAGGCCCATTCCATTTAAGTTAGTGGATTAATTCAGAAGAATTTTGAATTTTATTTACATTCCCTGAAGTTGAACAACTACCAGAAAAACTAGATTGTGTTTGGAGGCTGCCCACTGATTCTGATATCAGCCTTATTACCAGACTTGGGGTTCCTACTCCAACACTGTTTACTTTTTTTGTTTTTTTATTGTACAATACATTGCCTGGCCTGAGCTACTACAAAACTAGATTGTGCTTCTTGATTTACAAGGCACCCCTATTGTTGGGAGGCTGCCCACATCATTCTGATATCAGCCTTATTACCAGACTTGGGGTTCCTACTCCAACACTGTTTACTTTGTTTGTTTATTATTGTACAATACATTGCCTGACCTGAGCTACTACAAAACTAGATTGTGCTTCTTGATTTACAAGGCACCCCTATTGTTGGGAGGCTGCCCACATCATTCTGATATCAGCCTTATTATTTGGATTCCATCCTTATATATTACTCCACTGTTTGTTTGTGGTTTTGTTTATTATTGCATTATACATTCCCTGGCCTGAGCAACGACCAGAAAACTATACTGTGTGCTTGTGCATTTACAAGACAACCCTATATCTTTCTGTTGGGGGGCTGCCCATTCTGACATCAGCCTTATTGTTCAGATTCCATCCATATATATTACTCCACTATTTGTTTCTGGTTCTGTGTTTACTATTACATTATACATTCCCTGGCCTGAGCAACGACCAGAAAACTATACCGTGCTCTGTGCTTGTACAAAAGAACACAGTGTGTGAGAGTAAGCTTGTGGGTGAAAAGGATAAGTTGATTAGTTTGTTACTTAATAGAATCAGACAATCTATTTCTAATACTTTTGAGAAATGAAAAAAATGAGGAGGGGTGGCGCAGGCAGAGGGAAGGGGAGGGGGACCCCCACTAAAATAAATAGGGGCACATTTTTGAAGGAAGGCACCAGAAGTAGTGCAGATAGAGATATTGCTGCCACTCCCTCTCCAAGCAGCAGCTGCACAACCAACACCACCGGACCATCTTCTGTCACTGAGGGAAGCATGGATGACTGCATGCGACTCCCATCGCCACTAAAATAAATAGGGGCACATTTTTGAAGGAAGGCACAGGAAGTAGTGCAGATGCAGATAGTGATACTGCTGCAGCTCCCTCGCAGAGAAGCAGCACCACAAGCAGCACGACCACGACCCTAACATCTTCTGTCACTGAGGGAAGCATGGATGAGGTCATAAAAATGCCAACACTACCATGCCCTGACACCCCCACCCTTTATCAGGAGGAAGACGAGGACTCGGAGTCGGAAATGGCATCAGAATCAGAAACGGGCTCTTTGCATCTAAACATGCCAGATTCTGAGGACCTGTTGGCAGGAACAGACTTAAGGCAGGCTTCAGGCACTGATGGAAGGAGCAGCCCTCTTTCCACCCAGAGTAGCACCAGTGACAGCAGTAGTACTCTATTTTCAAGGCAGGGCACAGGCCACACCAACACCAGCACAGCAGCGGCAGGCAATACCAAAGGCGGCAGTACTTTCCATAAGCCTCGCGGGTCTCTATGGGAGCATTTTGAGAACAGCCCGGAAGACTCGAGGCTGGCGGTGTGCAAGAAATGCAGGGTGCTCGTGCGCAGGGGGAATGACCCCAAACATCTCTCCTCAAGTGGCTTGCGCAGCCACCTCATGCGAAAGCACCCTGGGACTCTGCCTGGAACACTGTCAGGCCCTGGTTCCTCAGGGAGGGAGGGAGGGGAAGAAGGGATGGGGAAGGACAGAGACAGCTCCGCTGCTGAGAGTGGGAAGAGCCAGGCCACTTTGCAGGAAGTGGTGCCGCTGTGTGGGAGTTTTGTCAGCCAGCGAAATAGGGCCAAGGCACAGGAGACCACCACTCGTGTGGTTGGTGAAATGGTGGCCATGAACGGGTTGCCCCTCTCCTTTGTGGAGTCATCAGGCTTCAGGCACCTGATGAAGCACGTGGCTCCATGGTAGGAGCCTCCATCCCGGCATACCTTCAGCAGGCGGGTGATTCCCTCCCTTTATGAGTCCCTCAGGGACATGGTCCGGGCCCTGCAGCAGGCGGCTAGAGGAAGGAAGATGCACTTCACTTCCGACCTCTGGACCGGTGGGCACCACGGATACCTCTCTCTGATGGCTCATTGGTGGCAACCCAAGGAGGTCCTGGCCCTCAGGCCATCCCAAGAACAGCTGCAGGGGGAGCCACAAGGGAGCACCCCAAGAGGGTACAGGGTGGTGCTTCTCCAGGCACAAAGCATGGAGGACAATGCCAAAGCCATCTACATTTCAGAGGTCCTCAAGACAGCAATGTGAGAGTGGGGATTGGGAACCGAGGGGCAGGTCAATCACGGATTCATGTTTACTAACGCGGGCCGTAACATGATCAACGCAGTTCTTGGGGCAGGGTTCCAGGGCATCGTGTGTGCAGCACACAAACTGCATCTAGTGGTGGGCGATGCCATTGGGCTGGGAGCACCAAAAGACTCCTGGGGTGAGGGGACCCTGGAGACCAAGTCCTTGCTGGACAAGTGCAGGAAAATCGTCGGGCACTTCTCACGCAGCATCAAGGCATCCAGGATGATGCGTGAGGCAAGCGGAGACGGGCCGACCAGAGCACGTTCTGATCCAGGACGTGACCACCCGGTGGAACTCCACCTCCAAAATGATCAAGCGCCTGGTGGAGCAGAGGCAAGTGGTGGAATACGTCATGTCAACCACTCCCGTCCTGCATGAGGAAAGGGAGTTCGACATTGGTGCTACCGAGTGGCTCGCCCTCTCCCAGATGGTGGCTGTCCTGCAGCCATTTGAGGAAACCACCCACGTCCTCAGCAGCTACAACACCAGCCTGGGCCACGTACTCCCCCTGGTAAATGCCCTTTGCCAACGCCTAGAGGCCAGTATCCGGGAAGAAGCCAATCTTCTCCCAAAGAGCAGGGCCTTGGCAGACAGGCTGTTGACCGGCGTGGATACCCACCTTAGCCCACTGAGGAGGGAAAAGGTGTACCAGATAGCATGCCTGTGCGAACCTCAGGTCAAGGGTTCCCTGGCGGGCAGCGCTGCTGACCTAAAATCCTGGAAGACAGAGCTGTGCCGTCAAGTCCGCAGGGCTCTCTCCAATCAGGGCCAGGCATTCCCGAGGGCACACGGAAGCCAGAGCAATGCAGAAGAGGAATCCTCGCAAGGATCCTCTTCCTCCTCTACTCCAGGAGTGTACACCCAGAGACCAGGTTCCGTACCAGCAGCCAACTACCTGGCCTCTGCCCTAGCCATGGCAGTCTCCTCCTCAGTGGAGGCAAGGGAGGAAGAAGAACTGGACCCCGCTCTGACCATGGTGAGGTAGTACATGGCCGAGCCCCTCCAACCCCTCACCTTGGACCCACTCCACTACTGGGCCAGAAAGGCAGACATCTGGCCTGCTCTTTCGACTCTGGCGTTGGACCTCTTGTCCATCCCACCCACCAGTGTCCAGAGTGAGCGTGTCTTCTTCCACATGGGAGATGTCCTGAGGCCACGCCGCTCTCGTCTGGACCCGGAGACCTTGGAAAGTTTGACTTTCATCCTCTTCAACCTTTCCACATTGGGATTACCCCAACACTCCAAGACCTAAGTCCAAAGTCGTTCTGCCATGGTTTCCTTCCAAACGGGCCTCCCTTGCTGTAACATCCACAGCCAGAGCAACACTTATGCCTGCCTGCCTACAATTATGCCTGCCTCCCAGCTTGGCTTCCTCCCTGCAAGCCTAACTTCCTTCCTGCCTGCCTGCCCGCCTTCCTGTATTCCCACACAATTTGAAGGGTTCTATTACTGCCCAATTTTTCTAGCTCTTGCCTGGCTGCAACCCAGCAAGGACCACTCAATGTGTCATTTGGAAGGGTCTGCGTTGGCCCAATATTTCCCCGTTGGCCATGGTTGGTCAGAGTGAGACCCCAATACCTGCCTTCCTTGGTGCCTTCCTCCATTCCCTGGGGTTTTGGAGACACTCTACTTACAAAGTTGTCAGGATGCACATTACCTACCTCAAAGACTGAGTAGCAGGGGGCTAGCTCTCCTCCTTACAGCCTTAAAGAAATAGCCCTGTTCTCCTGCTTCCACTCTGTCTCCTGGGTAGTTGAAACTCGGTCTCCTGGTTTGGCACTTGGGCTTTGTGCTTTCCCTAGCCTGGGTAGGTTCCCTGCCTGCAAGCCTGCCTTCCTCCTACGTGTAAGCCAGACTGCATGGTTCCCTGCATGCCTGCCCCTCTGCCTACCTGCCTGCCTGTCAGGCTCCCGGTCCGGGACACCACGGCTTGGAGGATGCCTTCCAGGTGCTTCTCCTTCAGCCTCCGCTACTCTGTCCTCTGGGCTGCAGAACACTGTGACTAACTAAGAAGGACACATTTTACTTGTGTACTGGAAAACAGCCATGTTTAGGCAAAAATCTGCCGTGCTGGCCTTGTGGCCGCCCTTACCCTGGCCTTGTGGACACCCATAGTCCTTGGCTTGTATAGCTTAGTGGGCTGTAAAACTTAGAGTTCTGCCTATTCCGAGCTGTGTGCCTGTACACCAGTACGCTGTCCTTAGTAAGTCAGAGCAACCCAGAGCCCACTATCCCTACCAAACCCTAACCCTAACCCTCACCCTAACCTGTACGCCAGTACACTGTCCTAGTGGGTCAGAGGGACCCAGAGGTGCAGCCCAGAGCCCACAAACCCTAACCCTAACCCTAACCCTAACCCAACCCATGCCACTACCAGACTGAATCTCTAACCACTAGATGACCAGGGTTGCATTTGCTTAATTGCTTGGCTTTACATACAAGCCAGGAGTGACACTGGAGATGGGGGGGGGCATTGAGAGGAGAAGACCGTCATCCAGATTTGGGGAGGAACCGAATGTCTGTGTCTCCTGCTGCCTCTGAGAGGTGGAGGGGAGATGGGATGGATAAAAGCTTCAAAACAAAACAAACAACAAAAAACTATAACAGGCAGCCAGACCAAGTAGGGTGGCCAGTTCAGTCCGCACTCAGCAGCATTGACCAAGAGAATATATATATATTGCATTCTGCCCACTTTGTTTGCTTTATTGCATAGGATGCAGTCTTGTGCAGCAACGATCCATTATCACCCAACTTTAAAGTGTTTTCCGCCTGCTAGTCTGGGTCATTGCAGGACCTGCGGCCGCCGCCCAACCGCTCGCCCGCCCACGCCTCCCCCTGTTGCTGTCGCGGCCCGCCTATGGCCCCCCGCCACTGCCGCCTGCCCGCCCCTCCCCCGCCGACCACCGCCTGCCCCGCCCACCACCTAGGGTGCAGAAACACCTAGCGCCGCCCGCCGCCCGCCCCGCCCACCGCCTAGGGCGCAGAAACACCTAGCGCCCCCATGCTCACTGGGTCGTCAAATCGCGCTAAATCGCAGTGGAAACGACAAACGGAAACAACAATTTTTTTAAATTATCACAACAAATGGAAACGACCCGAAACGGACACATCCCGACAAACAAAAACTCGAAACGCCATTTTTTCTGGTCGTGCCCATCTCTATTTATGAAAAGCAAATCTGTAATGAAATTGCTCCAAGAGTATAACAGATATATAACCGTCATTGTCAAAACAGTGATAATGTAAACATGTCATGTAACACTCTCCTTTTTTTACTTATTAAATCCAAACCTGTTACCCATCCCTCTTAGCTACCCGTTACTCCCTGCCACAGGATGTGGTGATGACATCTGGCCTGGATGCCTTCAAAAGTGGATTGGACTGATTCCTGGAGGGAAAGTCCATCACAGGTTACAAACCATGATGGAGATGTGTAATCTCCAAGCTTAAAACCGGGGTACTTCAAGGACAAGATGCAAGGGAGTAGTATCAGGGAACAGATATCTAGTATTGTGCACTCCCAGAGGCATCTGGTAGGGCCACTGTGAGATACAGGAAGCTGGACTAGATGGGCCTTTGGCCTGATCCAGCATGGTTCTTCTTATGTTCTTATGTGTGCAAACAAAAACATTTTTGAAAAAATTAAAAAATAGCTAATTGTCATAAATTATATTTTCACTTGCTCCATTATCAAGAAGCAAACCATTCCTTTTATTTGTTTTAATTGTGTTTACCAAAGAAATTTGTGATTCTCCCTTCCACTGGCACAATATTTTTTCATTTCCTTTATTCTTCCTGGTAATACAGTCCCATTGAAGATGCTTTCTGAAATCACATCTATTTTTTTTTACAGCAAACACTTAATTTGTTCACCAGCACTCTGGGAAGGCCCACCTCTCTATTAGGACAGCAAATCACTTCTTCCTCTGGACTGGCTTTTCTCTAACCACCACTTTTCTTCCTCAATAAACCTCACAGACTGATAAGCCAGATATTGTCAAGTATATATCAGTATACCTGATTATCTCTGTCTCTGTCTCTGTCTCTATCTCTATCTCTGTCTCAATCTCTATGCAAAGCAATACACCTGTCTGTCTGTATGTCTATGAAAAGCAATAATATCCATATAAAAATGGATGAAGCTTGGCTCCATCCATCTTCATCTGGTGTCTTGCAAGTGGCCATTTCCAGAGGAAATTGTGTACATCAGATAAATAATGGAGTGCCTTTGTCCTCTGTTGGGTATGCTGTCTCTTGTAAAGCTCCCTTCTTGGTTTACAGATATACTTACTGCTTTATTTAAACTCTTTTATATGGATTTGAGAGTCTATTCTCAGTGGCTGACCATGATCCATAGAATTGGTTTGTGCCCTGCCTTGCAATCCTGATAGCCGATGAAACCTTCCTTTTAAAAATGACTTTTAACATCTAAACCCTTTCAGGATGGCATTTTTGGAGTATATGCAACACATTCTATCAGATATAATGGCCTTAACTGCTTTAATTAATGGTGTTTTAATGTTTCAATTGATTTGATTTTTATACATGCATCTAAAAATTGTTGTACTCTACACTGTGTTCTTTATCAGAAGAAAAGTGAAATATAAATACAGTTTTAAAAAGAAGAATAATGTTGCAAGTACATTATTTCCCTTGTTAAAACTGTGGCTAAGGGATCACCCTCAGCTTGCAAAAGAGACTATCTAACTCCTATAGTAAAATGCAGTTAATGCTTTCCAGGGTATCTATTTGCCTATACAGTATTAAGTATTCTTATTTGAAATCTAATGAAGATGGATTTGCTGAAATCAGATGGTTTTAAACCATAATTGAAATGATAATTGAAATAATGCCTCAGAAAACCCAATTTTAATTTTATAATTATCCCATAATTTTATTCTTGCTTCCTGTAACTTTAATACAAATATTTCAGAGTATCTGTCCATATATTGTCTACACTGCCAAAAAAAACCACTTATGTTTATTGATACTAGCAGGATCTCCAAGTGTGGACTGCATTGCTTTGAGAGAAAGAGAAAGATAAACGTGTGACTCCATCAACAGAGCTGCCAAAGAGAACTAGCTATAGTTTCCACCTAAAGGAATCAGCATCACCCAGAGAAACAACAGAGAGCAAGCTTGGAGATTTCAGCAGGCCTCCCAAGATTCCCCAGCTTTATATCACATAGAGAGGGCAGGGGCTCTAGGAATAACTTGCAAGTTGGAAATATGTCTGTTGAGTGAAATTGTTTCCTATTTCCAGGTACTGCTGTTAATAATAGCTAGTGCATGGAAATCCCTGTAGTCACAAGCTCACCTTGAGGAGTACAGATTTTTTAAATTGTATCTGTTAGGCCAGTGTTTTTCAACCTAGTGTTTGTGACCCTTCCTTATGGTCAAAAAAGTGTTTTTCTGTGGTGTTTTGGTCGCCTTATCTGTACTGTAATGCTTGTTAAATAAATTCTTCCTTAGTCTTTCAGGGTAAGATACTGAACTTAGCGTGTATGCCTATATATGATAAACAGGCCATTGGGGGGAGAAGAATGCTGTGCTTTCTGAGAAAAGATTACTTTATGCCATTAAAAACTCTTTTTTATGCAAATGTAATGGTGGTGGAGTTGCAGGTTACTGTTATAAAAGGGAGCTGTGACACAAAAAGGATTGGGAACCATTGTATACTACACTGAATGTCCAGAGAGACAGAATGATTAATCTAAAACAATCTATAGAGAAACCCATGTTATTGTTCAGTCATTCAGTCATATCCGACTCTTTGTGATCCCATGGGCCAGAGCATGCCAGGCCCTCCTGTCTTCCACTGCCTCCCAGAGTTTGGTCAAATCCATATTGGTTGCATAGATGACACCGTCCAACCATCACATTCTCTGCCATCCCCTTTTCCTTTTGTCTTCAATCTTTCCCAACATCAGGGACTTTTCCAAGGAGTTCTCTCTCCTCATGAGGTGGCCAAAGTACTGGAGCCTCAACTTCAAAATCCGTCCTTCCTGTGAACATTCAGCATTGATTTCCCTTGGGATTGGAGCTGAGAGGATCTGACATGGGGAGCAATCACTAAAGATTTGATGAAGAAAGCACAGCAGAGATTATACTTCTTGAGAATCCTCAGGAAGAATAATCTTCCAAAACATCTGCTGCTGGCTTTTTACCACTGTGCTATAGAGAGTGGGGTGACATATGGTCTCTGTGTGTGGTTTAGGAGTTGTACAGCCAGAGAAAGAACAATGCTGTCTGAGGTTGTTAAGACTGCGGAGATAATAATTGGGTGTACTCTCCATACTTTAGACCAAATCTACTATCCCAGGTGTCATAAGAAAGCTGTAGAGATTGTGCAGGATCTGACACACATTGGAAATGATCTCTTTCAGCTTCTGCACTCTAGGAGAAGATACAGGGTTATTAAGACCAGGACTAGCCCCTTGAGGAATAGTTTCTATCCTAGAGTAGTCTTGGCTTTGAATGCAGCGAAATGCAGTTTCTGAGGGAGCTTCTGTAATTAGTTTTTAGAGTTTTTAAAGTGTTTAGAGTTTTTAGAGGTTTTAAGATGCTGCCTAGGCTTGCCATCACTTTCCTCCCAAGAAGCAGGTGTCTTTTAATTTCATTGCTACAGTTGCTACCTGCAGTGTTCAAGGAGCCCAAGAAAATAAACTCTGTCACTCCCTCCATTTCCTCCCCTTCTATTTGCCATGAGGTGATAGGACTGGCGGCCATGATCTTAGTTTTTTTTTTTTTAATGTTGAGTTTCAGCCTATTTTTTCACTCTCCTGCTTCATCTTTTTTAAGAGGTTCTTTAATTTCTCCTCACTTTTTGCTATCAGAGTAGTATCTGCATACCTGAGGTTGTTGATATTTCTGCCGGAAATCTTAATTCTGGCTTGTGGGCCCCATTAAATTGAGGTTCCAATCAGAAACATTTGGGCTATTTACATAACAGTATAATGCTTATTGTATAATGAGACATGAATTCTCACAACACATTTTTAATTAAGACAATCAAAACACTATAAGGCAATCACACCACTAACTATAAAACTGCTGGCTGGTCATCTGAGATGGGAAGGTTATAAAGGTTCTGTAACTAGTGCATGAATTGTACTTGTAAGTGATGGTACTTATTTGTGTAAATAAATTTTCTGTTTATTCACTCACTGTGGGAATTCTTTTGGAGTCTCCAGATACCCTAACCAAAGAAATGAACCTTTGTTTCTTTTTCTTCCATTTCAGCTAGAAGTGGGCACGAAACAGAAAACCCATGGTTTGTGTTCGTCTGGTTTGGGCCCACCCTTGGTTTGGTTTGGATTAGGGTTTGTATGAATTTTTTTTCAAAAATTGTATGAACCCGAACCGGTTTGGGTTCTTACCAGCGCCAGCAGTGGCTCAGTGGTGGTGGCGGATCCTGAACCCTATGACGGGGCTCTTTTTGTTTTGTTTTGTTTTCAAGCACCCATCGTATAGTCCCTGGGGCCAGATGGGCACTTCTTTTTTTAAAAAAAAATCTAGATTTTAGACCACCGACCCAGCCATGCCTGGGGCCGGGTCAGCACTCCTTTTTTGAATTTTTTGATTTTTATTTTTTTCAAGCATCGACCGCGTGGCCCCTGGGGCCGGCTCGGCACTGGTTTTATCTTTTGTATTTTTTCTTGATTTTAGGGTACCAACCTAGCCACCCCTGGGGCCGGGTCAGCGCTCATTTTATTATTATTATTATTATTATTATTATTATTATTATTATTATTATTATTATTATTATTATTATTATTATTATTCATTTCATTTTTATTTTATTTTATTTTATTTTATTTTTACTCCGACTACGTGGCCCATGCTACAGCTATAATGGGGGCTGGTCTGCTTTTTTTGTTTTGTTTTTTGTTTTGCCAGTTCTGCCGGTTCCACGCCTGTGGGCCGGGGCCAGTGCTCACAGGACGCTACTGGGCCCATGAGCCGGAAAGTTTTTTCCATTTTTTTTTCAAAAAAAAATTTCAAGCCCCTGGAGCTGGGTCATCGCTGGGTTTTTTTCTTCTTGATTTTAGGGCCACCCTAAAATCGGTGCCCCTTTTTTATTATTATTTTATTATTATTATTTTATTATTATTATTATTATTTTAAACTTCTGGGTTCCTGTCCCGCGCTACAGCTGTAGCGTGAGGCTTTTCTTCTTCTTCAAGCACCGACCGCACACCCCCTGGGGCCCGTTCGGTGCTGGTTTTATTTTTAATATTTTTTTCTTGATTTTAGGGCAACAACCTTTTTGTTTTATTTTTATTTTATTTTATTTTTTAATTAAGAACATAAGAACATAAGAACATAAGAAGAGCCATGCTGGATCAGGCCAAAGGCCCATCTAGTCCAGCTTCCTGTATCTCACAGCGGCCCCACCAGATGCGTTTGGGAGCGCATGAGACTAGATATCTGTCTCCTGATACCACTCCCCTGCATCTGGCCCTTGAAGTACCCTGGTTTTAAGCCTGGAGATTACACATCTCCATCATAGTTTGTAACCTGTGATGGACTTTTCCTCCAGGAATCTGTCCAATCCCCTTTTGAAGGCATCCAGGCCAGATGCCATCACCACATCCTGTGGCAGGGAGTTCCACAGACTAACAACATGCTGGGTGAAAAAATATTTTCTTTTGAGTGTTCTTACTCTCCCAGACCACAATTTGAGTGCATGTCCCCTAGTTCTGGTATTTTGTGAGAGGGAGAAGAGCTTCCCTCTATCCACTTTACTCATACCCTGCATTATTTTGTATGTCTCAATCATATCCCCCCTCAAGCGCCTTTTTTCCAGACTGAAGAGGCCCAATTGTTTTAGCCTTTCTTCATAAGGGAGGTGCCCCAGCCCAGTAATCATTTTAGTCGCTCTCTTCTGCACCTTTTCCAGTTCCACTATGTCTTTCTTGAGATGCGGTGACCAGAATTGTACACAATACTCCAGGTGGGGCCTTACTATTGTTTTGTATAACGGCATTATAATGTTGGCTGTTTTATTTTCAATCCCCTTTTTGATAATCCCTAGCATGGAATTGGCCTTCTTCACCGCTGCCACACATTGGGGAGACACCTTCATGGAGCTGTCCACCAACACACCAAGATCTCTTTCCTGATCCGTCACGGATAACTCAGAGCCCATGAGTTGATAGATGAAGTTTTGATTTTTTGCCCCAATATGCATTACTTTACATTTGGTTACATTAAAACGCATTTGCCATTTCTCAGCCCACTCCCCCAGTTTGGAGAGATCCTTCTGGAGCTCTTCACAATCTTCTCTGGTTTTTACCACATGGAAAAGTTTTGTGTCATCTGCAAACTTGGCCACCACACTGTTTATCCCTGTCTCCAGGTCATTTATGAACAGATTGAAAAGCACCGGTCCCAGGACCGAGCCCTGGGGCACACCGCTTTTCACTTCTCTCCATTGTGAAAATTTCCCATTGACACCTACTCTTTGTTTCCGGGATCTCAACCAGTTCTCAATCCATAAGAGGACCTGCCCTCTTATCCCCTGACTATGCAATTTTCTCAGCAGCCTTTGGTGAGGGACTGTGTCAAAAGCCTTTTGAAAATCCAGATAGACTATATCCACCGGTTCACCCAAATCCACGTGCCTGTTGACCTTTTCAAAAATTCTAAAAGGTTTGTAAGACAAGATTTACCCTTATAGAAGCCATGCTGATTTTCTCTCAGCAAGGTTTGTTCTTTTATGTGTTTTAAGATTTTCTCTTGGATGAGGCCTTCCACCATCTTCCCTGGGACAGATGTAAGGCTAACTGGCCTGTAGTTTCCTGGGTCCCCCTCCTTCCTTTTTTAAAAATTGGTGTGACATCCGCTATCCTCCAGTCCTCCGGCACTGTGGCCGTTTGAAGAGACAAGTTGCATATTACCGTTAAGAGATCTGCAATTTCATTTCTCAGTTCCCTAATAACCCTTGGGTGGATGCCATCTGGGCCCGGTGACTTGTTAATCCTCAATTTATCAATTAGTCCTAAAACCTCCTCTCTTTTAACCTGTATTTGATTTAATTCTTTAGTCAAGAGGGGCGGCTCAGGCAGCGGAATCCGCTCAAGGTCCTCTGTCGTGAAGACAGACGCAAAGAACTCGTTCAATTTCTCTGCAATGTCCAAGTCCTCCTTAACCTCCCCTTTTCCTCTCTCACCATCCAGAGGCCCAATTGGTTCTCTGGCAGGTTTTCTACTTCTAACATATTTAAAGAAGCTTTTATTATTACCCTTTATATTGTTAGCCATGCGTTCCTCAAAGTCTTTCTTTGCCTCCCTTATCATCTTTTTACATTTCTTTTGCCAGAGTTTGTGTTCCTTTTTATTTTCCTCATTTGGGGAGGATTTCCATTTACAGAAGGACCTCTCCTTGTGCTTTAGAGCCTCTCTAACTCCACTTGTTAACCATGCCGGTGTCCTCTTGGACTTAAATGAGCTCTTCTTTCTTTGTGGTATGCACTTGTGCTGGGCCTCTATTATTGTTGTTTTAAACAGGCTCCATGCACTCTGAAGAGATTGGATTCTTCTAACCCTCCCCTTCAGTTTCTCTCTAACTAGTTTCCTCATCTGAGGGAAGTTTGCCCTTCGAAAATCAAGGGTTTTTATGTCTGATTTGGTTGACACTCTTCCTCCGACATGCATGGCAAAGGTAATTGCAGCATGGTCACTGTTCCCCAGAGGCTCAGTGACATTCACATCCCTGACGAGGTCCTGAGTATCACACAATATTAGATCTAGAGTTGCCTGTTCTCGGGTGGGCTCCATGACAAGTTGCTCTAAGGCACAGTCATTCAGCAAGTCAAGAAACCCAGTTTCTCTTTCTTGCCCGGAGCTCGCATTGGCCCAGTCAATGTGGGGATAATTAAAGTCCCCCATGATTACTATCCTATCCCTCTTAGCCACCTCCATGATTTCTCTCCTCATTTCAAGGTCCCCCTCAAGTTTTTGATCTGGTGGACGATAGAATACTCCAACTATCATATCACTCTTTGGACCTGGTAGTTTAACCCACAGTGATTCTATGGCGGAGTCAGACCCTCTGTCAATCTCCATTCTGCTGGATTTTATGCCTTCTTTGACATAGATGGCCACTCCTCCTCCAACCCGCCCCTCTCTATCCCTTCTATAGAGTTTATAGCCTGGGATTGCTGTGTCCCACTGGTTCTCCACATTCCACCAGGTTTCTGTTATGGCTATTATATCAATGTTATCCCTAGCTGCCAGATGTTCAAGTTCTCCCATCTTTGCTCGGAGGCTTCGAGCATTGGCGTAGAAGCACTTGTACAGTGGGTCCCGCAACAGCTGCTGCCTTGTTCTTCTCCCCCCACAGCTTTTATTTTCAGTAGACGAACTGTCACATTCCACTATTCTGCCAGTGTTAATACTTGCTGTGTCATCTCTATGTGATTCTCTACCCTCTCCAACCTCATTCCCGAGGATGAGGTGTTCCAACCGGATGCCACACAGCTCCTGTCGGCTTTCCCCAGTTATCAGTTTAAAAGCTGCTCTGCTGCCTTTTTGAGGTTGAGTGCCAGCAATCTGGTCCCATCATGATTCAAGTGCAACCCATCCCTCCTGAAGAGGTTTGGCTTGTCCCAAAATGTTCTCCAGTTCCTGACAAATCTAAAGCCCTCCTCTCGACACCATCGCCTCATCCACGCATTGAGGCTTCTGAGTTCTGCCTGCCTGGCGGGACCTGCACGAGGAACAGGTAGCACTTCTGAAAATGCTACCTTGGAAGCCCGGGACTTCAATCTTCTACCTAGCAACCTGAATTTGGCTTCCAAGACTGACCGCTTGGCCTTCCCGACATCATTGGTACCGACGTGTACCATGACCACTGGCTCCTTCCCAGTTCTCTCTAACAAGCTATCTATATTTCTGGTGATGTCTGCAACCTTTGCACCCGGCAGGCAAGTGACCATCCGGTTATCATGCTCCTCACAAATCCATCCCTCCGTATTTCTAATGATAGAATCCCCTAGCACAATGAGCTTCTCTCCTGCAGCCTGCTCATCAACATGTACCTGATCTTGTATCTCATCAATAGTGATGAGGGAGAGATCCTCCGGCGGAACCACTTCTTCCTCTATGTGTGCCTCATGAGGTGTGCTGAGGGAAAGAGCTTCAAATTGATTGTGCAAGATGAGACTCTCTGAGCGATGCCTTGGCCTTCTACTCCTTTGAGTCACATTCCTCCACCCATCCACCTCCTGAGTTGGGGGAGTGACTTCCTCCTCTGAAGTGTGCCCTGTCTCTTCTTGGACCTGGATAGTCTTTTCCGCTCTGTCCAGGAACTGCTCAAGCTCCTTAATATGTTGCTGGTCCACCATGCGAGCCTCTAGCTGCTGGACCTTCTCTTCCAATAGCGCTACCAGCTTGCACTTGCAGCAGATGTAGTTCTGCACACGCTCTGTCAAGATAACAAACATGGCACAAGTACTGCAGGTAACTACAGCTGCTCCCTGCAACCCCATTTTAACTATTACAATAAAATGTATTGAAGGTCTCAAAAATGTAAACTTGAACTTTTTTTTTTTAATCTAGTAAGACTTTTTACTTCTTTTATTGTTTAGTCAAAATCTAACAGTGTAGGGGCCACTAAAGCACCTCTACTCCAACTACAAGCACGTCAGGAAGTGTAGGACCTCCTGAGGAGTTGCTTGGCTTGGGAACTCAATTAAACCCAGATTTTTTTATATTTTTTTTTTTTAGTGCTGCTGGTAGCAGCTATTTAAAGCTAAAACTCCGCCCCTTGCTCCTGCAAAAGAAGAAGTTAGCTCTTCCCTTTGTTCTGTGCTCCTCTGACAGCTCCTTCCTCTCTGCTGCTCTGCCAAAGAGGACTGAAAGCTATTTAAAGCTAAAACTCCGCCCCTTGCTCCTGCAAAAGAAGAAGTTAGCTCTTCCCTTTGTTCTGTGCTCCTCTGACCAGCTCCTTCCTCTCTGCTGCTCTGCCAGAAGAGGACTGAGAGACTGCTGGTAGCAGCTATTTAAAGCTAAAACTCCGCCCCTTGCTCCTGCAAAAAGAAGAAGTTAGCTCTTCCCTTTGTTCTGTGCTCTTCTGACCAGCTCCTTCCTCTCTGCTGCTCTGCCAGAAGAGGACTGAGAGACTGCTGGTAGCAGCTATTTAAAGCTAAAACTCCGCCCCTTGCTCCTGCAAAAAGAAGAAGTTAGCTCTGCCCTTTGTTCTGTGCTCCTCTGACCAGCTCCTTCCTCTCTGCTGCTCTGCCAGAAGAGGACTGAGAGACTGCTGGTAGCAGCTATTTAAAGCTAAAACTCCGCCCCTTGCTCCTGCAAAAAGAAGAAGTTAGCTCTGCCCTTTGTTCTGTGCTCCTCTGACCAGCTCCTTCCTCTCTGCTGCTCCCCCCCTGCCTACCACGTGGCCCGCGCTACAGCTGTAGTGTGGCCGTCAGCTTTTTTCCCCTTCTGGTCATCCTCCCTGAAACCAGGAAGACTGGACCTCCAGCACCAGGCAGGAATAATCTCCGGCACCACCATTAACGAAATGAACCAAACTGGACCATTTTTTTCTGTTTGATTCATTTTGTTCTAAATCCACTCTGGGGTTTGTTATTCATTTTGTTTTGTGCCCATCTCTAATTTCAACTATACAGAGGTTTGGTTTTTAAAAAATGCATTTATAATTTAGCAACAATAATAGAAGGCAGATTTAAATTCTAATTTTTGTTTTTTGTTTTTTAGGGAAAACATTTTGTGCACCCTGATTTCTAGAAAGAGGCAAGAAAAAAAGAAATCATAGACATGGCCCATTTCTTCAGATACATGCAATACAATATTCAAGACACAGGTTTATATGCACAATAATTCTGTTTTTGAGGTGGAACAAAAATGTACTGAGATTTTTTTAAAATGACAATCAAATAGGGCATGAACTGTATTCTCGAAGGTTTTCACGGCCGGGATCTGATAGCTGTTGTGAGTTTTTTGGGCTGTTTGGCCGTGTTCCTGAAGTTTCCAGAACGTGGCCAGACAGCCCAAAAGACTCCCAACAGCTATCACGGCATTAACTACTTGACAATAACCCCTTGGGACTAAAGAGGTATTTGACATAAACATTTCTATTTTTCAGATAACTCAAAGTTATTTTTCATTGTTCCGAATATAGTTGAAAACTCTTTGCCATTCGATTATAACAAAAATTTCTTTCCTTCATTCACCTCAAAAAAAAAAAAAAACACATAGTTGGAGTATGTAATTGTTAACTTATTTCATTCTCACCATTGAGAGTGCTTTTCTAAAACTTGCCTCCCCACCAGGCAAGATGATTGGGGGGGGTATGCATTTTGACACCTTGGTTTGCAGAAGTGCTTTGCAGGAAAAAGTGGAGTTTGCCCCACAATGTGTATTTTGTGACCCTCTCAGTTTTTCATCCAATTTTTCTTTAGATTTTTTGCACAAAAAACATAGGGTGGGTTGGTTTGTTTGCTGGTTTGTGCTATTTCTGATGATGGGGGGAAAGAGAGTCTGATCTTTTTGCTCTCATGAAATAGTAAAAAAGAACTCTCATAGACCAATGGGGTGCCTTCATGAGTAGAGAGCCTTCCCCCCCCCATCAACAATAAAAAAATATTGCAATGATTTCCCTGTACATCTGCCCTCCCCTTTTGTTTCTGGCACATCCCTACAGACAACACAGAAGGCAACAGCAAAAAGTATAGCATTGATCTTAGATCTGATCCTCTTCCCTCTCCATACTTCTTAGTGAAGTTAAGCTATAAGTTTTAATTTAAACATTAAAATGATGGTGTAAACATAAATTCCTCATTAAGGCTGGAATTTGGTGAGAGAAGGAACTGCATCTAACTAATTATTTGTAAAAGAATACTTGGGTTAGGAAGGCTGATTTTCAGTGTCCTTACTGCCTGAGAAATATCATGATCAATTGTTGTTTGCATAACTATGTTGAAAAAGTCACAGAGAGTGCTTTACGCGCTATAGGGTGGTATATATGTTGAAACAAAAACAACATGGTCAATGGCTGATTTTTCAGGAGGAAACGTAGACATAAGAAGAAAAAGAGGATGAGGAGACTTGCACTCTTGTACAGTATTGCAGGCAAATAATTAGGAACCTTTCACCAATTTGTGCAATTCAAACAAAATCTCACAATGGCCAAATATATGAACCCTGAACATCAACTCCCATCTCATATCACCTTGCTCTCACCTGAAATGTAACTAACCGGTACTTCTACTGTGTTGTTTGAGAAGACCTTTCAAACCAGCACCTGCCCATCCAGCCAAGCCCTCTTCTTGCTGGGCAGCAGAAGCTGAAAAAAAAAGAGGTGCTGGCCCCAAGCCAGTGCTTCTCAGCTGAGAGGTGCTGGCCCCCTACCAGCGCCTAACAAAACTCCTGCTGCAGGGGCCAGGAGCGCCGGCGGCGGCGGTAAGAACCACCTGAACAACGAACAGGTTCGGGTTCATACAATTTTTTAAAAAAATTCCTACGAACCCAAACCCGAATCGAACCAAGGGTGGGCCCAAACCAGATGAACCTGAACCATGGATTTTCTGATTCGTGCCCACCTCTAATAGTAAGTACTATAGCACAAAACCTAAGGGTCAAGAATCCTATATTCATGTTGCATATGGACTTATTTTGTAACATCAAATCATTCACGTAAATGTGAATCTGACTTTTTTTTGTTTAATAGACATGTCTTTCCCAGTGCACTTTGTATACCTAGGTTAGAGTTTATTGATGATGGAGTGGGAAACTGAGGTTCAGCTGAGGTTCCTGCAGCAGCCCACACAGCATCAAACTGCTCCAACAGCAAAAAAACAAAAACAAAAACCCAGCTGGTAGTATTCAACCTCCCTCCCCCAGCAGCAACAACTGCTGGCTGTTCTGACCAATGGGGGAAAGGAAGAAGGTTTGCAGCTGATGAAGAAGGGCAAGGATATATTGGAAACCTCCTTGCACAAGTTTTAGAAAGGTAACAAAGCTCAAAATGGCATTTATACAGGGTCCTGACCAAGGTATACAAGTGATAGGAAGCTTCTGGCTCTCTAAGCATCCTTCACCTTAGTTCCTGTAACCCCCTCCCTGTTGACTATGAAGACCTGCACTCACAGGAATTGCCTGTCAATGATAACTAAAGGGCCACTGGTGAAAAACCAACCAACCATCATTTAGTATGTTTTCAAGAGCTAAGTTTTCATGTATGATGAAATTCAGTAAGATTTGATGCAATGTGATGAAATAAATGTCTAACTTTCCCTAACTGAGAAGGCTGTAGTGAAAGGGAGGTACACTGTAATAGTCAAACACTGTGGCAAACAACAGAGGTAAAGAAATGAAGGTAGGAGAATTCATATCTCAATATTGTTTCATCTCATATTAAAGATTGCTCTTTCCCTTGTTTACAATTCCCTTGTAGTCAACTATCCATTGCCAGTACCATTAAAAGTCTGCAGGGCAATTATGTTGAAGCAGATGCTAATGTGACCCCAGGTGGGCAACCAGACTTTGTACAAGTGAGCAGTTTTTATTATAGCATGCCGAGGTCCCCTGCCCTGTTCGGTGCCTGCTTCCCCTAAATCTAATATATAACAGGAGGTGTATATATGTGTGTTTGTGTATGCTTCCCTGGAAGCCATCAACAAAGGAAGGTCTTCTCTGCTTATTTAAATGAGGCCCCATCCTTCTCAGCTCATTGGGACTGCATTTAATGGCTTCAGCAGATTCTGAAGCAAAATATCAGATACATGCTGGGCTGTATTTCCTTCTGAATCACCCAGAAATAAATTGCAAGAGTTCTTTTCAAAAGGTGAGACTGTAACTAGATGCAGATTGATCCAAAACTCTCTCTTAGCAGCTTCTTTCAGCTGAAACATTTACTTCTCCCACGCTGGCATTTTTCTCTGTGTTCCATGACTAGCTGGCCCAGCACTGCCAGAGGTTAGCATGGCTAGAACACCTGACAAAAGCAATGTTAGCTGTGGGAGTTGCAATCCAAAATATCTGGAGAGAATGGAAACAAATTCTTTTATTAGCAGAAAATGAGACATAAATACACATTTGAGTGGAGACTCCAGATCATTAACTACCCCATACGTGAAAAATCAAACACACATTATACACACATGTGACCTATGTTGTATTTATATATTTTAGGAGGCATTCACCCCATTTTGTAATTGAGGAATACTTAGGCCCAACACTAAGTCACTGGCTTAAGACTGGCTGTTGAATACATGGTACATAAAGTTCTTAAACAGACGTAATATTTAAGTGATAACAGAGGATTGAACAGTGCTGTGAAATACTTCTGCCCCACAACTTAGAATTAGGAAATAAGCCCAACCAGACAGGAAGGTGTAGAGAAGATAGGATGTCTCTGGACACAGCGGGCTAGAGTGCTGAAACTGTTGGCTGCAAAGTCGACAGCTTGGCGGTTCAAACCCCAGGTGCCATGCAGCAGAGTGAGCTCCCATTGTTAGCCCCAGCTCCTGCCAACCTAGCAGTTCAAAAGCATGTAGATGCAAGTAGATAAATGGGTACTGCCATAAAAAGTGGGAAGGTAAACAGTGTTCCATGCGCAGAAATGCATTTGGCCATGCCAGCCACATGGCCATGAACTTCCACAACACTGGCTCTTTGGCTTAGAAATGGAGATGAGTGCCACCCCTCAAGTCAGACATGGCCATGACTAGCATGCATATGCAGGGGGAACCTTTACCTTTACCTTTTTACATCACAACTATCTTTTTGGCTAAGTAAGAAGAGAGGATTGCTATTTGTTTTCTGTTCTGACTTGTTTAGATGAAAGGAGCAACACAAAATATGACTCATGAAGAAATTGCATACTTTGGTGGAAGGAGAGGGAGCGGAATGCATTGAATCTGAAAAGTGTGACATCTCTTCCCCAAAATATCTACTCTCTAGCTTCCACTATCATCAGTGCTGACCTAGAGATGCTTGGGGTTAAAGTTCAAAATAGTATCTCCCCCTCCCTCCTAGCTCTGCGCTTCCATCTTGAAAAGCCATCAAAGTAGGCAGATCACCTGGATGTGCCTTTCTGTTTACTCAAAAAGGAAGCTGGGAGAGAATGATCTGTTGGATGCTACCTTTGAATTGTAAAGTCACTTAAGCCACCAGAAGGAAGACAAAATAAAGTTGGATTGTTCCTGTTTGAAAATGGGCAGATCTAAGAATAGACCTCTGCAGAAAAACAAAACAATTATCCCATCTGCAAGCACTTCTCCAAGAGTGGCATGATGACACATCCATATGCTTAGCTATTAAGGAATCTCATTGTTGCACTGAAACGTAAAAGGGCAACATGTTTTTCCATGCTTGATCTACCCCCCATCCATGGTATTCTGCTATGTCTATGTGATCAGTGAAAAACAAACAAAAAGGAAAATTCCCCTCAAGGCTCCATGTTTGATGTCCTGTGGTAGTTCCTGTTAAAGGCAGCAATTAGTGTTCCTTCCTTATAATTAGTGTGCCTATATAGGGTAGAAATGCTAGCACCCACTCATGGTTTCAGGGGAACTGTGCTGATTTACACTTCAGGATTTGTATTGTGTATCTTTATAGATAAAAATATAAAGATACACAGAAAGAATCTTTCCAGGTTGACTGCAATGGCTTCTAAATGTTTTTTATTCACATACCATGAGCACAGCCTAAGCTAGACATATTGTGATCTACAGGGCAATAAACATCTGAGCCTATTGATTTAATGCCAAAGTGAAGTTGTTTATAGACCTTGCAGCTCAATGAAGTAGAGATGTGTCCTATTACAAAACATGATTTGCAAGTGCTTGGTATTTAAAAAATTTTTGGAACATTAACAGTGAGACAAAGGAATTGATCAAGTATTTTCAGTGTTCAAAAAAACCCAAAAAAACTCAACCACCTAGTTATTCAAACATTTTCATTTCGCTAAATCGGATGGAATACTGTATAGTAGAGATGGGCACGAATCAAAAAATGGTGTTTCGTTTGTCGTTTAGGAGGTCCGTTTAGGTTCGTTTCCATTTTTCACGAATTTTTGCAAAAAAATCATTTTCATTTTCATTCGTTTTGTTACCATTTCATTACCATTTATTTCATTTTTTGTGATTTTTAAAGCATTTAAAGCAGTCCAATGTATTGCCGTAAAGAAAACAAAACAAATGACAAAATTTCTGGTGTTTCTGTTTGTTTCCTTTCATTTTGGAGATAAAATTTGTTTGTCATTTTGTTGCGTAACGAACTGAAAAAACAAAAACAGAAACAGAAAATTGTTCATTTCGTGCCCATCTCTACTATATAGCTGAAAACAGTAGTTTCACGTCCTCCTTCCCGTGGTACTCTACTTGTAGACATTGGGCAGCACTCAGAGACCTAGCAACCCTAGCAAGTAGAGATGGGCATGAAACGAACAATTTTTCATTTTTGTTTTTGTTTTTTCATTTTGTTATGTAACAAAATGACAAACGAATTCTGTCTCTAAAATAAAACGAAAGGAACAGAAACACTGGAAATTTTGTCGTGCGTTTCGTTTTCATTACGGCAATGCAGTGAACTGCTTTAAATGCTAAAAAAATCACAAAAATTGAATTAAATGGTAACAAAACGGTAACAAAACAAATGAAAACAAAAATATTTTTTTGCAAAAACATTGCAAAAAACGGAAATGAACCGAAACAGACCCTCTAAACGACAAACGACAAACGAAACACCATTTTTTGATTCGTGCCGATCTCTACTAGCAAGTAAAGGCAAGAGTAACAAAGAGAAAGCTGTTCTGAGTTAGGATATGTTAATGGAATTCTCCAGAGCAGCTTCTTTGAGACTGAGACTATTGTCTTTTCAGTGCTATGAAAAGGCATTTCATTATTACAGTCACCCCCTGCCATTTTGCGGTTCGTGTACTGCAGTCCCACTATATTGCGGGATTGCAGTACCTGCCCTGGCTCCAGCTGATTAGTGCTGGGGTGGGGGACAAAAACCTTTATTTCCCCACCCCAGTGCCAATGAGCTGGAGCCTGGGGTTTGGGGAAGGGGGAATGTTAAAAAGCCCAGACTTTTAAAACCTTTCCCCCTCATTCCCCAAGCCCCAGATCCGATCCCCCATTGCTGCTGCCTGTGTGGGGCTGTGGGGGTGGGGGTAGGGGCAGGGGGGATTGCATCGCCCCACACAGCTGGCCCACACTCCGAGATGCCTCAGGGCTGCTCGGGCTGGCAGCGGGGTGCAATCGCATCACCCCACGTAGCCAGCCTGCACTGCCCCAGGTTTCTCGGAAGAGCACAGGCCGGTGCCGTGGAGAGCTGCCCCACAATCTCCATTGAAATGTATTGGCTCAATGCATTTCAATGGAGAAAAATTTCCCCATTGGAATGCATTGAGATAATGTATTCTAATGGGAAAAATTTTCTCCATTGAAATGCATTGAGCCAATGCATTTCAATGGCGACGGCCCCGGACAAGAAGTCTTGGGGCGGTGCAGGTGGGGGGCGGGGGGCGGTCAGATCCCACAACACCGCCAGCACGTGCCACCCCGTGTACGCTGGCAGTGGCAGGGGGATCTGATCGCCCCCCCCGGCCCACCCGACCCACATCCGCATATCACAGATTTTCAGTCATCGCGGGTCAGGTGGGTCCCTAACCCCCGCAATATGCGCGGGGGGGTTACTGTATAGCTGTTCTGACCGGCAAGAGTCAATCTATCTCAAATTAGGTCTTCCACTTTTCCTGCTGCCTTCATTTTTTTAGGATAATTGTTTTGTTTTTCTTTTGTTTTAGTCACTCTTGTTTTCTCATGGATTTCCCAAAGTATGGCAGCCCAAATGTACAGTAATACCTTGGTTTACTAGCATAATCCATTCCAGAAACATGTGTGTAAACCAAAGCACTTGTATATCAAAGCAAATTTCCCCATTAAAAATAATGGAAATTCAGATAATTCATTCTGGAGTCCTATAGAGAACATACTGTACACACAAAATGCCAAAGCTCACAAAAGAAGTTGGCTAGAAGCCCACGTCCACACCATGGTTTAGATACCTGACTGCAGAATCTGCTCTGCTTGGGACTAACTGGATTTTACTCTCTGTTTTTAACATGATCAGAATAAAATGTAATTTGTAGCCCTATGCACACTTGACTAGCTCTCCCATGACTAGAAATGGTTTGAAAAATAAGAAAGGATGTTGGAAAAAATTAAATGAAAATATAAAGAAAAATAAAACAAACCCCTAACCTGCACTCATCTTTGAAAAATTTCATGGCTGGTGCAAGAGAGACCTTCCCTCCTTTCTCCTCCCTCTGCTTTGGAGGCTGCCTGAGATAAAAATACCCCACAATCCAGCAGGAGGAGGGAGACAGAGCCACCACTGGCTCACTTGTGATCATGTGACCATCTCCAGTTCTGGTATTGCGAGACATTGCTTGTTGATCAAGTCACAATTTAGAAGAAATATTTGCTTGTCTTGCAAAATAGTTTTAAACCAAGTTACTTGTAAACCAAGGTATTACTAATGTACAGTAATCATTTTTTGCCTGTAGGGAGAGTTCAGGCTTGATTTGATCTAGGATTCACTTTGTTGCCTTTCTGAATGTCCATGGTACTATATCTGCAAAGCTTTCCTTTCGCACCATATTAAGAATAAATCATCTTTTTAGTGTTGGCTTCCTTCACTGTACACCTAGTACATCCATCCATAGAAACTGGGAAAGCAATTTTGTGATTGACCTAAGTCTTGCGTCTCCAGGGAAATACCTTTACATGATGACTTTTTCTAGTCCAGTTATTGTTGTCCTCCAAAGTCTCAGTCTTCTGATTTCTTGTCTGCAACCTCTGTTTGGGTTGACAGTTGAACCAAGCTATACAAAACCATTGAGAATTTTTAATTTCTTCATTATCAATGTTAAACTTGGGAAGCTCTTTATTACTGTATCCTTAACGATCAAAACTCCTAGTTGCTACCTTCTATCCATAGCCAGATAAAGACTCTGAAATGAAGTTTTTCCATGATGCTTTTTAAAGGCTAATGTTAAATTATGTCAATATCAAAACTCCTTACATTCTGTTTCTTCACTTCTAGCCACCAGTTCTTCATCCTTTCTCGGAGGCATAGTTGGCATGTATCTCATGCTTCTTCTACAATACTCCCTCCATTCTAGGAAGTGATAACATTCTATATTTCTTCTGAAATGCATTGCTAATCTTAGTATCATACATTTACACAGTTTGTAATAAATCTGTAGATTTATTGCCTTGCAATGAATGCAAAATGATACTTTCAGCAATAGGATATACTGCTTTACTGTGAAGATAAACAAAGCAATGCAGTAGTTTGTTGGGGATTCACAAGTACCGAGATGTCATTTTTGGAGCATTTCCTCTTTTCTTTTTTTGAAAAAGGAACCCCATTTCATCCTTTTTTATAGCCAGTTGTTTTCTTTCTTTCTCTTGTTTTCTTTCTTTCTTTCTTTCTTTCTTTCTTTCTTTCTTTCTTTCTTTCTTTCTTTCTACCATTTGTGAAGGACTCCAGAGAATTTGTCATTAATGAGGTCACTAGCTTTTCTTTTTCTTCCTTCCTTCCTTCCTTCCTTCCTTCCTTCCTTCCTTCCTTCCTTCCTTCCTTCCTTCCTTTCTCTCCCCCCCCCCAATCCATTAGGCAAACAGTAGTCTCAGATATAATAGCTAATATTTCACAGATTTTTCCTTCAAGAGCCTTAGGTAAATATCATCATGGCTTGCTTATTTGAGTTATATATTTATCCTATTCAAGAGTAACGACTCCTGGCCCCATCCTTAAATGTCACATAACATTTTTTCTAGAGCATGGTTTTAAAAGATTAAAATTCCAATTAAATCATAGCCTTTAATCATTTTCCACTGGCTAGAACTCACATTTTAAAAACACCCATTTTGGAATGAGAATGCATGAAAATACGTGAATGCCCTGTATGGCTTCCATTCATGAAAACACAACCAGACACTGCACACATGCATGCACACACACACAGAGAAATGCAAATGAGAGGAAAACATTTGGTCATCTGTTATGACCAGATCCCTCTGGTTGTTTGCTTTCCTCTTTTTTTCATTTTAATCCAGCCTACTGGGAACAAGTGCTTAGGATTTAATCTATTGGAAGAGACAGAAGAGGACTCCTCATGAAAAGTTCTACAAGCAGAAGCCACAGCTGGAAAAAGTAAATTGTTTTCTCTTATTTTTCACAATATTTCTCTGGAAACCTGTGCAGCGAGCTGAATGAATCAGTTTTCAGTTTCACCTGTGTTATCTGGTCCCAGAATCCCAACAGAGACTCTTGTTATACTTAGTGGAGCATCTAATGTTTGCCATCCACTCATGACAAGGGCAGAGACAGTAATTCCAAGATGCATTGACCTCTGGGGAGCTTTCGTCAGTGAGCTCCTGTCCAACATGCAGCAGTAATATGGAATAAATCACACAGGCCTGGCTTTTTCACCACTGCTTTATTTCAAGAGACAGAGGCATGGAACTAATGAGGCATGACGCTGTTCAATGAATGGCTCAACATGGGTGTAAGTAAATACAGTGTAAGAATATGCTCCCCTCCTCATGCTGAATGGAGACATGGCTTTAGCAATGACAGCTTGGGGGTGCTCTTGGACTCCCTTGCGCTTGGATGCCCAGGTCACAGCTGTGGCCAGGTGTGCATTTACACAAGAAAGGCTAGTACGCAAGTTATGCCCATTTCTTGAGAAACCAGCTCTGGCCACAATGACACATGCCCTAGTGACATCCTGGCTAGACTACTGTAATGCGCTCTATGTGGAGCCACCAATGAAAAGCCTCAGGAAACTTCAACAGGTCCAAAATGCAGCACCCAGACTGCCGATTGGGGCAGGGTAATGAGATCACATTACACCCCTATTAAAGCAGCTCCACTGGCTGCCAATCAGCTATCGAGCACAATTCAAGGTGCTGACCTTGACCTACAAAGCACTGTACAGCCTGGGTCCTGGCTACCTCAAAGGTCTAATAGCACAGTATGAACCGACTTGGGTGTTGAGGTCATGGGGGGGATTCTCTCCATCCCACCACCCTCACAGGTGCATCTCATGGGAGCCCATGAAAGGGCCTTCTTGACTGCTGCACCCAGACTCTAGAACAACCACCCACTCCCCCTTTCTTGATTGCTACCACGGCTTCTGAGGTAAATGTGGCCAGAGTGATGACTTCTGGTTGTCTAGAGAGTTTCAGGGCTCTGCACAAACTTAAACAAAAATCTCCCATAGCCCAGTCTATTACTGGAAGCAGTTGAAATGAATAATTGTAAATGTTCTCATCCTAAACAAGGCTACCTGTGACAAGTCAAGATATCCTGTTGAAAAACCTTTAATCTACTGTGATATTTCTCACTCTAAGGGCCAAAAGAGAATGGGCTTTCTGTCCACTGCAATATAAGATGCAATTTTGAGCAATTTTTTTCATTAAAAAGTCACAAAATATGAAAAATGCATAAACATTCTCAAACTCTAGTTCAGTGGGAGAAAACTTTTTAATGATTTGTTTTCCCTTGTGAGAATGAAATAAGTCAAGATCTACAGTACATCCATAATGTGCCCTCTGTACTACATAGGGTGACCTTTCTTTCTTTCTTTCTTTCTTTCTTTCTTTCTTTCTTTCTTTCTTTCTTTCTTTCTTTCTTTCTTTCTTTCTTTCTTTCTTTCTTTGAAAAAGCACGTTTTAAAGGTGCCTAATATGAAAATTCTAGATGCTGTCTGATACAAAAGAGGGCAGGTTTACTACCTTCTTTCAGATCCATTATCTCCTCAGATTGCATGTACATTTAGGGGGAGGGGACGGAGTTATAGCCATGTTAGTTTTCCAGTGCAAATCAGTGGACTGGGCACAAGATGGGATCTTGCAGACCATCTTCACTGCTGACATTGATGCCGTCAGCATTCAGGGCTGGTTTTTGCTATGTAATTCTTGACAATAGTTCAAGGCAATGTTGGACCATTTCTGTTGATCTGAATGGTGTATAAAGTAGCAATATCCCACTCAAGGGCATCGTAAGAGTTTGATCAATAAGCTTGACCTCAATTTTCTCATAAGTGTCTTAGTGTGGTACTCTTTACTTGAAACTTAACATGGGCAGATGCTACACAACTACAGCTAGCAATTACATAGAGGCACAGGGCAACTCTAGTGTTTACTGTTTACTGATTTTCTTTCTTCTTTGCCCTTTGCTGACCAGTGCTGTTCTTGCATGTCAGTCTGTTTTCTCATAACCAGAAATGCCTGATGTGCCATTTCCTACCAACAAAACAAAACAAAACAAAAACACCAACCCACATCTCCGCCTTTCCATTACATCACTTGGCTGCAACACTTACAGAGGAGAATTAACAAAGAGATCCTTTGATTTGAGTTTCTCTTGTTGGTATATTTCTGACTCTTTGCCAAGACACTGAGGATGACTGTTCTTTAGCCATAAAAAGCAATTTACAAAAGCAGTTAGTCATATTGTAATGAGAGAGCGATTCACTTTCACTGAGATGAAAGGAAATAAAGAAGAAAGCATTGGAAGTAGCAAAAGAAAAGAAAAGGAAAAAGGAAAAAGGAAAGAAATTAAGCTGCTTAATTTTAACATGCAAATATAGGTTTCATTATTGCTGTAGTGTGACAGGCTGTACATAATACTTAGGGCTCATTATTTATATAACACTCTTCAGGCACCAATTCAATGCACACACAGCTTTAAAAATAAGCCATGAACACATTGGGGCTTAGTTCTCAGGGAATCTTCATAGTGGTGTTAATGTACAGGGTATGTGACTGTGCTGGAGCCACTGTAAGAAGCTGAGAGATAGCAGAAGAAAAATAAGACATGGGTAGGGGGCCAGAAAGAGACATTAGATTTGTTCAGCTGTGGTTAGTGGATCTAAATGGCTTTGCTCAGTTCACTTTTTTAAAAAAAACATTGTTGTTTGACTGGCAAAAGAGTCTAGGAAATTACAAAAATATGGAGAATAGAGATGGGGATGAACCACCAAAATGGTTGTGGTTCTTCAAGATTGATGAACCGTGAACCACTGTTCCCTAAGGCCACCTTATTCAAGGATGGTGACAGTGGCTTCTCTTTGCCCTCAGTGAAGTCACTCTGGACTCCATTTTTGAAAACGTCAGCCCTGTTTCCCTTAGAGGCTTAGACATGATGGCAAGCCAAATGCCAAGCTTTGTAAGATGGCAGCCTGGACACTGGGGGCCCACTGCACCTAAGGAAGGAAGGCAAGGGGAGTGCTTTGGAGGGGGTGACTGTGCTTTGGAGGGGGCAAGAGGCATTCTCTCTTTCTTTAAGACTCTCTGTCTAAAAAAAAAAAAGAGAGAGATTAATAAAAAGGAGGAGTATTCATCACTTGTATTCATCAGAGTCTCTGTACATGAAAAATTTGAAGGGAGGAATATTAAATGAATCAGCAATATTAATCAAATACAGCAATTCATTTTAATAGGTTCCTATCTCTAATGGAAAGCTTTCTTCCTCAGTGAATGTTGTGATGATCATTCATGTTTCCACATGGTCAATCAAGGCTTGTGAATGGAATTCAAAGCCAGATTGAACAGAGAGCTGGCACCGAGAGCCAGATCCTCACATGGTAGCAAAATCTAAAAGGCATTGAATATAGACAATAATCAATTTGTTAATGTGAATAAAATAAATACCAACCCTTCTATGTGCTATTCACTTTCCGTTGGTGTTTTTTTAAAGCATTTATTCTCCCCCCCCCTTCATTTCGGTGAAGCATGACCATGCCTCAGGAAATGGTGTCACTTGCCCAGTGTGTCAAGATTACCCGTTATAGATCTGGCCTAGATTCCAGTGTGACTTCTTCCATCTATCCATTTTTGTTTATAAACTGAGCTTCTGCTCTTACACGTCTACATTTCCACTTTAACATGATTACATTGAGTTGGAATGCATCACCCTGGGGTTTTGTTATTTATATTATACTTTTTTGGCAGCAAATATTTTTCACAGCCTCACCATGAACGTGCCTAGAAGTCAGCTAAAAATCTAATATTGCTGCTTTTGCAGATGCTGCCTTTATTTCTATAACACTTCTACTAGAGGAGACTGTTGCTGTTGTTGTTTGGATTTAGATCCAAACTTTTAAAACAAATGGCTCCTTTTGCAAAAATGGTTGAACGACAGTGATTCTCAGCTGACTCTTGTCATCTGTCCTATTCATTCTAGGTCAGGCCATGGCCCACATTGGCTTTGGCTGGTTACCTGGAACCTTGATAGAAATGGCTTTCCCAACCAATCTGACTCTTTTTCTGGAAGGCATTTCCCCCCACCTACTCTATATTGATTTACATAACGATGATCAGAAATTGTCTTAAGACAAGAGTCTCTTAAACAGCTAGTCTTAATGGCAGGATCATAGTGGGAGGATGTAACACAGCACAGTTGGTAAAATCCTAGAGACACCATTTGAGGGAAGGGAGTGGCTCAGATTCGTCATTCAGGTTTTCAGGTTTTCAAAAACAGATTGATAACATATTTAGAATAATAGTATAAGGGAAAGTATTATTCTCTTGAGTTTGGCAGCATCCAATTTTACAAGACATCATTGTCTCATCAAAGCTGTGTTACTCTCTTTCTGTTGTGTTCCTCAGCAGTAAATGAAAACTTAATTTATTGGTTGTAGTGATTACATACACTCTGAATTTCTCCTTCATTGTATTTACTTACTGAACATCTGGAATGTAAATAAGGCCTTTATTTATTTAGCATTTGTCTGCCAATTTGCTTCTCCTGCTCCCTTTTGTTTTTCATTTGTGGTGTGTTCAGAAAAGCCACAATTTCCTTCCATTTTGAAGTCAATGTCCTGATCACTTCCAGTCCAGTAATACTTTTGGAATAAAAATTGCCCAAAGAGATATTTGGCAGTGTTCTGCCCCTCATCATGCACCTAATAGCTGGGATTAGGTTGCTAATATTTTACAATACTTCCCAAATCTTTTCCAAATACAGTGGTGCCTCGGATAACGACGGTAATTCGTTCTCCGAGGTTAGTTGTTATCCGAAACACGTCATTATCCGAAATGCAGTTTCCCATAGGAATGAATGGGAAACTGTTTAATCCGTTCTGGAGCCTAGGAAAAAGGCACAGACACCTGGTTTTTTGCTCAAAACTCTTTAAAAGGTGCACTTTAGAGGTACAGATGCAATTTCACCTGGGATAACTTTTTTACTGATGTATGCTGGAAATTCATTATCTGAGGCAGTCCATAGGGAAAATTCGTTATCCGAGGCAGCCCATAGGAAGATTCATTACCCAAGGCAGCCCATAGAGAAAATTCGTTCTCCAAGGCAGACCTATACCTAGGAATTGCGATTCGTTATCCGAGGCAGCCCATAGGGAAAATTTGTTATCAGAGGCAGCCCTATACCTGGAAATTTGCAGTTGTTATCTGAATTATTCATTATCCGGGGCAGTTGTTATCCGAGGTACCACTGTATCTGAATTTGAATCCAGGTGTGTCATCCCAGAGGTCCAGCTCTGCAGCTTGCATAACTTGATATTTCATGCTTGATGGACAATGTTTAGTATTCAGTAAACTGCATTTGGCATCTGCAAAATGCTACATTGCATTTGGTCAAATCAAAAGCTGCTAAAATGGCAAGAGAATACCACGATTATAAAAGTCTATCATCTCTCTCTAGTTGCAGGTCTGCCAGTTGGTTTATCCTGTAAATTCACTGCTCTCAAGTACTACAATGAACCTTTAAGAAGTAAAAATAGATGCATGTGTTTAAAGACTCAGATAGAAGATGTCTGACTAAGAAGAGGTAAGCAACTCTTGGGTTGAGGGCAGGCTGAAATGACATTTTTTTCATTTGTAACAAAGTTGAAATGACAAAATTATACCACTGTGTTGACTTCTAGATCTCTATTACGAGACTGCACAGTTATCATCACCTCTGATCATGGGAAAGTCAAATGGCATATAGATGACCACAGCTTCTCAAAACCTGCCACTTTCATGTACAGTACATGGTCACTCACAGAGTATGCACTGATCATAAGATCTGGTTTGGACTTCAATTTGTAATTCAAAAAGACAGCGTGAGGCTTGGAAATGCCAAAACTTCAGTCTCCTATTGACTATTTTTAAAGAAATTCTGGAGCAAAATGAGCACCCTGGTGGACAGATAGGTGTTATGTGGATGTTGCCCAGGCTGTTGATCAGATCACCCCTGAGCACCTCTTCCAGTGCTGAGACCACCCCTTGCCATGGTTTACAACAGAGTTGATGGTGATGAAGCAAGAGTGGAAGAGGCTTGAGATGGAGGAATGACCAGATGGCATCCAACTGGGCTGTGGCATGTGTGTTGACGAGGTGCTCTGTGCAAGCAACTAGGGAGGCTAAAAGATTTTATGCCTCCTATCATATTAATGGAGCCTCAAACCACCAGGCTGGATTTTTCCGAACTCCCAAATCCTAGTCCGCTGGGGCCTCCTCCTAGTGATTTCACTAGTTAGTTGTTTGTAGTCCATTTTGAATTGAAAATAGAGGCCATCCGTACCAGTCTGGACTCTGGTTACACTAGTCTATCTAGGAGTGCTGCTAGTGCTGAACCCCCTTGGTCTCCTTGTCTTGTTGACTCTTGCTCAACCCTCCAGGGTGCTGGCATATTGCCAGCTGGCAGCTTCTCCACTTGACCCTTGCCCATCTTGGTTGATTAAGATTGCCGGGGGGGGGGATCATGCCTGAATGGGCTTCATAAATTGCTACTGCCTCCTTCAGGGACTGGGACTTTTCCGATTGGGCCATTCTCAATTGCCTGAAGGGGATGGTGATTAAGCCTATTCTAAAATTATCTGGCTTGGTCCCCCTGGTACTGACTGGGCCAGGTTTAAAGGGGTCCAGCCATTGACAGCTTGGCAGGAGCCCTCAGAAAACAATGGAACGAAACGGTTCATTTCAATGCAAAAACGGCTGCTTCATTTTTTCTGTAACAAAATGCTGCTTCCTCATTTTGTTTTGTTTTGTTACATAATGAAACAGTGAAACAGCATTTTGTTTTTCATTTCCTGCCCATCCCTAGTCTTCACCACCCAGAAATGTTTCGTGTCATCTGCAAACCTGGCCACCTTGATGTTTATCTCCATCTCCAGGTCATTTATGAACAGATTGAATAGCACCAGTCCCAGGACATATCCTTTTCACCTCTCTCCATTGTATAATCAGAGCTATTGGATTATCCAAGACTTAAAACTTTTGATCTGTCATACATAGTTCACTAAGCACTTGGTCCTTTTCAAGTTACATTTCTGCATCACATCCTTGTCAGTGCGATCAAAACCATACTTGGACTTTGATCCATTTGTTTTAAGTGGTCCACTCAAACTAATTTCAACAAAAATGCAAAACTATGGGAACTTAGTTTTCAATTAAAATGTCTGAGGTTTGAGCATCTCATACATTCATTCAAAAGGCTCTGAATTCAAATATAAATATTAAAAGGTAGCAAATATATGGCAAAAAATTGCACTTTTTTCCACTTCCCCATTAAAGAACTAGAGTCATGCAAATGTTCAAAACTGATCAGTTTATCACCTTGATCATACTATCTGCTCCCAAAAGAAATGTATTGTCTTCCAATGTCAAGCTAGGGTGACACTGCCACTAGGTATGTACATTGCCTTTAGAGAGAAAAAACAGAAACAGATGGAATCAGGAGTATTAGTGTATTAACTGAGGGACTTAGTGAAAAGCAAGAAGCTGCAGTTCACTCCTGAGGTGGAACAGCACCGCAATTGATCCTTTGTGCCCCTTTCAGTTTTCATAAGATTAAAAAGATGGTCAACAATTTGAACAGAGGGAAGGCACAAGCCAAACCAATATAGTAACATTAGACTGAGTTGTGGATGCCAAATGAGATGGCCAGTGACAACTGAATCCCTCAAGATCTGGCCTTGAATGCCAACCACAGAGGCACTAGGTAAATCTCAGATTATAGCTGCTCCACTAGGCATTTTGCAGAGGTTGTAGGGTTATGAGAATTTTTGTGTCGGTGTTGAGATAGCTTTTTACATTCAAAAATAATATTTTTGTTTGCTTGCTTATTGCTGAGTTGAGTTGACTAAATGTTGCTGAAATATAATTCCAATATTAGGACTGAGTGTATGTGGGATCATTGAATGGTGAATGTACCATACACAGGCTTTGAGTGGATAGCCTTCTGCAGATCCATTCCTGTCTGTAGAATATCTATCTATCTATCTATCTATCTATCTATCTATCTATCTATCTATCTATCTATCTATCTATCTATCTATCTATCTATCTATCATCTCCCCCCCTTCGGTATAGGGTGAGTTGAAGGACCTCAGTACATCCTTAGTTGCAACCTGTAGCACCACAAACTTTTGTACATTTCCTTATGATCTCAGAATTCCACTAAAGTGTATTTCTGTGGATCTAGTTTAAATATTAAAGGGATGATAAGTGTAATTATCACTGGCTTCCCCAGTAATAGAACACACATTGCAATCAAATAGGTCCGAGCATGGTTATATTATGTAGACTGACATTGGTTTTTTATTTGTTTGTTTGTTTGTTTTATTTGTTTGTTTGTTTGTTTTATATTTGGCCCATCTGATAGAGATGCCTTGGGAGGGCAGCTGATAGGCCAATTTTCTGCATTGTTTAAAAAAGGTTGAAAAACACTGGTTTGCAACAAAAGCAAAACAATACAAAAACTGACTGTATTGATTATACAGAAACAACAAATCAATAAAACAAATTAACTTAAATGGCCCTGGGGCCAAATAACTTGGGAAATGTTTTCCACCATGCCATCTTGAATTTAGATCACTCTCTTTATGTCATCACTTGGAGAAGATGTACATTATGCAATGGTAATAGAGAAGGCATTTTGTATGGTAGCTTCTCTCTGTCTCTCGCATACATACAGTTGTAGTTTTTCGGTACTGTACATCTACCAAATCTCATTTATCCTGTTAAACATTTTTTAAAGATCCAGATTAGTTTATAGTGCATGTGTGTTGAGGAAAAAGCAAGAAGTTTTTAATAAAGAAGGCACTATTTACCATCATTAGCTCTATGGTTGCTATTCCCACAGAAGGACAAAAAGAATGGTATAAAATTCAACCTCTCTTAATTTAGTAGGAAATGGAACTAATTCAGTCAGAAACTGTACACAGTGTTGACTTGTTATTCTATTTTAATTATTCCCCTTTTCATCAACAATTGCTTGTTGGATAAGCTTATCAAGCTAACAAATAACCTTTGCTAAACTGAAATATTGTTTTCTCACTTTGACTGCTTTCGTCACCTCCACATTCATGCTGCCAAATCCCATTTTATCTTTTATCTTTTATCTTTTCAGATAATTAAGTATGATGTTATATGGAGCTGGCTAGGAAACTACAAATGACACTGCTGCCATTGGATATTCTCTGCAGCCCCAGCCATTCCACATCACCTGCGTTTGTGAATCTTACCGAATTCCCTTTTGGTCAATGAAACAAACTCACATCCATGTCAGGCCAAATTAATTTTTCAGGATGACACAGCCAATCTCTGACCTTTACAGTTTGTCATCACTGTGTAAGACATATAATCTCCCTGACCATACCTACTGGTCACTAAATACTGGTATCCAGAGACTGAGGTACAGGCTTCCCATTCTTTCCTACCGACAAAAGAAATTGAAGTCCCTGGAATGTGATTACAGGGAGAGAAGAGAGAGCAAGCTGCAGCTGCAAAGGAAGTGTCAAAAATGCTTTCTTTTAAAAAATGAAACCAATTTTTCAGGTCTGTTCATGAACCAACATATAGAGGTTGCAAAAGCTGTGTGTAGCATTTGCTTCTCATGCAAGTGGTTGAAAATATTTCTAAGTCAGTGGTTCCCAAAGTGGTCTATATAAACCCCCAGGGGTCTATTTTGACTTGCAAGGGGTACTATGACATTTTTTTAAAAAAAATGGGGGTCCATAAAATGTAAATAGGGGTCCACATGAGCGGATACCATTTAGGCAAATCATCATCAACATTTAGGCATTCTGTAAATGTCTTACACCTAACACACATTGTTTTGGCACCATTTTTGAAAGGTTTTGTAGAATTTTTTTGGACTTTTAAATTTTTGGTGCATTTTTCAATTGATGCAAAGGTAGGGACCTGATCCTTGTGGTGTGTATACCTTTAAAGTTCATTTTGCATTGTGTGTGTGGGTATTGCATCATTTTTTGGAACTCAATCCTCGCCATGTGCATGTTTTTAAAGTCCATTTTGCAAAGGTTGGGGACTTGTGTTTTGCAGCCACATGACAGATACAGTATTTATACCCAAATCATGGTCGTTTGAAATTCAAATCAACTATAATTACAGTCGTACCTTGGATAACAAGAAACTTGGTTTATGAGCATTTTGTTGAATGAGCAAACATTTCTGAACATTTTTGCCTTATTAATGAACAGTGTCTAGATACAACCAGCACTCTCATGTGTGTCACATAATCAAAAGTGCTCCAAGCCAATGGCATATCTCCCTCTCTTCCCTCTCCTGCTGCAAGTGGGTCATTATCTGTTTCAGTTTCTGTTTCAGGCAACAGCAACAGCAGAGTTGATGGAAGGGCGACAGGCTCAGTAAAGGTACAAACAATTGCCATCCCCATCAACCCCTGTCCCCAAAGAGGCCACCTCCACGGGGCCTTTCCACACCATCCCTGCTGCCACCACTGAAATCAGGACACACCCACACCCATCACCCCATTTTTAAAACAACCTCCTCCACGGAGGATTTCCCACCTCCTCTGCTCTAGCTGGGATCCCCCACATTGCTCCCTTTTTAAAACAGCCCCCTTCATAGAGGTATTTCTCCCCTCCTCTGCTCTAGTTGACGTTCCTCCCATTGTCCCATCTATAAAACAGTCCCCACCTTGGAGGCTTCGCCCCTTCTGTGCTCTAGCTGGGATTCCTCCCATTACCCCATTTTTAAAACAGACCCCTTCATGGAGGCTTTTCCCTCCTCTGCACCTGCCACAAAGGTTTTCAAATGCAGGTTATTGTTCTTTGTAGTGTACTGTACTTTGTACTGTACTGTATTTTGTATTTTATTTAGTACCTTGTATTATATTACAGTATTGTAATCAAATATTTTGGGCTGTGGAATGAATCATCTAAGTTTCCATTATTTCTGATGGGAAAAATTGCTTTGATATGCAAGCGTTTTGGTTTCAAGCATGCTTCTGGAACAGATTATGCTCTTTAACCAAGGTACTACTGTACACGTGTTTTCCCTAATGGGGTTCCCTTTACTGTTTTAGTAATCAGTATTATGTACTTAAATCTTTATAGAAAAAAATCATTGGTACATGGCGCAGCCAGGATTGAACCAGGGACCCAGTCATCTCCATCCGCACTGTTTGAAATTGGACCACTGAGACTTACACAGACCCACTACAAAAGCAACATTTTCTTCATCCAGATTCCTATCTATATCTACCTAAATAAATATTTAAATAAGGATTTACTCCACCCAAACAGCACACAATATTAGACATGGGCAAGAAACAGAAAACCAATGGTTCGGTTCGTTCTGTTACAGGCCCACCCTCGGTTTCATTTGGTTTGGTTTGTATGAATTTTTAAAACAAAAATTCATACAAACTGAACCAAGCTGAACTGGTTCGGATTACCTGGATGGTGACGGCGGCAGCAGCCTGAAAGGCCCTGGCAGTGGCCACGCCGGATGGCAGGAGACCTAGCCGGGAAGTGGTAGGCCTCATCACTGCCTCCAGAGACACAGACACCGCTGTGCCGGGCAGCGGTGGACCACCCCACCGCTGCACCCAGAGGCCCAGCAGCTCATCACTGCCACCTTAGTCCCTGAAGGTAAGAGACACCAGTGGGTTTGGGAAACAAAAACCGAATTGAATGAAACAGAAATTTCAATTTCATTTTGTTTCTTTTTCCTTAGAGGGGGCTGTTCAATAGTCAATGTTTTGAAATATTATTTCATGGAAAAGCAATACCTTTATCAAATATAATATCATCAGCAGCAGATGATGCCCCAGCCATGACTGGGTGTTATCGTGGTTTATAAGCCATATAAAACAATATGTACCTGGGGTGTTTGCAATTCATTGCGTCATTCATTGACAACATTTAGTACCTAAAATTTTGAGTGCCAAATTGCATCAATCTCTTCAATTTGTAAACAAGATTTGTATCAATCCATTTCTGAATTCTAGATTATTTACACAGTTGTGTGAAGAAAATGATGACTTTCATTGATAACTCCTTCACACTGAGGTATGCTGTCTCTTGAAAGTCTTATGTTTGACAATTTTTTTTTACTTTTTGAGATGGTTTTAGAGTTTTTGGATGCTAAAGATCCCATTTTGAAAGAAAATGTAATCAAATGGATACCAGACATTGCTTATTTAACGGAATTGTGTACTAAATTGAATGAGGTCAACTTGCAATTACAAGGTGACAGTCTGAATTTAATAAAAACTAGAGATGGGCACGACTTAGCGGTATTCCCGTTTCCGTTTCCATTACTCGTATCCGTTACTCTACGGAAACAGTAACGGGAATTACTCCGCCAGAATTCAAGCTCGAACCGACGAACAAACAATTTGGTCTGATTTGTCGTGCTCGTTACTTGCACACGGCGATCGCGCAATGCCAAGCGGCACAAAAAAAAGTTTTTAAAAGTTAAAAAAAACCCGATTCCCGGCCCTAAAAGCAGGCGAAAACTGTCTGAGGGCACCTACCAGGCCAGAAGGTTTTTTGGGGGGGGGGTTCCCCACCCCCCTTTCCTTGGCTAGTGCTACTGCTGCGCTGCGCTGGTACCAGGCCGGGGGGGCATAGTCTCGTCTGCCTTTGCCATGCGGTGTGCGGGCGGGGGGTCCAAAATGGCGACCGCAATATTTTTTTTGAAATCCTTGCCCAAAACCCCACCAAAGCACCACAGAAACATGCAAAAGTTACCTATTTTAAATTTTTGATTTTTTACAGTAGCAGCAGTGGGTTTGTTTTGCCAAAATACGTCTCCGTTGATTTTATTTTATTTTTTTCTTAATTTTTTTTTACACCTGCGCAACAATGGGCTGGCCATGGGACGGGACCATGCAAATTTTCAGAGCCATTCCACCAATCACATGGCCAGGTTTTGACTGACACTTCTGGATGTGCCAGAGGGCATAAAAAGCCGAGGCAGTTCCAGTCTGTCACAGTCTGGGCTTGGATCTTGTGGAGGGTGGTCAGGGCTGGATTGCTGCGCTCAGTCTAGTTTCAATTTCGCGGTCGCGGTCGCGGTCTCGCTAGGCAGGGAGGGAATTGAATTGATTTTAATTCGCAAAACATAATAATTTCTTTTATTCCCTGTGGGGAATAGCAACACAGTGTTTATTCTATTTTGTTTTCTGCATTTTTGAGGAAGAGTTCCATTTTTTATTTGCTTATATTTGCTTCAAGGGTGAGGGAAGATTTGAGTGGGAGTGGTAGGGGAGGGGAGGTGCTGCGGATTTATTTTGAAAATATATTATTTTACACTACCATACCATTTTTTTGTATCCCAATTTCCCACCAAGTTCATTTACTTGGCCAAGGTCCTTTTACCCTGCACCTACAGCTTTTTTGCTGCTGTTGCGATTGGGGTTTTGGAAGGGAATCCAGCAACCCTATCCTACCCTAGTAGCAGCTTATAGTTTTATTCCATTTATTTTCTATTCTACAGTTTATTAGCAAGTGGCAAGCAACAGCCAAGGTCCAGTACTAGTGCTTAGAAGGGGAGGTTGGAGGGTGTGGATTAAATTATTTTAAAAATATTATACAGAGTACAGACTGAGTAGGCAGAGTCTCCCTCGCCAACCAGTGCACTCAAATTTCTCAAACACATTTGTTGGCAACAAGGCTAGGGCACCTTCCTCTATAGAACATTTTACAATTTCATTTTACTTAACACTTATAGATATTCTTTCACTTGTCCAACACCTCATTCATTTTTTTGCAGTCAGGCACTCAAACAAACATTTGTTGAAGGGCAGGCACCCAGCCACCTCTATAGAACTTTTTCTTCAATTACATCTTTGAAGAAGTTATATTCATCTTAGTTACTGTGCATTATTTGTGAAAGTTGGGTGCTGCCAGATTTTGCAAACCCCTTGCTTCTATTAGCTTGGTTTTTGTGCAGTTGTAACTTACATCTGTGAAGAACTTAAGTTACAGTTCTCCTAATTACACTTGCCCTGTGCATTGTGAAACTTGTTTGCCAGGACTGGCAAATCCCTTGCTTCTACAAGCTTGGTTTTTGTGCTGTTTTTGTGAGTCAACCTCACTCATTTACTCGCCAGTTTGCCACCAGTCTACATACACAATTACATTTTTGAAGAAGTTACATTTCTCTTTGTTACACTTGCCCTGTGCTGTGCATTGAGAAACTTGTTTGCCAGGATTGGCAAACCCCTTGCTCCTATTACCTTGTTTGTTGTGTTGCTGTTGTGTGAGTCCATCTCACTCATTTACTTGCCACCACAGTCTACATACACAATCCAATTACAACTGTGAAGAAGTTACAGTTCTCCTAATTACACTTGCCCTGTGCTGTGCATTGAGAAACTTGTTTGCCAAGATTGGCAAACCCCTTACTCCTATTATCTTGTTTGTTGTGTTGCTGTTGTGTGAGTCCATCTCACTCATTTACTTGCCACCACAGTCTACATACACAATCCAATTACAACTGTGAAGAACTTACAGTTCTCCTAATTACAGTTGCCCTGTGCAGGGCATTGAGAGACTTGGGTGCCAGGATTGGCAAACCCCTTGCTCCTATTACCTTGTTTGTTGTGTTGCTGTTGTGTGAGTCCATCTCACTCATTTACTTGCCACCACAGTCTACATACACAATCCAATTACAACTGTGAAGAACTTACAGTTCTCCTAATTACAGTTGCCCTGTGCAGGGCATTGAGAGACTTGGGTGTCAGGATTGGCAAACCCCTTGCTCCTATTTCCTTGTTTGTTGTGCTGCTGTTGTGAGTCCATCTCACTCATTTACTTGCCACCACCGTCTACATACACAATCCAATTACAACTGTGAAGAAGTTACAGTTCTCTTTGTTACACTTGCCCTGTGCAGGGCATTGAGAGACTTGAGTGCCAGGATTGGCAAACCCCTCGCTCCTATTTCCTTGTTTCTTGTGCTGCTGTTGTGAGTCCATCTCACTCATTTACTTGCCACCACAGTCTACATACACAATCCAATTACAACTGTGAAGAAGTTACAGTTCTCCTAATTACACTTGCCCTGTGCAGGGCATTGAGAGACTTGGGTGCCAGGATGGGCAAACCCCTTGCTCCTATTACCTTGTTTGTTGTGTTGCTGTTGTGTGAGTCCATCTCACTCATTTACTTGCCACCACCGTCTACATACACAATCCAATTACAACTGTGAAGAAGTTACAGTTCTCCTAATTACACTTGCCCTGTGCAGGGCATTGAGAGACTTGGGTGCCAGGATTGGCAAACCCCTTGCTCCTATTTCCTTGTTTGTTGTGCTGCTGCTGTGAGTCCATCTCACTCATTTACTTGCCACCACAGTCTACATACACAATCCAATTACAACTGTGAAGAAGGTACAGATCTCCTAATTACACTTGCCCTGTGCAGGGCATTGAGAGACTTGGGTGCCAGGATTGGCAAACCCCTTGCTCCTATTACCTTGTTTGTTGTGTTGCTGTTGTGTGAGTCCATCTCACTCATTTACTTGCACAGTTCCTTGGTGCTTTCCTTTACTATCACATTATACATTCCCTGGCCTGAGCCACAAGAAGTGAGAAAAATGAGGAGGGGTCACACAGCTAGAGGGCAGGGGAGGGGGACCCCTACTAAGATAAATAGGGGCACGTTTCTGAGGGAAGGGACAGGAAGTAGTGCAGAAAGTGATACTGGTGCAACTCCCTCCCCGAGTAGCAGTGCCAGTGGCACAAGCAGCACTGTGCCATCGTCTGTCTCCGAGGGAAGCATGGATGAGGCGTACCAAATCCCATATCCATTACCTAACAGCCCCACCCTTAATCAGCAAGAAGACAAGGGCTCTGATTCGGAAATGGCATCAGAATCAGAATCGGGCTCCTTGTATCTAAACATGCCAGATTCTGAGGACCTGTTGGCAGGGACAGACTTAAGGCAGGCTCCAGGCAGTGACGGAAGAAGCAGCCCTCTTTCCACCCAGAGTACCACCAGTGAGAGCAGTAGTACTACTTTACTTTCCCGGCAGGGCAGAGGCCACACCAGCACCACAGCAGCGGCAGCGGCAGGCAATAACAGAGGGGGCGTTACTTTCTGTAAGCCACGAGGGTGTCTCTGGGAGCATTTTGAGAACAGCCCCGAAGACGCAAGGATGGCAGTGTGCAAGATATGCGGGGTGGTCTTGCGCAGGGGGAATGACCCCAAACACCTCTCCTCAAGTGGGTTGCGCAGCCATCTGAAGAGGAAGCACCCTGGGACTCTGCCTGGAACCCTGTCAGGCCCCTGTTCCTCAGGGAGGAAGAGAGGGGAAGAAGGGTTAGAGAAAGAAAAACACAGCTCCGCTAGTGAGAGTGGGAAGAGGCAGGCCACTCTGCAGGAAGTGGGGCTGTTGGGTGGGACTTTTGTCAGCCCGCGAAATAGGGCCAAAGCACAGGAGACCACCACTCGAGTGGTGGGTGAAATGGTGGCCATGAACGGGTTGCCCCTCTCCTTTGTGGAGTCATCAGGCTTCAGGCACCTGATGAAGCACGTGGCACCATGGTACGAGACTCCATCCCGGCGTACCTTCAGCAGGCGGGTGATTCCCTCCCTTTATGAGTCTGTCAGGGACAGGATCCGGGCCTTGCTGCAGGCAGCCAGAGGGAGGAAGATCCACTTCACTTCCGACCTCTGGACCGGTGGGCACCACGGATATCTCTCTCTGACGGCTCATTGGTGGTTACCCAAGGAGGTCCTGGAGCCCCGGTCAACCCATGAGCAGCTGCAGGGGGAGGCACAAGGCAGCACCCCAAGAGGGTATAGGGTGGTGCTTCTCCAGGCACAAAGCATGGAGGACAATGCCACAGGGATCAACATTGCTGACGTTCTCAAGACAGCAATGCGAAAGTGGGGATTGGGGACAGAGGGACAGGTCAATCGTGGAGTCATGGTTACAGACGCGGGCCGTAACATGACCAATGCGGTTCTTGGGGCAGGGTTCCAGGGCATCGTGTGCGCAGCACACAAACTGCATCTAGTGGTGGGCGATGCCATTGGCCTGGGTGCACCAAAGGACTCCTGGAGTGAGGGGACCAGGGAGACCAGGGCCTTGCTGGAAAAGTGTCGGAAGATCGTGGGGCACTTCGCTTGCAGCGTCAAGGGAGCCAGGATGATGCGTGAGAGGCAGGCGGAGACAAGCCGACCGGAGCACGTCCTGATCCAGGACGTGACCACACGGTGAAACTCCACCCACGAAATGGTCAAGCGTCTGGTGGAGCAGAAGGAAGTGGTGGAATACATCATGTCAACCACCCCAGTCCTGCATGAGGGGAGGGAATTGGACCTTGGTGCTACCGAGTGGCTCGCCCTCTCCCAGATGGCGGGTATCCTGCAGCCTTTTGAGGAGACCACCCACGTCCTCAGCAGCTACAACGCCAGCCTGTGCCACGTTCTCCCCCTGGTCAATGCCCTTCGCCAACGCCTAGAGACCAGTATCCGGGAAGAAGGCAATCTTTTCCCAAAGAGCAGGGCCTTGTCAGACAGGCTGCTGACCGGCGTGGATACCCGCCTTGGCCCCCTAAGAAGGGAACACGTGTACCAGATGGCATGCCTGTGCGACCCTTGCGTCAAGGGTTCCCTGGCGGCCAGCACTGCCAAACTGAAATCCTGGAAGACGGAGCTATGCCGTCAAGTCAGGGCTCTCTCCGAACAGGGCCAGGCGTTTCAGAGGGTGCATGGAAGCCAGAGCGATGCTGAGGAGGAGTCCTCGCAAGGATCCACATCCCTCTGTACTCCAGGAGCGTTCACCCAGAGACCAGGTTCCGTACCAGCAGCCAACTACCTGGCCTCTGCCCTAGCCATGGCAGTTTCCTCCTCAGTGGAGGCAAGGGAGGAAGAAGTAGCAGACCCCGCTCAGACCTTGGTGAAGGAGTACATGGCCGAGCCCCTCCAACCCCTCAGCTCTGACCCACTGCACTACTGGGCCAGAAAGGCAGACCTCTGGCCCGCTCTTTCAACTCTGGCGTTGGACCTCTTGTCTATCCCACCCACCAGTGTCCAGAGTGAGCGTGTCTTCTCCCACATGGGAGATGTCCTGAGGCCGCGCCGCTGTCGCCTGGTCCCGGAGACGGTGGAAAGGCTGACTTTCATCCGCTTCAACCTTTCCACCTTGGGATTACCCCAACACTAAAAGAACTAAGTTGCTGCCTGTAACCTAACCTCCTGCCTGCAATCCTCCATGCCCACCTGCAAGCCTGCCTGCCTCCCCTTGGCCCTACGAGCCTGCCTGCCTGCCTGGCTGGCTGGCCCTGTGACTACCTGCCGACTCCAGTGCCTAATGCCTGCAAAACTGCCTGCTTGACTGCCTGCCTGCCTCCTACCTGTATTCTCTCTCACACACAATTGAAGGGTACTATTAGTGGCCCAATTTTTCTAGCCCTGGCCTGTCACCAAACCAGGCAGGGCCACTCAAAGTGTCATTGGAAAGGGTCTGTCTGTATTGGCCCAATGTTTCCCCTTTTGCCATGGCTGGTCTGAGAGAGACCCTAATACCTGCCTTCCTTGGTGCTTCACACCGTTCCCTGGGGTTTAGGCGCCAATCTGCTAACAAAGTGGTGAGGAAGCAATTTACAAAAACCTACCTCAAAGACTGAGTATCAGGGGGCAAGCTCCCCTCCTTACAGCCTTAAAGAAATAGACCCACCCAGTTCTCCTGCTTCCACTCTGTCTCCTTGGTTGCCAAAACCCGGTCTCCTGGGGTGGCGATAGAAACTCTGCCTGCCAAGGCGGAAACAATCCTCCCTACTGGCACTTTGGCTTAGTGCCTTCCCAATCACTAGCCTTGGAGGATGGTATCCTCTAAGCATGCGCCTAGGCTACACACACATACCTGTAAGCCAGACTAGATGCTTCCCTACCTGCCCGGCCCTCTGCCAACCTGCCTGCCTGTCAGACTCCACCAGTCCTGGCTTTGAGCATGCCTTCAAGTTGCTTCTCATTCAACCTCCTCCAGTCTGCCCTTCTGGCCTCCCAGTCCCATACTTTGTCATCTGGGCTGGTCTGTGAACCATTAAGAAGGGCTGTGGAAAGGGAAAGACAGGAGCTCCGCTTCTAGTGGGAAGAGGCAGGCCTCTCTGCAGGAAGTGTTGCTGCTGTGTGGGAGTTTTGTCCACCTCCGCTTCTGCTAATTTTCACTCTGAGCTGCAATGCACTGTGAAGGGAGGGACAAGGAAGCCTCCATGTTTGGTTCTTGCTGGATACTCTGACGCACACTGACTGTGTGAGTCTGTAATTCAAACAGACCTAGCTCTGTCTCCTCCGCCACTCTTTCCACTGGGCTGCCAGCTGTGGCGCACAAAGAAGGGAAACGTCCTTGTTGTGTGTGCGTACTCCTGTCCGAAAGTCCCCTGTGTGGATCTTGGTGCTGTGCTGTGTGACTCATTGTGCGCACACTGTTGGGCTTGGCTAAAGCTTATGGATCTTACTCTGCCTTTTTAATCTCATATAAACTATGTTACATTAATTTATGTAATGATAGCTTTTCCTTTAAAGAAAATGCAGAAAAGCTGACTTAATCTGGCTTGACAACTAACCTGAACACAGTACTGTACCTGATGTTCAAGCTAGGCACTCAGTGCTTAAACATTTTATAATCATTTCTGCCCTAACCCCGGAACAAAGGCTGCCGGACAAGAAAAGTTACTGGTTGCAAATCTAGGTTGTGATTGATGATGATGATTGAGTTATGGGAACACTCTTCAGGAACAGCTGGTGGTGGGCTTAGGGTTAGGGTTAGGGGGGATGTTTAGGCCTCCGCTACTCTGTCCTCTGGGCTGCACCACACTGTGTCTCACTAAGAAGGGCTGGAGTGGAATGTACTTGCGCGTACCACAGTTCTGCACAATAATCGTTTGTTTCTTAGAAATAGAAGAGCCTTTCAGGAGGAAGTTCCAGGCATGGCTCTTGGAGTTGTGGAACTGCTGTGATTCACTACGAAGGGCATGGTAGTGGACTGCCGGCATGGCAGTTAGGAGCAATCTACCAGCACACAGCTGGGAAAGAAAGTCAGAAAGCTTGGCTTGCTGTCCTTTTGGAAGCCTGTGTGGTCAAAGACTCAGACTCATGCTAGCTCTGTGTCTTCTCCCTGCCTGCCTGTCAGGCTCCCCCCACTTCTGGCTTAGAGGAGGCCTTCCAGCTGCTTCTCCTTCACCCTAACAGCATGGTCCAGTTAGTGCTTCAAGTTCAGCCCTGTCGCCACTGCCCTCAACTTGTCCATGCAGCAACCATGGCTGCGCCTGCCTCTTGGCGGAAAACCACTTGAAGACCAACTGTAACAGTGCATTCACTCATCAACTATTTTGTTTAGAAGAACTGGTGGACTCTGTCATCCCACATTGGGGGGTTCTTCACGCAGTCTAGGTTGGGAAATCCCTTGGCTGAGGGAGGGGCGATTCAGTGGTTCTCCTTCAACCCCCTGTAGTCTGGCCTTCTGGCCTCCCCTACCCTTCACTCTGGGTTGCACACACTGTGCCTCACAGAGAAGGGCATTGTGCTTCTGTGCTAGAAAACAGCCGTGGGGTGGGCCCATGATTAGGCAGAACTCTGCCTTGCTCTCCTCAAGGTGGTTGCGCAGCCACCTCATGTGAAAGCACCCTTGGACTCTGCCTGGGACAGTGACAGGACTCTGCAGGAAGGAGTGCCGCAGTGTGGGAGTGTTGTCAGCCTCCGGACCGCCAATTAGTCTTCAGTGGGCTGCCATTGCCATACACTGTGGCTCACAAAGAAGGACAACTTACTGCCGTGCTGGTGGCCCTCTGTCACCGTTATAAATAGGACAGTTTATCAGAAAGTTCAAGGCTTGGCTCTCAGAGTTGTGGGGAATGTGATTCACTACGAAGGGCATGCCACTGGGATGCAATGCACTGACTGTGGCTCTCTGTGAAGGGAGGGAGCAAGGAAGCCTCCAGGCTTGGTTCTTTGTGGGTACTCTGACTCACACAGACAGTGAGCCTGTGGTTCTCAGACCTACTGTCTTCCGTGGGCTGGGCTGAAAAGCTATGTCACTCACTGAGAACGGAACATGGATGGGTTGGGAGTTTACCAGGAAACCAGCACATAGCTGGGGAGGTAGACCCTCTGGCTTGCAGTCCTTTTTTCAGAGTGGTCTCAGGCCTCAGAGTCAGACACCATGTGGACTCTGCTTTTCCACTGGGCTGCCAACTGTGGCTCACGAAGAAGGGAAGCCTGCGTAGGCGTACATAACAGATTGTCGGAAAGGTGCAGCCTGGCCCTTGTTGGTGGATGGATACTTGGAGTCACTGACTGTGAGTCTGTGAGGGAAGAGCGACTGTGTTCCATTTGCTGCAACCCACTCTGGCTCATGAAGAAGGGCATTTTCCTGGCATCCTCCTCAGGCCATTCAGCTATGCTGGGGAGCTGGAGCTTCCTGGCAATGATCCTCCCCTACGGAGGCCCTGTGGCCTCAGACTCAGGCTATGTGGCCTCCTCCAGCCACTCTTTCCTCTTGGATGCAAAACACTGTGGCTCACTAAGAAGGGAAGAGTAGTTGTGTGCAGCACGCACTCCAGTAGTTTCTCTGACAGTTCCAGGCTTGGTTCTTGGAGTTGTGTTGGAGCTGGGATTCACTACGAAGGGCATGGTAGTAGTTAGTGGAGAGTTTCTAATTCACCCAGACCTAGCTCTGTCTCCTCCACCACACTTTCCACTGGGCTGCCAGCTGTGGCTCATAAAGAAGGGGAAAATGTACCAGTTGCATGGTGGTGGCACCACCATTTATAAATAGAACAGTTTTCCGAAAGTTCAAGGCTTGGCTTTTGGAGTTGTAGGAGCTGGGATTCACAACGAAGGCCATGGTCGTGGATTGCTGGCCCAGCATTCAATTACTCCAGCTTGTTGCCTCCACCACTCTTTCCTCTGGGATGCAAGACACTGAGCCTCACAAGGAAGGGAAGAGGACTTGGGTGCCAGCACTCCATTAGTTTATTGCAAAGTTTCCGGCTTGGCTCTTGGAGTTGTGTGGGAACCAACTGTGATTCACAAAGAATGGCATGGAAGTAGACTGCCGAGCCGGCAGTTAGCAAGTCTACCAGCACACAGCTGGGGACTTGGGGAGGAAGAGTCAGACTCAGAATGTGGCTTGCTGTCGTTTTTGCAGCCTTTGTCGTGCCAGACCAAACTCAAGGTGATTGGCCTCCTCCGCCAGTCTTTCCTCTGGGCTGCAAGACGCCGTGTTTCACACTGAAGGGGGTTCCTGATTTGAACAGCGTTCGTACGTACAGCACCACCAAGACTTAGTCAAAAAGTGACATGTGGTGGACAGTGGTGCATCGCAGGCAGTGTGGTGCCAGACCAAACTCAAGGTGATTGGCCTCCTCCTCCAGTCTTTCCTCTGGGCTGCAAGACGCCGTGTTTCACACAGAAGGGGGGTACTGATTTGAACAGCGTTCGTACTACGTACAGCACCACCCAAGAGTTTGTCAGAAAGTGCCATGTGGTGCATCGCAGGCAGTGTGGTGCCAGACCAGACTCAAGGTGATTGGCCTCCTCCGCAACTAAGTCCTCTGGGCTGCAAGGCCCTGTGACCCAAGGCCAGTGGCATTTAAATTCCTGTCATGCCATTCAGCTCCATCCTTTTTATACTGGAGCTGGCAATGAGCCTGCCGCACTCTGGCTCTGTGCTGTGGTGCTCTCATACTCTGCCTTGTAGCCTGGCCGGAGTGGCCACCCTTACTCTGGCCTTATGGACGCGTCGACCAGAGATAGTCCTCCTCCTTGTATAGCCTAGTGGGCTGGGCTGTGGGCTGTAAAACTTAAGTCAGAGCAACCCAGAGCCCTATCCCATTCCCATCCCTACCAAAACTATTCCTGGCTGTAGCTACTAGATTGGTACGTAGCTTAACCACCTCAGGCTCTAACTGCTAATGTTTTTGTTGACCATGACCAAAAGCAGGGTTGCATTGGCTTTGGCTTTATTGCTTGTCCTTTAAGTGTGTGTGACTTTGACTGTGAATGTGAAGTGAAGGCAGAAGGACCTTGGTGATGGGGGGCCAATTTGAGAGGAGTAGAGTAGACCCCCCTCATCCAGATTTGGGGAGGAACGGAATGTCTGTTTCTCCTGCTGCCTCTGAGAGAGGTGGAGGGGAGATGGGATGGATTCAAAACCAAACAACAAAAAAGTACAACAAACAGGCACGTCAGCCAGACCATGTCGGGTGGCTGGCTGGTTCAGCATCAGCAGATTCAGCACAGCAGACCAAGAGAAGAAGAAAAAAGAAATGCAAATTTGTTTCTGCCCCACTTTGTTTGCTTAGGATGCACTAGCCTTGTTGTGCAGCAGCAAGTCCATCACCCAGGCAGGTTTAAACTGTATTTCGCCTGCTCATTTGCGGGACCCGCGCCCACCCGCCCCCGCGCCCGCCCCCGCGCTAGCCACTCCCCCTGCCACTGCCGCTGCCGCCGCCCACGCATGTACCCCCGCGCCACCGTCGCCCACGCTGCGCCCGCAAGCCGCAAGTCTCGGTCGGACGTCAAAATGTGCGAAATCGCAGTAGAAACAGAAACGAAAAAACAAAAAACTGAACCGACTAATTTTTGCGATTTTTTGCGAAAAACGGAGACGACCCGAAACGGAACCGGCCCGACTAACGACAACTCGAAAAAAAATTTTTTCAAGTCGTGCCCATCTCTAATAAAAAAACAAAGTCCATCATTGCAGCTTTTCTTCTCAGAATTAATCTAGTGAAGGAAAACATTGGATGGTTGAATTTTCCCAGTTCCCCAACTTGTCATTGACAAATGTCCAGAATGATGATGTTTTGGTCTACGTTCAACATTTAAGTGTCCTTCACACAAACTTTAAAACTAGGTGTGAGGATGTTTTGACTATGGAAATACCACAATTGGATCTCACATTACAAGAAAAACTGATTGGAATAAGCACTAACAAAGAATTTAAGGTGCAGTTCAGAATGGGGTATCAGCAGTTCTGGCTTCAGAAAGATATACCTGTCACTTATCCTGCATTATGGACTATCACAAAAAGGTTTTGATAGACTTTCCTGTTTTATAGCTTGTGGAAAGGGGGTTTAGTGTGGTTGCTAATCTTCTTACAACAAAAAGAAATTGATTGCAAATCACTGAACGTGAAGATTTAAGACTATACCTCTCTAATTTGAAGCCAAATATTGAACAATTGCTATCAGAGAATCAGGCTCATCCCTCCCATTAACAGCATTATTAGTGTATTAATTTTATGTAAGAATTTTACTAGGTTCTTATTTATTTCATTCCAAATGCAAATATTTACTTGCATTTTGTGTCTTTTCAATAAAGGTATGAATAAATATTGTACATGTTTTTCTTTGTTTACAATTGTCCATGTTACAAAAGCCCCTATCAAAGTGAGTAGCACTGTGCCAGCTGTCAAAAAACGCATTTGATGTAAATAGGTTTAGGAAAATTCAATATCAGGCAGCAGGGGGTCTACAGAAAAATAAATAAATTGGCAAGTGGTCTACGGGGTGAAAATGTTTAAGAACCTCTGGTCTTAATAGCCATTTCCACTGCCACAGACAGACATAGTCATACAAATGCATGAGTGCACAATAGATCACTATCAGAACATTGGCAGTGTGCAGATGAATCCCAGTACCTGCAAGTGAAATAACAGAGAGATGACATCATGGATGGTGTATTTGTCCTTGCAGTCTTAATGTAGCAGGAAGCTTGGATACTGCATAGTAACCACAGCACGTGCAATATTTTGAAATGGAAACGTGATTTCACTGTAAACAATCACTTTTTAGCATCAAGCCACAAGAATAGGGCTGAACACTTCAGTTCGACACAGGGGAAAATTTCTAGAAAGACAAGGGCACTTTGCTCTGAATACATTAGCCTTGAAACTGTCATCTCACTTCTCACAGTCACATTTTCACTTGCTTCCTCAAATGCTTCTTGGGAGCACTGGGTGGCTTTGTTGTGCTTGCTGTAATGGTACCATTTGTCTGTCCGCAAACGGGTTTCAGTGCTTTGAGAAAGTGTCCCCGTGCAAGGTCAAAAGATCAAATATTCTGTCTCAGGAAGTGTAGATGCTTATATGAAAGAGACGGATGTGAGAAATGTAAAGTAAAACTCAGCCACTGATGCAGTTCCTGGATAGCGGATGAGAATTCAAAAATGACAACCATTTCTTTCTTTCTCTCTTTTTTAAAAGAGAAGAGGAAGCTTTTTTCTTTAGGAGGCTGCCAATCCATGAGAACATTTTTAAAAAGGTTGGCACCTATGGTGAATAGAATGAGAGTAGGCAGGGCTAGAACTTTGGTGAGTGAGCTTCCAGCATCGATTGACCATGCCTCTCTGTCTTTCTGTATGCTAACGCCTCTCTCTCTCTCTCTCTCTCTCTCTCTCTCTCTCTCTCTCACTCACTCACTCACTCACTCACTTTGTACAACCATGCATTAATTAAGGCCTAGGGCTGCAAGTGGTCCACAGACTACAGATTTTTCCTACCTAGTTTAAAAACATGTTAAAAACTCATTTGTATTTCATTTATGAAAAAAATTAATTGGTGCAGTTGAAGAATATATATTAATAGCAATGACTTAGATCATTGTACTTTGTGAGCACCCTGAAGCTATGCTTAAATAACCTGCCACATCTTCATTTGCCTTCTTTGCCTTGACAGTGTTGAAATTCAGTGTTTCCCAGCTGAGACTAATATCACCCTATGGTTGTGGGCAATATATAAAAGAAAAGGAGCATTTATTACTTAAATTTTGGGCGACACATCGCGAGCGTGTGGACCCGGGCCGGTTAGCAGGCCCGGATCCTCGTAGGAGCCGGCTTGCCCGGCGTTGGCGGCCGCGCAGCAGCGCGCAGCGGTGGGGACGACCCTGCACAGAGGCCGGGATGAGCGGCGTCCACCTTCCCCCAACCACGTGATTGGGCCCGGGCGGCCGCGAGGAGGACCCAGACAGGTGTAGCCCAGAGCTGAGGGAGTGTGGCCGAACTGGGGGAGCGGCATCGGCTGTCCCCCCCATGTGAGCGTATTCGGGCCACAGGCCCTCCTGCCTGCGGGCCTGCCCCAGGGTCGGGAAGCGAGGCCGGCCGGGGCTTAGGGGGATCATCCGGTGTGGGCCTCACGCCCGCCGGGGTGGGATCGCTGGGACTCGGGGGGAAACGGGCCGTAGCTCCCCCCTCCTCCACCATTCCTAGGCCGTCCAGGCCTCACCCGCCCCCTCCTCCCGTTGTTCAAGCCCAGGCCCTGGGACAAAGGGGTAGCCCGTGGGGCAGCCGGGGTGCGCCCCCCACCTGGGGATTTCTTGCACTCCCTGCCACGGGTGGCCTGCGGGGTGGCTGGTGCCTGCTTCCCCCATCTAGAGCTAACCCCTGCGAGGCCCAGACCAGGCTTGCTCTGGGCCTGGGCTGGGATGGCCCCTAAGGCCTACATCAGGGTCAGGGAGTGGCAGAGGGCCCACGCCCAACTGAGCACCTTTTTTTTTCAATGCCTCCAAAGAAGGGCACAGGGCCCGGGAAGGGCAAGAAGCCAGCAAAGGGGCCTCGGGCAGCAGGCCGCACTCCTGCCAGCTCCTCGGATGAGGAGGACTGGCCCATATGGCTTCAGCTGGAGTCGCGCCTGCTGGCTTTGGAGGCTGCCAAAGGGGTGGAGGACCAGCAGGCCCGCCCAGGGCTGCAACCCAGGACCGGCTCAAGGCCCTCCAAGGCCCGGAAGCGAGCACAGACCCGTGGGCTCGCTGATAACCTGTCGGCTCGCTTTGCAGCCCTGGAGGGGGCGGAGATGCCTCAGGCGGCAGCCAGCCATGCCCCAGCTCCTGCTAAGCGCCCGCGACCCCCGCAGCAGTGACAGGCCGGACCCCTGGAGGACACTGTTGAGACGGAGGGCGAGGACCAGGCAGACCCTGTGGCAGTCACTTCAGAGACCCCATCGACGAGTGAGTTGGCTTGCGCGACCGACCCAGCGCACACAGTCACTTGGCCGTGGCCTGTTCCCGCGGCGGGGGTGGGCATGGCGGCACCCGCCTGCTGGCCAGCGCAGCTGCCCACAGGCACATCTGCCACGCCCGGCTTTGTATCACCCTGGGGCGGGGTGCCCACATCCCTGCTGGCAGCCTGCCCACCGCAGGGTAGTCCGGCCCCTGCCCAGCAGGCCCTGCAGTTTGGGACCGGAGGTATGTGGCCCACACCAATGACACCTGTCACGCAGGGATGGCCCCATGGCCAATCGCAGGCGTGGCCCACGCCCGGGCACCCAGCCACGGGCACACCTCCCTGGCCCTACCATGGCCTGGTTTCAGGATTTGCCGGGGTGCCAGCAGGTGCAACCCCCTATGGGGGCTACGCATCCCCTTCTGGGCACCATCTGGCCCAAGCGACCAAGGAGAAAATATGGAGGGGGGAGTTCTTGGATATCTTTAGTCTTCTAAATAGGGAGCTGGATACCAAGGAGCTCAATAAGGAGGACCCTCAGGATAAGGACCGGAGGCTCAGATAGAAGCCAGAACGCTCACGGGCGACGTGGCTCCCGGAATATATGATCTATATGTCCCTGTCATTGCAGGCTCACCCCTGGAGGGCCCAGTCCATGTTGAAGTACATGGACATCATATACCGGGCCTTCGTGGATTTCCCAGCGCATACGTGGCTGCAGTACGACGAAGAATTTTGTCGTAGAGCAGCCCTGGACCCCCTTATTAGATGGGATGAGCCCCTCCCACCAATTTGGCTGCAATTTATGACCCCCATGAGGCCGGCTGCTGGGGGAGAGATACAACAGCAGGCACCTGATCAGGAAGGGATCGGATAACACATCTGCCTGCGCCTCGGCGGGCCAGTCGGTTCAAGTCCGACTGGTCTGTTGGGACTACAACAGGCAGGGCACCTGGAACAGGAAGCCGTGCCGTTTCAAACATGAATGTTCTGTCTGCGGCGCCCAGCACCCGGCCACCAATTGTAGCTGAGCCCGCCCACCTCAAGGAAGGGTTAGGGACCCGGCGGGCCCCAGAAAGTCTGGGACCAGTGACAACTCCCCTGCAAATGGGCCCAGCCCAAATAGGCTGGTGGTTCTGCGGCGATGGGCGTCCGGGCATCCGGACCCAGTCGCAGCCAAGTTCCTGGTTCAAGGGTTTACGTTGGGTTTTCGGATACCATTTGAAGGGGTGAGGGAGCCCGTGTCCTCCCGGAACATGCGGTCCCTGGTGGGCTTTGAGGGAATAGTGGAGGAAAAGATCCTCAAGGAAGTCCAGGAGGGCAGGGTCCTGGGGCCGTTCCAGACGCCCCCATGCCAAACCTCCGGGTGTCACCACTAGGTCTGGTCCCCAAGAAAGCCCCGGGGGAGTTCAGGCTCATACACCACCTATCCCATCCCTCCGGGTCCTCAGTCAATGACGGCATACCACACGAGCTGTGCTCGGTTAAATACACGTCTTTCGACACGGCGGTGCGCATGGTACGCACTTGTGGGGTGGCCGCAAAGATGGCAAAATGCGACATTAAGTCGGCCTTTCGCCTTCTCCCGGTACACCCCGAGGATTTCGAGCTGCTCGGTTTCCAGTTCCAGAACCAATTCTTTATGGACCGCACTCTGCCGTTCGGTTGTTCGGTTTCTTGTGCCGTGTTCAAAAGGTTCAGTTCATTTGTAGAATGGCACCTCCGCCAGGTCATGGGCCTTTCCAGCACGGCCCATTATCTGGACGACTACCTCTTTTGCGGGCCCACCGGAACAGGCAGGTGCCTGTTCCTTCTGGAAAGCTTTAGGACGCTGGCCAGCGAGCTCAGCCTGCCCCTAGCCGAGGAAAAGATGGAGGGCCCGCTGCCAACAATCACTTTCCTGGGCATAGAGTTTGACACTTGTGCTCAGGTGTGCCACCTCCCGCAGGATAAATTAGTGGCCCTCAGGGAGCAGGTCTGGGAGGCCCAGGCCCGCCATAAGATCTCTCTATGGGAGCTGCAGGAATTGGCTGGCCACCTTAACTTCACGTGTAGGGTGGTCACCCCTGGGAGGGCCTTCCTCCGCTGCCTTTGTGCGGCCATGGCGGGCCTGCGCAGGCCGACCCACAGGACACGGGTCAAGGCGGGCATGAAGGGAGATTTGGCAGTGTGGCGGATCTTCCTGGATGGATTCAATGGGATTTCATTCTGGAGGGATAAGCTCCGTCTCGAGGCTCAGTTTCAGGTTCAGACTGACGTGGCGGGGGGCATCGGGTTTGGCATCTTCTGGAAGGGTTCCTGGTGTAGTGGTGCCTGGCCCCCAGTATGGCATGCGGACGGCACCACCCGCGACCTCACTTTCTTGGAATTGTTTCCCATTTGGGTCGCCCTCTACATTTGGTCCGAGCCCTGGGCCAACTCTGTTGTTCGCTTTTGGTGCGACAACATGGCAGTGGTCCACGTAATTAACAACCTCACGTCCCGCTCACCCAGGGTAATGCACCTGATGAGGTCCTTGACGTTGAGGACCCTGCAATATAACATAGTTATGAACGCCCGCCATGTCCCGGGGGGTGAATAACGAAATTGCTGACGCTTTGTCCCGCCGACAGGCCGAGCGTTTCCGGGCCCTGGCCCCAGGAGCGGCCCCCCATCCTGTGGAGATCCTGAAAGAGGTATGGTGGGTTGGTGAGCTGAGGCCGACCGAGCTCTCTGCCCCTCTGTTGCTCCCAGGACTCGGAGGGGATACACGTCAGTAATGGAGGAGTTCACCTCCTTTCGGACAGGGCAGGGCATGGACCATCAGTGGCCGCTCCCGGTCGAACATCTTCAGCGCTTCCTGGTCCACCTACATAGGAAGGGGTTGGCCCCCAGCTCCATGCAGGGAAAGCTGGCTGCCCTAGCATTCTTCTCCAAGCTTAAGGGTTATGAGGACCTGACCGGGGATTTTAGAGTGAGGGGTATGATCACGGGCTGGGCCAGAGAGCGTGGCAGGGCCCAGGACCCACGCTTCCCCGTCACGCCCCAGATTTTGGCGGAGATGAGCGCCCGCTGGCCCATGGTGTGCCGTGATGTTTTTGAGGCCGCCTTATTCAGGGCCGCCTCCCTCTTGGCCTTCTTTGGGGCCCTTTGGATAAGCGAGTTAGTGGCAGCCAGCTGGCTAGATGTCTCTTTTATGGCCCTGCGGGTCGCTGACGTCTCCTTGGGGCAGAGTCAACTGACAGTGCACATCAAAAGATCTAAGACAGATCAGGGGGGAAGGGGGGCGACTATCGTATTGGGACCCTGTTCTAGGGCCGACATTTGCCCATTGAGGGCACTCAAATCATATCTGGATTTGAGAGGCTGGGCCGAGGGTTATCTTTTCCAGCACAGTAATGGGAGGCCCCTGATGAAGTTCCAGTTTGGGCAGTTGACAGGATGAGTGCTCAAAGATATGGGGCTGGGGGCGCTGAAATTTGGTACCCACTCCTTTCGGATTGGCGCCGCCTCAACAGCAGCGGTGCTCAGTTACGATAGGGGTGCAATCTGCCGGCTGGGCAGGTGGGCCTCCCACTGTTGCAAGGGGTACGTGCGGCCGCTTCCAACATTCTAACGTCTTGCTTGTGTCTCTCCAGGAATGCATCGACGAGTCTCCCACACAAGAGTGGTTTTTATCGGCCACAGCTACGTATACTGGGCCGAACGGTTTGCCCGCAGGACCAGCTGGGGTCCTAATTTGGGGCTTGGCAATGCAGTCACAGTGGAATGGTTGGGGAGGCGGGGCAGGAGGTGGCAGGAATTTCTTAACACGGCCATGGCCGCGGCATTGGGTAGCCCCCCTGACATCCTGCTAATTCATTTGGGGGGCAATGATTTGACGGAGCAGATGGGCAAGTCTCTGATCCTCGATATTTTGAGAGACTTGGCCGCCTGGAAGGCTGCACATCCGGCATGTAGGGTGGTGTGGTCAACAATTATACCCCGCCAACGCTGGCGTGCCGCCTGCGATCCCCAAAAGTTGAATCGCTCCCGGAGGGGGGTAAATAAGGAGGTCTGCCGGGCAGTGTGCCAGGACTTCGGATCAGTGGTGGGCCACGCCGATTTCAATGTAAACAGGGCAGAGCTGTATAGACCGGATGGGGTCCATTTGACGGACGCGGGTACAGAGCTGTTCCTGAGGGATGTTCGGAGGGGTCTGGAAGCTGAGCTGGCTTTGTTGGATGGGTGCCCGGGGCCATAGCACTGCTAGGCCCACGGTTGTGGTGGCGGAAGCTGGCTAGGGCAGCGGTGAGTATTTAACATCTGTCTCCAAGTACCCGATAACCAGGGCACTCCTGATCAGGAGGTCAAAGTGTCCTGGTGGGTGCAAGGGGATACCTCCCTGTGCTGGGGGATAACCCAGATTGACGCTAGGCATCGCAGGGAGGGGGATAACTGCGACTGGCCCAGGCGGGTGCCGTCGGCTGACCGCACCACCCGGGGGTCGTTCTCACCCAATGCTGCCTGGTTGGAGGGGTCTCGGGGGACCTCGGGGTTCCAACCTTCTGCCGATGCCAGACCCCCTGTTGTGGTGGTTAATGTTGTTCCTGTTAATAAAGTGTGGCCCAGTTACCCCCACTTACTGCCTCGTCTCGTCATTCCAAGTGGGGGGGGCAATGCTGGCTCTGCAGCGGTGCTTCCGCCCGGCGGAGCCAATTTGCCCTCTTGCGAGGTGGCGCGAGATGGGCAGGATGCTCCCTGCATCCGGAGGGGAGGGGGAGGGGCGCCCTTTATAAGGGCGGCTCCTACCCCTCCACCAGCAGCCATTCGGATTTGCGTTCCCCACCCGCCCACCCTTTATGGACTAGTGTGAGCGTAGCTGGTCGCCTGAGGGGGCTGGATAGGAATTTTTGACCCGCGCTCTGATTGGCTGTTGAGAGCGGGGATTTTTCGCCTATCCCACACTAGTACCAGGTCAGTAGGTTGGTCACCAAGGTTTATTGGTCACACTGGTGGCAGAAGCTGGCTAGGGCAGCGGTGAGTATTTAACATCTGTCCCCAAGTACCTGATAACCAGGGCACTCCCGATCAGGAGGTCACAGTGTCCTGGTGGGTGCAAGGGGATGCCTCCCTGCACCGGGGGATAACCCAGATTGATGCTAGGCATCGCAGGGAGGGGGATAACTGCGACTGGCCCGGGCAGGTGCCATCAGCTGACCGCACCACCCGGGGGTCGTTCTCGCCCAATGCTGCCTGGTTGGAGGGGTCTCGGGCGACCCCGGGGTTCCAACCTTCTGCCAATGCCAGACCCCCCTGTTGTGCTGGTGGTTAATGTTGTTCCTGTTAATAAAGTGTGGCCCAGTTACCCCCACTTACTGCCTCGTCTCGTCATTTCGAGTGGGGGGGGTAAATGTCCCCGGGTGTTTGTCAGCTATAATCAATACATAAAAGCAATAAATACTAGCAATAATATAAAAAATATACATTGTTTTTCTGTCTGTAGAAGTGGGTAGACAAGGTTCTGTGTTCTAGGCCAAAAAAAATGTTTTCGCATCCCATAGTTTTCAAGCATGTTGCATCCTATTAGCAATTATCCCCAGTTTATCATCTACAGTATGGGATTTGTAATCTATTCAGAAGGAAAGTACTCAATTGTGGAAGAAATTTGAAACCACAAATGAGCACTTATAAAGGAGCAAATGACAAAGATTCCAGTGAAAGCCAACAGTGCAAATAGAACTTTTTCAATGAATTAATTGACAATTCAATATGTTATAGTATTTCATTTTTTACAAATGTCAGTGGGGGAATAATTTTCCAACCCTTGATTAATTCATTTTGAAACCCAACATTTTCTCATTCTAAAAGATAAGTTTAATACAAACTTCTACCCATCTGAGGAGTAGGATCACAGCTTTCAAAAATTGATATTCTTTATATTGTAATGTTTTAAGGTAATCAGTGGAAGCAGTCAGATAATGTGTTCAGTCAGTATCTCCCCTCTGGTAGAGTCCTCTCAATTAGTTGTTTCTTCCCTCAAGGGCTCCTTTGCCAGTGATGGACTCAGTTGCCCAATTATGTATTGTCTTTCTCCCAAATTTGTCCAAAGCTTCCTGCCAGATCCCAGACTTCACCACTTTTGACAGGGCACATAACTGCTCAGTCTTTAGTGCTAAACCTTGCATGCTGGAAGCTCCCTTTGTGAATCTATGCACTGTTCCTCCTTTTACTTTGTCAATATAAATTAGAACATTAATGCAATTCAAGAACATCTGACAGTAAGGATCTGCACAAATGGCAGCTCATTAACCAAATACATCTCAAGATTTGCTTAACAGAGGGGAAGTAATACTGAATTTCTACACCTATTTGGAGTCTTTGTCTCTAAACCTATGTACAAGTAGTCTATCTAGACTAGAGATGGGCAGGACTTAGCGGTATTCCCGTTTCCGTTTCCGTTACTCGGTTCCGTTACTCTACGGAAACGGTAACGGGAATTACTCCGCCAGACTTCGAGCTCGAACCGACGAACGAACAATTTTGGTCTGATTTGTCGTGCTCGTTCCTTGCATTGCGCGATCACGCGATGCCACGCGGCACAGAAAAAAAGTTTTTAAAAGTTAAAAAAACCCAGTTCCCGGCCGAAAAGCAGGCGGAAAAATGCCTGCCGTGCCTCAGGGCACCTACCAGAGGGGTTGTTTCTGGAGGTCCCCGGCCTCCCCCACATCCCCCGTCCTGGGCTGCTCTGGTGGGACTCGCCGCAGGCTCGCAGGCAGCCAGGAAAAAGCCCAGTCTCGCCGGCCGCCGGCCACCGCAATTAAAGCGCAAGCAAGCGGCATGGACGGCACAGGAAAAAAAATTTAAACTCTCCCCCCACCCATTCCCGGGCCAAAAAAGCAGGCGGAAAAATACCTGCTTGACTAAGGGCGCAGGGCACCTACCGGAGAGGTGGTTTCTGGAGGGGGCTCCCGCCTCCCCCCCGTCCTGGGCAGCCGGACTCGAGTCGCCAATCGCCATGCCATGCGGTGCAGGCAGGGGATCCAAAATGGGGCGGCGAAGGCAATATTGTTTTTGAAATCGTGGTCCAAAAACACACAAGCACAACAGAAACACGCGAAAATTTATAAACTGCCAGATTTTTCACAGTAGCAGTGGGTTTTTACTTGCAACAAAATGTCTCTCCTCTCCTCCTCTGTCCTTCATTGATTTTATTTTATTTTATTTTATTTACACCTGCGCAGTGCGATTGGCCAGCCATGTGGTGGGAGTGGACGACCATGCAAATTTTTGGAGCCATTCCACCAAACGCATGGCCACCTGGCCATGGAGACTTCTGGGATGTGCCAAAAAGCCCCCTAAAACCTGCCCTATCCCCCTAACCCTAACCCTAACCCTTGACTCCTTACCCATACGTCACAGACTGTCTTCTTAGTGGGTCAGAGAGGCACCCAGAGGTGCAACCCACTAGCCCACCGTAACCTTACCCGTCACTAGCCTAACCCTAGCCCTTGCACTAACCCACCTTAACCCTAAGCCAGATCTACTTGCTTGCATTGCACTACTACATGCAGCAAGTACAATTCCCTTCTGTGTGAGACATGGTGGTGTGAGAGCCTTGTGCAGGGAAGGCATGACGCTGTCACTCTCACTGGTCTCATAGCCTGCAACTGGTATGCAATATCCATATGGCTATTGCATACCATTTTGCAGCAGCAGCAGGTGAGGAGGGGAGACTCCCATGTAGAGGGGTCTCTTGGAGCCTGCTTCCCCTTCCTAGTGGGTGAAGATAGGAGGCACCCACGGGTGCCTCCAGGAGCCCACTTTCCCTTTATAGCAGGCCAGAGGAGGCACCCACCCCACAGAGGTGCCTCCAGGAGCCCGCTCCCCCCCCAAAACCAGTACTAACGACAACAAAAAAATGAAAAAATGAACGACTAATTTTTGCGAATTTTTGCGAAAACCGGAAACGAGCCGAAACGGGACCGGCCCGACTAACGACAACTCAAAAATTTTTTTTTCAAGTCGTGCCCATCTCTAATCTAGACATTTGATAGAGGATTTTAGCCTCCACATATTCAGATATAATTTTACCAGATAAGCAAAGGCAAAATGTGGTGCTCAGGAAGTAAATAAAGATAATGGGCAAAGTAAAATAAGCCACCTATTCATAGCCAAAGTAAAATAAATAGACTTATTTGAATGAAGAACATCAGCCCATGCTACCCATTCCACTCTGGCTGGTCTATTGGTTAATGGGAACTAAGGGAGGAGTTGACTCACCAAATCTCCTGAATTCAATGGGAGTATTCTAGTGTGGTTTACTATGCTAAGTAAGGGACTTTTGCCTAATGGCAAATAACTGTGGTATGAATAAAAAGCTAGAAGTTCTCAATATTGTAAAGAGAAGAAAATTGTAATATTTTGGTCATGTAATGAGTAATAACAAATACCATCAACTGCTGGTTAGCCTTCAAGGCAAAAAGAGATGGGAAGCATGGCTGAGGCATAGAATGACATTTTGGCTTAAGAATTTAAGCCTGTGGTTCACAGTGGGTAGAACTTCTCTATTTAGAATAGCTTTGGATTTTAAAAAAAAAACAGATTGTGCTACTGATCACCAGATGTTCTACAAGGACAAGGCACCTGAAGAAGAAGAAGAAATAATTGTGATTCTGAATATTTGCACCCAGTGGTTAATATTAGTTGTGAACAACCCAGAGTGGCCTTTAGTTAGATGGGTGGTATATAAATAAATAAATAAATAAATAAATAAATAAATAAATAAATAAATAATTAAATAAAATATCCTGCATAGGCACTCCTGTGCAACAGTAACTATGTCACTTATCCTAACAGATGGGTACCAGTGAAATAATTCCCTGTGTAATTTCAGGCACATGACTGTATATCATTTTGTATCATACACCAAAAATTGAAAGAAAAACTTGTTAATCAGCAGCAGTTCACTACAGCTTTTGGCAGAACACAGTTATGCAACTTTTTTACTTTGCATCAGAAGCACCATAGGGTCTGCACTGCAGAAAATTAATACATCTGTCAGAATTTTTTTCACCCAGTAATGTCCAGTTCTAGTGCCTTGGTCTTTTTGCAGCTACAAAATTCATGTAAAATGAGTGGTCTTTGGTCTCCAGGTTCTTGTTTCATTCAAAATTAAGATTGGATTTCCTATGGTGATGTTCAGATCTGCCATGAATGAGGCATGATGAGGTATTTGACTTGCTAAAAGGTTTGGATGAAGAGGGCCCTGAAACTGCTGTAATGGTCTCCAGATCTGTTTCTTGAGGTCTTTATTTGTTCTATTTCTCTTATACAATTATCTCATTCAGCTTCTGAGACCAAAGAAATTAATTGCTGGCCAGCCAAAAATGATTTCTCTACTCCAAGCCATTTGTTCAAATTGTGAAAAATGAATATCCATTGTGGTGACAACTCCCAATCTTTGTCTTCCCCAAGTTATGTAACAGAATACTAGACATTGCTTGTTTCCTATAAAATATTTAAATTTGAAAAGGTCAAGGCACAGAAGTTTATCTTTCCAGAATGGGAACAAGGAATTACTGAGAGATTGCTCAACCATTATCATCTACTGATTGACTTATGAGTAGGTAAGATTGTTGTTATTCTAATTCCACACACATAGAGTTGAAATTCTGAAGCTCTCATCTGCTGATTGATTTGTGAGTAGACGGGATAGCCATTATTCTAATTTGTTTTACTTGGAGTTGAAATTTTGAAGCTTTCCTTAGAAGCTTGTTGAGGAAGGCATTAAAATTCAAAGTTTGTCAAAGTTTGTAGAAATCTGAAGTTGGTAGAGAAAATGGAGGCAAAGGAGGGATAAGAAATGTGGCTCTCCAGATGAACAACTTTCACCACTCCTTAACTAGGCTATCTAGCTAAGCCATTCTCAAAATGACAAGCACTGTCACATCTGAAGGGGGCCACAGACTGGGAACAGTTGTTCACTCACCACTTTATATATATAAGAGAACTTATAGAATTGATAAATGTTAAAGGTGGAAAACAAAAATATAATTTAGTCAAGATTGTGCAGATGAGGGGATTTGGCTGTGGATCTAGTTGCAGGGGGTGGCCTCTTAGATCTGAGCTGTACAGTGTGGGCAAGTGAGGGGGACGAAAGATGGTTAATTTTAGAGTTGTTGGGTATGGTTAGTGATGGATTTGGGTTAGTATATATTTATGTTTTTATTTTTTTTTGTTATGTGTAACAAAATGGGACAAAAATGGGACTTAAAAATAGCTACTTTAAATGTAAAAGGCCTAGGGTCAGTTATAAAGAGAAGAATAGAGGTTTTATTGAAGAAGAGTAAAGTGGACATTATTTTCCTTCAAGAGACTCACTAATCGAGAGATGGGATCAAGGAATTCAAATTACAGAACATTAATATTTAAGAGAAAGGGTATGGGACTTCAAAATTTAAATGAGTTGCAGTCTTAATTTCCAAACATTGTGAATTTGGGGTAAAAGAACTAGTAAGGGATGATAATGGTAGATATTTAATAATGCAGGGTTTATTGGGGGAAGAAGACTATACCCTAGTAAATATTTATACACCTAATGGACAGTAAGGAGTTTTTTTTATTCTGTTTTAAATGAATTGGAAAAGGTGAATAAGGGGTATTTTATTATAGCAGGAGATTTTAGTATGATTTTGGATAAAGTGAAAGATAAATCTGTTATTCAAAAATATGAGTAAAAGAATTACTGTTTTGAGTAAATTGATGAAAAGAGCAGGTTTGAAGGATATTTGGAGAAGAATTTCTTTTTCTTTCTTCCTCCCCTTTTTCTTCACTTGCTGCCCCCCCCACTGAGGGTCTCCCTCACTGCTAAACATTTTTATTCTTATCTTGCCTTTTCTACCATGCTTGTTGTTTTAATTGTTTGCTGTGTTTTTTAGCCTTATAGCTATTTTTAGCTATGCTTTGTGAACCGCGCTGAGTTCCAGTTCAGAAAAAGGCAGCGGTATATAAATGTGTCAAATAAATAAATAAATAAATAAATAAATAAATTAAAGGGGGATGAAATGACATATGCATATTTTTATTCTGTTTATAAAAGCTGCTCTAGAATATATTTTATATTTGTATCCCATAATTTGCTTTCTAAAGTTGTTGAAGCAGATATTAGTATTATAAAAGTAACATATGCTCTGATGGCAATGGAAATGAAAGGTTAAAAAAAGATTATAGAGAGGCAAGAAGATAGAGAATGAATTTTAGTATTTGTCAAAATGTAGATGTAATTGAAAGGGTAAAAAAGAAATGGATGGAAACAGGGATGATCATGAAGTGGAAAATTAATGTTTCATTTTGTTTCATTTCGTGCTCACCCCCATTTTGTTTCATTTTGTTTCTTACAATTTTTTTAAATCATATGAAATGAAATGATGCAAAATGAAATGGCTCCCCTGAGTCCTAGAGGCACAAGATTTGGCGCCCGGGACTCCGGGAGCCATTTTAAAGGGCTCTTGCTGAGCTGTCAATGGCTGGAGCCTTTTAAACCTGCCCCCACCCGGCACCATGGGAACCCCCTGGTGCTGACTGGGCCAGGTTTAAAGGGGTCCAGACATTGACAGCTTGGCAGGAGCCCTCAGAAAATGGTTGGGAGGGCAATTCCGGCAATCGCGCAGCCCTCTGCACCATTTTCTGAGGGCTCCTGCTGAGCTGTCAATGGCTGGAGCCCTTTAAACTTGGCCCAGTCAGCACCTGGTGATAGTATAGAATTAGATAAAGTTCACAGAGATTTAATGTATATGAAGAGGAATGTTTTTGACTTTAGTAATAAAAACTCTAGACTTTCTGCAAGGTTACCTTAAGCTAAGAGCAAAAATATGATAGGTGTGATTAAAGATAAATCAGGAAAGAAGTGTAGCTCGATGAAAGAAAAATTGCAAGCATTTCAAGCATTTTATAAAGAGTTATATAAAGGAGGTACTATCTTGAAAGAAGACATATAAGGTTATGTTAAGGAAATTGTTAAGGGAAAGCTATCAGAGATAGAGAAAGGGGAATTAGAGAAACCAATTCAAGAGGAAGAGATTGGAGCAATTATCGACAAGCTAAACAATGGTAAAACCCTGGGTTTTGATGGATTAGATTCAGATTTTTATAAATTGTTTAAACCAGATTTAGTTAACATAAGAACATAAGAAGAGCCATGCTGGATTAGGCCAAAGGCCCATCTATTCCAGCTGCCTGTATCTCACAGTGGCCCCACCAGATGCGTTTGGGAACACATGAGACTAGATATCTGTCTCCTGATGCCACTCCACTGCATCTGGCCCATGAAGTGCCCTGGTTTTAAGCCTGGATATTACACATTTCTCATGGTTTGTAACCTGTGATGGACTTTTCCTCCAGGAATCTGTCCAATCCCTCTTGAAGGCATCCAGGCCAGATGCCATCACCACATCCTGTGGCAGGGAGTTCCATATACTAAAAACACGCTGGGTGAAAAAATATTTTCTTTTGTCTGTTCTTACTCTCCCAGCCCTCAATTTGAGTGTATGTCCCCTAGTTCTGGTATTTTGTGAGAGGGAGAAGAGCTTCCCTCTATCCACTTTACTCATGCCCTTATTATTTTGTACGTCTCAATCATATTACCCCTCAGGCACCTTTTTTCCAGACTAAAGAGACCCAAATGTTTTAGCCTTTCCTCATAAGGGAGGTGCCCCAGCCCAGTAATCATTTTAGTTGCTCTCTTCTGCACCTTTTCCAGTTCCACTATGTCTTTCTTGTGATGCGGTGACCAGAATTGTACACAATACTCCAGATGCAGCCTTACTATTGTTTTGTATAATGGCATTATAATGTGGGCTGTTTTATTTTCAATCCCCTTTTTGATAATCCCTAGCATGGAATTGGCCTTCTTCACCGCTGCCACACACTGGGGAGACACCTTCATGGAGCTGTCCACCAACATACCAAGATCTCTTTCCTGATCCATCACGGATAACTCAGAGCCCATGAGTTGATAGATGAAGTTTGGATTTTTTGCCCCAATATGCATTACTTTACATTTGGTTACATTAAAACGCATTTGCCATTTCTCAGCCCATTCCCCCAGTTTGGAGAGATCCTTCTGGAGCTCTTCACAATCTTCTCTGGTTTTCACCACACGGAAAAGTTTTGTGTCATCTGCAAACTTGGCCACCTCACTGTTCATCCCTGTCTCCAGGTCATTTATGAACAGATTGAAAAGCACCGGTCCCAGGACAGAGCCCTGGGGCACACCGCTTCTCACTTCTCTCCATTGTGAAAATTTCCCATTGACACCTACTCTTTGTTTCCGGGATCTCAACCAGTTCTCAATCCATAAAAGGACCTGTCCTCTTATCCCCTGACTGTGCAATTTTCTCAGCAGCCTTTGGTGAGGGACTGTGTCAAAAGCCTTTTGAAAATCCAGATAGACTATACCCACCGGTTCACCCAAATCCACGTGCCTGTTGACCTTTTCAAAAAATTCTAAAAGGTTTGTCAGACAAGATTTACCCTTACAGATGCCATGCTGATTTTCTCTCAGCAAGGTTTGTTCTTTTATGTGTTTTAAGATTTTCTCTTGGATGAGGCTTTCCACCATCTTCCTGGGACAGATGTAAGGCTAACTGGCCTGTAGTTTCCTGGGTCCCCCCTCCTTCCTTTTTAAAAAATTGGTGTGACATCTGCCATCCTCCAGTCCTCCGGCACTGTGGCAGTTTTAAGAGACAAGTTGCATATAACTGTTAAGAGATCTGCAATTTCATTTCTCAGTTCCCTAATAACCCTTGGGTGGACGCCATCTGGGCCCGGTGACTTGTTAATCCTCAATTTATCGATTAGTCCTAAAACCTCCTCTCTTTTAACCTGTATTTGATTTAATTCTTTAGTCAAGAGGGGCGGCTCAGGCAGCGGAATCCACTCAAGGTCCTCTGTCGTGAAGACAGACGCAAAGAAGTCATTCAATTTCTCTGCAATGTCCAAGTCCTCCTTAACCTCCCCTTTTCCTCCCTCACCATCCAGAGGGCCAACTGGTTCTCTGGCAGGTTTTCTACTTCTAACATATTTAAAGAAGCTTTTATTATTTCCCTTTATATTGCTAGCCATGCGTTCCTCAAAATCTTTCTTTGCCTCCCTTATCATCTTCTTACATTTCTTTTGCCAGAGTTTGTGTTCCTTTTTATTTTCCTCATTTGGGGAGGATTTCCATTTACAGAAAGACCTCTCCTTGTGCTTTAGAGCCTCTCTAACTCCACTCGTTAACCATAACGGTGCCCTCTTGGACTTAAATGAGCTCTTCTTTCTTTGCGGTATGCACTTACTTGTGCTGGGCCTCTATTATTGTTGTTTTAAACAGGCTCCATGCACTCTGAAGAGATTGGATTCTTCTAACTTTCCCCTTCAATTTCTCTCTAACTAGTTTCCTCATCTGAGGGAAGTTTGCCCTTTGAAAATCAAGGGTTTTTATGTCTGATTTGCTTGACATTCTTCCTCCAACATGCATGGCAAAGGAAATTGCAGCATGGTCACTGTTCCCCAGAGGCTCAGTGACATTCAAATCCCTGACCAGGTCCTGAGTATCACACTGTATTAGATCAAGAGTTGCCTGTTCTCGGGTGGGCTCCATGACAAGTTGCTCTAAGGCACAGTCATTCAGCAAGTCGAGAAACCCAGTTTCTCTTTCTTGCCCGGAGCTCGCACTGGCCCAGTCAATATGGGGATCATTGAAGTCCCTCATGATTAATATCCTATCCCTCTTAGACACCTCCATGATTTCTCTCCTCATTTCAAGGTCCCCCTCAAGTTTTTGATCTGGTGGATGATAGAATACCCCAACTATCACATCACTCCTTGGACCTGGTAGTTTAACCCACAGTGATTCTATGGTGGAGTCAGACCCTCTGTCAATCTCCATTCTGCTGGATTTTACCCCTTCTTTGACATAGATGACCACTCCCCCTCCAACCCGCCCCTCTCTGTCCCTTCTATAGAGTTTATAGCCTGGGATTGCTGTATCCCACTGGTTCTCTATATTCCACCAGGTTTCTGTTATGGCTATTATAGCTATGTTATCTCTAGCTGCCAAATGTTCAAGTTCTCCCATTTTTAGTTGGAGGCTTCAAGCATTGGCGTAGAAGCACCTGTACGGTGGGTTCTGCAACAATGGCTGCTGCTTTGTCCCCCCCAGACACACACAGCTATTATTTTCAGTAGACAAACGATCACATTCCATTATTATCCTAGTACTAATACCTGCTATGTCATCTCTATGTGATTCTCTACCCTTTCCAACCTCATTCCCTGTGGGTGAGGTGTTCCGAACCGGATGCCACTCAGCTCATTTCGGCTTTCCCCCAGTTATCAGTTTAAAAGTTGCTCAGCAGCCTTTTTGAGGTTGAGTGCCAGCAATCTGGTCCCATCATGATTCAAGTGCAACCCGTCCCTCCTGAACAGGTTTGGCTTGTCCCAAAATGTTCTCCAGTTCCTGACAAATCTAAAGCCCTCCACTTGACACCATCGCCTCATCCACGTATTGAGGCTTCTGAGCTCTGCTTGCCTGGCAGGTCCTGCATGAGGAACAGGTAGCACTTCTGAAAATGCTACCTTGGAAGTCCTGGACTTCAATCTTCTTCCTAACAACCTGAACTTGGCTTCCAAGACTGACCGCTTGGTCTTCCCGACATCATTGGTACCAACATGTACCATGACCACTGGCTCCTTCTCGGTTCTCTCTAACAAGCTATCTAGATTTCTCATGATGTCTGAAACCTTTGCACCTGGCAGGCAAGTGACCATACGGTTATCATGCTCCTCACAAATCCATCCCTTCATATTTCTAATTATAGAATCCCCCAGCAGAAGGAGCTTCTCTCCTGCAGCCTGTTCATCTACATGTACCTGATCCTGTATCTCATCAATTGTGATGAGGGAGAGATCCCCAGGTGGAACCAGTTGTTCCTCTGTGTGTGCCTCATGAGGTGTGATGAGGGAAAGAGCCTCAAATTGATTGTGCAATATGAGACTCTCTGAGCGATCCCTTGGCCTTCTACTCCTTCGAGTCACAAGATTATTCTTTTTAATGGAATTTTGGAAGGAGATAAAATACCATTATCCTGGAAACATTCATTAATAATTCTTATCCCAAAATCCAATAAGGAGTTGATGGACCCTAGTTCATATAGACCTATTTTGTTACTAAATCAAAATGCTAAAATTTGTACTGCAATATTAGTGAATAGAATGAATGGCTTTATTATGAAATATATTAAGGAAGATCAAAATGTGTTCTTAAATGGAAGACAAATGTTTAATTTAACTAGGAGAGTGTTGAATGTTATATATGGTATAGAAATGAACAAACAGAAGGCTGGTATTTTGTATTAGATGTATTTAAATCTTTTGATTGTGTGGAATGGACAACACTAAAAATTGTGATTAAAACTGGGTGTTTGGAATGAAATTTAGGGGGGTTATAGATCAGCTATACTCTGAAAATACACCTGAGATAGTAATTAATGATGGGATTACAGATCAGATTTCTCAAGGCCAAGATATTAGACAAGATTGCCCTCCCCTCTCCAGTTCTATTTTGTTTAGTGATTGAAATGTTTGCAGATAAATAAGAAATGATGAGTTAATTAGTGGATTAGTTATGGACAATAAAGATTAATTTATTTGCAGATGATTCCTTATTGACAATTAAAAACCCAGTAGAGAGTATGGATAGAATTAAACATCATTTGGAGAAATTTGGGTTAATAACCAATTATGTGTAAATTGGCAGAAATCACAAATAATGTTGTTTAATCATAATAAGGAAGAACAAGGAATGATTGCTCACAATTGTGTGTGTATGGTAAAAAAAATCAATTAATTATTTAGGTATAGATTTAGTAAAGGATACACAGAAATTAAAGGAATCTAATTGTAATAACCTAAAGAAAGAAATTAAGAATAAAAAACAAGAATATTCTAGTTTAAAACTTTCTTGGTTTGGAAAGATTGCATTGGTGAAAATGAAAATTTTGCCAACGCTATTTTTTTTGTTTGTTTATGGTGCTTCCAGTACAGCTGACTATAGATGATATTAAATTTTGGCAAGAGTTGATTAATAGTTATTGTAATTGTGATAAAAAAGCTAGAATAAATAAAAAGTATTAGTATAAGGCTGAAAATAACGATGGTATAGCTTTAGCCAATGTAAAAAATTACTATTTAGCAAACCAGATAAGGTTTATTGGGGATACTGTATATAATCCAGAAAGATTAATACGGTAGAAAATGGAATCATCTGAAAGTATTTGGCACTTTTAATAAATCAAAATTAAATGAGATTAATAACCCCTTATATATATAGATAGATAGATAGATAGGGACTGGTCAGGAACTAATTAAGGACGTTAGGGACTGATTGAATACATCTATATATAATGAAAACTTCATAGCACACATTATTTATTTATGTGTTTTTATTCACTTCAATAAACATAATTTGTATGTGGAAATGTTACCAACTGTGTCAGTCCAGCTTCTTCTGAATAGAGATAAGAACATAAGTAAATGAACGGTGGCAGCAGAAGATAAAGAGTGTGACGGGTCCGAGCCTTTGACAACTCGATCCGTATGTGACACTTGTGAAAACACTCTTCTTTATCTTCTGCTGCCCCTATCCCCTAAACCTTTCCAAATTTGGGGTGCTCAGAGGAAAGAGGACAAAGAAGCAACCTGGCGATTTTGGTGTCTCTAGGAACCAGGGAAGCCATTAACGAATCATTTCATTTTGTTTCATTCTGAAAATTCTTTAAAAATTCATTAGCAACAAAATGAAATGAAACTGCTGAAGAAACGAAATGGAATGCTATATTTTTGTTTTGGGCCCATCTCTAGCCCAGTGTTGCTGTATCTGAATGTGAAGCAGCCAGGCTGAAGTAGAAGAAGAACACAGGAAGAAACCCCATGAGCTTCACTGGGAGAGACTGAAAATCTTTCCAAACTTCGGCTTCACTCTGACTGATACATTCACATGCACATTTAATACAAAAGGGCACATGTTGTGGGTGAACAACAAAGATACGTTTCCAGATCTTGACAAAGCAAGCCACCATTCCGAGCAAATGGTGAAATAGCTCAGTTCACAGCAGGTGTACTTGACAGACAAAGTGAGAGATCCATAATTTTGAGGGGTGTCTGCTGTTTTGTCAGAATGCTTAGACAGAAGCAAATATGACATGGCAGAGAGACACAGTGTGGGCGAGGTGATGGGTTTGTTTATATATATATAGTATAAGTATAACAACTACTGTTGATGAAACAATCTTCTACAGTAGAACTTTGGCTTAACATTGCCACTGAATTTTCTTTATTTCATGTGAAGCATTTTTATCCAAGTCTTATGCCCCCAAAAAAGCTCTTGCTTGATTCATGGAAAATGACTAACAAGCCACTTGCTGTCCTCAGGCTTGAAATTTTAAAAAGACAACACAATAGATGGCAAGGAAAGGAGAATGACTGAGATTGAGGAAAAGGAGGAAAAGGGGAAACTTAAAGATACTGGTTTTCCATTACAAATTTTCTCAAAGAGCCAGTTGGGTTGGATATAAATTCATAAACTAATAAATAACTTGATTTTAAGTTGCATTGCCTAATATGAAAGAAATCATGAGCCTCAGCAATTTTTTTGAGAATATTACCAGTTAAGTTTCTTCCAGAATATTAAGGACTGTTGTTTGGCAAGATGTTCAAGGAAGTTAAATTAATCTAGTTTACAAGGCATTAATCATGCCTCTTCCATACTCAGTTTATTGGCTGTTTACAGTACACAAATAAATGTGTTTTCTCTTTACCATTTTCACCATGCTTTTGATCATCATCTTCTCTCACCCCTAATTTCAGGAATTTCTCAGTGTCCAGGCAATAATTATTGCTGTCCAAGTGATATTACCCCCATCACTGTGGGTTAAATCACTTGGACAAATACATTGAAAAGACTAAATGTTCATATCTTCTCAGAGAATGTTTAGTTCCAGCAGCTTGTTTCTATTTGGAAATAATCCTGGTACCCATGGCTCTAATGCTGATTTCGAAAATACTTAATTTCTTCAAGGTCAGACTTGCACTTTAAAAAAAGTTTCTATTTCTGTTGTGAAAATGTTTTAAAATATATTTTAAAAATGAAGAATACATATTCAGAATCTCACTCATTTAAGCTATGAAAATATGGGGTAGGGGGGTTGAGATGATCTTCCTCAATGTTAGCAGAGTTTAGGAGCTTATCCCACCCATCTTGCCACTATACAATTGTTTGCTAATTAAGGGAGGAAAACCCTCCAAATATGTCATATGCCATCAAATCATGTGTGCAGGGCCGGCACATCCATTTAGGCAAACTAGGCAGTTGCCTAGGGCGCCAAAATGGAGAGGGGGCGCTGGCCAGCCTGCTGCCCCCCGCCCCCCTGCGCTGCTGGCCACCGCTGTCCAACCCCCCTCTGCCCGTCGCCGTCCGCCCGCCACGCCCATCACCACCCAGCCCCTGTGCCCGTCGCCGTCCCCTACCATCCGCCACCCCTGCCGCCCCGCCCCCACCGCCGCATCTGCTACCCGCCACCACCCCCACCACTGCCACCACATGCCCACCACCTCCTGCCCCACCCACCCCACTCCCACCCCCGCCCCTCGCCTAGGGCACAAAAAAAACCTAGCGCCGGCCCTGCATGTGTGAGCATATGAGCTACTGACTTCCAGAATGTTATACCATTAACAACTCTGCCCAGATCTTACCAACCAACAGAGTTTTAGAACTCTTTGTCTACTCCATTTTAAAAGCAATATAGTCTATTCTGGTCATTTCTGATTTTCCATTATGCATGCATCTTAGGATGGAGTAAGTTTAATTTTGAATTGAGCAATCACCCACTTTTCTGTTTTTCTGGCTGTCTTTCATATCTGTACAGCTGTGCTCCTCACTACAATTCATCTTTGTTGAAAAAAGCCTTTGCATTTAATTTGTGTTGGGTCAGAAGTGGTTATCTGGTGGAAGAAAGGAGTCAGCTTCTGGTATGTTCCTTTGCTTGGTATCACTTTGTGAATGGCCATGAGCAGAAGGCATATTGTAGACTTGATGTTTCCCAACCTGGGGGATCACTGGTTACCTTATATGTGTTGTCACCCTTGTTAAACAATGCCTTCCTTGATTGTTTGGATTGGTCTATTAAAATTAGAGTGTATGTGCATGTATGAGAAACAGCCCACTTTGGAGAAGAAAGGAGTCTCTGCTTTTGGAGCAAGGATGACTTTATCCCATTGAAAATGTTTTTGATGCAAACATGTGGGGGCGGGTGGGAGGTTACAAGGTTACTTGACTCTTATAAACAGGGAGCTGCAACTAAGAAAAGGTTGGGAACCACTGCTGTAGCCCATCATGGCTGCTGCCATTGGTGTTGTCAGTATTCAGGCTGGCCTTTCCTACATAAATGCTGGCATCCTTTTTTTCCTTCTGGCAACGCAGGTGTGATGTTGTGCAGCCATATTGGGCCCTTTTCTGGGTTTTTGGATTAATCATAAACCAGAAGTTCTTTGGAGAACTGAATTTCTGCCACCAGAATTTCCTGGGGATGGTGACACTATGTCATACTGAGAGGTCTAATGCCCATCTGATCAAGTTATACTGCATTAATTTCAGCCTGTGATACCAGATGAACTGGACAAGGCACTTGCATCCTGTAAGACTCCATGCCAGTTTGATTCCCTTCTTAGCTTTTAAAATTGGTCATGGAGGTGACGGTGGAATGGGCCACCCAGATTGTAAGATTTTCCTTGGAGGAAAGAGATATGCTGTCCTGCTTGAAACAAACAATGATCTAGCCCAGTCTTTAAAAGATCCGCTTGATGGCAGACGATGTGCCCAACTATCATCCTGTTGGCAATATACCATTCATGGGCAACCTAATCAAAAGGATAGTGGCTGACCAGTTGCAAGCATTTGTGGGGGATAACCAATAGTCATGATGTTATAGGAGGCCTACCAGGGAAGTGTGACCCTGTTGTTTCTCCTAGATCTCTTAGTAGCCTTTGATACCATTGATTGCATATCCTCCTGGACTGCCTGTCAGATTTGTGGATTGAGTGTAAAATCATTACACTGGCTTCAGTTCTTCCTCTATTCAGGGTGATGTTTCATCCCCGTGGGTCCTACAGTGGGTCTCCACGCTGCTGTTCAGCATCTATGTGAAGTTGCTGGGTCAGGTCATTTGGGGGTTTAGAGTGTGTTGTCATCAGTACACTGATGGCACACAACTCTGTCTCTCCTCTTTATCCTCACCAGGGGAAGCTGTGAAGTCCCTCGAGAGCTGCTTGGCAATAGTTAGGAACTGCACAAGGGCTGATAAGATTAAATTGAATCCTGAGTTGATGGAGATCTTGCTGTTAGGAGGGGGTCCTGATCAGTTGGGGGTGATGCCTGAACTTGATGGGGATCACATTCCCCCTAAAAGATCAGGCCTGCAATCTAGTCGTGCTTCTGGACCTGGATTTTCTCAATGGAAAATTGGATCTTGGCTATGGCTTTTTTAAACTTAAGCCGATTGCTCACACCTCTGCACCTGTATTGACCAGGGGTCCCTAATGACACTTGGTCCCTGTGTTGCTAATCTCAAATGCATGTGCATGTGGGTGTGCATGTGGGTGGGTGGGTGGGCAGGCATGGGTGGGTCTCTGGGTCTGGGTCTCTGGGTCTGGGTCTGTTCACAAGAAAGAAGGAACACTAGTTTCAGTATGGGACATTTTCCACACCAAACATTGGACACTACCTTGTTTTCCAGTTTTCACACTGGAAGTGGGGAACCTCTTGGGGGTCAGAGGCTTCTTGTCATCCTGCCAGAGCACCCTGAGACAGCTTTCCTCCTGAAGAGTAAGTAAGGATCCTTTATATCCCTAGAAGAAGACAGAGCCACAGGCACTGATTCCAAAATTTAAGGCAATTGTCTTTCACAGCATAGCTTTACAAGGACATCCTGAAAATTAAACCAATACCCTTCTCTGTATAAAGAGTCTGTGCTCTACCACTGTTCTGTGACTCTGCTCTATTGCTTTCCCATCAGTTTAAATTCAGTATTTTAAGGCACATGACTGGTTCTCTGACCTGGGAAGCTGAGGACTGTGGCAAGTGTGACAACTAGAGATGGGCAGGACTTAGCGGAATTCCCGTTTCCGTTTCCGTTACTCGTTTCCGTTACTGAACGGAAACGGTAATGGAATTACTCCGCCAGAATTCGAACTCGAACCGACTAAAGATGCCAAGCGGCACAGAAAAAAAGTTTTTAAAAGTGAAAAAAAACCCCAATTCCTGGCCAAAAAAGCAGGCAAAAACTGTCTGAGGGCACCTACCAGGCCAGAAGGGTGTTTTATTTGGGGGGAGGGTTCCCCCCTCCTTGGCTTCTAGTGCTACTGCTGCACTGCTGGTACCAGGCGGGGGGGGCATCGTCTCATCTGCCTTTGTCATGCGGTGTGCGGGCGGGGGGATCCAAAATGGTGACCGCAATATTTTTTTTGAAATCGTGGCCCAAAAACCCACCAAAGCACCACAGAAACATGCGAAAATTACCTATTTTAAACGCTTGAATTTTTACAGTAGCAGCAGTGGGTTTGTCTTGCCAAAAGACGTCTCCGTTGATTTTATTTTATTTTTTCTTAATTTATTTTTTTACACCTGCGCAATGATGGGCTGGCCATGGGATGGGACCATGCAAATTTTCGGAGCCATTCCACCAATCGCATGGCCAGGTTTTGACTGACACTTCTGGATCTGCAAGAGGGCATAAAAAGGCGAGGCAGTCGCAGTCCGTCGCAATCTGGGCTTGGATCTTGGTGGAGGAGGGTGGTCAGGGCTGGATTGCTGCGCTCAGTCTAGTTTCGATTTCGTGGTCGTGGTTGCGGTCTCGTTAGGCAGGGAGGGAATTGAATTGATTTTTTTGGAAAAAATTATAATTTCTTTCATTCCCTGTGGGGAATAGCAACGCAGAGTTTATTCTTTTTTGTGTTCTGCATTTTGGAGGAAGATTTCCTTTTTTCATTTGCTTATATTTGCTTCAAGGGGGAGGGAAGGTTTGAGTGGGAGCGGGAGGTGCTGCGGTGTGGATTTATTTTGAAAATATATTATTTTATACTACCATACCATTTCTTTTCTATCCCAATTTCCCACCAAGTTCACATTTACTTGGCCAAGGTCCTTTTACCCTGCGCCTACAGCTTTGCTGCTGTGGCGATTGGGGTTTGGGAAGGGAATCAGGCAACCCTACCCTACCCTAGTAGCAGTTTATACTTTTATACTACCATTTATTTTCTATTTTCTAAAGTAGTGGCAACTTGCAAGCAACATCCAAGGTCCAGTACTAGTGCTTAGAAGGGGAGGTTGGAGGCTGTGGATTAATTTATAGAGTACAGACTGAGTAGGCAGAGTTCCCCTCGCCAACCAGTGCACTCAAAGTTCTCAAACACATTTGTTGGCATTTGGCAACAAGGCAAGGGCACCCTCCTCTATAGAAAATTTTACAATTACATTTTGCTTACTTATACTTACTCTTTCACTTGTCCAACACCTCATTCATGTATTTGCAGTCAGGCACTCAAACAAACATATTTGTTGAAGGGCACCCACCCACCTCTATAGAATTTTTTTTACAATTACATCTTTGAAGAAGTTACAGTTCTCTTAGTTACACTTGCCCTGTGCATTGTGAAAGTTGGGTGCTGCCACCAGATTTGGCACACTGTGAGCGACCCCCGCCGCCCCCTCCATAATGAGGTGCTTAAAAATTATGTAAGATAGGCTTTTATTATGTTCCCTGGAGTTCAACACAGACAGAAAACACCTCAGCACAGTTCAGTGGTGCTTTGCCCCTTCTGGGAATTAATAAGGCTTCTTCTTCTTTGGAGCAGGCCCTGTCAGAAGTCTCTCCATCTGGTAGTAGTGCCTGGCTAGACTGTCTTTTAGCTTCAGAGCACAAATAACTTGTGTTTCTCCCAAAGTCCCAAGACACAGCCTCTCAGTTCTCACTCTTCCTTACAGGTTTTACTCTGTGCCTGTGTAATTCCCATAGAGTGGGGAGTTACCTCACTCCCTCACTCCAGAAGCCAGCGAATGTCCTGGTCAGTTAAACAACACCGTCTTCATCAGGCCGGCCCGCGTTGTCTCCCTTTATTCTTAGTTCTCAAACATTGGGCTGCCTCAGGGAGGGGCCGAGCCCATGAGCTGTCTTCCTTCGCTCTGTTCCTGGGTTGCACAGAGGAGACTTTATCCCTTATACTCCTTGACCCCGGCCTTTAATGCTCACCTCCTCCAGGTTGTCTGACTGGCCAGGCTTCCTCCTTATCCAGGGTGTCCCTTGCATCCTCCCAAACATCCGTCTCTCCTTCCTCCTCCTCCACGATGATGTTTTCTCCCCTTATCTCTAGGCCCGCCAGAGCTCTCTCCTCCCCCCAGACAGGTGTTACATTTCTCTCTAATTGCCTTGCTGCCTCGGGAGGCTGACCACTCTCCCAGCTGCTTTCAGCTGTCTCACACATCCCCCCTTCCAAGTGGGCAGCCTCCTCAGCAGGGTCTTCTGTCCAAGGGCCCTGGCGAGAGAAATAGTCCACATTAGCATGCTGGCGACCCTTGCGGTACCGCACCCGAAACGCAAAAGGCTGAAGGGCCAGATACCAGCGGGTTAGCCGAGGGTTGGTATCCTTCATGCGTTGGAGCCATTGCAGGGGTGCATGGTCCGTGACAAGCAGGAAAGGGGCCCCTAACAGGTAGTAGCTCAACGCCTCCACTGCCCATTTGATGGCCAAAGCCTCCCGTTCAATCACTGCATATTTTTGTTCTCGGGGGGATAGTTTCCGACTTAGAAACAGGACAGGATGCTCTCCATCCTCATAATGTTGGGCTAAGATGGCTCCTAATCCCCGCTCTGATGCGTCAGTTAGGAGAATGAAGGGCCGTGAAAAATCAGGAGCTCGCCGGACAGGGGCTTCACAGAGCCGCTGCTTTAGCCTTTCAAAGGCCTGTTGCTCCCTGGGTCCCCACCGCACCATCCTTGGAGCCTTCCGGCGTGTAAGGTCTGTTAAGGGTGCCGCAATGTCCGAGAAGTTCGCTATGAACTGGCGATAATAACCCGGCAAGCCCCAAAAACTGCTGCACTTCCTTCTTAGTACGGGGTGGACACCACTTTGACACTTTAGTCACTTTGTCCGCCATTGTCCGGATTTCTCCCCCATCTACCAGGAATCCCAGATAAGGCACGTGCGCCTGCGCCAGCTTACATTTTCGAGGGTTCACTGTTAACCTCGCCTTCCTTAATTCCCTTAATACTGCTCTTAGGTGCTCCAGGTGTTCTCCCAAGACTGACTAAAGATGATGATATCATCTATGTATGCGGCATAAAATCTTGCACTGGTGCCAATACCCTATCCATCAGCCGCTGAAATGTTGCTGCAGCCCCATGCAGGCCAAAGGGCATATAGGTGAATTGATAGAGCCCTACTGGGGTGGTAAACGCTGTTTTCTCTCTATCTGCCTTCCGGAGTGGGATTTGCCAATAACCTTTGGTTAGATCCAAGGAGGACAGGTAGGTGGCTTTCCCTAATCTCTATCAACTCATCCACCCTTGGCATAGGGTAGGCATCAAATTTTGATACCTCATTAACCCGGCGAAAATCAATGCAAAACCGGGTACTACCGTCTGGTTTGGGTACCAGGACGGGATGGCTCCGCCATGGACTGCTAGACGGTTCAATGACTCCCAGGTCTAGCATAGACCTGACTTCATCTATTATGATCTGTTTGAGGTGCTGAGGCCAGGTTCGGGCTGCCGATCTTACCACCACTCCTGGCTCAGTCTCAATTGGGTGTTCAACCAGGGTTGTGCGCCCGGCCGGCTGACTATGACATCTGGAAACTCCTGTTCCAGGATCCTCAACTCCTGCTGCTTTTGAGGTTCAAGGCCCTCATCTAGTTTCCACCTATCCTCTAGGTCGGTGGAGGACCCTTTAGTCTCTGGTCCCAATTCTACCTCTTCTACTTCTCCCAAGAGGGCTTCCCTATCCTTCCATTCCTTCAAGAGATTGACATGAAAGATTTGGGTTGGCCTCCTCCGGTCTGGCATCCTAACCGTAATCTACAGGTCCAACCCGACGTATTACTTCATAAGGTCCCTGCCATTGTGCAAACAGCTTAGTTGGTTCGGAGGGTAAAAGCAGGAGCACTTTCTGTCCAGGGGTGAACTCCCGCAGTTGAACTCGGGCATTGTACCGACGCCTTTGAGCCATCTGTGCTTCCCTCAAATGTCCCTGGGCTAATTCGGTGGCCGTACGCAATCATTCTCGCATCTCCAGGACCTGCTGTACTGTACTCTGGGCCTGGTCTTCCCCTGATTCCCACTGCTCTCGTACCAAATCAAGAACTCCCCGAGGTTGCCTTCCATAGAGTAACTCAAAAGGGGAAAATCCTAAGGATGCCTGGGGCACCTCACAGATAGCAAACATCAATGGTGCCAACATTTGGTGCCACTGAGTGGGCCTATCTTGTGCTATCCTGCGTAACATAGTTTTAAGGGTTTTGTTGAACCTTTCTAACAGACCATTAGTCTGTGGGTGGTAAACTGAGGTTCTCAAAGGCCTTATGCCCAAGAGCTTCCACATTTGCTTTAAGGTTTGACTAAGGAAGTTGGTACCCTGATCTGTGAGGATAGTACTGGGGAAACCCACTCGAGAAAATATGCCCAGAAGTTCCCTAGCCAAAACCTTGGCTGTAGTGGACCGGAGAGCCACCGCCTCCGGATAACGGGTGGCATAGTCAATCACTACCAGAATGTAAGAGTGTCCTCCAGCTGATTTAGGGAGGGGTCCTACCAGATCCATGGCTACTCGGTCAAAGGGTATGTCCACTAGGGGCAAGGACACAAGTTCCCCTCCAGGACGGGGCCGGATCTGTGTTCTCTGGCACACTGGACACGACCTGCAATACTGTTCTACCTCTGTATACAGACCGGGCCAAAAGAACCGTTGGCGTATGGGGCGTTCATCTTGTCTGCTGCTAAATGCCCAGCAAGGGGATCATGGGCTAACTTTAACACAAAGCCCCGAAGTCGTTGAGGAACTACCAGTTGAGCCCCTGGAAAGGGTGGGTTTGGGTCAATCCGGTAAAGAAGACCATCCCGCATCTCGAAACCCACTTGCCCTGCCGGCGTTTCCCCTTCTGGCCTAGCCCCTGCAAGAGCGTGGGTTAAAGCAGGGTCTTCCTGCTGCCATGCCCTCACCTGAGCTCGAGAGACCTTCCCTAACTCCAGCTCCCCTTCTGACTCCCCTGCAGCTCCTACTGCTAGCTGTGGGGATGTCACCAATTTTTCCACCCCCTGCCAATTCCTCCCCAACAGCATGGGCCATGCCAAGTTTGGTACCAATCCCACCCTCAACCGTCTTCTCTCGGCCCCTATGGTGACCCATACCTGTGTAGTGGCATATGGCTTCACATCCCCATGAATACAACGAATTTTTACCAAGCCTTCCTGTGACCCCCCTGCTTGAGATCGGAGCAAGGTAGTACTACAACCTGTATCTATTAAGGCCCTGACTGGTTTCCCATTTACCAAAACATCCACCTGCCACTCAGGGCCGGTGACCTCGCCTACCTGCATCACTGCAACATAGGCATTAGCCCACGAACAGTCCATGAGTGGGCAGTCCCGTTTCAGATGGCCTTCCTTCCCACAGGTAAAACAGGCCATACTTTTGGGGGTCCGGCTTTGGGTTCCCTGAGATCCCCCTCCTTTGCTAGCCTAGGCCGGAGCTGACTGGCTTGGGTTTGATTGAGTCCTCTGGGAGGCCTCCAAACCAGGTGAGTTGCCTCTGTTAGGAACCGCACGATGAACTAACAACCGGTGTCTCCTAAAGATGATTCCTTCGGAGGGATCCAGCATTCCTTGGCATCTGTTCCTTAGAAGAATTCCGGTCCTTCGGCGACAGGCTCCTAGAATCCCAAGTTTCCTCAGCACACCAATAGGCTTCTAATGCAGAGACTGCTTCTTCAATGGAAACCGGACGTAATCGTGTCACCCAGTTCCGGGGGCCTGGGGGCAAGGTGGTTACCAACTGCTCTACCACCAACAGCTCAATTATCTTCTCCCCTGAGTTACTATCAGGCTTGAGCCAACGGGTAGCATAAGCCCGCATCTTCTGGGCCACCGCCCTGGGATGACCATTACCCTTAAGATGTAACTCCTGAAAACGCCTGCGATAGGCCTCGTCTGACAAATTCAACGTACTCAGGATGGCTTGCCTCACCTTACCGTAATTGGCAGCGTCCCGGGCATCTAAGGCATCAACTACTTCTTGGGACACCCCTGTGAGGCAAGGTGTGAGGATTAGGGCCCACTGCTCCTTTGGCCAAGCCGCAGCTGTGGCCACTCTCAAAGGTGTTGAGGAAAGCTTCTGGGTCATCCTCAGGTGTCATTTTTTGCATGCGAATGGGTGGAGGACCAGCCACCCAGGTACCTGAAGCCGTTGGGGTGGCTCTCAAGACTTCAGCCATTTGTTGTTGCCCCACCAACATTTGCTCCATCAAAACGCGCTGGTTTTCTTCCATCTGCCGTAACAGGTGTTCTTGCCTCTCGGTGGCCCAGGCCAACAACTGGGCGGTGGTCGCTGGGGCATCTGGAAGAGCCCCACGTTGGGTGCCAATGTGAGCGACCCCCGCCGCCCCCTCCATAATGAGGTGCTTAAAAATTATGTAAGATAGGCTTTTATTATGTTCACTGGAGTTCAACACAGACAGAAAACACCTCAGCACAGTTCAGTGGTGCTTTGCCCCTTCTGGGAATTAATAAGGCTTCTTCTTCTTTGGAGCAGGCCCTGTCAGAAGTCTCTCCATCTGGTAGTAGTGCCTGGCTAGACTGTCTTTTAGCTTCAGAGCACAAATAACTTGTGTTTCTCCCAAAGTCCCAAGACACAGCCTCTCAGTTCTCACTCTTCCTTACAGGTTTTACTCTGTGCCTGTGTAATTCCCATAGAGTGGGGAGTTACCTCACTCCCTCACTCCAGAAGCCAGCGAATGTCCTGGTCAGTTAAACAACACCGTCTTCATCAGGCCGGCCCGTGTTGTCTCCCTTTATTCTTAGTTCTCAAACATTGGGCTGCCTCAGGGAGGGGCCGAGCCCATGAGCTGTCTTCCTTCGCTCTGTTCCTGGGTTGCACAGAGGAGACTTTATCCCTTATACTCCTTGACCCCGGCCTTTAATGCTCACCTCCTCCAGGATGTCTGACTGGCCAGGCTTCCTCCTTATCCAGGGTGTCCCTTGCATCCTCCCAAACATCCGTCTCTCCTTCCTCCTCCTCCACGATGATGTTTTCTCCCCTTATCTCTAGGCCCGCCAGAGCTCTCTCCTCCCCCCAGACAGGTGTTACATTTCTCTCTAATTGCCTTGCTGCCTCGGGAGGCTGACCACTCTCCCAGCTGCTTTCAGCTGTCTCACACACACCCATAGCTTTCTTCTATTAGCTTGGTTGTTGGGCTGTTGTTGTGAGTCAATCTCACTCATTTACTTGGCAGTCTACATACACAATCCAATTACATCTTTGAAGAAGTTACAGTTCTCTTAGTTACACTTGCCCTGTGCATTGTGAAAGTTGGGTGCTGACAGATTCGGCACACCCCTAGCTTTCTTCTATTAGCTTGGGTGTTGGGCTGTTGTTGTGAGTCAATCTCACTCATTTACTTGGCAGTCTACATACACAATCCAATTACATCTTTGAAGAAGTTACAGTTCTCTTAGTTACACTTGCCCTGTGCATTGTGAAAGTTGGGTGCTGACAGATTCGGCACACCACTACCTTGCTTCTATTAGCTTGGGTGTTGGGCTGTCTGTTGTTGTGAGTCAATCTCACTCATTTACTTGGCAGTCTACATACACAATCCAATTACATCTTTGAAGAAGTTACAGTTCTCTTAGTTACACTTGCCCTGTGCATTGTGAAAGTTGGGTGCTGCCACCAGATTTGGCACACACGCCTACCTTGCTTCTATTAGCTTGGGTGTTGGGCTGTTGTTGTGAGTCAATCTCACTCATTTACTTGGCAGTCTACATACACAATCCAATTACATCTTTGAACTAGTTACAGTTCTCTTAGTTACACTTGCCCTGTGCATTGTGAACGTTGGGTGCTGCCACTAGATTTGGCACACACCCCTACCTTGCTTCTATTAGCTTGGGTGTTGGCCTGTTGTTGTGAATCAATCTCACTCATTTACTTGGCAGTCTAGCCTACAATTTATTTATTTATATATTTATTCAACTTATATGCCGCCCACTACCCAAAGGTCTCTGGGCGGCTTACAATCAAAGAATTAAAACAATTTAAAATAGTTATAAATAAAATATCAATAAATCATCAAACAGTAATAAAAACCTTCTTTAAAATCATCATCCTAAAATTGTCATCAGTGGACCCACAATCTATATTGTATCAATTAAAAACCTTCTGGAACAGGAAGGTTTTTACCTGGCGCCGAAATGTAATCAGTGTTGGCGCCAGGCGGATCTCAATAGGGAGGGCATTCCATAACTTGGGAGCAGCTGCCGAGAAGGCCCTTTGTCTACAAGCCATCCCTCTCACCTCCTTGAGGGATGGCTCTTTCAAAAGCCCCCCCTGGCTCGATCTTAATCACCGGGTAGGTTTGTATGGAAGGAGGCGGTCCTTCAGGTATCTAGGTCCTAAGTCATTTAGGGCTTTATATGTCAAAACAAGCACTTTGAATTGGGCTCGGACAGCAACTGGTAACCAATGCAGGTTACGCAGAATCGGCGTGATGTGATCCCTGGCGGCTCCACCACTTAACAGCCGCGCCGCACGATTCTGAACCAATTGCAATCTCCGGACCGTCTTCAAAGGCAGCCCCACGTAGAGTGCATTGCAGTAATCAATACGGGATGTTACCAGTGCATGCGTAACTGTCATGAGGCTCTGCTCGTCTAGATAAGGGCGAAGCTGGTATATTTTCCGCAGCTGAAGAAAGGCACCCCTGGCCACCGAGTCCACCTGGGCTTCCAGAGTTAGACCGGGGTCCGGGAGCACCCCCAAGCTGCGGACCCTGTCCCTTAGGGGGAGTGCAACCCCATCCAGGACAGGAAGATGGCCCTCTAACCTTTCCGGCAAAGCACCCATTAACAGCACTTCCGTCTTGTCTGGATTGAGTTTCAATTTGTTAACCCTCATCCAGTCCATTATCTGGCCCAGACACGAGTTCAGCACAGAAACCGCCTCACCTGGATTGCTGGAGAACGAGAGGTAGAGCTGAGTATCATCAGCATATTGCTGACTCCTCAGCCCAAACCTCCTGATGACCTCTCCCAGCGGTTCCATGTAAATGTTGAACAACATGGGAGACAGTATAGAGCCCTGAGGAACCCCATGACATAAATGCCACGGGGCAGAGCAACTGTCCCCCAGCACCACCTTCTGGACACGGTCAGCCAGGAAGGATTGGAACCACCGCAAGGCAGTGCCTCCAACCCCCAACCTGGCCAGCCTATCCAGAAGGACACCATGGTCGATGGTGTCGAAAGCCGCTGAGAGGTCCAGGAGTATCAACAGGGTTGCACTCCCCCTGTCTCTCTCCCGGCAAAGGTAATCATACAGGGCAACCAAGGCAGTCTCTGTACCAAAACCCGGCCTGAAACCAGATTGAAATGGATCCAGAAAATCCGTTTCATCCAGCAGTGCCTGGAGTTGCCTGGCCACCACCCGCTCCAACACCTTGCCCAAATAAGGGAGGTTCGCTACTGGACGGTAGTTAACCACCAGCCCTGGGTCCAGGTTTGGTTTTTTTAGGAGTGGTCTAATCACCACCTCTTTCAAGGTGGTGGGGACCACTCCCTCTCTTAAGGATGCATTAACAACCTCCTGGACCCAGGTGCGAACCCCCCTGGCAGATCTTTCAATTAGCCAGGAAGGGCAAGGGTCGAGTGGTGTGGTGGTAGCACGGACAGATCCAAGCACCCTGTCCACATCCTCAGGTCTCAATAAATGAAACTCATCCAATAAAACTGGACCTAAGCACGGCACACTGGATACATCCCTTGAATCTGCATCAATAGTGGAGTCCAATTCCCTGCGAATCTGAGCGATTTTCCCCTCAAAGTGAGCAGCAAACTGGTCACAACAGGCTGATGAGTTGTCCAGAACCTCCACTGTATTTCTCAGTTGAAGAAGGTCCTGGACCACCCGAAACAGCTCTGCTGGACGGCACTCTGAGGAAGCAATACTGTTTGCGAAATAATGCCTTTTCGCCAACCGTATCGCCACGGAATAGGCCCGATAATGGGCTCTAAGCCATGTTCGGTCGGACTCACAGTGATATTTTCTCCACTTGCGCTCCAGCCGTCTCCCCTCCTGCTTCATTGCCCGCAGCTCAGATGTATACCAAGGAGCTGTCTGGGCTCTGCGCAAGGGGAGAGGGCACTTAGGTGCGATCGTGTCAACCGCCCGGGACATTTCCCTGTTCCATAGGGTGACCTGAGCTTCGACAGGAGCGCCGACCATATCAGACGGATAATCCCCCAGAGCTTTCAGGAAACCATCTGGATCCATTAGTCTCCGAGGGCGGATCATCTTAATGGATCCCCCACCCTTGCAGAGGGTCGGAGTAGCCAATAGCCTAAACTTGACCAGAAAGTGGTCTGACCATGACAATGGAGTCAAAACCAACCCCTCCACATCCAAACCACCGTCTCACAGTCCCGTTGAGAATACTAGGTCCAGAGTATGACCCTTCTCATGTGTTGGGCTGATGACATGTTGAGACAGCCCCATGGTTGTCATGGCGGCCATGAAGTCCTGAGCCACTCCAATGAAGGTAGCCTCAGCATGGATGTTGAGGTCCCCCAGTACCAACAGTCTGGGGGTCCTCAACACCAGGTCCGAGACCACCTCCGTCAGCTCAGGCAGGGAGACTGTTGGTACGCAGCAGGGTGGGCGGTACAATTACATACACAATCCAATTACATATTTGAAGAAGTTACAGTTCACTCACTTGCACAGTTCGTTTGTGCTTTTCTTTACTATCACATTATACATTCCCTGGCCTGAGCAAAGAGAAGTGAGAAAAATGAGGAGGGGTGGCACAGCAAGAGGGCAGGGGAGGGAGACCCCCACTAAGATAAATAGGGGCATGTTTCTGAGGGAAGGGACAGGAAGTAGTGCAGAAAGTGATACTGGTGCAACTCCCTCCCCGAGTAGCAGTGCCAGTGGCACAAGCAGCACCGTGCCATCTTCTGTCACCAAGGGAAGCATGGATGAGGCGTACCATGTCCCATCTCCATTACCTGACAGCCCCACCCTTAATCAGGAAGAAGACAAGGGCTCTGAGTCTGAAATGGCATCAGAATCAGAATTGGGCTCCTTGTATCTAAACATGCAAGATTCTGAGGACCTGTTGGCAGGGACAGACTTAAGGCAGGCTCCAGGCAGAGCTGGAAGGAGCAGCCCTCTTTCCACCCAGAGTACCACCAGTGACAGCAGTAGTACAGTTTCCAGGCAGGGGACAGGCCACGCCACCACCACAGCAGCGGCAGGCAATAACAGAGGGGGCGGTACTTTCTGTAAGCCACGCGGGTGTCTCTGGGAGCATTTTGAGAACAGCCCCCAAGACGCAAGGATGGTGGTGTGCAAGATATGCAGGGTGGTGTTGCGCAGGGGGAATGACCCCAAACACCTCTCCTCAAGTGGGTTGTGCAGCCACCTGATCAGGAAGCACCCTGGGACTCTGCCTGGAACCCTGTCAGGCCCTTGTTCCTCAGGGATAAAGAGAGGGGAAGAAGGGTTATGGAAAGAAAAACACAGCTCCGCTAGTGAGAGTGGGAAGAGGCAGGCCACTCTGCAGGAAGTGGGGCTGTTGGGTGGGAGTTTTGTCAGCCAGCGAAATAGGGCCAAAGCACAGCAGACCACCACTCAAGTGGTGGGTGAAATGGTGGCCATGAATGGGTTGCCCCTCTCCTTTGTGGAGTCATCAGGCTTCAGGCACCTGATGAAGCATGTGGCTCCATGGTACGAGCCTCCATCCCGGCGTACCTTCAGCAGGCGGGTGCTTCCCTCCCTTTATGAGTCTGTCAGGGACAGGATCCGGGCCCTGCTGCAGGCGGCCAGAGGGAGGAAGATCCACTTCACTTCCGACCTCTGGACCAGTGGGCACCACGGATACCTCTCTCTGACGGCTCATTGGGGCAACCCAAGGAGGGCCTGGAGCCCCGGACATCCCATGAAGAGCTGCAGGGGGAGGCACAAGGCAGCACCCCAAGAGGGTATAGGGTGGTGCTTCTCCAGGCACAAAGCATGGAGGACAACGCCACAGGGATGAACATTGCTGAGGTCCTCAAGACAGCAATGCGAGAGTGGGGTTTGGGGACCGAGGGGCAGGTCCATCGTGGATTCATGATTCCTGACACGGGCCGTAACATGACCAACACGGTTCTTGGGGCAGGGTTCCAGGGCATCGTGTGTGCAGCACACAAACTGCATCTAGTGGTGGGCGATGCCATTGGCCTGGGTGCAGCAAAGGACTCCTGGAGTGAGGGGACCCAGGAGACCAAGGCCTTGCTGGACAAGTGTTGGAAGATCGTGGGGCACTTCTCTCGCAGCGTCAAGGCATCCAGGATGATGCGTGAGAGGCAGGCGGAGATGAGCCGACCAGAGCACGTCCTGATCCAGGACGTGACCACCCAGTGGAACTCCACCTACGAAATGGTCAAGCGCCTGGTGGAGCAGAAGGAAGTGGTGGAATACGTCATGTCAACCACCCCAGTCCTGCATGAGGGGAGGGAGTTGGACATTGGTGCTACCAAGTGGCTTGCCCTCTCCCAGATGGTGGGTATCCTCCAGCCTTTTGAGGAGACCACCCACGTCCTCAGCAGCTACAACACCAGCCTGGGCCACGTACTCCCTCTGCTCAAAGCCCTTCGCCAACGCCTAGAGACCAGTATCCGGGAAGAAGCCAATCTTCTCCCAAAGAGCAGGGCCTTGGCAGACAGGCTGCTGACCGGCGTGGATACCCGCCTTGGCCCCCTAAGAAGGGAGCACATGTACCAGATGGCATGCCTGTGCGACCCTCACGTCAAGGGTTCCCTGGCGGGCAGCGCTGCCAAACTGAAATCCTGGAAGACGGAGCTATGCCGTCAAGTCAGGGCTCTCTCCGATCAGGGCCAGGCGTTTCCGAGGGCGCACGGAAGCCAGAGCGATGCAGAAGAGGAGTCCTCACAAGGATCCTCATCCTTCTGTACTCCAGGAGTGTACACCCAGAGACCAGGTTCCGTACCAGCAACCAACTACCCGGCCTCTGCCCTAGCCATGGCAGTCTCCTCCTCAGTGGAGGCAAGGGAGGAAGAAGAACCGGACCCGGCTCTGACCATGGTGAAGGAGTACATGGCCGAGCCACTCCAACTCCTCAACTCCCACCCACTCCACTACTGGGCCAGAAAGGCTGACCTCTGGCCCGCTCTTTCGACTCTGGCATTGGACCTCTTGTCCATCCCACCCACCAGTGTCCAGAGTGAGCGTGTCTTCTCCCAAATGGGAGATGTCCTGAGGCCCAATTTTTCGCCCTTGCCTGACTCCAACTGGCAGGGCCCGGAGATGGTGGAAAGGTCTGTCTGTAAATTTTTCATCCGACTCCAAACCAGGCTCATCTGTCTGTAACCTTTCCACCTTGGGATTACTGTCTGTATTGGCCCAACACTCCAAGACCTAAGTTCCTCCTCTGGAGGGAAAGGGTCCTGTATTGGCCCAATTTTTCCTAGCCCTTGCCCTGACTCCACCAGGCACCCAAAGTGTCAATGGAAAGGGTCTGTCTGTATTGGCCCAACTTCCTGCCTGCAATCCTCCTGTATTGGCTGCCCGCCTGCAAGCCTGCCTGCCTCCCTACAAGCCTGCCTGCCTGCCTGGCCCTGTGACTACCTGCCGAGTGCCTAAATGCCTGCCAAACTGCCTCCTTGACTGCCTGCCTGCCTTCATGTATTCTTCTCACACACACACGCACAATTGAAGGGTGCTATTAGTGGCCCAATTTTTGGAAAGGGTCTGTCTGTATTGGCCCAATTTTTCTAGCCCTTGCCTGTCTCCAAACCAGGCAGGGCCACTCAAAGTGTCATTTGAAAGGGTCTGTCTGTACTGGCCCAATTTTTCTAGCCCTTGCCTGACTCCAAACCAGGCAGGGGCACTCAAAGTGTCATTGGAAAGGGTCTGTCTGTATTGGCCCAATTTTTCTAGCCCTTGCCTGACTCCAAACCAGGCAGGGCCACTCAAAGTGTCACTGGAAAGGGTCTGTCTGTATTGGCCCAATTTTCCCTCATTGTCCAATTGGCTGGTCTGAGTGAGACCCCAAAACCTGCCTTCCTTGTTGCTTCCCTCCCTTCCCTGGGGTTTTGGGGGCCAATCTGCTTAGTGGTCAGGAAGCACTTTACAACAACCTACCTCAAAGACTGAGTAGCTGGGGGCTAGCTCTCCTCCTTACAGCCTTAAAGAAGTAGCCCAGTTCTCCTGCTTTCACTCTGTCTCCTTGGTTGCCAAAAAGTGGTGTCCTGGGGTGGCAAGAGAACCTCTGCCTCCCGAGGCAGAAGCAATCACTGTGACTCACTTAGAAGGACAGTTTACTGGCGATCTCAGGCCATTCCACTCCTTGGGGTACTGGAGCTCGCAATGATCCTCCCCTGCTCGGGCCCTGTGGACTAAAAGGCCTTTAGGTCTCTTTGCCACTCTTTCCTCTGGGCTGTAATGCACTGTGGCTCACTTAGAAGTCCAATTTACTGGCATGCGTACTCAGGCCATTTAGCCACTTTGTGTACTGGAGCTGGGCTGCCAGACTGAGTCTGTGCAGGAAGGGCGACTGTGTTCCATTTGCGGCAAACCACTGTGGCTCACGAAGAAGGGCATTTTCCTGGCATCCTCCTCAGGCCATTCAGCCACTTTGTGTACTGGAGCTGGGCAGCCAGACTGAGTCTGTGCAGGAAGGGCGACTGTGTTCCATTTGCGGCAAACCACTGTGGCTCACGAAGAAGGGCATTTTCCTGGCGTCCTCCTCAGGCCATTCAGCCACTTTGTGTACTGGCCAGCTGGGCAGCCAGACCAGTCTGTGCAGGAAGGGCGACTGTGTTCCATTTGCGGCAAACCACTGTGGCTCACGAAGAAGGGCATTTTCCTGGCGTCCTCCTCAGGCCATTCAGCCATGTTGGGGAGCTGGAGCTTCCTGGCCATGATGCTCCCCTACTCAGTCCCTGTGGCCTCAGACTCAGGCTATGTGGCCTCCTCCAGGCAATCTTTCCTCTGGGCTGCAAGACACTGTGGCTCACTGAGAAGGGATGACTGCTTAAACATTTATAATCATTTCTGCCCAAATGATGGCTTTTCCTTCAAATAACATGCAGAAAAGCTGACTTAATCTGGCTTGACAACTAACCTGAACACAGTACTGTACCTGATGTTCAAGCTAGGCACTCACTGCTTAAACATTTTATAATTATTTCTGCCCAAATCCTGGAACAAAGGCTGCCGGACAAGAAAACGTACTGGCTGCAATTCTGGGTTGTGGTTGATGTGATGACTGATGACAAGACTGTGGCTCATGAAGAAGGGAAGAGTAGTTGTGTGCCAGGCCAGCACTCCATTACAACAGTTTATGTTCCAGGTTTGGCTCTTGGAGTTGTGTGGGAACTGTGATTCACTAAGAAGGGAAGGGTAGTAGATTGCCGGGCCAGCAGTTAGCAGTCTACCAGCACACAGCTGGGAAGGAAGAGTCAGACTCAGAATCTGGCTTGCTGTCCTTTCGGCAGCCGGTGTGGTCTAAGACTCAGACACAATCAACCTCTGTCTTCTCCCTGTCTGTCTGTCAGGCTCCAGGCACTCCCGGCTTAGAGGAGGCCTTCTAGGCACTTCACCTTCAGCCTAGCAGCATGGTTCAGTCAGTGCTTCAAGTTCAGCCTCCGAGCCGACATGCGCCCTGTCGGCCACTCCCCCAACTTGCCCATGCAGCAACCCTGGCTGCCCGCGCCTCTAGGCGGAACTGTATCAGGTGCAGTCATCATCATCATCATCAACTTTTTAGTGTAGAATTGGGGGACTCTGTCATTCCACATGGGGTGGTTCTAATCTTCTTTCCACAATCTAGGTTGGGGAATCACTGTTGGCACTTGGCAGAGGGAGGGGGGATTCCTAACTAGGAGATTCCCCCTCCGCCTCCTCTAGTCAGGCCTTCTGGGCTCCGCTACTCTTCACTCTGAGCTGCAATGCACTGTGAAGGGAGGGACAAGGAAGCCTCCATGTTTGGATACTCTGACGCACACTGACTGTGTGAGTTTGTAATTCACACAGGCCTAGCTCTTTTTCCTCCACCACTCTTTCCACTTGGCTGCCAACTGTGGCTCATGAAGAAGGGCATTTTCCTGGCCGTTGAAACAAAGGGTTTCCCTTGCGGAAGGAGTAGATTTTGGGTACTCAGACTCAGCCCTTTTCGGCTCCCCTACTCTGTCCTCTGGGCTGCAAGACACTGTGTCTCACTAAGAAGGGCTGGCTGACTGTGGGCTCATGTTCGCAGGCCGTGTGGTGCCAGACCAGACTCAAGGTGATTGGCCTCCGCCATTCTGTCCTCTGGGCTGCCAAACACTGTGACCCACTGAGAAGGGCATTGTGCTTGTGTGCTAGAAAACAGCCGTGGGCCCGTGATTAGGCAGAACTCTGCCTTGCTCTCCTCAAGTGGCTTGCGCAGACACCGCATGCGAAAGCACCCTTGGACTCTACTCTGCCTGGGACAGTGACAGGCCTCTGCAGGAAGTAGTGCCGCTGTATGGGAGTGTTGTCAGCCTCTGGACCACTACTTAGTCTTCAGTGGGCTGCCATTCACTGTGGCTCACTAAGTAGTACAAGTTACTGCCATGCTGGTGGCACAGACTGTCACCATTTACAATTTCAAATAGTAGAGTTTGCCTGAGAGTTCCAGGCTTGGCTCTTAGAGTCGTAGGAACTGTGATTCACTAGTACGAAGGGCATGCTAGTGGCTCTCTGTGGTTCTCAGGCCTACTGTCTTCTGTGGGCTGCAAAGCTATGTCACTCACTGAGAAGGGAACATGGCTGTGCTGGCCTGCTAGGAGTTTACCGGGAAAGCAGCACACAGCTGTGTAGGAAGACAGGCTGCAAAGGCTTGCAGTCCTTTTTTCAGACTGCACTCAGGCCTCAGAGTCATACACCATGTGGGCTGAGCTTTTCCACTGGGCTGCCAACTGTGGCTCACGAAGAGGGGAAGCATACCTGCGTATTCGTAATCATATCCGTATGCGTACGGAAGATTGTCGGAAGGGTCCAGCCTTGGTCCTTCTTGGTGGATACTACTCAGAGTCACTGACTGTGAGTCTGTCGAGGAAGGGCTACTGACCAAGTTCCATTGGCTGCAAAACACTGTGGCTCACAAAGAAGGGCATTTTCCTGGCGTCCTCAGGCCATTCAGCCACGCTGGACAACTGGAGCTTCCTGAGTGGCTGGCAATGATCCTCCCCTACTCAGACCCTGTGGCCTAGGCTCAGACTCAGGCCTGTGGGTCTGCCACTATTTCCTCTGGGCTGCAATACATGACTGTGGCTCACTAAGAAGGAAAGAAACTTGTGTGTGTGCCAGCACTCCAGTAGAACAGTTCACCAGAAAGTTCCAGCAGGTTGGTTCCTGTCTGTGTGACTCTTTAAGAAGGGCATTGCCAATATAGCCTATTGGCAGTTTGCCAGTAAGCACATGGGAAGGAAGAGTCAGACAGAACTCTCCCAGTCCTCCCTTCCTGTCCTTTTGGCAGCCTCAGACTCAGGCTATGTGGCCTCTGCAGCTCTGTCCTCTGGGCTGCAAGACACTGTGCTCTGGCTCACTGAGAAGGGCTGGCTGACTTTCTTTGTGTGACCACCCACCCAATGAAGGGTTTGCCTTGGAAAAGGAGTGAGTTTGGAGGCACTTTAGGCACTGCTGCCATTGAAACAAAGGGTTTCCCTTGCGGAAGGAGTAGATTTTGGGTACTGTGTGACCCTAGAAACAAAGGGGTTCCCTTGCAAAAGGAGTAGACTTTAGGCTTCGGCCACTAGTCTTTGTGCCACTCAAGACTCAGCCCTTTGGGTCTCTGTCTGCCACTCTGCCCTCTGGGCCGCAATTCACTGTGGCTCACTGAGAAGAAGAAGGGCTGGGAGTGGCTACTGGGGCTCACGTTCGCATCGCAGGCAGTGTGGTGCCAGACCAGACTCAAGGTGATTGGCCTCCTCCGCCACTCTGTCCTCTGGGCTGCAAGACACTGTGACCCAAGGACAATGGCATTTTACTTCCAGTCAGGCCATTCAGCTCCTTCCTTTTTATACTGGAGCTGGCAATGAGCCTCCCGCACTCTGGCTCTGTGTTGTGGTGGTCTGTCTCATACTCTGCCTTGTGACCTAGCCGGAGTGGCCGCCCTTACTCTGGCCTTATGGACGCGTCGCCCATATATAGTCCTCCTTGTATAGCCTAGTGGGCTGGGCTGTGGGCTGTAAAACTTAAGTCAGAGCAACCCAGAGACCTATCCCATTCCCATCCCTACCAAAACTATTCCTGTAGCTGCTAGCTAGGTAGCTAGGTAGCTATATTATAACCCTCAGGCTCTAACTGCTAATGACCAGCAGGGTTGCATTGGCTTTGGCTTAATTGCTTGTCCTTAAGTGTGTGTGACTGTGAACTGAAGCCAGACGGACCTTGGAGATGGGGGGCTAATTTGAGAGGAGTAGAGTAGACCCCCCTCATCCAGATTTGGGGAGGAACGGAATGTCTGTTTCTCCTGCTGCCTCTGAGAGAGGTGGAGGGGAGATGGGATGGATTCAAAACCAAACAACAAAAAAGTATAACAAACAGGCACATCAGCCAGACCAAGTAGGGTGGCTGGCCAGTTCAGCATCAGCACAGCAGATTCCTCAGCAGCAGAGCACAGCAGACCAAGAGAAAAATAAAGAAATGCATGCAATGCATTACATCATTTGCATGCATTCTTTCTGCCCCACTTTGTTTGCTTAGGTTAGGATGCACCACTAGCCTTGTTGTGCAGCAGCAAGTCCATCAACCAGGCCAGTTTAAACTGTTTTTCGCCTGCTCATTTGCGGGACCTGCGCCCGCCCGCCCGCCCGCCCGCCCGCCCGCCCGCCGCTCCCCCTGCCGCTGCCGCCAACCACCCATGGACCCCCACCACCTCCGCCTGTGCTGCGCTCGCAGCTCCCCACCCCCGCAAGTCTCAGTCGGACATCAAATTGTGCGAAATCGCAGTAGAAATGACAAACGAAAAAATGAAAAACGAAATGACTAATTTTTGCGAATTTTTGTGAAAAACAGAAACGAGCCGAAATGGACCTGCCCCGAAACACGGCAACTCAAAAAAAAATTTCCTAGTCGTGCCCATCTCTAGTGACAACTGAGCAGCAGGACAGGTAATTTCACTCATGCATTTGCTCACTCATGCTATGTGGGATTCTGCCCATTAAAAACAAGCTGGTTATTCTGTGGTGTGTTGTTCACAGTTTCACTGAGAAATGTGTTGATACATAAGAATGGCTAATGGTGGGGTTCAGCAGACAATGACTGAAAGTGTCCGGAAGCTTAAAGAAAGGAAATATACTAAAGTATGTCCTTTGACACCAGTAGCTATATATGCTGAACAAAAACAGGTAGATGAAGTTACTCCTGCTTCCTATGGTCATCTCTCTCTATCGTCCCCTCCCTCCCTCCCTGTGCCTGTCTGTCTGTCTATCTGTCTTTCTGTCTGTCTCTGTCTCTGTCTCTGTCTCTGTCTCTGTCTCTGTCTCTCTCTCTCTCTCTCTCTCTCATACATACACACACACACACACACACACACACACACACACACCCATCCAAGTTCACTTAAGAAATCCTTCAGTTCATATGTTCCAAACAAATTGAGTGAGCAAGGAACATGGATCTCCACCTTTTCAAACATTTAAAGCCACTCCGTACCCATTTATCTTGTTTCTTTGATTCCTGACATTCTAGCCAATTTTTTCCCCAGGATCTCCCGTGTGGAATTCCCATGACATTCTCTTAAATATAGTAAAAGCTCATTAATGCCAGGGCATTTTAGTTCAAGATGGCTTTTTAGAGAAGTGTGCTCACGGCCTATTCCCAGTAATGGTCTAAAATGCCAGAAAGGGCAAAAGGGATTGTTTTTCATAAATGCAAGAGGAGAAAAAAATCAATTATGTATATTTTTAAAACAACAGAGGTTTGTATTTTCAGACTGCTGACTTCATACATTGGGAAATAAAGTTCTGGGTAAAAATAAGTGCAAGATGGACTTTGTGTTTCTTCATCTCTTTAATTGTGTACAGGATTATAGGGGAAAGCATTCAAAAAGCTGAACAGTCTTTTAGAGAACTGAAATGGAAGGTTCGCACTCTTCCAAAACCATGCACTTCTGGAAATTAATAAGCATTGAGAAGAGATGAGAAAAATATGTCTCCTGATCCCTGTCCAATTGGACCTAGATACCTCTAGATTCTATATGGGTCTATTATTTGGGCTGGAGATATGATCATGTTTGCATAAAATTATATATGCTACTCTGGCTTGGGGTACCCAAATTCTCCAGCAGGATTAGCAGGAGCATGGTCAATGGTTTCCAGAGATGCTGATATCTAAATATTTAAAGAAGCAATGTTCGCTGCATTCTTTGGGTCCTTTTCAATCAGTGAATTGGTGAGATCAGCTTTTGGGGACGCATCAAAGACAGCTGTCAGATATGACGATCTCTGAAGACTGGGTCATTCCCTCATCTCAGAAGGCCCCAGGCAGACCAAAAGGGAAAAGGAGTGTTTGTGTCTTTGGGGAGGTATTCTTTGGCAGCCTTATGTCTAATGGGAGCACTGAAGGTGTTCCATCAGGGTGACATTCACAGGGAGTTCTTTCGATATCAGGATGAGTCACCATTGACCAAATTCCAGCTTTGGCAGGTTATGTTGAAGGCTCTGCAGAAAGCAGACAGAGTTGGATGGAAATTTGGGATGAATTGGCTTTGCATTAAGAACATAAGAACATAAGACGAGCCATGCTGGATCAGGCCAAAGGCCCATCTAGTCCACCTGTAAACCACCCAGAGTTTCTTGGGAAGATGGTGTGGTATAGAAATTAAACAAACAAACAAACAAACAAACAAACAAACAAATAAATAAATAATTTCCTGTATCTCACAGTGGCCTAGCCAAATGCCTCTGGAAGCACATGAGACTAGATATCTGTCTCCTGATACCACTCCTCTGCATCTGGCCCTTGAAGTACCCTGGTTTTAAGCCTGGGGATTACACATCTTCATCATGGTTTGTAACCTGTGATGTACTTTTCCTCCAGGAATCTGTCCAATCCCCTTTTGAAGGCATCCAGGCCAGATGCCATCACCACATCATGTGGCAGGGAGTTCATTGGAGTAGTTTTAACTTCAGCAGCTTTGGGTTAAAGAATCAAGGATGTGAAGCAGGTGGGGAGATAACCCACCCATAGATGTTGCATCTATGTGCACCCATTGCCACAGTCCTAGTTTGTCATCATTTGGTTTTATACTACTGTATTTTGCTTGTAAGAGAGGTGTGGTGGCTCAGTGGACTAAGGCACTGAAACTGTAGACTGCAAAGTCAGCAGCTCGGCAGTTCGAATCCCGGGTGCCACGCAGCAGAGTGAGCTCCCGCTGATAACCCCAGCTCCTGCCAACCTAGCAGTTCGAAACCATGTAAATGCAAGCAGATAAATAGATACCTCTGTAAAAAAGTGGGAAGGTAAAACAGTGTTTCCTTGAAGCCATGCTGGCCACATGGCCATGGACTTGCACAGCACTGGCTCTTCTGGCTTGAATGCAGAGATGAGCAATGCCCCTAGAGTCGGACATGACTAGAATGCATATGCGGGGGGGGACCGTTTTTGCTTGTCCAGCATTGTTGTTGTATCAGATTTGAATTCTGCCGATTGGCCACAGTTTTGTGTTCTGGGCCACCAAGTTTGCTTTGAGATCACATTGGAGGTGACAGCTGGGCCAGGGAGCTTGGGCAACATTAGAATGGAGAGATCAGAGGGTTTTGATATGAGGCAGGTTTATGGACCTTGTCTCTAAGGTTTTATTACATTACCCCTCAATATACTTCTCATTCACCTGGGTGACAATGGCTTAGTTCAAAAGATGGACAAGTTAATAATTTTATGGGTGATTTCTGCTATGAGGGCCCTAGTAGCCAGATTTCCAAAATTGCAAATTGTGACCCCAGGTGCATTGATAAGGCATTAAAGGGAGTGGACAGGGAAGCTGGGAGGATGGCTATTTCTGGTGATACACCCAGATATTAATATTGAGTGCCCTGAATTATACCTCATCTGTGGTGTGTGAAATATCCACAGGGGCCCTTAAGACTGAAATTTTCAGTCTGTGTGGTACATACAAGTTACCCCTGTGCTATGGAAGGCAGTGCAGAAGGCATGAGTTTTTGAAGTGAGTCCTGAGCAGCACTTGAGACAGTAGACACCATCCCAACTCCCAGCACTGAAGATCAAGGGTTTTTTTATTTTTATTTTTATTTTTGTTTTTTGTTTTTTTGCACTAAGATGGGGAAGAGCAAGGGGCTTCCTGGGGCTCAGACCACCTAGGCTGTGGGTTTCGATCCTGATCTTCTGAAGGTCCGGCTTTTCCTCTTCATCCCATCACGTGATTTAAATCTGGGACAAGAGTTCTCAAGTCAAAAACTGCTTTTTTCATTTTAAAGTGCAGTTCAGCCCCCTTGGACAGCAGGTGGTGCTAGCATTTGGAAAAAAATGAACCACTTATCTGGGGGAATTTAGTGCTTGTCGGACTGGATACAGCTTCCTGTTTCTCCAAGGTAAAAAGCAATTAACAAATACACAGCCCATCAGCCCCAGGAATAGCCAAAAAAAGAAAAGAAAAAGAAACCCGGATCATCAGCATGGTCCCACGGCATCTGCATCCTAAAAAGCTGGGTTTTCAAAGCAAGGCAAAAAATTCTCCACCTCGTAGGTGAGTCACAGAAACCTCGCTTAAGGGAGCATTACCGGGTTTTCTTTTTCTTTTTTTCCCAAAAAGCCCAGTGGCCATGAGGACTGCATTTTTGGACTTGGTTTATTTAGTAATTTATACTGCTTTTAAAGGGACGTGGGACCAAGCCCTTAGAGTCAGGGAGCCTTGGGTAGCCTATGCTCAGGTGATGCCCTAAAGTTATGGACACTCAACAAAAATCAGATATGGATCTGGGGCAAGGCTGGCCCCAGATTCAGACCATGCTTCCACCCTACTATAGGCTCCCTTATGAAAGGGGATGTTTAAGTCTTTCAGTGTTCAATAAAGTGTGGCTCTACTTCAACACACATCCAGTGTCCTGTCTTCTCATTATGGGCTGGTTGGGCAATGTACAGGATTACAACATTATGAATCTTGTCTTCTTGCCTGGACTGGTGAAGGTAGTGGCCCCTGAAATCAGGTTGTTATCTTGTACTCAATGTGTGTGTGCAGATGTGTGTGCTTAGTACAGAAAGGTGAAAGCACCTACGTTTTATTTTGGGACATTTGCAAGTTACAGAAAGAGACCAAAATGTTGTCTCATGTTGGAGAAATTCTTGTGACAGCTGAAACAATCTTCAACAGGCTGTCTAATCTAAAACAGCATGATTTTCTTCTGGGTCCCTCATTTTAGTTCATGCCTTTCATCCCCTCAGTCACATCACTCCTTGAACAGAATTGTTGCCTTTCCCAGAAGTACATTGGAAGGTAGGAACAATGAGACAATCTAATACTCATAATAACAGAGTATCCCAATTTAAGGCCTACAAAATGTTAGGGAGTATGGGAAAGGTGATTTACATGAGTCCCAGTGTCCTTAAATGTGAGGAAGATATAGGCCAAAAGTTAGCTGCCAGTCATTCAGACCATGGGTCCATTGTTTTATGCTTAATCTACTATTTGGTCCAACCTCAGCCTGATACTGTATTTGTGTCCCCAGAGGCATTTATTTATTTATTTATTTATTTATTTATTTATTTATTTATTTATTTATTTATTTATTTATTATTATTATTATTATTATTATTATTATTATTATTATTATTATTATTATTATTATTATTAAAGAAAAATTTGTATGACAAACATTAATTGAAACCTATCTCATATAACATAGCCTTATTAATTCAAAGTAAGGGAAATAAGAGAAAAGGAAAATAGAAACAATGTCAATAACAAACAGAATATATGGGGAGGGAACCAACAATAACACCAACAACAACTACTACATAGTCTTATGTGACTGTTCATCCTTCACCCTCTGGACTATTCCTCTATTCCCAAAAGCGCTTATATTGTTATTAATATGTTTGTTATTACCTTTCATAATATTTTCCTCATTGTCTTTAGAAATGCATTAAGTCCGACTCCTCACTGGGAGTATATGTTTCCTTTCTCTAATACATGTGCCAAGAATAGGTTCCAGATACTGTATCTTTAAAATCGCTGGTGTGAAAAACACCTTTGCTTATTTTCAAATCGCAAGTTAATTTGTGATTGATAGCCATGTTCCATATTTTGTTATGCCAGTCTTCCATTTTAATTTGACTCCTACTGAAGCTTGCCAAATTTTTGCCATGATTAGCCTTGCTACAGTTACCATAATAATTAGACAAGGGCACAACCAGAAAAAATGACGTTTTGAGTTTTCGTTTGTCGGAACGGGTCCGTTTCGGTTGTTTCCGTTTGTCGTGAAATTTTTCAAAAATTTGTCATTTTGTTTGTCATTTGTCGTTTGTCATTTCCACCGTGATTTAGCACGATTTGACTTCCCCCAGAGCATAGGGGTGTCCCACAATCAGGGCTGCCACTAGGTGTTTTTGTGCCCAGGCGGTGGGCGGGGCGGGGGAGGTGCGGGCAGGTGGTGGGGGGCATGGGTGGGCGGCAGCTGCAGGTGGGTGGCGGCGTGGGCTGCAGGCGGGTGGCTGCGCAGGCAGATGGGCGAGTGGGCAGTTAGGATATCACTTAGGATAGAGGTTCTGTTCTTGGCTTGCAAGCAAATTGAACTTGGGAAAATAGAAAATAAATGGTAGTATATAATATATTTTTAAAATAAATCCACACCTCCCACTCCCAGTCGAACCTCTCCCTTTATCCAATATCAGAAAAAAAATCCTCACAAACTGCCAGAGAAGAAATAAAGAATAAACTGCTATTCTCTTCAGCAGACAAAGCTGCAGGGAATCAAAGAAATTATTTTCTAAATTCAATTCCCTCCCTGCCTGCCTAAATTAAATCCTAAAGCCTCCAGCCTCCCTCCTCAATCTCAATCAGATCACACCAGCACCAGCAGCCAGCCCTCTTCCCTTAACCACATCTACACCTGACTGCGATTTCTGGAAGGTGCCTCAGCTTTTTATGCCCTCCGAGACATCCAGAAGTGTCAATCAAAAACCTGGCGATGCCATTGGTGGAATGGTTCAAACAATTTGCATGGTCCTATCCCATGCCCAGCCCAAATGGGCAGGTCTAAAAAAATTAAAATTAAAATAAAATAAAATAAAATCAACATGATGTTTTATTGCTATAAAAAAATCCACTGCTGCTACTATTAAAATTCAGGCATTTAAAATAAATAAATTTCAATTGTTTCTGTGGTGATTTGGTGTGTTTTTTGACCATGCTTTCAAAAGAAAAATTGTGGTCACCATTTTGGATCCCCCACCACATGGCATGGCGAGATGATGACGATGACCCCCCCCCAGCCTGGTGCAGACAGCCCAGGAAAGGAGAAGAGGGGGGAAAGCCGGGGACCCCCCAGAAACCACCCCTCTGGTAGGTGGCAAACCCTCAGGCAGGCATATTTTCACCTGCTTTTTTGGCCGGGAGTTGGGGTTTTTTAAAAAAACTTTAAAAAACTTTTTCTGTGCTTCACATTGTGTGATCGCTGCGATGCCACAAACGGAAACGAAAAACCCGACCAAATTTTTCTTTTTCCGGTTCGAGTTTGAGTTCTGATGGCTTAATTATCGTTACCGTTTCCATTACGTAATGGAAACGATAACCGAAAAATGGAAACGACAATTTCGCCGAGTCGTGCCCATGTCTAATAATAATTATTAGCTCTCTCTTTTCCTTATTTAGTTCTTTATTATTAACCATGTTCAGCAAGGCTATCTTTGCAGACATGTGCACCTTCTTATCCAATATAGTCTTGATTTCTTGAAAAAAAGTCACAGTTATTTTTTCCTCTTTTCACAAAACCACCACATGTGTATATAGAAGTGTAGCAAATGGCACATTTTTCCCTCCCTCAGAGCTCACCAGTACCTTTGTAGACCCATCCAGCATCCACCCTGAACCCCAAATGGCTAGTCAGGATAGGCTCTCAGTTGTGGTCCTGCCAATGCTGTCTGTATCTTGGCCACTTTCTCATGGCATGTGTTTTGTCCTAATCCCTCTGCAGTATGAGAAAAGGAGTGCCATTCTTTATTGTCAGTGCTCTTCTGGGATCACTTGGAGTTTGTTCTTTTTTAAGATACAGCCAACAAACTGAACCATTGCCACTACAATTTTCTCTCCTGGAGAGATTTTTCATCCTGAACAAATGGAAGGACCAGATGGCATTCTGAAGAGACGGCATGTGCCCCACATTTGTCGGCCTAGCACGTTCTTCAGTGCCCTGCTGCACAGCGTGGGGCAACAAAAGGAAGGCCTATGAAACTGAGTCATTCGTTCACACAAAGCTGTGCCAGTCTTTATAATTTATTAGTAGCCCATTCCTTCCTTGACACAATCTCCTTCAGTTAGATCTGAGTTATACGTATCATACACTCCAGGCATCAGGTCAAGAAAGGATGTAGTGAAACTCACCTCTCCTGTCCTAATGCCTGGAGCTTGTGTTATGTCTTTGAACGGCTGTGTCTGGAGATGAAAACAGAGACAGCAGCAAAGGTACTGTAGTTCTGTGGGTGCTGCACTGCTATTTGTAGCTGAGAAAGCAAAGGGGTCCCACTCGAGAAACAGGAAGCATTTAGTAGACTAGAGTGAAGATTCATTGTGTGGCTGCTGCTGGTTGTTTTTTAAATTCTGCCAGCTGCTTGATTTCAAAGGGGAAAGGGGGAGGTCTTTTTTCTCTGCCTCTTGTGGCTCTTCCTTCCATAAAAATGGCACGGCGAAATGGACATGAAGACCTAGGGTGGTTACTTGCTGATGACCAACAAAGAAAAAATAAATTATCAGGGAAGGAAAAGGTAAATACAGATGTGCAAGAATGTAGGGTCACACTTGCACACTTGTAGGAGAGACATCTTTTCACAATTTTCATTGAGCTGCTTCTTGACTATGCTGCCACATGGCTGAAAAATCAGGAACAAAAAGGGGACATTTTGTCCCCTGCTTCTGTTCATGTGATTTTTATTCTGTGTTCTCTGTCCTCACTTTTTCATGAAGTTCTGAAACATATAAGCTGGGTTTAGTGCCCACATGTATCAGGCAACAATTAGTCTTCCACAGTCAAGGGAGAGCAATCTCTCATAAGAGCTGTCTTCTTGTGCTTACAAGTGATGGCTCTCCATTGATTGTAGACTGCATAATAACCCATCTAGTCCACCATCAATGAGGAGCCGAGTTGTGAGCCTAGCAAGATGAGTTAACTAGTCCATAATCAAGGGAGAGCCAACCTTCATAAGCACAGCAAGATGGGTTACCTTGTCCACAGTCAAGGGAGAGCCAACACGAAGACTAGTCCCCAGAAAGATGGTTTACTTAGTCCAAAATCAAGGAAAAGCCAGCCTTTGTAAACACAGCAAGATGGGTTACCTAGTCCACCATCAACGGAGAGCCACTCCTCGTGAGCACAGCAAGATGGGTTAACTAGTCCACAATCGATGGAGAACCAAACTTTGTAAGCCCAGAAAGATGGGTTACCTAGTCCATAGTCAAAGGAGAGCTAACCCTCATGAGCACAAAAGATGGGTTATGTAGTTCAGAATCAAGGGAAAGCCAACTTTCTTAAGGCTGGCTCTCCCTTGACTGTGGACTAGGTAACCCATCTTGCTGGGCTTACAAAGGTTGACTCTCCCTGATAGTTGACTAGATAATACCAAAGATAAGTTGCACCCATTATGAGGGAAAGCACAAGGATATAGTATTTACCACTGTCCTCACGAGAATTGTCACTGTTAGAGCTTAGCAACAAAATAAGGGCAAAACAAAATTCCAGGGGTTCTGCCTTTACTCTTTAGTTCTGCTGAAGTTGCTCTATTGTCTCTTTGTCTCTCTTTTAACATGTATGTCATGCAGACAGATCAGCATATCCTGGTCCTTTAAAGGTACATTAGAGAGGTAGCACAATCAAGTTAGCAGCCAGATATTTACAACATTGGAGAACTTGATGATTCATAGGGTTCCTTCTGCTCTGCAGTTATTATTATTTTGGAAAAATATTTACAGTATTTAAAATTTGAATCTTCCTATTTCTCTACAGAAATACATTGAATCTTCTGTATACTTTTATCTTTTAAAAAAATCATCAATTTCCCCCATATTAAATTAAAATAATTTTTTTAATCCTTTAGTAATTTTGATTTCACAAGATAGTTTATTTTTAATAGCTATTTTATTCCATATTCCATTCAGTGTTATTTGGTTACTGGATTTCTAATTTTTTTCAAAAATTATCCTTGCCACCATTATTGCTATTAATTCCAATTCCCCAATCTACAATTGCTCATTTACAACCATATTCAACAAGGCCTCTTCAGGGGACATTTCAACCCTTTCCCCTATTATTTCTTGAATGTCCTTAAAAATCAGTGTCCATTCCTTATTCTTATTTCACACAACCATCACATATGCAAACATGTTCCTTTGTCTACCAACGTACTGAGGATATTTATTTATGTGGTGGTGGGGAGTAGAGATGGGCATGACTTGAAAAAAAAATTTTTCGAGTTGTCGTTAGTCGTCCCATTTCCAACGGTTTTCTGAGGATTTGTTTTTTCATTTTTTCGTTTATGGTTTTTTTGGTGGCACCTCTGTGGGGTGGGTGCCTCCTCTGGCCCGCTATAAAGGGAAAGTGGGCTCCTGGAGGCACCCGTGGGTGCCTCCTGCCACTAGGAAGGGGAAGCAGGCTCCAAGAGAGACCCCTCATTCTCCCTTCCTCACCTGCTGCTGCTGCAAAATGCTATGCATTAGCCATATGGATATTGCATAACATAATGTGCAGACGTGAGACCAGTGTGAGAGTCATAGGGTCATACCTTCCCTGCACAGGGCTCCCGCACCACCATGTCTCACACAGAAGGGAATTGTACTTGCTGCGTGTAGTGCAATGCAAGCAAGTAGATCTGGCTTTAAGGTGGCTTAGTGAAAGAGCTAGGGTTAGGCTAGTGACGGGTAAGGTTACGGTGGGCTAGTGGGTTGCACCTCTGGGTGCCTCTCTGACCCACTAAGAAGACAGTCTGTCCCAAGGGTTAGGGTTAGGGCTAGGGCAGGTTTTAGGGGCTTTTTGGCACATCCCAGAAGTCTCCATGGCCAAGTGGCCTGGTGGGATGGCTCCAAAAATTTGCATGGTTGTCCACTCCCACATGGCTGGCCACTTGGCCAGCCCATCATTGCGCAGGTGTAAATAAAATAAAATAAAATTAAATCAATGGAGGACAGAGGAGGAGAGGAGAGACATTTTGTTGCAAGAAAAAACCCACTGCTACTGTGAAAAATCTGGCAGTTTATATATTTTCGCGTGTTTCTTTCTGTTGTGCTTGTGTGTTTTTGGACCACGATTTCAAAAACAATATTGTGTTCGCCGCCCCATTTTGTATCCCCCGCCTGCACCGCATGGCATGGCGATGGCGACTCGCGAGTCCTGCTGCCCAGGACGGGGGGGAGGCGGGACCCCCCCTCCAGAAACCACCCCTCCGGTAGGTGCCCTTTGCCCTTAGTCAAGCAGGCATTTTTCCGCCTGCTTTTTTGGCCCGGGAATGGGTGGGGGGAGAGTTTAAAAGTTTTTTCCTGTGCCGTCCGTGCCGCTTGCTTGCGCTTTAATTGCGGCGGCCGGCGGCGAGACTGGGCTTTTTGCTGGCTGCGAGCCTGCGGCGAGTCCCACCAGAGCAGCCCAGGACGGGGGATGAGGGGGGAGGCCGGGGACCTCCAGAAACAACCCTTCTGGTAGGTGCCCTGAGGCACGGCAGGCATTTTCCCGCCTGCTTTTTGGCCGGGAACCGGGTTTTTTTTTACTTTTAAAAACTTTTTTTCTGTGCCGCGTGTGGCATCGCGCGATCTCGTGATGCAAGGAACGAGCACGACAAATCAGACCAAAATTGTTCGTTCGTCGGTTCGAGCTCGAAGTCTGGGGGAGTAATTCCCGTTACCGTTTCCGTAGAGTAATGGAACCGAGTAACGGAAACGGAAACGGGAATACCGCTAAGTCGTGCCCATCTCTAGTGGGGAGAGCACGCTCTTTAAACTCATTTCCAGCCTACCAAAGGTAGCAATAAGCAGCTGCTTGTTGCTATCTTCGGGAGGCTGGAAACAAGTTTAAAGAGCGTGCCCTCGAGCTTTCCCCCCACTTTCCCCACTCTCCAGCCAGCACTCAGTAGCCACTCAGTGCTAGCTTCAGGAGGGGAGAAGATTTAAAAAGCCCACTCTCTCCTCCCACCTGATGGTGCCATGACCCTGCCTGTCACAGAACCTGAATCTGAGGGGTTAAATGGTGAAGAGCTGCTGGAGGAGCCTTGCAGCTCAACTCAGCAGGCAGCTGGGTCTGATGACTCAGCTGAAAGCATATCTCCTCCTCCTAGAAGGGCTATGAGCAGGATTCTGCAAATACATGCTACCAGGAGAGCTAGGGAAAGGGTCTTGGATGCTAGACGCGGAATCAGGTCTGGAAGCCCTGAGTACTAGCAGGAGCCTATCCAGAGGTAAGGGTGTGTTCCCTGTTTGGGGATAAAGCTGGCAAGCTCACCTTGAACTCTCTGTGGGAGCAACACGTCATTTGAACTTGCAACCATGTTCCTGTCTGTGACCTTGGCTCTGTTTCCTGATTTTGGACCGCCTTCCTGGACCACGGCTTGATCTGTTCCCTTGGGTTTGGCATCTGGTTTCTGTGAGATATTCTGGCTTTGACTTGGACTGGTAATTGCTGGGAGTTGGATTCTGTTATCTATCTGGCTTTCCACTAAAGATCTTGGCAAAGAACTGAACTCTACTTGTGTGTGTGTTCTGTGTGTGGGGCTTGACAGTTTGCTCCCACCCAAACTTCTTCAAGCAGAATGGAAGAGGAGGGGGTTGTTGTGATGACACCACTGGAAGCTTTAAAAAACCAAGTGCTGCTTTTGTCTCAGGCAATTGTTCAATTGCAGCAAGCTCCAGCCCTTTGCTGCCTCCTGACTGGTTTGAAGGCAAGTTAGAGGAATTCCCTTCATTCTTGGCTCAATGCAAGCTCTTTATTGAGGTGTGTGTTCAAGAATTTCCTACTGAGAGGTCTAAGGCCTGCTTTATCATCAGTTTGCTGAAAGGCCAGGTGGCTAAATAGACTACTCCTTTACTCCTCAGTGCCTCACCTCTACTGGGTAATTATCAGGCTTTCCTGAATCACATTTCTTCAGCTTTTCAGAACCCTGTACAGGCTGCTACTGCCAACAGGAGTCTCAGAGCTCTGAAACAGGGCAAAGATTCAGTGTTTGACTACACCACTGCATTCCATTTGATAGCACAGGATCTGAATTGGAATGAACCAGCACTGATTTCTCAGTATATGGAAGGATTGGCAGATGAAGTGCTTGATGAACTCTCTAGGGTGGAACAATCAAGCACGTTACAGGAACTCATTATCCTGTGTCTCAGGATAGATGGATGCCTGGAAAGCCGTCGCCTCTCCCAAGGCAAGAACTACAACCGGCAACCTCTGCCATCTGTGTCTAATCTGCAATCCGGTGAAGCCCACAGAATGGATCCAGAACCCATGCAACTGGGAGCTGCTCGACCACACCTCACCCCAGAGGAAAAGGCAAGATGACGCTCTCATAATCTCTGTCTGTACTGTGGAGGAGGAGGACATTTTGCTTCCAGTTGCCCTTTGAAGTGCTCCTCAGTAAGTGCTGCTACCTCTTCAGCAGTAAAAGGGCAGCTCCATCCTTGAAGGAACCCACAGGAATGGAGCATACCGAAGGGTTCCCAGACAATACCATCACACCCCAAGGACTTTCCTGGTACCTGTAACTCTAGGGCTTCCTGATGGCCAGAAGGTACGTGTGTATGCTATGGTAGACTCTGAGGCAGCTCACTGCTTTGTGGATGCTGGGTTTGTGCAGTGCCATCGGATTCCAGTACAGAACAAGGAAACTCCTTTGCTGGTAGAATCCATTGGGGGTCGGTTACTTCGTTCTGGGCTGATAGCTCAGGAAACCTGTCCACTTACTCTTCAGGTAATGGACCACAATGTGCAGATTTGCTTTAATGTAACTCAGATGCCCCGGTTTCCTCTTGTTTGGGGACTTTCCTGGTTGCGAGCTCATAACCCATTGGTGGATTGGGTGCAAGGGGAATTGTACTTCTAGGTTCCTTGCTCAAAGCAAAATTCTTCTACCATCCTGGCAGCTGCCCATGCTACATCTGACCCTGTCTTGCCCCAGGTATACCAAGACTTTGCGGATGTATTTGAGGAAAAGGGGGCTGACAAGTTACCTCCACATCGGCCCTATGACTGTGCCATTGATCTGATACCTGGGGCACCCCTCCCTGTGGGATGAGTCTATCCTATGTCCGAACCTGAGTTAGAAGCTTTGAGGGCTTTCCTAGACAAGAACCTTCGACGTGGGTTTATATGCCCTTCCAAATCGCCATTGTCCGCAACGGTGATCTTTGTAAAGAAGAAGGGAGGGGAGCTTCGTCCCTGTAATGATTACCGGGCATTAAACAAGATCACCATTCAGGACCAGTACCCTTTACCCCTAATCTCTGAACTTTTGGACCGGTTAAAAGGGGCAAAGTGTTATACCAAGCTGGACCTTCATGGGGTGTATAATTTGGTGCGTATCCGTAAGGGAGATGAGTGGAAAACCGCATTCCGGACCCGGTATGGTCAATATGAACATTTAGTAATGCCTTTTGGACTGACAAACGCACCCAGTGTATTCCAGCGGATGATGAATGACATTTTCCATGATCTACCAGATCGTTGTGTGGTCATTTATTTAGATGATATCCTGATTTATTCCACTGACCCAGCAACCGTAAGGATTTGCAACAGTTCCTTGGTTTCACCAACTACTATTGCCAGTTTATTCCTGCCTACGCCAACATTGCTGCACCTTTCAACCATCTCCTTCGGCCCAAAGAACTTTTCCAGTGGACTCCAGAAGCAGAGAAGGCTTTCTCTACTTTGAAAACCCGCTTCAACTTGGAACCCTTGATTTCCGGATCAAGTTCATTCCTGAGGCTCAGAATAAAAAAGCTGATGCGTTATCCAGAAAACCTGAGTATGCAGCGCCGGTGAAAGAAACATTAGTGGCGCCCATCTTGCCTCCCTCTGTGTTCGCGGCCACAAATCCATGTCTCAGCTTGGCAGAAGAAATCTGTGAATCTCAAGCTTGCGATTCATGGACTCAGCAACGTCTTCAGGAACTCCAGAATGGAAATCATGGAGAGTTTTCTGCACAGCAAGGGTTATTATTACATCAAGGGCAGTTATATGTTCCTGCTGGTCCTCTTCGTAACCAGGTGTTGCATCTCTCACATGACTCTTTACCTGCTGGACACTTTGGACTTTACAAAACCCTGCATCTTCTCACAAGGGAGTTCTGGTGGCCACAGGTCCGTGCTGATGTTGCCCGATATGTGGGTTCCTGTGACGTTTGTCGGCAAGCAAAGGATGTTGTAACCAAACCCTCGGGTCTGTTGCATCCTTTGCCAACACCCTCTGGTCCCTGGAATGCTGTCTCCTTAGATTTCATCACGGATCTTCCTCGCTCAACAGGGTTTACCTGCATCCTGGTCTTCGTGGATTTATTCACCAAAATGGCCCACTTCGTTCCTTGTCCTAAATCCCCTACCGCATCAGAAACAGCTCATCATTACTTGCAACACCTCTTCAGACTTCATGGTTTACCTGCACACCTCATTTCGGATCATGGGCCACAATTCACCTCTTGCTTCTAGCAAGCAATGCATAAGGCACTAGGAACACAAGTTCACCTGTCATCAGCTTATCACCCCCAGTCAGATGGTCAGACTGAGCGCACTAATGCCATCTTAGAACAATATTTACGCTGTTATACATGCTACCAATAAGATAACTGGGCGGATTTGTTACCTTTAGCTGAATTTGCATATAACAATGCTGTACATTCTTCCACTCGCCAGACCCCATTCATGGCTAATTATGGTGATCATCCTCGGTATTTTCCAACTACCCTTCCTTCCACCTCTGTGCCAGCTGTGGATGCATACATTCAAGAACTCCATGGCATTCAGGAATTATTGAGAGAGCAACTTGATCATGCTAAGGAAGTATATAAGAAAGCAGCGGACAAGAAAAGACAGGAAGGGCCACAGTTAAATCCAGGCATGAAAGTTTGGCTTTCTACTCGATACCTGAGACATCCTGGGCGATCCCGAAAACTAGATCCTTGGTTCATCGGTTCTTATCCCGTCTTAGAGCAAATAAATCTAGTTGCTTTTTGTCTACCATTACCTGATTCCCTTCATATTCATCCAGTATTCCACTGATCCCTCTTGGTTCCAGCTGCAGACCCTGACCCCAACCGACCACCGAATCCTGAACCTCCTCCACTGATTTTAGTAGAAGGAGAAGAAGAATATGAAGTCCATCAAATCTTGGATTCTCGAATACACCGTGGAGGATTGCAGTATTTGGTAGACTGGGAAGGTTATGGACCTGAAGATCGGTCATGGGAACCTGCATCCAACTTGCATGCTCCTGAATTGGTTCAACAATTCCATGACAGTTATCCTGATAGGCCTGGCCCATCGGAAGAGGGGGACCATGGGGAGGGGGATAGTGCCATGACCCTGCCTGGTAATTGCTGGGAGTTGGATTCTGTTATCTATCTGGCTTTCCACTAAAGATCTTGGCAAAGAACTGAACTCTGCTTGTGTGTGTGTTCTGTGTGCGGGGCTTGACAGATGGGGTGGGGGAAGAGCAGGCTTTTTAAATATCCCCCAAGTCTGCGCCCATCAGCAGTTGGGTGCTGGCTTCAGGCCAGCACTATCAGCTGCTAGGTGCTTGCTTTCCCTGGGACTGGAAGGAAATCTTTCCTATAGGAATGCATTGCTAATGCATTCCTATGGGAAAACAAAAAATGAAGCGGAACAAAGCGGAAATTTCTGCTCCATTTCATGTCGTTTTCTGTGATGGGTCAGTTCGTTATTTGTTTCGTTCCCTAACAAAACAAATAATGAATAATGAAACAAATAATAAATTCATTTCGTGCCCATCTGTAATACCAAATAATGTGACCTTTGAAGAGTTGTGATGGGTGTATATGAGTGCTTTTAATTCTTTTTACCTTTTAAATGTATTTATTTTTCTTTTTAATGTTAGTTTTTTTACACCTGGGATAGCATTTAATTTCTCTGTAGATACTGTATGTACAATGACAATAAAGTATCTATCTATCTATCTATCTATCTATCTATCTATCTATCTATCTATCTATCTATCTATCTATCTATCTATCTATCTATCTATCTATCTATCTATCCCTCCCTTATGTAAAGAGTCTGCATTTGTTATGGTAATCAAGGGGTTAATATTTACAAATCTTATCTCCCTTTGTCTTGACTTCTTGACTGTTGGCTTTTGGCTGATAATTACCCCCGGGTATTTATCCCTCCTGAGGAGAAGCTATAGATCTTTAAATTTTCCCATTCACAACACTCTAATTATGTCTTCACCACCATTGTTAGTAATCTCTCAAAGGTACTTGCAGTTTGTTTTCTTTCCCTTGCCTTTTCACTGATGTCTTTTTGTAAAAAAAAATAAAAATAAAAATAAAACCATGCTGCAAGGCTTGGTTTATTCCCATGGTAAGGTTTTTGTGGTCATATAATATCAATTTGATGCCCCCAGATCACTGCAGGGGTGGCTGGTGCCCCCTATAGCTCCACCACAGTTTCTCTTATCCTCCTCTTTTATTTCTAATACACAAATATTACATGTATAATAGCTGACATATCATTTTATATATGTCTTCCCAGTATCTCATTTATAGCCAGCATAGGAGCCAGTTTATGCTATAACTGCTCAAAAGCATCAAAGGTTTTTAATGTAACTATGGCATCGGTGGGAATGCTTATTTAAGCCCCTCTCCCTAGATTCCCCAGGAGTCAATCAAGCTTTTGCAGGTTCAGTGCTGAAAAGTCTGAAGAGGCACCTACATATTGGCTGAAGGTGTTTGCAGCATTCCTGCTTCAAAACCAGGTGGTTTCACCACCTTGAGTTGTTTTTAATAAAAGCAGGCAGCATATAAATGTCAAATAAAGTAAAGGGTGCAGGATGCTGAACGAAGGCAATGCCCCCACATCTCCACTGCATTTCTAGCTTTCCTCAGTTGAAGGCTGTTATGTCTGAATAGGGATAGGTTACATTGAGACAGCAAGGCATCCTATCAAGGACTGTTGAGCATCTGCTAATCACTGTGTGATTTTTCATACCTACCTGCAAGTGCAAAAGGTAACTTCTTTTTCCTTCCCATCCTTGTGGTTTGCACAAAATGTCTCTTGTCTTTTTCCCTTCTAAGGCTGAGCACAGCAAGCCTCAAAACATAGGCAGAAACATTCTAATTGAGTCAGGAAGCGACTAATAATGGGGGGGGGGCGTCCTCAAGCAGTTCCCTTATTTACAAATGATTTTCTTCTTGGAGAACCCCCTTTGGAGTTTAATAACACAGCCCCTGAACACAAAACCTCTCCAAATTTTTTTTTTGGGGGGGCTTACAGGGAAGAGCTTGAGGAAGCTCCCCTGTGATTTTGGTGCTGATATACATCTGCTGAGTACCATAATGTTTTGTTATGTTTATCAGATTGGAGAATTAATAGCTTCTCCTGTGCTGCTGCTTCTTGTGTCATACTTTCTGGGTTGAACTTCAACCTGGAAAGTATATTAAGCACTAAGTTACCACTACATAGGATGAAGCAATTAATTTTCCGGTTCAAGCAGGGTGAGTAATTGCTTCCTCCACCACCTTTCCACATACCATCCAACTGAAACCTCTCCTTTAAAAAAAACACTTTTAAAATTACCTATGGGAACCCAATTTGGAGCTTAATAACTCGGTCCCCTTAGCCTCAAACTGCCCCAGGTTTGGGGAGCTTCCATGGAAGCTCCCCACTACTTATAGAGTTCTGAATCATTTCATTTCATTTTGTTTCATCTCCAAAAAAAGTTTGTTCCCAATGAAATTAAACGAAACTACTAAAGAAAGGAAACAAAACAGAATGAAATGAAACAGTGTTTTTTCATTTCATGCCCATCTTTAATTGTAGACAAAGTCACCCAAGTTATTTTAGCATATAATGCAGAAAATCCAACAAGCATCTTCCAATAACACACCACATGCAAATATTTATTTATTTTTATTTATTTATTTATTTATTTATTTATTTATTTATCTATTTATTATTACATTATCATCTCACCCATGTGGCCAAAGGCCACTCTGGGCAACTTACAATCCACCAAACCAAGACACAGCAAATACAAAGTAACTAAAAAGAAATAAAAATAAAGACATAAATTAGCCAATTAATGCAACATAGACCATCTCAAGTACATTAAGATTATTAAAATAATTCTAACCAAAAACAATGTTTCAACACATACAGTACAGTGGCAGGTGGATCTGTCAGGGAAGCATATGATCTTATTTTTAAGTTCACCTTCTTTTCAATAGCCTTTGAATGTTTCCAAAGAATGGGCCTGTCTGATCTTAGGCGAGAGCTCGTTCCAAATATTTGGAGCTACAGCTGAAAAGGCGTGAGTTCTAGTTCACTCTCTGTATACCTCCCTTGGGGTTAATGTTCTTAATCTCCCAATTTGTGAGGAGTGGGCAGCACAGGCAGATCTAGGTGGAAGAAGATATTCTATCAGGTAGCAAAGTCCCAAACCATTTAGGGCTTTATATGTCAAAGTGAAGACCTTGAAGCTGGAGCAGAAGCAGACATGTAACTAATGCAACAAATCCAGGGTGGAAGGGAGATATGATCATATCTTCTCAACTCAGTTCACAATTTGGCCACTGCATTTCTGTTGATGCATCTGCACTGATCTTAGGGGCAGCCCACATCATCTAATCTTGAGACTACCAGTGCATGAATCAGTAGGGCCACAGCTTGGCAATCTGCCTAAGGTGAAAAAAAGACTGACCAGACCACTGATGCCACCTGAGCTTTCATAGCTCAGGTCCAGTAAGACACCAAGGCTGTGGAACTCATCCTTCACAGAAAGAGTCACCCCCCCTCCCAAATTAGAGGGATCTTCCCCATCTGCAAAGAGCAGGGGCTCCTACACAAAGGATATCTGTCTTGGCCAGGTTCAGCCTCAGTCTACTTTCCCCCATCCATCCAAATGCAACATCAAGCAGCGTTTCACAATAGGGACAGCCTAAAATTATTGGTGTCATCTGTAGCTGCATTCAGTTTTTTTCAGGATGGGTCTGACTATTGTTTCCTTGAGAGGCTGGGGACCCATTAATCACAGCCATAGGTCATTAAATTGCTATAGGCCTGGCAGCTTTTATCAGCCAGGCTGGACAAGGATCCAATGGGAATGAGATAGCATGACAGCCATCCAGCACCCTGTCCACCTCGGACTACATCACCTGCTGAAATTGTGTTAGTATCACAGGACAAGGTGGTGCACTGGACATCTCAACCCAATCTACTAGCATAAGTTGGCAATCCAGGTCCTGACAGATGACCTCCACTTTCAATTTGAAGAAAGCTGCATAATAGTAAAACAACACATCAAAAAGCTAACAGCTTCCTGTACTTTCATTATACCCCAAACTTGTTGCCTGTGGTACCTTACTCACATTGCTTAAAGGTCTGGCTGGCTTCAGGTCTGAGGCACATGCAGAGATCTAGACTCACCCTTTAGGATGGAGCTCCACCCTCACAGAACTGGACTGAAATGGACATGAAAGAACATTTTGAAAGAAAAATAAAATAACAAATCTGGTTTTTTCCCCATTCCAGCCCCAAAGATGGTAACACTTAAATAATATCAGTGACTTATTCTTTTCTTTCACTGATGATGTGTTCAGGCAGATGATGATGATGATGATGATGATGATGATGATGATGATGATGATGATGATGATGATGATGATGACGATGACGATGACAGTGACTATGATGAAGACAAAGACAACTGCAACTGTATCATGGTGGGAAACAGAAATATTGTAAGACCTATAATTCCTCGGGGACTTGCATCCCATTTGAAATGGCAATTCTGTCTAATGACTGTTTATGATGTCTTTTACAAAAGAAGCCAGAGAACTCTGTCCACTTCAATGACAACTGCCACCGTAGACACTATTCAGCAGTATTTTTCAAAAGAAAGAGCTGTTTTTACAACCTTCTGATAAACCCAATTTCTGCTTTGTTCTGTATCTCTTGCCTAGGAAGCACACTGAGAAATGGGAATAAATCTCATTAAAACAATTGCAGTGCAAATGTTCTCCTTGAATGGATGGACCCGATTTCCCTCATCAGTACATTTTTTGCTATGATGTGCAATCCATTAAAATGACAGAAGAAAACGTCCTTTCATTCCTCTAGCTGCAACAATTTATCCTAAATCCATGCTAATTATCTTTAACTAAATGTGTTAACTCTCCACTGCTGCAAAGAAAGTTATTTAATGGAATGGTTTCACTTAAAAGAAACCCAGTAGGTCCTTACAACATATCTGCCCCTATCCAGTAGAATGACTGTTCCATTCAAATAGTTAAGGAAGAGAAGGGATAATTCCCCACTTCCATGAACAAGAATGCAAATGGAAAAGTACTATAGCCTTAGGCAAAACTCTCTCGATTCCTTCCTTGATTATTGTGTGTAATTACTGCAGAAATAATGCAAAGCAATGTAACTTACTGCAAACAGAGAGAGGAGGTTGAAAGGCACAGCTGTGATAATGGAGCTCAACTGGCTGAGCTGGGGCAGCATCTGCAGATCACAACTGGAAATCTGGATAGTTCAGGCAGATGTTGATGAATTCAGGTGTTAGCTGGAGAAATGGCAGTCACAGCCCATTACTAATGTGGATAACGGCTATCCTAAGTCATAACCCTGACCATGTTTTCTTTTTTCAGCTTCACTGGAAATCAGAGCATAGAAGAGAGTCCTTTTAGACATTCAGTTCTACCATCCTTATCGTAAGGAGACGCCAGATGGCCAGCAATTTAGTTCAGGTGAACAGCTCATTGAACAGGATAAGGCCAACGATTCAGCAGTTTCAAGATTAGGCAGCATCTCAGAGGCAAAACATGAGGGGGAGAGAAACTATGAAATATTGAGTAGAGTTAACAGGCTGAAGCTCAGACAACAGACATGCACCTGAGCCCCACCACAAAGGAATGTTCATGAATTTTTAAGGCCTTCTGAATCATCCAGACAAAACTTACCTTCTTGGTGTGTCTACAGGCATTGGGGACAAACAGGAAATTAGCTGACTTTCCACATCGTTGAGATACAATGTGCTGCCTTTTTTTAATGTAGCCTCTTCTGAATGCAAAGAAGTTCTGATGTTGTTATGCAGAAGAAATTGAACATGAGCTGAGGGTCAAAATACAAAGGACAAAGACCAAAACACAAGATAAGGCTGAAATAGATGTAGCTCTCCAGATGTTGTGGGAATACATCACCCATTAACCCTAAACAGCATGAGCAATGTGAGGCAATTGTGGGAGTCCAACACCCTTGCAGATCCCCCATTTCCACAGCCCTTCTCTTAGGTAATGTCTTTACGGGGAGAGAAGTGTGTGGAAACAGGTAATGCTTCCCCATACAACAAACCTGTTATTGAAGCATTTGTTCTATATTGTTGTTTTTATGATCATTGTCATCATAATCTCCCATTCCCAAATTACTTCTTTATATGTGAAAAGGGGATTACATATAATGGCTGAAAATGTTATTAACTACCAACCTTTTGAAAAATCCATGCAAAGATGTCTTATACAGATAGAGTTGCTGCTTTTGAAGCAAATGTGGTGGCTTCCAGCCATCTGTCCTTTCTGCCATTTTTCTTGATAGAGATGCCAAAATCCAGCAGCATCTGTTTCCAGGGAAGATGTTCACCTCTCAGAAATAATAACTATCTCAGAACCAAGTTTCTCTGCCCATAAATCAAGGATGTGTAAATTCTCTCTCTCGTTATCATTGTGTTCTTCCAAATTTCACTTCTCTTTCCCTCTTTTAATTTTTGTAATAGATTGCAAAATTTGCATGTGTTGTTTACATAGATTTTGTTCCATAATGTGCTTTTTTGCATATTATGGAACTTTTTAAAATAATATGGATATTTTGTTGATACAATTCCCTAGTGTGTGCATTTATTTACATATGTGGTAAATAATAGACTAGAGGATGCTTGTGCATAGTTTTGTTTGTTTGTTATGTGCTATCAAGCCACATCCAAATTATGGCAGCCTAAAAAGCTTTTCACAGTATGTGAAATATTTAAGGAGTTGTTTTATCAGTGTCTACTGATTATTTGTACCCAGGTCTCTGGAGTCCTCTCCCTCACTCTCTCTGCTACACCCCTTTGTATACATTACTAGCCATGCATGTTTTAATATATAAACATTGTTTTGTACATGATTCATTTTCCCAATCTCCTCGACAAAACCTTGAAAATCCACACAGCCTTGTGAGGTGCTTTTCTGTTACACACACACACACACACACACACACACACACACACACACACACACACACACACACACACACACACACACACACACACACACACACACACAGGTTTTTTGCCAGGTTTGCATAATTTGTTGCTGTTCAGTGAAGCTAATTGATGAAGTGCTACAGCGCATCTCAGTCACTTGTTTAGTCATGTAACCAACTGTGCAATCAGAATGTGCACTACTATTACCTTGACAGTTAGCCATGGCAAGTTAGACCAACCATATATGAACACCAACAGGATTCTGGCCAAGGTGTAAAATTGCAAGAGGACATTTATGCACTGCTATAGCCTTTCCTTCTTTTCTCAGAGATAGAATTTTGATCACAGAATCTAGGGCACCAACTTTTTGAAGAAAAAACTATTAAAGGCTTTTAATAAGAAAGAAAGAAAGAAAGAAAGAAAGAAAGAAAGAAAGAAAGAAAGAAAGAAAGAAAGAAAGAAAGAAAGAAAGATGAAACCCAGCTCAGTGATCCTCTAATAAATATGCTGTTTTGCCTCACTTATATTTATTTTAACAATTTTATTAGCTAAATGCATCTCAAATGATCAAAGAGCGTTTATTTTCCCAATATTTTGCTGTTAGGCTTCTGATACCATAGCACATTATCCACTTTGCTTTTGGAAAACCCTTTGACTGATACAAAATGTGTTTCAAGTTATCATGGATTGGACTAAAGGTAGAATCCGAACTAGTCCAGATGGCTGAAGCTGTGCTGATTCTTACCCAACCTAAGAAGCCTAGAGATGTTGGAAGTTGCAGAAGATATCTCTGACCTAGGTCTGATCTCATGCCAACATAGAGTCTGTGAATCAGTGCCAAGAAGGGTTTGAATCTGACATAACTCAGTTCTATCCTTCCTCTACACTTTCATGGCCCTCTCTTTGGCTCTGCTGCAAGCTGATTTCAGTCAGCAGCACAGTAAAATGTGTCAACAGATCCAACAGTGCTACCTGATTTCAGATAAGGGCAGTTCCAGTACAAGAGGCTCCTGCCCATCCCAAAGCCACTGCAACTGATATTTCTTTGTCTTTGAATAGCACTTCCTGCCTTCAGTCCCATTGGACACACATTGCACATGACTAGGAATCTATGAGGGGGCCCTTGGTGAACATAAGAACATAAGAAGAGCCCTGCTGGATAAGACCAAAGGCCCATCTAGAGCTTCCTGTATCTCACAGTGGTCCCGCCAAATGCATCTGGGAGTGCACAAGACTAGATATCTATCTCCTAATACCACTCCCCTGCATCTGGCCCTTGGAGTATCCAATTTTTAAGCATGGAGGTTACATTTCTCCATCATAGTTTGTGGTGCATGAAGCTACCCAAACAACATGAAGCAAAGAGTCCTGTGAGGACTCATACTGAGGACTTAAATAGTGAGGATATCTCACTGCAGTGATGTCATTTCCCTTATGACATCATAGACATTTTAATCAGTTTCAGTTGGTAGTTAAGGCATGGTGTGAGATGACAGACGTGGGCCCGTCCACGGAATTACCAAGAGAGCACAGTGAGGACAAGACGGTTGTGCAAGGAAGCCAGGAGAAAGAGAGAGATGCCAAGAATATGAAGAATATAGACGTTGAAAGAGAAGAGAGTGGAAAAGGGAGAGAGTTTAGATTCAAACCTTCAAAGGTGGTAGAGGGCTTCTTAGCCATAGTGAAGAGAGAGGTGACATGGGAAGTGTTACAAGAGGAGATGGGAGGATTAGAGATAGGAATGAAGCATAAAGAAACACAAACAGATGGGAGGGGCGATGAATGTAAAAGAGTTAGAGAAAGAGAAGTACAGACTGATGAATGGAGGTCTGATAAGAGAGATAAAATATTACAAGTTGGAGGAAGATATGGAGACAGGTCTGTTGGGATGTATTGGCATGTGGGATTACAAGTTAATCGTGATCTAGAGAAAAGAGTAAAGGGAGTAGGTACCCGGACAGAGAGTAGAGTTAGTAGAATTTTATTTAGAGAAGCCATGACGCAGACAGAGAGGCACAAGGAGGAGAAGGAGGGAGGGGTCGCGAGGGAAGAAATGACAGTTAGGGACGTTAGGGAGGGGGTGCCCAGACGAAGGGAGATCTGGAGAAAGGTGGACACAGGGCTCCCTTTACCGACTCCTGAGGGAGGTCCATGATTCCCTATGGTGATATCTCCTCTGGAAAATAAGGAGAAAAGGGGAAATAGTCCCTCGGGTCCGGACGGATGGATCCCGGGATGGGGATGGAGTCAGCCCCAGGGCACTCAACACCCTTATTGTGGGGGCCATTGCGGGAAACCCTCAACCATGACAAAGAGAGATCCACACAAGTAAATGATGGTGATGTGAAACGGAGAAATATTTTATTAGAAAGTTGTTTTGATCCCAGTTTCGATGTTCCTGTTTTAACCCCCGTGGATAAGGAAACCATTGTAAGAAATGAACATAGTCCCAGAGATGGAAAACAAAATAAAGAAATGTTTATTTTGCAAGAAACATCACAGTCGCCTCACAGTTCTTCCAAGAATTACAAGAAGCCAGAAATCGAACCCTTACACATGGATATACTAAGCTTAACTATTTTTGCATATATTCACACCCCTTTTTGTCAACCAGCTTCAAATATTTCAGAGTGGCAAAAAATCTTGCTAAATATTGCAAACGAAGGAACCTGTGTTTCATAGATAGATAGATAGATAGATAGATAGATAGATAGATAGATAGATAGATAGATAGATAGATAGATAGATAGATATAGATATAGATAGATATAGATATAGATATAGATAGATATAGATATAGATATAGATATAGATATAGATATAGATATATAGATATATATATAACACAAATAGAGATGGGCATGAAATGAACTTTTTGTTCATTTTGTTATTCGTTATTCATTTTGTTACATAATGAAATGAATAACGACCCTAGGGGTAAATTTAAAACAAAACGAAACAAAATGAGAAAAATTGGTTCGGTTAGGTTCGTTTCATTAATGGGGGGCGAAGATGTCTCCTACCTGGTGCTGGTCCAGAGGTCCTTCAGGAAGGCGGCGTGGGGAAAGCCGACAGCCATGCTACAGATGTACACCTGGTTGGCAGTAAAAAAAACCTAAATAAAAATAAAAAAGAATAAAAATAAAAATAAAAAGGAGCACCAATTGGGAACCAGGGGTGCCCTGGTCAGCCCCATAAAATCATAATTAAAAAAAAAACAGCACAGAAAGGGCCCCAGGGGCCACGCAGTCAGCGCTGAAAAAAACAACAACAAAAAAAGCCCCACACTACAGCTGTAGCATGGGGCCAGGAAACCAGGAAGTTTAAAAAAATCCCAAAAAATAAAATAAAAATAAAATTTAAAAAGGAGCACCGATCAGGCCCCAGGGGTGCCCTGGTCAGCACCCTAAAATAGTAAAAAAAAAAGTGCCCACCTGACCCCACACGCTTGAAAAAATAAAAATAATTTTAAGAAGCAGTGCCGATTAGGGCACCCTAAAATCATAAAATAAATAAATAAAAACCCCTAGCTCTGACGGGAGCTCAGGGGCTGTGCAGTGAGTGCTGAAAGGAAAAAAAGTCCCACGCTGCAGCTGTAGCACAGGGTGAACCCAGAAGTAAAAAAATAAAATTAAAATACAATACAATAAAATAAAAGGATTGCCCCATCGCCGCCATCGCCGCCAGGTAAGATGATGATTGATGAGGATGTGGATGATGAGGATGAGGATGAGGATGCTGCCAGTCCAGTTTGTGCAGTTGCAATGTCTGTTTTTTTTTTTAAAAAAAATAATTTAAAAATTCCCATCCGTGCGCTGTCAAATGGATTAATGGTGCAAAGCGGGAAAAACGAATAACGATTCAATGAACCAACAAAATGTTTTTTTCCTAAAAATTCATTAAAATGAAACAAATCAAACCCTAAAGCGAACTGAACCCAAACAAATCACCATTTTTTTTGTTCTTGCCCATCTCTAAACACAAATAAAATATGTGAAAGTAAAATTTCCAAGTGTTAAATCTGAGGCAATATTTTTCTTTGATTAATAATTTTATCAATTCATAGAAGTAAAAAAGAGGGTTGAGCTGTGTGACCAGAAAAACAAATGCAAAACTAGGCTGGGCTATACCTTTATAGGTCACTAAGTAAAACAAAAAAAAAAATGCAAGCTGATCTTTCGATGGCAAGCCATCTTTATCAAAGTATTGTACCAAAATACATTCTTGGCAAAATATGTAGTCTGCCAGACATTGAGATTCTTTGTGGCCAGATGATATCAGCTAGGCACTCTTCTGATGGGACAGAAAGCAAGGCTGGTGTTAAAACTGCATCAAAGACCAGGATTGGGTTTCAAACACAAGCTCTTCCCACCCTCTCCAGCCACAGGTACTATGGTCTTGAAAGAGCCAAATGATAGAAGGACGTGGGGTTAGGTGGGCATAGCCTATGTCCCTTTGTTTGGGGAGATTTTTACTCCATGTGGTAATCAATAACATTTATATGCATATTTAAGCTAAATACACATTTTTGCAATCACTTTATCCTGGTATAATGTGCTTTTGTATGTTATATTGGATGCACATTTCTCTAACAAATTAATTTCATATCTAATTTTGTAAAAAAAACTGGAGAAGTTCATCAAAAAATTCAGAAAATTATGAATATCCAAGTATGGCTGAATCTAAATCTCTTTGTTGGTTCAGAAATATCAATCAAGTAAATTTGCAATTATATATAAAGAGAAACATTATGGGAGAAAGAGTTCCATATTTCACTTAACTTGCACAATCCCTAAAACTAATATTCAAAGTAATGATATATTGCCTTAGCATCAAAACTCTTTTTACCAGTTCTAGTGTGATGCAAAATAAATGCTTTTATACCTCCATAATTACACTTCCCTGGCAACTGGCTTCTTTTGGAAGCCTTTATATTAAAGTTACATTAAAGTTAAGTGGAAATGAACCAAAAGCAAAGGCAATGGCTAACTGAAGGGATGATAATATTGTCCTGGCTCATATGCATTAATCTACATCCATACTCATTAGGAAAAACCAAAATGACTGATACTTGATAGTTTTTTCAGCAGTGGAATATGCAGTAATTTTAAAGAAATAAAAATGGCATGTTAAACCCTGCCACCATTTCTGCCAAATGTATCTTGCAGAAACAGAGCAATATTTTGATGGAGTGGGATCATCTCTACAAAATCATTTGAAGGTAGAAGACCATTGTAAATTCAAAAATCAATGGAGTGAGTGCGGTTTTGGAAGCAACAGTGTGACACTTCCATTTGTACAAGGTATACGAATGTATGAGGTAGATGAATTCCACCAGATGCAGGGATGAGGCACATATCCTTGAACTAGAGATGGGCACGACTTGAAAAAAAATTTTTCGAGTTGTCGTTAGTCGGGCCGGTTCCGTTTCGGGTTGTTTCCCTTTTTCGTGAAAATTCGCAAAAATTAGTTGGTTCGTTTTTTTGTTTTTTCATTTTCGTTAGTACTGGTTTTTTGGGGGGTTGCGGGCTCCTGGAGGCACCTCTGTGGGGTGGGTGCCTCCTCTGGCCCGCTATAAAGGGAAAGCGGGCTCCTGGAGGCACCCGTGGGTGCCTCCTATCCTCACCCACTAGGAAGGGGAAGCAGGCTCCAAGAGACCCCTCAACATGGGGGTCTCCCCTCCTCACCTGCTGCTGCAAAATGGCATGCATAGCCATATGGATATGCATACCAGTTGCATACAGTGAGACCAGTGAACCCAGAGCCATAGGGTGATGCCTAAGGCTCTTGCACCACCATGTCTCACAAAGAAGGGAATCGTACTTGCGTGTAGTGCAATGCAAGTAGATCTGGCTTAGGGTTAAAGTGGGTTAGTGCAAGGGCTAGGGTTAGGCTAGTGACGGGTAAGGTTACGGTGGGCTCGTGGGTTGCACCTCTGGGTGCCTCTCTGACCCACTAAGAAGACAGTCTGTGACGTATGGGTAAGGAGTCAAGGATTAGGGTTAGGGTTAGGGGGCTAGGGCAGGTTTTAGGGGGCTTTTTGGCACATCCCAGAAGTCTCCATGGCCAAGTGGCCATGCGATTGGTGGGATGGCTCCAAAAATTTGCATGGTCGTCCACTCCCACATGGCTGGCCACTCGGCCAGCCCATCATTGCGCAGGTGTAAAAAAAATAAAAAAAAATAAAATCAATGGAGGACAGAGGAGGAGAGGAGAGACATTTTGTTGCAAGAAAAAACCCACTGCTACTGTGAAAAATCTGGCAGTTTATAAATTTTCGCGTGTTTCTGTTGTGCTTGTGTGTTTTTGGACCACAATTTCAAAAACAATATTGCTTTCGCCGCCCCATTTTGGATCCCCCGCCCGCACCACATGGCATGGCGAGTCCGGCTGCCCAGGTTGGGGGGGAGGCGGGACCCCCTCTCCAGAAACCACCCCTCCGGTAGGTGCCCTGCGCCCTTAGTCAAGCAGGCATTTTTCCGCCTGCTTTTTTGGCCCGGGAATGGGTGGGGGAAGAGTTTAAAAGTTTTTTCCTGTGCCGTCCGTGTCGCTTGCTTGCGCTTTAATTGCAGCGGCCGGCGGCGAGACTGGGCTTTTTGCTGGCTGCGAGCCTGCGGCGAGTCCCACTAGAGCAGCCCAGGATGGGGGATGGGGGGGAGGCCGGGGACCTCCAGAAACAACCGCTCTGGTAGGTACCCTGAGGCACGGCAGGCATTTTTCCGCCTGCTTTTTGGCCTGGAACTGGGTTTTTTAACTTTTAAAAACTTTTTTTCTGTGCCGCGTGGCATTGCGCGATGCAAGGAACGAGCATGACAAATCAGACCAAAATTGTTCGTTCGTCGGTTCGAGCTCGAAGTCTGGTGGAGTAATTCCCGTTACCGTTTCCGTAGAGTAACGGAACCGAGTAACGGAAACGGAAACGGGAATACCGCTAAGTCGTGCCCATCTCTACCTTGAACGTTGCAACATAAACACACACATACAAAATATCCCCAAACAACAAACAAATAAAAAACAGATACAAAAATAATAGGTTCATCAGCTCGGATGGCTCTACCATGGTGCATGATGCGCTGCGGGAGCTAATTTGCCCCCTCCCTGCCTGGGTAGGCAAAGACAGAAGAGCCAGATGGTGGCCGAGGAGGGCCAGCAGGAAGACTGCCTTAAAGGGAGGCTCCCAACGATCGGGCTTCCTTCTTCAACAATGTTCAAGGATATGTGCCTCGTCCCTGCATCTGGTAGAATTCATATACATTCCACCAAATGGGAATTTGATGCTTAACATCAAATAGACCAGACCTTATTGTTAGTACTAGAGATGGGCACGAAACAGAAAAATGGTGTTTCGGTTTTTCGTTCGTTGTTGAGAGGTCTGTTTCGGTTCATTTCCATTTGTCAGGAATTTTTTGAAAAATTTCGTTACCGTTTTTCGTTTTTTCGTTTGTCGTTTCTACCCACTTTTTGCGCGATTTTTAAAGCATTTCCATGCACAGGCATCCTCCAACGCCCCAGACCAGAGGGAAAACACTAAAAAATGGATGCTGGCAGAGACACAGTATAGACTAGGTATGCAGGGAGGCTGCAAAGGCAGCGGCAGGCGTTGCCCAGGGTGCAAGGCAGCCACAGAGTGACTGCACTGTGTGGCAGGGGAGGGTACTCACCGAGAGGTACGCAGCATGCACGCACACAGGGAGGCTGCAGGACTGAAGCTAGAGTCGCAGAGACAGCAATCCCACCCTAACTCCCACCAGAGACTGCAAGGAGGACGGGGGTTGCCAGACCTTTTTATGCCCTCTGTGGCTGCCAGACCTGCCTACCCAGTCTGCAACCTGGGCATGCTATTGGTTGAACATGATCCCATCACATGGCTTGCCTCCATTTTGTGGCTGGTGGCGACATCCATTTTAAAGGGAAAAGAAAAATACATCGCAATGGGAGAAGACAAAAACAAATGTTTTAAGGACTCCAACCCCCCTGGTAGGTATTATCAGACAATATAAATAATTATAGCTGTGTTTTTACGGATGTCCAGGGCGTTTTTTAACATTTAAAACAGCTCATTTCATTGTGCATCGCCATTAACAGAAACAAAATGTAACGACCACAATTTTCGTGGTTCTGTTTGTTTCGTTGCATTTTCATCACAATTTTCGTTTGTCGTTTCGTTATGTAATGGAAATGACAAATGGTAACGGAAACTAAAAAATGTTCGTTCCGTGCCCATCTTTAGTTAGTACTATCTTTTGGATCTCTTATTAGCCTTAGATGGATAACTGATAAAGTTTTTCCCTACTTATCCCAAGCAGTCTGTCATTTCCAGTTTTTCCCTCGTGAGTAACTTCTGTCTAGATGTGCCTGGAGCTGTGGTTCACTCAAAGGCACAATGAGATCAGTCCCACTGATTCTGAGATTTCACTGAGGTTTTGTCTACCAGCTAGCTTAAACTCTCACCTAACCATAGTTTAGCAGGCCATCCCCATAGAGAGGTGTAGCCATACTATCCACACGCCGTTGCAGTGTGGTTTAGCCAAATATGTGATTGCCAAAAGCTAGTGTTTTTATATCTGCTGGTGAAAGGGACAAGGGTGTGACCAACCAAAATAGAGATGGAGGAAATGAGAGAATGAATTTCCATTTATTTTTTCTTGCTGTGTTTGTGGCCTTTGTTGCCCCTTTGTTCTTTTGTCCTCCACACCGTATTATTAATCCATTATCTTTTCTGTGGGTTTAGCTCTGCAGTGTAATTAAGGTAGAGAACTCATCAACCCGAACTTGCTAAATATGTGCTCTTCTCATTAACTCTTCCTCTTTTGGGGGTTAAACTTTGCAGTCAATTAATATGGAATCTTAAGAGCAGACATCTCTACAGAATACTAACTCTCCTGGTGGCTTCAGGTGTTATTCCAGCATTGCCCCCCCCCCGAGTCCAGAGTAAAGAGGCCAAGACAGAGATTTGGGTAAAATCAGGCCATACTTTATTAACACTGCCACCAACCAACTCAGAAAATGGGGTGGCACCTGTAGGGCAGAAGGCTGATCGGTAGGAGCCGCAATAACATTATGGGCAACCCTGCAGGTCGCAACCACCTGAGTCTCCCGTCTCTGGGTGATTGCCATCTGAGGGACCCTACTTTCCCCCCTCCCAGCATTGAGTCCTCGGGGCCTTCAGCGCTGAGAGGTGGGCCAGCTAGCACCCTTATTGGGTTTCCATTAGTTCCTACCTTTTACCTGCCTTCCGACCCTACCCACCAGCATGACCAACTTCTGCAATACCACGCCAGACCCAACAAATAATATTAAGAATGGGATGGGTGAAAACTTTACTCATGAAAAGTTCTTCTATTTTCATTTTGAATGGATACCTCACAAACACAAGAACAGTAAGTCCTGCAACGTCAGTACTTTCATCAAGTAAACTAAAAAAAAAAAAACTCACAAGTTTTCCATCTTCTTATAAGCTGGTTCTCCACAGACTCTCAAATTGTGTAAATTCACTTGCTTATAGTGCTGTTTGACAGCTGCACAGTATCAATCTTCTTGGCCATGTCTGTACCTAACATGCAACTTACAACTTACTTCATGCAAAGTTTAATCAGTGTTGTGGCAATAGTATGGGGCTTTCCAGCTATTGCAATGTGTAAACTGTCAATAAAGGAAGTTTCAGTTGCATTTTCATTTTCATTTTTAGATATTCTCTCCATCATGGATGACCCTGCCTGAAGGGATAAAGTATGGCGTTTGAAGATTTCTTTACCTTTATGTAATAAATCAGAATGATTGCATTCCAGATTTCTTTTTAATTGGATGGAACCAATCAACCATTAGCAACAATTTTATAACAGTTAACACATTGCCCTTCCTGTTCCTGTTTGTTCCCAAACAGAACAAATCCAAACAACATGAGGTAGCTAGGATCATATTTCCTTATTTTTCCTCGGATTTCCTTTTGGTCATGTGTTGTCTTTTCATGAACTGAGTCAGACAAACTTGGATGACTTAAGTTCGCAGGTGTCTGCTGGGATATTTTGTCTCCTCCAATGATGCTGGTTGTTACTGAAATGTGATGGGGTATACTTCTGTGATATATTGTATATTGTGTGTGTGTTGTGTCATTACTGTCGTAACTGACTCTTTGTGACCCCATGTACATGGAGTTTCCTTGGCAGGAATACTGTATATTGTATATTAATATTGTAAATTACATGCTGTCAAATTGAATCTGACATATAGGAACCTTTAATAAGGTATTCAAGGTAAGTGAGGTATTTAAGGAGTCGTTTTATCAGTGACAACTCTTTCTTAATGGGTTCCCATGGCCAAGCAAGGTTTCAGAGCCCGGTCTCCTATGTCCTTCTGTTCATTACACTGGATATGGAAAGGAGGGTGTATGGGGGATTTGGGCATGCCTCTGTGTGTGTATATGTTTTGAGGCAGATGTTGCTCTGGTACCTCTAAACATGTTACCTGGAATCAGCTTTTCTGATTAGATTTTAAAGCCTTCCACTTTAAGCAGAGCAATGACATGACAAAATTGCCTTTATAGAGTTGAAATATACAGCTACCCTCATTTCCTTTCCTATACAATGAAGCAGGGAATGAACAGATGTTATTTATCACACCTAAGACAGTTTTACGCATGCTATTGACAATGTGCCCCCTTGAAATTACAACAGGTCGGATAAATGTAATAATGACTCCAGCATCAATTTAAGGACTTGCACAACATAAATACCCAGCAACGGTTCCTATCTCTTTGTCACAGTGTAATTAGGAAGTCATACATAACCAAGACCAGCTGCTTATGTCTGATAAGATGTAGATGGAACAAATTCCATACTAGGAGGAAAGCCAATAATTTAAGAGCCTGGAGGAAAGTGTAAAAGACTGGCAATAGTTTCAAATAAGATACCTGGGTGAAGGAAAGAAAAGAAGGTACAATTGAATGCATGTCTAGGCAGAACTGTGTCCCAATGAGTCCATTGAGTTATGGTTTATTTTAATTGTGGTTTAATTTTTTTTTAAATTGCACTTCCTTTTAGGTGTGCTGTAAAGCTGATCTACATTAAGGTAAGTAGGCATATAATGGTAGCCTCAACCATGTTCAAACAAAACAATTAGGTTTCTACAGAAAAGGCAGAGCTGTTTTGGATTTGATGCCTGCTAAGGATGGGAGGGGGAGCAGGAGAGGGGCATAATTGGACTCTCCAGATCTTGTAGGTGGCAGCTCATTGCAAATTGTTCATGTGACAAAGGATACAACAAATATGCATTTGGTCGAAGAATGATAGGCCACAACATGATTGGTTACAGCTCTAATAAACCTAGCTTTGCAGAGATCATAGGTTCCAGGTATCAACTGATCTAACTGGCAAACTTGAGATCTTATCAGGCTACATGATGAGAACTAGTGAAATGACCAGGTGCTGTGGATCCTCTAGGTGATCAACCACAAAATATAGCAAATAGACTGTGCCTGAGGCCCCCACCTCTGTTGAGAGAGGGGTTTTCAATGCTCACATGAATGGCTTCCCTGACCTCTTTCTCAAACCATCTATCTTCTCTGTCTAATATGTGTGCATCCTCATCTTTGAATTAGTGTCCTTTGTTCTTCAAGTGGAGGTGTACTGCTGATTCTGGTCCTGAGTTGTTACACCTCCTATGTTGGGCCATCCTTCTGTTTAATGGCTGCTTTGTTTCTCCAATGTAGAGGTCTGCACACTCCTCACTACATTGGACTGAATATACTATATTGCTCCTTTTGTGTTTTGGTATCGGGTCCTTTTGGTAGACAAGTCTCTGCCTTAGTGTGTTTGTGGGTTTGAAATAAACAGGGATGTGGAGTTTACAAAAATCCTTTTAAGCTTCTCAGACACTCCAGCCATGTAGGAAATGACCATCAGGTCTGGGTCTCAGACTGATCCCTTGTTCTTCTGGGATTGCCCACTGCTTTGCTGAAGGCCCACTTTGGATATCCACAGGCCTTAAGTCAGGGGTGCCCAAACTTTTTGTAAGGAGGGCCAGATTTGGTGGGTGAGAATGTGTCAGGGGCCAGTTGCTCCCTGACCCTGCCAGCCCACTGCAAGCCCCACCCACTGCCCCCTTGCAACCCCACCCGCAGGAAGGAAGGTGGGGACCAAGGGAGGGAGGGAGGGAGGTGGAAACCAAGAGAGGAAGGAAGGAAGGTGGGAAACAAGGAAGGGAGGGAGGGAGAAAGGAGGTGAGGACTAAGGGAGGGAGGAAAGAAGGAAGCAAGGTGGGGACCAAGGGAATGGCCTGAATGGCCTGACGGGCCGGATTTGGCCCCAGAGCTGGACTTTGGGCAGGCCTGCCTTAAGTGCTATCTTCAGGTGCCTGTCTTCCTTCTTCTTGGCTTCTGTGGAGGTGGGAATGCTCTCTGCTCTGTGGTTTAGGGTCCTGATGACTCCTAATTTGTTTTGTAATGAATGGTGTGAGTCAAACGGTTAAGTACTTATCTGTATGGGTAGGTGTCCTGTAAACATCTGCTCCCAGGCCACGGTCGAGTCTGATGATGAATGTAAAAACCAGGAAAGCCAGCCTGTTGACTTGGGTGTCTTCCCTAGTGAACTTAATATTTAGGTCCACCACACTGATGTGGTCTGTAAAGGCCTGTACGTCCTGAGTCTTAATTTTCACCCAGGTATCATCTACATACCTGAACCAGTGGGATGGTGATGTCCCTGGGAAGGTGTTGAGTTCCTTCTTCTCCACTTCTTCCATGTATAGGTTTTCAACAATTGAACCCATGGCACAGCCATGCTTCTGTCTGTAGAAGTCCCCTCTGTACATGAAATATGTAGTGTTCAGGCACAGGCACAGGTTTATGCATATCTGGTCTGGGTTGAGGCTGCTTCTTGAGGTGAGGTGCTATCTTCTCTTAGTCTTTTCTTTACAGTTGTTAGGGCATTGGTGGTGGGAATGCTGGTAAAGAGCGATGTAACATCGAAGGATTTCTTCTGTATCCAGTTTCAGCTCTATGACTTTAGAAACAAACTCCTCTGAATTGCACACATGGTGGTCCATGAGTCCAACCAGTGGGGCTAGGATAGATGAGGATTTACACATATTAGACAGAGAAGATAGGTGGTTTGAGAGAGGGATCAGGGAAGCCATTCATGTGAGCATTGAAAACCCCTCTCTCAACAGAGGTGGGGGGCTCAGGCATAGTCTATCTGCTACTTATCAGGCTGCACTTTCAACAATACCCAGACAAATCAAAAAGCCTTCACCACCAAGGCCATAACTAACGACCCATACTTTATGGGTTTCAGCACCTTAGGCCATTGTTCATCTTAAGGCTATTGAGACTGTTTGTCTACCTAACGAGCCTATTTAGGCCATTGTTCACCTTATGAGCCTGTGTCAGACCAGGGTGACAAGAGGTCAAAGTGGACTATAAGATGGAGGACTCGCAACTAGCTTTCTTCAGACTGATGAAGCTGTTTGGATGAGCAGCAAACTGTTTTCCATATCTCAAGAAAAAGAAGTCCAGTTTCCATGACTCAACTTCCAGATAAACTCATCTGGATGACTGAGAATCTCCACAGTCCTGTAATCATTGTTCTTCAATCCTTGGCCACAAATCCAATCCTGGGACTTCTGGCAAATTTGGGGACTCAGGCTTGTCAGACTATGCCTTGCATCCCTGATAGCCAGCATAGGGCGTTTATACACGACCCCTAAGCTCCGCCGCAAATGGCTGCAAATGGCTGCAAATGGCTGCAAGCTCCGGACTTTAAAAATGTTTACCCACCAGCAATTAAGTGCGACCCTGCCCACTTTAGCGCGACCAAACAGCAGTTTTCTTGTACCTGCTCTTTGATGGTGAAAAATTTTGATGCGGAGACTGCCTGAGCTCTCCTCGCTTCTTTCTGTTGTTTTTCTTTTGCCTCCGCCCCTTAAAGAGGAACCAGGAAGTAAATGGAGGTCGGAGCAACTTCCACCAGCACCGGAGATAAGCCTTTTATTCTTTTGTCTCTGTCTAAGGCTTTTTTTTCCTCCCCCCCCCCCACGCAGACAGAACAAAGAAGTGCGGAGCGGGTGGGGACGGAGGAACAGCAATGAACCCTCAAGATCTCTGGTCCAAATTTAAGGGACCAGCGGATCTTAGGGGTCATGCAAAAAGGCCCATAGTCAATGCTAAGAACACCTCCAGAGTAACAACATCTGGAGGGCCCCAATCCTGTTGTAAGGCAGTCAAAAAGAGGCGCATGACAGGAGATTCTCCATTCTCATGAGGAAAATTGTAAACATAGAGAGCAAGGGATTATGAAAATTGTTTTCAATCCTTACATTTATTATGTGTCATGATGTGAGAGGGATTTAATTATTTTAGCAGACTCACTTTATGAAGAGTCAACATTCAACACTGTAAGGAAATCTGTGAAAAATCATTTCCAATATTCTGCCAACTAACATTCAGGGGCTATATTTTAGTACCATGTGTATTATATACAATATATTTTAGGTTTTAGTAAAACATGAGGTGCAGAGAGAGAAGAATGAAAGACAATAAGAAATGAGGCATGGATCTTTCAAATAAAATGGCCTTCTAAAAGTATGACTGACAGCTGAAAGCTGAAAGCAAGCAAGCAACATGATTAATGTTTAATAGCATCTTCATTTGTGTCTAGATATAAGGAATAAGTGATACAGTTAACTCCCCACCTGAAAGATGAATTGGCAAAGTGTATTCTGTCTCTTTGTAAGTGCAGACGCTGTGTTTTCTTCTGTCTCTCTGGCACAGATCTAGCCCTCCCCGATATCTTATTTTCAGGGGGGGGGAATCATAATCAATTTTTCTTCTTCAGCAGCTAATATGCCATGAATATTGAAAAGCATTTTCTGAAAGCCTTTCCCTTTCTCCGTGAGCCCGAGAAGATTACTTTGAACAGCTGAGGATGCCATCAATGCTTCTGCAAAGTAGGGGAAAAGGCAGCACAGAAGGGGAAGCAAAACTGAAGGGAAAGCAAATATGTTTAATAACTCTCCTTCAAAGAAAATGTTGATAGGATTTTAACTCCCTTCTCTCTCCCTCTCTTCTGTAAAACCAATCTTCTGAAGTTCACTGAGAAATACAGAAGTCATTATTTTCCGAGACAGAAATAAGTCCTTCTTCCTACGCTGATGCAAAAAAAAAAAAAAAAAAACCTGCAGCTGAATATTTGGGATTTTGTATCTCACAGTTCACTGTCAATGTTCATTGGCATGGCCGCAATCCACATCCACACTAGATTCCCCCTAGGCTGTCTCTTTCCTGCAAATTCTAGAAGGCTGAATAATCATTATTACACAGAAAAGACAGCTTGGTTAAGGAGCTGCCATGTCTGCTCAGGCATTCCATTCCATATTATTGTTTCACCTATGCAGTCTGTATCTGCAGAGCTTGGAAATGGTGACGAGTTTGGTTTGGACTACAGCTCCCAATTCCCTGTGGGCTGGGCACCCTGGGAGATGCCATCCAAAACAGTAGTTTCTCCAAGTTGTGAGCATCTGCAGGAATGGATCTCCACAACAATCATTGGTATAGAAAGGTTCGGCTACTGAGCTGGCCTGAAGTATTCCAGCCGACCTTTTCCTATGGGTTCACAGTGCATAAAAATACTGAAGCCCAAATCAGGTAAAATGTAATATGAAATCTAATATCCATTAAATTACATCAAAGTGCAATAGGCTGGATATGAAGAAGGATGAATGGACCTTTTCTCATCCTGCTGAGTTTTCTCAGCTGGCATAGATGGCCTTAGGGACCATATTCGACCCTATATGTCACAGGATTTAGTCACGCTAGATTTAGCCAGATTTAGTTATGCAAGAAAGGGTAGACACATTGATTCAATGAGCCTATTCCAGTCCTCTGAATCCCAGGGGAGTAAGTGTCTTCTTCCTTTCACCATCAGGTCACTACTAGAGCATCATTATCTGTTTGATGGAGCAGTGTGGAATATTAATGCATTCAGCTTGGCTTCAAGTCATGATTTCCAGGGCTGACTTTACTATTAAGCTAAGTGAGGCAGCTGAAGTAGAGCTGAAGAAGCTGTTCCCCCTGACTCCCTTGCTCTTAGAATCATAGAATCATAGAGTTGGAAGAGACCTCAAGGGCCATCCAGTCCAACCCCCTGCCATGCAGGAACCTCCATCACAGTGCTCCCGACAGATGGCCATCCAGCCTCTGCTTAAAAACCTCCAAAGAAGGAGACTCAACCACCCTCCGCGGCAGCATATTCCACTGCTGAATAGCTCTAACTGTCATTAGTTCTTCCTAATGTTTAAATTGAATCTCTTTTCCTGTAGATTGAGACCATTGCCCCACATCCTAGTCTCTGAAGCCATGGAAAACAAACCAGTCCCTTCCTCAATGTGACATCCTTTCAAATATCTAAACATAGCCATCATATCTCCTCTCAGCCTTCTTTTTGAAAGGCTAATAGACATGGGCACGACTCGGTGAAATTGTCGTTTCCGTTTTCGGTTATTGTTTCCATTATGTAACGGAAATGGTAACAATAATTAAGTCGTCAGAACTCGAACTCGAACCGGAAAAAAAAACTTGGTCAGGTTTTTCGTTTTCGTTTGTGGCATCGCGGCGACCGCGCAATGCGAAGCACAGAAAAAGTTTTTAAAAGTTTTTTTAAAACCCCCGACTCCTGGCCAAAAAAGCAGGCGAAAATATGCCTGTCTGAGGCTTTGCCACCTACCAGAGGGGGTCCCCGGCCTTTCCCCCTCTTCTCCTGTCCTGGGCTGCTTGCACCAGGCTGGGGGGGATCATCCTCGTCGTCTTGCCATGCCATGCGGGGTTCCAAAATGGCAACCGCAATTTTTCTTTTGAAATTGTTGTCAAAAAACACACCAAATCACCACAGAAATATGTGAAATTAATAGTAGCAGCAGTGGTTTTTTTATATATAGCAATGAAAAGTATTTATTTTATTTTATTTCATTTTTTATTTTTTTAGACCTGCCCATTTGGGCTGGGCATGGGATGGGACCATGCAATTCTTTTGAACCATTCCACCAATGGCATCGCCAGGTTTTTGACTGACACTTCTGGATGTCTCGGAGGACATAAAAAGCCGAGGCACCTTCCAGAAATCACAGTCGGGTGTATGGATGTGGTTGAGGGAGGAGGGCTGGCTGCTGGTGCTGGTGTGATCCGATCGAGATTGAGGATGGAAGCTGGAGGCTTTAGGATTTAAGTTAGGCAGGCAGGGAGGGAATTGAATTTAGAAAATAATTTCTTTGATTCCCTGCAGCTTTGTCTGCTGAAGGGAATAGCAGTTTATTCTTTATTTCTTCTCTGGCAGTTTGTGAGGATTTTTTTCTGATATTGGATAAAGGGGGAGGTTCGACTGGGAGTGGGAGGTGTGGATTTATTTTAAAAATATATTATATACTACCATTTATTTTCTATTTTCCCAACTTCAAATTGCTTGCACACACACACATTTGGGGTGCAAGCCAAGAACAGAACCTTTATCCTAAGTGATATCCTAACTGCCCACTCACCCGTCCGCCCGCGCCGCCACCCGCCTGCGGCCCGCGCTGCCGCCCGCCCACTCGCCCACCCGCGGGCGCCGCCCGCCCATGGCCCCCCCGCCATCAGTTTTAGGATTGTGACTGCTCCTGACCCAGCTAGTCACAACGACATACTAAACCTTTATTTTCTTTGGCTTCCCCTAAGCCCAATTAAATGAAAACCAGTTTTTCCCATGTGAAATATAAATTGTAAGTTTATTTTAAAAAGCAATGGTTTCTTAAATATCGACTAGATTGTGGTCACAGTTTCCCTTCTAACCAGCTTTTTAAGGTTCAATTTGATGTTGTTAGTCTCTAAATTTACAAGTCAGACGTGTGTGTGTGTGTTTGTGCGTGTGTGTGTTTGTGTGCAGTCGGGCACACACACATGCACACACGCACACATGTGACTTCTGATTGGTTTCTTTTCTCACCCATCAGTCAGCCAATCACGAGTCTAGCTGGTGTTACAGGGTAGACTTCATGCTGCAATAGAATTGTCTCCTACTAAAGCTGAATTAATCACTTTTCCTTATATTGAAATATCTTGCCTACTATATTAAAATGTGCTTTCCTTGCAGTCTCATTGTACTACAGGATTGTGGTTAGCTTGTGATCACCCACAGGCATTCCTGATCTTTTTCTTCTCAACAATTCCTTCCTAGTTGATGAGTCCCCAGATGATAGCTAACGTATGTGACTACTTAACCTTTGTATCTTCTGAAGGAAATGTTCAGTACTAGCTTTTACAGTTCTTTATCTCCAGGACATTTCTCCTATCATTTCTTAGAAGCCTGTGAATTAGTGAGACAAGGGAAGAACTGTAGAGTACTTTAATGAGCCTTTATCGCTGCAACACTGCTAGCCAGTTAATAGCTATTATAACAACTTTATGAAAATTGCAATTTTGGGAACAGAGGACTTGAGAAAAATGGTCTTTTTGTGTGGGTTGTTTTATTACTATTAATGTAATCTCTCTGATAAAGACTTTTGTCATGTGGCTTGATATTTTTTCTTGCTGCAGCTGTGGCAATGTTTATGGAAAAGGATGGTTATGGATAACCCTACAAAAAGTAATGCTATGTGTGTGTCACACATATGAGGAATGTGTTTACGAGATTATACTTGATAGGCAGTGTAGCATTAACGTGCTTTGCCCCAGCCCTTTCACAGGCTATTGACAAGCACCGCTTCTAATTTTTCTCTTTCACTGCCACCAACTTGCTTTTCTAGTAAATTAATGTTTTCAGACTGGTTTTAAATCGAATAAAGATAAAATAAGTTTATTTATTACAAAGTAGAATCATACTCACAAAGGGTGACATGTTTAGGTACAAACAAAGGGAAGAATATAGCTCAGACTAAAGTTATGTTACAGACTACACTGATCACTTGCACATCCAGTTCTTAAGTTTTTAGACACTCAACACTTAGTTTTCCTTACAGAAGTTCTAAAATCCTATATCTTCTCTCTCAAGTCTTGACAGTCTCTCAGTCAGACCCTGTCTATCTTTTTCTCAGTGAGCGTTAGTCCCTATCTGTCCCTATCTATCCAATTCAGTGTTGGCTGAGCCTTAAATCCCCATACTGTCCCATTGGTCAACAACCAACCAATCAATACAGACACTCCTCATAAATTATTTATCACTAAGGGGTTAAATGCCACAGGCAGTTCTCACACCTCCAGGAATTTGCAGCTTAGCTTGTCTTACTTTGTGATTTAAGACCAGATTTCTATTGTGTGGTTTCTCAGACCTGACAGTTTCCCTGAATAATTTCTCTCCAACAGGAATGAGCTTTCAGTGGTAATGAGAAGTTACTTATAATGTCTGCTTCTGCCCTTTATCACATTTTACAGTGGTGGCTCAGTGGCTAGAGTGCTGAAACTTTCAGCTCCAAAGTCGGCAGCTCGGCAGTTTGAATCCCAGGTGCCATGCAGCCAAGTGAGCTTCCGCTGTTAACCCCAGCTCCTGCCAACCTAGCAGTTTGAAAGCATGTAAATGCAGGTAGATAAATAGGCACCACCATAAAAGTGGGAAAGTAAACAAGAAGTGCATTCAGAAGTGTGTTCAGCCATGCCAGACAGAAGTGCATTAATCCACGCTGGACACATGGCCATGGATTTGCATCACACTGGCTCTTTGGCTTGAAAATGGAGATGAGCGCTGCCCCTTCAGTCGGACACAATTAGCACGCATGTGTGTGTGGAACTTTTGCCTTTACCTTTTTTCCAGTTTTAAATACTTTTACTACAGCGCTTCTAAATTCACATTCCTTTTATCACAGAATAAAGCTATAGCCTTTAAAGGTTCTTAATTATCTATTAATCAGGCCCTGGTGTTGAAACCTGGCATGCGTATTCTCTCTATAATATTTACATTCACTTCTGTGAAGCAGGTAGGCAAGGACTCTTGGACTTGAGGGCTGAGGCCAAAGTGAAAAGTGGTTTGCTTAAAGCAAGGTGGACAAAAGCAAAGTGTGCTGCTTATATACCACCCCATAGAACTTAAAGCACTCTCTGGGTGGTTTACAATGTATTTATACAGGCTTCACATTGCAACAAGCACCTCTAGTATATAGCATCCCCAATATGATCTCATGTAGCCCTTGAGGTTTCAAAGGCTCTCTTCAGGTTAGCAGTTCAGAGAAGGCATCTGTCACTGTGATCTAGTCCTTCACTCTAGCAACTTGCTCAACAGGAAAGAATGAGGAGAGAGAAATAAGAGGGATGGAAAGGGGTGATCTTGATTATTTTTGTCCCCATCCGCCCAGACTCAGCCCATCAATTGTCAACATGCCATTCCCAGTAGGAGTACAACCCTTGGCGCTGTTGGTGAGAGTGGGGAAACTAGAGATGGGCACGAAATGAACAATTTTTCATTTCCGTTTTTGTTTTTTCATTTCAAATGAATTTTGTCTCTAAAATGAAACGAAACGAACAGAAACACCAGAAATTTTGTCGTCCGTTTTGTTTTCGTTATGGCAATACATTGAATTGCTTTAAATGCTGGAAAAAAATCACAAAAAATTGAAATAAATGGTAATGAAATGGTAACAAACAAACGAAAATGAAAACGAATTTTTGCAAAAATTCGCAAAAAAACAGAAACAAAACAAAACAGACCCCCTAAACGACAAACGACAAACAAAACACCATTTTTTTGATTCGTGCCCATCTCTAGGGGAAACCAATCTTTGTCCTTTCCTAGTCAAAGACTGCCTTTGGGTCTACTCTGACCTGAATGCTGTAGTTAATACACGTCCTATAGATGCAACTACAGCTCCTGTTAGACCTTTGCCTATCCTGGCTAATAAAAGCTTCCAGAAAGGGACTGGCCAAGTGGGTCCAAGGGGTAGTGAACATCTCTTTGCAGTAAAGCAGAATCTCTGCTTACTTAAAGGAGGCAGTAACGAGACCATTATTGGAAAATTAAAAACTTCTTGGTCCCTATAGTACGGAATAAGATGATCTGGAAAAATTAAGATGTTTTGAGCAAGGAAAGGTAGACTGAATGAAGAGGGGTTGTTTTACTCTCATAATGGATTTGAAATATTTCAGATCTCATATTTGCCTAACTGAACAGAAGTAGGTACCTTTTATAATTTTCAAATGGAAAGAGTTGTGTTTCAGTTCTCTTCCCAATTATGACTTAAAGTTTGATTGATCTCACATCTTTAATGCAGGACAAATTACAGAATTATAATGTATGATGAAAACAGTCCTCCACATTAAAAATCATTTATAATCAAAATGCAACATGTAAAAGGAAAAAAGACTTTGTTCTCTATATTCACAATAGTAGCCTCATGGTGCAGTGGTTAAATGCCTGTATTGCAGCTAAAACTGTGCTCATGATGTGTGGTTCAATCCCAGGTAGCCGGCTCATGGCTTACTCAGCCTTCCATCCTTCTGATGTTGGTAAAGTGAGTACCCAGCTTGCTGGGGGGGGGGGCAATGTGTAGCCTGCATACTGTAATTAAACTGTAAACTGCCCAGAGACTACTTGAAGTGATATGGGGCAGTATATAAGCAGAACCCTTTGCTTTTTGCTTTTCTTTTTTAGTGAATTTAGAGCAGTCAACAGCCACACTTCACTGCTTTTACTTCAGATGGTTCTAAAAGGCTTTACTATATAATTGTTTTTCTTCTAATAACCTGGAGGGGAAACTAATGTTGGTTTATAATTAGGGCTGAAACTGTATTTAGAGTATATTTCTATATTAAAAGACTGGAAGAGAAATAACCAAAACATCCAGATGGCATTTGAAAAAACAATCCTTCTGTATTCAGAGGCATTCCGGAAGAATAAACTCTCACCGTTATATGAAATATGTTATTTCAAGCATTTGTTAGGCAAAAATCCCCTGCACATTTTTGTTCAATGTGCAAATCAGGTGATAAAAGTCTAAAATTCCTATCTGGCCCTGAAGCAAACAGATACACTTGCACTAGATCCACAGAGTTGCTTCTCCTCCCATGAGGACTCTTACAGTGGCTGCTCTGATGACCTTGCAGTTCATGGGGGGGGGCTTCTTTGCCCAGCCCTCCTGGACCTTGATGTGAAAAACTCACACCAATCTGGGTCCTGGGGAGGCAGAGGCATACAGATCTTATTTAATCTCACCTCTGCTCTCCTTGGTCTCCTTATTTTTGAGGTGATCATGCTCAAAAGTAGGATGGCTTAGCATGCTACAGCTGATCATTTTTGTTTCCTCCCCAGCATTCCTGGAGCAGTTTGAGCCTCAGCCAGGCTATGCAGTTTGGATGAATTTACTAATATTTTGTTGCACTTACTTTTATTTTCAGCTCATTGTACTAGCTTAATTGTGATAGATTAGGATCTGTTGGGGGCAGTGGAGCATAATTCCTGTGAAGCTGCCCCATTGGGATGGGGGGTTAGCTTAGGGATTACATTGGACCTTAGTCCATGCATTGATTTTATTGGTGGAGATCCTGGGGCATTCATCTCCTCAATTATTTTATATATAATCTTATATATAATATATAATAATTAATACTTTAGTTAGCAAGGGAAGGAGGGACACCCCAATTTTTTTGTTATGGGGGTACTATAGGAAATTTATTTATTTATTTATTTTATTTTTACAGCTTATATGCCGCCCACTACCCAAAGGTCTCTGGGCGGCTTACAACAAGGAATTAAAACAGTTAAGACATCAAATATCAATAAATAATTAAAACAACAGCAAAACCTTATACCAAAATCTTATACTAAAATTTGAGTCATGTCTCCCAAGAAGGGTGTGGGGAAATCAAAGGGAAAAGCCCCTGCTAAATGAAGGGGGGCCCTTGCCCCCTCCCCCAGAATTATCATCCTCAGATGCAGAATGGTCAGATTATTCTGCTATCTGGCATAAGATCAGTAGCCTGGAGAGGGACCATGCCCAGATGAATGGGGTTGACAAGGCTCCCCCTGGTAGCAGGGCACAGCAGGGATCTAAAACTCAGAAAATGGCTCAGTTACGCAGAATGAATGATGTCACACATTGGCTTTTTGGAGGGAGAACTTGCTGGCTTAATGAGTGTAACAAGACTGCACCCACCAGCAGTTGAACAACTAAGCCCCACTTCGGAGGTGGAAGGAGCTGGGTCACCTGCAGAGAGGCATCCATGCACAGATGTCCCACTAAATCCAGGGCTGGAATCCACACCTGCTCCTGGTACTGTCCTTGACCTCTCATCTTGCCAGAGAGGCAGCTTGGCAAGCCTGGGCCCAGATGCCCAAAGGCCATCTACAGGTGATTTTGACATGCACTGTAACACCTACACTCCATCCGGCACTTGGCCATGGGGGGCTGCACATAGCCAGCAACCATTTCACCTTTCATACTTTAGCAGGCATGGAGCCATCAGCCACAACCATTAACTTGTGTCACAAAGAAGCCACAGGGACAACATTGGCTGAAGCTAGCTCTCAAATGGAGGCCACCCAGAGTACGCAGACCACTTAAGTTTTGACAGGGCCTCTAGTGACTCCTTTACTGGAGGTGTCTTCACTAGAACTGCCTGAGGGATACAAATCTTTTGAGGATATAGTGTGGGATAAGATTAACGATGAAGTTAAAAAATGCAGAGTCATAGGCCCCTTTTCATCTCCACCTACTCCTCAGTTTAGGATGTCTCCCCAGGGAGTAGTCCCTAAGAAGACTCCTGGAGAAGACTGATTAATTCATCACCTGTCTTACCCTGATGGGGAATCAGTGAATGACATGATCCCTCATGAGCTGTGTAACATTCACTACACATAATTTGACTCCACCATCAGTGTGGTCCAGTGCTCTGGCAAAAGGGGGAAGTGCAACATTAAGTCTGGCTTATGCCTTTTGCCTGTGTTCCCAGGCAATTTTGAATTGTTAGGATTTTCATTTGAAGGCAAATTTTATATGGATAGGGTGCTCCCTTTTGGATGCCCTATTTCCTATGCTGCTTTCAAAGGTTTTAGCTCATTTTTAGAATGGGTTGTTAGATCTAGAACCAGTAGCTCCCAGGTAGTACACATGTACCTTTTTGTGGGAGGGCTGACACAGGCTGTTGCAAAGGCCTCATGTCTGCTTTCCAAAAGTATTGCAGCTGAGTTAAGAGTCCCCTTGGCTAAGGATAAGACTGAATTGTCTTAATGTTATAAGGCATAATGATTGATATGGTCTGCCATTTTAGGCGCTTACCTGACAATAAGATTGTTGAATTGAGACATCTGTTATCGGAATTGCTGCACAAGCATAAGGTTACCCTACATGAGCTGCAGGTAGTGATTGGTCACCTGAACTTTGCATGCAGATTTATAGCACCAGGCAGAGCTTTTCTCAGGCTACTGTGCTTCGCTACTGCTGGACCGACAATGCTTCATCATAGGAGGTAGATATCAGCAGAAATGTGGGAAGACTTAAAACTTTGGTTACGCTTCCTAACAAAGTTAGAAAAGAGCTTCTGTTGAGGGCAAAATTACAACTTCAGACCGATGCAGCTAGCACCTCCGGTTTTGGGATATTTTTCCAAAACAGATGATGTTCATGTACTTGAACTGCCCACTGGAACATAACAAAGGACCTGACTTTTCTGGAATTGTTTCCAATAGTGGGTGCTGTGTGGCTGTGGGCTGATTGCTGGACCAACTGTACTGTCCACTTTTGGTGTGATAACCAGGTAGTGGTGCAGATTGTCAATTCACTTTCATCCCAATCTGGTAGGGTTCTTAGGTTGGTTAGGGCCCTTACTTTGACGTGCCTTGAATTTATATAGTATTTCAGGCACACCATGTCCCTGGGGTATTAAATGAGATAGCTGATGCACTCTCATGTTGACAGATGGAGCGCTTCAGGTTGCTGGCCCCTCAAGCATCACCCAACCCAGAGGAGCTCCCAGAAGATGTATAGTTGATTGGCATGCTGAGGCAAACAGGGCCATGAGCTTAGCCCTAGCTCCCAGGACTAGATGTATGTATTCTTCAACCTGTGCTGAATTTGCAAAATTTTGCCTGCATGAAGGCTTTGACAGGTATGGCCCGATTTGGCCAATTAACTCCTGCAATTTGCAGTCTACTTCCATTTCAAGGGCTTGGCCCCAAAAAACATCCAAGGTAAAATGTCAGCTTTGACATTCTATGCTAAAACCCAGGGTTATATGCACCCAGGGTATGATTTCAGGCTACAAAAATGATTGAGGGTTGGGCCAAAGAAAAGGGTCAGATGGACATCAGGAATCCATTTACCCCAATATACTGCTGAAGCTCACCGAAGTGTGGACCCAAGTTTGTTCTGATGCTTTTGAGGTTGCCCTGTTTAAAGCAGTGACACTGACATTTTTGCAGCCCTTAGAGTTAGTGAGTTGGTTGCTACATCTAAAACTGACAGGTCACAATCATCTTTGCAGAGGGTGACCTGGTGTTGCAGCCTGATGGTGTTAGTTTAAGGCTGCATAAGTCAAAAACAGATCAATGGGATAGGGACCAGGACGTTGTGCTGGGTCAATGCAGTATGGTGTTGATCTGCCCTGTTTGGGCTCTCTGTAATTACATGGATTTATGTGGTGAGGCACAAGGTTTTTATTGCAGCAGAAAGATGGAACACCCCTTCACTCCATACCAATTCTAGAAAGTGACATCACTAACACTCAATAGGGCTGCCATTCATGGGTGGCATTTCAGAAGGTACTTATTTTGGATTGGGGCCATTGCCATGGGCTATAATCCATCTGGCATTTAGCAGATCAGGCATTGGAAATCCCAAAATATTAAGATTTATGTGCAGTCATTGCTGGATCATTAGGTCTGGGCCAGTATGTTTATTTTGTCTTTACATGTCCTATGCCTACTTTTCAAGCCAAAGTTGTCATTTGCGGCCACAGTTTTGGGTTTTTTGGTAGTCGAGTATACTGCAAACTCCATTTGGGGCTGAGATCTTGGTCTGGGTTCATGTGCCACATTTGAATGGAGGGGCAGGAGAGGTATGCAGTGGAGTGGCTTCAATAGCTGTGCATATCCGCCTTTTCCGGATGTCTTGGTGATCCATCTGGGCAGTAATGACTTGACCCAAACACCTGGCAAGACTTGATCCTCCAAATAATGGAGGATTTGGGAAAAAATTCTGCTGTTTTCCATGGAACACATTTAGTTTGGTCCGCATTGGTTCCACATTTAGAGTGGAAATCAGCCCATGACCCTCGAAGGGTGGACAAGGCCTGTAGGGACATCAATAGGGAGATAACTAGGTTCATTAGGGAGGGGTGTGACTGATTATAAACTACCCCAACATTATGGTAACATGCCCTGACCTATACAGAAGTGACGGTGTCCACCCATCCAACCAAGGCTTAGGTATATTTTGGGGTGATCTGCCAGGGGAGCCTGAGGACTGAGCTGCTTGGACATTTAGGGTAAAGAGGCTCTACGGTGCCTCTTCCCATGGTGGGTAGTGCTGGAGGTACAGGTATTCAGTTATGCCCTTAGTAAGTGACAATTAAGGTGCTATTTAGCCCTCGGAAAAAATTTGCCAGATTCTGTGGCTGGCATCTTCAAAGGGCAAGGAACTCCCTGTAAGGAGCTCCCTGCAAAGAGATTCCCTGAGCTCCTTGCAACAGCTATCAGATCCTGGCCATGAAAGCCTTCGAAAATACATTGTTAGAATTATGTCCTTCCATTTCCTCTAACATGCCTATGCGCATAGATGAGCTCTGCAGATAAGAAGAGAGGCACCGCTTCTTTTGCTATTAATTTCCCAACAGCATAACTGGTTGCATGAACTTTTCCATTAAAGGAAAAATCCAGAGCCTATTTCTCTTGTGGTCAATTGATTTTCTTTTACCATATTTTTTATCTAAGATGCACCATGTGTAAGATAACATTCACTTTTCCAAACCAAAATTGCTGTTGTGGTTGTTGGTTGTTCATGTCGCTGCTGCCGCTGCCACCACCAACTGCTGCTGTTGTTGTTGTTACAGTCATGACCCATGGAGTTTTCTTGACAGGAATACTGGAGTGGATTGCTAGTTCCTACTACAGCACACTTTTTCGAAACTGTGTATTTCTGTCCTCGGCTTGCTTTCATGTATAAGATGACCCTCAATTTTTAGTCTAACAATTTTAGACAAAAATATAGTATTATACATGGAAAATACTGTAATATCCAGCATTTTGTGAAGGGTTTTGCCTTATGAGGCATATGTACATTTCTCCACTTGTACATTAGTGAGGACTGTGATGTGGAGATCTTTAACTGGAGTCCAAATTTAGTCATACCTAGAGAAGAATAGAACCAATGGAATCTTCTTGTTTCTTGCCTATTAGCAGTAGGATATCATCATGGACATTTTGTCTTTTGATACAGTAACCCCAAACTATGGTGATGTATCTAAGCCAGTCTCCAAGCTATTGAAAATAACACTAATTAACCTCAAAGGTCTATTTTAAATGTGACTAATCGAGTTCTTCATTTCTACTGCTGTATTTTTATAAGATTTGAAAACACCAAAATGTTAGGTTATTGATTGCCCCATGAAGCAGAAATCCATTGTCTGGTGCAAGAAAATTAGGGTTGCAAAACTTTAAAACCAGGAATATTTTTCTCCATACTATCTTTTTCAGTCTCTCTCACACAGTTATACTTATCCACATGTCACACGTAAAAAATCATCTGTTGCTTTTTCAAAGCAGCCCTTCCTGTCTTGTGTGGAGAACACCTACAGTGGAAAAATGATTCATGGTGTGAGCATGGACTGATTTGACAATGGTAAAAATATGTATGGTTAGATAGCATATATACAGCTAGGGACTGTGGGGAAGTTCTCATGGGAAAATAAACCTTAGGTGAAATTGACAGCCAGGCAGAAAATGCAATGCTAATGGGTTGTGGTTTTTTAAGTACTGGTATATTTTAAAACTCATTTTCTGGCCTCCAATAATTCTTAAAATTTAAATTAAATTAATAGTAAAATATTAATATAGAATATGGGCTCAAAACAAGAACAGGTTCATGTGAATATGTATCAATTCAACTTCTGTTTTGTCTTTCTTTCTCTGCAACCACTCAGCACATTTAACCTGTCCTAAATTATGCCTCCCCCATAGAGATGGGCATGACTAGGGAAAATGACGTTTTCGAGTTGTCGTGTGTCGGAGGAAGCCCGTTTCGGCTCGTTTCCATTATTCGTGAAATTTCGCAAAAATTTGTCGTTTCATTTTTTGTTTTTTCGTTTGGTGTTAGTACTGGTTTTGGGGGGGTAGCGGGCTCCTGGAGGCATCTCTCTGTGGTGGGTGCCTCCTATCCTCACCTGCCAGCGCTGCTACAAAAGGGCATGCATAGCCATATGCTATGGATATGCATGTTGCAGACGCAGCAGACTGGCAGAGGCACCCCTCTTTGGGGTGCCTTCCCTGCAACAGTCGGTGAGACATAGTCAGGCAGCACTTGCAGGCATGGTTTGCATGGCACACAAATGCTGCTGCAGGAGTCAGCCAGAGCCACAAGTGACGGACTGGCAGACTCTTTGCACCCACTCCAAGGGAAATGTACTTGCGTGTAGTGCAATGCAAGTAGATCTGGCTTAGGGTTAAGACGGGTTAGCGCAAGGGCTAGGGTTAGGCTAGTTATGGGTGAGGTTAGGGTGAGTACTGGGGTGCACCTCTGGGTGCCTCTCTGACCCACTTAGAAGGACAGTGTACTGGCGTATGGGTTCGGGTTCGGGTTCGGGTTCGGGCTACGGTTAGTGGGCTGTTTATGCCTGATTGGCACATCCCAGAAGTCTCTGTGGTCAACCTGGCCAAGTGGCCATGTGATTGGTGGAAAATTTGCATGGTCCACTCCCATGGGCGAGCCCATCATTGCGAATGTGCAGTTGTAAAAAATAAAATAAAATAAAATAAAATAAAATAAAATCAACGGAGACTTTTTTTTGCAAGAAAAACCCACTGCTGCTACTGTAAAAATTCAAGCATTTAAAATAGCTAATTTTCGCATGTTTCTGTGGTGCTTTGGTGGGTTTTTGGACCACGATTTCAAAAAAAATATTGCGGTCGCCATTTTGGATCCCCCCGCCCGCACACCGCATGGCAAAGGCAGACGAGACGATGCCCCCCCCGCCTGGTACCAGCAGCGCAGCAGTAGCACTAGCCAAGGAGAGGGGGGCAGGGAACCCCCCCCAAATAAAACACCCTTCTGGCCTGGTAGGTGCCCTCAGACAATTTTTGCCTGCTTTTAGGGCCGAGAATCGGGTTTTTTTTTTTAACTTTTGAAAACTTTTTTTCTGTGCCGCTTGGCATCGCGGGATTGCCGTGATGCCAGGAACGACCACAACAAATCAGACCCAATTATTCTTTAGTCGGTTCGAGTTTGAGTTCTGGCGGAGTAATTCCCATTTCCGTTTCCGTTGCATAACGGAAATGAGTAATGCAAACGGAAACGGGAATTCCGCTAAGTCATGCCCATCTCTACTCCCCCATCTTAGTTTAACACTATTATTGTCACTGCCAGATCTCTTCTATGTACCCGAGGAGTCATTTTTAACCTGGGTCTTTGCTTGTGGGAGGATGTGCTTTTGTAAAATGGTAAGTGAAGGGGCTCAGGGAACAGCCTTCAGAATTGGATGGCACAGGGGGAGATATATTGGCGGACAGCATCTATGTCATAATGTAAGAGGGGAGGACAGGTGGGTATTGATTGCCCCTAAGCTGTCCCTGAATTTAAATGGCATTTGTGACCTGGACTCTTCAGTGCAGGTCAGCCTCCAGGAGGAACTTCATGCCTGAGAATTCACTCTAATGTAGCTATCCAATTCTCTAGACACGGCACCTCTTTCCTGCTCCAGGCAGTCTGAGTCAACAATGGAATGTTTCATTCACTAATGTTTCCAAGCACTCACAGGGATAGTTTTGTATCCTGAACCTGTAACAACAAGGAACTGCATCAAAAACCATTTACCCAGCATGGTTTTCTTCTTCAACATCTAAAGAGACAGAAATGTTTCCCGAAATTCCCCATGCCCTTGGAGCTTTGCTACAAAGGAACGCAATTAGCAGTGAGAATGAAAACCATGGCCAATCCATCGAATAATCTCCAACATACTGTATCTCTTAACAATGACACACATTAATGAACTTTGTGCACTAATGGATTCCAGCAGCTGGGAGAATTAGTGTGATGCAAGCACACCTTTGGGATCTTCATTTCAGAAAAATTAATATGCATTCCTTCTACATTCACCCACTCATTTATTATTATTATTATTATTATTATTATTATTATTATTATTATTATTATTATTATTATTATTATTATTATTATTAAAACCCCATCAGAACCAGAATATATATGTTTCTTCTTTCACCCTAAATAGTTCTTTTCCACACTAATATATACATAGCTGTCAAGTGTTTCCCATGGCTGCCCAGGACTGGGAGCTCCAGGGAGGTGAGGCGCTGGCAGCCGGGTGCTTCGGCTAGGGGGTGGAACCTCATGTGCATATAGGGTTTTCAGAATCTCTTGCGGTGGTTTCAAAATGCTTACTGTGACCTAGGTGTCTCAGCTTTCTAGGGGGATATATATACTAATCCGGACAGCTGGTGGCATGTGGTTGCACAGGCAGAAATACTCTCTGGCAGGCAACCTAGTGGCTGGCCGCCCAGCCTCCCAGCAGCACCCAGAGCTCAGCCGCCCACCACCGGAAATGCAGGACATTTCAGGGAAAAATAATTTTTTAGGAATGCAACAGGAAAGAATGATTGATCCATGGATGTCCTGTCCAAAATTAGCACTTGGGGTATGTGAAGCTGAAGGTCTGATGAGGTCTTTGTAACAGTGCTTGGCTGAATGTGGTTAAAGAGTCCTAGTGATCATGAGCAATACTTATCAGGTGTTCATAATCAACAAACAGAGATCCAGCTTGCTTCTAGGTGTATGTTGATGCTGGATTATAGGAATTATGTGCTCAGCATGGACTTTACCTATGACCAAGAGAATGTCGAGAGGAATAGAAGAAAGAAAAGGCCTACAGACTGTTCCTATCAACATTTTTATTGGGGGAAACACCTTTGGTAGAATTTATATTGACTAGTTTGCATCTCAGTGGTAGTGGTCACAATCCAGTGAAAATGTCTCTTTATTCAGGCATATGACAGTATCCCATTACCTAAACGTGGAATAGAAAGGCAATTGTGTGTCTCAGTCTTTACTTTGACAGAGGTTGCCTCACAAGGCCAACAACATGGGTGATCTTGTGGCCAGTGAGAGAAAAGGCAAAAGAGAGCCTGCTTGTGGGTGGGGGTATGGTGGGGGTTTCACAAGATGGTCTTTTTATTCTGTGTTGAGACAATAAAAGTTAGGCCAAACAAATGGCTTTAACATAAAATATTCTGTGATACAGTAGGACCCCTGCAGTATCCCCCTGCATGGGATTGGTTCTCAGGCACTCTGTAGATAATGAAACCCACACATAAGAATGAACACTCTTAAGAGTGCCAAAGGTGAAAGCAGTGGGACAGCCTGCCAGTACCACAGAGAACCCCACCATGGCACTGTACCACCTCTAGCAGTTACCTTGAGGGTGGGCGGGTTCTCCTGAGCCACACGGCTGCTTCCTTCTCTGCCACCGCCACCAATCTTGAGATCAGGTGCTCCCGGGCTGTGTTGCCACTTCCTTCTCCTCTGTCACTACCACAGAACTTGTGGGTGGGCAGGAAGGTACTCCTGGGCTGCATGGCCTCCTCCTCCACCACCACCAGTGCCACCAAGCTTGCAGGCAGGTGGGCACTCCTGGGCCACACAGCCTCTGCCCCCACTGCTGAGCATGCAGGTGGATAGACACTCCTAGGCTGCATGGCTGCCTCCTCCTGACCTCCGCCACCATCACCACCAGCAGCATCACCAGTCTCTCAGGCAGTGAGCCTCTTCCTCCTCCACTGCTGCCTCCTCTGATGTCCAGGTGGGCAGCCACTGATGCTGTACTACCTGGGCCACTGCACCATGGCAGGCCTGGTCCTTTACACTGCCACTTGCCATCCACGGATAACTAAATCCGCGGATGGCGAATTAGCGGATATGAGGGTGCTACTGTACTTGCAGTATGCTTGCAGAGATACTATGTCAAATTACTCCTGTTCTCATTTCAGGCTCCAATCTCATATTAGACTTTGAAAAGAGTAAGAATGAATATGTTCTGGTTCAAAAATGATGATTGACATTACCTGTAGAAAAGTGATGTACGTGCTTTTGAAACAAAGTCTTGTATCATATGTGGCATGGAAAATGACAGATATTCAATCCAGATTCAGAAAAGGAAGGAGTAATTCAGATAACGTACAAAATATGCATCAACTACAAGAATGCAGCAAAAAATCAGAAGAAAATTATTCTGTGCTTTATAGATTATAGTAAAGTCTTTGGCTATGTAGATCATGGGAAGCTGTGGATCATTCTGGAAGAAATGAGTATGCCTCAGCATTGTCCTCAGACATAATATACACTCTGGATAAGAGACTACTGTTGGGACAGTTTATGGAAAACCAGAATGTCTTTTCATTGGTGAAACTGTCAGAGAAGAATATATTTTATCTCCCTATTAGTTCAATCTCTATGCAAAAGATATGTAAAAAGATGGGTTAGATTCCTATGAAAAAGGGGAAAAATTGGTAAGAAATAGGTAGAAGAAAATCAGTCATTTATTTTTTATTAAAGAATATAAAATACACAAAACCACAAAACTAACAAATAAATAACTTGAGACATACATGCCTATACAAAGTGTTGCTCCATTGGGACCCTTTGAAATCATGCTGCATTTGTTTCATTCATGATGCCCCATTACTCTTCCCAAACTGCATTGATTATTTTGTTGGTATGTGGCCCTTCCCTTTATTAATACATACACAATACAAACTGCTCAAATATCGCTAAAGATATTTACACTATATAACAAAAGTGAGTCCAGCCCGTCACATTTTGTAAATATTTTAGTATATCTTTAGTAAATATTTATGAAATGTCAGGGGTGTACTTACTTCTGTGATATATACAGATGGGCACGAAATGAACTTTTAGTTCATTTTGTTATTCATTATTCATTTCATTACATAACGAAACAAATAATGAACCCCAGAGTGGATTTAGAATGAACCGAACCGAACCGAAAAAATTGGTTCGGTTCAGTTTGGTTCATTAATGGTGGCACCAGAGATGTCTCCTACCTGGTGCTGGTCCTTCCTGGTCAGAGGTCTGGCCTTACTGGTTGCAGGAGGGGTGACCAGAAAAAAAAAAAAAAGCCGACTGGGGCATGCTACTGCTGTAGCATGGGCCACATGGTCAGCAGTAAAAAAAAAAATACAATAAAAAACATTTAAAAAATCTAAATAAATAAATAAAAAAGAGCGCCGACCCGGCCCCAGGGGTGGCAGGGTGGGTGCCGTAAAATAAAGAAAAAAATTTAAAAAAAAAAAAAACCAGCACCGACCTGGCCCCAAGGGCTGCACAGTCAGAGCTTGAAAAAAAAAAGAGGCACTGCCCCCAAGGCAGCACTTCAAAAAGCCCCTGCCACAGGGGTCAGGATTGCCTGCTGCCGCTGCTGCTGCTGCTGCCCAGTAAGGATGATGTGTTGTTGACTGAAGATGATGAGGATGATATAGATGATGAGGATGAGGATGCTGCCAGTCCAGTTTGTGCAGTTGTTGTCAATGTCTGTGGTTTGTTTGTTTTTTTTGAATGTTTTTCCCCACCCGTGACCTATCAAATGGATTAAATCACACAATGTGGGGGAAACGAATAATGAATCAATGAACCAACAAAACAAATTTTTCAATTTTTTTATTAAAAATGAAACAAAACAAACCATAATAAACGTATCACCATTTTTTACTGTACGTTTATCAAACCCTTCTTAAACTGAATATAACAAGTTAGTTTATCACTAATGGGAATACATACTGTACTTCTTTATACTGGTCATTTAACTGAAATCTGTGCTTTGCTTTCCAGTTTTTAAGTATAATTAATCTTGATGCTGTTACTGTTATCAGTTATTTTACTGCTCAGTTGCTTTGTTGGTTATCAAAGATTGATACCAGTGCTGTTCTTTAACTAACTATATTTATTTCAAATATTCCATTAATTTCTCCAAAAACCAGCTCCCAAAATTTCATTACATTTTAATATTCCCATCCCATATGCAAATAAGCACTTATATAAGTATTGTATCTTCCAGCATAACTTTGGAAATTAACAATCCATACAATTCAATTGTGCAAGCACTAAATACCATTTCTAAACTAGTTCCTAATCTTATTTTCTTCTTTTTCTTAGTGTTTGTCCCACTATTCTTGTTTTGGCCTTCCACTTGGCATGGTCATGGGCCAGGTCTGTGTGATCCCGGGACAATTTCATATCATTCTGCAGTGCTGTTTTGGTCATTCCCTCGGTTGGGATCTGCTGACATGCATGCTGAGACCTTTTTGCCCAGGGTTTCCTCACTGGCACGCAAGATGTGACCAAACCAATGCAGTCAGGCTTCATGCATCTTGTCAGCAATTGGTGCAATGCTGTATTTTGATTGGATGTTATTATTACATACATGATCCTTTTGCATGAGGCCAGAGGTCCACTGCAGTATGGCAGGTGCCCACTCAGAGGTAGCACCTGGAGGAGGCACGGCAGGGAGTTTTGTTTACATTTTAATTGGTTGCATATTTTGGTGGGATTTGGAAGGGCTGTTTTATTTGCTTCTTTGTTTTTTTTATTAATAAATTTTTATTGGATTTTTAAGAGGGGAACAAAGGGAAGGAGTATGGGTAAGAGGAAAAAGAAAAAAAGGAAAGAAAGGGGGGTAAGTTTTATTTGCTTCTTTGAGTGTGGAGGACATGGTATACTTTGTGACTTGGCAGTTTGCCACTGTGTTGTGTGTATATATTAGTGCTTGCACTGGTCTGTTGATGTCTTTTCTTTCTCATGTATTGTTTTTCTGATTTTGAAGTGCAGTAGACTGATTCCTGTTGCTTATCTGTGTAAAATGAAGAAGTAGCAAACAAAAATACAAAAATTAAAGAATAGCCCACAAAAGAACACAAAATGAAATAAATGCAAACATTTTTGCCAGGAACACCTTTGAATATGGACATACCACAGGAAGACAAGTCTCACTAGAAAAAATAATGGTGATGGGAGTGCCACGGGCAACAAAGGCGGCTAAATATAAAACAAATATAGAGCCAGAGAATCATAGAATAGTGAAGTTGAAAGGGACCTATAAAGCCATGAAGTGCAACCCCCCAAAAACCATACAGTAATACAAATCAAAGGATATCTGCCAGGTGCTTGTCCAAATTTATCTTCATTTCCTCCAGTGTTGGAGTATTTACCACCTCCTGAGATCATTGGTTCCACTGCCATACTGCTCCAACAGTTAGGAAGTTTTTCCTGATATTCAGCCAAAAGCTGGATTTTCTTAACTTGAGCCTATTGTTGTGCATCCTGCACTCCAGGATGATCGAGAACAGGTCCTGCCCCCTCCTCTGTATGACAGATGTTCAAATATTTGAAAAGTGCTATCACTGTTGTTGTTCAGTCGTTCGTGTCCGACTCTTCGTGACCCCATGGACCAGAGCTCGCCAGGCCTTCTTATCTTCCAAGGCCTCCTGGAGTTTGGTCAAATCCATATTGGTTGCATGGATGACACCGTCCAACGATCTCATTCTCTGCCATCCCCTTTTCCTTTTGCTTTCAATCTTTCCCAACATCAGGGACTTTTCCAAGGAGTCCTCTCTCCTCATGAGGTGGCCAAAGTACTGGAGCCTCAGCTTCAAAATCTGTCTTTCCAGTGAACATTCGGGGTTGATTTCTTTCAGGATGGATAGGTTTGATCTCCTTGCAGTCCAGGGGACTCTCAAGACTCTCTTCCAGCACCACAGCTCAAAAGCATCAATTCTGCAGCGATCAGCCTTCTTTATAGTCCAGCTTTCACTTCCATACATCACTACTGGGAAAACCATAGCTTTGACTATCCTGACCTTAGTTGGCAAAGTGATGTCTCTGCTCTTTAGGATGCTATCTAGGTTTGCCATTTATTTCTTCCCAAGAAGCAGGCATCTTTTTATTTCATTGTTGCAGTCGCCATCTGCTATAATATCGCTCCTCAATCTTGTCTCTCTTTCATAAGGCTTAGTTTCCAGCCCCCTGGTCATCCTTGTCATCCTCTTCTAAATGTGTTTCAATTTGATAGCATCTTTTTTGTAGCGTGGCATCCATACTCAAGGTGAGGCCTTACTAGTGCTGAACAGAGGGAGTCGAACACCTCATGGGATTTGGAAATTATATTTCAATTAATGCGGCCTAAATTAGTATTTGTATTTTTTGCGGCCACATCAAACTGTTGATTCATATTCAGCTGATGATCTGCAAGAATTCCAGGATCCTTTTCATATGTAGTACTGCTGAGCCATATGTCCCCCATCTTGTAACTGTGGATTAGGTTTTTTTCTTCTTAGGTGCTGTACTTTGCGTTTTTCACTGTTAAATTTCATCCTGCTGGTTTTAGACCACTACTCCAGCCTATCAAGATCATTTTGAATTTTGTTCCTACCTTCCAGGGTATCAGCTACTCCAGTCAATTTTGTATCATCCACAAATTTCACAAGATTCCCCTGTACTCCCTTGTCTAAGTCATTAATAAAAATGTTGAAGAGCACCGGACTCACGACTGAACCTTTTGGTATCCCACTTTTTACTTCCTCCCACTTAGAGAAGGAGCCATTAATCACCATCCTCTGAGTATGATTCTGTAGCCAATTGTATCTCCACCTTACACTTCACTTATCCAGCCCACACCTAGTTAGCTTGCTAACTTCAGCTTTGCTGAAGTCAAGATATAGCATTCCCTGTCTCTACCAGGGAGGTTACCTGATCAAAAAATGAGATCAGGTTAGTCTGACAGGATTTGTACTTGACAAATCCACATTGGCTTCTAGTTTTTGTCGCATTGTTTTCTTGGTGCTTGCATAGCGACTGTTTAATAATCTGTTCCAGGGATTAATGTCAGACTGAGTGACCTGTAGTTCCCAAATTCCTTCTTTTTTTGTCCTTTTTGGAGATAAGGACAACATTAGCCCTCCTCCAATCATCTGGCACCCCACACATTTCCCATGGTTTCAAGATAATAATGGACAATGGTTCTGAGAGTTCTGCCAGTTCTGGCCCCGGAGAACTGAATGCATTCAAGGTGGAAAGGTATTCCTTGACTATACATCTAATCTCAAAATGTAATCCTATCCCTTCCACTTGCACTTGGTTTATGCCTGGAGGTTCAGAGTCTCTTTATGGGATAAGACAGTGCTAAAGTAGGAATTGAGCACCTCTGCCTTTTCTTTATCATTTAATACCATTACCATAACACTCAACAGTAGACTCACATCTAGGGAATGGTGTCCTCCAAATTCTAGGACCCATTCACGATCTTGAATATGCAAAAGTACACAATGCTGTTTTGGCAGGATCTTTTATAGACCATTAATTTGTAGGATCACCTTAAGCCAGAAGCAACTTGAGAACACATTGCAACAACAAAAAGAAAAGGATTTATAATCTTTCTTGAGGCTCATTGATTACACATGCTTAGATCTGCTTAAATTGATTGGGACTTCAATGTTCTTTAATTTAGTTGCACTGAAGCCATGTTTTGTGAGCTTTTGTAATAGTGAGCATTGTTAAAATACTGAAACCTTGTGATTTGTTAAAATAGCTACGTTTTCCTTCATGCAATCACTGAAATGTCAATCTTTTTGAGGGAAGAAATTTTTTGTACAATACAGTCTCAGCTTTTTGAATTGCTATTGTCTGCACACAACCATGACAACTACAAGTACAGTGAGCTCCAGTGCAGAGCTCACAACCTCTAATGAATGCCTACACAAGAGTGCCAGGATATGTATTTAGAGCCAGAGAAAAGGCAGAAATTTAGGAGGAAAAGCTTTTTCACAGCATGGCAGTGAAGCAATGAGTAAATCTTTGCCTTTCAAATTTATAGTTTTTGAAGTGGTCGCCATGTTGGTGTATGTGTCTACTGAAAGACACACAACTAAATTTATCATTGACAGCCAAGGTTTTCAAGTACAATTGCATCTGTTCAGACCCATAAGATAGAGACTCCAAATTCAAGGATCTACAAAATGTATTTCTCAGACTGTAATGATAGGGGTAATTAATAAATATACCTCATATTTTTAAGCTGTCATTGTAGATAAAATGGCAGTATTTCTATTCCTTTATTAATCCCCTCTGTCCCTTGATTCACCTCTCCCTTTACAAAACCATTGCACAAAGCACTACACTGTTTCCCTTTTCCCAAGCCTGTCCTGTGAGATAAACAGGACATAAACCCCACTGATAAACACACATCCTGGGAAGGTAGTCTGAATAATGGGACCCCTACCCAAAATAGGCGAGCTTCTGTCTATCTAAAGGCCGATACGAAGCTGTCAAAGCGCTTCCCAGGGAAAGCAAGCAGCTCCGAGTATTGCAATGACAGGGGGCGCTGAAGAACTTGATTAATTGTGTCCGCTGTATGTTTCTCTTTGTCAAGTGGGTGATAAGTGGGTGCTAATGGGGCGATAACAATGTGCACACGCCGTATCTTTTGAAGTTTCTTTTGTTCTTTGCGGGCGTTCTGTAGCGCCCAGATGTATCCTGTTTTTTCCATTGTAAAGAAGGGGTGTTGGCGAATGTTTTACTATAAAGTCTGTGTGAGTTTTTACGCTCTTTGCCCCAGTTTCCGACAGCAACTCGGCTGGGTGCCTTTGCTGCAGCAAATTAAAGTTTTTCTCCGATTCCTTCAATCCTTGGCGTGTTCTTTCAAACCTCGGCCCCCGTAATAGCGGCACAGGGAATCCTGGGTGAGGCTTTCAGTAATACCCATCCAATATGGTTAAAGAACAAAGTAAAAGAACATGGTAAAAGAATAAAATAACCAGGCAAAAAAATACAGGAAAGAAAATGGCTGAGCGCTGATATTTGTCACTTTATGTGAAGAAAGGAAAAGGATGGCAAAAGACTCCAAGGTAAACAGTAAATCCTACAACAATGGCAAGATTATTTCAGTAAGATATCCAATACTGAATTTCTGCACCCGCCAATACACATGACACCTATGGACATGTTCTAAACTTCACTACCACAGAAGTCACCAATGCAGTAGACAGCATGAAGAATATGAACACACATACACCTGCTGCCAGACTTGATGATTTCTGGGAACTTCAGGAACTCCAAGACATGGGGATAATGTGGATGACATATTCACTCAATGCCATCATGAACAGCATCTGTGTGCCACCTGTTTGGTCAACATGCACAATAGTTCCCATATTCAAGATAATTGGCATTTTTTTCTTTTGCCAACACCATCCTTCTGCACTTGACAGAGGACAAGCTGGGCAATTTCTACAACAAATAAATAATGGACAGAAACTGGACACCAGTAATGGAAATCCACAAAAGCCTATTTCAAATTGTATCAGTCTTCTAGCTCAGAGCACACTTCACAGGGTTTGAAAGTTGCTACTCTTGAGAGGAAATGATACAGAACAGGAATCCGTAGAGAAAAAGCTGGAATTAGAGATGGGCATGAAGCGCTTTGTCATTACATGTGCCTAATCATATGCATGGCACCACCACCACATCCTGGCTGCCTGGCCCACTCACCTTTTTTTAACATGCTGCTGGGGTCCTCTTTCTCTTCTGCTGCACCAGTCTGGGCATTGAGACAGGCTGCCCTTCCTTGCCATCTCAGAGAGTCAACCGCTCCCTTCACAGCCTATGAGTAGTTGGCTGCCTGAGGAGGCAGGGAAGTTCCTGCCCAGATTATTGTGCCACCGAGGAAGGAGGTCCCTGGCGGTGCATAACAAAAGGTGAATGGGACAGCTGACTGGGAGGTTGAGGAGGTCATGTGCAGCACCAAATGTATGAATTTCCATAAAGCATGATGCAGCACTTCATGCCTATCTCTAGCTGAGATAAGATATGCTTAACAACCCATCTCAACAGATTAACTATTACCCAAGGATTCCTAACCCATTACCAAAGCGGAAATGCTACAACAGTTATGTTATCTGCAGTTACTTCCCTTCCTAACTAACCATAGCTACATTTGCAGAACAAGCTTCACGGCTAAAGTGAGCCATCATTATGGTATGCTGCTTTTGATTTTGTTTCCTTTAGCCACTAAAAATTGCTGTCTGTGCAAAACAAAGCTTCAAAATAATAATAACTGAATCAGGTCTTAAACTATTGTGAAGTGTGAAATCCCACTGAATATCACTGTCCTTTTATCTCAAGAGCCCTGCCTGAGTGTTTTGCCAGTCTCTGTATTCTCACATCAGCCTTCTCTGCATATATAAATTTCATGCATATTTTGGGGAGGGGGCAGTCATATGGTTTTTAATGTGCAATTAGTGTTCTCTCTTCTGCATCATATTTTCCTATTCTGGTTCCACCTCTACCTGTCTACTTTGCATTTTTCCATGGGAAGCTGTCAAAAAAAGGGGAACTACTGATTTTACTGCATATTTTCTGCATCCTGTCATGATTACAGAAGCAAACAAGTAAGCATTTTCAAGCAAAGTTTCTAAATCCAGTCCCTGGCTATGGTTATTGAAACTTCGCTGAAACTGCTGTTCAAGGTGCATGGTCGGCCGGGACCGGAATTTACTTCTCTTCACTGTTAGGACACAATCATTTTATGCACAGTTAGCCGAAGGGAAACTACGGAGAAAACGCAGGCATGACAGCAGCAAATGTAGAGTCCTTTTACAAAAAAAAAACTCACACTGAAATGTAGCAGTTAGTCTTTAAGGTGACATTGTGATCCCGTTGTCTTTCTTTCTTTTTCCTTTTCTGTTTTTGTTTTGGGTCCTTGCTGATATGTTTGAAATTGAGGTATAACCTAATCATAAGGCCTGAAAGCTATGGTAGGGAAAGAAAAGCTAGTAGCAATTGGTTCACTCACTGTAGCACAGCTCTTTAGTGATGGAAAGCCTAGACTCTCTTTTTTAAAACCTAATGAGCTATAGTAGAATGATTAGTTCTGAGAAGATGTTCTGAGCAAAAGCAAGAGGGGGTGGAGAAAGAGAGACGGGGAGGGAGGGAGGGGGGAGGGTTGACAAAGAGGAAAGTGCAAAAAAGGAAGCTTCTGATTTGGGAAACTAAGGGCATCATCCCACATTTGCTTTTGGGTGCTTTTCCCATGATTATAGGCACTCCTTTTTTATGTCCTTATGGCGAGTCACCTTTTCATTCAGAAAGAGGTGAACACACCCCCTTTCACTCATCTGAGCGTTTTATCACTAAAGATGAGAGGACAGGTAAAGCATCTTTTTGGGCACATTACCATGTGACTGAAAAAGATGTCTTTTCAAAATAAATGCCTCAAATTCATGTTGAGATAGCGGTCTAAGAGGAGAGAAGTAAACAGTGAATGATCAGGAAGGAAGCCTCTTTCTTTGTCTCCTTCTGCCCCCTTAGAGAGTCTTAAAAACACTTGTGGTAACTGATGATAATCCAGGGATAAGGCAGACACATGCCTATACATCGCCTCTGAAAGTGACTAGCTATCAATCCAAACAATTTTGGGAGTTAAGGGACATTGACCCAAAATGGCTCCTAGATGCCTAATATTGATTTCTTGGGTATTAAAATGCCCTGGACATCCGTAAAAACGCAGTAGGGCTTCCACCATCACTTTGTGGATGGATCTTGGATTTTCTGTCAGAACGTTCTCAGAGGGTCCGGTTGGGCCCTTAAACCTCTAATACTCTTAGTACCAACATTGGAACACCACAGGGATGTGTACTTAGCCCACTCCTTTATATTCTTTACACATTTGATTGTGTCTCTGCCTATCCTAGCAATAGGATCATTAAGTTTGCAGATGACACAACTGTGATTGGGCTTATCTCTGGCAAGGAGAGTGAGATGGCTTACAGAGATGAAGTGGAGAGGTTGACCAAGTGGTGCAGAATAAATAACTTGCACCTAAATATAAAGAAAACAAAGGAGCTTGTGGTAGACTTTAGGAGGCAGAAAACTGATATTCAACCACTGGTGGTTGATGGGACTGGTGTGGAGAGGGTTACAGGTTTTAGATTTTTGGGCATTGAGTTACAGGAGGATCTGTCCTGGAGTGTCAACACAAGGGGGTTGCAAAGAAGGCTCAGCAGAGACTATTTTTCTTGAGAACCTTAAGGAAAAACCATCTTCCACAAAAGCTGCTGCTGGCCTTCTATCATTGTGCAATTGAGAGTATGCTTACTTACGGGTTATGTGTGTGGTATGGAAGTTGTACCCACCGGGATAAAACAGTGTTGCACAGAATCATAAGAATTGCAGAGAGTATTGTGGGCTGTTCACTCCCTACCCTAGAACAAATTTATACTACCAGGTGCCACTGTAAAGCATTAGATATATTAAGAGATCCATCACATCCTGGTCATCGCCTCTTCGAGTTGCTGCCATCGGGACGGAGATATAGAGTACATAGGGCAAGAACAAACCGTCTCAAAAATAGCTTCTTTTTTAGAGCAATATTGGCCTTAAACGGAAATCCTGGACTTTGAAGTCAGCTTATTTTATATGTCATATTTTAGTCATTTTATATGTCATATTATGTGTTGTACCTGTTTTTAAATCTATGTGAAATGTTTTAAATGAGTTTTATATAGCAACCACAAAATTTCGTTGTTCCTGCAAGGGGGCAATGACAATAAAGATTCCTATTTTCCTATTTTCCTATTTTTGAAATTATTACCTACCAGGGATTTGCGGTCCTTAAAATGTTAGTTTTTGTCTTTCTCCCATCGTGATATATTTTTTCTTTTCCCTTTAAGGATGACACAAAATGGATTCCAGCCACAAGATGGATGCAAGCCATGTGATGAGATCATGTAAATGCTTGGACAATTTCAACCAACAGCATGCCCAGGTTGCAGACTGGGTAGCTGTGGCAGCCAGAGTGGGCATAAAAAGCTTTGGCAGCCCCCGTCCTCCTTGCAGTCTGCAGTTGGAGTTAGGGTGGGATTGCTGTCTCTGCGACTCATTACTTTAGGCCAGCCAGGCAGGTGTGTGTCTCTGTGTTCCTGCTGGCTGCAGCCTGGCTCTTAGGGGAGAGAAATAAGAGATATCTCTTGCAGCCTCCCTGTGTGCATGCATACCTCTCGGTGAGTACCCTCCCCTGCCCCACAGTGCAGTCACTCTGTGGCTGCCTTATGCCCTGGGCAACACCCACTGCTGACTTTGCAGCCTCGCTTTGTACCTATTTGATACTGTGTCTCTGCCAGCATCTTTTTTTTAGTGTTTTCCCTCTGGTCTGGGGCATTGGGGGATGTCCGCATGCGGAAATGCTTTAAGTCACGCAAAAAGCAGGTAAAAACAAAAAACGAAAAATGAAAAAATGAAATGAATTTTTTCAAAAAATTCACAAAAAATGAAAACTAACCAAAACTGACCCGCAACGGAAAATGAAAAACCGAAATGTCATTTTTTTTCGATTTGTGCCCATCTCTAGAGGGCGGGCCATCCATCCACGGGCCAATCAAAATGGCTGAACTAAGCCATAGTGATCCTACCTGCACCAAAATAGAAGCCCCTGACAAGGGCTCCAAAAGGTAAATCTACTCTGGGGATGGTTTGGTTTTCTCCAGTGATTACATCATGCCATCAAGTGGGGTAGGGGAGAAAACCAGCCTGTTATTGCAATGGGACAAATAGAGACATAAATGCCTGACTGATCAAGGCCCCCAAAAGTTGAAGCACTCCTACTCTAGCCTGGACCATCTCCGTATGAACTCTTACTGACCAGTGCAGTTCTGCCAGACTACTATCAATCTTATTCAGCCAACAGTCATCAGCATTATTGGATAGTGTCTGAGCTGAATGCAAATGGAAAGCAGGACAGGGAATAAATGGATGGTAAGCATCAGAAATGAGCTGTTTTGTCTCCTTTACAGAGAAATTTAAAGAAGGAAAATATATCATCAATATGCCTGATTCTCTTAGGCTAGACATTTTTTATGCAGAAGCTACCTGTACACATATCTGCATCTGTACAAAGCCTCTTCATAGATATACTGATTGCATCAGAAACCCAGCTGCTAAAAACTAAGGGCAAACAAACTATTGGTTTCACTCATCTAATTTACAGAGATTGGGGTAGATATGGATTTTAATTAAATTGATTTAAATCTCATTTTAAATCATGATTTTTTTAAATTGATGTTTTATTTTAAAACAGATTTATAACAAATTCAATTAAAATATTTTAATCATGACTTAAATCAATATTTCTTTTGTTTTTAAATTAAGTTTTACCCAATTAATCAATATTTCTTTTGTTTTTAAATTAAGTTTTACCCACCCTGACAAAAATACAGTATTTAGCTTCCAGCTATGACTGGAAATCAAGCTATACTACTCAAATATGTGTGTGTGTGGGGGGGGGAATCATGGAAAATAAATTCATGGCTCTATTTGGCTTTTTATTACTACAACTGTTGAACCTTCTGCAGCTGTACCTGATTCAATACAAGCCTGCGTTCTAGAGCTGCTTTCCAGTGACGGTTAAAATTATAATTATGATGATATGTGTTTAATTTCTATGGATGCTTCCAGGCTAGAAATTGACAGAAATTGCCTTGTCAGATAGGCCTTAAATAATTGCAGCTATTTAAATAATTGTAACCCCTGCATGAGGCTAATAGAACTATGCAACGTCTCACAAAGAGCTGACATCCCAACTGTGCAGCACGTGCTGGAACAAATAGTTAATATTGTTCTGTGCTGCCATGGCATGGAGAAATGTGTTGAAGCCAGTCTGTCTGTATTGTTCTTGGTTTTATGGCTTAACATGTATGCCAGAATCTATATGAGGTCCTCTTACAAAATACAGTAGTAGCAGCTTCCTTCCCTTGTCAACATTTTATATTAGTAACATAAATAACTTGAATTTTTCTCCTCTCTCTTTTAATAGTGTGAGGCACTGGACATTATGAAAATACTCATCTTTCTTTCATTTTGGATTCTTGTATGAGATGTCTTTTGTTTCCTTAATTGTTGTTTTGTCATGTTTGTGCACCAGTTGATTTGTTTTCCACAAAAAGAATTGCCTCTTGTAGGTAATTTTGTTTATTTTCCTCCCTCCCATAAGAACATAAGAACAGCCTTGCTAGAACAGGCCACAGCCCATCCAGTCCAGCATTCTGTTTCACACTGTGGCTCACCATTTGCTTCAGGGTATTCCCAAGCAGATGTCTTCACCTGCTTACGATTCCCTGCAAATGGCATTGAGAGATTTCCTGCCTATCTCTCCAACCTGGAGGTTGTCCTTAGGCATCCATAATGATAGCCATTGATACCCTTGTTCTCCATGAACTTGTCCAAACCTTTCTTAAAGCTGTCAAGGCTGACAGTTGCCACCACTTCTTCTGGTAGGGAATTCCATAGACTAGTGATCGTCTGGGTGAAAAAGTACTTCCTCTTATTTGTTTGAGGTCTAGCACCCAATAGTTTCATGGAGTGCCCCGTAGTTCTAGTGTTGTGAGATAAGGAAAACAGTTTCTCTTTATCTAGTTCAGTCCATACCATGAATGATTTTATAAATTTCAATCAGGTCACCTCTTAGGCGCTGTTGTTCAAGAGTGAAGAGGCCCAGCCATTGAAGCCTCAGATGGTAAGGAAGGTGTTCCAGTCCGCAAATCATTGTGGTTGCCCTCCTCTGCACTTTTTCTCATTTCCATAATATCCTTCTGGAGGTATGGTGACCAGAGATAGGCACAAAATGAATGAAAATTTGTTTCATTATTTGTTATTCATTATTCATTTCATTAGGTAATGAAATTAGTAACAAAACTCCCCCTCAAAAAATATATGGAAATTTCATTTCATTTCATTTTGTTTTTCATTCCCCCAGCATCTTCCATCTGAATGAAAGTTGCTGGCAAACACCATCCCGGGACTCATGGCTACATCTGACCAGCCCTCTCAGGGAGGGCTTCCAAGGTGGCGGGGAGTCCTCCCTCCAGCAAAAAATAAAATAAAAATAAAAATAAAAAAAAAAAAAAAAAGAAAAAGAAAAAGAAAGACACCAATCAGCCCATGCTACAGCTGATCAGCACTTGAGTTAAAAATATTAATAAAAAATACCACCAAGCTGACCTGCCGGCCCACTGGGCAGTACTTAAATAAGTAAAAAAAATATTATTATTTTAAAAAGCACCAACCTGGCCTATGGGCCAGCTGACTGGCACTAATAATAATAATAATAATAATAATAATAATAATAATAATAATAATAATAATAATAATAATAATAATAATAATAATAATAATAATAATAATAATAATTTTTAAAAGCACTGACCTGGTCCACGGGCCAGCTGGCCACTGCTTAAATAAGTAAAAAATAAAAAATAAAAAAGCACCAACCTGGCCCGCAAGCCAGGTGGCCAGTGCTTAAATAAATCAATTAAAAATAAAAATAAATTTAAAAAGCACTGACCTGGCCCACAGGCCATCTAGCCAGCGTTTAAATAAGTAAATAAAAAAAATAAAAAAGTATTTTTAAAATGCCGACCTGGCCCATTGGCCAGTTGGCCAGTGCTTAAATAAGTAGATAAAAAATTTAAAAATTAAAAAGTGCCAACCCGACAAGCAGGCCAGCTGGCAGGTGTTAAATAAATAAATAAATAAATAAATAAATAAATAAATAAATAAATAAATAAAGCACCAACCCAGCCTGCAGGCCAGATGGGTGGCAGTTAAATAAAATAAAATAAAATAAAAGTGACCAGAACTGTAGTCAGTACTCCAAATTCAGCCTCATCATAGAATTATAAAGAGGCAAATTGACACTTGCTGACTTATTTTCTATACCCTTCCTAACTTATTTTCTATATCATGCCAGCTGGCTGGCACTTAAAATAAGTTAAAAAATAATAAAAATTTAAAAGCACCACTCCACCCCACAGCCCAGCTGGGCGGCACTCAAATAAATAAATAAAAAATAAAATTTAAAAAGTGCCAACCCAGCCTCCGGGCCAGCTGGTCAGTGCTTAAATAAATAAATAAAAAGAATAAAAAAGTCTGTATTTCAAATAACTGAATCACCTAGTACAAGGAGCCACTCTGCTGCATCCTGTTCATCTACATGCACCTTATCAACTACATTAAGGGGGAGGTCTTCAATTTGTTCCTGTTGTTTGTTTTCCTGTATCTCATTAAGTGTGATGAGGGAGAGATCCTCGGGCAGAACCAGTTGTTCCCCTGTGCCTTCCTCATGAGGTGTGACGAGAGAAAGAGCCTCAAACTGATTTTGTAAATTCAGACTCTCGGAGTGATCCCTTGCCCTTCTGTTTCTTCGAGTCACATTCCTCCTTGCATCTACATCCTGAGTTCATGAAGTGACTTCTTCTTCAGAACTGGGCCCTATCACTTCTTTGTCCAGGATAGTCTGCTCTGCTCTCTCCAAGAACAGTTCAAGCTCCTTAATTTGTTGCTGGTTAGATATGCAAGTCTCCAGCTTCTGGATCTTCTCTTCTACTAGTGCAATCAGCTTGCATTTGCTCTCCATGTGCTTTGGCAGGGTGACAAACATGGCACAAGTGTTGCAAGTAACTACATCTGCTCCCTCAGACTCCATTGGTACTCAAAATTTAAACTTTTAATACCTTTCTATCTAGTATTCTATCTAGTAAGACTGATTTCTTCCTTTGTTGTTTCTATGAAATCTGAGGAAGCTTCTAGCAGCTGCTTCCTTTGTTTGAATAAAGGTGGCTCTTTGAAGTTTAAATTAGCAGTTCAAATTAGCAGAGGCCTCTAAAGCAGCTCTACTCCAACCGCAAATACCCCAGAAACTTACCAGTGCTCACTTCTTTCTGTTTGTTTGTCTATCTCAGCAGCAGCTCTTGGGATCAGACCCAGGCTCAAAATGGCTGAGGCTGACCTTCCTCAGGGGAAAAGGATTAGTGTCGCTCCACCCCCTCCTTTCTCAGCTAGTGAAATAGCAGACATCTGCATGCATTTTAAACCCTGTGTGTGTTGTGTCATTACAGTCGTGACCGACTCTTCATGACCCCATGTCCATGGAGTTTTCTTGGCAGGAATACTGGAGTGGTTTGCCAGCCTACAGCACCTGGTATTCCCTGGTGGTCTTCCATCCAAGTACTAACCAGGGCCGACATTGCTTAGCTTCAAAAATCAGGCGAGATTGGATGTTGTTAGGGCATCTAGGCAGCTATTTTAAACCCTAGAAATTGATAATTGATGATTTCTCAAAAAGATTGGACTTATTTAGCCTGAAGGTGGAGTAGGGTAATAGGCAAGGCTTGCTTCCTTTATTCCCATCCTTGGCAATCAAAGATGAGAATGTACACATATTAGACAGAGAATATAGGTGGTTTGAGAGAGGAGTCAGGGAAGCCATTCATGTGAGCATTGAAACCCCTCTCTCAACAGAGGTGGTGGCCTCAGGCATAGTCTATCTGCTACTTATATGCTACTTATTCAACAATACCCAGACAAATCAAAAAGCCTTCACCACCAAGGCCAAAGCTAATGACCTGTACTTTATAGGTTTCAGGACCTTAGGCCATTGTTCACTTTAAGGATATGGATACTATTGTCTACCTAATGAGCCTACCAGGCAATTGTCCATCTTAAGAGCCTATTTCAGACCTGGGGGACAAGAGGTCAAAGCTGACTATAAGATGGAGGACTCGCACTAGCTGTATTCAGACTGATGAAGCTGTTTGGATAAGCAGTGAAAAGTTTCTATCTCTCAAGAAAAAGAAGTCCAATTGCCATGACAAAACTTCCAGATAAGGATTCAGGAAGCAAAAATAAGCCAAATAAATGGAGAGGTCCCTGTATGGTTCCTGTACAGAACCCAAATGTGAGGGCAGAAAATTCCTTTTTCAGACCACTAAAAAAAAAGCAAACAGAATTTAGCATTTGACCCATGTAGATCTTCATCAGCCTGTGAACCACTACCAAATTACCACTCACTCTTCAAATTTTATTGCTTATATTATAAATGTTCTGCAAAACATGGATTTAGTTGTCTTGATATTATAGTCAATAAAAAAGAATTATGTCTACCAACTCATACTTTTTTTCCATCAGTTAAAATGTTCAATGGATACTTAAAATCCCATTGCATCCCCATTGTATTTGTGGGGAGATTAACACATTTTTGGAAGTTCTTAACCCAATGAACCAAATGAAATTCTTACTGATTGTGATTCCTGAATAATAAAGAGGTTTTTAGAGGGAATGCATGAAACCTCCCCCCAAAAAATCCTAAATATCTGTATGTAATGCATGAGTCCATTCAATACAGTAGACATCATAGAATCCCTGATCTTAGCTCTATTGATGCATTCATGAAAGTGAGTGCTATTTTCATGTGAAGAAAACAGATACACTGTGATACATGTGGATCCCCTCCATATTATCAGGAATCTGGACTTTTCAGGATCTGCAGATGGCAGAGATCCTTTCCTTTTACATTTATTTCTTTCAGACAATTATAAAGTAGGAGGAGAGGCTAGTCATACTTTTTGAATGCCTGAATAGTGCTGTTATCTATGAATGCTGAGCCCTTTCTGAGGCAATCACCTATTTTGAGTACGTTAAATAAAATGCTTGAACATCTGATCCTGAAGGGTAGATTTAACTTCTTCCTCCATTGCTTTTTAATGCAGGTATGGTCTTGAAAATAAATTTATTTATTTATTTATTTATTTATTTATTTATTTATTTATTTATTTATTATTCAGCCTTACTGATATTGGTGGTGGCAGCAAGGCCATGGTTGTTCCTTCATAGGTAGCTAGGTGTGACCAGTCTGTCTATTAGGCTCCCTCATCTCCCATACCATTAACCACTGGGAATAATCAGAAGAACAAAGGTTTAATATTTGTGAGTGGAGAACATGTGCTCAAAATCCTGACAAAAAGTGCCATAGATAATATGTGGGGTGGGTGGGAATCTTCTCTTTTAATTCCTCCTCATACAAGCAAATTTCCAGCTGCTGGTACTGGTTAAATGTGTTGCCTGGCAACAAGGCAATGGAGAGGAAGAAGGATGCTTAAAAAGTAAAACATTAGGGGCTTTTGTCTTTAGAAATGTACTAGTTCAGCACATTCAGCCTCCCACTGTTCGGCTTAAGACTGAGTGAAACAGGCTGAATAACTTTTCATGGAGTGTGTAATGGTGGCCTTGAATCAGTGAATTTCATATGGGGGGAAAGAGGAAGTGGTTTAGGTAGCTGTTTCACACTTTTGTGTCAGTAATCAATAAAGGAGAAACTTAAAAATCGGTTTACTTTTCCTAGTAGAAGCAATTATACACTGGAGCTACTGGGTCTGAGAGTTTTTATTCATAAATGATGGAAGCTCTTGCCAGACATTCCCTTATCTAGTGATGGCAATGTGGATCAAAAGGGACAGCTAACCAGATTTTCAAGGGTTCTTACTTACATATAAAACATGGACTCTCCTTCATTAGACATTTTTAAACAGAAGTTTGACAGTCACCTAGCATGTGTGGTGTTCTCCTACATTTCTGCAATAAAAAGCTCATACATTCTAGAATACTTTTTCTCATCCTTGGGTAACCCAGATCACTTGGAATTTTAGGAATTGCCAGTGTCAAAAGGGCATGTTTCTGATTCCTCATATCAGACAGATGCACCGTGCTTGCTGTGTCTTTGTGTTTTGCTTTTTACTAAGAAAGGGCTTTTGTTTATATTAAAAAAAACCCACAACTGCATATGTTGAGGAGGGGGGACAGTGCTCCTTGCCTTGTTTTACCACAAAGGCAGGGGACTTAAAGGACTGGAGGATTCCTGGCTGAGATGCCCCATCAAGTCAAGACAGCTAAAAGAGATGTACAGTAAATAAAGAATTCTGAAAGTATTGTTGACATTCATTGCTGGAAGAAAGTGCTACATCCAAAACTCTGAAAAGTTATTGCTGACTAGAGATGGGCATGAATAAAAAAATGGTGTTTCGGTTTTTCATTTGTCGTTGAGAGGTCTCTTTCGGTCCATTTCCGTTTATCACGAATTTTTGAAAAAATTTTGTTTCTGTTTTTCTGTTTTTCATTTGTCATTTCTACCCGCTTTTTGCACAATTTTTAAAGCATTTCCGTGCACGGGCGTCCCCCAATGCCCCAGATCAGAGGGAAAACACTAAAAAAAGGATGCTGGCAGAGACACAGTATAGACTAAGTACGCAGGGAGGATGCAAAGGCAGCGGCGAGTGTTGCCCAGGGTGCAAGGCAGCCGCAGAGTGACTGCACTGCGGGGCAAGGGAGGGTACTCACCGAGAGGTATGCATGCACACACACAGGGAGGCTGCAGGACTGAAGCTAGAGTCGCAGAAACAGCAATCCCACCCTAACTCCCACCAGAGATTGCAAGGAGGATGGGGGCGGCCAGAGCATTTTATGCCCTCTGTGGCTGCCAGACCTGCCCGCCCAGGCTGCAACCTGGGCATGCTATTGGCTGAACATGATCCCATCACATGGCTTGCCTCCATTTTGTGGCTGGTGGCGACATCCATTTTAAAGGGAAAAGAAAAATACATTGCAATGGGAGAAGACAAAAACAAATGTTTTAAGGACTCCAACCCCCTGGTAGGTAATAATTTCAAATAATTATCACATTATCGCTGCATTTTTACAGATGTCCAGGGTGTTTTAATACCCAAGAAATCAATCAATATTAGGCAAGCATCTGGGAGCCATTTTGGGTCGATGTCCCCTAACTCCCCTTAAAGGGAAAAAATACAGAGATCTGAGAAAAGACATAAATGCACCTTTTAAGGACCCCAACCCCCCTGGTAGGTATTATCAGACAATATAAATAATTATCGCTGCATTTTTACGGATGTCCAGGGCGTTTTTTAACATTTAAAACAGCTCATTTCATTGCACGTCGCCATTAATGGAAACAAAACGTAACAACCACAATTTTCGTGGTTCTGTTCATTTCATTGCATTTTCATCACAATTTACGTAATAGAACGAATAACAAATAACAGAAATGAAAAAATGTTCGTTCCGTGCCTATCTCTATTGCCGACAGAGGCGGTATTGAATGAGACTAATTGACGGTCTGACTCGGTCTGAGGCACTTTCCAGTTTCCAGACTTCCTCAACCACACCAAGCACTTGTTTGGTCAATTTTAGCCTGAATTCAAAAGGAAATTTCTGTTTATCTGCTACTAGAAGTAAATGATCTGTCCCTGTCTGAAACAGATAGAGCTAAAAGGAAAGGGATGCTTTTTAATGTCAAGTGGGAATAAGCAAACTGTACTGCCAATCTTGCTTAACCACAGAATTTGAAATAACTGAAGATAGGGAATGGGCCTGAATTTTTATACCAGCTGAGAGCAATAGTGATCACGATCAGTGTGTGAGTGTAATCCATATGATACAACTTGGTCTTTCTAGCCTTATTTAGGAGTCAAGATTTTGAATCAACATAAGAACATAAGAACATAAGAAGAGCCATGCTGGATCAGGCCAAAGGCCCATCTAGTCCAGCTTCCTGTATCTCACAGCGGCCCCACCAGATGCTTAAGTGAGTGCACGAGACCAGACATCCGTCTCCCGACACCACTCCCCTGCATCCGGCCCTTGAAGTACCCTGGTTAAAGCCTAGAGATTACACATCTCTATCATGGTTTGTAACCCGTGATGGACTTTTCCTCTAGGAATCTGTCCAATCCCCTTTTGAAGGCATCCAGGCCAGATGCCATCACCACATCCTGTGGCAGGGAGTTCCATAGACTAACAACGCGCTGGGTGAAAAAATATTTTCTTTTGTCTGTTCTTACCCTCCCAGCCCTCAATTTGAGTGTATGTCCCCTAGTTCTGGTATTTTGGGAGAGGGAGAAGAGCTTCCCTCTATCCACTTTACTCATACCCTGCATTATTTTGTATGTCTCAATCATATCCCCCCTCAAGCGCCTTTTTTCCAGACTGAAGAGGCCCAATTGTTTTAGCCTTTCTTCATAAGTGAGGTGCCCCAGCCCAGTAATCATTGCCCTCCCACTCGAAATAACGAGACGAGACAGGTATCTGGGGTAAACTGGGCCACACTTTATTAACACAACACTTCAACAAACAACAAGGAGGGGCCTGGCATCCGCATACAGGTTGGACCGTGGGGTCTCCCGGGACCCCTCCAACCGGGCAGCAACGGGCGAGTTACAACCCCCGGCTGGGGCAGTCAGCCTACTGCCCCCCGCCAGGCCAGTTGATGGTCTTACCCCTCCCTGCATAAGATGGGCTTAAACTGGGTGATACCCAGTGCAGGGAGGCATCCCCCTGTCTTCCCCCAGCACGGAGACCTCCTGATCCGCCGTGCCCTGGGGATAGGATGGTTGGGGTCAGATGTTCGTTGTCTACTCACCGCTGCCCGTTGCTTCAGCCGCCAGTGTGACCAATTACAGCGCTCTCAGGAATACCCTAACACCAGTGTGGGATAGGCGAAAAATCCCCGCTCTCAACGGCCAATCAGAGAGCGGGTCAAAAATTCCTATCCGGCCCCGAAACCGGCGACCAGTCAGACTCACACTAGTCTTCCACTCGTGGCGGGTGGGTGGGGAACGCCTAAACCAACTGCTCTGAGGTGGGGGTCGGAGCCGCCCCTTTTATAGGGCGCTCCTCCCCCTCCCTCTCAGGGCCATCGGCCCGCCTGCTCCTCTCGCTCTTCTCGCGAGAGGGCAAGGAGAGCCCCGCGCGGCGGACGAGCCGCCGGCGTGGCCAACATTGCCCTCCCACTCGAAATAACGAGACGAGACAGGTATCTGGGGTAAACTGGGCCACACTTTATTAACACAACACTTCAACAAACAACAAGGAGGGGCCTGGCATCCGCATACAGGTTGGACCGTGGGGTCTCCCGGGACCCCTCCAACCGGGCAGCAACGGGCGAGTTACAACCCCCGGCTGGGGCAGTCAGCCTACTGCCCCCCGCCAGGCCAGTTGATGGTCTTACCCCTCCCTGCATAGGATGGGCTTAAACTGGGTGATACCCAGTGCAGGGAGGCATCCCCCTGTCTTCCCCCGGCACGGAGACCTCCTGATCCGCCGTGCCCTGGGGATAGGATGGTTGGGGTCAGATGTTCGTTGTCTACTCACCGCTGCCCGTTGCTTCAGCCGCCACCACCGCGGGCCTAGCCTTGCTATGGCCCCGGTCGCCCATCCAACAGAGCGAGCTCAGCCGCCAGGCCCCTCCTCAAATCCCGCAGGAATAGCTCCATTCCCTCGTCTGAGAGGTGCACGCCGTCCGGCCTGTAGAGCTCATTCCTGCGCACATTAAAGCCAGGGTGGCCCACCACCGCCCCAAATTCTCGGCAAACGGCCCTACAAACCTCCTGGTTAACGCCCCGCCTGGACCGGTTGAGCTTTTGGGGGTCGCACGCCGCCCTCCAGGTCTGGCGGGGAATCAACGTTGACCATAGGATGCGACAGGCCGGATATTTGGCTCTCCAAGCCGCGAGATCGTGCAGGATCTCCACGATAAGAGACTTGCCCGTCTGCCTGGTTAGGTCATTACCCCCCAGGTGTATCATTAAGATATCCGGCGCCCCCCCGAGCGCCGCAGCCATTGCCACACTGAGGAACTCCCGCCAGGACATCCCCCTCTTCCCACGCCACTCAACGACCGCCCTGTCGCCGAGCCCTAAATTGGGCCCCCAGCCAGACCTGCGGGCGAACTTCTCGGCCCAATATATGTAACTGTGTCCCAGAATTACCACTCTCCAACGGGAGGCCCGGCCGCTGGCATCTGGGAAAATAAAACAACAGGTTAAACTGGCGGCAACGGCCGCACATAACGCTTATAGCAGGGTGAAGCCCACCGGCCCAGTCTACGGATCACTCCGTGATCGTAACCCAGGGCGGCCACCGTGGAGGCCGCGCCAATTCGAAACGAATGGGTCCCAAACTTCAGCGCCCCCAAGCCCAACTCCTGCAAGATCCGTCCCGATAACGTGCCGAATTGAAACTTAGTCAGGGGCCCCCCATCCCTGTGCTGGAAATGATAGCCCTCTGCGGTCCCTCTGAGGGCCATGTACTCTTGAAGGGCCCGGACTGGGCAAATAGCGCTGATGGAGCAGGGGCCGAGCCGGAACACACAACCCCTGCCCCCTTGGTCCGTTTTGGACTTCCTAATGCGCACCGTTAAGAGGCCGGGCTCCGACGTCACGTCCGAGGCCCGCAGGGCCGCAAACGAAGTATCCCGCCGGGCCGAGGCGACCAGTTCACTCACCCGTAGGGCCCCGAAAAATGCTAGAGTGGAGGCCGCCCGAAATAACGCCGTTTCAAAGCCATCCCTGCACACCGTGGGCCACCTGGCACTCATTTCTGCCAGGATGCTGGGGGTAAGCGGGAAGCGGGGGTCCCCGACCCTGCCTCTCTCCCTGCTCCACCCTGCTATCATACCCCTCACCCGGAAGTCCCCTGTAGTGTCCTTGCATCCCCTCAGCTTCGCGTAGAAAGCCAAGGCTGCCACCTTCCCTTGTAAAGAACTGGGGGCCAACCCTTTACGGTGTAAGTAAACCAGAAATCGCTGCAGGTGTTCCACGGGTAGGGGCCAGATTTGCTCTAGCCCCTGCGATGTCCTGAAGGCTGAGAACTCCGCCATTACCGACGCATACCCCTTCTGCGTCCTGGGAGCGACAGAGAGGCAGATAGCACGGTCGGCCTCAGCACGCCAACCCGCCATACCTCCTCCGGGATCTCCACTGGTAGGGCGGCCGCTCCTGGGGAGAGGCCCGAAACGCTCGGCCTGTCGGGCGGGATAAAGCGTCGGCAATCCGGTTATTTACCCCCGGTACATGGCGTGCGTGTGCTACAATGTTATATTGCAATGCCCGCAAGGTAAAGGACCTCACGAGGCACATGACCCTGGGGGAACGGGAAGTCAGGTTATTGATCACGTGAACTACGGCCAAATTGTCGCACCAAAAGCGCACGACAGAGTTGGCCCAGTCCGCCGACCAGATGTATAGGGCGACCCAAATGGGAAACAGCTCGAGGAACGTAAGGTCCCGTGTCGTCCCATCCTCATGCCAGGCAGCTGGCCAAGAGCCACTGCACCATAACCCCCTCCAGAAGATTCCGAAACCCAGGGCGCCCGCGGCGTCCGTCTGCACCTGAAAATTGGCCCCCAGCCGCAGCTCGTCCCTCCAGAACGACACCCCGTTAAAGCTCTCCAAAAAGGTTCCCCACACGGCCAGGTCTTCCCGCATTTCGGCCGTGACCCTGGTTCTATGGGTCGGCTTGCGAAGCCCCGCCATTGCCGCGCACAGCCTCCGCAAGAAAGCCCGCCCGGGAGCCACCACCTTGCACGCGAAATTCAGGTGACCGACCAGCTCTTGCAGTTCCCGGAGTGACAGCTTGCTGCGGGCCCGGGCCGCGCGTACCCTAACTCTAAGGTCCTGCAGCTTGTTCTGGGGGAGGCGGCAACTTTGGGCCTTGGAATCAATTTCCACGCCCAGGAAAGTCAGGGTCGTCAGCGGCCCCTCTGTCTTTTCCTCAGCCAAGGGGAGCCCCAGCTCCCCCGCCAAGGCCCGGAAGCTGTCCAGGAGGAGTTGGCATCTACCCGACCCGGCCGGCCCGCAAAAAAGGTAATCATCCAAGTAGTGAGCCGTGCTGGTAAGGCCCGTCACTCGCCTCAGGCGCCACTCCACGAAGGAACTGAAGCGTTCAAAGATCGCACAGGACACTGAGCATCCAAAGGGGAGTGCTCGGTCCATAAAAAACTGGTCCCCGAACTGAAACCCCAGGAGCTCGAAATCTCCTGGGTGCACTGGGAGAAGTCGAAAGGCAGACTTAATGTCGCATTTCGCCATCTCCGCTGCCAGGCCACAGGCTCGCACCATGCGCACTGCGGCATCAAATGACGTATACCTCACAGTACACAGGTCGTGCGGGATGCCATCGTTGATCGAAGAGCCGCTTGGGTGGGACAAATGATGGATCAACCTAAACTCCCCTGGCGCTTTCTTGGGTACAAGCCCCAACGGGGAGACTCTGAAATTGGGCAGGGGGGGCTCCGCGAAAGGTCCCAGGACCCTCCCCTCGCGGACCTCCTTATCAATCTTTGCTCTGGCTACCTCCTCTGCACCCTGCAAAGACCTAAGGTTTTTGGCCAAAACGGGCTGTCTCACCCCCTCAAAAGGAATCCGAAAACCAAACATGAAACCCTCCACCAAGAACTTGGCGGCGGCGCGATCCGGATAATCCGCCGCCCATCTCCGCAACACCGCCACCCTAATTGGGCTGGGCCCCTTTTCCAGGGGCAGCTTCGCTGCCCCCTGCTTTCTTGTTGCCCCCCCCATCCCGGGCCCGTCCTTGCTGCGGGCGGGCTCTGCTACAGCTAGTGGCGGGATGCTGAGCCCCACACACCGAGCACTCGTGCTTGAAACGACACGGCTTCCGGTTGCAGGTGCCCTGGCCGTTGTACTCCCAGCAGACCAGCCGGACTTGAACCGGCTGGCCCGCTGTGGCGCGGGCAGCTGCATTGGTGGGTCCCTTACGGATCATATGGCCACTATCGTACCGTTCCCCTAAGGATGGCCTCACCGGGGTCATGAACTGCAGCCAAATGGGCGGCAGGGGTTCGTCCCACCTAATGGAGGGATCTAGGGCGGCTCTACGACGAAATTCTTCGTCATACATAAGCCACGTGTGCCCCGGGAAGTCCACGAAGGCCCGGTAGATGAGGTCCATATACTTCAGCATTGACTGCGCCCTCCACGGGCGAGCCTGGAGCGATAGGGACATGTAAATCATGTAAGCCGGCAGCCACGTGGCCCACGAACGTTCCGGCTTTTTCCTCAGCCTACGGTCTTTATCCTGGGGGTCCTCCTTATCTAGCTCCTTGGAGTCCAATTCCCTGTTCAGGAGACTAAATATATCCAAGAATTCCCCCCGCCATATCTTCTCCTTGGTAGCCTGGGCCAAATGATGCCCAAAAGGAGACGCATAGTCCCCAAAGGGAAGTGCCGCCGCGGCTACGCCAGCGTATCCTGGCGCCCAGCCCGAGGCTGGCCAAACGGCCATGCCCTGCGCAGTCTGCCCCGGGGTGGCCCAGGCCGGCGCCTGCCCCGGCAGCCAGCCCGTCGCGCCCGTCGGGGGAGGCCCGAGTGCCTGCCCAAGTGACTTCCCTGGCAAGGGAGGCTGTCCCGGCGCCCCGCCCAGGCCCGGCAGCGGGCCACCATGGGCGGCCGCATACGCGGCCAGCCATGGCTGCCACGATGCGAGAGAAGGCTGCTGCGGCGCTGGCGCCTGAGCCGGCCACCCCGATGGGGCAGCCACCCCAGGGGCCGCCACGCCCACCGCCCACGGCCAAGTCAAGGTTGGTGTAGTGTCCGGTGCAGGCGCCAACTCACTCGTTGACGCGGTCTCCGGCGCAGGTGGCGTCGCGCCCTCCTCGTCTTCGATGGTCTCCGAGCCGGCTGCCGCCGCTGCCGCTCCCTGCGAAGGCACCCTCGTCCGCTTGGCCGCTGCTGGGGAGCCTCCCACCGCCGGCACGGCTGCCGGGCTTGTCTCTAGCTGCTCCAATCTAGCAAAGCGGGCAGAAAAGTCGTTAGCCATCTGTTTTAACTGGGCCCTTTTTCTGGACCTGGAAGGCCTAGCCCCCGCTCTAGGCGCCGGACCTGGCTGGGCCTCCGGCGCGCTCACCCCTTTAGCCGTTTCCAAGGCAATGAGGCGTGATTCCAGCTCCAGCCATATTGGCCAGCCCTCCTCCTCCGATGAGGGCTCGGACTGTGGAGCGACGGGGCAAGGCCGCTTAGCCGGGCCCTTGCCCTTGCCAGCCGGCTTGCCTTTCTTGGGCGCCATGGCCTACAAGGAGGCCGCAATAAAGAGGTGTGGGTGGGAATGGGTAAATGGGCAGGCCCAGCCCTCCCACTAAAGCGCACTCCCCACAGACTGGGTCCCAAGATCAGCTGCGGCCCCGGTGCCCCAACAAGCCCTCGCTCCCAGATGCCTCCCTCAAAGGTCCCGGGCAGCAAGCTGCTCTACTGCGAGGAAACAAGAGAAAAAAGGGGGGGGCAACAGGCCCAGTCCCAGTGCCTAGACCCGGACTCCCTCTGGGCCAGGCTCCAATCCCGGCCTACCGGCCCTCTCCAGCCCCGGCCTGCCTTCCGGACCCTGAGTTGGCTGCCTCACGTCGCCCAGGCCCCTCAGGGTTGCCCCCCCCGTCCCAGTGCGGCGTGGGCCGCACTGTCACACACCAGGCCCAAAGCAAGGGGCCCAACCGGCCCACCCGAATCCGGCTTGCCTTCGAAGGCCTCGGCCGCACAGGCCCCCGTCGGGCCTCGCCCCAGGCCGCCACCGCGCTCCCCGCAGGTTCCACCCCCCCCCGCTGGCCCCGGGGATGTGCGGGCCCGCTAGGACCCCGGCGGTTAGGCACTCTCTCCCCCTTGCCCGCCCGGGATGGTGGCCGCTGGGAGGTTCGGGCCCCAATCGGCCCGGCACGGGCCGATGCTCACGCGGGGGGAGGGCTGAATGCCGCTCCCCCAATCCGCTCGCCGGTGCTCCTATCCAAGCCGCGAGGCGCGGCGGCACGATCCGGCTCCCTGGCGGGTTGCTCCCGGCCACTCTCGCCGCGCCGCGCGGCCGGCCCGTTCTCGGCCGCGAAATTCAAAATGGCGCCCGCCACGAGGCAGCGACCTCAAAATGGCGGCGCCCAGGAGGCGTTCGGCGATGCTCCCACGCCGAACGCCTAAACCAACTGCTCTGAGGTGGGGGTCGGAGCCGCCCCTTTTATAGGGCGCTCCTCCCCCCTCCCTCTCAGGGCCATCAGCCCGCCTGCTCCTCTCGCTCTTCTCGCGAGAGGGCAAGGAGAGCCCCGCGCGGCGGACGAGCCGCCGGCGTGGCCAACATTTTAGTCGCTCTCTTCTGCACCTTTTCCAGTTCCACTATGTCTTTCTTGAGATGCGGTGACCAGAATTGTACACAATACTCCAGGTGGGGCCTTACTATTGTTTTGTATAATGGCATTATAATGTTGGCTGTTTTATTTTCAATCCCCTTTTTGATAATCCCTAGCATGGAATTGGCCTTCTTCACTGCTGCCACACATTGGGGAGACACCTTCATGGAGCTGTCCACCAACACACCAAGATCTCTTTCCTGATCCGTCACGGATAACTCAGAGCCCATGAGTTGATAGATGAAGTTTGGATTTTTTGCCCCAATATGCATTACTTTACATTTGGTTACATTAAAACGCATTTGCCATTTCTCAGCCCACTCCCCCAGTTTGGAGAGATCCTTCTGGAGCTCTTCACAATCTTCTCTGGTTTTTACCACATGGAAAAGTTTTGTGTCATCTGCAAACTTGGCCACCACACTGTTTATCCCTGTCTCCAGGTCATTTATGAACAGATTGAAAAGCACCGGTCCCAGGACCGAGCCCTGGGGCACACCGCTTTTCACTTCTCTCCATTGTGAAAATTTCCCATTGACACCTACTCTTTGTTTCCGGGATCTCAACCAGTTCTCAATCCATAAGAGGACCTGCCCTCTTTTCCCCTGACTATGCAATTTTCTCAGCAGCCTTTGGTGAGGGACTGTGTCAAAAGCCTTTTGAAAATCCAGATAGACTATATCCACCGGTTCACCCAAATCCACGTGCCTGTTGACCTTTTCAAAAATTCTAAAAGGTTTGTAAGACAAGATTTACCCTTACAGAAGCCATGCTGATTTTCTCTCAGCAAGGTTTGTTCTTTTATGTGTTTTAAGATTTTCTCTTGGATGAGGCCTTCCACCATCTTCCCTGGGACAGATGTAAGGCTAACCGGCCTGTAGTTTCCTGGGTCCCCCTCCTTCCTTTTTAAAAATTGGTGTGACATCCGCTATCCTCCAGTCCTCCGGCACTGTGGTCGTTTGAAGAGACAAGTTGCATATTACCGTTAAGAGATCTGCAATTTCATTTCTCAGTTCCCTAATAACCCTTGGGTGGATGCCATCTGGGCCCGGTGACTTGTTAATCCTCAATTTATCGATTAGTCCTAAAACCTCCTCTCTTTTAACCTGTATTTGATTTAATTCTTTAGTCAAGAGGGGCGGCTCAGGCAGCGGAATCCGCTCAAGGTCCTCTGTCGTGAAGACAGACGCAAAGAACTCGTTCAATTTCTCTGCAATGTCCAAGTCCTCCTTAACCTCCCCTTTTCCTCTCTCACCATCCAGAGGCCCAATTGGTTCTCTGGCAGGTTTTGTACTTCTAACATATTTAAAGAAGCTTTTATTATTACCCTTTATATTGCTAGCCATGCGTTCCTCAAAGTCTTTCTTTGCCTCCCTTATCATCTTTTTACATTTCTTTTGCCAGAGTTTGTGTTCCTTTTTATTTTCCTCATTTGGGGAGGATTTCCATTTACAGAAGGACCTCTCCTTGTGCTTTAGAGCCTCTCTAACTCCACTCGTTAACCATGCCGGTGTCCTCTTGGACCTAAATGAGCTCTTCTTTCTTTGTGGTATGCACTTGTGCTGGGCCTCTATTATTGTTGTTTTAAACAGGCTCCATGCACTCTGAAGAGATTGGATTCTTCTAACCCTCCCCTTCAGTTTCTCTCTAACTAGTTTCCTCATCTGAGGGAAGTTTGCCCTTCGAAAATCAAGGGTTTTTATGTCTGATTTGGTTGACACTCTTCCTCCGACATGCATGGCAAAGGTAATTGCAGCATGGTCACTGTTCCCCAGAGGCTCAGTGACATTCACATCCCTGACGAGGTCCTGAGTATCACACAATATTAGATCTAGAGTTGCCTGTTCTCGGGTGGGCTCCATGACAAGTTGCTCTAAGGCACAGTCATTCAGCAAGTCGAGAAACCCAGTTTCTCTTAATAACCTGATACACATCATCATTCAGATTGTTTTGTTTTAACTTCATGATGGATAATACTGGAAATAGTAAATAACCCCCCCTCTCTCTATTCTAATCAGTTACTATGCCCATTTACTCCTTTTCACTATTATAGCCGCTACCGCATTTCCTTGAGCAGCTGCTTTTTATTTTGCATCGCCTTATGTCCTCCCGTGGTCACATGGTCGCTACGGCAGTTCGGCAGTCCGCACTTCAGTGGTTGCTTAGCAATTGGCTTCCCCGTTTGCACTTGTCTGAACCGCTTTAAACTACAACAGGAAAATGGCAAGAAACAGGGGGAAACCAAAAAAAAGTTGGCGTTTTTGGCTCACATATTGTTGAAGAGCAAAGCTGAAAACAACAGCTTCTGCAACAATACGATCCAGAACTAAACCGGGTCACTCTGTTCCAGTCCTGTTCTCTTATAAATTGTTCTAAATCACCAGCCTTCCACTGACATGTACTCAGTGGTGTAGCATTGGTTGCCAGCTCCCAGGGCAAGGCAAATATTGCACCACTTAAAATTTTTGCACCTGGCATGACCATTCCTATACCCCTCACTCAACACCACTGCTACAACCTGACCCATTCCTTTACCACTGCCCCCATTTGCCTCCCTACCTGGTTCTGCTGCTGCCTTCTCTTCCTCCATTGCTGTAAATTGATGATACAGAACCACATGTCCTGATTGGGTGCCATGGGCTCCCGATCTGGCAGTTCACAGCATTGGATCACCCATTTGTAGCCCCATAGCTGTCCCTCATTCAATCCCCACTACCCTCCACCACCTCCCTTACTGATCCTGCTACCTCCTCTTCCTCCTTCACTGTTGAAAATGGGCCATCTGCTGGTACTTGGTGCTGGATCACTGATACGTAGCCCCACAGCCTGCCCACTGCCCCTGTTGCCTCCCTAACTCATCTCTTCCTTTTCCTCCTCTGCCACTGCCATCTAGAGAGATAGGCTTGGCTTCCTTTCCAGGAGCCTGGCATGCTGTCTCTGTGCATGCCTCATCTATCAGCGGATAGGAAAAACCTTGCACAGAGATTGCAGGCCCAGGTCCCAGGAAGGGGCATGTTGTGTCTCAAGATGGCGGCAAAGATGGAGGATGAAAAGGAGGAGACCACAGGATCAGATAGGCAGGCCATGGGGGGCAGGCTGTGGGGACAGGAGGGTGAACAAATTTTTATGAACCCTAGAAATTTTGCAAAATAATTGGATAGCAGGCAGCAGTTGTGGTAAGAGAGAGACCAGCAGTAAGAAGCAGCCCTGAACTTTAGGCCTTGTGCTTTGCTGAAATGTTCTTTTTTTGGGAGTACAAATCCCAAGATCTCCAAAGGTTTAAAGAACTCTGGGAATTTTGATCCTTCAAAAAGTAATTTCTTCAGAAAATTAACTTATTTGGCCTTCAGGTCCATCATACAAGAACAGGTTGAAATGTAGGCTTGTGAAATGGAAATGGCAAGATGAGTGTGTTCATTCATAAACCTGTGCTGTCTAATTTTGGTATGAATTGGGAATTTTCAAATAGCCACACAAAAATTTGGATAGATGAAAATTGAGATATTCTGTTGATTTCAATACATATTGCAGCATGTTTTTGCTGCTGACAACTGTTATTGCAAAGTTCAGAAAAGTGCAAAATTGAACAAGTTAACATTCCCAAAAATGCATTAGTTGAAATATATGGGCCAGTTCGTTTGCTTGAAATCTTCCTCCCCATTGATTTCTTCTAGATTCTCTAATCTGGAAAGCTGTGACTGTTCTTTCTGCTCAGTTTCTGCCATACTCTTTCATTCTGAATTCACTGACCTCTGTGGAGGCCTCCTCACAGATGTGTTTTTCAATTCAACTTTTCCAGCATTGCTTTGAGACAAAAAGTTGGCTCTCTGGGGGAAAACGAAATGCATGCATCTCAAATGGCTGCCTACTAAGTGGTCACTTCACTGACTATAGCAACCACTAGAAATCTGCAGCAGCAGATTTTAAAAGCAATTTGTGGCTTTTTAAAAACAGTTTGAAGTGCCAGAAATGGGAAGTTTCTTTGCTACTTTCAATACAAAATATTCTCAGCAAAACTGTAAATTCCAACTAGTGTAGAACCACAGAACCAAAGGAACAGTGTTAAAAATTAAAAGTCTATTAACCTGGGAACCAATAAATGAATTTCACTTTAAATTTCATTTGGGTAGTTTGAAACAACTTGGTATTAGGGCACAGATAAAAAAAATCAGAATAGGAACTTTAATAAGATTCTTTTTCATATATATAAGGCTTTGGGCCTTTTTGCAACAAGAGATCCATAAAATAGAAGAGACAGAAAAGAGATGTGAAATCAATTTCACAGAAGCTTCATGATTGCTAAAAATCAAGAAAAAAAAAAGTATCTTGGTTTGAAACAAGTAAACAGACTCAATGGATTGATGACAAAAATCAAGGTTGCTAATTGTGACCAGAAAAGTTTACTATGATAGAATAAAATGACAAATGGTAAGAAGTTGACACTTAAATTCAGATGTTCTGATGGACAAGCAGCAGATGGGGCTACAGAAGCAATAAATACATGTGCTGAGGAACTCCACTTTTGCTCCAATGCATATGGTCTGCGTGATTCCCAAAGGTCTACATTGTAAGAACATAAGAACATAAGAAGAGCCATGCTGCACCAGGCCAAAGGCTTCCTGTATCTCACAGTGGCCCCACCAAATGTGTCCGGGAGAGCACGAGACTAAATATCTGTCTCCTGATACCACTCCCCTGCATCTGGACCTTGAAGTACCCTGGTTTTAAGCCTGGAGATTACACATCTCCATCATGGTTTGTAACTTGTGATGGACTTTTCCTCCAGGAATCTGTCCAATCCCCTTTTGAAGGCATCCAGGCTAGATGCCATCACCACATCTTGTGGCAGGGAGTTCGACAACAGACTAACAATATAATGGGTAAAAAATATTTTCTTTTGTCAGTTCTCACTCTTCCAGCCCTCAATCTGAGTGTACGTCCCCCTAGTTCTGGTATTTTGTGAGAGGGAGAAGAGTGTCCCTCTGTCCACTTTACTCATGCCCTTCATTATTTTGTACATCTCAATCATATTACCCCTCAGGCGCCTTTTTCCAGACTAAAGAGCCCCAAATGTTTTAGCCTTTCCTCATAAGGGAGGTGCCCCAGCCCAGTAATCATTTTAGTCACTTTCTTCTGCACCTTTTCCAGTTCAACTATGTCTTTTTTGAGATGCGGTGACCAGAATTGTACACAATACTCTAGGTGAGGCCTTGCTATAATTTTGCAGAATGGGATTATAATGTTGTCTGTTTTATTTTCAATCCCCTTTTTGATCATCCCTAGCATGGAATTAGCCTTCTTCACTGCTGCCACACATTGGGGAGACACCTTCATGGAGCTGTCCACCAACACCCCAATATCTCTTTCCTGACCCATCACGGATACCTCAGAGCCCATGAGTTGATAGATAAATTTTTGATAATTTTTTTTGCCCCAATATGCATTACATTCCCCTACATCGAAATGCATTTGCCATTTTGCAGCCCATTCCCTCAGTGTGGAGAGATCCTTCTGGAGCTCTTCACATTCTTCTCTGGTTTTTACCACCCAGAAAAGTTTTGTGTCATCCACAATCTTGGCCACCTCACTGCTTATCCCTCTCTCCAGGTCATTTGTGAACAGATTGAAAAGCACCAGACCCAGAACACACATCCTACTTTATGTCCACATGAAATGCTAGGGAAGTGCTAATGGTTTAGATCTCTGGCTGCAGAGCCTCCTTGACAGGGGCTGGACTCCATGACTCGAAAGCTGGTCCCTTCCAGCTTTGCAAATCTCAGGTGATGATCCAGAGATGTGATTGCTGTATCACCAGTGTACAGAATGATAAAACAATCCTACCTCTTTTCCCCACCAGTTAATCTCAAGATGGTGGTGGAACACCGATCGGGATGATTTGAAACATTTCCACCTCAAACCCAGTAAAACTCTGCCAGTAAGTGTCAACAATACTAAACCAGATGGACCAGTGCTCTGGCAATATGAAATAACCTCTGCAGGTGTGCTGTCATCTGAGGGAAGTGGTTTGTATCCATCCTAGTTGGGGCTTAGTACAGATGAGAATACATACTGAGAAACTTTTGGACATTGAGTCATGGCAACTGGACTTCTTTTCTGCCGAGACTGAAACGTTTCACTACTCACAAGAAAAGAATGTCATGACTCAGCTTCCAAATATGCTCACCTGGATGGCTGAGAATCTTCACAGGCATTCTGAGAAGTGCTTTCTCACTGAAAGAATGTGCCTATTCTATAGCATGGTGCAACAGGATTTCAGCCTTATTAAATTCATTCAGATCCACATGCTTCATTGGAGCAGAATAGGGATGTGCTTTTGGATGCTGATGTCAAGAACATCTCATTTACAGCCATGTGTGGTGGTGTTGGGGAATCAAATCTGCAATTAGAGGTCTCTTCTCACTGCTTTATTTTCATATATATTAGAGATGGGACACAAAATGATTTTTTCATTTCATTTTTCGTTTTTATTTCATTCCACAAGAAAATGAAAAATGAACTGCCCCATCCACAAAAAACAAAAAGAAATGAAATTGATTTTTTTTGTTTCATTCTCCTTTTTTGTTTTCCCATAGGAATGCATGGAAGCAAAGAAAGCCCACGGTTCCCCCCAATCCCATGCGCCAGCTGATCGGCAGTGCAAGAGACTGGAACAGCCCACCTGATGATTTTTAGAGGGCTCCTTCCAAGCTGTCATCAGCTGGGGCCCTTAAAAAATGGCGACAGCTTGGCAGGAGCCTGCTGAAAATGGTTGGGAGGGGGGAGTTCCAGGCTCTTGTGCTGAACTGCCCACCCAAACATTAAAAAAAGTTTTAAAAGCCTGTGGTTTCCCCCTGCCCAATCAGGTGGGGAAAACCGCAGGCTGTTTGGACTTTTTTTTTACCATCTCAAGTGCCTATCAGCTGGTGCATGGGGCTTTGGAAAGTGCAGAATTTTTAAATATTTTTTTGCCACCCGAGTGGCAGCTGATCGGTGCTTGGGGCAGCAAAAAAAGTTGCACTACATGAAAAAACAAAAAAATGAAATGATTCTTTTTTAAAAAAAATCATTTTGTACAAAATGAAGCCCCCTCCCTAAATAAGAAATGAAACAAAATGAAACATATTTTTTTCTGTTTTGTGCCCATCTCTAATAGCTAGATAGCTAGCTAGATAGACAGACAGACAGACAGACAGACAGACAGACAGACAGACAGACAGACAGACAGACAGACAGATGATAGTTCTGATGTTGAAGGGCTTGTTTTGCTTAAGCATAACTTTTCATATTGAGTCAACATTCTTTGTCTCTGTTCCGCTTTCTGTAGCTCACTTCCCTCTGGCTGAATGGAAAACATCTTGTTTTCAAATATTTATGAGTCATAGAGAAAAAGAGGGAGGGGACCCTAAATATTAAGTTTAAAAAAGTTTTCTGTACACCGAAAGTGACATTTATATTATCTCTCACTAATATACACTGATTGGATTAAAATGTATCTTTATGAATAAAAGTGGCTGGTTTAAGAAAATGAGACACCGTCATTTACAGAGATGGAATGGCAACATACAAAGAAGCAGGGGATTGAAGCTGTTTTATATGCAGGGGATTTCACAAGAAGGCACTGAAGTAAACTATATCTATGAAGAAGTGGCTGTTAAAATTCATTTCTGCAGTTAAGTGTATTCTACACCTGGCTGGAATATCTACACAAATGGAGCTGTGTGATTTTAGAAATATCAGTAAGTTGAAAGATTCTTTCTTTTTAAGGTGTATATAGCAGAGGCATACATAATTTAATACACACATGCCAACTATTCTGTTTTGTATATGGAAATGTATACATTTGATAAACATGTATTTTTAATAAATCATTTTTCCAGGAGGCAAACTTAGGCAAAACTGTCTTACTCTTATTTTTTTCAGAAACCACATTGGAAAAAATGCCACTACATCTTATATTTTTATTATTATTCGGTGTGTTTAGTGTATACCAATGTTGGCAAACCTATGGCACGGGTGCCAAAGGTGGCACTCGGAGCTCTTTCTGTGGGCACCTGACATCGCCCCTTCACAACCACCTGTATTCAAGCTTAAATTAATGAATTGGCACTTTGCAAAAAAAATTAGTGGGTTTTGAACCACAGTTTGGGCACTCGGTTTCTAAAAGGTTCCCCATCACTGGTATATACTGTAATGTGGTGTCATCATCTGTCTTCTCTTCTCACCAGTTTGAATGACTAAAACAAAAAATGATGCTAAGATTGCGGTCCAGAAACATCTGGGGACCCACAGGTTGAGAATTACCGCTATAGATTCATATAAAAGACACATAATGGTAGCCTATCATTCAAGGAAAGCTTTCCTGAAGAGAAATGTCTTTGCCTGTTTCCAGAAGGACAACAGAGATGAGGCAGTCCTGGCCTCTAGCAGGAGGGTGTTCCAGAGTGTAGCCCAAAACATCCAGATCCCTGATAACCAGCAGCATCACCAACTAGCCCTATGGTAGCATTGTGATGATGTTTCTACAACATCTAATCTTTTCATCACCACTGGGATGTGAGCAAAGGCAGGAAACAGCTTTTCCTTTCCAGATTTTCTTTTTGGCACAATTCATAGGCAATGTATTTGGATGAAATCCCATTGCTCAGTTCCACCAGGGAGAAACAGTGATATCAATATTTATTTTCTTTTAATTCAGGTTACAACTGGTTCCCTAGGAATCCTCCTTTTTGCCCTGGGGAGGCCTTTGGGAGACTCTGGATAGAAACAAAGCCTTTAATATTGGAAAATCACCACTAAATTCCAGTAATCCCAATGCAGCAATTCTGATGGTGAATTAAAGGCTTCCCCCACTCCTGTTGGTGCCCGAAGTTTCCCAAGGTTTATCTACAGGGAACAAAGGGGAGAGAAAGGTCAAACTGATTACTCACCCAACGATACAAATAACCTCATGTTTCTTCTTAGAACTCTACACATCAAGAAGACAAGTTATTGTTTTGAATTTTGTGTGATTGCCTTCCCAATTGTCAAATTCTCTCTGAGATGATCCCCTGCCAAACAACACATATCTTCTTGCCACAAGAAGATTTTTTTCATAGCTACCATGCCATGATGAACCAAACCACAATAATTTGCATTCTGAACTTGAAGGCAGTTTGCAAACCAGTGGCTGGAACGTCATCTGCAGGAGCAAATTGTCATTGATTAAAGACTTCCTCCGGCAATTTTGGCATGCACACACCTTGTGCACAATGGGAAAAAGTCTCATATGCCCCCAAAGTGCCAGACAAAATCTTTAATCAACAGCTACCACTGATGCTGCTGCTTGTGTTTGCACAAGCAGAGCTGTGCTACAGGATTTGAGCCAGTGTTTCTTGACTAGCACCAGGGTGTGTGTGTGTGTGGTCTATATAATTCTCATTCCAGCACCAGGATATTTTGGACCAAACCACTCTGAACCAATATTAATAACACATGGCATACATTTCACTACTCCAGGCTAGATATTATCTGTGCCTGAATAATGGTGGTTAATTGTCTTGTTTAAAGAAAAGAAAGCACAGCTAACATGTCATTTATAACGAACAGCTGCCACTTGACCATCCAAAAACATGGGGCAGCCTAGCAGCACATCCGTACTACGAATCTGTTCTGTTCACAGATCACTGGAAATATACTGCCAAAATCAATTGTGCTAGATGTAAATCTGTTTATCTAAGGCTCATACTTCACGTCCCTCTCACTGCAGTTCGCAGCCCCGCTGGAGACCAGTTCGAAGGAACGGAACCTCACGTCCTTGTGGGGTCAATCCGAGTTTGAAGGAACGGAACCTCACATCCTTGTGGGGTCAATCCAAGTTCGAAGGAATGGAACCTCATGTCCTTGTGGGGTCAATCCAAGTTCACCCAGACCACGCCCCCTGAACTGCGCTCCAAGCGGGGTGAAAGATTCCCATCCTGGAGCTCGGGAATCTTTTCAATCCACTTCCCGATCCGTGTTGAAAACCGATTTCAACATGGAGGCAAGTTCACCTCGGCTGGAGGAAAGACGTGAAGTAACCACCTAAATTGTAACAGAATCAGCAGATTTGAGTGAAACCACTGGGTTGAAGTGTAGGCCATGAAGGATGCCAAATGGAGCCCCACACACTTTTTAAAATAAAATCTTTGAGAAGAAATCACACTTCCTGTGTTCACTCTTCTCCATGCCAAGCAGCAGCATGGTTTCTTCCCCTTGTTCCTTTCTTCTATCTTCATTTCAAAAGACATCAGATATTCTGTGAACAAAACCACCCTGTATCTTTATCTCCTTGGAATAATTTATCAAGGCATAGGCTTACAGATAAATTGTGGGAGGACAGTCAATATGTGCCAGAGGTGAGCTGGGGAAAACCAAGATGCCAATGCAACTCTTATCTAATTCAACAGGAGCTGAAAGTAAAAAGAAAGAGGGGGTGGAGAAAGGGCACAGTTGAGTTGAGTATCAAAAGGTGGTGGTGGGTGCAAAGACTCTCTCTCTCTCTCCCTCTCTCTCTCTCTCTCTCTCTCTCTCTCTCTCTCTCTCTCTCTCTCTCTCTCTCTCTCTCTCTGTGTGTGTGTGTGTGTGTGTGTGTGTGTGTGTGTGTGTTGCATCATAACAGTCATGACTGACTCTTCATGACTGCACGTCCATGGAGTTTTCTTGGCAGGAATACTGGAGTGGCTTGCCAGTTCCTACTACAGTAGCAGAGAAATAAAACAGCAGGCAGAGTCAGCAGTGGGTTGGAGGGGTAAAACAGAAAAAGAACTGGAGCAGTGTTGAGAATGAAAAAGCAGAGAGAAGAGTCCTTTGAGATAGCAGGGGAAGAGAATGCACAGGAGGAAAGAAACTCAAGGAGGAGTGCCCTAGAATGAAGGGCAGCTAGAGGTCATTGCTCCAAGCAGCCGATGCTCTTCCTGGTTTGTCAAAGCAAACGTGAAGGGATACCCACCCATCTTCCCACACATCTGAGTGCACCTGTTGAATAGTGCAGGAGACAATGAGCTGAGGCAAAGCCTGCCTCACCTTTTTGGAGGGAAAACAAAACAAGTGACAAACAAATAAAGCCGGCAGTCTCTGTAAGTCTAGGCCGAGAGGTTCTACCCTCTGAAATTGTCCAGTTAGATGTGACTGAGGCTGAGCCATATGTACAAAGAAAACTCAGACAATTCTATCCCAAAACATTTGGTCACAGGGTAAATAGTTTTAACTTGTTACTTAAATATTGCTGAAACTGAGAGAACACTGGTGCAGTGTCAAGGTTACTGATAGCATCTATTGTCTTCCCTGGGATTTTTTAAATGAATATTTATATCTATTTGACTTGGCTAAGCTCCACTTCTCCCCAGTGCTTCCGAGTGGCATAGTGGTCCTCAGAGTATGTTTTATTCAGGAGAACAAAACACATGCTGGAACCTGAGACTTCAGTGAATAATAAATTGACTTTGTCTTGGCCTTTTAGCTCATTATGAATCTTTTAAAAGGTTAGTCTTCTCTTGTCTCTTTCTCAACTGTTTTACTGTTTTTAAAAAGGCTGGGATTTGATGCAGATCAGCTTGTCTGAGTGTGAGTGTCTTACAAGGACTGAAAAGGCGAGCTTTTTAGGGATCGGTGTTGAGGCAACGTTAAGAAGGTGTAGATTATAATAACTTTGTAAGAGCTATTCTATTATTGTGTAATAACTTTCACTGAGTCATCAATTTAGGATTTGTATCCTTTTCTTTAAAAAAAAGTAACTCCCAATGTCTGCAGTATACTAACACAATATTTCTTTCTTTTTCAGGTTAGTGACTAATTTTGTTTCAGTTTTCAGTTTTCTTCACATTCAATTTGGAATGAAAACCACTAAAGATGTATTTTTTTAAAATCCCATAAATCTGATAGAAAATATATATACACAACTGATGGATGCAATCATCCATGGATGAGGTTTTTGGTGCTTAAAATGCTGGCTTGGATTTCTTCTGTGCTTAACTGTGTGTTTCAGCTGCATTAGTGATGAATCAGGGTTGTTACCTCTTTTTTTTCCCTCTGCCAGATTCTGGATTTTCAACATTTATGTGTCAGGCAGGCCAGGCAGCCACAGAATGAGTCAATCCATCCTGGGAATAAATTTGCCTATTTGACCAGAGTAATCAGAAACAATTTCAGCTCACTTTCTGCATTATTTTCTAAAGAACCCATCAATTTTGCAATCTGGCATAATGGAAACTGTGACACATGTCTTGTTGAATTGTGTATATTAAAAGGATTAATACAATCTACTTATTTTCCCAATTTTAAAACACCACACAGATAGACTCCATCAATTTTACATCTCTTTTTGTCTCTCTGATTCCTTAGGTGAAACTGCCAAAGTTGCAAAATTCTATGCAGTATCTTGTACGGTAAAGAAACAGATGACTAAATGATGGCAGTAACCAGATTAGGAACTTGCATTTAATTAGAATCTGAATTTCAATCTGCTTTGTTTTTGTTTTAAATATTATTTGCTCTATTATCCTGTTTCTTTTTTGCATACCTAACATGTCTGACTTATGGTCAAATAAATAGAAAAAATCACAAATTTCATATTCAGGATAGAAAAAAGAGGTGGGTTTTTATTTGTTTGTTTAAAAAACACAAAAGTGAAACACACATTGACTTTCATGTTACCAAGCATGGCTTCAGGCAATTTAGATATACTGTATAGAGGTTTTGTGCATAAACCAACAATGGACAATGCTGTGTTAGAATCACAATTTGGAAGCACACATTGGCCACAATCCTATGTACTTAACTATGTGTTTCAACCACATTAGTGAAGAATCAAGGTTGCTATGAGCCAAATTTTAACTTGTAGTCCATTCCTCCCTGGTAAACAAACTGCCCATACCATGATTTTTGGGCACACACGTACTCACTTAATGCATGTGTGTGAGAGCCCCAAGATTCACCACAAGGATGTTTTACTTATCAAGAAGGAACAGACCAAAACTTATGATTTGGCTAACATTAGGCAATAATATTTTGGTCACTGATATAATTTTTAAAATGTGTTAGGCAGAAGGGATGAATCTAGTCTGAAGCAGATGCAATTTTGAAAGCATTGAAACAGTTGCTTTTTTAAAAAAGTTACTCTCCAGAGGTATCACTTTACATGTTCCGCTGTTTAATGAGAAAGGAACCATTTCCATGTTAAGAAGTTTAGACATTATTGCCAAGTTTACATCCAGATATGGAATTTCAATCCATGTTTACAGATGACTATTTCAAAATACCAAACTGATAAAATTTGCAAGAATAACATGACTATTTCAAAATACCAAACTGATAAAATTGCTTTTGTGGTTAAAGAAAAAAAGATAATTAAGTTTGTATTTGAAACATGTCAACAGCCAGAAAATATACTAGCTATATAAGTCCTAATTAATATGTATATATATGAAATATGAAACTGAAGAAGTGTAATGTGCCTTGTCAAACCTGCACCCCCTCATTTTTCCTTACTCGTACCCTTCCCTTTTAACCCTTTTTCAACATAACCAATTTGCTCCTTGTAATGCCCCTTACCCAGAAAATAAAATAAATAAATAAAAAAAACTGGAAAAAAGAAGAAGAAGCTGCCAGCGGACCCGGGGGCATCAGCAGCAAGCCAGGGCGGCGATGTAGGAAGAAGTGACGCAGGGGGACCACACGAACCATGAGTTGGCATCAGCACCAGACACCAGGCAACCCATGGGTACCATCGCCCCACCAGCAGTAAGTGGCACAAGTAGCCACTTAGTGCCTCATCCCAGGGGCCCAGTAGCAGGCCTGAGCGAACCACCACACAGGTGTCATCAGCCGTGAAACCTTTCGAGAATACATTTTTCAAGAAAATTCGTACACTGGTTATAATGGCAAGTATTAAAACAGCAACAATACATCCCATGCTCATTGTTAGAATGAGTAGGAATGTACATGCGTGGGGCGGGGGGGGGGACTTCAATTCATTTTTGTTCTTCTAGGGGTGTTCCTCATTCAGGCATCAATGCTTTCATTATACATGGAAGGAATAAACTTATTCAGATCTCCTTACCTCTCTCACACACACATTTTCATGTTTCTGGTTGAGGAAATAATGCTCACAAGTACCCTCAATGCTATTCCACAAAAACCGGCATGGAGTGACAGATAACCATCTACTCCAAAAGCAGGCAAAAATAGTACACAAGAAAATAAAATCAGTCATCATCAAGCTAGCAGTCCTCTTGATCATCAATTCATGGCCATCACCATCATCAATGATCACTGGAAATCTTGCCATCGCCCCGTGCCACCCCCACCAACACAATGCTCTTTCCAAACCCGTAACCTTTGGTTTGCTAGAGAGTATGCTAGCTGAACTCAGGAATGGGTGAAGTAATTTTACATACTGTACATGGGTCAAACAAAGGTACTGCAGTTTGAGAAATTTGAAATGTGTGGATTTCTTTCAGTCGTTAAACTTAATTATTCAAATTGAAGGTGCCCTCTGAAACAAAAAGATTACAAAATGAAAGACCTTTCTCCATGTAGTTTTTCATTCATTACAAACAAGTCTCATCCCTGGGAATAAAGCATGCAGGACACTGAATTTGCAGAGTAACATTGAAACCATAGCCCTCTGGTGGCTCCAGGCAGGATAATTCTTTCTATGCCAAAGTTGAAGCCTGGGAAGAAGACAGCACACTGAAAATGAATGGGGAACAAGGGAAATAAAATATGTTAAAATTGTGGGAATTGAAACTGGGGGATGGGGGGGACAAGAAAGAGCCTTGAGATAGAAAAGACTGAAATGAGATCAGGAGAGAGAGAGAGAGAGAGAGAGAGAGAGAGAGAGAGAGAGAGAGAGAGAGAGAGAGAGAGAGAGAGAGAGATGCAGACTGTCTCTGATTTTCTTGCCTTTCACCTCAATCTCTGTCACTTGGAAATCCATGGCTCTTTAGATATTGGGTTGAAATGGAGGAAGCTGCTCAAATGAAGAGAAAAAGTTCAGCATGTATACTGAGCTTTGAAAATTCAAAGGCTAATAAACCTAACATGTACATTTGCTAAATGTGAGCTCTAAAATGGTAACAACAACAATAATGGTGCGACATGTATCACTACTTCTCAGAAAACATTTCTCTAAACAGTTTTCTAAAGATGCTTTGTACATTGAAAGGTGTGAGAGGACATTTGTGTTCATGTCTTTTTTGAAAATTACAAACAATGAAGACATGTTGCCCATAAAAACTATGCTGGCGCGCTAACCTCTACAATAACTTTTTTTCTTAAGTTCAATAGGGCACATATATTCTGCATGTTGGCCTGAAGAGGGGCATGCATGTCCCATTAAGAAGACAGAGAGTAATTGGGAGAGCTCACTCACCAGCACTCATTGAGGGTGTACTAGAGAGGATGTGCAGGTGAATGCACCTACAAGAATCTCTTCATAGAGGCATGCTGAACTTGTGAAGGACCCGTTGACATCTGGAGGAATGTGGAGAAGCAAGCATATGTGCTTCCTTAAGTCCCCAGTATGGCGAGAGCATCCTGCAACTTCAAGTTACAATATATGAATTGGGTTTCCAAAACTTGGAGTGCCCATCTCGACAAATTCCCTGCTGAGTTCAATGCAAAAGTGAGTGTATACACATTGTGCTGGCTCCCTTCCAGACCCTTGTCTGTTTGTTTTCATGAAACTACATGAATCCTCATGACAATGCAAGAGCCTTCTATTATTCTACTCCCCGACCCCACCCTCGGGCTCATGAAATCTGAGGGACTATGATGCTGTTGTAGCATTTGAGTATATCTGAGTTAATAAATACATTTTACTAACTGACATGTGTGCTTAGTACTTGGTATGAGAGAAAGGCCAATGAGACCTAGAAGCTCACTGATTGCCCTACCCTAAAACCTAATAGATAGGAGCAATCTACATCGCACTATTAAAATTCTACTTGGGCTCTTCCTTTCATGGAAGCTGTTCATGGAAAGGCCCATTCTTTACAAAGGCCCATGTAAAAGGTAGGAATGGGAGGCAGAGGAGGCTGATTACATCTACACGATCTGGGGACAGGTTTATTTGGCAAAGCCCTACTCCCACTCACATGTCAAAGTACATGAATGGGATTGCTCTCAAAATTCCACACATCCTGGACATAATCTGTTTCAATTGTTACCCTCAGGGCAACGTTTTAGGGCATTGCATACTAGGACAACTAGATATAGAGATAGTTTCTTTCCAAGTGCTATCAAACTGTTGAATAATTAATTTTTACATTTCTTCTTCCTTTTTTAAATAATAGGTTATATTGTAGTATTGTACTGTGTTTTTATTGTTGACTATATGATTCTTATATTTCCTTTTATAGAGAGAGAGCATTTTTACCAAAACAAATTCTGGGTGTGTCTAACCACACTTGGCCAATAAAAGTTCTATTCTATTCTATTCTATTCTATTCTATTCTATTCTATTCTATTCTAATCTGTGAGTGTGGTGTTATACTTAACAGGGGTCTCCCACTTTGAGTAACCTAGGTGTTCTCGGATTGCAATTCCAAGAAGACTTCACCACTAGCTGTGTTGGTTGGTGTTTCTGGGAACTGAGGCCCAAGAAAACCTGGGTTACCTAATGTTGAGAACCATGGCTATACTACAATGGCATGGCAGTGGCATAGCTAGGGGGCACGGGGGACATAAATCCCCAGGCACAGCATCTGGGGGTGCCAAATTGGATGCCAAATGGTTTCCTGCCTAGGAGCCATGGGAAGGCTCGTTGCGAGCAATCAGCCAGGGCCAGCACAGAGGGCTCCCTGGATGTTGCCGCCGGCATCTTCTCTGTGGCGCCTTAGCCCTTCCCTGTCCCTTGGGAGGGCGAAAAAACTGACTTTGTCACCGGATGCTGAAAACCCTAACTATGCCTCTGTGGCGTGATATAGCTGCCATTATGGCACTGTTTTTAGAGGAGAATGTGATCCTTAGGAAGGCTGCTGAAATGTGTTTCAGTGAACAAGATCTTTTGCTACTTTTCTCAAATATCCCATATTTTCCCCAGTAGGAGACAGCACATGCAGTCATTTACAAAAGAGAACGACATTTTCTGCTTCCTTCTCAGCAAGCTTGGAGATCAAATCTGCAAGGAATGGGGAAAAAGGAGGAAGGGGGGGGGAGAGGAAAAGATTCAAATTAGTTTGCTGTTTAATTTTACCTTATATGACCACTGAATGCATTGTTCTTGCAGATCATTGCTTTTGAAGGTTTTTGTTTGACATTTTTAAAAACTTGGGTGCACAATTTCTATAAAAAGCCTAATCCTGTTAAATTTGGTGTCTTCGCATGCTTCATTGTCTGGAATAGTAGTTTCCAACCTTGGATTCCCCAAAGGCTCTTGGACAACAACTCCTAGGGATCCTGGCTAGCGCAGCTAGTAGTGAAGTTTTGTTCAAGAACACCTGGGGACCCAAGGTTGGGAACCATTGTTCTGGAGCAATATTATCCACAACAGATGCATTTCTTCAAATGGAGCTCAGAAAATGTATGCTTTGGACCCCAGATCCCAAGCCATCAGTGTTAGTGTGATAGTGGTTATACTAGTTGGTGTATTCTAGGAATCTTAGTAAATTTTCCAGAGATTTTTAAAAACAAAAATTTCTATAAAAAGCCTAATCCTACATTAATGCTCCTTCTGATATATATTTCCAACCTTGCCCCAAATTTTTTTATTAAAACACAAAAACCCAGGCCTGAGGTCAAATTGTGCATTTCTTCAAATGGTGCAAGGATTCAAGGAAACACATTGACAGCCATTGGTATCTTGGAGTAAACCTGCTTCATTTCAGTTTGTGATAAAAGTAAAATGAAACTTCTAAGTGAATGAAAAAACATTGATCCTGGGAGTAGTACACCATCTAGCAAACAGAAAGGTGTTGAAACATGCCTGAGAAGTGTCTGTGAAGATTCTCAGTCATCCAGGTTAAGTTTATCTGGAAGTTGAGTCATGGCTACTGGACTTGTTTTTCTTGCAAGTTAGAAATGTTTCGCTGCTCATCCAAACAGCTTCATCAGTCTGATGAAGGTGTTTGGATGAGCAGTGAAATGTCTCCATCTCTCAAGAAAAATTAGTCCAGTAGCCATGACTCAACTTCCAGATGCCCAAAAGATGTGTGGCTTATAGTTGTCTGAGTGTATATTGTTATAATTGTTATAAGGTTTCCCTTAGTGCCATTTCTTGTTGTCTTGCTTCTAGTTTTTTCCCTGTTTCATCTGACAATTTGTGCAACTTCAGAGCCAAATGTAAGTGAAGGAAATGTTCCATGACCTGGCATCTAACTTGAGAGGACTGGATCTATATTTCCTCTTCCATTGGTGCTGCACTGGCATGGCAGGCCTTGTGATGTCTGATGAAGGTAGGCATGTCAGATTTCCAGGTGTGCCCCCACCATCTTTGCTGTTATTTCATCCCCCAAAGGAAACAGGAATGTTCACAAAGTCACATTGTTTGGGCCTTGCTGTGATAGCACAAGGTTGCACAGCTGGATTACAACTCCAGTACCATGCTAAAGGCTGCCGTGTGTTGCTATAGGCGGCAGTGTGTTGCATTCCCGTGTGCTTTTCATTTTGTTGGCAGGATGGCATGTAAAATTAGGCCAATTGCAAGCCAGATATTCATTAGAAGGTCATAACTGCATGCCCAGAATGTGGAGTTGCTAATGGCTTTTTCATATAGATATTGTCTTGATGTAGATTGGATGGTGAAATGAAATTTGAAGAGGGAGAACATGTGCCAGTAATTGAATATTCTTGAAACAGAAATGCAAATAGCCTTGACTAGAAATAATCCAGCAAATAAATAAACAGAAGTATTGGTAGAACGATAAGCCTGCCAATATTACCGACCGAGCCGTTAGTGTCCTCCTTCTCATTCAGATTGATTCTAATTGCAAACATAAGTCAGTTGATTGTATTCAGGTTTTATTTATGATCAGTTCTGATTACACAAATTATGACAAATGAAAATTAGGTAGTAGCGGGCTCAGCGATACACTGTGTTGCTAGGTAACTAGCTAGCATTATTTCAAAGAGTCCAGTCAATGAATGGTAAGTGGAATAGCTGCAGTGCCACAGCCATACCACTGTGCCATCTGTATCTTTTCCTCCAGACTTTGCTGCTAACATTATTTTGCATTTCTATCAATTGGATAATAAAGATTTTAAAATGCCTAACACACCAGGCAAGGTCCTATGCTTGGATTCAGAATTGCTGCAGCATCCTTCACCATATCACTGCCACATTGAAAATGATGGAGCGCTGGAAACTGCAAACACCAGTTGGGGTTGGTCTGTTCTGCTAACATAGCAACCCATTCAAACAAGCACAACTGAGGTGACCTATTGCAAGGAAGAAGAGTAAACATAGCAAGCTGCCCAAACAGCTTTATTATGTATTGGCCAAAATCCTACTGCATTTTCATCTTGATGGAACACAGTCAACATAAAAATTGGTGTTGAATTGCCACAAGAAGCCAGCATAGGCATTTGCTGTTAATATACCACACAATAGCCCATGTTAATTTCTTCACCTGTGCCAATTCATAAGCAAGATTTGTACAGATTGAGTTATGGCAGTAGGCATCAATTAACAGCCTTCACTCTACAAACTATTATTTAATTATTTGCATGGCATGTGTTTATTCTTTCATCCCCAAAGAAGCAGAACCATTTCAGAGGCTTGTCAGAATTTCACCAAGATAATTTTGTCAAAGAGAAATATATTGAAATGACAATTTCTGATTTATCTTTCCTTCCATTATTGTCTGTGAAGGTGGAGCCATCAATTATATCATGGCAATGCTGCCATGTAATATTGCTGTGAAAAATCTCCTAACTGAATTGTCTCTGTCTGTGCCCTTAGCTAGAGCTGCCATAAAACAGACACGAAAGAGCTGCTCGAACTGTGGAATGGAAGACTTCAAAACATAGCGGCCTTTCCTTTACTGGAGGTTTGTTAAATAATTACAGTAGTACCTTGTATAACGTAATTAATTCGTTCCAAAATAAATTACGTTATACAAATTGAAATTTCCCATAGGAATGCATTGAAAACAGATTTAATCTGCCCCCCCACTCCCCCTTTCCCTCGAACTCAGACTTCCCTGCCGTCTTTTTTACTGCTCCCGGCGTGGCCGCGGTGTGGCCTGCTCCTTTGGATGTCGCGGCCCCGCGGCCACTCATCTTCCTTCTCTGCCGGCGCAGGGATCTCGGGTTGTTGCGGCTCCACGGGCGGCGGCGGAGGTTGCCCCCGTCACCGGCCTCGCAGGGCCGTCCCAGGAGCCACCGCCACTGCCACCACCGCCTTGCTGCCCCCGCCGGAAGCGGCTCCCATCACCGGCCTCACGGGGCCGTCCCGGGAGCCGCATCCGTGGCAGTGGCAAGCGGAGGATCCCTGCGCAGGTGCCAGGTAAGGGCACCCCTCCCTGGCTCGCCCCCCTCCATGTCTGCCGCCCCATCCCCTCCCCTCCCCTCTTTCCCCGACCGCCCCCGTCCTCTTCCCGGGCGGCCACAGGTGGTGGACGGAGGTGGCGGCGGGGGGGAGGAGGGGCGGATTTTTTTCGTTGTACGGGTTTTTCATTGTATAGACCCTCCGTTATACAAGGGTCCACTGTATTGGGAAGGTTCACCTAAGCCAAGAAACATGTGTGTGGGTAGTTCTTCTTTCTGGGTGCATAAAGACATCAGATCCAATGGTTTCAAAACATCAACTTTTATTTTGGGAAAAGCTATGAAACTGTCCACATTAACTTGAACGTCCAACTTCTCACAGAATGGAGTGAGAAAGGACTTTCTAGACTGTGGTGAAAAGGGATTATTTCCCAAAGTCTCAGGGTTTGGAAAGATCTCCCTTAATTCATGGTGAACTTGACAGCAAGGGCATGGCTTTTCTTCTTTCTGTCTCACATTTCTGGGTTCCAGAGTATTGGGGTAAGGAAGTCCCACAGATCTGCAGTCTACCATGTTATCTCAGCCTCTGACTGGTACATTGCTCCCTTTCTCTCTTCTCTCTGGCTAGATTATCTCTTTCTTCTCAGAGCTTATTTCCCCATTCCCTTGCCTCTTTCTCTTCCAAATAGGATGGTTTTATTCATTTGACCTCCTTCTTTTTGCCTCTTGCTGACAGACCAACATCTCCAATGTATGGGTCCAAGGTTCCTTCATCCAGAACCATTCCTAAATTGGAGGCAGGGTTCTGATTTTCTTCCTTGTATCAGCTTCTCCTACCTCTCCTTTCTCCCTCTTGAGTTGTCTCCTTCTTCCTCTCCTTATTTTCCTCCTTTTCCCAACTTTTCCTTCCCTCCATTCATCTGTTTTTTCCTGCATCGTTAACCTTTAACCCCTGACATAGGTATTATTACTTCTCTGTCTGACCCACCTCCATCCTCCATCCTCCTCATCCTCATCCTCATCCTCCTTTTCTGATCTTTTTCTTCCAGGTTGAATCAATCCTTTCTTTCTTATAGTCTCTTTGTATTTCCCATTTGCCTCCCCAGCCCAGATTAAGGTGTCAGACACAAAATTTTGGGTAGGAAAATGAGCCACACTATATTTATATAATATCAAACACATTCGAAAAAGGGGGGCAATAGTAAGACGGAAGTCTGATCTGTCTGAAGCTGGCCACGCCCCAAACAGACCCAATTAGGAGATGGAACAAAATCCAGAATACCCAATAGGTCGCAACCACCTGAGGCTTCCAGCTCTGGGTGATTTCTACCTGAAGTATCTGGCCTTTTCCCACCTCCCAGAGCCGAGTCCACAGGGCCTTCAACACTGCAAGGTGGGCCGGCTTACACCATCCTCAGGTGTCTATTCACTCCTAAACATACCTACCTTCCGCCACTACCTGCCAGTGTGACCAGTGCAACCAAATACCACACCAGACCCCAAAATTGACCATTAAAAATGGGGTGGGCAAAAATCCAATTAGGAACAGGTCAAAAATCCCTATCCGGCCCCAAAGCAACCAGTACGAATTCGTTCTTAATACAGGTTGGTTGGTTGGAACAACGATCCATGATGAAGAGGCAGGCGGGCCATTAGGAGCCTCCTTTTAACCCTCTCCTTTGTCCTTCAGCCTCCCCCGGTCACCGTGGCAAAATGGTTCCTGCGCCACATTTTGCGGCACTGGTAGAACATTCTCCATAGGAAAGGATGACACTCTATTTGGGATACTCTCAGTCCAGCCTCTCTCCTTTCAGGTAGCCATCTGTCAGAGAGGCTTTAGCTCTGGATTTCATCTCAGCAGAGATTTGGCCTTGATTATCCTTGAAAACTGAAGCTCACCAATGTAAACCTACCATTTTGTTATTAGCAAAGATGTGTAGGTCAAGCAGGGCACCACTTGACTCATATCTTGAGCACATCTTACTAACTCTGCAACCACTTCCCTCCAGCCTGTCTACTTTCCAAAGATCCTCAAAGGTCCTCCAAAGAAAGAACAGTATTTCTGCAGGGTACCTTGTGAGAAAGAGAGACTGTCCACTAGTCAGTTTGTGGGAATGGCCATGAATAATTTTCAGGAACATTAGAGTATAGAGACCCAGTGTACTTACATGATTATTTGGGGTAGGAGAATATGTTCTAAGCTTTTGGTTATCTTGGAAAATGGGGATACCTAAACCAATGAGCTATCCAACCAACTATTGCTACCTTGCACTGTTTTAAAATTGTCCTTTAAGTGCCTGTCAAGCCCTCAGAAAAATGTGTCATTCGAAATCCTTATGTTTTATTCAATTGATCTTTTAGATTGTTTCTTTCTCAAATTTACCTAGACATTTCATTTTTGAGAAACCAGTTCAATACTTTTCAGCATTCTAGACAACCAGAGAGGTTTTTTTTAAATGGTATCTCTTTCTATGGAAGCCAAAGAAGAAATCCAAACAAAGCTTTACCCAAATAATTCTTTCAAGCATCAAGAAAGGAGCAACTTTTCATCAACCAAACTATGTGCTGAAAATGTTTTCAGTTTGGATGTATGTCTCCTGGTACTTCTAGTCCTTTTATCTCCCATAGAACAGCCAGAGAAATGCCCCCTGAATTGAGCCCTGTAATAATTTCAGCTCTGTAATTATACCTGTCACCACTTCCAACTGGATGGATATAAATAGTCTGCACAGTAGCACTTTCCTATTGTATTCTTTGCTTTGCTTTTTCAAAAGAGGCTAGATACCTTCACCCAAGATGACAATTGGCAGCTCAAGTTGCAGAAAGTCAGCACGCCCTCTTCTGTTATTCACTTCCCTCCCATTATTAAGCTGTGCATTACAAACAGAGGCAACAGATCACATATAACAGATCACATCTTGTTTGCCTTAAAGTAACTGCTAGCAAGGTCTATTTCTAGAGGTGGACACAAACTGAAGCAGAAACTGGGGAGGGGGGGTAGAATTATAGAATCATAGAGTTGGAAAAGATCTCAAGGGCCATCCAAGTCCAACCCCCTGCCATGCAGCAACCTCCATCACAGTATTCGCAAAGGATGGCCATCCAGCCTCTGCTTGAAAACCTCCAAAGAAGGAGACTCCACCACTCTCCATTGCAGCATATTCCAAAATAGCAAATGGTATTTTTCGCCACTCATTTTGTGTACTCAAAGGAAGTCACAACGCCTGCAGAGTTTTCATGCAGACTTTGATAAAAAGCTATGTAGCCCTGCATAAGCTAGTCTTCTGTCTCACTATAGGATCCACTGTCAAATATTCTGTGGAGCAGGTCAGACTAAATTATGTGGATGGTCTCTTTCGGCTTTTAAAATGAATAAATCCTGAAATTCAACTCACAGATTCATGGTAATATATGAAAAGTGGGAGTGAGTAATGTCGAACATATCAGTTTGCCTTAAAATATTATTTTAATAAAGGCAACAGAGAGAAGGAACCCTGAAAAATAAGAATAAAGGCACTCTTAAATAAAACATTTTGAGTTTTCCACAGGGCATGAGCTTACTTTAAATGTCCTTCCTATTAAAATGGAATATTTGGGCTACATCCCCAAATTTATGTATTGTACACTTAACATTATATTTAGAGCTTTGAAGTCTGGGCAAAAAAACCCCCAGTTGCTGCTGTTCCAGAAAGAAAGAAAGAAAGAAAGAAAGAAAGAAAGAAAGAAAGAAAGAAAGAAAGAAAGAAAGAAAGAAAGAAAGAAAGAAAGAAAGAAAGAAAGAAAAGCTAGTGACCTCATTAATGACAAATTCTCTGGAGTCCTTCACAAATGGTAAATGAGCCACAAAATTATACGGAAGCTACTGCTTTTCTGAATGATAATATTTTCATGAAACTGAATGCCTGAAAGGGTGGCATAGTTATCCATGCTGTGAACACCCTTTGAAAATTCATCACAGGCTTGCTTTGAAGAACTCCATGTTTATAGCTCTTCATAAGCTGTATATGCATATAGTAAGTAGGCATAAACACACAAAACAGCTCTAACAGTGCCTCAGAAGAATGCACTGTGCATTCACTCTTCTTCATTCACAGAATTTTAGGAAGGGATTTGGATAGCATTGTCTTCTGCCTGTAATGTTGCGGCTGATGACAGGGAGAACAAGACCTCTATCAATGGGCTGCCATGCTCCAGGGACATTGGAATTCCAAGCCACCTGTTGATTTTGGGAGGGGGAAAGACCTTGATTTTAAAAGAAGTAACAGATGAAGAAATAGGAAAAGGAGCTGGAATAGGTGAGAGGGAAAAACCCTCAAGAGGAACAGATGGGAAAGAGTTTGCAAAGGAGGAGGATGGGCAATGAGAGAGAGGATTGGAAGGAGGTGGTGGCAGAATAATTAGCAGAAGAAAACAAGATGGAGAGAGTGAAAAAGGGAAAAAGACAAGCCACTTAAGAATGGGAAGAGATAATTAAGGCAGGCCTCTGAACAGGGGAACTGATAACCTTTAAGAAGAGCTCCCGAGGTATTGGTGGTGAGGTTGCAAACTGAGCAGCCCTCTCAAAAACTTCCATGTTGGTGAAGAACAAGATTGTTGAGAGAGATGTTACCAGGACCAAGAACTCATTTCACTACAGGAATTTGAAACCAAGTGCCTTGACCCAAGACCTGAGAAAGGGGTTTCCAAACACTACCTCCCCAGGAAAGCTCAAGACAGAGGAGAAATGAATCACCCATCTATACCCAGTGGAGCTGCATAAACCATCCCTACTGTGGCACCCCCTCCTTGCTTACATGAAACCCCTGTTATGTCCCAATGGAATTTAGGGATGTTGTTTTGACCTCTGAGGAAGATACTGTCACTGGTAAAACACAAACAGAGTATTGAGTTGAAAGGAAAGAGTTATATATTTTTCAGCCGATATTGTTGGATGTTGACTGTGTTTAAGATTTAGATGGTTTTTCCAAAAAGACAGCTGTTTTGCAAGCTACTAGTTCATGCATCCTGAAGGCAAACATAGGTGAAGGACACATGGTGGGAATGGTTGTTGGTGGAGGGAATCACAAACAGACTGAAGAGGGGTTTGGTGTTATATCAGCCGCAAACAGGCAAATGTCCCTGCAACAGAAAAAAACTGAAGATGTGAATGAACTTAATCCAAAATGCTATTCATATACCGCTTATATACAGCATTTATTACCAGGAAGTGTCAGATTCAAGACTTTTAATCTGATTCTGATGATGCCAAACAAAACATGCTCAAAATGATATTGGTTCATAGAGATCAATTGTTTTGCTAAATTGCAAACCAGCAACCCTTTCATGTTGTGGCTCCTTTCTGTTCCCACATAACATTAATTGCTCCATTTCCTTTTAATGGCCCTCACTTTATTTAACTTAATTCAGTCTACTAATACAAATAATAAGTACCAAACCCAACTTCTTTAAATCTTTTTCCAGTAATTTAGATGCAGCACCTCTAAGAGCTGAGTTCACAAAAACTGCTTCTAGAGATGGATACCAAATGAAAAATGAAACACTGTTTTGTCATTTCATTACATAGCAAATTGTTTCATTGCAAAATGAAATGACAGAAGCAGTTTTGTGACAAAATGAAGTAAACCACCATTTTTTTTGTTCAGGAAATGAAATGGGGGAGCTTCCTCAAGCTCTTCCCTGTAAGCCCCCCAAATTTGGAGAGATTTGCCATTCAGGGAGTTGAGTTATTGCAAACAGCCCCCCAGCAGTAACTGAAAATGCTATACATTTGCTGCACCAGCAATAGGTCAATTTATTTCTTCCCCTTGTTTAACCCCTATATTGCTGGTGCACACCATACAGCAGTTTTGCAATTAGCTATGGTGACCCTCTTTGCAGATGAATAACTTGGCCCCCTGAACCTCAAACTTCTCTAAATTTGGGGGTCTTAACAGGGAAGAGTCCAAAAAAGTTATGCTGGGATTTCCATGCTGCTACATGCCTGTGATCTCTATTTTTGAGTACATAAAATATGTACTTGAAAATAATGATTGCAGGCATATAAGCAGCATGGAAGTCACAGCACAGCAAAGCTTCTTTGGACTCTGTAAGCCCCCCAAATTTGGAGAGGTTTGGGGTTCAGGGGGCTGAGTTATAAACCTCCAAAGGGGATCCCCCAGAAGAAAACCATTTTTAGTTAAGGGAAGCACTTGAAGAAGCACCCCCATTGGGGGGGGGGGACTATCAAGCACTTTCCTCAATTACAAATGATTTTTTTCCAAGGGGGACCCTTTGGAATTTAATAACTAAGCCCTCTGAACCCTAATCTCTCCAAATTTTGGGGACTTAGAGGGAAGAGTCCAAAGAAGCTACCCCCCACACCAAATGTGGTGCCTCTAGGAAACAGGGGAGCCATTATATAAAGTAACAAATTTATTTATTTATTTATTTATTTATTTATTTATTTATTTATTTATTTTAATACTAATATACTGCCCATCTTCCGGAGGAACTCTGGGCAGTTAACAACAAAATAAAAATAAACACAGTACCAGAAATAATCAATTAAATAAAACATCACAATAAAACTACAAAAAAGGAGTCAATGGCAAGATGGCGGGACAGGGGTGAAAGAAAGAAAAAACATAACAGTCACCAAACGCCTCAAAAAAAAAAAAGCCAGGTCTTTAAGGCCTTTTTGAAGGCTGGCAGGGACTGTGCAAGGAGCAACTCACTTGGGAGATGGTTCCATAACACAGGACCAGCCACAGAGAAGGCTCGGTTGTGGGTCACCATTTTCAGAGCCTCCCTGGGTTGGTCGGGCCTCAGCTGGTCTTTGAGAGATTTGCTCTGCCAGGTATTCAGGTCTCAAGCCGTGGAGGGTTTTATAAATTAAAACCAGGACCTTGAATCTTATTTGGGATGCAACGGGTAGCCAATGAAGGTGAGCCAGTACTGGGGTGATGTGGTCATATTGACGCACATCCACCACCAGTCTGGCTGCCGCATTTTGTACCTGCTGAAGGCGCCGAATAAGAGTCAAGGGCAACCCCACGTAGAGTGTGTTGCAATAGTCTATTCTCGAGATCACAAGCGCTTGCACTACCGTTCGCAGGGAGTCCTCATCCAGGTACAGACGGATCTGGGCAATTTCTCAAAGATGTTTTGTTTCAAATAGTTTTGTTTCACTGAACCAATTAGTTTTGTTTCTCTTCATTTCATTTCAAAAATTCTTTTAAAAATTTGTTAATAATGAAGCAAAATGAAAGGAGAAATGAAATGAAATGAAACACTATGCCCATCTCTAACTGCTTCCTCTCAAGCAAGATGCACTAGCATTGTAAGATCATCATTGTGCTACATCTCCCTATGGCCATGACAATCTGGCCTTGGTGGGAGCCCTTATAATCCCAAATGCTGGATGTTTCCTTGTGATGAGATTGAAATGTAATGGTGCCCTCTACATCCATATTTTACAAGTTATGCATATTTCATTATGGAATGAGAAATTTGTGAGTAATGATATTATCAGTGTCATAAATGAAATGAGGGGAGAACTGTGAAACAAATCCATCAATTCAGTGTGTCGTATTTACAAAGGATCTCTTGGAACTCAGAATAATTAACTTTTCGCCTCCTGTGTATCGGCTTTTGGTTCATTGGAATTTCAAATTCCATTTTCTCTAGGATGGCTTCTCCTACTTATCTGCTGCTGAACACTGTTCACCACTTTAGATTTGTTCTCTTCTTAAGAATAGAGGACAAGAAGGTCAGCTTTCATTCTTACCTTTTGCCCATGGGAATCAGTGCCCTCAATATTGATCAGTAAATGTGAAATGAACATTCCCAGGCCTTACCATCCCCTTTGGGGCCAATCCATGGTATTTCACTGCCTGTGAAGGACAAGACAGTACACTGCAGTTTACTTTCATAGTTACTGACAGGAGTGCTATTTAATTACTTCACCTTGATGGCGCAGCAGGACATGGCATGTAATGATGATGGTGTTGGCAAGAAGATCATGGATTCATGTCAGTAAAACAGTTGATAGGGGAAGTGAAAGACTGAAGGAAACTAGAGTTCATTTTAAATAAATGCATCATACCAGAATGATTCACCCTTTGAACAAGAGATCCACATATGTTCCAATAATCCTTTTGAACCATAATTTCTCCAACACATGTCTGGTATCTCATTATTAATTTTATGATGTTTTATGAGACACAAATGACATATATGAACTGTTTTTAAAACCACTTCCCTAGACTTGGCTGATATGAATTTATAAATTTGTGTAGTCAATATTTTTGCCCAAGATTTTTCTGATTATCAAATATTTAGATTTCTTTCCCAAACTGTTTCAATTTCCATTTAATTATGCTGAAAGAATATTCCATAAAAGTGTTGACTTCATCTCATCTTACCATTAGTTTATTTTAAAAACTTAATGTCCCTTAATTTTTTCCCCAAATTTGAGAGTTTGTGACTCTACTAGAAGTAGCATCCAAAGCTTAGGTTTCTTCATTGGAATATTGTTAGCCTGCTGGTCTTTTAAGGGAAATGGTCAGCTATTAGGATGGGAGTAGAATCTCCCTGAACTAATAGTGGTGCAAATGATTCTGAAATAAATATATGCTCTATACTTGAATAAATTATATTTTCCTTTGGAAATGAGATGCAATCTCTAAGTACCTCCACCCATCAATTAAACTTTCCCCTTTTATCAGTTTCCAGTTTTACTTCATCAAGAGACAGTTTCTTAGTTTTGATGATGCATCCATTTTTATATTCAAAAGCCAATTAATATCTCTTCCCAGGATTATTTCTTCCCATGCAAACTGCCTAACCTTTCGCAAAAGATTTTTCATAAGTTTTAACTGCATTAGAAGCAGGATATGACCCAATATTTGTCGATCTGCTTCCTAATTTCCTTCTTACAAATATGTGTCTGCTACCAGGATCACTCAGTGGATGCAGTACTTCAAATTTAGAATTTTTAATAACAATTAAACAAATCCATTTCCTGGGTTTATTTGTTCCATTTGAGCTAACAAATGGGTGTCTTATAATATATTGCCCTTGTGTTTCCTGGAGCAATAACACATCCATAGATGGGCATGAAATGAATTCTTTTTATTTCATTTTTCATTTTTGTTTCATTTGGTAACAAAACAAAAAACAATCTGATTTTAAAAAATTAAACAAAATTAAACAAAAAAAATCAGTTTGTTTCATTTCATTTTTCGTTCCTTCAATGCTGCAGCATCTGCTTGCTTCGGTAGCTAAAAAAAGTTTAAAAACCCCATGCTTCCCCCCCCACGTGCCCGATTAAGGGGGAAGCATGGAGTTTTAAAACTTTGTTTAGGCCCCGAAGCAGGTGGTGATGGCCACAGCTGCTGCTTGCTTTGGTGACTAAAAAAAAGTTTAAAAACCCTGTGCTTCCCCCCAAAGTGTCTGATTAGGGGCAAGCACAGTGTTTTAAATCTTTTTTTAGCCTTTGAATCAAGTGGTGGCTGCAGCCATTGCTGCTTGCTTGGGGGGGCTAAAAAAACCCTTTAAAAACGCTGCACTATTCCCCCCCATGTGCCCAAAAAACAGTAAAAAACACATAAAACACATAAACAAACAGTTAAACACATAAAACACATACAAATACAAAACAAAAATGAAAGAAATTTCTTTAAAAATAATTTCAAACAAAAGGAAGAAAGGGAAGCAAAACAAAAAATGAAACAAAATGCCATTTTAATGTTTCCTGCCCATCTCCACACATCAGTATCCTGAATAAATCTATGCTTAGATCATCTAACATATCACTGACGAAACTACTTGGATGAGTAATGGTTTGAAACATTTTGATTTCACAAGAAAAGAAGTCCAGTTGCCATGACTCAACTTCTGGATGTCACCCATTAAATTTGCTAAGAGTGCTTTTACTGTTCCTACTAAATTAGAATGTTTTCAAGGATGTAAAGGGATTGCATTGTATATATACAACAGGACTGTTTGAATAACCTCCCCCTTTCCCCCTCTCCTCCCTCTCCAGCCTTCCTTCTTCTCAACCTCCATCTCCCATCTCCCCTTTCTTACCTTTTATCTCTGTATTCCCTGTCAATACCACATGTGGGTTAGAATTTGTGGGTCCAAGAGCTACCACAAGAGTAGGAGCTTTTGATTCCCCAAATCCTCGATTTCCTTGATCAAATCACCTGCATTTCAATTTGTCAATATATAAATATAAGATTTTAAAACCCCTTTTCAACTATTTCATAACTATATAAGCTATTTCTTAGTTCTATAAACATAATTCAATTTTCAGTAGTCTTCCCTGTTCCTTTAATTAGTCCAGCAAGTAGTATGATTTTATAGCTGGGTTGCTTATCATTCTCCAGAGATAAAGCACCAGCAGTGATATTGAGAAACTAAAGGATTGTTCAAAAAGAGTTTTTTTGCATTTTAATAATTCCCCCCATCCCTTCTGCTCTCTTCAGCTGCAGTTGTAGTCTTATTCCTTAATATTTCTGATCTTGTTGAGTTTTTTTTTCCAATCACAAGGATCTGAATCTTCAACTCTTTAAGAAAATCTTGTAGCGGTTCCATTGTAGTTATAAAATTATGTCCTACCCATGCAGTCAATTTGAAGGGAAATCCCCCAGCAGATTCCCCCCCTTGGTTTCAAAGTGCCTCAGTAAAAGGCTTCCATGCTCTGTGCCTCTTAATCACTTCAACAGACAAACCCTTGAAGATTTCAATTTTAACTCCTTCATTCAACAATTCCTTTACATTGTTTAATGCACAGTGTACTGCTAATGTAGTGGGTGAATCTTACACCAGTACCTCTTTGCTGAGCTTAGGATCCACTTCATGAACTCTTTCCCAGTCTTCCAATATAATCTTTAAATTCAGGCAAAGGTTTGAATCCATGTCTGGACTATACCCCTCAAATCCTCTCTTTCTTCCTCCTGTTTTAAAATTCTTCATATGTAAGTTCCGATTTTCTTAATGTAGTCAACTTTATCTCTCTCTATAGTCTTAATTAGTTTTCCATAACACTCTGTTGGTGCTGAGCTAGTTCAAAAGCTAGTTAAAATACCTTGGTTTACAAGTACCTTGATGAGTGTTTTGCAAGACAAGCAAATATTTCTGATCAATTTTGCCTTGATCAATGAACACTGTCTTGAAATACAAGCACTGGAGCAGGTCACATGATCACAAGGCAGCCAATTGTGGCTCTCCCCCCTGCTGGATTGTGGGTGATAGTCTGGAACATTCCATCTCAGATAAGCCTCAAAATCAGGGGGAGAAGAGAGGAACGGAGGGCTCTCTTGCATCAGCAAGGAACATTTTTTAAAAAGAGAGTGCAGGTTAGGGGTTTGTTATGTTTTTCTTTAGATTTATATTTTTATTTAATTTGTCCTTTCTTATTTTTCAAAGTATTTCAAATCATTTCTATTCATGCGACAGCTAGTCAAGTATGTATATAACTACAATTTTATTGCATTTTATTGTTGTCACATTAAAAACACAGAGTTAAAATATAGGTATTAGTCCCAAGCAGAGCAGACTCCGCAGCCAGGTACCTAAACCATGGTGTGGACATGGACTTCTAGCCAACTTATTTTGTGACTTTTAGCATTTTGTGTATATAGTATGTGGTCTATGGGATCCCAAAACAAATCATCCATTATTTTTCATGAATCTGCTTGAATGACTAGTGAAACATTTCAATCTCTCAAGAAAAGATGTCCATTGCCATGACTCAACTTCCAAATAACCTCTCCTGGATGACCGAGATTCTTCACAGACATTTCTCATAAGCACTTTGCTTATGAGTGCTTTGGCTTACAAGTATGTTATCAGAATGAATAATGCTCATAATCCAAGGTATTACTGTATAAGAAATGTAACTAGAGATGGACTCAAACCACCAAAATGGTGGTTCATCCCAGTTTGTGGTTCATCAACAGTGATGAACCATGAATATTACCCCCACCAGTTGCTGAACCATGAATTAGTTCAGCAGTTTGTGAGGGGCTTAAAAGAACACCAAGCCCCACCTACCCACTTCCACCCCACCCTATTCCCACTTCTCCTATCTCTACCTTTTCTGCCACTGTGCCACACCTGTCATGGGGCCTGAGGAAGGAAACAAAAAAACACTCAGGGGCAGCCTGGGGACATCTGTGCATATCTCCACCTAGGCGGGCACATGCATTGATATCTCCTAAGGAAAAAAAAAGACCAAAGGATGAGTATAAAAAGGAAATATTCATCCCTTTGCATTCCCAGGTCCTGATGAATTTTAAGGGATCAATATATAACAAATCAGTGATGTTCAATGATGTTGCTGATTCATTTTTCTATTTGTACCCAACTCTAAATGTATCCCTAAAATATGACGTGTGATTATAACATAGTGGTTTGACTAGCAATGAATTGCCAGTTGGAGGTTACTTCAGGACAAATAGATGTAACCTTGAAAGCAGGTGGTGACCACAAAGAATGTCCATGAGAGGTCACTGCAGAGTAATAAGTCTAATTCATTCCCATGTCATGTGTGGAAGTAGTAGAATAATGTAAATGTCTATTGTTCTGAAACCATGGCAGCTCCTATAGATGATGCATGGTGTTTTGCTACTGAAGCAGACTCTGTGCAAAAATACACTGAGTCTGCTAAAGTAGAAAAAAAGAAAGGAGAAAATGTTGACATTTTCCTTATTAGGTAATTCTCTATTTCGATAGCAGAGTCTCTAAGATTTTGCATTCACTTGCTAGTAATGGAATCTGCAAGTTAGACAGAAATGTTGAAACAATGATAAGAACACATATGCATCCCATGTCTATAAAGGGTCAATGTAACATAAGCAAAATGTTAGCAAACACAGAGCTAGCTAAGCCATCTGAACCACAAAAGAGCCAAGCCAAGCCAAGAAGCCAGGAGAGGGGGGGGGAAATAATTTGAACTTCAGCAGCAGCACAGAGGCAATGCACAGACATCTTGGATCCACCCAACCATCCACAGCCACTGAATAGATTTATGGCTGGATGAGCACTTCAAAAATGTATTCCCCCACCCATGGGTATGTTCAAACATGTTAAAAGGCTAATAAATATATTTCTAATTTTATTGATTTTTACTTTTTTACAATATGTTCCTTTTACTGTTATAAGCCCTTTTACTTTTGGATTGAAATATGACTTAATATTTGTCTACTACTGAAGTTTCATCATTATATATTTTAAGCATTTACACTTACAGCTTTTGCTCATTGCTCCAAGAATTCTGTTTAGTGGTGGTCCCATATATTTTACTTCTCAAAAAGGTATGTGTTTTGAATCAATTTTGGAGGTATGGGCATAGAAAAAATGAGGATGAATAAAGCTTGTAGAACGAGACAAGCTGGTGATGTTTCAACTCATTCTCTGTTTATTTAATCAAGAGTGAAAGGGATGGCCACTCCTGACCAGACATAGTTCTGGATCATGGCTGATTTCCCTCCCCGCCCAGACTTTTGGTGCCAAAGTAAACATGCCATTAGTTTCCCTGGGGAGCAGTTGGAGCCTGGGTTTTTGGCATGAAAAAGATGCGCAATTTTCTCCTCCGGGGGGGGGGGTGAGGAATTCTAAAGCCTGGACTTTTGGCACAAAAGCTCCTCTTCATTCCAGACCCCAGGATTTCTTTGCAGGAGCTGGATAGGCTATTTAAGCCTGCCTGGTCCAGATTCATCTGTTGGGCCAGATGGGAATTTTACCTGTTATTCAGATTGGTCATGATAGGTGGTGCATTTTTGCCAATCCCATTCTTGCCTGAGGGTTCAGTGGTGGTACTATTTCCGGCCCCAATTGGCAGGTAGTACGAGAGGTAACAGATTAAAAGTCCCTTGGTAAAAGGCTTCAAGATGCTGCAAGCTTATTGGCAGCCCTCAGCTAAAGTTGAATAAAGCGGTAGGTTTAGCAAGTTAGCAGTTTAAAGGACTATAACCAGACTGGAGGATTGCCTTTAATTACAAGTATAGGGGTTGGGGGTGCTAAACAGGTGGACAGCACTCACCAACCATAATTATTCATTTATTAATGAATCTGTTTTGGGCTGGAAGTCAAGTAATTCCAGACCCTTACCTGCTTGCAGTATGTTCAGGCCCTCTTGCTTTAAAAGCTATGATTTAATAGTAAAAGATTTCATAAATAAAATTGTGGCCCTGTTATAATCCATACATGCTTGTGTTGTGTCTTTATTCTGTGTCTGTGGGGGGTGCAATGGTTTATTCTCATCCTCTGAAAAGAGATGGAAAAAGTTTAGAAGCTACCTTTTTGGTATGTTTGGAAGGAGCAAGTAAATGAGTTATGCTTTGATGCCCAGAAAAACTTAGATATGACTGTCATGATTATCTGGTTTACATTGGTATTAATCCTTTCAGGGATATGTTATCATGCTCTGAGAACTTTATTTGAGGGTCTTACTTTTGCCATTGTTGGCAACTGGATCAATTTGCATCAAGGAGTGTACTCAGTTAAAGAGACGCATAGAGGTGTGATCCTGGTGGTTGGCGCAATGGTGGCCGCAGGGAAGCAAAGGGAGTGGAAATGAACATGAAGTTGTTTATTTGGACTGTCAGAGTTGCAAGAAAATGTTGACAATTTTTAAAAATGCTTTCTTTTAAAACCAGCCAGAACTGAGAATTCATGTGTGTGGGGGGGGGGGCAAAGACTTTAACAAATATTGTTTCTTTCTTTAAAATCAAAACAACACACTAGTACTCCAGGATTATAGCAGATCCTGAACTAGTTTTAAAAGAAGAATTAATATCCTGTAATTCATCCTGCTGCTCCTCTGCTATGTGTGATTCCAGCATGTCATTATATTTATTCTTCTTGTAGGAACTGCTGAATCCTGGATCAAAAGGAACTGTTTCTGAATAAGAGTTCCTGAGAGCCTTCAGTGACAATAATAGGGTGTTTTGCTTGTTTGTTTGTTTTTGCCCTAATCTAGGATCCAAAGTGACATTGGGCTGGTTACTGTGAGAAAGAGAATGCTGGGCTAGATAGTCCTATGATCTGCTGCAGTAGGTCTAGTCTCACATTCTTGTGTTCTGTACTGGTCTTATGCAACAGTTAATAAACTGGGAATTTGTAACAGTTATTACTAGAGATGGGCACAAATAAAAAAATGATGTTTCGTTTGTCGTTTGGAGGGTCCGTTTCAGTTCGTTTCAGTTTTTCGTGAATTTTTGAAAAAAAAAATCATTTTCGTTTTCATTCGTTTCATTACCGTTTCTTTACCATTTATTTCATTTTTGTGATTTTTTTTAGCGTTTAAAGCAGTTCACTGTATTGCAGTAATGGAAACGAAACACACAACAAAATTTCTGGTGTTTCTGTTCATTTTGTTTAATTTTGCAGATAAAATTTGTTTGTCATTTCGTTGCCTAATGAAACGAAAAAATGAAAACGGAAACAAAAAATTGTTCATTTCCTGCCCATCTCTAGTTATTACATATGAGATACAGTTGTTAAATGGTGCTATTATAAGTACTGTCATGCTTGCTTTAATACTGTAACTGAGTCAATTAATGCATGCTTTGAAGTTTGAGCCTCACCATATTTACTTGGAAGTAAGTCAGAGTACATGTATACTGTATTCTCAGTAGAAAGAAGCCCTCTGTGAAATGTTTGTTTCTTTCTCAAGCTGTTCCATTTTAAATAATCATCCTTCTGACAGAAGAGGTATCACATCTGGTGGCTTATTTGCTTCTAGGCCAGGAGGTTAGAAGTTTAGTCCAACATCACAGCTTAGGCTAAAATCAAGGATGACACAATAGGCTTTTGAGAGGATGCTGCATAGGATTAGAGGTGACATCCTTCAGAAAAGATGTTACATCAAAATGTTTGGACCACATCCCACTTGACTGGGCAGGTAAAAGTTCATGATCTCATTACACTTTTAAAAGGAAGAAAGTGAAGTTCAACGTCTAAGTTAATGTCTGTCTACTTAATGAAAAGGGGTTCTGATGAGCAGAGAAACAAATGAGACTGGCTGAGTTTGCCAGGAACAACTAGAGATGGACATTTCCTAAGACATTGGGCAGTATCTGATTGTCTAAATCAGTGGTGGCGAACCTTCAGCACTCCAGATGTTTTGGACCACAACTCCCAGAATTCTGAGCCTAGATTGCTAATGACAAAGGACTGTGGGAGTTGTGGTCCAAAACATCTGGAGTGTCAAAGGTTCACCACCACTGGTCTAAATGTTGAGCAAAAAAGGCAAGCACATGTGGCCACACCTGCTCCTGAAATGTTTCCACCGAACAATAAGTTGCATCCTAGTCTTGCAACTAGAGATGGGGACAATTTTTTTAAAAAATGGTGATTCGTCATGATTCATCAGGACTGATGAATTTATGGATTTATGAATTTTCAGTGATGAATTGATTACTGTCTCCTATAAAATGATATAACACCCCCCAGCATCTAGATACCACAAATTTGCAGGATACTTCCTCTACTTCTCTTCTACAAGCCCTGAAAGTTTGGTTAATATTGAATTCCAGATGTCTGAGATATGTACCCTTGAAGAGGGACCCCAAAGGAAGTTGCCCCGGTGGGCACCAACGTTTCAGAATCTCCCCTCTACAGTCTAAGTTTTGTGAAGATTGGATTTCAGAAATCTGAGTTATACACTCACAAAGTGGGAACACCTAGGAAACTGTCCTTTAAGAACTGGGTTGGGGAAACCCAATCTTCACCAAACTTGGAATTATGGTAGAAAATATTCAGAGAAAGCCTGTGTAAGTTTGGAGTCTCTCAGTGCCTGGGGAGGACTTTGAGGGTGCATAAATCAAACACCAAAAGTCCAATCTCCACCAACAGCCAGGGGTGTCAAGGAAAGTGTCCCAGCAAACTTGGTGTCTAAGTGTCTTGGGGACTAGTTTATAGTCCAACAAATAAACAAAACAAAAATTGCTTTAAAAATCAATCCGTTTGATTGGGGGATTCCATTTATGAATTTTATGAAGTTTAATGGATTGGCCAAATTTGTCAGAAAATGGGACTCATCCTTCAATTCGTCCCTATCTCTACTTACAAGCATTGTGAGAATGGGCACATGGTGGGGACTCTGCCAAAATGGGGAGGAAAGCCTCTCTGGTCTGTATTGAATAATAATAGAAAACAATATTTGAAATTCAAGGATGTCACAGAGATGAAGAATTTTAAAAATGAGCAAGCAACATCATTGTAGTAATTCACTGCTGTGAATATCCTGATCAGGAAATCCTTGATATTTAAAGAAAGGAGGCTCTGAAAACAAATTTGACTAGCTAGTGGACTTGTTGGCTGAAATCCCACTGTTTAGCAAAACAAAAAATTATGTCTGGGCTTTGGCATGCTGGATCAAAGGCCCACTCACCCCAAGGCAGTTTCAGCTCTGCCAGCTTCCCTAAGTGGCAGGAGGTGTTACGGCAAGCTCTGCTGGTGGTGGCAGCATTTTGGTTTCTTTCATCTGAGATGGCAGCAGAACAGTCCCTAACTCCTTCAGCTTCTACACTGCTGCCTATGTGAGCTGCCAATATAGAATCTAGATAAGTGTCTGTTGAAAACTTGCGTGTTAGTTTCATTCGGTTCTTGCAGAGAGGAATGGCTCTTTCCTTTTTGTATCTTTTGGACACTGGTCCAGAAGACCTTGAAGGAGCTCTTCATATTAGCAGATCTGCGGCATTGGTGTGTCCCGGGTTAGAATGCCTCCATCTATCGGTGGGTCAGCGAGATAGGTTTGGTATTGTGCTGGTGTACCGTGCTCCCTGCAACCCAGCCCAATCCTTTCCAGAGATTACTGAGCTCATCTCGGCTGCCCTGTTGGGGTTCCCCCACCTTCTGGTGGTTGGGGACTTCAATGTGCATGCTGAGGCAGAACTTTCAGGAGCTGCTCTGGAATTCATGGAGTCCATGGCCTCCATGAACCTATCTCAGCATGTTGTTTGCCCCACCCATAGTTCAGGCCATACCCTGGACCTGGTCTTTTCCTCCATGCCGTCAGATTCTTTTCTGAGAGTTGGGGGTATCCCAACCCATGTCATGGTCAGATCACCATCTGCTAAAATTTTCCCTGTCGATAGCCGCCCCGCCCCATGGGGAGCATCGGCCCTATGTTTCGGCCCACCCCCAAAGGCTCCTGGACCCTGTCCGGTTCATGGAGACCTTCGGGGAGCTCACCGGTGGACCAGATGAGGATCCGGTTGAAGCCCAGATTGAAAGGTGGTATGTGGGTGCCACTGGGGCTGTCGACCGGATCGCCCCCAAGTGATTCCTCCGATGTGGAGCCCGCTCCTCACCGTGGTTCAGTTGCGGGCGATGAAACAAGAACGTAGGCAGTTTGAGTGTGTACGGAGAAAGGATCAGTCAGAAGTGAATAAGGCTGCGCTTAAGCGGCTGACCGGCCATTATGTACACGCGATCAGGGACGCAAGAACAGCTCACGCCTCCCTGAGAATTGGTGAGGCCTCAAACCGTGAGGCGGAGTTGTTCCGGGTGGTTTGAAACCTCTCCAATCCTGGTCAGCCCAGGCCTCCTCCTAGTGATTTCACTAGTGAGCAATTGGCAGCCTATTTTAGATCTAAGATTGAGGCCATTCGATCCGATCTGGACTCCAGCTGCACTGGTCCCTCCTCATTTATCCAGGTGGCCTCAACCCCTCGGTCCCCTCACCTGGTCGAGTTTGGGCCTGTGTCACTGGAGGAGGCCTCCAGGGCTTTGGCTTATTGCCAGCCGGCAGCTTCCACTTTCGACCCCTGCCCAGCCTGGCTCATTAAATCTGCCAGAGGGAACATGCCAGAGTGGGCTTCCTCCATTGCCACCACCTCCTTTTGGGAGGGATTTTTTCCCTCTTGTTTGAAGGAGGCGGTGGTGAAGCCCACATTAAAGAAACCTGGCCTGCAGGCCTTCCACAAAGCGTTAAAGGCTCTGCTCTTCCAGGAGGCCTTTGGCGACTTGTTGGAGGTTTTTTTTGCCCTCCCGCCGTTCATATCTTGTATTTTAGGAAAGTTTCCCCCTGGGAACTGTACATATTGTCAGGGCGCCAATGCCGGTTAGAATAGTTTGTTTTTTGTTTTATTTTGTTGTCTGATCTTATTGTGTTGTTTCTATTTATCATTGTAAGCTGCCCAGAGTTCCCACAGGAAGATGGGTGGGGTATAAACATAATAAATAAATAAATAATAAATAAATAAATCAGATGATCTTGCCAGCTATCATCCAATCGCCATTGTTCCCTTCCTGGGCAAGGTTGTTGAGAGGGTGGCCGCTGTTCGGCTTCAGTCATACCTGGGGGAAAATCATATCCTTGATCCTTTCCAGTCCAGTTTCAGGCCATTTTGTGGAACCGAAACTGACCTGGTCACTCTGCAGGATGACCTCCTCAGGGAGGCCGACAGGGGGTGTTCCTCCCTGTTGGTTCTCCTTGATCTGTCAGCCACCTTTGATACCATCAACCACCATAACCTACTGGACCAGCTCGCCGAGGCAGGAACTGGGGGCTCAGCATTCTGCTGGCTCCGATCCTTCCTCGATGGCCGGCTCCAGCAGGTTCAGTTGGGGGATGAATTGACAGCTCCTTGGACGCTCCCCTGTAGGGTGCCCCAGGGGTCGGCAATCTCCCCTATACTGTTCAATGTTTATATGAGGCCGCTGGCGGAGGTCATCAGGAGATTTAGAGTTCACTGTCATCAGTATGCTGATGACACACAGCTCTATCTCTCCTTTTCTTCTGCAGTGGAGGCAGTTCACTCCCTTGATCTGTGCCTGGAGGCAGTCTTGGAGTGGACAAGGACCAACAGGCTCAAACTTAACCCGGAGAAGACCGAGGTTCTGTTCTTAGGGGCGACCTCGTCCAGGTACAATGGCCCCCTCCCTAGTCTGGGGGGAGATTCCCTCCAGCCTATGGACAGGGCTAGGAATCTGGGTGTGGTCCTGGATTCAGCCCTCTCCCTGGAAGCCCAGGTGATGGCGGTCTCCAGGGCCACTTTTTTCCAACTCTGCAGGATCGCCCAGCTCTGCCCGTACCTCGATGAGTCCTCCTTGAAAACAGTTGTGCAGGCCCTTGTGATATTGAGGATTGACTACTGCAACACACTCTACGTGGGGTTTCCCTTGACCCTTGTCTGGAGACTCCAACAGGTACAGAATGCAGCGGCCAGACTGGTGGTGGGTGCTCGTAGATATGATCACATCACCCCAGTTCTGGCCCACCTGCATTGGTTGCCCGTGGCTCTCTGGATAAGGGTCAAGGTCTTGGTTTTGTCTTCAAAACCCTCCATGGCGGGACCTGAGAGCGTATCTCTCAGAGATCAACAGAGGCTAGGCCCACTTGAATGTCGCGGACGCGCTCACTCAGGGTGGCCACCCCAAGGAAGGCATGGAAGTTGGCAACACGTAGCCCTGCCTTCTCGGTTGTTGGCCCTTCACTATGGAATCAACTACCGAGTGAGTTGCACCTTGCATCGTTCCTGCCCGCCTTCAAAAAAGGCTTTAAAAACCATGCTTTTTAAGGAGGCTTATGGTAACCTTATTTCTCTTTTTAAAAAAAATATGTGTGTGTGTGCCCGTTGCTTCTTGCTGAGGGTTTCCCTTCTACTGCCCTTATTGTTGTCCTCCTGCTATTGTTTTTATTATTGTTTTAACTGATGCTTTTTAATCTGTAAACCTCCCAGAGTCCCTTTGGGAAATGGTGCGGTATAGAAGTGTAATAAATAAATAAATAAATAAATAAATAAATAAATAAATAAATAAAATAAGCTGCATTCTGTGCTTCTCTTTCTCTGGTGTTGCCCTTGTTCGGTGTTTCTCCATTTGTGATTTCTGGTGCTCGTGGTCTAAAAGAGCTATTGGCTTGCAATTTATGCTAACTCCAAGCTGTTAACAAAATAGATAGATAGACAGACAGACAGACTGACTGACAGACAATATCCCTGTAGGAAATGATGCTCTATCAAGCAGTTGTACACAAGCTGTCAGCCATAGTTCTCTATCTCCCTCCATAATCCCCACCAAACCTTAAAGGAGCTGCATTCTGTGCCTGCCTATTTCAGGCATTACTCCCGCCATTCTTATCCCAGAGATACCCAAGCCATTTCCCCTTCTTCTTGTTCTCCCTTTTTATTCCCCACTGCCTCACCCTCAAATCAGAAACTTGTTCTAAAAATCCTGGAGGGTGCTTGCAGGCCATTTTTCACCCAGTCCCAGAGCACCCAGAAACAGCAACATACATCCAGCAGAAGCCCCTTCCGAAGAAAAAGAGTAGCACTCAATGGGGATGTACTTTTCCTCCAGAGCAGTGATTCCTCAACTGGTTTCAAATGCCTTTTCAGCCACAGAAATTCATGGGGTGGTGGTGAGTGGCTAGACTGCTAGAAACCCTCCTCAAATCCATCTCAAGCCTTGAAAACCCTAGGACAGTCACCATGCATGGACGTGATGGAACTGTACATACAGATGGAACTGTACATACACAATCTCTCACGGGCACTCCTGTGGAAACCAAAGCAATGCGCTCCCGATTTTGAGTCTTCACATTATAACTGATAGGTTCGGCTTTCCTGTGCTCCTGGAGTTACCTGTGTACTCCCAGTAATGATGGCACTTATTGTCGGCAGAGGATGGATGTTATGGCAAGACAATTTCTGAGCAAACACCATTTGAGGGGACACCTCATTCAACTGTGGGTTTTGGGACCCACAGTTGAATCCAAGGTGGCTAGAATGCTGATAATACATGGGAACAGGAAAGATTTCCCCCCCTTTGAGCAGTACATTCTGCTTGTTCTTAGCAAGCAAGCAGCAGGCTTTTTCTTTTTCATTTAATACATTTGGCAGTGTTCTAAAATAGCATTTTTGATGTTAATAAGTAGATTTGTCAAGGAGCTTTAGTGCCAGCATGACCCTCCTCTGCATAAAATAACCTCTGCCACTTGTCATGCTGCTATAAATTGCTACAGCCCTACATTTCAATGGGCAGAATCAGCCACAGCCATAATCTCAGAATAGCAGGGTGGTCTCTGTGGAGAGGAGGGTCTGTGTTATTTTTGGCTTCCCTGTGTCAGCTTTTACAGCCTATGAGAAAGCCACAAAGAACTTGGGCATCCCTCCTCCTCCCCTTTCAGGGGGAAAACACATTTGCTTCCCATTATTATTCTTATCAATGCCTCTTGGCAAGAAATTCAGCACACCATGCTCTTGTCAAACCTTTTTCCCAAATGCTGTCAGGTGTTTCTCAACTAGAAAAGTAGATGCATTTCAAATTCAGTGTGAGTGTGGCGTTGTTGATTCTACGTAGCTCCCATCTAAGGATTGGACTTGGGGTTTAGGATGAACAGCAACAAACACAGGAGAGGTGCTTACCATTTGTATTCTTCTTTTCCCGTCATATTAACAAAAAGAACCCCATAAACACTAATGAGCCATTTCAATGATAAGACGGACACAGATCATGGACGTTCCTCTGTGTTTCCCTCCTTCACCACCTTCATTCCCTCCATGTATGTAACTCCACCGTGCATTCATATTCCAAAAGCCCACCTGCCCTGCTCTCTCCTCTACCTGGCCTTGTCTTGCCACTCTCAGCCTGTCCTTTCCCCTCGTTACCACCAAGAACTGAAAGAGATAACACCCACCCTCAGGGCAAACAGAAAGCAGAGTGCACAGAAGAGCTGCCAATTGACTCAGTTCATAACTCCATACAAAACAAAACAAAATTAAAATAAAATGAACTTGCCTACGTACCTCGCACATCCCTACCCACCACACATGCAGAAACCATGCCCTTGCAGAAATCCTACTCGTTCTTCAGTGAATCATATTTTTATAGTGGGGCAAGATGGGAGCCAGGAAGAAATTGCTTGATGGATGGCATGCTTAAGTAGGAAAGGCATTAAGAGATGTACTGGGAAGTAGACATGGGCACGACCAGAAAAAATGATGTTTCGAGTTTTCATTTGTCGGAACGGGTCCATTTCGGGTCGTTTCCATTTGTCACAAAATTTTTCAAAAATTTGTCGTTTCCGTTTGTCGTTTGTCGTTTCCACCGCGATTTAGTGCGATTTGACTTCCCAGAGCATAGGGGCATCCCGCAATCAGGGCTGGCACTAGGTGTTTTTGCGCCCTAGGCTGTGGGGGGCGGTGGTGAGGGCAGGAGGGGAGATGTCCGGGTGGGCGGTGGTGGCTGGGGGCCATGGGCGGGCGGTGGCCGTGGGTGGGTGAGTGGGCGGGCAGCGGTGCGGGCTGCAGGAGGGTGGCGGCGCAGGCGGATGGGCGAGTGGGCAGTTAGGATATCACTTAGGATAGAGGTTCTGTTCTTGGCTTACACCCCAAATGTGTGTGTGTACAAGCAAATTGAAGTTGGGAAAATAGAAAATAAATGGTAGTATATAATATATATTTAAAATAAATCCACACCTCCCACTCCCAGTCGAACTTTCCCCTTTATCCAATATCAGAAAAAAATCCTCAAACTGCCAGAGAAGAAATAAAGAATAAACTGCTATTCCCTTCAGCAGACAAAGATGCAGGGAATCAAAGAAATTATTTTCTAAATTCAATTCCCTCCCTCCCTGCCTAAATTAAATCCTAAAGCCTCCAGCCTCCCTCCTCAATCTCAATCGGATCACACCAGCACCAGCAGCCAGCCCTCCTCCCTCAACCACATCCATACACCCGACTGCGATTTCTGGAAGGTGCCTCGGCTTTTTATGCCCTCCAAGACATCCAGAAGTGTCAGTCAAAAACCTGGTGATGCCATTGGTGGAATGGTTCAAAATATTTGCATGGTCCCATCCCATGCCCAGCCCAAATGGGCAGGTCTAAAAAAATAAAAAATGAAATAAAATAAAATAAATACGTTTCATTGCTATATATATAAAAAAACCACTGCTGCTACTATTAATTTCACATATTTCTGTGGTGATTTGGTGTGTTTTTTGACAAGAATTTCAAAAGAAAAATTGCGGTTGCCATTTTGGAACCCCGCATGGCATGGCAAGACGACGAGGATGATCCCCCCCAGCCTGGTGCAAGCAGCCCAGGACAGGAGAAGAGGGGGAGAAAGGCCGGGGACCCCCTCTGGTAGGTGGCAAAGCCTCAGACAGGCATATTTTCGCCTGCTTTTTTGGCCGGGAGTCAGGGTTTTTAAAAAAAAAACTTTTAAAAACTTATTCTGTGCTTCGCATCGTGCGATTGCTGCAATGCCACAAACGGAAATGAAAAACCCAACCAAATTTTTCTTTTTTCGATTCGAGTTCGAGTTCTGATGGCTTAATTATCATTACCGTTTCCATTATGTAATGGAAACGATAACCGAAAACGGAAACAACAATTTCGCCGAGTCGTGCCCATGTCTCCTGGGAAGAGGTATGTTGAGGAAAGTCTATTTGGGATTAATCAATTACAAAAAGCAGTTACACTGGGGTCTCAGAGTCTAACCCCATCTGCCGAAAGAACCCTTTCGGTATCGATTTCCCCCCAAACCTCTGTTGTATTGATATATTTATTTTCATGGTCACATGATACAGTAGACCAGCAGCAAAGTATTTCTAATAATATTGATTCAGCTCACCTTATTCGAAATGTTTTTGCTGGCTACATCATAGAATGAACTTCTTGCTTCCCGGAGCAGTGCTGCCTCATACTTTTATTTTTTATTTTATTTTATTTTATTTTATTGAAAAAAACCTAACTGATACATCAATATGGTGCAAAGGGATTCTCATTTGGGAATGTTTGATCTATGCAATAGAGAGGTCCAAAGTGTTAAATAGAAGTCTGGAGAGGCCACATTTCTGGAGTCTTTTTACTTGGACTTTTGACTCCTGTATTGTTTCACTTTTGGCTATGAACAGTATTGGCAGTGCATTTGTTGATGCATTTCTCTTATTTTCTATGGGATTTTGCTTAGAATGTAATGGTGGGAGAAGGATAGCTTTCAATGGGAAATCCACGTGCTAATCTGTTTCTTTCCAGCCTTCGAAAATATGACAGAATCTGCTGATTTGTCAATATGTCTACCACAGCAAAATAAAAACCAAAAGGGTACAAGTGCAGTGGTCATCAACTGGCGAAAGGACCCCAAACCCAGACCCCTTTAGAAAGGACATGCATTGATAGGAGCATGCACACATGTTAGACTGTTAAGGAAGGAATCAGTATATCATCAGTACAATTTACAACAAGGGCAAAATAAGCCAGAAATAAACCACTGTGTGGGGAAATTAATTGATGTGGGCTGTGCATCATATGTTTGGGGATTTTTAAAACAATCTTGAAAATCACCATGTTGATATAACTTGGCTGTGGGGGTTTTTGGGGGGTTTTTTGTGTGGTTTTTTTGGCCAGGTGTGATCAGACCCTGAGTTAGGATCAGACTTGATCCAGACCATTTGTTTTCTGAGGCAAAGCACAAAAAGGGGTGCTGCTCTGAATTCCACTAGAAGCCAACTGGAAGCTAAATCATACTTCAGTATTGAAACACCAAAAGAACTTTCAGCACCCTCAAGGACTGCAAGGGCAGTAAAGGGAGCAAAATACATGCCAGTGAGACACATAACCATGTTCTCAGGAGGAGGAGGAACTGTTTGGTTTAAGAAAAACAGTGAAGGAGGTTAGAAGGAATGACCCAGGTTCCCATTGCTGCCTCAAACATCAGACATTGGGGTAGTGGCCTACTGTCACCTAATGGTAGGGTTCGGTTATGATGGACATGTAATATTGATTTCAGATTAGAATATATTTTAGGATAACAAATCCCCATCTGGAATGTTTTTCACATGTGGCATCTGATTTTACTGACTGACTGACTTACTTACTTACTTACTTATGCCAGATTTCTCTCCCAAAGGATCCAAAATCCACAGGTTTTTGTTACTGTGCAACAAAAACATAAGTGATAAACATGCCAAAAATTATGTTCCCATCCATAAATAAAGTCTAAGGTGGATCCTTCTATATCAGTGTTGAAGAACCTATAGCACAGGTGCCAAAGGTGGCACACAGAGCCCTTTATGTGGGCATGGGGCATTGCCCCCTCACACCCCTCACTTCTCCCTCCACTGGAGAGCTGGGCAAAGAGGAGGCAGTGGCTTGTGGGCTTGTTAGTAGCCACAGTTTACTCTCCAGCCATGCCACTCTGGGCTTGGTCTCCAAGATCTCCACCCCCACACACCATTCTAAAATAATAAATATTCATAAATTAGGATGAATGCCACGCCACTCCTTTGGTTCCAGCCAACAAGAGGTAATATATATTTTGTGCAATATTCGAACATGTCTGCTAAAATAGACTTTTAAAGCATGTGTGTGACAAGGAACTGAACTGTTATATCTGAACTCAAAATGGGGATGTCTTCATTTGCCCTGTAGGTAATAAATATTAGTGGCTGTAATCCTCTTGTATAACTTTCCCCTGCAAAAAGGTGGTGCAGTCTCCTGCAGAGAGCAATGATTGGTCATTTAAGAACTTCCTACATCCATCCCAAGGCTTTTCTGAGTCCTGTGTAATATTTTTATTACACAGAAGGAAGCTCTGGGAGCTTCTGCATCCAGTGGTGGCCAATAAGTTCAGACTGTTGTTTTGAATAATGCAACATAGTGTCTGAATAGGTTTGATGATTTTTCTTCTTGTACTACTCTCTGCTGTTGGAGTAGAATGATTGTCCTTTGCTTTGCCTCTGCATTTTAAGAGCAGTTTTAAGGGGGAAGGGCTTTTGTGTGTCAGAAACCTGAATAGGGAGACAGAAAAGAAATGATCCAAAAGAAACTGTGTATTTTTGTATGTGTAAAATGAACAACTAGCACACACAACATGCAAAAAGGAAAGAAAACAGAACAGCCACCCCTGAAAGTTCATGAAATGAAAGAAATAAAAAAATGTTTTCACCATGTATAGTCTTATTGCAAACAAAGCCAGCATAAAGCAAATCACAACTGCAGAAATGAGTCAATGCATGGAATACAACAAGAAAAATATGTTCCAGACCTCCATCCTTCCATTCACCCCCAGCACACATTATTGGTTCTAAGAGACTCATCCATCCTACTGAGTCAGTACAACATTAATAAAAGACAAGCTTTGAGATTTTAAGCTGAGTTATTTTTAGGCAGTTTTTTTCCTGTTGAGTGACTTGTATATCTTTTTATCCATGTGTTATGGCTTTTGTTTCCTGAATATATTAATTATAAGATGTGTTTTATCATATATATTGAGTCTAAATGACCAAAGCTTCAGCAGTCAAAGTTAGGAAGTTTGGACTTCCTTCACTCCCTGTCCGACAGCAACCTTCCACTGTTCCAAATACCGTTCTAGGTTTCCCACTCTAACAGAGCAGAAGTTCTGTATTTCTAAATACTGCAAAAAAAGGGATTGTGAATTTTGGTGGAAACAGTAAGATATCGTCAATACTTTTTAAAAAGTAGTTTCATTACAAAATGAAACAAAATGAAATGAAATGCTAAGCTCCCCTGGGTCCTAAAGGACAAAATGGCAGGGGAACTTACCAATTCTAGGTAAGCCCCCAAAATTTGGAAAGGTTTGGGAGTCAGGGGTTAGAGTTATTAAGCTCCAAAGGGAGTGCCCCCAGGAAATAATCAAAAAGCGCTTCTGTTAATTATGAAATGATTATTTCCTAGGGATGCCCCCTTTGGAGCTTAATAATTCAACCCCATTACTCCTAAACCTCTCCAAATTTCAGGTGCTTACTAGAATTGCTTGAGGGAGCGAACCCTGCCATATTCATGCCAAAACATGGCTGTGATCTGTATTTTTGAGTACATAACATAATAAAATATTATGTACTCAGAAATATGGATTGAAGCCATGTTTTGGCATCAAAACAGCAGGGTTAGCTTTCTCAAGCAATTCTAGGTAATCCCCCCAAATTTGGAGACTTTGGGGGGGGTCAGGGGGTGAGTTATTAAGCTCCAAAGGGAGTGCCTCTAGGAAAAAATCTAATTGGATTTGGAAGCCAAGCCATCAATGCGCTAATCACTTGCCCCTGCAAACATTAGCGGCTTCTCACTAAATTAGAATGATTTTTTCCTAGATTTACCCCCTTTGGAACTTAATATCTCAGTCCCCTGAACCCGAAACCTTCCAAATTTTGAGCTCCCCTGCCATTGATTCCTCTAGGGTGAATCATTTCATTCTGAAGGGGAAAATGGTGTTTCATTACAAAGCGAAACATATCCTACCATTTCATTATGTAACAAAGTAATTTGTTACCTAATGAAATGAAGAAACAGCATTTCATTTTTATTTTGTGCCCATCTCTATTCGCCATGCCTTTTGACAGGGGTAGGTGAGCAGCATACATGACAGAGTGGAAAACAGAGAAAAGGTGATCTAGATAAATGACAAACCTAACTGATGTAGATTTTAGATCCCATGTTTTAAGACATTATCTCTTAGCCTGACGCTTTTCAAATTTCAAATGAAATTGTTGCACTTTAAAAACTGTTACATTTTAATATGAGTTTTCATGAGTTAACCTGCCACCCCATCCCCATATTAGATGTGGGATGCAGTCCTGGGATTGCTAGGTTAGAGGAAATAACTTACAACAGTCAAAACCACGTGTTTGAATGAGCCAATAACAAAATGGGCTACTACAGACTACACTGGTGGGCATACTGTATATTTTACTCTGCTAAACTCCTATGATTTCTTCAAATTGAATGATTTAATCAGCAGTTGCACCATTAACTATATCCCACCTCCTGCTAACATTAACACATTTATTTTTTCCATTTCTAAAATGAATTGCTTACCTGACAGCATTTACTGGAATTGTAAGGCCCTAATTAATTCCAAACTTGACGCCTCTAGTAGATAATCTCGAGTCTATACTGAGAGTTTGTCGTTACATGCTGTGCCATCTGATTATACTACTAGGAATGAAGATGACATTTTGGTAAGAGCATATGTTGCAGATTTAGGGATGGTACTCTTGGGGATAAATGCATAAGAATAGATTGAATCAGGTACAGTATGTTTTGCAATTCTGAGGCTACCACAAAGTATACAAGCACTCACTAAATGCTGGCTCCGCGGGCGGCCTGTCCCCCCGTGGAGCCGATTTGCCCCGCCGAAGGAGGGCGAAGAGGAGAGGCAGGACCCGGATGTCCTGCAGGGGCGGGGGGAGGAGCGCCCTATAAAGGGTGGCTCCTCCCCCCCCGGACATCAATTCCTTGAAGCAGCGTTCGGAGGAGCAGCTCCGTCCGAACGCTGCTGGGCGCCGCCATTTTGGCTCGAGAGAGCCACGTGGCGGGCACCATTTTCCCGGCTTGCGGCCTCCTCTAGAGTGCCGGTGGGCCGGGGGAGGAAGAGCTCGGGGAGTTTGGCGCCGGCGGCCGCATCGGCGGCCCGGCGGCTTGTAGGCGGCCGCATCGGGCGGCTCGGCGGCTCGTCGGCGGCCGCATCGGCGGCCCGGCGGCTTGTCGGCGGCCCCGCGGCTTGACGAGGCTGCGGTGGATTCGGCGGCTGCGGCCGCGGCCCGACGGAGCCAGGCAGCGGATCGGGGGGAGCGGCAGCGGCCCTCCCCCCCTGAGTGAGAAGGCCGGCCTCGGGCGTGTGCGGGTGGTGGACCCTAGCCGCAGGGCTACCGAGACCCGGTTGTCCGCCGGGCTAGCTGGGGCGGGCCGCGGGGAGAGGGCGGCCCACGGAGGGGGGTGCGGACCGAGTGGGGGTGGCACCTTCCCGACCCCTGGGACGGGGATTGTAAGCCTTCGGGGGCCCGGGGGGGCATCGGCAGGGGGAGCCGAGGGGCCAGTGAAAGGCTGTGCAGTTGGCCTGGGACGGCCTCCCCCTCCCTTTAGGAGTCAATCCGGCCTAACTGCCTCACATAGCTCCTCTCCCCCCCCCGCACAGAGAGTGGCCTAGCGCCCAGTGGCGGCAAATTCATTGCTAGGGGCCTCCTTGCTGGGGGAGCCGGACGTCATTGGCTCCAGGAGCCATGGCTCCAGGGAAGGGCCGAAGGGCGGGCAAGGGCAAGCAGCCTGCTAAGAGACAGCCACAACAGCAGGTGCTCAGCTTACCCGAGGAGTCGGACGAGGAGCAGTGGCCCATATGGCTTCAGCTGGAAGCGCGCCTAAAGGCCTTGGAAGCTGCAAAGGGGATGGATAAGCAGGACTCCCAGCCACGGCAGGCCCCTAGAACCAGTGCCAGGCCAGCCAAGTCACGCAACAGGGCTCAGTTGAAGGAAAGGATAGCTAACATGTCTGCCCGCTTTGCAGCCCTGGAACAACTAGAAGCGATACCCGAGACAGCTGCGGACGCAGACTCAGCGCCAGCCACGGCGAAGCGACCACGACCAGCGACGGCCGAGTCTGAGGAAGATGGGGGCGCAGTGGCGGCGATGGGTTAGGGCGCTCCCCCCTACCTTCTGCGGAGACCGCAGCCCCCAGTGAGTTGGCGTGCGCGCCTGAACCTGCGCCCACTATCACATGGCCCTGGCCAGTGGGCTCGGCCCCGGCTGGGGCAGTGACGCCTGCAAACAACGTGGCCCACCCATGGCCAGGCCAGTCCCCGACTGCTGTGCTCCCAGCATGGGGGCCAATCCCTCTCTGGATGCTCAGGTCGGTGCCCCCGGTGGTGGGGTCGAGACCGGGTCAGCCTACATCAGCTGTGGGAGGGTTAGGGCCCACCCAGCCGGGTCACCCGGGGGCCCAGTCGCAATGGCCGCCTGGCCACCCGGCGGGCTGGTCAGGGGTGGGGCATATGGCGGGGGGAGGATCGTCCTGGATTGCATCTATGGCCGCTCCAGGATACCCTGGGGTAGCGGCGGCTGCCATGCCCTATGGGGATTACGCGTCCCCGTTCGGCCACCATCTGGCCCAGGCAACAAGGGAAAAGATCTGGAGGGGCGACTACGTAGACATCTTTAGTTTGCTAAACAGGGAACTTGGTGTGAAGGAGCTAGATAAGGAAGATCCAGTGGATAAGGAGCGCAGGCTCAAGAAAAAGCCAGAGCGCTCCAGGGCGGCATGGTTGCCAGCATATCTGATCTTTATGTCCCTCACACTCCAAGCCCACCCTTGGAAGGCACAGGCCCTGTTAAAGTACCTAGACATTATATACAGGGCTTTTGTAGATTACCCAGGGCATTGCTGGCTACTCTATGACGAGGAGTTTCGTCGCAGGGCCGCCCTAGACCCATTTGTTCATTGGGACGAGCCCCTCCCTCCCCTCTGGCTGCAGTTTATGACACCGAATAGGCCCATTCTAGGGGAAAGGTATGACAGTGGCCATACGATCAGGAGGGGAACAGCTAACACGCCCGCCTGCGCGGCGGGCCAGCCGGTTCAAGTCCGGCTGGTCTGCTGGGAATACAACGGGCAGGGCGTCTGCAATAGGAAGCCCTGCCGTTTCAAGCACGAGTGCTCTGTCTGCGGGGCCCAGCATCCGGCAAACAACTGCAGTAGGGCACGCCCGCAACAGAGTAGACCCCGGGATGGGGGAGGGCCCAAGAAACCAGGGGGACCGGACAGCCCCCCTGCAAAAGGGACCCAGCCCAATTAGGCTAGAAGTGCTGAGGCGTTGGGCGGCGGAGTACCCGGACAGGGCCGCTGCAGCCTTTTTAGTTGATGGTTTTGAGTTTGGGTTTCGTATTCCGTTCTGTGGGGCACGTATTCCCCGGTTGGCAGAGAACTTGAAATCCCTGGAGCTAGCGGAAGTGGTGGCCGGGGAGAAGATAGACAAGGAGGTGAGGGAGGGCCGGGTGCTCGGCCCTTTCCAGGACCCACCGGTGCCTAACTTGAGGGTGTCGCCGATTGGGCTGGTACCCAAGAAAGCCCCAGGGGAGTTCCGTTTGATCCATCACCTATCCCATCCCTCTGGGGCATCCATCAATGACGGCATACCGCCCGAGTTGTGTTCGGTTCGGTATACGTCCTTTGACGCCGCGGTGCGCATGGTGCGCGCCTGTGGCCCGGCGGCGGAGATGGTGAAATGCGACATTAAGTCGGCCTTTCGCCTGCTGCCCGTTCACCCCCTGGATTTCGAGCTGCTTGGCTTTAGATTTCAAGGTCAGTTCTATATGGACAGGGCCCTCCTGTTCGGGTGTTCTGTATTGTGCGCCATTTTTGAGGCGTTCAGTTCATTTGTAGAGTGGCGACTTCGCTACGTTACGGGCTGGGACAGCACGGCCCATTACCTGGACGACTACCTGTTCTGTGGCCTGGCGGGCACGGACAGGTGTCGGCGTTTGTTGGACAGGTTCAGGGCATTAGCGGGTGAACTGGGCCTGCCATTGGCGGAAGAGAAGACAGAAGGGCCCAACCAGGTACTCACCTTCCTGGGCATTGAGATCGATACCAGGGAACAGGCTTGCAGGCTGCCCCAAGACAAGCTGCAGGCTCTCAGGACCCGAGTGAGCCAGGCGCATCAGCGCTGAAAGATTTCCCTTAAGGAACTGCAGGAGCTCGTGGGCCACCTCAACTTTGCATGCAAAGTAGTGGCTCCTGGGCGGGCGTTTTTACGCCGGCTATGTGCCACGATGAGCGGGCTGCGGAAGCCCACCCATAGGACCAGGGTGACGGCGGAAATGCGGGAGGACTTGGCAGTCTGGGGCCTTTTCTTGCAGGGCTTTAATGGGGTCTCCTTTTGGAGGGACGAGCTATGGTTGGGTGCCCGGTTTCAGGTCCATACTGATGCAGCTGGGGGCCTGGGGTTTGGCATCTACTGGAGGGGTGAGTGGTGTAGTGGGCTATGGCCACAGGATTGGCGGGAGGAGGGCGTCACCCGTGACCTCACCTTCCTGGAATTGTTCCCTATCTGGGCAGCACTTTACATCTGGTCGGAGGCCTGGGCAAATGCGGTGGTGCACTTTTGGTGCGACAATCAGGCAGTGGTATGCGTCATCAATAGCCTGACATCTTGTTCCCCCTGGGTGATGAGGCTGGTCCGGGCTTTTGTTTTGCGAGCGTTGCAATTTAACATTGTGGTGCACGCTCGTCATGTGCCGGGGATTGAGAATGAGATTGCCGATGCTTTGTCCCGCCAACAGGCCGAGCGTTTCCGGGCCCTTGCCCCAGAAGCGGCCATGCTGCCCGTGGAGATCCCGCCGGAGGTATGGCAGGCTGGCGCGCCGAAGCTAACGGAGCTCTTCGGGGCTCCGTCGCCCCCCGGACGCAGCGGGGTTACGTAGCAGTGATGGGGGAATTCACAGCTTTCCGGGAGGAGCAGGGCCTGGCCCAACTATGGCCCCTACCCATCGAGCACCTGCAGAGGTTCCTAGTGTACTTACACCGCAAGGGACTGGCGCCGAGTTCCCTGCAGGGGAAACTCGCCGCCTTAGCGTTCTTCTCTAAGCTCAGGGGGCACCCGGACACGACAAGGGATTTCCGGGTGCAAGGTATGGTGGCTGGTTGGTTCCGAATGAGGGGGAGGGTCCAAGACGCCCGCTTCCCGCTCTCACCGCAGCTGCTGGTGCGCATGAGCGCCAGCTGGCCAGAGGTGTGTGTAGATAGTTACGAGGCAGCCTTATTCAAGGCTGCCTCATTGCTGGCCTTTTTTGGCGCTCTGCGTATCAGCGAGCTGGTGGCAGCGAGTGGGCGGGACTCGTCGCTAACAGCACTCTGCATGTCCGACGTCCAGATGAGGGATGGGACCCTGGTGGTGCGAATCAGGAGATCTAAGACAGATCAGAGAGGGAAGGGCGCAGAGATAGTGCTAGGCCCATGCTCAGTGGCGGGAATATGCCCGGTGGCGGCCATGAGGGACTACTTGGCCCGGCGAGGCCCAGGTAAGGGATATGCCTTTATTCATCAAGATGGTCGCCCGTTAACTAAATTCCAGTTTGCAACACTGACCAGTAGGGTCTTGGGGACCCTGGGTTTGGGGGCGTTAAGGTTCGGCACGCACTCATTCCGGATTGGGGCGGCATCGACAGCCGCGGCGGTAGGATACGATGAAGGATCTATCTGTCGGTTGGGGAGGTGGGCCTCTGACTGTTATAAAAGGTACGTGCGGCCGTTGCCGGTGCTTTAACTTGTTCTTTTGTTTTCTCAGGACCAGAAGGCCGCGCCTGCCGGGCGAGAGTTATATTTGTGGGGCACAGTTACGTATATTGGGCGGAGAAATATGCCCGTAGATCGGGGTGGGGGGCAAATTTGGGGCTGGGGAGTCGAGCCACGATCGAATGGTGGGGCGAGAGGGGAATGAGGTGGCGGGAGTTCCTGGGGACGGCAATGACGGCGGCCCGGGGCATGCCACCGGATTTCCTAATGATCCACTTGGGGGGAAACGATCTAACGAGCCAGACGGGCAAATCGCTGATTTTGGAAATCTTGAGGGACCTGGCGGCTTGGAAGGCCCGGTTCCCAGCCTCCAAGGTCCTGTGGTCCACTTTGATACCACGGCAGGTGTGGCGAGCTGACTGTGACCCACAAAAGCTCAACCGCTCCAGGAAGGGAGTGAACCAGGAGGTTTGTAGGGCGGTATGCAGGGAATTTGGGGCAGTTTTGGGCCATCCAGAGTTTAATGTTCGCAGGAAGGAGCTCTACAGGCCGGACGGGGTGCACCTGACGGATGTTGGCACCGAGTTGTTCCTGCAAGATTTACGGAGGGGCCTGGCTGCGGAATTGGCTGCTGGTGGGTGGCCGGGGCCATAGCAAGGCTAGGCCTGCGGCTGTGGCGGCTAAAAGCATGGAGGGCAGCAGGGAGCAAACAATTGGCAAATAAAACACAAAACGCCCCTTCACCACAGCACTGCGGGCCAGGAGGTCTCAGGGCTGGGGTGGGGGAGGGCAAACGCCTCCCTGCGCTGGGACTACCCAGGTTGGGGAATAACAGGCAGGGAGGACGAAACCAAATTAACTGGCCTGGTGGGTGCTGTCGCAGGACTGCACCACCTGGGGGTTGATGGCTCACCTGAGGATGCCCGGTTGGAGGGGTCCCGGGAGACCCCGGGGTTCCAACCAAAGTAAGAGATGCCTGGCCCCTCCTGTTGTTGTGATGTGTTATATGTTAATAAAGTGTGGCCCAGTTACCCCCAACACACTGTCTCGCCTCGTCATTCCGAGTGGGGGGGCAATGCCCAAAGGCCAAATACTTAGTCTGTACCCTACACTTGACTCTCAATGTTAAAATCTGCATTTGTAAAATTGAACTATAATATATAACTCCCTTTCTACAACAGATACACTGGGTTACACTCCACTTCTGAGAGCAGTAACCACTGCTGGTTAGGACCTATAATGTGTATGCACACAGCATGACTTTGGTACATACTAGCCTGCAGAGGGTTTGTAATCTACTGAATAGACACTTATTTTGGCCCCATAACCTTCAGGAAACATTTGTTGAGAACCTGAGAAGAGATATTCTTGGTGGCTTCCCAACAATGAATGGGTTTGCCTTTCCCTGCTATCCTTCTACAAGCAAGAAAAGACATTTTCATTCAGGCAGTTCTTAGAAAATCACTGTATTTTTCTGTCTATAAGATGCCCTCATGTATAAGACAACCCCCACTTTTCCAACCAAAAATCACAGTTTTGCAATCACGCAGTTCTCTCTTCTGCTTACTTCCATGTATAAGACGACCCTCCATTTTAGTCTAACAATTTTAGACAAAAACATTGTTGCATACATGGAAAAATACTGTAAGTATCTTAGAGTATAATGTTTGCCCATTGGGCTGGTTCTTTTTTTTTTAAGGCAAACTAGCATTACTATTTAATCAGATATTTCCAAATGTTTTAAAATTCAATGTTAATGGTATTATTATAATGAAATTTAATACTCTTTTAATGTCTGTAACTTTAAGGTGTTTTATTTTTTAAAAAAATTAAACTGTCCTGTAGATCCCGTTGACTCTGTCAGTACCTAAACAAAATAAATGAAGAAACAGATTATTAGTACATTGCACTTCATCATCATTATCATACTTTTAAATGCACCATGGTTCAATGCAAGGAAATCACGAGCAATAAAAAATATCCAGGAGAACTTTCACTGGAGCTGAAGGTGGAGGTTGACCTCCCAGTAAAGCCCAAGACCTCCCCCACACATTTCAGTAACCAAGATGCTAGAGGTGGCTCAGACTGAGGCCATTGGGTGCTATCTATCTCCTTGCAGCCATTTGACAGCTGCATGGCAAAGTCAAAGACTTGTTTTGTCACTGCTGGTTAGAATTCATATTGAATATTTTTCTTGCTTCTAGTTTGTAACCTTTCTAATCCAGTTTAGTTTATTAACACAGTACTGGGATTGAACTCATATGTGACTTGAGATGAATGTCTGTGTCCTTCTTGCATGTACATTGAGTGACTAGGATTAGAATCAATGCACTCGAGTCTGTCTTTTCATTTGCCCAGTTCTTCCGTTCACTTGTTACTGTAGTGTCACAAATGCCACTGCCTGCTAGCCTTTGCCACCTCTTCCATGTGTGGCTCTGAGTATTTAAGATGTTCACAGTAGAGCTGTGTGCTCTCCTCACAATTAATTTCTTTTTTCTCCTCCCCTCTTTTTATTCTTTTTTATTCTTTATTTTTCATTGAAGATGCACAAAAAGAAATATATAACCTCTCATTAGCATCCTCTTCATATTGTTTTCACTTCCTTTACACATTCATTTTCATCAGTGTCTTTAACTAAGAACCGTTTCCCTTAAGCCAGATGGCAGGACAAATGCCCAAAGAAGATTGATAATGGTGGAAATTTTAAGAGAAAATCTGCTAGTGAATAGAGGTGCAATTAAAGATCTGTCCAGACCCAGATGAGGGTTGGGTTGCTATGTTACCATAAGGGCATAGGGAAACTCAGGCATCAATCTATGCACCCTTAGCGCATTGGGGCAAGGAACAGTTTATATCCTAGGCAGAATGCTGTTGACTAACAATGGAACTTAATGCTGTTCCAGTGACAGACCCCCAACCCCCAACCCCAACCCCAATTTCCACCAAATTTCTATTGCTCTGATATATTAAAATGGACTCCTTAATAACAGCAGGAGTTCTACTTGAAAAAGGAAGTACATGTTTCTATTCCACTTGGAACAGAAACTAGAAACTAGAAAATACATTGAAGATCATCATCTGGCCAAACTCCTGCTCAAGCAGACTGTACAATATAACAGTATGTCAGGTGCTCGGCCAGCTTCTGCTCTGATTAACTAGTTCCATTAAAGCAGTGAAAACCTCCACCTAAAGGTTGCTTATTCCACTGACAAACAATTCACTAGGACGTTCCTCCTCACAACTAACCAAAATGTGCATTTGTGCAATTTCCAGCTATTGGTTTTAGCACCCCTATCTACAACAACAGATATCCAAGACACCACTGAAGCTCTCATTTGCCTGCCAATTAATGGTTTCTATTAGAGCAAATTAGAAAATCCAGTTGCTTTAATCAGATAGTCAATTTTGTTTAGTGAAGACCTTAAATTAGGTCAAATAAATTGAGATTATTTACACAGAAAGAGCATTGAATTTAATTTCTACTGCTAAAAGGGATTTTTGGGTCAGGTACCATAATAGATGGGTGTATAGTGAATAGTCTTGTGAGATAATTTTTCCCTCTTGTCCACCCCTAGGTTATATATGTTCAGAGTGCCTTCACCCAATGAGAACTCTTCAAAATACCCAGGCCAGGAGTTTGAGGCTTCTAACAGCATGAGAGGTCCACGAGGAGGGGGTCACATATAGGACCTTTTCTGCATTTGCCCCACACTCTTGAAATAATCTTCCACCTGAGATTGGCTGCTCCGGCCGGCCTCGTGCCGGGCAGGGGCACCTTTGCCGGCCGGTTGAGGGAGGCGGCTATCGGCTCCGCTATTAGCGTAGCCTACGGTAGGGGAGCGCGCCCTATATAAGTCCTTGGCGCGCTCCCCTCAGCCTGCCTCTGCAATCGCCGGTTTCCCCGCCCTCCTGCCACTTTTTACGATGTGCTGGTGATGCTTTGCTGGTCGCTTTGGGGCCGGATGGGAATTTTTGACCACTTCTCTGATTGGCCTTGAGCGGTGGTGTTTTTTCGCCCATCCCACCACTCACATATTGGCGGTGGGCATTTTAGGTAATAACCACGGTCACAACTGGTGGGTAGCGCATAAAAGGTTAACCATTTAGGTCCCGAATCTAATTTCATCTTCACGTCTTCGGCAGCCTTCCATTAATAACCCAATAGGATTTAGTTAGAGAGCAAATAATAATAATAACCCAAAACCCTAGGAGGGCTGCCAACCTTTAATCAAGCGTTGATGCCAAAAGATCTCGTTGGCATCCTCACTGCGGCAGTTCAACGGGCCGCAGGAAATTGGTGGAGTAGCGGGACCTAATCAATTTGTTGTTACCATCTTGATGATGCTCTACGGCTCAGGCCCTCCTAAAGTTATTGTTCATTGATAAGTAATTGAAAATTCGTTATTGTAGTTAATAAAGTTGTGGCCCTTATTCAACCCAAGCGGAATGTGTGTCGCCTCTTTCTTTCAACCTGGCTCGGCAAATGCCTGGCCTTGTCATTAGGTATTCTTACACAATTCAAGCAGGCATTTCCTTCAAATGAAACAGAACTACAGCATTTTACTCATCAACCTTAACACCTTTTATAGTATGTTGCCCACCTTTAAAAATTTAAATTCAAACTTTTTCACTAAATGTTGTCATACTGGTTTTAAATGTTTTACAGATAGTTGTTTAATTTTCCTTCATTGTTTATTTCAATTTTTTGGATGTTGTTATTGTATCTTATATTTTGTTGTAAACCACCCAGAGTGGTTTTCATAGCTAAATGGACAGTATAAAAATCTAATACATACATACATACATACATACATACATACATACATACATACATACATACATACATACATACATAAAGATAATATAAATAAGACCACCTGCACTGCATGTAGTGCATTTGAAACAGACTAGAATCCTGTTACTTATGCCGATTTATGTAACTCCGACAGCATAACATTTTTTTAGATTTTTAAATATTTATTGTTTTAATTTGTTTTATATAGTAAATTGCCCAGAGTCTCCTCTGGGGAGATGAGCAGTGACAAATCTAAACAAACAAACAAACAAATAAATAAATAAACAAATAACTCTCAGCAACAAATTGCTACTAGTTAAGATGTCAAAGCCTGTAATTCTCAGTGTACATCCATCATCTGACTTGATAGATGAACACAAAAATTACGAACTTCTGCTTTTTAATTGGTGGGAATTAACTACTGAGATTTTTGTCATTAACAAGTGAACAGTGGAATTTTGGCCATTAAATGTTAAAAAGCATTAGAATTTAAAATTTTAGTCCAGCATTCTGTTCACACGGGTGTCAAACATTGGCATAGAAAGATCCCCTGGATCAACTTATGAATTCAAAGCAATACCTATATACCTATATTCGGGCATACAAAACAATTCATATGCTGTATATTGGAAAGCTGATTCCCTAAAGCACTGAGGAGGTATGTGCACAAGCATTGATACAACAGGATAAATACAGTAATTTCAGAAAATGCACACATGGTGTATGTTGAGATAACATCTATTTAAAAGTATAAAAATGTCCATGTAGAAAAGAAAAAGATGGGGACTTGATGGGGACTGGATGAGGAAACAGGTGGGATCTAGAAAAACATAATGAAATCAAGATTGTTCTCTCCCCCCCCCACATCTCTAGCCTTAAGCCAATCTTTTCACAAACAAGCACTCTCAAAATGACTCTTTAAAAGATGGCAGAGTAATTGGTAATTATGGGATCCTAATAATCTTCCCAGGGACTGATGTGGTGGTGGCATAAAGGGCATGTGACAGGGCATGTTGAACTGCACCTGCACTAACGTCAATGCCAGCTCTATTGATTTTGTGAGAAGAGAAAGTCAAAATTTATTTATTTATTTATTTATTTAAATACTTATATCCCGCTCCATCTTCCCAACGGGAACTCTGGGCGGCTAACAACACAAAAGGCTAAAAGCAAAAAGGCTAAAAAGCTGAAAATAACCAGGCCACCAAGCAAGGGCGGCGGAGAACAAGATGGCGGCAAACGATGAGGCAAAAACAAAACAAAACAAAACAAACAAAAAAAACCACTAACTAATAAGGTCACCATATGCTTCCTTGAAGAGGAAGGTCTTCAAAGCCCTCTTAAAGGCGGGCAGGGACTCCAGCAGGCGCAGCTCAGGAGGGAGATGGTTCCAGAGCGAGGGCCCCACCACAGAGAAGGCGCGGTTCCACGTACGCGTTTTCCACGCCTCTCTGGGTGTGGCCACTCTCAAGGAGTGCGCCTGCGATGATCTCGTGGGTCTGGATCCGGATGCCCTCAGGGAGATGCGCTCCGCCAGGTATCCTGGTCCCAAGCCGTGGAGGGCCTTGAAAACCAAGACCAGGACCTTGAACCTGATCCGGAAGACAACGGGAAGCCAATGCAGGCGGACCAGGACTGGGGTGATGTGCTCGATCTCGAGCACCCACCACCAGCCTGGCCGCCGCATTCTGCACCCGCTGTAACCTCCGGACCAGGGTCAAGGGCAACCCCACGTAGAGGGCATTGCAATAATCGATCCTCGAGATCACCAGGGCCTGCACGACTGTCCTCAGGGAGGACTCGTCAAGGTACTGGCGGATCTGGGCGATCCTGCGGAGATGGAAAAAGCGGCCCTGGAGACGGCCATCACCTGGGCTTCCAGGGAGAGGGCCGAATCCAGGACCACGCCCAGATTCCTGGCCCTGTCTGTAGGCTGGAGGGAAATACCCCCAGTCTAGGGAGGGGGGCCATAGTACCGAGGCGAAGGCGCCCTAAGAACAGAACCTCCGTCTTCTCCGGATTAAGCTTGAGCCGGTTATCTCTGGTCCATTCCAGAACGGCCTCCAGGCACAGATCGAGGGAGCGAACCGCCTCCTCTGCAGGCGTAGAAAAGGAGATATAGAGCTGCGTGTCATCAGCGTACTGATGACAGCGAACTCCATATCTCCTGATGACCTCCCCAGCGGCCTCATATAAACATTGAACAGCACGTGGGAGATTGCCGACCCTGGGGCACCCCACAAGGGAGAGCCCAAGGAGCCGACAAGACATCCCCCAGCTGTACCCTCTGGGTCCGGCCACCAAGGAAGGAACGGAGCCAGGCCAAGGCCTGACCACCAATTCCCGCCTCAGCGAGCCGGGCCAGAAGGTTACCGTGGTCGACGGTATCAAAGGCTGCTGAGAGATCAAGGAGGACGAGCAGGGAGGAACACCCCCTGTCGGCCTCCCTGAGGAGGTCATCCTGCAGAGCGACCAGGGCGGTCTCGGTTCCGCGAAGAGGCCTGAATCCAGACTGGAAGGGATCCAGGATATGGTTTAACTCCAGGTTTGAATGGAGCCGGACAGCAGCCACCCCTCAACAAATCCTTGCCCAGGAAGGGAACAATGGCGATCGGACGGAAGTTGGAGAGATCGTCCGTCGCCAAGCCAGGTTTCTTAAGAATGGGTTTTACCACGGTCTCCTTCAGGCGGGAAGGGAAACAACCCTCCCGAAAGGAGGCCGTGGCGATGGAAGAAAACCACTCTGGCATGTTCCCCTCGGCAGATTTTATAAGCCAAGCTGGGCAAGGGTCAAAGGGAGTGGCCGCCGGCCGGCAACGAGCCATAGCTCTGGAGGCCTCCGCTGAAGAGACCGGCCCAACTCATCCAGGAGGGGAGAACGGGGGTGAGGCACTGGAAGACCCAAAGGATGGACTAGAGCAACTGGGGGGCAAGTCGGAACGGATGGCCTCAATTTTTGATCTAAAATGGGCTGCAAATTGCTCACTAGTGAAATCACTAGGAGGAGGCCGCAGCTGACTGGGATTGGAGAGGTCCCGAACCACCCGGAATAACTCCGCCTGGCGGCTCGAGGCCTCCCCAATTCTCAGGGAGGCATAAGATCTTCTAGCGTCCCTGATCGCGCGAAGATAGCGGCCAGTCAGCTGTTTAAGGGCAGCCCTATTCACTTCCGTCCGGTTCGCCCTTCATATGACCTCCAGTCTCCTACGTTCTTGCTTCATCGACCGCAGCTCCTCCGTGAACCACGGGGAGGAGCGGCCTCGACATCGTAGGAGGCGCTTAGGGCGATCCGGTCTACCGCCCGGTGGCGCCAACATACCACCTTTCCACCAGGGCATCAACCGGATCGTCTGCCAGACCGCCAGAAAGCTCCCGAAGGCCTCCATGAACCTTGTAGGGTCCAGGAGCCTACGGGGTGAGCCCAGGTGTAAGAGGGCGCTCCCGCAGGGTGGGGGGCGATCGACAGGGAAAATTTTAGCAGGTAATGGTCCGACCATGACACGGGCAGGGGCAAAATGTCCCCAACCCCCAGACACGAATCCGGCGACATGGAGGAAAAGACCAGGTCTAGGGTGTGGCCAGCTCTATGGGTGGGGCATAAAACATGCTGAGATAAGTTCATGGAAGCCATGGATTCCATGAATTCCAGAGCCGCACCAGAGAGTTCCACCTCGGCATGCAAGTTGAGGTCCCCAACCACCAAAAGGCGGGGCGACCTCAACGAAGCAGCCGAGATGAACTCGGCGATCTCTGGTAGGGATTGTGCTGGGTTGCGGGGAGCACGGTACACCAGCACAATGCCAAACTTATCTCGCTGACCCACAGATAGATGGAGGCATTCCACCCCAGAACACACCATCGTCGCGGACCTGCTAACGTGAAGGGATTCCCTGAAAACGATGGCCACCCCACCCCCCTACCCTCCGATCTGCCTGCCCACTGAACCTGAAACACGGGTGGGCACAGGAGAGAGAGAGAATCCCCGCCCTCCGCGCCCACCCAGGTCTCGGTAATACACGCCAGGTCGGCGCGCTCATCCAGGATAGAATCGAGGATGAGCGGGGTCTTATTGTGCACCGACCTGGCGTTAATCAGCAGGCAGGTCAGATCGGAGGCGCTGGCGGGATGGCACCCAGGTAGATGGCGGTGGACGATGGGATCAGAACGGGGGACAGGCCTTAGATGCCGGACCCTAGTTCTTCTTACCCGACCGAACCCACCGTCCAGAGCGTACCTCCCACGGCCAGACACCACTGAGATGAGAGTCCCTGCCGACATGGTGGCCTAAGGGAGAAGGGGAGGAAAAAGAAAGGAAAAAAAAGGAACAAATGAAATACAATTGACAATAACCAAAGCACAAAAACCGTGCAAGCTACAACTGAGTAAAAAATACAATGCAAAAAACTATAATAACAATGACAATAACAATAACAATAAAGAAAAAAGAAAGAAAAAACAACAACAGATAATAAAGTAATTACCAACAAAGCAACTAAATGAACAATACATAACATAATGGGCAAAGCGCCAGGAGAAGATGTAAAACACCTGGGAGAGGGGGGGGGGAAGAGAGGGGCCAGGTGATCGTGGCTCAGATGGTTAATTACAAGGTCACTGCAGCTAGGAGGAAAATCAGGCATGTAACGATGGCAAGACATGCCAAGTCAGACTGCAAGAAATTAAGGTGAAACCCAAGGTCCGAGTTCGAACTTCGGAGACCCCCGACAGAAAGTTCGCCCTCATCATACCCCAACTCCACCGTTGGTCAGACACTCCAAGTCCCAGTCCTTCAGCCCTCCACAGGAGGGAATGGCGCCAGCAGTCAACACAAACTGCCACCTGGGAACCCCCAGCCGCCAAGAATAACAAAGGAGGATGACCACCAAGTGCCCCCAAAGGAGATGAAAGGCAGCCACCGGCGGCCGGCATGCCGCCAGTCACCGAGAGTGCGTGCTGCACACCGGCGGCTGAGCTGCCGCCTGAGAGCCTCCGGCGAAGGGAAAAGGCAAGAAGGGAAAGGAACCACCTCGGTCCTCTGGGCGGGACGATGGAAGACGGGCGCCGGCGGCGCTCGGCCGCCCAGGTCTCCAGAGGGCGGCGGTGCGCTGGCGGCCGAGCTGCCGCCCGAGAACCAGAGGAGGGACAGGGAAAGGAAGAGAGCCTCCTAGGTCCTTCGGGCGGGGGGCGATGGAAGGCAGGCACCGGCGGCCGACATGCCGCCCGAGCCCCCAGAGGGCGGCGGTACGCCCGGCGGCCGAGCTGCCGCCCGAGCCAGAGGCAAGAGGAGAGGCAGGGAAGAGAAAAGAGCCTCCTAGGTCCTTCGGGCGGGGCAATGGAAGGCAGGCACCGGCGGCCGACAAGCCGCCCGAGTCCCCAGAGGGCGAGCGGTACGCCGGCGGCCGAGCTGCCGCCCGAGGTCCAGAGGTAAGAGAAGAGACGGAGAGAAGAGAACAGCCTCCTAGGTCCCCCGGGCGGTGCGAAGGAAGGAAGACGCCGGCGGCCGACATGCCGCCCGAGTCCCCCGAGGGCGAGCAGAACGCCGGCGGCCGAGCCACCGCCCGGGAACCACAGGCAGAGAAGCGAGGTGAAGGTAGCCGGCGGATAACTAGGGTGGGCGGAGGGGAGGGAACACCGGTGGCCGAGGCACCGTTCAAACCGTCAGGTCGGCTGGTGGCAAAAACTCTCCAAAGCCGGTACATGCCCCACCGCTGGGAGCAGATCTTGCAAAGCTCCTCGCTCAACCAGATGAAAAACCAGGGTGCAAATGGCCACAGGTAGAAGATGGGTGAGGCAGCCCCGGGGAAGGAAAGCGACCCATCCCGGCAAGTATCAACTCTTGTCCCAGTTCTAGCCCATGGGGAGGACCCAAAATGGCGGTCACCGTCTTGATCCTCGAGTCTTCCAGACCGTCGACCATCTCTATCTGAACAACTCATGAGGAAGAAGGAAAGGCTATCAAAAGATCAACAAGCAAGATCGTATAGTGATCTATGGTTAAACTTAGTAGAGTGATGTGGAAGCACTCTTACACAGCAACTGTCCCAGGGGCTGATTAAAACCAGTACTATATAGATGGAGAGTGAAAAAGAGCACCCGTACTCTTGCTTTGGTAAAATCAAGGTTTAGTGATTCCCCTCCTTCCAACAACCTACAAAGAAGTACAAAGCATATAGAAAGCATATACATAGAAAAGTGTATAGGGTCAACTTAGGATCAAGGAGTTAGCATTGCCTTCCTGGTGAATCATCTCTGTACAAGACAGCTCCCAGGAGCTCACATGTGATACTCTCTGCTAGATTTATAAACAGGGAAATGGAAGACAAAGGAACCTGGAAGGCTCTAATATATCAAAAGAGTGTCTGAATCAGGACACAAAGTCATCATTAGATGTCTTGTTTAAATCTTCTCTCCCTCGAAAGACTGCATGAAAGGTCACACTATACGCAGCAACAGGACACACTTCTGATGGGATATCAGAATAATGTTTGTAAGGACAAAAATATCAGTATTTTATATGGAATAATGTGATATACGTGGACAGAAGAACTGGGAGACATACTGGTCATTGGAATAAATTCACATCATTTTGGGATCCACAAGCCATCCCGAAAGGAAAAGGTCACTCTATGCAATACAGATGTTTAAGAAGAATACCCACACACTGGGTACGGAATGAATCTTGAGCAAGAGCTGCTATCTCACATGGGGAAGATCCCGATCTTCGGAAGGTCTCTCTTTTCCTCTTCCTCCCATCACATGACTGAATATGTGGGATAGGAGTTCCCATGTACAAAGATTTTTTAAAAAAATAGCACAGTTCAGCCCCATGACCAGCAGGTGGTGCTAGGATTTAAAAAAAGGCCCAGCTGCCTGGTGCTAGGGGTGGGGGAAGTGAAAAGGGGAAAAACCAGTGCCCCAGGAACAGCCGGTTGGCACTATGAAATAAAAAGAAAAGAAAACCGGATAATATATGGGGTCCCACAACGTCTGCCTCTTTAAAATATGGATTCTTTTAAGCAAGGCAAAAAATTCCCTACCTCTCTGGTAAGTCTTGGAAACCTCGCTTAAGGGGGTGTTTCTTTTTTCTTTTCTTTTTTCCAAAAAGCCTGGTGGCTGTGGGGGATGGCATTTTTGGACACAGTTTATCCATAAATTCAATCTGCATTTAAATGCCTTTAGAGATGGGAACAAACAGCCAATGTGGCTATTCCTCTTTGTTTATGGTTTCTGAAAGTTGATGAACTCTGAACCATAAATTGGTTTGTCAGTTCGGGGGGGGGGGTTAGACAGTCCATGGCTGTCTTAAAGAAGCTTAGTCCTTTTCCTCTCTGCCTTGTCCACCACTGTCACCCACACTGCCACCACCTGCACCACCATGGCTTCCGCTGTGGCTGCTGCTGCCATCACTGCAAAGATAGTATTTTTCCTTAGGGCAGGCTCTGGGAATATAGCCATTCTCTAGAACTGATTAATATGTGGGGACAAGCATTTAATGGATCAGTGGTTTCTTATGAATATTGTGATTCCTTTTAAAAAATTTCTCCCCATATCTAGTTGTCTTCACAGAGCGCATATTCAAAAAGTGATGGAGAAGTTGCCAAGACCCATCAAATCCTCTGACTGTTATTGAAAGAAAGAAATACTCATGTTTATTTCAGTGCATATGAATGATTTCACTAGAAGGAAACTGGAATGGATGTCCAAAGACTGTGAGACTCGGGATACAGAAATGAATGACTGAAAGGGACTTTCACAACTGGGACTTTTAACACTCCAACACTCCTTCTCATTAAAGGTCAGGGACCCAGCAGAGAAGGCTGAATTTGAATGTCAACATGGTATGCAGTTTGGAAATGCTTGTGGGGTTTTGGACAACTGTTCACTGTTCTAAAGTGAAAGTCTCTGGGCAGGAGATAGGCTGTATCTCCTGAGGGCAGTAAAGAATAGATCTGGTAGAAGACTTGCAGGCCTGATATTCTATGGTAAATGGAAGCAAGAACCCAGAGTTACCTATAGCTAAGTATCAGAGACAAAGACATGTTGGGGGTGAAATGAGGATACCAGGCATTGGAGTTGAAATCTGGTTAAGTTTCCCTATGCCCTTGTGTGTTAGCACTCTCTTCTTTCATCACATGGACTCAGACAAATTATTTGCATCTCCATTTCAGCCTTTTTAAGATATTACCACCCCACTGCCAGAGGGTCTGACCAAACATGTGTGAAACTGGCCCAAACATGACAGTGAACTTGTTGCATTGCCTTTTCTCTGATCCAGTAACATAGGTCCAGTAATAGAAATCCAATCAAGCAGTCAATCAATCAATGGTAGGGTCAAAGGGATATGTGGAAGGATCTGACAAGCAAACAAAATATATGTTTGTTACAAATGTGTACATGCAGGAGTTCCTATCATGTGGGAAGAACAAGCATCCTAAAGACATTTTCCTTTCTTCTTCCATTTTTGGTAGGTTACAGTAGTGATTTTTAAAATAAAATTGTTTTGGCCATGTTGAATCAAAACAATAGCAACATACACCTTTTTTAAAAAAAAGAGAGAGAGAGGGATTATTTTGGTTGCTTTTTCTCTTTTATCTCCATTTCACCATCTAGAAACAGGCAGATAATGGTTGTATTTGATGACTGTTTTATAAGTGGATCTCTTAAACCTTATCTCTAAACATTACAGTTTCCCTGCCTCACCACTTCAGAGGAAAACTAATAAATTTGTGTCAAGGAAGAAACAAAAGTGTTTAGAAAACTGTCAACCTGCCCCCATAAGGAAAAAATCAAATGGAAGAATGAATCATCTGGCATGTGTGAGCAGGGAAGTTACTTGTCCATGGTTTGGAACTAGAAAGCGTTTGCCCATGTGTTGGCCTTATGGGCTGAAAACAGAAGCCCAAATGTCACTTTGGGGAAAAGCTTTGGTTGAATTTGATGCCTGTATTGAAATTGCATGTATCATACAAAGGTCAGAAAAACACCCCCATGTGTAATTTACTCGGCTCTTACTGGCAAATCTGTTCTGAGTGCTTAAGAAAAACACAAAAGCAGGCCGAAACACGTGCCAGGTTTCCATGACTCCCTAGTCAATTTCTAACTGCAGCTGCCTCTCAAGAGCTAATTGCCCAGTAGGAACTTTGAGTTCTCTGCCTGTGTTTTCTCCTTTTTTTTCCTCCCCCAGTTCCATCTCATTTCCCACCAACCCTCAGATTCTTCCATCTTCAATACCTCCCATTCAATATTCAAGGCAACATAGAACAGTGTCTGAGAGGCCCTCGAAATCTCAATTGTTTTAGCCCTGCCTCTGAGCTGCAACATTATTCAAAACAAGGTAAACCGATGCGGCAACATTCCATCATCCTGAATTTTCACAAGCAGCCACAGTGTGTTATAAAGCAGCTTCTCCATTCCATGTATACCGCCATCTCACAGCTGATTTGCAGGAATATTCTTAAGGTAACCATCATGGGACATGGTGGGAATGGTTATACCCACTTCTCTGTGGTATTATTTAGGTCAAAGGTCTTCACCCTTTGACCCTTCAAATCTTTTAGGCCAACTAGGAGAAGCCCGAGTCAGCTTGACCATGAATAAAAGATTCTGGTAACTAAGTCCTAAAAAATGTTTGTGCCTTTCTCAGGCCAGTATTTTCCAGGCATATTGATGGGAGCTGTAGCCCTATATATCTGGGGGGGGGGTACCAAGTTGCATATGGCTAGTCAAGGTATTGGCACTGAATAGTCACCAAATGTGTCAAACTGACCATAGCAAACCTTGGAATACAAGACATCCACTTAGCAGAGGAAGATCACATAGGGGAATGACATCCAACAGCCCTCCTTCTGACCTCTACTTGTTGAGCAGACTTTGGGCACCATGCTGGTGCACACTGGAAGCTTTACAGACAGAAGAGCTGTCTGATTTTTATTACAGAATCCAGAGCCTGCATAGAAAGCTGGCATAAATACATGTGCACATTGTATGAAACGATCTTCCATGTAAGCACTGCGTGTACTCCTGCTAAGAATATATGAAACGGCCCAGCTGGAGTCAAGTTTGAAGAGGTCCTGGGTACAGCAACCTCTGAGATAAGCTGCTACACAGCACAATGTAAAGCCTATCATTACACTAATGGAGAAGTTTCAACTGCTCACCAAGAGCAGAAGCGTACTTTTAAATAGATGAGACCGCTTGACTGGTGTGGCCATTTGGGAGGTTGGTTTTTTTTTCAACTGGATCAATGGAGTCTGTTAATTGATACAGTATTCGGAAGCTAAGCAGGGTTGGCCCTATTTAGTACTGGATGAGAGACCACCAGGGAATACCAGGTGCTGTGGGCACCTGGAGTAGGAACTGACAAGCCACTCTAGCATTCCTGCCAAGAAAACTCCATGGATGTGGAGTCACGAAGGGACGATCATGACTAGACAAGGGCACAGAGCGGCAAAATTGTCGTTTCCATTTTCAGTTATTGTTTCTGTTACGTAATGGAAACGGTAACAATAATTACGCTGCTCCAGCTCAAACCCGACCCGAAAAAAGAAAAATTGGGTCGGGTTTTCGTTGTTGTTAATGGCATCGTGGCGATTGCGCAATGCCAAGCAGCACAGAAAAAAGTTTTAAAAAGTAAAAAAAAATAACCCGACTCCCGGCCAAAAAAAGCAGGCGAAAATATGCCTGCCTGAGGACACCTACCAGAGGGGTGGTTTCTGGGGGATCCCTTCCCCCCCTCTCCTGTCCTGGGCTGCTTGCACCAGGCTGGGGGGGTGTCATCCTCGTCGTCTGTCTTGCTGCATGCCATGTGGTGTGGGGGAATCCAAAATGGTGACCGTAATTTTTCTTTTGAAATTGTGGTCAAAAACACACCAAATCACCACAGAAACATGTGAAATTTATTTATTTTAAATGCCTGATTTTTAATAGTAGCAGCAGTGGTTTTTTTATAGCAATAAAACATCGCATTTATTTTATTTTATTTTATTTTTTATTTTTTTAGACCTGCCCATTTGGGCTGGGCATGGGATGGGACCATGCAATTTTTTTGAACCATTCCACCAATGGCATTGCCAGGTTTTTGACTGACACTTCTGGATGTCTGGGAGGGCAGAAAAAGCCAAGGCACCTTCCAGAAATCGCAGTCGGGTGTATGGATGTGGTTGAGGGAGGAGGGATGGCTGCTGGTGCTGGTGTGATCCGATTGAGATTGAGGAGGGAGGCTGGAGGCTTTAGGATTTAAGTTAGGCAGGTAGGAAGGGAATTGAATTTAGAAAATAATTTCTTTGATTCCCTGCAGCTTTGTCTGCTGAAAGGAATAGCAGTTTATTCTTTATTTCTTCTCTGGCAGTTTGACAGGATTTTTTTCTGATATTGGATAAAGGGGAGGTTCAACTGGGAGTGGAAGGGAGAGATGGGCACAAAATGAGCAATTTTTCATTTTTGTTTTGTTACGCAATGAAAATGAAATTTTTTAAAAAAAACAAAACAAAAACAAAAATGAAACGACCAAATTTGCCGTGCTTTTTGTTTTTGTTGCAGCAGATGCATTGAACTAAAAAGAATGCTAACAAAACAGCAATTTTTCATTTTCGTTTTCATTTTTTCGTTTCGTTACCTAACGAAACAAAAATGAATTTTTTTGCAAAAAATGTCACGAAAATGAAAATGAACCGAAACGGACCCCTAAACGACCAAATGACAAACGAAGCACCTTTTTTTTGAGTCATGCCCATCTCTAGTGGGAGGATTTATTTTAAAAATATATTATATACTATAATTTATTTTCTATTTTCCCAACTTCAATTTGCTTGCACACACACACATTTGGGGTGCAAGCCAAGAACAGAACCTCTATCCTAAGTGATATCCTAACTGCCCACTTGCCCGTCCGCCCGCACCGCCACCCGCCTGCAGCCCGCGCTGCCACCCGCCCACTCGCCTGCCCGCGCCTCCCCCCTGCCGCTGTTGCCACCCGCCCATGGCCCCCTGCCACCACCGCCCACCCGCACCTCCCCCTGCCCACCGCCCCCGCCCTGCCCACCGCCTGGGGCAAAAAAACACCTAGCGCCGGCCCTGATTGTGGGACGCCCCTATGCTCTGGGGAAGTCAAATCGCACTAAATTGCGGTAGAAATGACAAACGACAAACAAAACAACAAATTTTAAAAAAATTTCATGACAAACGGAAACGACCCGAAACGGACCCATTCCGACAAACGAAAACTCGAAACGTCATTTTTTCTGGTCGTGCCCATGTCTAATCATGACTGTAACGACACAGCACATGTTCCACCACAATTTATTGCAATAAGAGATGGAGGTGAATTTGTTTAAGCTCATTTTTGACCAGAGCTGATCCAATGCACACTGCCTGGAACCAAATACAGACTCGCTTATTATCTGTAGACAGTAGTTCATGCATTTCAAAGCATAGGATATGAATCACATTTTAAATGCATACAGTTTGAAAAGAATGGGCACTTGAGAAATGTGTGACAACTTGGTTTTATCAATGAAAGAAGAGTGCACACACTGTATAAATGCACATGATCAATGCATTCACACAGAAAGATGTGCATTTAAAAAAACCTATTATAGTGTGATACAGGTTCGAACAAGCTTGGAAAACCTTTCTGAGTAAGGTGTTCAGGTTTTTACATGGCGATTTGGAGGTTTGTTTTTTAATCATCATCTCCAAGCAATCCAGTAATAGTTGTGGGAATGATGTGTCAGTTTGTAGCTAGGATTGTAGCTGACCTGGGAGAAGAACAGAAATACATTCATATCAGTCCAAAAGGATGCACACTTAAATGTTCATAACTTAATAAGGGAAACATATTTGGAAAGACAGCAGCATGTGCTGATCACATGAACTAATGCTGACAGAAATTGAGAGAATTGCCAAGGGTAAGATATTTCTTCATAAAAAGTTCAGATATGTGCTAGGTGAAGAGAGGATGCTCTCTTTCCTTTCCCCAATTTTCCCTTTAAGGTTCTGGCTTCTTCCATCACTCCCCTCTAGCTTCCCTCATCACTCAGGCTTGGCTGCCAGTTTCATGAGGGAGCAGGGAAATCTCCAGGCTTTTCAGAGCTCTAAAATTGCCTGTCCCCTCAAGGAACTGGAAGTATGCCCAGCTTTCTGAGGTAAAAATGAACAGAAGCAAGTGGGGAAAGAAAGAGAAAAGCCAGATTGCAATGGAAGATTCTACGCGTGTGAGTGTTTGAGAAAGAAATGTGACAGTTGCTTGGATGTCTGCTTTACTAAAATTCTGGAAATCCTTGATTGGCATAGATTTAAATAAACAGCTGGGGCTACATTAACTTGCAACAACCACCCTCTTGTCACCCCACCTCACCTTTATTTCCCTCAGGAAAAAGGCATGTACGCATTGCCTTGCAGTCAGTTACTTCAGCCTTAAAACAACTGACTGAGAATAGGCCACCAACCATTGTAGCTCCCTATCTTCATGTAGCACCCCAAATTTGTTCTGAATTTTGTCTGGATTTTCATAGTAGTTGGAGATAGGAGTATATCATGTGAATGTTTCTTAAGAACACGGGGTGTCCTGAATTGATTAGAATCCCACATTCCTTCTGACCAGTTGTAGTGCTTCCTGAGGTAAAGCAGGCTTTATTCTGAAGAGACAAGAACCAAAAGTTGGTCACTGCAGAAAGCTTTGTGGGCTTTCAAAAGCAGACTGAGTACAAAAATAAAGTTTTAAAGAGCCTTCCTTTCTCATGTGTAAATCAACCTCGCCTGCAGCTGAAAAGTTAACTCTATGTAACATTCTCCTTTGGGAAAATTGCAATCTGGAATTGTTTCTTGCTCTTTCTCCTTCAGTTTTCCATGAGTTTCATCTTAATTACATGTGTACATATTGATTAATTACATATTGATTAAACACATTTCTCTCCACTGCCAAATAAATCATTGCTGGTTTGCTGAGATTTTCTCATGTAGACCTGTAGACCTCTTTGTTGTCTTCCATTTTCAAATAAATAGGAAAAAAACCAATCTACAGTATTTTTAAAGAGAAAAATCCAAAGCCATATTTTTAAAAAATATTCCACCAACATAAATATTGAGCTTCAACAAAAAAACCATGACATTTCACCTGAATCGTGTTAAGTGCTAACTAAATGTCCTTCAAATTGAAGGGGAATAAACAAAGTCCCCTAGTGTCTGCATAGTTACATCTTGGTCAAAAAAGTATTGTAAATGGAGTAGCACCTCTAACTCCTGTCTTTTCATCTTCAAACATTAAAACATGGGCTGAAATGAGGCATTTGGATGATACAGAGATGGCTCCTGAGGAGAACTCTAGAGGAAATAATATAATCCCTTTGAACTAGGATTACATTTTCCTCCTCTGCATTCTGCCAACTGGAGTTCTCATGAATCCAGTTGGCATTTTGGCAGAAGTAGTGCTTGGTTTTCTTTTCTTTTTAAAACTGTATAAGTGTATACCACAAAAAAACCCTCTACCAGAGCTAGTCTGCAATGTGCAGTCCATGTTCACTTCTGTAAAAGTTACTATGCTCACAAATTCCATCCAATTCTGGTAAAAGGTGAGAAGTATAAAAGAGCTTCTTTCTTTTGGATTTCTGAATCTGATGGGATGACTACATTGGAAAAAAATGCAGAATTGTAACAGTATGATTCCAGTAAAAGTCCATACAAATCAGTCTGAGTTTTTCCCATCTAATCCATGCAATGAATGGATCCAGGAGCCTTCTGTCCTGCTTCTTAGTTTGAAGTGGGGAGGTAGGGAGCAAAGGGGCATCCACAGGGGTATCCATTTTCCTCACCTGAGCAACCCTTGTCTCCAAACCAGCCTCCTTCAAACCTGGAGGACTACACTGCAGAGCTACCTAAACAAGCGGCAAACAAAACAGATTGTCAATTTTCCTCCTGATTCCTGTGTAGTCTGCAAAAGTGCATGTTACATAACATACTTAGGCTTATCACCCAGATTCGCCCTTACATTGATGGTGACTCCCTGAGGACGGTTGTGCAAGTGCTCGTCATCTGGAGGATTGATTACTGAAATGCTCTCTACATGTGGCTTCCCTTGAACCTTGTCCGGTGATTGCAGTGGATTCAGAATGCAGCAGCCAGATTGGTGGTTGTTGTGGGTCGTTTTGACCACATCACCCCAATTCTGGCCCGCTTCCATTGGCTGCTTGTTGCCTCATGCATAAGGTTCAAAGTATTGATTTTGGTTTATAAAACCCACCATGGCTTGGGACCTGAATATCTGGCAGAGTGGATCTCCCAAAGGCCAGTATTGACCAGGCCCACAAGAGCATCCTTGGCACTTTGACTCTGCATGGCCATGCCCGGGAGGCCATAGGGTCTTCACCCATAATCGGGCCTTCTCGGTGGCTGGCCCCATTGCGTGGAATGAACTTCCTTGTGAAATCTGCCAAATTGAGTCCCGCTTAGCATTTTAAAAAAGCTTTAAAGGCCTGGCTTTTTAAGGAGGCTACAGCGATCTGTAAGCTTTTTCTTTTGTGTTTTCCCTGTCTGTTTTGTTTCCTCTCCACCCTTAGTATTTTACCTCTTGCTGTTTTTTGTACCTTATTGTGGGTATATTTGTTTTTATTTGCTTGTTCTCTCATTTGCATTTATGTGAACTGCCCAGAGTCCCTTCTGAGAAATCAGCACAGTATAAAAATTAAATAAATAAATAAATAAATAAATAAATAAATAAATAAATAAATAAATGTAGTAATAGCAGCTATAAAGAACAGATCAATTGAAGTAATGATACCTTCTTCACCTGGTTTGGTCAATTTTCACCCAGAATATTGGAAGCACAGAAATCTGAAGGGAGATTCCTCTCTATACAGAGTTCTTTTTTCAATGTTGTTGATAAGAAAAACATAGCTACCATATTACATTTGTTGTGTGTTTACTTAAATTGGATACCACACTACCTGCACAGGGTTTCATAGAGATACAAAGCCCACTTTCCTATAGCCTAGTTTGCATCCTTTCTACATTTGTCTTACAGAAAGAAATGTGTATGTAAATAAATAAATAGGCAACCCATATTTAACATATTATTATACAGCTCAGAGATTTGCATTGTATACTGTCAAAAATAAACAACAAACATAAACTCAGGTAACAAATTTGCTGGAATTCATTTTTTTTCAACCATTGAAAATTCACAAAAGCCAGACTTCAATATAAGCTGGACATATTTTTCTGTCTCATAGCAATTCAGTAGCTGTCAGAGGCTTGGGAAACACAATTTTCCATTTCCCTGCTGAACTATGTTTATAGCACATTTGATGGGAAATTCAGTTTCCATATACCTTTGATAAAGCCACATAATTCAAATATAGAGTCAGTTTTTAAAGTGCTCACAGTTATAACCGGTTGCTTTGATAATAGCTGTGTCTTGCAGAAATACACAGTGTAGACATTTCTCATGAACCCAGTTGACAGTCCCATCTAAAGTAAACACAACTCCCTGAGTCAACTGCAGAATGACGAGCAAACCCTTACATAATTCCCAGTAATTTAGAAGTTCTTCTCTAAATGGAACTATCATATAGATTCAGTACATCAACTGTTGCTGTAGAACAGGGGACCTCAAAGTACAGTCCACGGGTGGGATCCAGCCTCCAGATTCCTGAATCCAGCCCACCGGCCATTGCAGACCCCCCCACTTGAGGGCAGTACCTGGTGGGAAGGGAAAGAAAGGCAGGCCGGTGGGAGTGAGCAAGCGAGGTAGTTCAAATTGGTGTTCTCCCTCAGCAGCTCAGCCTCCTCCTCCTTCTCCATGCACAGAGGTTGCGGGGAAGACGACAACAATGACCGCTCTGCTGCTCCTGCTCTTCTTAGGATTCGCTGCCTGCACCCTCCGCACCACTCTGAAGCAGGCAAATGAACAAGTGAGACCACCCACTGGCCACCACCACCACTTGCCCCAACCCTACCCCCTCAGTTCCCTCTCCCCCCACCACACCATGATTTCCCCATTTCAGAGTTCAACCAAGGATTCAATAGAATCACCCATCAGAGAGGTAGGGAACCCCCAAGAGCAGTTAAAAATCATCTGGATTCATCAACCTTTTGGGATGTATTGCTTTTGTCTTATTTCCCCACCTCGCCAGGCTGTGAGTTAGAGCAAGCCTAAAGCACACCATATAGTGATCTGTCCAGGACAATGGGACTGCAGAAAGTTCCTTTACCTCAATGTCGCTACTGTCCATATCAGGGCAGAAGACCAGGTCTAAGGTGTGGCCTGCAGTATGGGTTGAGTTACCATTTGTTGACATGGAGATCATAAAGTCTTCAGACACCCCTGACAGAGCTGCTTCAGCATGGATGTTAATGTCCCCAGAACGATGAGCTGAGGGGACTCCAATATCAGCCCAGTTATCACTTCAGTAAGCTAGGGTAGAGAAGTTGTGTCATGGGGAGGGCAATACACCAAGAGAATTCCTATCTTGTCCCTAGCTCCTACTTTTAAGTACATACATTCAAAACCAGGAAATTGGGGAACATGGCATCTAGCAAGAGGGATGGAGTTGTGATAGACTATTGCCACTCCACCACCCCGCCCTCCTGGTCTGGCCTGTTGTCCTACAGAGAAACCTGGCGGACAGAGCTGAGTGAGGTTGACTCCCCCAGCCTCATCCAGCCAAGTCTCTCTGATGCAAGTGAGCTCAGCATGTTCTTGCAGGATCAGGTCCTGAATGATTGTTGGATCAGGTCCCATTCACTGATCTTGTATTTACTAGCAAAGTTTTCAGTCCAGGGATCTTGTCACTACATTTTCCAAAGTCATTCAAATTTGTATGTTCCTTGGGAGTTATCAATACTCTGTAGTCCTTCCTTCTTCTGTAGTGCTGAGGATCATTAAGATGGCCATGTCTTCCATTACCCAAACAGTAACAATAGGTTTTCCTACATTGCCTTGCATGTTGTTTTACTCTGGAATCTGAGCAATAGCAGTAACAATGGGTTTTCTGGATGAGATAAACTACCTGAATCCATTCCAATCTGGCTTTAGGCCTGGCTATGGAACTGAGACAGTACTGGTTGCATTGGTAGATGACTTACACAGGGAAAATGGATAGGAGTTCTGTGTTCCTTTTGGTTTTGCTAGACCTCTCAGCTGCTTTTGACACTATAGACCATGGCATCCTCCTGACTCATCTCTCTGAAATGGGAATTCAGGGTACTGCATTAAAGTGGCTCTGGTCCATCATGCAGGAAAGAATGCAGAACGTGGTGTTAGGTGATTCATGTTCGACACCACCGGCCACTGACCTCTGGAGTTCCCCGGGGTTCTGTTCTGTCTCCTATGTTATTTAACATTTATATGAAACCAGTGGGGGAGATTATCAAGTCTTTTGGGGTTAGGTGCCATCAGTATGCCAATGATACCCAGCTCTACCACCTCTCATCACCTCTGAACCCTAAGGGAGCTACTATCTCAACTTTACATAAGTGTTTAGCTGCAGTAATGAAGTGGATGAGGATGACCAAACTGAAACTAAACCCAGACAACACAGAGATGCTCCAGGTCAGTCGAAAGAGACAACAAGGAATAGGGATGCAACGTGTGTTGTGTGGGGTCACCCTCCAACTGAAAAATCAGGTACACAGCTTAGAGGTGCTCTTGCACTCATCCTTGAGCTTGGATGTCCAGATGACAACTGTGACCAGGAGTACATTTCCACAATTAAGGCTAGTATGCAAGTTACACCCCTTTCTTGAGAAACCAGCTCTGACCACAGTGGCACATGCCCTAGAGACATCCTGGCTGGACTATTGTAATGTGCTTTATGTGAGACTACCGATGGAAAGTCTAAGGAAACTTCAATGGGTCCAAAATGCAACGGCCAGACTGCTAACTGGGGCGGGGTACAGAGATCACATTACACCCCTATTAAAACAGTTCCACTGGCTGCCAATCAGCAATTGAGCATGATTCAAGGTTCTGCCCTTGACCTAAAAAGCACTATATGACCTGCTGGGTCCTAGCTACCTCAAAGATCAAATCTCACAGTATGAACCGACTCGGGTGTTAAGGTCATCAGGAGTGTTCTTTTTCTCCATTCCACCACCTTCACAGGTACATCTTGTGGGAACCCATGAAAGGGCCTTCTTGACTAGTGCGGCCAGACTCTGGAACTCCCTCCCACTAGAGGCCAGGACTGCCCCGTCTTGATGTCTTTCTGGAAACAGGTAAAGACCTTTCTCTTCTGGCAAGCTTTCCCTGAATGATGGACTACCTTTTCTATGAATCTATGGGTTCACATAGACTTTGTGTTTATAACTACTTATAACCTTGTTGCTTTAATATAATGTTGTCTATTATATATATATAATTTATTTATTTATCTATTTATTTATTTATTTATTTTCAAATTTGTATACCGCACCTATTTCCCGAACAAGAACTCAGGGTGGTTTACACAGGGATTTAAAAAAAAATAAAAACAATAACAGCAACATCCAAGATGGCGAACCAATTTTGGCAGGAGGCAGAGGAGAAAAGAAAAAGAAAGAAAGCACTGTACCCCTAGCAGTTTCCGAAGGCGTCCCTAAATAGCCAGGTCTTCAAGGCTTTCTTGAAGGAGACCAAAGAAGGAGCTTGCCATATCTCACTTGGCAAAGCGTTCCAAATAGAAGGACCAACAACCAAGAAGGCCCGATTGTGGGTAGTCGCTTTACAGGCCTCCTTCGGCGTGACAATCCGAAGCGAGAGGGCCAAGGAAGATTGGGTGGGTCGGGCCAGATCTAATCGTCGGGAGATATGCTCTGCCAGATAGATTAATTATTAATTACATATTAATGCTGTAAGATGTCCCTCAGTTCCTTGTGGTCAAATACTTGAACGTGTCTTACTTGTACTGGACTGTATATTATCTCTCATTACTGTAAGCCACCTTGGGTCCTTTTCCAAGGAGAAAGGTGGGGTAAAAATACTCTAAAATAAATAAATGAAAATAAACCATTCCCCCCTCGGTTCCCTCAGCCACCCCCTACTGTTATTGCTGCCACCCAGCCCCCAACAGTTCTGAGAGACCGTGAACCGGCCCCCTGTTTACAAAGTTTAAGGATCCCTGCTGTAGAATATGTGACGATGAACAATGTCCACTGAGTAATATATCTTATAGTTGAACTATACACATTTTGTCCTCTGAGCTCGGTGTGTGTTATATGCTACAAAGTCAGTTCTGATGTATCACAACTTTCAGAGGGCTTCAAAGTTATATAAGATATGGAGGGAGTGCTCTCACCATTGCTACCCATCTCCTGTGAGATTCCATGGCTGAACAGGAATTCCACCCAAGTATCCTGAGATCTAGTCCAACACTCTATTCACTCCTCTACTCTAGCTCTCACTTGCACATTAAACATAATCCATGGAGACTCTCTATTTTTACCAAGAACAATTTTTATTCCCCAACATTTTTTTCTGAATATCCACAATGATAAGGTATGACATACACTGATACTGTCAATCTGTCCACATTCTTGCTCCACTGAATCAATGTAACTTATATAATAGAGATGGGCATGACTTGGCGGAATTCCCGTTTCCATTTCCGTTACTAGTTTCCGTTACGCAATGGAAATGGTAACGGGAATTACTCCACCAGAACTCGAACTCGAACCGACTAAAGAATAATTGGGTCTGATTTGTCTTGGTCGTTCCTGGCATCGCGGTGATCCCACAATGCCAAGCGGCACAGAAAAAAAGTTTTTAAAAGTTAAAAAAGCCAATTCCCGGCCAAAAAGCAGGCGGAAATATGCCTGCCTGAGTGAGGGCTCAGGGCACCTACCAGAGGGGTGGTTGACACCCCCTCTCCTGTCCTGGGCTGCTCTGGTAGTGGGAGGAAATCCTCGTCGTAGTCATTCGCATAGCACCGGATTTGCCGCCGGCCGCCGCAATTCAAGCGGAAGCGGCACAGAAAAAAGTTTTAAACTCCCCCCCCATTCCTGGGCCAAAAAGCAGGCGAAAATATGCCTGCAGTGCAGATAGTGCACCTACCAGAGGGGTGGTTTCTGGGGGGGGAGGTCCCGGCCTCCCCCCCTCTCCTGTCCTGGGCAGCCGGAATCGAGTCGCCAATGCCATGCGGTGTGGGCAAGGGATCCAAAATGGGGCAGCGACCGCAATTTTTTTTTTGAAATCGTGGTCCAAAAACACACAAGCACCACACAGAAATATGCGAAAATTGCTATTTTAAAACTGCCAGAATTTTTACAGTAGCAGTGGGTTTTTCTTGCAACAAAATGTCTCCTCTTTCCTCTCTCCATTTATTTTATTTTATTTTATTTTATTTTATTTTATTTTATTACACCTGCGCAATGATGGGCTGGCCATGGGAGTGACCATGCAAATTTTTGGAGCCATTCCACCAATCGCATGGCCACTTGGCCAGGTTGACCACAGAGACTTCTGGGATGTGCCAACCGGGCATAAAAGTGGCACATCCCAGAAGTGGGATGAGAGGCCCCCAGAGGTGCACCCCAATACTCACCCGTAACTAGCCTAACCCTAGCCCTTGCGCTAACCCTAACCCTAAGGGGTCAGAGAGGCCCCCAGAGGTGCACCCCAATACTCACCCGTAACTAGCCTAACCCTAGCCCTTGCGCTAACCCTAACCCTAAGCCAGATCTGTACTTGCATTGCACTATAGCAAGTACAATTCCCTTCTTAGTGAGGCACAGTGGGTGCAGAGAGTCTGCCAGTCCGCCACTTGTGGCTCTGGGTGACTCCTTCACAGGCTTGGCTCGGCCGGCAGCATATGTGACATCATGCAAACCATGCCCCCGAGGCCTGACTGATGCAGGGAAGGCACCCCAAAAAGAGGGGTGCCTCTGCCAGTCTGCTGTGTCTCTCCGTGCAACTGGGTATGCAATCATAGCCATATGGCTATGCATGCATGCCCTTTTGCAGCAGGTGAGGAGAGGAGACCCCCATGTATGAGGGGTCTCCAGGAGCCTGCTTTCCCTAGCGGGTGAGGATAGGAGGCACCCACCCCCCAAAAAAGAGGTGCCTCCAGGAGCCCGCTACCCCCCCAAACCATTTTAATGACAGACGAAAAAACGGAAAACCAAACGACAAATTTTTGTGAAGTTTCACGAAAAACGGAAACGAGCCGACACAGGCCGCCTCCGACACACGACAACTCAAAAATGTCATTTTCCCTAGTCGTGCCCATCTCTATTATATAAGTGTTCACTGACCTAAGTACCATTGGCTTAAACTTGCCTATTTTAATTCACACAAAGGATATTCACAGCACTGGAAAACCATGTTCACACGGTATTCTAAGGATATTTGTGTGTTTCTGAGCCAGCTAAAAGATTTACCAAGAAGACACCCCTACAATCCATGAAAGTTTGCTCTGATGATTTCTCAGATCAGAAATGCTGAAATCCCAATGCAAGTCAAAACCTCCCTTGGAAGCTCCTGTTGTTTTTAATCTCCTAGGTAGGGCTCATCATAGTCCAGTGGTGGTGAACCTTCTGCACTCCAGATGTTTTGGACCACAACTCCCACAGTCCTTTGTCATTGGCAATCTAGGCCTGGAATTCTGGGAGTGGTGGTCCAAAACATCTGAAGTGCCAAAGGTTTGCCACCACTGCTCTAGCCTGTAGATTTCCATTTATACAACCAAGCAGCCACTTTGGCATCTGGGTGTGACAAAGTGAGGGTGCTACATCACCTCCTAGACTAGACATGTTCCATAATGCCCTTGATTTTTCTTTTGGGTAGCTACACAGAATTTCCATTGCACTTAGCACTGAGTATGTAAGTGTGTCAATGTGTCTTAAAGACTCTATTGACTATTTTGTGGAGGCTTTGATTATGTAAGTCAAAACAGCACTAGGGAATGGAGTTATCTTTCTTCCTCTCCTTTGTTTTCTACATAATTCTGTTTTGTAATGCCTGCTGCTGATGCATACAGGATAAATTCATGGAATGGTGAGAGCTTGGAAAGGGACAGAATGGATGGCTCCAGGAGGAGGGGTGGATAAAAGGAAAAATGGCAGTACGAACTTTGGATATAAACTGAAGGTTCAACACAATTTCAAATGCAATGACACTGCATACCTCCACTTCTGTATCAGCTGACAAGACTGTGTTTTCTCCACCAAAATACCTCCAAAATATTCAAATAACTTCCTGAACTAGACACCAGTTGGCTGATACCAATTCCAAACAAGTCCAGAGTAAGCTGGTCCTAATTGGCACAGGATGCAAATCTTATTGGTCAGTATTCATAAGAACATAAGAACAGCCTTGCTGGAACAGGCCACAGCCCATCCAGTCCAGCATTCTGTCTCACACAGTGGCTCACCATTTGCTTCTGGGTACTCCCAAGCAGATGACTTCACCTGCTTACAATTCCCTTCTAAGGGAGATATCCTGTCTATCTCTCCAACCTGGAGGTTGTCCTTAGACATCCATAGTGATGGCCATTGATACCCTTGTTCGCCATGAACTTGTCCAATCCTTTTGTAAAGCTGTCAAGGCTGACAGCTGTCACCACTTCTTCTGGCAGGGAGTTCCATAGACCAGTGATCCTCTGGGCGAAAAAGTACTTTTTTTATTTGATTGAGATCTAGCACCCCAAAGTTTCATGGAGTGCCCCCTAGTTCTAATGTTGTGCAATGGGGAACACAGTTTTTCCTTATCTACTTTGTCCATACCATGTATGATTTTATAAACTTCAATCAGGTTACCTCTTATACGCTGTCATTCAAGAGTGAAGAGAACCAGCCGTTATAGCCTCAGATGGTAAGGAATGTGTTCCAGTACCCTAATCATTCTGGTTGCACTTCTCTGCACTTTTTCCATTTCCATAATATCCTTCTGGAGATATGATGGCCATAACTGTACACAATACTCCAAATAGGGCCTCACCATAGATTTATAAAGAGGCAAAATGACATTTGCTGACTTATTTTCTATACCTTTCCTAATGATCCCTAGCATTGAGTTTGATTTTTTCACTGCTGAGGCACACTGACTTGACACCTTCATTGAGCTATCCACCAGGACACCAAGGTCCCTTTCCTGGTTTGTTGCAGAGAGTTCATTACCCATCAGTTTATAAACATAATTGGGGTTTTTTGCCCCAACACGAATCACTCTGCACTTACTGATGTTGAAGCTCATTTGCCACTGGTTTGCCCACTCCCCCAATGTCAAGAGATTAGACATGGGCACGACTTGGTGAAATTCTCGTTTCCGTTTCTGTTACGTAACGGAAACGGTAACGACAATTACTCCACCAGAACTCGAACTCGAACCGATAAAAGAAAAATTGGGTCTGATTTGTTGTTGTCATTCCTGGCACCGCAGCAATCACGCGATGCCAAGCGGCACAGAAAAAAAGTTTTAAAAATAAAAAAACCTGATTCCCGGCCAAAAAAGCAGGCAAAAATATGCCTGCCTTAGTGAGGGCACCTACCAGAGGGGTGGTTTCTGGGGGGTCCCGGCCTCCCCCTCCTCTCCTGGGCTGTTCTGGTGGGGGCATCCTCGTCGTCTCGCCAACTCGCCATGCCATGCGGTGCGGGTGGGGGGATCCAAAATGGGGTGACTGCAATATTTATTTTGAAATCGTGGTCCAAAAACACACCAAAGCACCACAGAAACATGCGAAAATAGCTATTTTAAAACTGCCTGAATTTTTCCAGTAGCAGCAGTGGGTTTTTCTTGCAACAAAACGTCTCCATTGATTTTATTTTATTTTATTTTTATTTTTATTTTTTTACACCTGCGCAATGATGGGCTGGCCATGGGATGGGACCATGCAAATTTTTGGAGCCATTCCACCAATTGCATGGCCACTTGGCCAGGTTTTGACCGAGACTTCTGGGATGTGCCAGTCGGGCATAAAAAGCCCACTAACCCTAGCCCGAACCCGAACCTGAACCCTAACCCATACGCCAGTACACTGTCCTTCTTAGTGGGTCAGAGAGGCACCCAGAGGTGCACCCCACTAACTCACCCTAACCTGACCCGTAACCCTAAGCCTAGCCCTTGCGCTAACCCTAACCCTAAGCCAGATCTGTGTACTCGCATTGCACTACACGCAAGTACACTTCCCTTCTTAGTGAGCCAGAGGGCGCCCATAGGGGTCCTCTCTCATTTTGTTCCTCAGCCCCAGCCCAAGTGCACAGTATGCCAGTATGCTGTCCTTCTTAGTGAGTCACAGTAGAGGCACCCAAAAGAAAGAGAGGTGCCTCTGCCTGCCACTGCAACTTGGTATGCATATCCAATTGGCTATGTGTACCCTTTTGTAGCAAGCCAGAGGAGGCACCCACCCCAGAGAGGTGCCTCCAGGAGCCCGAGGCACCCCACCCCAGAGAGGTGCCTCCAGGAGCCTGCTTTCCCTTCATAGTGGGCCAGAGGAGGCACCCACCCCAGAGAGGTGCCTCCAGGAGCCCGCTGTCCCTTTGTAGCGGGCCAGAGATGGCACCCACCCCAGGTGCCTCCAGGAGCCCGCTTTCCCTTTGTAGCAGGCCAGAGGAGGCACCCACCCCAGAGAGGTGCCTCCAGGAGCCCGCTACCCCCCCAAACCAGTAATAACGACAGACGAAAAAACAACAAACAAAACGACAAATTTTTGAGAAATTTCGCGACAAACGGAAACGAGCCGAAACGGGCCGGCTCCGACACACAACAACTCAAAATGTCATTTTTCCTGGTCGTGCCCATCTCTACAAGAGATCCCTCTGGTGCTCCTCACAATCTCTCTCAGTTTTTACTACTCTGTATAATTTAGTGCAGTTGACAAATTTGGCTATCTCGCTGTTTACTCCTACTTCTCGATCCTTTATGAATGAAAAGCAGGGATCCCAGTACTGAACCCCACTCTTTACCTCCGTCCACTTGGAGAAGTATCCATTTAGTGCTACCCTCTGTTTCCTGTCTCTTTATTCAGTTGCTGATCCAGGACAAGACCTGTCCCTTGATTCCATGAATAGCAGGTTTGTTCAAGAGCCTTTGGTGTGGGACCTTGTCAAAAGCCTTCTGAAAATCTAGATAAACAATGCCAACTGGATCTTCCAATCCACATTTGTTGACACTCTCAAAAAATTCCAACAGACTAATGAGACATGATTTGCCTTTGAAAAAGCAATGTTGGTTCTCCTTCAACAGCACCTGTTCTTCTATGTGCCTATTAATTTTATATTTTAGGATGGTTTCCATCAGTTTATCTATATTTATCAGCTTGCACTTGCTCCACATGCTTTGGCAAGATCACAAACATGGCACAAGTGTTGCAGGTAACTACAGCTGCTCCCTCTGACTCTATGTTAACAAGTGCAGTATTTTGGTTCTCAAAAATACACTTTTACTACCTTTCTATCTAGTAAGAATATTGTCTTCCTTTGTTGTTTATTTCAATTCTGCCTCTAAAGCAGCTCTGCTTCAACTGCAAGCACCCCAGAAACTTACCAGTGCTCACTTCCTCCTGTTTGTTTGGCTCCCCTCAGCAGCAGGTCTGCTTTGCAACACACCCAGACTCAAAAACAGCCCTCTACTTTCAGATACCTCTACTTTCAGCTACTTATTGGGTTCATTTTGGTGTGTTGGACTTAGGCTGGAGATGGTGATGTTCAGTGCCTTATTTCAGCCAAACAACTTACTTTCAGTTATATCCCAGTATCCTGATACAGAGCTCCATTTGTACAATGGGAATGATGACCTTGTCAACAGCAGAATGTAATTGATTAAATACTTATTATTTTCAATGGGGTGTGTCCACCTTGATCTCATGATGTGAAAGTCATGAGCACCCCAACATTTAAAAACATTAGTTTCATATCGGTAGCAATATGCCATTGATAAGGACCTTGTCTGAGAGGAGGGTTATAAATCTAAATGATTCTTGGTCCTACAAATATTTAAAAGATTTTTCAGCTCCCCTCCTACCCTCCCAAGCCTGGAAGGTTGGCGAAACCTGGATGATGGGGTTAAACCTGGACCACATTTTATCTACTACAGTCAACCTGTAAACAACATAATGCAGTTGGGTCAGAGGTTTCCCAAGATCTCCCCAACCTCTGTTCTGGGTGAGCCCAATGCCCTGCTGTCACTTGATCCTTAAGACCATACCACCTTCCAGACTGGACCACCAAGGCCTGTTATTTGCTTGCCTTTGGCCCAGGGAGGATTTTCAGCACATCTTACCCAGGACAACATAATCTCATGATCCAGGGTCCTGGAGATGAATGGGTTAGATCTACTTCTCTTCTCTAGGTGGATTCATCAGTACTTGCACCTTCTGCAACCACAGCACCAACCAACTTCTACCAACCACAGCACTGGAGCTAATGTAATTATGCTCCATGCCCCCCTCCCGCATGATAAAAACTTCAGTCAGCAGGATAAAAACAACTCTAAACATAAATCCAATAGATGAACCCATTAAATTATTTGAGCATCTCACGATATCCCGGAAGGTGAGGCATAGAAGCCCTTCCCTGTCAAAGAGGCAGAGCTAAGCCTTCTCTTCTCTGGTGTTTTCCAGTCTGCACAAAGTCTGGTGTTTTCCAGTCTGCACAAAGTCTTCCACTGAAATCGTAAATAGAATTCCTAAGATGCTACACAGAATTTAATGCCATTCATTGCAAGATTTCTCATCAGTACCTCTTGTCAGCTTCAGCTCTCACACTGACTATTGCAACTATTTGAACTGACATTTGTGAGAGCTTGAAATTGACAAACATAGAAAAAGATACAAAACATCCTGCCAAGTATTTCTCCTACTGCTACTCCAGGAAGTATCTCTGCCTCCAAATCACTTTGGAAGGGATTCGTTGCTGGATAACATGTCAAAATTGCTGTGGTTTCAAAAAACAACTGCTGGCTGCCTGTTACATATCTATCTCAGGATAACATGAATCACTAGCTTTCTATGAAGATAAAATGACTTCCAAACACAACCATAGTCTGAGCATTGTGTTATACCACACATGGAAATTTGGGCAGAACTGACAAGTTGATCAATCTTTTAAAATCAACTTTTCAGTAATACACGTTAAATTTATATTTAACCCTGTGTATATTAAATCTGTAATTTCTGATAGAAAACAATTGCGGATTAACAACTATGTAATGGATCTGCATAAATTATGTGGTTGTTATTCCTCATTTAATATGCTTTTTCCTCCAATCATTCTGGTATTTAACCTACAAAATCTGCTTTTCACAGTTTGATTTCCAAGCACTGCTATCGGTAAATATGCAAATGCAACACTTTCCTTTAACTATTCAGGTTGCAATTATGAGATAACAAATATTATTTCTTGCTTATGGAGCTACCTGAAGGCAAATAATGCCATAGTTGGGATGTTGAAACAAGACACCATGACTAAAATGTCTTGTAAAGAGTTCATAATGTAAATTTGGTTTCATAATTTGGCCCTAGGCCAGTGATGGTGATCTTTTAGAGATCGAGTGCCCAAACTGCAATTCAAAACCCACTAATTTTTTTGCAAAGTGCCAATACAGTAATTTAACCTGTATACAGGTGGCTATGAAGGGGTGATGTCGGGTGCCCACAGAAAGGGCTCCAAGTGCCACCTTTGGCACCCGTGCCATAGGTTCACCATCACTGCCCTAGGCCTTCCCAAACATCAAACCCCTTTGGGAAGTTTCTCCCCACATTGTGTTGCCCCAGAGGCGCAGCTAGCATTTGGAGCGTCTGGGGACAAAGTCAGCTTTTGCACCCTCTCCTCCCCCCAACCATGTCTCACCCACTCAGTGGGGGGGGGCAGATCCTGGGAGAAGAGGGAGGGAGGGAGGGGAAGAAGGGTTTCTTCTCATGCCCTCTTTGTGGGTCTCCTTTCCAGAAGGCTTTCCTGTGCAAACCACACAGCACGTGGAGATAACACCGAGGAGGCAATTTTTTTCACCTCCATAGCACGCTTCCTGCTCCTCCTTTCCCCCAGCTAAGGCTTGACGATGGTTAGCCCAGAGAAAGGAGGAGAGGGAACCAGGCAATGGGTTTTTTTTCTCAAGCAGCACCTCTGTTGCACACTTCCCTCTCTTCCTTTCCCCGAGCTAATGATCGCCATGCCTTAGCTGGGGGAAAGGAGGAGGGGGGAGCAATGGATGGAGGTGCTGCTTGGAAAAAAAACATTGCCTGCTTCCCTCTCCTCCTTTCCCCCAACTAAGGATCACCAAGCCTTAGCGGAGCGAAAGGAAGACTGCTGGTGGGATGGCGAGTGGCTTCTTCCTCCTGCTCCTCCTCCAGGTGCCCCCAGATTGCTGTGTGCCCCAGGGTAAATGCACTCTTCCGCCCCTCCCTAGTTACACCAATGTGTTACCCTCCCCCTAATACAGGGTGTCCCTCACCTCAGGAATAGTTTTCATGCCATGCCAGAGAGGGTGGTATCCCTTTGCACTATAGAAAATGAGGTGGGGGCAGTGACAATAGCAGCCACCATGCAGAAGAAAGGCAAAACCACAGTGGAAAGAATCTGCTTAGCAGAACCATTATTTCCTTTAATCAATATTGGGTTCTAAGGATCAAAAGCACAACATGGTAGCTGTCATTGAGTGCATAGATTAATGGCAGCCAACCTTCCACAAGGACCATGAGAGATAAAGTATGTAGTGCCCTCTCACCCTTTTTATTCTGTGATGGCTGAGCTCTCACCACAGCCATCTGATCCCCACCACAGGCTGGGTCAAACATATTTTCCCCTTCATTTCCCTCCATTCTTTCCAAAGACATGATTCCTTCTCCTTTTGAATGGTGGTGATAGCAGTTTGTACCTTTTTTCTTGCCGAAGCATTGTCTTCTAATGCAAGACAAGAAGCCAGGATAGGACAGCTGTGGCCTCCTTTTGGAGAAGAAGTACCAGATCTGCTACCACTAGCAATAGACACCTGAGGTAACAAACTAAATCAGTTTAACAGCAGCACTGTACCCTCCCTGTCTGATGGCAATGGATCACAACCAATGCAGAGGAATGCAACTGTCTTCATGGAGTGAAGGAAATGTTAAATTTTCTGTGTGGATTTTCAGTGAAAATTCCCCAGGAAGAAAACCCTTTGGTTTATTTATTTATTTATTTATTTATTTATTTATTTATTTAATATACCACAACCATCTAGCAAAAAAGCTACTCTGGGTGGTTTACAAACATATACAGAATATTAAACCAGATTAAACAACTTAAAATAAAAAATAAAAACTAATCAATCAAACCAAATAATCAAATCATAACAATAAAAAAACAAATAAACAAATAAGCACAAATACAAAAAATCAAAATGCTTTAACAAATCAAAATAAGAACAAATGGAAAAAATAACTAATTGAAAATTTTCATAAGGCAGGGAAAATGACAGTGTCCTATTGGTTTAATCAGAATATTCAGGGAAGGCCAACCTATAAAGCCAGATTTTCAGCAGTTTCTTGAAGGCTTGTAGTGAGGGCGCCAGGTGAATCTCTTGGGGAACTTCGTTCCACAGATGAGGTGCGACCACCGAGAAGGCTCTTTTCCTTGTTGATGTTTTCCGGCTGTCCCTCGGGGTCGGTACCTGCACATAGCCTGCCTGGCTTGACCGAGTGATTCTGGCAGTTCTTTTTGGGAGGAGCCTTAAAGGCAAAGCAATTTATTCCAACACCTTTGGTCTCAAACATGGGCACATTGATGCATTCATTTTATAACTTCACATCCTTTCAAACTATGCACTAGAGCATAATACACTTAGCCACTACAATCCCTATATATCACCAGTAATGTAGAACAACTGACAAGAAACACATGTCTGGACAATGTCAACATCTATAAAAGGGACTGGAAAGATATAAATTGATCTAAATTGTTCATAAGGACTAGAAAGAATAGAAAGGGAGATGAAGACTTTCTATATGTAAAAAGCAAAACAAAACACATTCCTGCATAGAAATAAAGGAGGATTAGTTTGGTTATCTAATCAAAAGCATCTGGACTAGAATAATCGGAGCAAAAAACAAAAGAAACATGGCAGCTAGAATATTCTACTGACAACCCAAACTGGGATGAAAGATGCAGATGAAACCTTCAAAAAACAAATTGCAAGAATTTCAAAGAGACAAGACGTAGCAGTAATAGAAGTTTCCAATTACCCTGATGTCTGTTGATAAGCAAATGTTGACAAATATGGCCCTTCCAAGAAATTCCTGGCCTGTGTTCTGGATAATTTTCTCCTACAACAAGTGGAAGAAGAAACTAGATGATCAACTATCCTTGACCTGATCCTAACTTGATAGAAGAAGTGGCAGTAAAGGGAAGTTTCAGGGAAAGTCACTCCGTTCTAATTGAGTTCTTAATTTCAAAGGAAATGAAGGCAGAATGGAACTACACTTGTTTGGTGGGGTTTAGGAAAGCCACTTTCAACAAGCTCAGAACAATGGTAAGTAAGGTCCCATGGCAGGAGAGCCTAATGAGAAAAGGAAACCAAGAAGAGTGAGAGTTTCTTAAAAAATGAAATATTAAAGGAATAACTCCAATTAATATCAACAAGAAAAAAGATGGAAGAGGCCAGAGTAGAACTAAGGACAATGCTAAGACTAGCACAGGTTCTGGAGCATTCACATGAAAGCTCTTAGATCATAACTTGGAAACATGTGGATATTCATCAACTCCTGCTTGATTATGGAAAACCTATAAAGATTTTGACTCAGCCAATGACTCTTTGTGCAAAGGTCATTTTGCCTCTGTACTAGGCATTTCCAAACGTCAGCTCTCCTGATGTTTTGGACCACAACTCCCAGAACTCCAAGCCTGTATTGCCAATGACAAAGGACTATGGGAGTTGTGGTCCAAAACATCTGGAGGGCCGATTTTTGGACATGCCTGCTCTATATGATCACATGTAAGATTTATAATGGAGGAGTACCTGAATTTTCATGAGCAAGGCAACAACAGAGGGGAGGGTGGGATGAGTGTTCCCTTGCTCATAAATATGTTTAAGCTGTTTTTTAAAAGCTCTGAATACAGTGGCAAATATTCCCTTATCACTTTGTTGCTATAAACTCTTGCATCCAAAGAGCTGAAAATATTTTGACCAACCTGTTCATTTTCCAGTGCATTTGGCAATTTTCCACTGGAGTTAACTTGTTTTTGAGTTAAATCTCATTTCTAATTAAAATATAATGGCAATAATTTAGCTGCTTAGTTTCTATAAGAGTAACCTCATGGTCCAAAATTATCCCTGAGGGTAGAAACCAAATAACAACCTTCATGTAAAAAACTCATGAACAAATTGCATTGCATAGTTCATAACTTACTGCATCTCTGAGCACAGCATATCTCTGGGCCTGGAAGTAAAGGAGGCACTGTGGCAATTGAGATGCAGGGTTTAGGCCTGATTGTGAGGACAGAATGTGTGCTTTAGCAAGATGTGTGGTGCTTGAGTTCATGCATGTCTGATATCTTGTTCTGTTTTGAAAAAGCAATCACATCCTGGCCATTAGACACAGCAAGGGAGTCAGCTTAAGCAGTAGATGATAGAGAGAAGCAACAACTGCTTGATAACCTGTGAGCTATTCCCTATTTTTGAACTACAGACTTATTGTATCACAGAGGTAGACATGGGCGGGCAGTGGTGCAGGCCGACCAGAAAAAGGATGGATAGAGGTTCGTTCTTGGCTTGTCGTTTGTCGGAACAAATTGTCCGTTAAATGGTCATTTCCGTTTATCCAATATCAGAAAAAATTTTGCAAAAAAAAATAAAGAATAAACTGCTTTCCGTTTGTCGGGAATTAAATCGTTTCCACCCTCCCTGCCTGAACTTATATCCTAAAGCCTGACTTCCCAGAGCACACCAGGGCGCCCTCCTCCCTCAACAATCAGGGCCAGCGATTTCTGGTGCCTTTTTTATGCCCTCGCCCATCCAGGTGGCGGGCGGGGCCATTGGTGTGGCATGGTGGTGGTGGGTCATCAAGATGCAGGCAGGTGGCAAGTGGCGGTGGCGGGCCAAATTAGGAAGGGCAAAGCCACCAGTTAGGATATCACTTAGGATAGAGGTTCTGTTCTTGGCTTTTGCACCCCAAATGTGTGTGTGTGCACTGGGAGCAAATTGAGCTCCCAGTTGGGAAAATCTCAAAAAATAAATGGTAGTATATAATATATATCAGAAGGTTAAATAAATATCCACATCTCCCACTCCCAGTTTCCAAAGAGGGTCCCCCATTTATCCAATATCAGACTCCAAAAAATCCTCAAACTGCCAGAGAAGAAATAAAAACGAATAAATTTAAATAAATGGGACTCCCTGTGGAACATTCCCTTCAGTTTTAGACAAAGCTGCAGGATGAATCAAAATGTTGGAAATGTATTATGACTATTTTCTAAATTCAATTGCCTCCGAGTGCCTGAACTATTCTTGTTAAATATAGTAGATATAAATATTTCCTAAAGCCTCCAGCCTTGTCTCAAGAATCTAGATTTGGAAACATCAATCACCAGCAAAGATGGCAGCCAAACTCTCTGGTTATCTCAACCACATCCATACACCCGTAACAAATTTATTAGTATTGTGATAACATCTGGCAATTTCTGGAAGGTGCCTATTTCTATTTTGCCCTATACCGAGACATCCAGAAAACTGTCAGTCAAAAACCTTCCAATGTTCCATTGGTGGAATAAAAATTAAAAAAAAAATGCATGGTCCCATCCCATGCCCAACCCAAATGAGCAGGTCTAAAAACATAAAAAATAAAATAAAATAAAATAAAATCAATATGACGTTTTATTGCTATAAAAAATCCACTGCTGCTACTATAAAAATCCAGGCATTTAAAATAAATAAATTTCACATGTTTCTGTGGTGATTTGGTGTGTTTTTTAACCACAATTTCAAAAGAAAAATTGTGGTCGCCATTTTGGATCCCCCCCACCGCATGGCATGCAGTGAGACAGACGACGAGGATGACCCCCCCAGCCTGGTGCAAGCAGCCCAGAACATGAGAAGGGGGGGAAGGCCAGGGACCCCCCCAGAAACCACCCCTCTGGTAGGTGGCAAAGCCTCAGGCAGGCATATTTTCGCCTGCTTTTTTGGCTGGGAGTTGGGTTTAAAAAAAAAACTTTAAAAACCTTTTTCTGTGCTTTGCATCGCGCGATCGCCGCGATGCCACAAACGGAAATGAAAAACCCAACCAAAACTTTCTTTTTTCGGTTCGAGTTCGAGTTCTGACGGCTTAATTATCGTTCCCGTTTCCGTTACGTAACAGAAATGATAACCGAAAATGGAAACGACAATTTCGCCAAGTCGTGCCCATGTCTACACAGAGGCATAGGCTCGTGTACATTGCTCATGCAGTGGAAGAGTGTTCTGTTGCTAGTGTTGAATATGCTTCAGCTGTCAATCTGATTGATGTCTGTCTCTGTATGTAATATGGGGAGACAGATATTGTCCTTTGCCTCAGGATATCCTGAACTGGCTGCACAAAAGGAGCATTGATTAGTAGAGATGGGCATGAATTAAAAAAATGGTGTTTCGTTTCATTTTGTTTCATTTTAGACATGGGCACAGAGTGGCAAAATCTTCATTTCCGTTTTCGGTTTTTCGTTTCCAGAAGTAACGGAAACGGTAACTGTAATTAAGCCATTACAACTCGAACTTGAACCGAAAAAAGAAAAATTTGGTCGGGTTTTTCATTTCCGTTTGTGGCATTGCGGCGATCGCGCGATGCAAAGCACAGAAAAAAATTTAAAAAGTTTTTTTAAAAACCTCGACTCGTGGACGAAAAAGCAGGCAAAAATATGCCTGTATGAGGCTTTGCCAACTACCAGAGGGGTGGTGTCTGGGGGGTTGTCCCCGGACTTTCCCCCTCCTCCTCTCCTGTCCTGGGCTGCTGGCACCAGGCTGGGGGGGGGGTTCATCCTCGTCGTCTCGCCATGCCACGCGGTGGGGGGGAATCCAAAATGGCGACCGCAATTTTTCTTTTGAAATTGTGGTCAAAAAACACACCAAATCACAACAGAAACATGTGAAATTTATTTATTTTAAATGCCTGAATTTTAATAGTAGCAGCAGTGGGTCTTTTATAGCAATAAAACGTCACATTGATTTTTTTTTATTTTTTTTTATTTTATTTTATTTAGACCTGCCCATTTGGGCAGGGCATGGGATGGGACCATGCAATTTTTTTGAACAATTCCACCAATGGCATGGCCAGGTTTTGACTGACATTTCTGGATGTCTCGGAGGGCATAAAAAGCCGAAATCGCAGTCGGGTCTTGGATGTGGAGGGAGGAGGGCTGTGCTGGTGGTCCTTGTGCAATCGAGACAGAGATTATTCGAGGAGGGAGGCCTGGAGGCTTTAGACATTAGGCAGGCAGGGATGGAATTGATTTTATTAGAAAATAATTTCTTTGATTCCCTGCAGCTTTGTCTGGCGAAGGGAAGCAGTTAGAGTTTTTTCCTTTTTTCTCAATCTCTTCTCTGGCTGTTTGGGGGAGAGGATTTTTCTGATATTGGATAAAGGGGGAGGGTCAACTGGGAGTGGGAGGTGTGGATTTATTTTAAAATATATTATATACTACCATTTATTTTCTATTTTTCCCAAATTCAATTTGCTTGCACACACACACATTTGGGGTGCAAGCCATGAACAGAACCTCTATTCTAAGTGGAGAATATTTTACAATATTATTTAGTTTATTAATTACTTACTTCATTGTTTGTTTTTAAACTTGTGTTTTGTGTGCATTGAAGTGGATGAGAAGAATTTAGAAAATTATTTTCATTTTATTCCCTGACTACAACTACTAAACTATATTGTATTTATTTACACACCAATATCTTTCTGTTGAGAGGCATAGTACCACTACTCTCTTTTCACTTCAGGCTTATTTTGGGGTGTGGCTGAAGCCACCTGTCCAGCTGCTGCTGCTGTTGGTATCAGCCTTACAATATTATTTATTCATTACTCCAGCTCATTGTTTGTTTGTTTACATACATACATACACTTGTTGTGTTGTGTGTGCACTTGAACACACAGATACATTCCATTGAAGTGGATCAGAAGAATCTAGAAAATTATTTTCATTTTATTCCCTGACTACAACTACTAAACTATATTGTTACACCCCAATATCTCTGTTTGGGAGGCATAGTACCACACTACTGTCTTTTCACTTCAGGCTTATTTTTGGGTGTGGCTGAAGCCACCTGTCCAGCTGCTGCTGCTGCTGATATCAGCCTTACAATATTATTTATTCATTAGTCCAGCTCATTGTTTGTTTGTTTACATACATACATACACTTGTTGTGTTGTGTGTGCACTGAACACACAGACACATTCCATTGAAGTGGATCAGAAGAATTTAGAAAATTATTTTCATTTTATTCCCTGACTACAACTACTAAACTATATTGTTATACCCCAATATCTTTCTGTTTGGGAGGCATAGTACCATACCACACTATTCTCTTTTCACTTCAGGCTTATTTTTGGGGTGTGGCTGAAGCCACCTGTCCAGCTGCTGCTGCTGATATCAGCCTTACAATATTATATTTATTCATTACTCCATCTCATCGTTTGTTTGTTTACATACATACACGTGTTGTGTGTGCACTTGCACATACAGGCAGGCACATTCCATTTCAGTGGATCAAATTGAACTCCGAATTTAGAAAATTATACCAAGGGCCAGCAGGGCACCATTGAAAGCTTGTACAAAAGAACACAGTGTGTGAGAGTAAGCTTGTGGGTCAAAAGGATAAGTTTATTAGAATAGTTTGTTACTTAACACAAATATAATAAGAAAATATATTTCTAATACTTTTGAGAAATAAAAAAATGAGGAGGGGTGGCAGAGCCAGAGGGAAGGGCAGGGGGACCCCCACTAAAATAAATAGGGGCACATTTCTGAAGGAAGGCACAGGAAGTAGTGCAGATAGTGATATTGCTGCCACTCCCTCTCCAAGCAGCAGCTGCACAACCAGCACCACCAGAACATCTTCTGTCACTGAGGGAAGCATGGATGACTGCATGCGAGACCAATGCCACCATGCTTTGACATGGACACCCCCCATTAGACAAGGACTCGGAAAGACGAGGACTCGGAAAGATGAGGACTCGGAATCAGAAACGGGCTCTTTGCATCTACATATGCCGGATCCTGAAGACCTGTTGGCAGGAACAGACGAAAGGCAGGCTTTAGGAAGTGATGGAATGAGCAGCACTCTTTCCACCCAGAGTACCACCAGTGACAGCAGCAGTCAATTGTCCCAGCAGGGCACAAGCCACACCACCACCAGCACAGGCGCGGCAGGCAGTACCAGAGGGGGCAGTACTTTCCATAAGCCTCACGGGTCTCTCTGGGAGCATTTTGAGAACAGCCCAGAAGACTCGAGGCTTGCGGTGTGCAAGAAATGCAGGGTGGTTGTGCGCAGGGGGAATGACCCCAAACACCTCTCCTCAAGTGCCTTGCGTAGCCACCTCATGCGAAAGCACCCTGGGACTCTGCCTGGGACAGTGTCGGGCCCTGGTTCCTCAGGGAGAAAGAGGGGGGAAGCAGGAATGGGGAAGGAGGACTCATCCAGAGACAGCTCCACTGAGAGTGGGAAGAGGCAGGCCACTCTGCAGGAAGTGGTGCTGCTGTGTGGAAGTTTTGTCAGCCAACGTAATAGGGCCAAGGCACAGGAGACCACCACTTGCGTGGTTGGTGAAATGGTGGCCATGAATGGGTTGCCCCTCTCCTTTGTGGAGTCATCAGGCTTGAGGCACCTGATGAAGCACGTGGCTCCATGGTACGAGCCTCCATCCTGGCATACCTTCAGCAGGCTGGTGATTCCCTCCCTTTTTGAGTCCATCAGGGACATGGCCCGGGCCCTGCTGTAGGCAGCCAGAGGAAGGAAGATTCACATCACCTCCGACCTCTGGACCGGTGGGCACCACGGATACCTCTCTCTGACAGCTCATTGGTTGCAACCCAATGAGGTCCTTGACACTAGGGCATCCCAAGAAGAGCTGCAGGGGAGCCACAAGGGAGCACCCCAAGAGGGTACAGGGTGGTGCTTCTCCAGGCACAAAGCATGGAGGACAATGCCAAAGGGATCCACATTTCTGACGTCCTCAAGACAGCAATGTGAGAGTGGGGATTGGGAACCAAGGGGCAGGTCAATCGCGGATTCATGGTCACTGACGCAGGACGTAACATGATCAATGCGGTTGAAATGGCAGGGTTACAGGGCATCGTGTGCGCAGCACACAAATTGCACCTAGTGGTGGACGATGCCATTGGGCTGGGTGCACCGAAGGACTCCTGGTGTGAGGGGACCCTGGAGACCAAAGCCTTACTGAACAAGTGCAGGAAAATAGTCGGGCACTTCTCATGCAGAGTCAAGGTATCCAGAATGATGCGTGAGAAGCAGGCGGAGACGGGCCGACCAGAGCACATCCTGATCCAGGACATGACCACCCGGTGGAACTCCACCTATGAAATGGTCAAGCGCCTGGTGGAGCAAAGGCAAATGGTGGAATACATCATGTCAACCACTCCTGTCCTGCCTGAGGGAAGGGTGTTGGACATTGGTGCTACTGAGTGGCTCGCCCTCTCCCAGATGGTGGGTATCCTGCAGCCTTTTGAGGAGACCACCCATGTCCTCAGCAACTACAACGCCAGCCTGGGCCACGTACTCCCCCTGATACATGCCCTTCCCCAACGCCTAGAGGCCAGTATCCGGGAAGAAGCCGATATTCTCCCAAAGAACAGGGCCTTGGCAGACAGGCTGTTGACCGGCGTGGATACCCGCCTTAGCCCACTGAGGAGGGAAAAGGTGTACCAGATGGCATGCCTGTGCGATCCTCGCGTCAAGGGTTCCTTGGCGGGGAGCCCTGCCGACCTGATTTCCTGGAAGATGAGCTATGCCGTCAAGCCCGCAGAGCTGTCTCAAATCAGGGCCAGGCATTCTCGAGGGCACACAGAAGGCAGAGCGATCCAGAAGAGGAATCATAGCAAGGATCCTCTTCCTCCTATACTGCAGGAGTGTACACCCAGAGACCAGGTTCCGTACCAGCAGCCAACTACCTGGCCTCTGCCCCAGCCATGGCAGTCTCCTCCTCAGTGGAAGCAAGGGAGGAAGAAGAACCGGACCCCGCTCAGACCATGGTGAGGGAGTACATGGCTGAACCCCTCCAACCCCTCCCCTTGGACCCACTCCACTACTGGGCCAGATAGGCAGACATCTGGCCCACTCTTTCGACTCTGGCATTGGACCTCTTGTCCATCCCACCCACCAGTGTCAAGAGTGAGCGTGTCTTCTCCCACATGGGAGATGTTCTGAGGCCACGCCGCTCTCGTCTGGACCCGGAGACCGTGGAAAGGTTGACTTTCATCCGCTTCAACCTTTCCACATTGGGATTACCCCAACACTCCAAGACCTAGGTCCACAGTTGTTCTTCCACTGGTTCCTTCCAAACAGGCCTCCCTTGCTCTAACATGCACTACCAGAGCAACACTTATGCCTGCCTTCCTGCAATTATGCCTGCCTACAAGCTTGGCTTCCTCCCTGCAAGGCCAACTTCCTGCCAGCCTGCCAGCCAGCCAGCCTGCCTACCAGCCTACCTGCCTGGCTAGCCCTGTGCCTACCTGCCTAACTGCCTGCCTGCCTGCCTGCCTGCCTGCCTTCCTGTCTGTCTGCCTTCCTGCATTCCCACTCAATTTGAAGGGTTCGATTATTGCCCAATTTTTCTAGGACTTGCCTGGCTCAAAACCAGGGAGGACCACTCAATGTGTCATTTGAAGGGAATCTCTATCTTAAGGCCCAATTTTTCTAGCCCTTGCCTGGCTCAAAACCAGGGAGGACCACTCAATGTTTATAATTTGAACCGGACAAGACTTTTGGGGTTGCAGCCGTGCAACTTTCCATAACCCTAACCCTAACCCTAACCCAATCAAACCAATGCCTGTATGCCTCCCATCCTAACATTCTACCAGCTCAACACAGTTATGCCTGGCTGTCTGCTCTGTCTATATGACTGCCTGCCTGAATGCTTCGCCTGCCTGCCTGCCTTCCACCTTTGTCTGCCTGAATGCCTGTAGTTCCGCTGCATGTATGGATCTAATAAGGGCTACATAATTAGCCCTGTTTTTATAGGGCTTCCCTGGTCTTTATAGCAGCCCAGGAATATTTTTTCTAGGGTCAGTGTAGGCCCAATATTTCTCCATCGGTCATGGCTGGTCTGAGTGTAGTACACCCTAATACCTACCTTCCTCGATGTGTTCCTCCCTTCCCTGGGGTTTTGGAGCCACTCTGCTTACAAAGTGTTCGAGATGCACTTTACCACAACCTACCTCAAAGACTGATTAGCAGGGGCGTAGCTCTCCTTACAGCCTTAAAGAAATAGCCCTGTTCTCCTGCATCCACTCTGTCTCCCGGGTTGATGAAACTTGGTCTCCTGGGGTGGAGAAACTCTGCCTCCAAAGGCAGAAACCATCCTCCCTTCTGGCACTTTGGCTTTGTGCCTTCCCTAGCCTGGGTGGGTACCCTGCAAGCCTGCCTTCCTACCTGTAAGCCAGACTGCCTGCTTCCCTGCCTGCCTGCCTGCCTGCCCGCCCCTCTGCCTACCTGCCTGCCTGTCAGGCTTCTGGGACTCCCGGCTTGGAGGAGGCCTTTCAGGTGCTTCACGTACAGCCTATCAGCAGTGCAGTGCTTCAAGTTCAGCCTCTGAGCCGACATGCGCCCTGTCGGCCACTCTCCTCGACTTCCCCAGGCAGCAACCCCAGCTGCCCCCACCTCTAGGCGGAAAATCACTTGAGGAGACCAACTTTAACAGGCACAGTCATCATCAGCCATTTGGTTTAGAATTGGGGTACTCTGTCCTCCAACATGGGGGAGGGTTCACTCCAACCGGTTACAGAAGGAGGGGAGATTTCTTCCAACTAGCATTCCGGCTTCCAAAGGCGGAAGAAACAATCCCTCCGTAACATTTGCACTCTGGCTTTCCTGGCTTTGCTGGGCAGTCAAAACTCTTGCCTCCAAAGTAGGTGTCTGAAAGAATCCCTCCCGTTGTTCCCTGCAGTTCTGGCTTCTCTGTCTCCACTGGGTTGGTGAAACTGTTCTCCTTCCTGGAAGCTTTGTTGAGAGATAAAAGTACCAGGCCGGAAACAATCCCTCCAAGTTCCCTGGCGCTCTGGCTTCGGGGCTTTCCTGGGTGGACTGTGTCTCCACTGGGCAGTCAAAACTCTGGCTTGGTGGCCTCCAAAGTAGGTGGCTGAAAGAATCCCTCCCCGTTGTTCCCTGCCATTCTGGCTTTGTGGCTTTGCCGCGTGCGTGGACTCTGTCTCCACTGGGTTGGTGGAACTGGTCTCCTGTTTTGGAAAAACTGGCCTCCAAAGTAGGCGGCTGAAAGAATCCCTCCCGTTGTTCCCTGTTCTGCGCTTTGACTCTGTCTCCACTGGGTTGGTGGAACTGGTCTCCTGTTTTGGAAAAAATGGCCTCCAAAGTGGGTGGCTGAAAGAATCCCTCCCGTTGTTGCGGCTTGCGTTTGCGTGGACTCTGTCTCCACTGGGTTGGTGGAACTGGTCTCCTGTTTTGGAAAAACTGGCCTCCAAAGTAGGTGGCTGAAAGAATCCCTCCCCGTTGTTCCCCACCATTCTGGCTTCGTGGCTTTGCTGAAAGCAGACAAGAGCAGCTGAAGGTGGGCCCACATGTCCTCCGGATCATGCTGAGCGGGAGAGAAGCCTCCGCCCGTGGCTGCCTGAGACAACACTGAGGCCACTTCCGGCGATACGGCAGGGAAGCCGGATGGGGTGGAGGGCAGCAGAGGGTCTCTGCCCTGGAGATGGGCATGGAACTGTGCCACCTGGTCAAGGAGGGATAAGGTCTGCTCCATGAGCGAACCGGGCTACTCGGTGGTTGCGCTGGGGCCAAGAATATGAGGTAAAGGCCAAACCTTCCCAGGCAAAGGCTGGGCAGGCGGTTCGGCTGGGCCGCGCTGGTATGGTGTTTCCAGGGTGTTCCCACTGGGCGCTCCCTCTGCTCTGTCCTGAATTTGATCATTTCTGCCAGTCAGCTCCTTTGGATACTCGTGCTGGCAATGATACCCTAAGAGGTTAAGGGGCACTCAACAAGATGAGTGGGGGGGGGACTCTCATGCCACTACCAGTCTGAATCTCTGACCGCTAGTTGACCAGGGTGGCATTTGCTTGGCTTTATAAGGAGTGTCATGGGGAGGGGACATTGAGAGGAGTAGAGTAGACCCTCATCCAGATTTGGGGGAGGAACAGAATACTGTGTCTCCTGCTGCCTCTGAGAGGTGGAGGGTAAATGGGATGGATTAAAGGCTTCAAAACAAAACAAAAAAAAGTATAACAGGCAGCCAGACCAAGTAGGGTGGCCGGTTCAGTCAGCTTTGACCAAGAGAAAAAAAGAGTATTGCATTCTGCCCACATTGTTTGCTTTAATGCATAGGATGCAGTCTTATGCTATTATATATTTATTAAATATATTATTCATCACCCAGTTTAAAGTGTTTTCCACCTGCTCTGGGTCATTGTGGGACGCCCTCATGCTCTGGGAAGTCAAATCGCACTAAAACATGGTAGAAATGACAAACGACGAACGAAACGTCAAACCAAATTTTTTTTGAAAAACATCGCGACAAATGGAAATGGAATGAAACAGACCCGTTCCGACAGATGAAAAATTGAAACATCATTTTTTTTCTGGTCGTGCCCATCTCTATTTCATTTCATTAAGGAGTTTGGTTCATTTCATTTTGATTTTCATGATTTTTGTGAAAAAAATCGTTTTGTTGTTTTGTTAATTTGATCTTTGTTTTTACCCACTTTTTTCCCAGCACCCACTGTGTGGCCTCCTTCTTATCACCCCTCCTGATTGGCCCCGCAATAACAGGCCCTGGGAGGGAAGCACAAGGGGGGGAGGTTTCAAAGCCACACTGCTCTGGCTGCCTAAACATGGCCTGCTTCTTACCTCTCCTCCCGGGGCTGGGCTGAGGCTCGAGCCCGCCACATCCCTCGATGGCACCAACAAGGTGTGTGCTTCCTCCATGCAGCTCAGTGCGAAAGGACCTCTGGACCAGCACCAGGTAGGAGACATCTATGCCCCCCATTAACGAACTGAACCGAACTAAACCAATTTTTCTCGGTTCGGTTCGGTTTCATGTTAAATTTGCCCCTAGGTTCATTATTTGTTTTGTTATGGAATGAAATGAATAATGAATAAAGAAATGAAAAAAATCATTTTTGTGCCCATCTCTATTGATCAGTCTTCTGTGACTTCCAGAAACCATCTTGAATTCCAGTGGCTATGGGCCTGCCATTTAATGAACTGTTTACTCAAATGAAGTCCACTGAATCTACACAGATACCTTGCACTACTTGCATCATTGTGTTGTATTGGCACAGGATGGCCAGCTGCATCCATGACAAGGTCTAAAGCATCTTAAAAGATACCAGAATTGCAAGTGATTGAACTAAAATGCCCCAAATACCATTTCCTTTCTTCTGGGGAAAACGATCAGCCAAACAAACAAGAGACACAGGAAATGAATCATTGATATATTGCTGCAGTCTCTCTATGGAAGATGTTGATGACAGAAGTACCTAATGATGGGGCGGCTTGCCAGCCACCTTGGGGAGTAACAGTGACAGGAGTGGAGGCTGTCTGGGCTGCCCCCATCAAACTGGGGCCACCACACTGACAACAACAGACTTGAGGTAAGTCTGAGACTCACCTTTTTCAGGCCACTTCTTGGAGATGACTAGCATCACTGTATTTGTTGCATATTGCTTGACTGATTGAAATATTTATTTATTTATTTATTTATTTATTTATTTATTTATTTGTTTTTGTTTGTTTGTTTGTTTATGGGGTGGGCAGGACCACAACTATGGTCTGTGTCACCCATAGCAAACATGGATTCCAGCTCCCCACCCCATGCCTGGCAGCAGGGGGTGATATAGTACAAAATGAAAATACTCTTTTGTCATTTAAGCATCCCCCAGCATGACTATTGGTCAACATATGCCCTCCTCTCTCTCTATCTCTCTCAGTTGCACCTCTGGTGGTGGTGGGTATGAGCAAAACCATGCTAGCCAGGACTGTGCAACTCAAATGAAAAGTGTAGACTTCTTCCCAGTATAGCTACTGACTTATTTTTTAATTTTGGCCACATTGAGACATGGATATACAGTATATTTTAAAAAAATGAATTACAAAATTCATTCAAAAATGCTAATTTTTATTCAAATTTGTACTGATATCCCAACAAATACAAATTGATGAATTTTTAGTAATATTTGATTTGTTGATTAATTGGACTATAAACTAGTCACCAAGGCACACTGACACTTCCCCTGACTCTTTTCTACAATTACTCCAAGACTGAGGAAGATCGAATTTCTGGCTTCCAAGTTATACCCCCAAATCATAAGAACATAAGAACATAAGAAGAGCCATGCTGGATCAGGTCAAAGACCCATCTAGTCCAGCTTCCTGTATCTCACAGTGGCCCCACCAGATGTGTTTGGGAGCGCATGAGACTAAATATCTGTCTCCTGATACCACTCCCTGCATCTGGCCCTTGAAGTACCCTGGTTTTAAGCCTGGAGATTACACATCTCCATCATGGTTTGTAACCTGTGATGGACTTTTCCTCCAGGAATCTGTCCAATCCCCCTTTGAAGGCATCCAGGCCAGATGCCATCACCACATCCCGTGGCAGGGAGTTCCACAGACTAACAATGCACTGGGTGAAAAAATATTTTCTTTTGTCTGTTCTTACTCTCCCAGCCCTCAATTTGAGTGTATGTCCCCTAGTTCTGGTATTTTGTGAGAGGGAGAAGAACGCCCCTCTATCCACATTACTCATGCCCTGCATTATTTTGTATGTCTCAATCATATCCCCCCTCAGGCGCCTTTTTTCCAGACTAAAGAGCCCCAAATGTTTTAGCCTTTCCTCATAAGAGAGGTGCCCCAGCCCAGTAATCATTTTAGTCGCTCTCTTCTGCACCTTTTCCAGTTCCACTATGTCTTTCTTGAGATGCGGTGACCGGAATTGTACACAATACTCCAGGTGCGGCCTTACTATTGTTTTGTATAATGGCATTATAATATTAGCTGTTTTATTTTCAGTCCCCTTTTTGATAATCCCCAGCATGGAATTGGCCTTCTTCACCGCTGCCACACATTGGGGAGACACCTTCATGGAGCTGTCCACCAACACACCAAGATCTCTTTCCTGATCTGTCACGGATAACTCAGAGCCCATGAGTTGATAAAGTTATGATTTTTTGCCCCAATATGCATTACTTTACATTTGGCTACATTAAAACACACTTGCCATTTCGTAGCCCATTCCCCCAGTTTGGAGAGATCCTTCTGGAGCTCTTCACAATCTTCTCTGGTTTTTACCACACGGAAAAGTTTTGTGTCATCTGCAAACTTGGCCACCTCACTACTTATCCCTGTCTCCAGGTCATTTATGAACAGATTGAAAAGCATCGGTCCCAGGACAGATCCCCGGGATACACCGCTTTTCACCTCTCTCCATTGTGAAAATTTCCCATTGACACCTACTCTTTGTTTCCTGGATCTCAACCAGTTCTCAATCCATAAGAGGACCTGCCCACTTATCCCCTGACTGTGCAATTTTCTCAGCAGCCTTTGGTGAGGGACTGTGTCAAAAGCCTTTTGAAAATCCAGATAAACTATATCCACCGGTTCACCCAAATCCTACATGCCTGTTGACCTTTTCAAAAAATTCTAAAAGATTTGTCAGACAAGATTTACCCTTGCAGAAACCATGCTGATTTTCTCTCAGCAAGGTTTGTTCTTCTATGTGTTTTAAGATTTTCTCTTGGATGAGGCTTTCCACCATCTTCCCTGGGACAGATGTAAGGCTAACCAGCCTGTAGTTTCCCAGGTCCCCCCTCCTTCCTTTTTTAAAAATTGGTGTGACATCTGCTATCCTCCAGTCCTCTGGCACTGTGTCCGTTTTAAGAGACAAGTTGCATATTACCGTTACGAGATCTGCAATTTCATTTCTCAGTTCCCTAATAACACTTGGGTGGATGTCATCTGGGCCCGGTGACTTGTTAATTTCAATTTATCAATTAGTCCTAAAACATCCTCTTTTAACCCGTATTTCATTTAATTCTTTAGTCAAGAGGGGCCGTTTAGGCAGCGGAATCTGCTCAAGGTCTTCTGTCGTGAAGACAGATGCAAAGAACTCATTTAATTTCTCTGCAACTTCCAAGTCCTCCTTAATCTCCCCTTTTCCTCCCTCACCATCCAGAGGGCCAACTGGTTCTCTGGCAGGTTTTCTACTTCTAACATATTTAAAGAAGCTTTTATTATTACCCTTTATATTGCTAGCCATGCATTCCTCAAAATCTTTCTTTGCCTCTCTTATCATCTTCTTACATTTCTTTTGCCAGAGTTTGTGTTCCTTTTTATTTTCCTCATTTGGGGAGGATTTCCATTTACAGAAAGATCTCTCCTTGCGCTTTAGAGCCCCTCTAACTCCACTCGTTAACCATGCCGGTGCCCTCTTGGACTTAAATGAGCTCTTCTTTCTTTGTGGTATGCACTTGTGCTGGGCCTCTGTTACCGTTTAAACAGGTTCCATGCACTCTGAAGAGATTGGATTCTTCCAAGCTTCCCCTTCAATTTCTTTCTAACTAGTTTCCTCATCTGAGGGAAGTTTGCCCTTCAAAAATCAAGGGTTTTTATGTCTGATTTGCTTGACACTTCCTCCAACATGCATGGAAAAGGAGATTGCAGCATGGTCACTGTTCCCCAGAAGCTCAGTGACATTCACTTCCCTGACCAGGTCCTGAGTATCACACAGTATTAGATCCAGAGTTGCCTGTTCTTGGGTGGGCTCCATGATTACTATCCTATCCTTCTGAGACACCTCCATGATTTGTCTCCTCATTTCAAGGTCCCCCTCAAGTTTTTGATCTGGTGGGCGATAGCATACCCCAACTATCATCACTCCTTGGACCTGGTAGTTTAACCCACAGTGATTCTATGGTGGAGTCAGACCCTCTGTCAACCTCCATTCAGCTGGATTTTACCCCTTCTTTAACAGAGTTGGCCACTCCCCCTCCAACCCGCACCTCTCTATCCTTTCTATATAGTTTATAGCCTGGGATTGCTGTATCCCACTGGTTCTCTACATTCCACCAGGTTTCTCTTATGGCTATTATATCAATGTTATCCCTAGCTGCCAAATGTTCAAGTTCTCCCATTTTTGGTCGGAGGCTTCGAGCATTGGCGTGGAAGCACCTGTACAGTGGGTTCTGCAACAACAGCTGCTGCTTTGTTCTCCCCCCCCCAACAGCTATTATTTTCAGTAGACAAACTATCACATTCCATTATTCTCCCAGTACTAATACCTGCTATGTCATCTCTATGTGATTCTCTACCCTTTCCAACCTCATTCTCTGTGGATGAGATGTTCCGTACCAGATGCCACTCAGCTCCTGTCGGCTTTCCCCCAGTTATCAGTTTAAAAGCTGCTCTGCAGCCTTTTTGAGGTTGAGTGCCAGCAATCTGGTCCCATCATGATTCAAGTGCAACCCATCTCTCCTGAACAGGTTTGGCTTGTCCCAAAATGTTCTCCAGTTCCTAACAAATCTAAAGCCCTCGTCTTGACACCATTGCCTCATCCACGCATTGAGGCTTCTGAGCTCTGCCTGCCTGGCGGGTCCTGCACAAGGAACAGGTAGCACTTCTGAAAATGCTACCTTGGAAGTCCTGGACTTCAATCTTCTTCCTAAAAACCTGAACTTGGCTTCCAAGACTGACCGCTTGGCCTTCCTGACATCATTGGTACCAACATGTACCATGACCACTGGCTCCTTCTCGGTTCTCTCTAACAAGCTATCTAGATTTCTCGTGATGTCTGCAACCTTTGCACCTGGCAGGCAAGTGACCATATGGTTATCATGCTCATCACAAATCCATCCTTCCCTATTTCTAATTATAGAATCCCCTAGCAGAAGGAGCTTCTCTCCTGCATCCTGTTCTTCTACATGTACCTGATCCTGTATCTCATCAATTGTGATGAGGGTGAGATTCTCAGGTGGAACCAGTTGTTCCTCGGTGTGTGCCTCATGAGGTGTGATGAGGGAAAGAGCCTCAAATTGATTGTGCAGTATGAGACTCTCTGAGCGATCCCTTGGCCTTCTACTCCGTTGAGTCACATTCCTCCACACATCTACCTCCTGGGTTGGGGTCCCCAAGAAAGCCCCTCTCGGTACCTAGAGACACCAAACTTTCAGAAAATGTTCCTCTGACTCTCCTCTACAATCCATCCAAGTCTGATGAATATTGGGATTCCCCAAGCCAATTGCTAAAGGACAGCTTCCTGGTTGGGGATCACTTTACAGATGTATAATTCAGTTTTAACAAACCTGGAGAGCTTATATAGAATAGTCATTGGAGAACTGCCCTGCAAATTTGTGTCTATAGGTGTCCAGGGGACCACATTCCTGGGGGCGGTGGGGCTCTTTGTAGGCACATAGCTTGTATTTCTGAATCCCGATATTAACCAAACTCACAGGGCTTGTAGAGGAGTGGTATGCAAAACACACCCTGCAAATGTGGTGTTTCTAGATGCCTTAGAAGTAATTTTATAGGGCTTTAAAATTGAAAACAAATTTACAAATCAATTCATCAGAAAAAACAAATTTAATTTTTGTGAGTTGATTACCTTGATGAATCACAAATTTAAAAAATCACATTTTTCCTGATTCCACCCCCCATCTCTACTCAGTAGCCATATATTTTCTTGATATGGTCTGCTCCCTAGAAATAATTATTTTTATTTATTATTATTGAAAATGTTACTATGCTTCAAAACTATTGGTCAAAACTGGAGAGGTGGAAAACCCCTTTAATCTCATTCATCAACATTCCCCCATTTCTCAGGACAGAAATACTTTTCATATTATATCAAAGATTCTATTTTAAAAACAGATTGCTGACTGGGGCAGATTGAGCACAAAAAGGCCTGGGTCCAAGCTGCCTCAAAGATTGAATATTCCAGTATGGACCAGCTTGGGTGCTAAAGTCATCAGGAGAGGCCTTTTGCTTCATCCTGCCCCCTTCACTGGTGCGTCTCAGAAGAACACATTTGGAACTCTGTTGCTGCTCCCAGATTTGGAACTCCCTTCTGCTGGAGGCCAAGATTTCCCCATCTCTGCTGTCTTTCTGGAAGCAGGCAAAGACCTTTCTCTTCAGGTAAGCTTTCCCTGAATGAGTGACTACCTATAATACGACTTTATACGGATTACCATACATGATTGCATTGAGTGATTTCATAAGAACACTAGTGTTTGCCATGTTGCTTTTCACCCCTCATAATGGATATTTCTTTTCTTCTTGCATACTCTTTGTAGATCTTACTCCTTTTAATGTTCTAAAATGCCTCCTCAAATTGCCTGTTCTTAACTTGAATATGTCTTAAATGTTCTGGACTGTATATTGTGTCGGGAAGTATGGGTTGAAGTTAATGATTAAGAAAAAAACTTCAAACTTAACAACAGAGTTTACAGTCAATGAGCATTTCCCATAAGGAAAGATAAACAATGTAAAGAGAACTAAAATAAAGAAATAACGTGGACCCTCTAAATTCTGTAGAAAAATAGAATATTTGTATTGTCTGACAAAAAGATATATATTAGGAAAAATTACGTTTTGAGTTGTCATGTGTCGGAGTCGGCCTGTTCCGGCTCATTTCCGTTTTTCGCGAAATTTTCCAAAAATTTGTCATTTCGTTTGTCGGATTTTCATCTGTCATTAGTACTGGTTTTGGGGGGGAGTGGGCTCCTGGAGGCACCTCTCTGGGGTGGGTGCCTCCTCTGGCCCGCCATGAAGGGAAAGCGGGCTCCTGGAGGCACCTCATGAGTGCCTCCTCTCCTCACCCGCTACAAAATGGCATGCATAGCCAATTGGATATGCATACCATTAAGTTGCAGTTGCAGCAGGCAGAGGCACCTCTTTCGGGTGCCTCTGTGACTCACTGCCTGCACTTGGGCTGGGGAACGAAGTGAGAGAGGACACCTACGGGCGCCCGCTGTGACTCACTAAGAAGGGAAGTGAAGTGCAATGCGAGTACACAGATCTGGCTTGGGGTTAGGGGTTAGTGCAAGGGCTAGGCTTAGGGTTACTGGTAAGGTTAGGGTGAGTTACTGGGGTGCACCTCTGGGTGCCTCTCTGACCCACTAAGAAGGACAGTGTACTGGCGTATGGGTTAGGGTAGGGTTAGGGTTAGGGTTAGGGCCAGGGTTAGTGGCTTTTTATGCCCGAATGGCACATCCCAGAAGTCTCGGTCAAAACCTGGCCAAGTGGCCATGCAATTGGTGGAATGGCTCCAAAAATTTGCATGGTCCACTCCCATGGCCAGCCCATCATTGCGCAGGTGTAAAATAATAAAAATAAAAATAAAATAAAATAAAATCAATGGAGACGTTTTGTTGCAAGAAAAACCCACTGCTGCTACTGTAAAAATTCAGGCATTTTAAAAATAGCTATTTTCGCATGTTTCTGTGGTGCTTTGGTGTGTTTTTGGACCACACAATTTCAAAATAAATATTGCGGTCACCCCATTTTGGATCGCCCGCCCGCACCGCATGGCATGGCGAGTTGGCGAGACGACGAGGATGCGCAGCCCAGGAGAGGAGGGGGGAGGCCAGAGACCCCCCCGAAACCACCCCTCTGGTAGGTGCCCTCACTGAGGCAGGCATATTTTTGCCTGTTTTTTTGGCCGGGAATCGGGTTTTTTTAATTTATAAAACCTTTTCTCTGTGCCGCGCCGCTTGGCGAGTTGGCGTGGCGACTCGATGAGGATGCGCACTTTGCGCAGCCCAGGAGAGGAGGGGGGAGGCTGCCCCCCCAGAAACAACCCCTCTGGTAGGTGCCCTCACTGAGGCAGGCATATTTTTGCCTGCTTTTTTGGCCGGGAATCGGGTTTTTTTTATTTTAAAACTTTTTTCTCTGCCTTGGCAAGTTGGCGTGGCGACTTGATGAGGATGCACACTTTGCGCAGCCCAGGAGAGGAGGGGGGAGGCCAGGGACCCCCCCAGAAACCACCCTTCTGGTAGGTGCCCTCACTGAGGCAGGCATATTTTCGCCTGCTTTTTTGGCCGGGAATCGGGTTTTTTAATTTTAAAACTTTTTTTCTCTGCCGCTCCGCTTGGCGAGTTGCGACTCGACAAGGATGCGCACTTTGCACAGCCCAGGAGAGGAGAGGGGGGAGGCTGGGGACCCCCAAAACCACCCCTCTGGTAGGTGCCCTCAGGCAGGCATATTTTCTCCTCATTTTTGGCCGGGAATCGGGGTTTTTTTATTTTTAAAACTTTTTTCCTGTGCCGCTTGGCATCGCGCGATCGCTGCGATGCCAGGAATGACAATGAAAAATCAGACCCAATTTTTCTTTAGTCGGTTCGAGTTCGAGTTCTGGCGGAGTAATTGTCGTTACCGTTTCCGTTATGTAATGGAAACGAGAATTTCACCAAGTCGTGCCCATGTCTAATATATACATTAAACACAAAAGTGCAATGCTTGATACTCAGCTGTATATAAACAACTTAAAACAGTTCTATACTTGCTTATACTCAGAAATGAAAGAATTCACAACTGTAACTTAAACTTTAAATGTGTACTACTAGTAAAGTATAACCCTCAACTTTAACAAATAAGTATACAGCAATTACAGCAGGCAGAAAATAATACACAACAAGCAAATAGCTCAAACAGAGCCAGAAAGTTGGTGCGACTGAATCTAAACAGATTCAGCAGAGTGTAACACCAGAGCCTTTCCTTAAATACATTTCTGGCTGCTTGATTACCTACACCTGCCTGATGCAGCACAAAACCTCAGTTTGATTGATTCACCTGCACTGCCATGCCCCAAACACTCCTACAGTGCCTTCCATCAAGAATAGGTAAGCCAACTTCACAATATTTAATTTATATTTGTTTTAAATTTTATAAAACTCAACATATTGTCCCTTATTATTGTAAGCCACCTTGGGTCCTTTTCCAAGGAGAAAAGTGGGGTAAAAATATTCTAAATAAATAAATAAATGCATACATCAAGCAATAGGCATCATTAGCTTTTTTTTCTTTTTCCAAAAAAAAGTAATTTCTTAGTTTTGGGGGACCCTAAATTATTAAAGTAACTTAAAATTCAAAAAGTAACCTAAATTACCTAAGTAAATTTAAAATTCAAAAATTAACCTAAATTACCTAGATGACCCTACCAGAGTAATATGTGAGAAAACTTTTTTGCACATAGCAAAAGCAAATTTTGATATAAGAATTGCTTCTCAATATAAATTATTTTAAAAGATCTTGTTACCACACCATGCTGGGTGGGGTGAGGGGGCATGTCGTATCATTTTATGTCACCTGAAATGAAAACATTTTAAAAGCCTGCTCGCAGAGAAAATTATGATGATTTGCATGAAAACCAATTTCATCCACTGATAAATTGCAGGTCTCAATCATAGCTGGAAGATAAATACATAAGGATTTTGGAACCTATGGAGATATTCTGTGCAGAGATCAATGTAGAAGGTCATAGCATCGGATTCTACTTTGAATTATTCATTAATCCCATTTTCTACAATTCCTCTGTCAGGGTAGAACATCTCTACACATTCAGAATAATTACAGAGCAGAACACTGTCTCACCTGAAAGTGCAGGCCAGGAATTGCATGAAAAATCTTATGGCTGTGGTGTCAGTCACAGGTGCATTTTAATGTAAGTAAGCGGAATTGAAGTTATTAGATTAAGATGCACATGCATAAAATGGCAACACTAGTTAACTGAGGAGGAAAAGAAAGCACAAATACTCTTCTGCACCTTTTCCAATTCCACTATGTCTTTTTTTGAGATGCAGTGACCAGAACTGTACACAATACTCCAGGTGCGGCCTTACTATCATTTTCTATAATGGCATTATAATGTTGGCTGTTTTATTTTCAATCCCCATTTTGATAATCTCTAGCATGGAATTGGCCTTCTTCACTGCTGCCACACACTGGGTAGACACCTTCATTGAGCTGTCCACCAGCACACCAAGATCTCTTTCCTGATCCATCACAAATAGTTCAGAGGCACATGATATTGAAAAAATCATCAAAAAAATGTTTTTATTAGAATTTTTGAAAGAGTGAAGGAGGGAATGATTAAATGGGCTCAAAATTTTAAATATAATATTGATATTTTCCTAAAATGTGGAAAGACAGTCACAAATTAATTAAACCTGTCTCAAAGCTCATATATTTAAAATGTTGGAGAGGTGGCATCTGACTCTGGAAAACTCTTCAAAATGTCAAAAGGGTCTAATAATGTTTGTTGGAAATGTAGAAAAGAATCCAGGGACTTATTATCATGCATGGTGGTCATGTGATCAAGCTTATTCCCTGACTTGGGTCATTTAAATTGTACAAATTAAATTAAATTTCAGACCCAGAACAGGGATCCCTGTTGAATATAATGCCAGAGACTACTGATAAAATTTGTAAAATATATTCTCTTGTATATATTGACACCTAGACTGCTCTGTTTCCTGAAATGGAAAATAACCGAAATACCAACGGTCTGAACTCCAAAAGTTAGGACATTGCAGAACTGGATATGCTCCCGAGAGAGCTGCGAGACCACCAGCCTTTGGTGAAGGAGAGCTGGAAGATGATAAAAGCCTTCCCAGAAAAGTTAAATGAATAAACAAAATCCACTGACGTTTGACACTAAGTCTGGAAGTCTTGTAGATGGCTGTTCAAAGAATCACCAATAAAAGTTTGATAAGGGGACAGGAGCTGTCTAAGATTCTGGTCTGTATTAGTAGTCTAATGTGACCATATTGATTTTGTTTGTATATAGTATGCAAAATAATTTGTTCAAATAGTTCAGAGGCCATGAGTTTTAAAGTTTTGATTTTTTTTTTTTGCCCCAGGCCTTACACCATTTTCCTACATTGAAACAGATTTGCCATCTCACAGCTCATTCCCTCACTTTGGAGAGATCCTTCTGGAGCTCTTCTGGTCTTCTTTCCTTTTTACCTTTTTCAAAAACTTGGCCACCTCATCTGCTATCCCTGTCTCCAGGTCCTTTATGAACAGATTAAAAGCACCGGTCCCAGGACAGATCCCTGGGGCAAGTTGCATATAACTCATTTGTGAAAATTGCCCTTGACACCTACTTTTTGTTTCTGGATCTCAGTCTCCCCATAAGAGGACCTGCCCTCTTATCTGGATGCCATCTGGTAGCCTGTGGTGACTGTGTCAAAAGCCTCAAAAATCAAGATATCAATTCCACTGTTTCACCCAAATAAAACCTTTTCAAAGAATTCTAAAAGGTTTGTCAGGCAAGACTTACTCTTACAGAAACCATGCTGATTTTCTCTCAGCAAGGTTTGTTTTTCTGTGTGTTTTAAGATTTTCTCTTGGATGAGGTTTTCCACCATCTTCCCTGGGACAGATGTAAAGTTAACCAGCCTGTACTTTCCTGGGTCCCATGTAAGATGTCAAGCTGCTATGGATGGAATGGAAAGAAAGCATACCCTAATGTTCTCTCCCTAAGAATTTCCTCCATCACTAACTAATTTCTCCCAGGCAGGCTTCTACAGTAAAGGAAAAGTTTCAGATACCTTTCTGTGTCTTTGTTCTGCATATCTACTTTTAGATCCAGTGTTTTGATCTTTCTTTATCTTTTATGCAAAATTATCCATGGGAAGAATATATTTAGTAATCTGCACCTATGCTTGACACTAACATTCACAAGACTACCTAGGAGTGTTCAGCTGTGATTCGGCTTAAAATAATCAATCCCTCTACAGAACAAATTCTTCTGCCAAATCAAACTTGATTCTCCGTCCAAGATAAATGGAAAATAGCAGCAGTGGCAATGTAATATCATTATGGAGAGTGCCTTTGATGGACTAATAAGCAATGTGAAAGCTTATATATATATTAAAGATTAGGTGAGGAACACATCTGCAATTTTTCTGGCTGATATTATTTGTGATGTGTTGCTTATTTAAGGCCATTCTTCCTAGAAGTATTGTGCTGCTTTTTTATTTGTTTATTCATTTTATGGTTTTAGGGCCTAAGGCAAAACTTGCCACCTTTTTCACGGAGGGCAACAATGGCTTCTCTTTTCCTCAGTGAAGCTGCAGCTCACATATTGAAAAGGGGCAGCCCAGTTCCCTATAGGGTATATAGGAAAACTAGCGTCCATCTATTCCAAGATGGCCCCCACAGAGGTGACAGTGTCCAGAAAAAAGGGACCACTTCAGCTAAGGTAGGGAGGCAGTGGTGTGTGTTTTTTTTTTGGAAGGGGAGGGGCTTTTTTAAAAAAAAAACCACCACAAACTGACAAATCAATTTATCATTTCATTAGTTCATGAGTGGGAAAATTGTGGTGGTTTGTGGTTTGCCAGTCTTGACAAACCACAAACCACAACAAACCCACAATTTTTGTGGATTCCCCCTTCTCTAGTTACAGACAGAAGAGGGTATTTTGACTGCTGCCATTGGCAATATGAACAAGATCTTCTTTTGCAATACTAGGCTGTTTCCTGGCTTGTTTGAATGCAGGCCATCTGGTGTGAAACTAAGAGGAAACATTAGATTCCCATGCAATCCCTACATTCAGATCATATTTTTCTGTAGGAAATTAGTAAAGAGTCTTGGGTGTCTTTTTTTTATGAAGAGTAGAATGTCCAAAACCCTATGAGATTCATCAAAAGGTCAGAATCCAGATCTAGGAATGGGGAAAAAAGAAATACTACCTAGCTTCATAGTAGTATTTGTGTCTGTGTCTTTACACGCCTCAAAAAAAAGTCTCCCCTTCTCACTGGATCTGAGAACCCCAGCAAGGCTTGAGATCTTTTCCTCCTCATCTCTAGTTTGGATTATTCTTCCTTCTATGTGCTGTTAGCTTAAATGCACCTAAAAGCATCTTTTTTTATAGCTCATACATAAATCTCAATAATGCATCAAAGCTTCTGAATTCTCCAGGTTCCTTTAAAGCCCAATAACCTTACACAACTCAATAAATCAGTTTCTGCTGGAAAGCAGCATTTATGTTAAGGCAAAAGCTTTTGGTATTTCAGATGATAGGGTTAACTCTTGGCTTACATGCAGCAGAAGGAATTGATATTTCTGGATTCACCCTTTAAGAAGAAAAGCATCGAGGGCAGGCCAATGAAAATGGAGAGATGCCATTCTCATCCTGCCTTACTGCAGTCTCAGTGGGGCCCAAGACAAACTCTGAAAGAATGGGGACCTTTTCTGAACAATTTTCTGTTTGTCTTGAAAAGGTGCAGTGGCATGGGCAAAAAGAACGTTTTCTTGTGCTAGTGCTGTAGTTCCAGCACTGTACTAATTAGGCAAGAGATGTTAAAATTTCTGCAAATTTTAAGCCAAAGAATATTTGGAAAAAATGAAAAAAAATCCCAAAGTTTCTGGAAAAACTACATCTCTAAATTAATCATTAATTTCATAGTAGATTTGCATTCTACAGTGAGGATAATCTGAAATCTACAGCTAAATAATTTAGGTGCCAATTTTCTCTCATCAAATATTAACTGTATGTAGGTCAGATAAGTATTTATTCCTGTGTTAGTTTCTAAAAAAGCTGATGTGCTCTCAGTTTTGCTGATGTATTAATTATCAGGTTGTTTGAAAAACGCGATATCTTCAAAATTAACTGAAATGCTATTTCTAACCTCACTTAATTGATTACTACTAGGGATGGGTATGAAATGGAAAAATAGTGTTTCATTTTGTTTCATTTCTAGAGTAGTTTCATTTCATTTTGTTACAAAATGAATTTTAAAGTAGTTTTGTTATTAAATGATGAAATGAAATGAAATACTTTCCAAGTGATTTTAGGTAACCCCTTGAAATTTGGAAAGGTTTGGGGGTCACAAAGCGGAAGCTCCAAAGGAGTTGCCCCTAGGAAAAAAACTTTCTAATTGGAATAGAAAGCTAATCAATTTCATTTCATTTCATAACGAAACACTGGCCTTTCAATTCATTTGAAATCGTTTTGTAACCTTACAAAATGACAAAAAAGTGTGTCTTTTTTGTAGGGTGCCCATCCCTAATTGCTACCAATGAGTAATTTGTGCCTTGGAAGGAAAGAGTATTTGAAGATAGGTTTTCTATTTTTAATATTGGTTTAGCTTCTACAAGACCCAGTGATATTATGAAGTGGCTATAAGAAAAAGCAAAAATGTCAACATTGATCAATGGAGTCATTTCATGGTTCAAATCTGAAGTGTCTTAGGATACATTTAAAGAAGAATTTAGATGATAAGAACTCTACTACATCAGCAGACAGGCCTAGCTATGGGGAGTCTGTGTGAAATATATTTGCAATTTATGGCCATTATATATGACATTTTATATTCAATTGTAGGTGCTCTGCTCCTCATTTTCTCTGACAAAAAAAATCACATGGATTTGCATTCAAACTGTATGTCGGTATGCATAAAAAATAGAGATGGCACAAAACACATTTTCCTTTTCTTTTTGTTTTTCATATTGTTACAGAATGAAACAAAAAATGAAGTGCCCTTTTTAAAAATGAAACAAAACAGAACAGAAATCTTTGTTTTGTTCCATTTTGTTTTTGTTTGACAAGCACCAATCTTCGGCGCTTGTCATAATTAATAATAAAAATAAGCAATGACCATCCAGCCCCATGGGCCAGCTGGTCGGCACAAGGTTTTTTAAAAGTAGAAAACCAGACAGGCCCGTGGGCCAGCTGGTTGGTGCAAGGTTTTAAAAACAGTGGCTGTAAAAAACATTAAAAATAAAAAAGCAAAAAATGAAACAAAACAAAAAACAAAACAATTTTAAAAAACAAAATGAAAAACAAATGAAATGCCATTTTGGCATTTCATGCCCATCTCTAATAAAATGTACATTCACATTCATTTTCAACTGAAGTGTGTATTTTTATATGAAGCTTTTCCCAAAATATATAACTTTGGTATGCATTTCCCCTTAAAATGTTCAGTTTTGATGGCATTTTTGACTCAAGAAATGCATTTCAACATTTAGATGAGCAGACATTCTCAAAAATAGTCACATCCTGTATTAAGACTGGGAAGTGTGGGTTAGTATGGCTTTCATTATATTGCAAAGACAACACCCTTCTTAAGTATTTCTACCACTTTCAGTATCATCTGTCAGTTCCCTCTTCAAGGTGTCCTCTAATGTTTGTCCCCACTGTATAGGGCTGTATAGGAATGCATAGGGCTGTATAGGGTTCTTTTCCATGTACCTGAAACTCCCTGCTCTGCACAGGTTTGTGCATAACAAAAATAGTTGTGAAGGGAGCATAAAGGTAGAAAAGACTCAAGTGAATGCATGCTCATTCACACCTTAGAGAGAACCTTGGACTTCCCGGATGCCCCGTGGTGGAGATTGGTGCCCTCTATAGAATTAACCAACATGAAATCAATAGATACTTGTTGATATTGTTCCCATTATTTCTTTATTTGTTTGTTTAACTTCTATGCTGCAACATCTAGCAAAATAGCTACTCTGGGCGGTGTACAAACCAACACTGAACAATATGCAATAGGAATACAAGGAAACATAGATAACATAAATCTAGAAAATACAAAATTACAAAGAAAAAAATCATAAATCAACAACAAATTATCAAAATAAATAATTGGTAATAAGAACAGCCAAAGCAGAGTCAGGAATTAATGCAAATATAAGCATATACTAAAGCAGCAAATAAGGTCAGAAACCAGGAAAAGCTTGGGAAAATAGCCAGGTTTTTACTTGGCATTTGAAATTTCAAGTGAGAGAGCCAAGCAGAGCTCTAACTGTTGCCCATTGTGTTTGAATGTGGAAAATCCATACAGTTATTGGGACTGATAGACATCACTAGATTTTTCCACCATGAGCTTCTAAAAGTAGCAGAACAAGAGGCAAACTTTTGGATTCTGACTTTCTGGGTTGAATATATTTAAGATTTACTTGACTTCAAATGTGCAGAAGTATTGGCCTTTCTAATATTTTGGACTTCAACCCCCAAAGGCCAAGATTGTAAGGAACTGTAAGAATTGTTGTCCAATTGTAGTTTGAGGGATTACTTCATAATATAGCCTATATTTCTATTACATTTTTTCTTAAAGAGAGGCTGTCTTCACACATCCAAGATGTCTGTCCACTTTCTCATGTTTTTCATTTTACAGAAGGTTGTGCAATTATGTCATGTGACCGATTTTGCATTGCAAGAGCTCAGACCTCTCTGTGGAGTCTCATATTATTTAATACAAAATGACCCACAATTGCTCATCCACACAGCCACAGTGTGACATTCTGGTTTCACATATTTCATTTTCTGTTACCCCTGCAGCTCTTTTAAAAATAATAATAATATGGAGGCATTAATTGGCTGATGATATGTCAATGCTGTCCAAGCACAGATTTTAAATGCTAGTGCCTTCTCGCCAGATATGTTGCCATCAAAGGTGAGAAGCCAGGGGCCCACTGTATTGCCCATTTGATGTATGGACAGTGGGGCTAGGGAATCTATCTGTATGTTTCTAGCTGCACCATTATCTATTTCTCCTTCTCATTTCTCTGGTGTAGTCTGTGGACATCAATGTGGTTGATAATTTGGTGGGTTCGCAAGACCGAAAAAAACAACTATGAAATCTAGAGGATCATTTCTTCACTTCATACATGCACCTTTCACATTCTTCCTTTTTACACCACTGAAGAGTCATGTGCCAAAGGATCCATTATTTCTCTAGTGTAGTCCCTAGACATCAACAGGATCAATAATTTGTTGGTGGCTATGCAAGAATACCCCCTAAAAATCTGATGATATTTTTTTCCTAAAAAGACTTTTCCTCTCCCTTTCTGACATCACATTCCTTTCCTGTTGCAGATACATACCATCAGGGTTTTCTTTATGTTCCCTATGACACTTCTAACCATTTTTTCATGCTACCTACAAATCAGCCACCAAGATTTTTCACTCAATAAATTATTGTCCTTCGTGTCCTTCTTTTCTTATTGGTTTTACTTTAAACAACCAGCTTTAGCTATTCTGCATTTTTTCTCACTATGGGACTAAAGTATTCCAGTTTTTTGAATGCCCCCCTTTTTAAAATTTCATGGTCAATATTCATTTTTCCTAGCATTTCTTCTCTGGGTACCCTGTTCATTCAATAAATTCTTTGCAACCCACAATAATTCTGTATTAAAGTCCCCTGTTATTGGCCACATTGAACTGAAGATGCACCATGCACTCAAAGCCAATTTTAGGCTTTTGCTGGGTATTAACACAAAGGAGGCTTCTCTGTGCCATCTTTATCAGATTTCTATTGCAGAAAAATGTCTGGATTTATTAGAAATTACAAAGACATGTTTTATTCAATACATGTGCCACCTTCTACTTTTTCAAAGGGATTTTATTCATGATTGAAGTGCTGTCTTACAAGGTA